>OZ022402.1:2500-1415000 GCA_963989295.1 Ametastegia equiseti
GAAACTTGGATCGAGAGAAAAGCAAAAAACAGCAAAAATCGAAAAAAAAAAAATAAAATCGAAACTGGACGGAAGAACGCAGAATCGTTCGAAACGTCGACATCTCGATGTCTCGGACCTCAAAAATTGAAAATTAGCTCCGAAAGGGTGAAAAACAATTTTTTCCAAACTTACCTTGCGTATAACTTTGCTTCCGCTCGTCAGAAATCGCTCAAATTTGCAGGAAAGATGCAGGAGAGGACGAGGAAAGTGGGGCAACATCGATCTAGAATTTCGCGCACATATGGTAGTAACCTAATTTACCTTGTGGTCGGACTTGTTAAAATATTTTCCAAAAATCGTCAGAATGAGCATCTTTTTTCTGACCGAATTGGGTCAGAACGTACCTTGAAGGCGTACTCATCGTTTGGACTCGGAATATTTGTACGAGTATCGCCAAAACGAGCCTATTTATTCTGACCGAATCAGTTTGAAATAGTACTTGATTTGCGTTGCAATTCGCTGACGTCATGATGAAGCACGGTCATTTTTGGGAATATTTGCGTTGAAAGATATACTCGTGTCGGAAAATACTCGATTTAGGAGCACACTCGAATCTGGAGGATGAGACTTGTTCCAAAGTGAAAATCTGGGTCGTGGACAGAGAACTCGTATCGGAAAAGAAACTTGGATCGAGAGAAAAGCAAAAAACAGCAAAAATCGAAAAAAAAAAAATAAAATCGAAACTGGACGGAAGAACGCAGAATCGTTCGAAACGTCGACATCTCGATGTCTCGGACCTCAAAAATTGAAAATTAGCTCCGAAAGGGTGAAAAACAATTTTTTCCAAACTTACCTTGCGTATAACTTTGCTTCCGCTCGTCAGAAATCGCTCAAATTTGCAGGAAAGATGCAGGAGAGGACGAGGAAAGTGGGGCAACATCGATCTAGAATTTCGCGCACATATGGTAGTAACCTAATTTACCTTGTGGTCGGACTTGTTAAAATATTTTCCAAAAATCGTCAGAATGAGCATCTTTTTTCTGACCGAATTGGGTCAGAACGTACCTTGAAGGCGTACTCATCGTTTGGACTCGGAATATTTGTACGAGTATCGCCAAAACGAGCCTATTTATTCTGACCGAATCAGTTTGAAATAGTACTTGATTTGCGTTGCAATTCGCTGACGTCATGATGAAGCACGGTCATTTTTGGGAATATTTGCGTTGAAAGATATACTCGTGTCGGAAAATACTCGATTTAGGAGCACACTCGAATCTGGAGGATGAGACTTGTTCCAAAGTGAAAATCTGGGTCGTGGACAGAGAACTCGTATCGGAAAAGAAACTTGGATCGAGAGAAAAGCAAAAAACAGCAAAAATCGAAAAAAAAAAAATAAAATCGAAACTGGACGGAAGAACGCAGAATCGTTCGAAACGTCGACATCTCGATGTCTCGGACCTCAAAAATTGAAAATTAGCTCCGAAAGGGTGAAAAACAATTTTTTCCAAACTTACCTTGCGTATAACTTTGCTTCCGCTCGTCAGAAATCGCTCAAATTTGCAGGAAAGATGCAGGAGAGGACGAGGAAAGTGGGGCAACATCGATCTAGAATTTCGCGCACATATGGTAGTAACCTAACCTAACCTAACCTAACCTAACCTAACCAGCAAAATCAATGGTTAGGTTAGGTTAGGTTGGGTTAGGTTAGGTTGGGTTAGGTTAGGTTATCGTGGTTACAGTGAAATCGGGTTAGGTTGGGTTGGGTCAGGTTAGGTTAGGTTAGGTTAGGTTAGCGTAGTTTGAGTGAAATCGAGTTGGGTTAGGTTGGGTTGGGTTGGGTTGGGTTAGGTCAGGTTCGGTCCAAATTCTCAATTTCGCCTAATCGCAAACCGGAAGTGACTGTCTAACTTGTCCAATTTCTGGACAAATTCTCAATTTCGCCTAATCGCAAACCGGAAGTGACTGTCTAATTTGTCCAATTTCTGGACAAATTCTCAATTTCGCCTAATCCCAAACCGGAAGTGACTGTCTAACTTGTCCAGTTTCTGGACAAATTCTCAATTTCGCCTAATCCCAAACCGGAAGTGACTGTCTAACTTGTCCAGTTTCTGGACAAATTCTCAATTTCGCCTAATCCCAAACCGGAAGTGACTGTCTAACTTGTCCAGTTTCTGGACAAATTCTCAATTTCGCCGAATCCCAAACCGGAAGTGACTGTCTAACTTGTCCAGTTTCTGGACAAATTCCCAATTTCGCCGAATCCCAAACCGGAAGTGACTGTCTAACTTGTCCAGTTTCTGGACAAATTCCCAATTTCGCCGAATCCCAAACCGGAAGTGACTGTCTATCTTGTCCAATTTCTGGACAAAACCACCAAAAAGTCCCTAGGCAAAATTAAAAAATCCCTAGGCAAAAATAAAAAGTCCCTAGGCAAAAATAAAAAGTCCCTAGGCGAAACCGAAAAGTCCCTAGGCGAAAATGAAAAGTCCCTAGGCAAAAAATAAAAAGTCCCTAGACAAAAATAAAAAGTCCTTAGGCGAAACCGAAAAGTCCCTAGGCAAAAACGAAAAGTCCCCAGGCAAAAATGAAAAGTCCCTAGGCGAAAACGAAAATTCCCTAGACAAAAACGAAAAGTCTTTAGGCAAAACGAAATTCCCTCAGGATGCATTGGAAATTCCCTAGGCAGGAAGTGGAATTCCCTAGGTTAAATAATTTGTCGGACCGGAAATTACTGTCTAACTTGTCCAGAAACTGGACAAATCTCGTAAATCACCAGAAAAGCAAACCGGAAGTCATTATCTAACTTGTCCAGTTTCTGGACAAATTTGTGGAATCACTAGAAAACAAACCGGAAGTTACCGTCAAACTTGTCTAGAATCAGGACTTACCATACGGCAAACCGGAAGTCATTTTTTACATGTCGAGAAACTGGACAAATTCTTGAAATAACTTGAGGGCAAACCGAAAATGACCGTCTGGCTTGTCCAGTTTTCGGACGAAAATTCCTAGGCGAAAACTAAATTCCCTAGAGAGATGATAGAATTCCCTTGGCAACACCGGAAATATCCCAGACGATACGTGGAATCCCATAGGCAGATAGTAAAATTCCTCAGGCAACATCAGAAATTCCCTAGGCAAAAAGTGGAATTTCCTCAACCTGCAGAGGAATTTCCCAGATGAAAAAGAAATCCCCTACAGAATCAAAGGATCTCTCTAGACAAACAATGAAATTACCTTACCGAAAAGATGAACCTAGAGATATCCCCTTCTCCACCTACGAATTTCTCTGTCTCACTTGTTTGAGCCCATAGCATTCTTTGTCCCACTAGTGGAAGTCCAGGGGAAACTGCGTCCGACTCGTGAGTGTCTAGGAATTTCTTCGTCTAGTTAGTTGTCCCCTAGGGAATTTCCTTTTTGGCTAGTTGCAGCCTGGGGAATTCTTGGTTCGACTAGTTTCAACCCAGTGAATTCTTTGTTTCACGTTGCTCTCTTCACTAACAGTCTACCGCGAGCTCGTGTCAACAAGAAATAATTGGATCGACGAACCTATAGGCGCGAAAAAAAAAGAGATCGTACAAACTTGCAGTGCTAGCAGTTAATAAGGAAACATTACCTTTGTCCAACTAGTTGGAGCCTAGGAAATTCTACTTCTCACTAGTTAAAATCTAGGGGAAACTGCGTCAGGCTGCTGTTCCAGAAATTCTCCGTCTCACTTGTCTGAGCCAAGGAAGTTCCACGTCTCACTAGTTTCAGTTGAGGGAATTCTCCGCACAAGTTGTTGGAACCTAGGGGAATCAACATCCGACTAGTTGGACTCTAGGGTCATCCGCGTCTAGCTTGTTGGAGCCTAGAAACTTCGTTGTCCAACTTGTCCGGAAACTGGACAACTTCTGGAAATCACTAAAATCGGCCAAAAAAACTCGTCGTCCGACTAGTTTTGTTACGTCTAACTTGTCCCAAAAAACTGGACAAATTCTCAATAAAGATGTTGAACAATTTCATATTGATTCTCTTTGTTTTTATTTTTTTCTATTTTTCAATCTTGCTTTCTTTATGTTCTTGATCTTTCATTCTTTATTACTTCGTTTCTATCACTCTTCCTTTCTTTCTCGCTATACTTCCCGACGAGGAGAAAGACAGCGCTTGGTATGCTGTTGCATTTTGAATAGACTTTTTTCGTGCTTCCGGGGGGCTTCGCCGAAAAAAAAACCCCTTATGAGCGTTCATCATAAAATTAATTGGCGAAAGGCGGGGGGAGGGTTCTTCCCTCTCCATCCTCTCAATATCAACGAATTCTACCGAGACCCGGGATAATTAACCCCCCTAATCCTAATCCTAATCATTCCCAACTATCAGTGTTGCGGGCAACAGCAAATTACATGGTGTGATTAATTACATTTCCATTACAAATTACATCTTTCATTTGTAATTTTTTTTAAATCAATTACTAATTGCAATTGTAATTTGTAATTCGACCGACATCCATTACCCATTACAATTGTAATTTGTAATTAAACCGAAATCCATTCACCATTACAATTGTAATTTGTCATTAGACCGTAATCCATGAAGGTTTACAATTATTAATTTTCATTTCGAAAGATCCGATTAGCATTTTTTGTATGCCTGCTTAAGCATAATTAAGCATCGAGTTAATAAGCATGCTTAATTAGCATACAAAAAATGCTAATCGGATCTTTCAAAATGAAAATTAATAATTGTAATCCTTCATGGATTACGGTCTAATGACAAATTACAATTGCAATGGGTAATGGATTTCGGTTCAATTACAAATTATAATTGTGATGATTACTGGATTTCGGTTCAATTACAAATTACAATTGTAATGGTTAATGGATTCCGGTTTAATTGTAAATTACAATTGTAATGGGTAATGGATTTCAGTTTAATTACAAATTGTAATTTGTAATTTGTAATTAATTACAAATTCGCCCAACACTGCCGAATATTCTTTAATTTTGTCCAATTTCCCATTTAGGCTTTCTATGCTTATCGAGTCGATTAGTTTCCATTCTTCGTTGAAAGGTTTCAGATTCTGTACATGTTCGTAGTAGATTTCTAGATTGTCTTCCAATATTGAGACTTCATACGGATGGCCGATTGCATCTAGCTCCGTTATAGTCCGTCTGTGAAAGTTATACGTATGTATATCTATATTGTGAGTGTGTGCTGGGGTACATACGTGTGGGGTTCGATCTGCTCTAACTGATCGATCTATATAGCTGGTTTTATTATATTTATGCGTACTATCTTAATTATATGCTCGTTTATTTCGAGTTCGGCATTCGTGTTATTTATTATTCCAACTATTTTATAAGATCCGGGCAAGTTCGGTCCAAGGAGGACGTCCAAATTACGTAAATACTATTCCTACGTCTTCTCGAAAGTGTCTGAGATACTTTTCGACTTCGAGTTGTCAAGATAAGGTATTTGGGTCGAAAAAGTTGATTTCGGGTGAGGTAAAATCAATCAATTTGATTAATAACGTTATTAGCGTAATTGTCATTACCGGGTTCAATCATTCTGTACCCGCTCTTAATTCTTATTTACCACGTACATTTTACTCTGTGATACATTCTTCCCCGGCTACATCTCATAGTAGCTCCTGTCTGTTTATCATTCACTCTTTACTCGGAATGTTTTCATCCGCTAATCATACCCGACACGAGTCCGCCGAAGAATGTATCACAGAGTAAAATGTACGTGGTAAATAAGAATTAAAAGCGGGTACAGAATGATTGAACCCGGTAATGACAATTACGCTAATAACGTTATTAATCAAATTGATTGATTTTACCTCACCCGAAATCAACTTATTCGACCCAAATACCTTATCTTGACAACTCGAAGTCGAAAAGTATCTCAGACACTTTCGAGAAGACGTAAGAATAGTATTTACGTAATTTGGACGTCCTCCTTGGACCGAACTTGCCCGGATCTTATCTCATATAAACCACCAACTTTGGACCATATGTGTTGGGGTGTTTTTGACGCGGAATTTGATGCTCTTTCAGATTCTTGAAAAAAAAAAAAATACCATTCCATTTAAAAAAACCAAGGTGACCTTCACCGCAGCTCAGCGCCTCCACCTACAAAAAATATGACCGCACCATGTTTTTTCCCCCTCGAAACCCTTCAAGTTTTGTATGAAACTTTTTTTTCTATCTCCTCTAGTTTTCGAGATATTCGCCTGGGGCGATTTAAAAAAATCACCCTGTATATATATATGCTGGCTGCTGGTCCACAAATTAATTAAATAAGAATCTATAATTTCAATAGGAAAAGTCCTCGAAATCCATTGAGAAAAGTCCTATGAAGTTTTCTTATAACTCAATTAGTTCAAAAGTTATAAAGCATAGAAGCTCATAGAACATTCTAGAACATCCTGTTATGTCATGGAAGCCTATAGAACAATTCGGATTAACGCGCCGACGACTATATAAACAGCGCCGCGCTGGACACAGCAAGCCAGTCGGTAAAGCACCGCACTCTGCGAAATTCAGCTCTTATAGGTTCGAATTCAAATCCTATTTCAACATTGGTTATATCGGGTATCCGAACTAGAGCCCAGAATTTATATTCAGATTATTGTTAAGTTATTGCCTACCTAATAAATCATTAAGAGAAACAAAAGAAAATATCAAAGTAATATCAAAACCTCCACCAAATCCTAAGAGAAATCCCCGATTTCGCGAGCAGTTATAGTTGGCCGCTACGAGTGAATCACTGATCCCGCGAAGTATCAAAACCTCCACCAAATCCTAAAGAAAAGGGAAGTCCTCAATTTCGCGAGCAGCTATAGTTGTCCGCTACGAGTCAACCGCTCATCCCGCGAAATTCCAAATAACCCGAAATCCCAGTTTTCGTGAGCAATATCGTTGTATTCATTTCGGATTAACAGCTGATCTCACGAATTCCGACACCACCGTCCACGACTTCGCGGGCAGTCCTTGTTGTCCATTACGGGTCAACGACTGATCCCGCGAATACCAAATCCCCAGCTTCGCGAGCAGTCAATGTTGTTCAATGAGAATCAACGGCTGATCCCGCGAACATTGATCCCGCAATATTTCCACAAAACCGAACCTACTGTTATCCGTACCCAGCGTACGAAGAGTACGTCCCTAAATTCCTTATAGACGAAGAAATTAAATAAAACGCGTATATAAATATATCCGAGGCGGCGAGAAGGAGTATAGGGATGTTACAGGCTCTTTGTAATGATCGTTTAATTTTTTCCTATAGTTTCGTTGATTAGAAGTAAACGTATTGTCCTAGCTCGAAGGATTCATTGTTGATGTATCGATGATATAATTTTTAGGCACGATCGCATAGCGGAGTCATCTTTACAGCACGGGGAAGTTTCCGAAACATCCCCTATTTTCATTCTCGGATATTTCGCGGAGACTTCCGCTCGGTGTAAAGACTACTTTAACCATACGTGTTTGTCATTCTTCGTGTCGTGTCGTGTGTCCTGTGTTCAAATCCTGCGTTCCCCGGGGATTTGGGGTTTATTGTAACGTGCATTGCTGGTGCAACGTCGCACTATCTACAAAACCTTACGCGCTATTTGTAAATAACTATGAAAATGCCGCAAGCACGATTTGTGTGAGAGGACGAAGGGATTTGGTTCCGTTCATGTTTATTCGGTGTTTTTCACATTTTTATTATCACTCGATTCATCTGTTTCTCGCTAATGAAACGCTCGAGCTCGATTATAGGCGAGTACGACGAAATAAGAAAATAGGACAAACGAACAGCCGTGTATCGGCAGGTGCTTTCGCATGGTCGGTTGGCGTGCGAGAAAGAAGGTGGGCACGTGCATCTACGGCAGGCGATATACGACGGACGCGGTGTACCGCTCAGCGATCCTCCATAGGTTCGTCGTCGATCAAGTTTTGAATAGGCCTTGGCTCGTCTTTGGGCTCCGCCGACGTGCGCTCTACCCGGCCGTTGTCCTCGTCGTCCGGCAACTGGACACGAGTCTGTTCATCCTCGTCGTCGGTGTCGTCGTCGGCGCCGGGATGCGCGGGGATGTGACGCGCGGGACTTGCGGCTCTGCCTGTTGTTCCGGGCTTCTGCCACTCGCTCCGAGTGCTCTGAAAATGACACAGAAGGCGCAAAAATTTAGCCAAGATGTCGAGTCATTGTTCACGACGACATAGGTAACATATTTTTATCAACACAAACGTGGAAACTGGGGGCTTTCGTTCCTTGTAGAAGATCGTGAAAGTGGCTATATGCAGCATACTGCGGTGTAATATTTGGCATCATCCAATCACAGATACGAAAATAAATTGCCCCTTGGGTAAATTTACTTTCGTATCCGTGATTGGACGTACGACAGCAGGGCAAATTCATTTTCGCATTTGTGATTGGTTGAAATTATAAACAAGATTCGGTATCATGCAACAGTGCTGCCCTCTGTACTTTTCTCTTGCAAGTGCACAACATCACGTGATACGCTGTTCTGACAGAACGAATTTGCGGTTACGTTTTACTTGTTTGTTGCCCCCCTGAACTTACTCAAGCCGCCAATTTCCACGTTCGTGCTGAGAAAAATAGCATACGCGCCACGGGGCGAAACTGCTCATGCTCACGTGTATCTGCGACTTCATGCCGCTGACCTTCTCCATGTAGTAGTCGTAGACGAACTTGGCCATGTGAGGCATGTCCTCGACGATCACGGGATCGGGTACGTCGACGGGATTGTCGTTGGGCCGTTGAGCGGGATAACTCTCCCGCGGCAGTATGTGGAGTTTTAACGGGCGTTGCATGAGCTGATCGAACGCCGGCGTGAGTTCGAAGCAGTTCTTGAACAGGGACACCCTGGCGAATACGTAGAGGCCGAGGCGGGCGCGTGACATAGCGACGACCAGTCGCCTCACGTCCCGCAGGTGCCCGACGGCCCGGGTCTTGACCAACGACAACAGTATGTAGTCGTTCTGCTGGCCTTGGTACTTGTCGACGGTAGTCACCTTGTTCGGCCTGCCGATCAACGGGTTGCTGGCGCAGCGTATGTTTATCACGTCGCGTATCAGGTGCTTCTGCCCGTTGTACGTTGTCAGTATGCTGATCTTGTCGGCGGGATAGCCGAGGAGCCGCATGTACATGAATACGGCGACGCAGTATTCCGCCTCGGCGAGATTCTGGTAGAAATAGGCGCTCGGCTCGCTCTCGCCAACCCCGTTAAAGTCCTCGACGTTTATCAGTTGAAAGTCGAAGAGAAACCCGGCGTTGGCGACAAGGTATTCGGGGCTCCGCTCGACGTGCTCGAGGTTGCCCAACTTCTTGTAACGCCAGTTGTAAAGGTTGCATATACTCGGCCTGGCGCGACCCTGGCCGTCGAGGTCGACCGTGGGTACGCCGAGCCTGACGAATCTCGCGAACAGCGACTGTTCCATGTTGGAATACTTCTGGAATGCCATGTTCTTTATTACCGGCGGCAGCTGGTGGTGATCGCCGATCATTATCCAACGCTTCAGCCTGTTGTACCCGTCCTGGGGGTTCTGCAGCAGAAGCGGTATGAACGTTTCGATCTCCAATATCTGGGCGGACTCTTCCATCAGGATGTTGTCGTACTTGAATCCCATGTCGACGAGCTCCCGCCTCTTCAGCGCCGCGTGGGTACACGTCATCGCTATCACCTTTGCCTCCTTGACCAGCAGATACTTGGACCTGTCCAGTCCCGACCTGAGCAGTTCGAACGCCCGGAATTCCTCGAGCTGGGCGAACATCCTCTCCACGTACCTGCGACGGAAGAGAGGAGAAAATGGAATGAATGGAATGACAAACGAACCGATCGACGAATCGCGATGGACAGGAGAAGCAGTGTTGGGCGGATTTTTCATTAATTACTTTCTAAATACAAAATACAAATCTATTTAGTATCGAAAAATCTCCTAAATACAAATTACAAATGTATTTAGTATCGGAAAATCTTCTAAATACAAATTACAAATGTATTTAGTGTCGAAAATTCTTCTAAATACAAATTACCAATGTATTTAGTTTCGAAAAATTTTCTAATTACAAATTACAAATGTAATGAATACCATTTATCGAGCGAATAACATCTCGGAAATTTTATTGAAGACATTTTCAGAGCTAATTACTCAGATTAAACGAAATAATACGTGCACTGAGTAAACGTGAATATATAGGTGGTTCTGAGATATATGGGAATCTGCGCGTACGTATGGGGTATTGTTCGTACATAGAGGTAATTTCGGAGTATATGGTTGATTTTGAGTACATCTGAGTGATTTCAAAAATATATAATTTGTAATTTGTAATTAGAAGAATTTTCGTTACTAAATACGTTTATAATCGGGAGATTTTTCGGTACCAAATACATTTGTATTTAGTAATTAGAAAAATTGTCGATACTAAATACAATTGTATTTTGTATTTAGGAGATTTTTCGATACTAAATACATTTGTATTTTGTATTTAGAAAGTAATTAATTACCAAAGGTAATTAATTACCTTTTTAATTACAAAGTAATTAATTACCAAAGGTAATTAATTACGCCCAACACTGAGGAGTAGTAACATGAAAGTCCGCGATCGAGCTTACCTGAAACAGCCTTGGGCTACCTCCATATCCTCGTGGAAGGATTTTTGCTTAAAGAGCGGTTGCGGGGCATTGTCGAAGAACTTGTGGAACGGAAACTCTTCCGAGACGATGTTTGCCGGCGGGCTTTTGCCGGACCTCTGGCCGATTCGTCCGTTGAACCGTTCCCACCTGGCGAGCACTTGGTACATGAAGAAATGCCCGGCAGTCTCGCACGTGTACGCGACGTCGCCCTTCACGTCGAGTGACTCCTGGAGCCGCTGCACCTCCGTGAGAAGGTCGAGGCGTTTCGCGAGCACGTAGTTCACCCTGCCGTATCGGCTAAAGTCCTTCTCGGTTTCGAGAGCCTCCTCGCCGTGACCGAGACGGAGCAGGTGCCGCTCGTCGATGTCCAGGGCCATTATCTTCTCGAATAGCTGATTCAGAGCTTGGTTAGAATGCGTGACGATCAGCGTACGTTGATTCGGAAAGTTGTGATAGAGGTTGGATATTATTTGAACGGCGACGTCCGTCTTTCCCGTACCCGGCGGCCCCACCACCAGCGTCAGACCGGGCTGCATACCCGCGCGGATCGCTTCGACTTGCGTCGGGGTGAACGGGATCTGATTCCTGGTGAAAAGAGAGGATAGAAGAATAATTATCCAATACGTGAAAAGGAAATAAACACGTATAAATCATATACACTTGTACGGCATTCCTCAGTCACGTATGTACCTTTTCGGCTCGTTCGCCTTGTAGGGTCCGCGGCTCGGCGGAACGTGTGGCTCGACGACGACCACCTTTCTGGCAGGTTCGTTGTTCCGCTTGCACGAGACTTCCTCGAAAGTCAGGCGAAACGGCCTGACGAGCTTCGCCTCGTCGTCGGTCCCGAGCTTGATCTCGTAGCCGGGAAAACTTGAACTGAGATGATCCAGGTCTAGGAACGTGTCGTTGAAATCCATCCTGGCTATCTCGTCGGGCATTCTGCCGGCGATAAGAAAACATATAATAATAGTAGGTATATACATGTACAATATACCAAAGTGTACAATAAGGTGGAATCGCAATGCTGGTGGGTTATTTATTACGCCCTAGCCCTACCGCGAGTATTGGGCAGCACCGGGATCGCCGTATCCGAGTATGATGTTGTGGAGCCAATCCGGCACGACGCACTCGGTGTTCATGAGTTCCCTTATAGTCTCGAGGACAGCCTTGAAGTTGTTTTCCTTGGGCTTGCGTCGCATGATTATGTTGAATCCCTCGTAGACGTCCTCCTTGCCGTGGCTCGCGTTGTCCATGTCTATCCGGTACTGGTTCGAGTCCAGCCAGACGCGGTAGGTGCGATTCTCACCGGGTAGGACCGGCCTCGGTTCGGGGCCGTCCTCGATCACCCGACCGTTCGAGTCGAGCATACCCTCGATCTCGCATCCACGAACGGTCGTCAGGCCGACCTGCGGCACAAACGGCAGCTTGTGACTGTATTTCGTTCCTGGAAATCGTTACAATTGTGTAATAACACAAGGACAAGGAAATTTGGGGAAAAAAAAAAACAAAAAACCAAAAACAAAATTACGAGAGGCGGAGTGTATATATCGTATATATCCGCCGGAGCCGGAGTGTATAATATCCGCGCTGCACAGTATCGCTTACCGATGGTGTTCGGAGGTTTGATCGATATCAAGAAGCAGACGTCGTGTTTCCGGAGATTTTCCCATTCCGCTTTGATTTCCTTCCTCACGCTGAGGTTTATCGTAACGTCGGCCCTGACGCGCGATGGCCTGTTCTCCCCGATGTTCGGCTTGGCAACCTCCACCACGGCGAACTGGGTTATCGGCTGGGCCATCCTGGCCCATCCACCGTAATAGACGCTGTCATCTTCCGCTCGCCTGCGGCCGATCGAATTAGGAAAAGGGTCAGCTTGTCAAACGGGCACGCTGTATATGTACACGGTAAATATTTATACGCATATTGTCGGCGTAGGTAACTCACCACGGGCTAAGCCTGCTGACAGAGTCTTCGATATCCTGCCTGATTTCGTCTGAAACGAAATATTAATACGTTTACACGGATGCGGTCTATATACACATACACATGATACGAGTACGAGTACCTACATACGGTATACGGTAGAATGTTGATATATGTATGGGTACGTACAGGTGGATTCGAGCCTGAATAGATTAAAGTTCCTCAACAAATAGTCGTGGAGGGTGAGAAACTGTAGATTGAGTTTCGGCAAGGCCAAGCATCCTTCACCGGAGAAATACTCCGTCGGCACGATGCTCTCGTTCCATACAACCTCCTCCGTGGGGTAGAGAGGCATCTCGTTCAACTCCTCGAGCTGGGAGGCTCGGCGCTCGTGTCTTGATATCTGGGAAGGATATACATTTACATAATACATATACATGTATGTACGACATATTCATATAATTGTCATCATTCACAACGACCTGGCTATAATATGTATATAATATTATCTATCTCCGCGGCAGCGGGTATATTATGCCATAAGTCTTCCTTCTTTAAACTTACCAACAGCTCGCGGAGAAAGTCGAGATCTAGCCGGTACCAATTTTCATCCGCCTCGCGCTCCTCCGGCGGCACCAAGTTCAGGTACGTGGCTATAGACCTCAGCTTTTCCCGACTGGACGCCGGATCGGACGAAAATCAAACGCGGTACAGTTATAGTTCATTATTCATAACAACTATTACTGTTATCATTAATTATTACCTACTATTATTATACATTGTATAAAATGTAGGTATGTATATCACGAACCCGTTTGCACGCGTGATTCGTACCTGAGAGAGCCAAAGTGCTTCTGGAGTGTTTCCCTGGTATCGACGCTCGCCACATTCGCGAGGGCGAAGCTCCGCAGATCGGGAAACTTGGCAAAGGCAGCTTTCTGCAATTATCCCCGCGTGCGAGTATAATTAATGTTGGGGGGTGCATGTATGTATAATCATTTCGCAAGTCCGATGGTTGATCCTTAGAAATTCTTTACCCTTATTGCCCGGAAATTGACTTTGCGAAAGTATATTATATAGTATGTATGTACGTATATTGCATAGGTACCTGTAACGATGTGATTTTCGTGTAGTGCAGCTGGGTCATGTCGTGGTCGGTGAGAGGATCTCCGGTTTCCTCGCTTATCTCGAATCTTGCGTAGAACTTTAGCATCTCCAACAGCTGAAATCAGATGACGCGCATTCGTCAAGATTTCTCCTCTCTTTCTTGAAATTCTATAATCGGGAACGAAATTAGGCGGCATTGGCGGGTGATTTCCAATTCTAGACGCCGCCGTAGCGAACAAGACCATTCGTCTTTCTGTAATATACGGTGAGATCGAGGTCTCCCCATAATATCTCGGCGTTATATCTTATCACCCAGTCTGAAATCAAGGATCCCAGCTGCAGGGTGACACCGTGCTGCATGGTGTGACATTGCGAACGAATGAACCAACAAACGTTAGCGATCTCTTGAGGAAAAACAAAGTTCGCGAAATTAAGGAAACACCGTGAGTAATAGGGGCAAGTCCCGCACGCGAAGCTGGTTTTGAGAAACATATGTATAACATACCTACCCACGTCCGACGGCATACGCCCACATTATAGTATAGACGTCGGGCGTACGTGACCGCGTCCGCATTACGGAGGAAATACGCAAACCTATGTAGAGTAGGAGGAAAGGAACAAATTAAAAAAAAAAAACACAGAAAGGGAAAATGAATGAAATAAATAACTTGCGGGCGGTGTTTCGTGCGCGCAGAAATGATTCGAGAATAGCCTGTGCAGTCGTCGCTCGCGAAAGTATAATTTCCATTCGTCTCCAATGGGGAAACTTGTGCCAGATTTCCCGCGCGAATGCGGTATACATAGAGATGCGTATATATTAGAGTTATTATCCGATTTCATTCACATTGAATATGCAGACACGCATATATCGGAGATAGATTATTTGAAATGTATAGCTGACACACGTCCTTCCCATCATATCAATCAATATAATATGAGATTATAATCTTTCCGATCTACGTTGTCTTTGATAGCCGCCCGTCGCGTGCATTTACAGGAGAAGATGCGTGAAAATTGAGGAAATCGATCTGATGTCCCGAACGTTATACGTTTCGCTGTCTGTTACGTAGGTACGCTGATCTGCGAAGATCAACGGCTATTATACCTATATATACCTATATACATAGGTAAGTATACGTAGCGATACAGCCAAGTGCGTTCATTCGAAGCCGGCTGATAACACGCCCGGCGCCGCTCGCAATTTTATTCAAACCGATACAATATCGCATGGAATGATTCGCGGAGAGTGATTTATAGAAACCGAAAAAAACGCGGCAACCTTTCAAATGAATCAATCAGTCGGCAAATCCTGGCCGACATATCGATTCATTCGAGTGTCTATCTCAGCACGTGCCTTCTGCCGACCGCGACGGTTCAAGTCTTCGCTTCTGGCGCGCCTGCAGCAAGGTGTCTAATTATACGGAATTTTAAATAGAATATATTCAAAGGCTTGAGGATGTGAAGAGATTCCGGATAGTCCGCCAGTCGACGGGTTTATTGAAGAAGAAAAACCGATGGCAACGGAAAAGATCGATTAATTACCTCGGAGCTTTCGACTGCACCCAACGAAGCTGGAGCTGGCATTCCTCGACCTCGCGCAAAAGCTATATAGAGATCCCGCAGATAGGAATCGCGTTTGATCTTTATACATATAATTGATACCATAATTATACAAGGAAGACAAAGAAAGTACATTCGATATTACTGCTGCAGGTAATAGCTGGCATCGCTTATACGGGTACAGAATTATTACAAAGCGACGAACAATGGCAATCTGCAGTACGGGTCCGCAACGCGTCTGGCCTTCCGCCGATCGACTTTGCCTATTTTATTTAAATACCTACATATACACGCATACGTTATGCACGCATTATAGAAGTGAATATATACTCGTATATTTTACCTATATTCGTACATACATATACACGTCTACGATATGTATATGTATACGTGTATGTAAGATACGTATATTACATACCTATGTACCTATACGGGGATTGGCGCGTCGGGGAGCGCGGAGGCCCCCGCGGACACCGCGGGGAAAGACCCGGGTGGTCGCGGCGTATACTTCGATCTGAAACGGATCAACAACTGCAGGCCAATGATACATGCCTGATATGGTGTGCGAAGCACGGGGCAGGAGGCGAGTTCCTTTAGCGAAATTAGCGCAGCTCCCGTATGTATTTACATACATTACATATATTAAATACATACACATACCTACATAGCTATGTATAAATAATATAAGTTTACCAATTACACTTGGACTGTTATCTATCGCGTCGTATTAACGTCATACGTATGTCGCCGAGGGTTATCTCCCGCTCCTCTTCTCTCTACCTCCACCTCCGCCTCCACCACCACCTCTACCGCCCCCTCCTCCTCTTTCATCGCCGCCGCAGCGGAATCTCTCCGCGAGCGTCAGATTCCCTCCCCCGCTACGATCGCCCGTCTAGAGCTCTTGGCGCCCGCCTCAGGCGTATACGTGAGATATTTCATCGTTAGCAAAAGAACCGAGCTGTTCAGTCATTCGGTGTGTCCTTTGTCGCGACTATCGCGCGTCGCGTTGTTCCAGCGAGAATATCATCGGCGGTGCGTTTCGGTCTTGGAAGACGAAGCGACGGTACGATTATACCGGACAACGTACCATAATAATACCGTATATGTATACTTATACTCGATAGGGGGAGAGACGCTGCGCGCGGTAAAACGCGAGTAACGCGGAGCAACCATATTATCTCGATACCCGCGAAATCCCATTGGAAGCGCGGAGTCGGTCCGCGATTCCGAGTCCGAAAATCGCAACGTCACCGGCGACGCGTACGCGGGTACGCGTATATGCATCCATACCGTGCGTGTACACATACCTATACGCAGCTGATGTGCACCTGCGCTCGGCCTTCGCGACAGTGAGAATAAGAATGAACATTACAATGTGAATGAATAAATCGAAAGGAGGGAGAATAACCGTAACGTCTCCGCTCGAATTCGCGTAGTTATTGGCAACTGATATACCTACCCGTAGCGATAGCGTCGTAATTGTTAACTATTGTAGGGCCGGCGTTGTGAAATAACGAAAGACATCTTATATTTTCGGTACACAGAGGCGGCGGTGACTTTCAATGATCAGGAACGGAGGCGTCGACGAGCTGCTGCAGGGTCAAGCTTGTTTTTGTCGGGTGAAAAATAAAAGTGAAAGGAAAACAACATAAGTGCGGCAAATGTACACACCTATACTACCCATGTTCAAAGGACGATCCGATCCGAGTGACGAGTGTATCTATAACACACGTACATAATATAGGCGAACGCCTCAACGAGTGTAATCTACGTAGACGCGCCGTATGTACATACATATATACTCGCGTCCGTGCATGAGGATAGAGGCGGAAAATCGTTCAACGAACTTATCCGACCATTAAAAACAAGTTAACAAACCGTCCGCTGATGCATACGCAAATCTACGACCACGTATGAAATACATGCACGACTTTATAGCGGTCAATACATATACGTACGCATACATACATATATGTATATTATATACACGCATGGATAGACGGGGTGAAGTATAATACCTATATTACACTCCACGCCGAGGATTGGGGCATCGTTAAAAACGTCGCGGGGCGTACAGAAATGTCCATGCCATTGGAGTATTGCTAGAGGCGCTCGGTACAACCACCGACGACGCCGACGACAACGACGATACCATCACCACACCACCATTACTGGAGCGGAACACGCGTGCTCGGTATATACGATATACGAATAAAACACGCGTTGAATTATAGGGGAATAGAGAGAGAGAGATTGAGATTGGGCCACGTGGAAGGCGGTAAAAAACCGTCCTTCCGTTTGAGATGCGGCTAATCAAAGGTATAAACGGAACAACCGCGAGGTATACATAATAACATGAATGTCACATTATAAGTAGTATACATCCTATATTAATATTTCCATAACCAAGAACGATAAGACGGCCGCGGGCGGCTGTACCATACTTATGATATCTAACACGCGCGTGTAACGTGTATAACCTATGTATGTTTTTATTGTATACATGCATACGTATATAGATAGGTATGTACACGTAAGTTAATGGATCGATTGAACGGGATTTTGAATATGTTGCAGTTCTGGGGGTCCTCCTTCTGCAGGCATGTTATTGCCGATCGCTGATGCAGTGCTGCAACGAGCACGCGGAATGGGCAGCCGGCGCGAACTGCACCGACGGGTCGAGGGTTCTTCTCAACTGTCCGGGCGGGATGTACAAATTGGATCCGCGGGAGGATCCGACTACGGACAATTTCACCATAATCGAAGAGGAGCTCGAGATTGACAAGAATCTGGAACGAATGCCGTCGCATCGGTGAGCGTGACCGTGACACGTCCCTGTCGACTTGATATTTTTTTTGCTCTTCTTCTTCTTCTTCTTCTTCTTCTTTCCAGCAAAATATGTTCAAAAGTAGTCACACATATGTATACGTATGTATATGTATAGGTTAATAGGTATAACATATGATGCAGGCGAGTATAAAAATGTGACACGACATCTTCGAATACACCGCGGCTGATAAGATAATTGATGCAGATTCTGCCTCGCGCTGGACCGGGGGTCACCGATAGCCCTGGTGTGCTTCGAGGATGATCCTGGTTACAATCAGACCGACGGTAGGTCAGGTCCGTGGCGAACGATCCTGCTTGGCACGCTCTGCGCCCTCTCGGTCCTTTGCCTCTACGCCACCCTATCCGTGTACGTCGTCCTGCCGGAGCTCCGCGATCTCCAAGGAAAGATCCTCATGTCCGCAATGTCCTCGTTGCTCGTCGCCTACGTCATGCTCGCGGCCACACAGCTGACCCCGGACTTCTTCATGTACCACGACACCACGTGCACGTTGCTGGGTAAGATTATACCTACATTCGCGTAGACGCGGTCCTCTCCTTGTATACATACATTATGGGTATATACGTGTACGAGTTGCGTACAGTATAGTATAATATGGTATGGTATAGGGATATTATACTTGAAAGTCCGCCGCGGATAAGTTTATCGGTACATTTTCAAGGGTGACGAATACGTTGCGTCATCGTGTCCAATTAATCGCGAACAAATTAGTCGCGATCTCTCTAGCGACTCTTGATGCTCCTTGACCTCGATGTACTAATTACATTCCATACGCGCTATCTGTATAATTCGTGTGCCGCGAACCATCGGGGATCGGGGGCGGGGAAAAAACCCATACACGCGGATTCGTTTCAACGATTATCTAGCTATACGCGTACACATATGTATGTATGTATACGCCGCCCGGCTTGTTTCCAATCAGCCATTATGCACAATAACAAGTATAAGGAACGTGCCGACTCCACGCATTTATAATATAGTATAAAAACCTGTGTATAATGGTATGTACGCGGACATACATGGACGCGGTGTATGTTACATACTACATTGTACAATATATACGCGTATATAAGTAGGGGCACGTGCAGGGTGCTTCGGGGAAGAGGAGTCTAGTAAAAAGCGTATACGAGTCGAGGCATTCGAGCGATTTCTTCTTCCTCTTTTTTTTTTCAATTTTTTTTTCCTCCATTACCGTACGATATACGCAGGAAGAATCCTATGGAAGAATCGCGTCTTTCATTTGGCGCGTTGGGAATATAACGGCGCCTCTGTTCGTGCCAAGTATCAGGCGCTCGAATGGTTATATGGTTTTCAAAAACTCGCTGCCTTGATCATGACCTTGCGCACGATATTATATGTATTAATACCTGTATAATACGATATACCTAATCCCGAGGTTCATTCTCATCGCCAATTATAAAGAAGTTCGCATCCTCGTTTCAGGATTTTCTATGTATTATTGCTGCATGGCAGCCTTCTTCTGGTTGAACCTGGTCGCCTTCAATGTATGGAGATCGGTCTGGTACGTTTCTCGTGTTTTTTTAATTTCCTTTCGTTGTCGTCGTTGTTGGTATTTTCTCTTTCTTTTCTTTTCCTTTTCTTACTCTCTTTTCGTTATCTTTCTATTTTGTTTCGTTATTTCATTGTCTGTTGATCTTCTGCCTTCTATTCGCTCTGCTCGGATCGAATGAGATTCAAGCGCAAAAGCAATAAAATGACGATGCAAGTATAAATATACGTATGGATACGTGTAACGTTTCGGCAGGTTCAACAGAACGCTGTTCAAAGAAGAGACGTTGTACTGGATATTCAGCTTGATCGGCTGGGGCGCTCCCTCCATATTTCTGGCCATCGCAATAATGGGTTACCACAGGGTGGGCGGAATTTTGGATCCCGGTTTCGGCGTGTACAGATGCTGGTTCGAGGGTGAGTTGAAAAGTAACACCTCGTCCAACGAGGATAAACGGCACTCACCTTTTGTACACGCATATACATTCATATACTATACATCGTCCACGTTTACCTGCGGCTACGGATTTTAAGTTTAATCGTGTTCTATAGGACCGCACAAGACCTGGGTATACATCTACGGCCCCGTCGCCTGCCTGATGACGCTCAACATCCTATACTTTTCGCTCACGTGCTACGAGCTCTGGCACAAATATAGAGGCTTCACCGGGACGAAACTGAGGATACTGAGGTTCAAGTGTTTGCTCTACTTGAAGCTGCTGTTGGTAATGGGTCTAACATGGATCTTCGAAGTAATATCATACGCCACCGGACAAGAATGGATAAACTACTGGTAGGTCGATGCATACTACATACAACAAGAATACGTGACCCTACGCGATTTACGTAGGTATAGGCGGCGGGTATATAGGTAGGTATAGAGTCATTTGGGGTAACCGAGCGCAGTGGGTAAGTGTGCGCATTGCCTATATCTTCGTCAGGAAGCATGAAGAGTGACGAATCGTTATGACAAAAAAGTGACGCCATAGTCGTGGTGTACTTTACACCTATGCGTGCATCTTGTGCTGTTTGATAGTTGAGGTTTTGCGAGAAAACTAATTTCATAGTTTTCATACTTAGATTTTGGCATTGTGGAAAAGTGTGTGACACTGAGCTGTTTGATCCGCAAATGATGAGTAATTTTTCATGAATTCTATTGACAGAGTAGTGTGAATAGCAGACTAGAGTTTGAGGTTTGCTTCACTATTGTTGGATGTCTGATATTATTTTCAAATCGGTATCCGTGCGGGTAAGTGTGCGCGGGTAAGTGTGCGCACGTACATGACGTTATTTTGGCATGAAAAATGCACATCATATGAGTCAAGCATTTTCGAATGTGTCGAATCAGTTTTTACTCAATTATTTATCATTTTCAATTAAGCTTTCATTCATTATGTTATTCTACTACTGCATTTCGAAGTGTTATTCCCGAATGTGATTTCCGCCAAAGTATTGTTCCTACCGATTTGGTAATTTTGCTAAGTTCTCGAATATCAAGCAAGATTTGATTAGATTGTATTTATCTGAAAACGTTTGTTAACAATTAAAATGATATATGCCCAAGTTTAATAAATAAGTCCATTTACCCCGCACGCGTTCACTTACCCCTCATAGGTGCGCCCAGTTACCCGCAATACGGGGCAAGTGAACGCAACCTGCGTAACTTACTTAATTCTCAGTTCATGAAGAATTTATACGAAATATTAGTTTTGATATAGCTGTATTTCATTGTTTAGGGACGGCTTTATGTGAAAAATCCAAATTTATTTAAATATCCTCCATTATTATTGTTTGGCAAAGCTTAGAAGTCCTAAGTGCGCACACTTGACCCGAATGACTCTATGTATACAGGTATACAAAGTATACGTATACCGAACGGATGTAACTCGACTCGACTCGTACCGCGGACTAATTATTCATATCGTACCATTTTCAGGATAGCGACGGACATTCTTAACAGCCTGCAAGGCATGGTAATATTCTTATTGCTGATTGCCACGCGAAAACGCGTACGCAAGCTTTTGGCCAAGAGGAGACCCTTCGGAATAAATTTCCCAAAGAGTTGGGCCGCTGGTGAGGACGAGGAATGCGAGGTTGTCCTACCCGACGAGGAATTGGAACTTTCGCAGGCCGGTTAACTCTTTATACCGGGGACCACTATACATACTATACATATACCTATGCAATATACATACGTATATACTATATATTGTATATTATCATTTATCTAGATACATGTATACTTGGAAACACGCGCGCACGCCGTTTTCCCGCGTCAACACCCTCCGCGTTCATCTCAATATTTCGAAAAGTTTCTCTGAACAAGAATTGCCTTGCCGGAATTATATAAGATACACGACAAAACTGTGTATTGTCAGTAGCTTTTATCAACACTGCCAACGTCGCGAGGGCGAACCCATTCGAAAGCTATAATTTCATCACTGGTCGATTGTTTCGTTGAATTCGAGTCAACTGTGAGCTTTGTCTTTAATATAACAGCAATATATGCGTGACTGTATTTATCGCGCGTGCATGCGTACCCAGTCCAACCCCAACTTTGTACACAAGGCCGATGCATGCTGGTGTATTATTATAAGGACGTAAGATATTGTTGAATCTCTGTAAATTACATGTACACGGGCTATATGTATACCTGCTCTATTGTTAATACACATACCTGTATACCTGTATAACGACCGAGTATTTATTGGAAATGACCACGCATACTAGTGCATACATAGGCATACGTATGTATACCTATACCTATAGGTATACCTGAGTATCACGTAACTATGGGAGCTTTCCAATGACACAGTGTCCACATTTCCAGTGTAAGCGACCAATCCGGGCAAAGGAATACACCAGAAATGTTGACACTGTGTCGGATTGTGCTGTATTTGAAAAAAACCAGGTATATACATTATAGTATATATAGTATACATCTTGCTTTTCGGGGTCCGGTCTCGCGGGAGTCACACGATCGGCGGCTATAATCAAAAACCTTCCCGCGCTCTAGAGTAGGTAGTCGGTCAATTCTTGGACAATTTCGAGTCCCGACATCCGTCTAACTATACGCACGCGGCCACGGCGAGATGTTAGACGTCCCTGGGACTGGGCGGTGAGCGCGGCAGCTTGTATGTAGGATCAACACGATCAATGGGTGAGGCGGTTGCGCAGCTGGGAGGGAGGGTATTCGACCGACGTGGAGGGGGTTTGGTCGTTCGAGCAGCATGGAGGGGGTTTGGTCGCTCGAGCAGCGTGGCCGGCTAGATAAAGAGAGAGGGAAATATCCATGCGCATCTAGTGTATGGTAACAATGAGAGAGAAAGAAGCGTTGTGCCTCTCTCCGTGTTACCTACCATGATCAGTCGTCTCTCTCTATGCACCCGGCCACGCGTAACTCCGTGTACTCAATATAGGAATGGCGCCTCCATGTCTATAAGCTCTATGCATTCGACAGACGTGAGCCGCGGTCGTAGGGATCGTACGGACGAGCCAAGAGAGACGCGGATAGACTCGATTGCGAGTGAATTGACGCGAGACGCATTGCCCCGCGGCATCGCCAAGGAATAAGTCACCGTACGTTTTTCATCGACTACCTGAGCGCAATGCGCGTCCCGGTTGCCCGTGTACTTTTTACAATGGCGCGCCTCACCGTTGGCCTGGCCGTTTACCAAGACCCGTCGTCGCTAGCGTCGTCTCCCACTGCTGGTATAAGGAATACCATTAAAATTGGCAAATGCTGCGAGTCGAACGAGTTGATGGTGGACTACGCTACGCCCTACAGCAGGTGCACCCCGGCCGAGGAACTCGACGGCGAAACGAGACCCTGGAAGCCAGAGTTCAAGGACGAGCGGGGTCGCCCGTTAACTGTCGAGCCGGATTTCGAGTTGAAGATCGGTATGCCGGAGTGCAAGGCTAACGAGATACAGTGGGTAATTTTCCACTCACCCGACCCCGACATGGACCACCTGATGATTCTACCGTCGGGAAAACTACGGCACTGCACTCGACGTTGCCGGGACGACAACGCCGAAGCGGACGGCGAACCCTCGGACTACAACGACAACGATCACAAATACGACTACGATTCCGGAAGCTACTGCGCGGACAAGATAATACTGAACGACGACGGGAACGCGACCGTTTACGCCCATGTTTGCGTGCCCAAAGGCGAACAGACGGTCATGCAAACGGACGACGTGATGAGGCGCGTCGTAGATCCGGCTTTCCGTGCCATCTCCGTAGCCTGCTACCTGGTCGTTGCCATCGTGTACTTTGTCCTGCCACAGTTGAGAAACTTGATTGGCAATATCGTCACTAGCATGACCTTGTGCCTCGTAACGAGCCAATGCGCCGACATGGTCAGGATTTTTACCCAATTCAGCAGTCACGTCAGCTTCCTGGTCGCAGGTAAGCGCTCGAGGCTCCACAGCGACGAGTCGAATACCGCCCTCCCTCTACAATCCTATCCGATCCAATCCAATTCATATATGATTCTCATATCGCACCCACGTCGCTATCCGCGTAGTAATCGTGACTCTGCCATTTTCAGATGCGGTGACCTACGTTTCGCTGCTCTCGGCATTCTTCTGGCTCAACAGCCTCGGCTACTATATATGGAGGACGTTCAGATCGCGCAACATCTTCCTGCGTGTGACCGACGGTAGAAAATATTGCTACTACTCGATCTACGTGTGGTCCTCGACCGTGGCTATGGCGGCGATGGCGATATTTGCCCACTTTGTCTTGGATACGAACAAACCGATCGTAGGCGGAACCTCCTTCTCCGTCCCCCAAGAGACCATAGGATGGTTAGGCGTAGCTGTGTTTTTCACACCGGTAGCGTTTACTATTCTCATCAATTTGTGGTTCGTTGTCACGACTACGGAGTCGATCAGGCGAATGCACACTTACGGCAGGATCCATCACAAGATGAAGCACAGCTTCAGAATGTTTGTATTTCTATTCGTCATCATGAGCGTATCATGGTTATTCACTCTGCTGTCGTGGATAAGACACGAGCTTGTCTACTGCTACATCGTTGTCAACTTGCTGCAAGCTCTTCTAATCTTATACGTGTGCGTGTTCGGCCAGAGGAGAGTCACCTTCTTGTTAAGAAAGACATGCAACTGCTGCAGCCCGGGTGAGAAGGTCCAAGACCTCGACTGGGGGGACGGGGTTGCAGCTCATAACGGTGAATCGAGTTCCAGGTTTTTTCCGGGCTTTTGAAGCATTCTTCCCGTTGATTTTCACGATTTTCAAGATTCTCACGATTTCCACAAATAGATAGTTACACAGATGTAGGCTCCCTCATTCCTTTTCTACGTTCTCGCATTCGATCACGCGCATAAACGAGCGTACAAATGAATCAAACACGTCACAATATAGGTACGATCTAGGCATGTAAGCTTGCCGAGAGGTTTCTTACGCTCGGGCGGCCACCCTACCCGGACAGAAATTACAGCCGCGCGGTAGGCTACCTCTTGTCGTGATAATTTTGTTTTCGAGTAGATTAGGTCATTTACATTCCGCCACGAATCACTTCTACCCGGGGCACGGTTAATCTTAATTACCGTGACAGCAAAATTGTGCAGGGCGCTTCGAGTATTCGACGCTGGCTAGAATATTCTCGACGGTCTGGTAGAAAATTCTCTTGGAAATGAAAACGACCCGAGTTTCAAGACCGCGGCACTCGTTCCGCGTATCCTGATCGTACTCAGAACTGACCCCGTTTCGAATTGGAGGCCAACTTGGCGCAATATTACCGTACCGACGTACTTAAAAGTTTTGTCGAGTGTTGTTTTGGACGAAAAAACAACGCAAAGATTATACGAGAAGGACTCGAGAAATTCCGTTGTAGCCGACAAAGCAGCTAACCGGGGAGGGGAATACTCTCTCGGCTACGAACGAGGTGGGTGGTATTGAATTGAATTGAATTGAATTTCGCAGCTGGCATCTAGGTTCGACGAGACCAAAGCTAATCCTGTACCTTTGACAGTGCCTTTGCTTTCGGAGTGATTGAAAGATTGAAATTATTTATATCACAATAAGTCGCGCACCAAGGTTCTCATCGCGTGCCGCAGCGATCTCAGACTTTTATACTTATACAAACATATTATATCTATTGAAATTAATATAAATAAAGATTTTTTAATCTCTACCCGACGAAATCACTTGACCTGCCTGTGGTAGCGCGAGACAACGATTGGGTGAGAAATTTCATTGGGCTACTCACCTGGTTGAAAAGGCCTCCTTCGGGGCGGCGGACCAAGTTGGACAGTTGACAGCGCACTACGAGATGACTGTCGTCCATCACGGTGTTGAAGAAGCGTCTGGTAGGTAGAAGAGCTTCCAGGTCTATGACGAGTTCCAAGAATCTTTCGCAGTAATGTATCTTGTCGGGAAATACGACTCCTGTAATTCCAATGGAATGCAGGTTGTAAGAGGAGAGGACGGAGTAGGATATACGTATTACAACGAGACACCCAAAGAGCGAAGGAACACAATGTGAAAATCGTTACTTGCTCACCTTCGAGAGGTACAGTTTCCAGCACAGTCATAAACTTGACCATGAGCCGCTGGAGGAACTTTCGCTCCCAGTCCAGTTTCTCCTTCAACTCCGCCTTGTCCTTCTTTTGTATAATCTTCCAGTATTTGCGCCACTTTGGAAACTTCTTGAACTCGAACTCTCGCCTGCCCCGCTGCAGGGACACCCACATGGAGAGAGACACCAGCCTCTTGGCTTCGTCCCTGACCAGCGCCACTTCCATGGAATTGAAACAATGGTTGAGAAATACTATCAGCGCCGTCTGTTCTTTTAGATCAAAGTCCATCATGCTCTCGTTGAGGCAGGCCTCCAGTACTTGCTGAAAGAACCCGGGAAAGTGTTGCGGGCTCTTTGAGAACGCTTCCCAGACTTGAACTCTCTCGCGAAACTTTTCGTTCAGCATAACGACTATGGACATCATATGACTGTGCGAAGCTTCCCCAGTCGTGTAATTCGGCCAAAGATAATTCTCCAGGTACTGGCTGAACTCCAACATCATGATACGCCTGATGGAAAACTTTGAGGCGCATATCTCCTGTATGTATATGTCTTCGACGATCTGCGGATCAAACTTGAGCCGCGACTCGGTCGCGTGGGGTGCCCAGTATTTGTTGGCCAACTGAAAACATCGGAAAACACCGGGTTCAATCGGGAAACGTGCCCCATGCCACGCGCCACGCGCGCTCTTGCATTCAAAACAACGCGACATAACCTGACTCGACCCTAACCTAAAATTGCCGAGCCGGGCCCTGAAAGCCGTGCCGGTATGATTCCGTGGACGCTTGGCAGCTGGAATATGGACTAGTATGGAATAATGAAAAGGGTAGGACGGCATGGGGCCGCGTCAGGCGAGGTCTAGGTGTTTCTCAAACAATCGGTTGGTTATTTCACCTGAGTTATTCTGTCGGCGTTTATCTGTTCGACCGTGGGTGCCGGATTGTTAGTTTTCACGAGCGGCGGACCCGCTGGATTGTCCATCTTTCAACGCCGAATATTCTCCTTCGCACTGGCAGCAGTCCCGTTGACGGCGATCTAAACGACACGAAAATCTAACCGCAAATCACCGTACGTCATCGTCGCGCGACAAACGACAACCCCGCAATCCGCATTCGGCCGCCATATTGCGATAATGCGATAATGCGATAATGCGATAATGCGACCTGCGACGACTCGCAGTTCGATTGTCGGAGATTTCAGGCTTATGCCTGGTCTACACGCTGTGTTAAAGTATGGTACTTTAGGCTTGCCATTGGTCCTTTCCGCTCGGCTCAAGTTCAAGGACCAATGGCAAGCTTAAAGTACCATACTTTAACACAGCGTGAAGAAGGGGCATTAGTTATTCTAAGATTTTAGGCCACGGCTGGTGCCCGGGCTACACGCTGGGTAAATCGGTTACGCAGTCGATGGCAGGTCTGCGACTGTTGATTGGTCGTTTCCGATCAATCCGACATTGCTATTGGCTTTCAGAGCAGGCCTGCTCTGACTGCTCGAGTAAACGAATTCAACCGCTATGATAATCATGGTATGATTAGGTCTCCCATTGGTCATTTCCGACGGAATCGAGCTGAAAACCAATGGGAGACCTAATCGTGCCATGATTATCATGGATTATCATAGCGTGTTATAGCCCAGGCATGGGCCCGGGGGCGGGATAATATTTCGAATACATATTTTTCAAATCGACGTACCGACCGATACTCCTCGGTCAGAGCATTTTTTCAAGCATCTCTGCGCGGTCCGTTGTTTGTATGCACACCGTGACGCGAAGAATGACATTATTTACCTCCTTCATGACGAATATCGACAGCTGAACGTTATCGGATCCTGTAGGGTTCATTGATATACATATATAATAAACCGTTGGACGAACGGAATCGTAGCGTTGTATACATGTGTATATGCATTCACCTGTATGTATACGCCTATACCGTCTAATTCGGTACACCTGGAGAACCTCGGATAAGCGAGGCTATGCCGTATTCAAATTTCATAACTTAATATAACATTAAGCTCCGACGCCGCCGCGCGGGGAACCGGTCAGCTGGGAGAAATAATTATTTCCGACCCGATCGTCGGAACATAAAAGTCAAAATTCCTTGTAGATTATTGTCACCTCGATTATTCACAATTTACGTATAACCTACACCTTTATACATCCATATGTGTACATATAATATACCTATAGATAAATACATGTATACCTACCATCTTGCCACGTACGCGTGCGTATACATATGCAGTATGTATAGGTATGTACATTACATTATTATATACTCGCGTGAGTATTGCATGTATGCATAATATGTATATTCGATATGTATCACTTTCTATAGGGAGCTATATACGCGTATTTTCTACTCCTCTGCGAAGATCTGTCTCCCGGAAATGATAACAGTCCTAGGTATGTACCTTGGAGATAATGATATACCTGAATCCTTGTTCGTTTTTCATAACGATATACCTACATATACATATATAGGTATGTATGTATATATGTATTATGTAGGTATACCAATCCGCGCGCGCCAATCTACCGCATGTATATCATACGTACGTACTATGTATGGTAAGAGCTGTCTAATTGCCGCTTGTGAATCCCCTCCCGCCCTACAATTTCGTAAATGTTCCCGTCTTTTGCGCCTCCGTGCAGCATGACCGCGAATTCTACAACATTACGCATCATATACGTTCGCGGGACGATCGTAGCTCGGGTCACGAATCAAGACTACACACGTCGTATACCTATAATACACGCGGAATATCGGATCCGCGGCAGCTCCGGACTCGTGTGCTTTTCTTAAATCTTATACACATACCTATATTATACTTATAACATACAGCAAGTATAGAAATACGATAGATTATCGGCATCTGCAGACGGCAAGTGATTTGCTCGCAAGTATATAATTAAAAATTTCGGTATGTCGGTCGAGTGCGCTAATACAAAGTTCAATACGCGCGTTCATAACTTGAATAATTACCTGATGCGCACATAGGTATGTATAATGTATGTATATATATGTATGTATAACATATTGTGTGTATATTATAATATGTATATGAGAAGAAATGTTCAAACTGCGCGGTATTCGTCGGACGACGACGTCTCGACGATTCATTTATCAAGTATCACGGCGGTAAATATCCATATAGTATGATTTAATTTCATTGTTATAATATAGCATTAACAGGTGCAGTCGCTCGATTACGGCCGATGACTTTACGGTGGAACGAGTTTTATGAATACAAGTACAGCGTGTCGCGCCCTCGCCTATATCGAATAGGGGAGTAATTTCGCGCGCGGATAGAAACTATCTGCGCGCGTTTGCGTATATTCGGATAAGGGTGTTCAAGTCCGGACGATGAATTCCCAAACACCGTGCCGATGGCCGTAGCATCCTCGCGGGTCCCCGTTAAATCTATAATATGATATACATACCCGAGCAATACATACACATGGTACTTTGCAATAATATACCTGTATGACAGACACGCGTGCCATGCATATTATTGGGCCCGCATAGAGATAGAGCGCGTGAAAGGGTATTTTCACATTAACGCATACAATTGACTCGAGAGGTCAAACTGTCAGCACCTATACGTGTATAATTAAACGAAGCTTTGCAATTCTGATGTGCGCAAACAATGCAGATGTTTTTTTTTTTCTTCGTCGAAGAATTAACCGCGCCAACGGCTTCAGAGTTACCGCGATCAAAGAACTAGACAAAATCATAGGTGTGCCCATTCTGCTATCCATGCGTATATACGAGCTATAATCAGCTATCACGAGCAGACTATACGAATATGTACACGTATGTACGTGTATATGTATGTATAGGTGTGTATATACGTGTATATGATAGTCATGTAGTCGATCGTTGCCGATTGTCGATCTGCGTATATACCGCGTGAAGGAAAGGAAAAGAAAAACTGGCAAAAAACCTGTTGCTCTGCAGCCGAGCCTTGATTCGAGAAGATCATCATTGCGATCGAATCTTATACATGTCGTATCGTTATCGTTACACCACATAATATCATATAAGATTCCAATTTTCACAATACCCGTATAATCGGATTGTGCAGGGATTTGAGATGCGATGAGAAATTTGAGCGCAGCAAACTGCAGCTCCGTTATACCCGGGGGCGGATGCAATTCGACAATATGGGCCGACGATAACAACGAGTACGAGGAAGACTCGCGGGACGAATATCTCGCGTATTGGGAAGTGGTGACCCTGGCCTTGATGTTTGTCGTAGCGATCGCCGGAAATTCTCTGGTCGTAATGGCCCTGTACCTCAGGCGATCCGACGCCCCGAGGAAAAAACTGCCGAGGATATACTTCTTCATTCTACACCTTAGCACAGCCGACCTTCTGACCGCACTCCTCAATGTACTCCCGCAACTCGCCTGGAAGATTACCTTCAGGTTAACGATACGTCTGCACCCGCGCGTTTAACCAAGTCGATCCACAAGTATAATATTATCTATCTCTGGGTTATATGAATAAAGAAATATTGACAAATTTACGATCCCCACAGGTTCCGGGGTGGACCGATTCTCTGCAAACTAGTCAAGTTCGGCCAGCCCCTCGGGCTGTACTTGAGCTCGTACGTGCTGACTGCCACCGCCCTGGACAGATACCAGGCGGTATGCCACCCTCTCGCATACTGCAGCATCACCTCCAGGAGATCCAAGGCGTCGGTCTGGTTTGCCTGGTGTTTGTCATTGGCCCTTTGCGTACCCCAGGTAGGTCTAGAAATGCGACCTTATTCGACGATCACTCATCTCGGACAGTAAAATAATATAATGCACGCCCTTGTGCAATATTTATATGCAATATGGATGTGGAAATTTGTCTTTCAATCACATCCACAGACGATTGTGTTCTCCTACCGCGAAGTCTCACCAGGCGTTCGGGACTGCTGGGCTACTTTTCACCTAGCATCCGGGCAACGGGCCTACGTCACGTGGTGAGTTCTCCCAATTGTTCACCGATCATATTATACGATCCTTGTGTATACCTCCGATATCGTGCGGGATTGTATAATGAGATTCCGCAGCGCCGGTCATCCCCCCCAAAGATTATTTCATACGCATAGTCTAGAGTATATGATGAAGGATAAATATATGAATTCGGGAACTTGCTCGCCGTATACGAAGGTACGGGATCTCGGCATTCATATTGCCGCTGACAGTTCTGGTCTACACCTACTTATCCATCTGCATCGCGATATGGAGGAATACCGGGATCGCCGGGGAAGCCCGTGGCACGCACGGTGGCCTGCTCCGTCAGCGGGCGGTTATATCGCGAGCAAAGATGAACTCGGTCAGACAAATGATCGCCGTCATCAGTCTTTACGCCACCTCCAGCAGCCCTTTTATCGCATCTTCGCTCTGGGTAACCTGGGACCCGGACGCCTCGACATCGCCGTTCTTTTCAGGTATCATCGTCATCTCGCATTATATTCTCCATTATTGGCTTTCACGATCATACATATATCGCAGGTCATCGGTGCTCGTTGCATACCTATATACTTATATTAATTGATTGCGTCAAATCTGGACGGTGGTATTTATTCAGGCGCCACTTTCACTATCCTCGCGCTGATGAGCAGCCTAAACAGCTGCGTCAATCCATGGATATACCTTACCCTGAATCCCGAACTCTCGCGGGCGCTGATCAACCGCGTTCGTTCGTCGAGAGGAGCCGCCGCAGCGGGTGCAGGTCAATCTCGAGAAAACCGGCGGCAATCATGCAAGTATAATACATACTACACATCACATTCCTTCTCGCGGTGCATGCAATGAAATGGGTACATGAACGTAATTATATCAGCTATAGGAGGTAGGTAATATGTAACATACATATGATGAGAATGCTGCAGGTAACTGGATCGATGTCAATTATATAATTGTTGTCACTTCAACAGCCATTGAGATTGTTCGCTGCAGCAGCAACACGTCCTCAAGCGGTACGTCGATCGGATCGTACGCGTCAAGAGTCTCTCGCTACGCGGGCTCGATCTTGCGGAGGTCAGGTAATTCGTCTGACATTACATAACATGGAAGGCAGTTCGTCAAGGTGGAGAATATAAAGTCCCTCTCCCCTCGGGGGAGGAGGATATCCCCGATGAACGAGGACTTCCCTGCTGCCGCGTCTACATACCTATATGTACAAAGTATCTATGACATATACATGTAACGATCCACCTACCTACAATATCATGTCAAGTTGCATTATTTTTCTAACATACATATATATGAACATGGAACAACATAGGTATATCTATGTACACCGTTGTAAATCAATCATTTCTAAATTTATCAATCCCACTACTATCGCCATACTTCGTCTCTGCAATTACGATATTCGAATGAATTGATTAAACTTGAAAGAAGAACGAAAAAAAAAAAAAGAAAAAAAAAACCCGAAAAAGTGAAAAATAATCGAAAAATCAAAAACGAGACTGACTTTTGTTCTTTTGTCTTTTCTGTAATCATCATAATAATTCACCAATTAGAAAGCAAATGAAGGAAGAAAAAAAATTCAATAAATACGGTAAGTTTAACGTAGAAACATTAAATTTTTTTTATATTATTTCATATATTATGTTATATTTTATATTTTTTTTTTTTTTACGATTTTTAAAAACGTACATACTATAGGAATATAAAGTTTGCCCGCTGCAATTGCGTAATTACGTCTTGACGAAATTATAAATTGGCAGAATATAATAGGCAGAAATTTCAATGTCTGTATAGATAAAAAGAAGAAGAAAAAGAAGATACATTCGGCTGTTATCGCCACATTCGGTTTATTCCGCACGTGTTAAAGGTCGGGGACAGATCGTAAAAAGCAAGCAAGAATTTTTCAACATTGTCGTTCAATCAATTGAAGCGAAACACGAATCATTCCGCACATAATGCGTGAGACGATAAGCGAATATTCGGGCAAAGTCCGAAAATTCATCATAACTATGTATACACGTATGTAAATAATCATAGGTATATCGAAAAAGAAAATCGGCAGTGAATTAATAAAATCATTTTTTATCGCATGATATATATTAAATTCATACGATCGTCTACTCGTTTTTGAGAACTCGCTTGACATTTTCCAAAGCTATAATTTCCTCATCAAGAAAAAACATCCGATCAATGTGAAAAATTGACAATATATTCTTGGATATGTTCAAAAATCAAGACAGAGTTCAGAAGATGACAATTTTGGATAAATAATCCGTAAAACTTTCGATCGATTTATGGAAATCGTCGAGTATATCATGCCCTTCGTTAATTATTCTTCTTTATCGCTATTATCGATTTTATACGTTCAATCGATTATGTTTTTTTTCTTTCCGAGAAAATAGCCTAATTTGAACATCGTGTTTGACTTTCCCTTCATTTCAGTATAATGATCTAATCAACAAATCCTATATCTTGATTAGTAATTACACTTCTACGTATACAAAAAAAGAAAAAAAAATTTACGTGACTTATTGTTTTATCTTGTGCTTTAGTTAGAAATAACGAAAAACATTCTAATATGAAAAAAAAGCGCTGCGTATACGTCGATGAGGAAGAAGATGATTAGATGATGTTATCTGTAACAATTCTTATCGCTTAGAATAGAAATAAGAATACGAATATGAGCGACCGAGAGGAGAATTAATTTCGAGTGATTCGTTTTCTTATCTCCCATTAAGTCTCTGCAGATGATGACGAGTAGAGAGTAGGTATATACATAAGTAAGTATAATAATAAGGAGCCATGGTATCGTTAAATTCGTTTCATTCGCAAGAGATGCGAATCTCGAGTCCCTACTACCAGATGAAGCGTGTATGTGTTTTAATCTTGGTAATAAACCGCCTATCTCTAACTTCCACTCGGAATCACCTAAACACCGGTAATAACGACGAACCGCACGTTTTGGGTCGTGTACACAGATACGTGTAATATATAGATTTTCTACGGTATAATATTTCGCGATTCTATATTCGTCTCTCTTTATAATATTAGTTAAATTTTGTATATAACGTTAATGTAACAGAATTTTAGGAAAAAAATTCGCTATTTCATGACTCAAATGTTGTTGTATTATAGATTTGCAAAAATGTTACGTGTTACGTGTATGTTTCGTCACTTCAACAAATTATACACTGTATTTTTATCAATTTAAACCGTTCAAATCACGAAATGAAGAATTTTTGGCCCCACCTCTATTTCGCTTCCGCGCTATTCAAAATATGGAAGATAGTCTGACAATAAGTTTTCCCTCTTCGCTGATCGTTTCTATGTACAAGGATGTTCCAGAACTGAATGCGTAGAATGATATAGGGGTGCGGCACTGATGCCGGCACTGATGCCGATGCCGGATCCAATACCGAATTATTACTTGTAATTTTGATCTCGAATTCCGGGAGAATGACTTGAGCGATTTGGATTAAATTTGAACGGGAAATAAATCGTTTGGTGAAGATGTTCCATTCCAATCTCGAAGATTCTTTCACTGCCGGTTGCATAATGGTGAGTGGTTGAACATTTGAATGAGTAATACGCCTATTTTCAAGTCTGGAAAAACAGCTTAACCGATTACAACTTAATTATAGTGAAGTATCACCATTAGTTTGAATATTAAAAATCTGCGATCGTATGTTATACCTATTTGTTCATACCGCTGGTTGATTTGTTGCAAACGCCAAACAATCACTGACGCTGGACTCGCGGCGACTTGAACTCTCTTTTTAGTGATTGGATGTTGTGAATTTACCATGCATGTTCAATTACCAGAAAAGATCTCTGGTCATGGTTACGAAACATTACAGAAATGTCACTGAAAAACAGCGCATGATGCACAACAGCACAACAAATACATGATGAGAACTTTATAATTGTAACATCACAGAAACATGACAACTGTTGCATTTTTATGCGGACATGTAACTTTTTTGTCATGATACGAAAATTTTACAGAAATGTTACAAAAAATGTTACAATACATTACATGTGACAATTTTAATATTTCTGTGATGTTACTGTCACATATTTTGCTGTGTGGGATGGTACTCAGTATTACCATGAGAAATGATTCCTCGGTCAAAAGATGAAAAATCGGGGATGGCCAGCCTGCAATAAACAGACGAAAAACCTAGAGTGTGCCGAGCTGGCTGTGACTGAGTATTAACTTTCACCATAAGCTCTCGGTATACCCTCAACTGGAATAAACGAGTTGTCACGCGTCACGTATGTATGTACCACACGCGTACATGTATTATATACGTATACAATTATAAATCTACGCATACGAGTGGAAAAGTATAAATGTATTAGTGAGATGACGATTATGTTTCTCGACCGTAAATAACAAATTTTGTTCGCGTGTACCGGATCTCTGCCGAATTCACTAATCATAGGCTAGAAAAATCGTAAAACGGTGATTGGCAAACAAATATACACATGGGTATAAGTATAATGTAACTGTACGTATGTACGCGCCGCGGTCTAATCCCCTGGGGCGTTAATTTATTTCCATGAAGCGTTTTTCGGTTGGCTGCCGGAATCGGCGATGGTCTATAATGTATTTTCAGGCCGAACAGCACACCCGTGCCCGCATCGCGGTGTATGCCAATGCCGAATTAATGTTGAAGCGCGGATGGGAAACCTCGATCGCGGATATAAATTAAAATATACCGCAATCAAAGACTGGAGGTTAATTGTGAGAAAGTATAGTAACGCGATTGTATACGTACACATCTACACCTACACCTATTCGCATACATGATACAAAAGGCATACCTGCATCTTATGGCTGTAGTAAATTGCGAAATTCGTATTGCCAGCGGATATAACATCTGTGTACGCGGTGCAGCAGTATAAATACATGCACCCATTATTATATACGTGTATTTACAGTTTCACAAGTATGTAGCCGTATACCTACAGGCGAGGCACTACTCGCATAGCTGTGAATCGGAATGTATTCGAGGATCGAGGTACAAAGTGTACCAGTTACTGACCATATCCCAATTATTGACCTTCTTCAAAATAGGTATATATACATATAATTCAAAAATATACAAGGGCCAGCAATTGGTACCCCTTACCTTATACTCGTAATATTGTTTCTATAATAATGTATGTACGTATAATGTAAGTACACGGGTTTCTCTAATAGTGACTGGGGGGAGGCGGTGGTCCGGGGTGAAAATCGTGATGGTGGTAAAAGTCGGCGTAGGTTGGCCCGGCTAGAGGTTCCCACCTCGGTGGCTGATCCTGGTGTACTTGGTGATGGTGATGGTGGAGCCCGCCGTAAAAATATCTCGCCGGTATACCCGCGGCAGCGGTGTACGACGACGGCTCGAGGAGACTTTGCAGGTGCCTTATGTACGTTATCGCGTGCCTCAGCGACTCGATCTTTGATAATTTCTTTCCCGGAGGCTTGCAGACCGGAAGTTTCGACCGCAAAAGCTCGAAGGCACGGTTCATGTCGCGCATCCGTGTCCGTTCCCTGTCGCAGGCAGATTTCTTATAATCTGCAACATGACAATCAGACATATCCTCATGGCGATGATAATGCATGCGATCGCGCCTAGCGTTTTGTTTCCCTCGGAACTATAATATACGCTCGCTTCAAATCGTATGCGTGGAATTCAGTTTTGTTCAAAGTGGCGGCGAAGGGAGGGGTAAAATTTTCTTAAAATCCACAAGTATACAGACGGGTTTCTCGGGCATGGAAATGAATACGTGAATTAGCCTCGTGTGACGCGTGTAAACTGTAAAACGGTCAGGACCGGCCGGGATGATTCCTCCGACCAGGATCGCGATTGAACCTGAAAGACACGTCGGCCACCACTCGTGTTATGAAAGCAAGTCGAAAAGGTTATCTATCTGTCCGTGAAATCGACGGGCGTTACACATACGCATATATTGTATATATACAGTATACTGCACCCATATACGTATATCTGATAACTGCAATGTGTATATATCCTATATTATACATATATGTATGTACATACTACATGCTGTACACAGGCACGACACTCAACGACCGTCACAAATTCAAGCAGCCCTTGCCGCACCTTCGCGATCGCATGACGGCGATGTGCGTCCTACCTAGAATATCCGGGCTCCGAGACAAGATCCGCGTCACCGAGACTCACGACGCTATCGTCAGGAGGGAGGGACGACGAAGGTCGCCAACACCGAGGGTGAGGGCAAAAGATCGCGAGGCGGCCGGTGAGGATCCTCCGAAGCGGGACCAAGATAAACGCGTGTCACGAAACGGCGACCACGTGACTATAGAAATCGGATTGGAACGAACGGAAACGGAAATAGAAATTGGAAACGTGCGGGGCAAGGGCGAAGGGAACCAAGTTATTCGTCGCTTTGGCCGGAAGGACTCCGTTGTTTCGGCAGTACGGCACCAGTCGAACGATCATGGAATGGGTTTGGGAGACAACGACGACGACCGCCATCCGCATGAAATCCCGCTTCATCGTCATGATCGTCAAGACCGGCGTTACATCGGCACCGGCCACGATCAGCCAGCTCCGCTGCCGACGGTCCCGCCGAAGCGTAACTCCTGCGGTCGGATCGCCGGAGGAATTGTAACTGCTCCGCAGCATTGGGAGTCCATGATCGGAACGGCGGCTGCGGCGCCGGGAGGCGCGTCAGGTACAAGCCCTGCAAGTAGGTACCCCTGCGGTGAAATGCGGTGGAGTAACCAGCACGCCGGTTACAAGATAATCGAGGAGAACGGGCGGTGGGTCGCCGACGTGGCTGACGCGAATTCGGAGTCTGACCAACTTGCACCGCGAGTCGGGCTCCTGGTTCGGGGACATCGCGCGACTATCAGAAATGAGCTCTACGAGAATCGCTGCGACGCGATAACGACTATGGCAGCGGCCGCGAGGGATTATAGAGAGTCCGCGGCAATGAGGGGTAAATTCAAACGGATGGCTCTGGATTTATTCGATATTCTCGGTGGTAATAAAAGAAAACCAAACGACACTGCCTGCGGTAATCCTCGTCGACTAATGTAATACATACCTATTACCTATAGGTATACATATACTACATATGGGTACACAATTACTAATTAGTTATATACCGGTGGAATGTCAATAAATTAATTAACTATCGAGAAATCAGCCCGACTCGCCCCCGCCGAGGGTAAGATAAAAGAACGCACTGGAAAGAAGAAACTAACCCTTTTCAGTCTGGGAGGGCTCTCTGTGCACCGGCCTGATCTGAGTTTGATGAAGTACTTCCAAATGTGGATGGGGACTGACAACTTCCGGCTCTGGTACACGGATCATAATCACTTTTCCGCCTGCAATCTCGGCCTCTTTCTGATCGTCCTCACCACCGCCGTTACCTTCGCTAGGAGGACATCGATGATCGAAGTACAGCGCCTCGTGATGCCATCGTTTTCTTAGCGGTTGGCGACGCGCGAACGATGGCAAACCGCACGCTCTTTCTGCGACGAGATCGTGACAATAATATACGTATATTGCGATACACTGTACGCATATACCAATAGTAGGTACACTACTACACTATACATATACATACATGTATATATATACTCCCAATTTTTACGCACATACCGGTCTCAACGATAGCTCCCGTGGATCCAATGGACTCTCTAACGATCGTCGCTGATCGTCGCTGTTGGTGATTTTGCTGACGACGATGCTGCTGCAGCTGCTGTTGCTGCTGCTGCTGTTTTTTATTCTCGTCGAGATCTAAGAGAACGGGTGATTTCAAGCTACCCTCATCGGTGGTTTCATCCATCGTCTGCCAGTACAGATAATGTATGTACACAAGAGAAGAGTTAAGGAAACACTTTTTCAGCCACTCGACAACTTTACCGTATATATTATACTGAATGCAGTAGCTGATGTAGGCGATACGTGTAAAAAAAAGGGAATAAAAGGGAATAAAAAACAGCAATATACCTATACCTCGATTTTCGGAATATTCAAACAGTCGTTGCCAACTTCCATCATATCTCGCACGTATACTGTAGCAAGCGGCAATTCCAATTTTCTTCTTGCTTAAAGTGAAACACGAGACACGTACATTTATGCTGCTGCCATATGGGTGCAATTAATTGATATCCATACGCATGTGGGCGCACCCCCGCTATGCGCCCCGTATACATATAAGAAAGATAATTATCCTATTTACGCGAGTCGATTGCAGGAGGGCGCAAACTTGGACCGCATATGATTAAAGCCGCGGTATAGGGAGGGTTCTTCTTCTTCTTCTTCTTCCTCTTCTTATTTTCCTGCTCTTCGTGGGATGAGGGAAAACAGACGAAACCAAAATGTAATGCAGCACGCGACACTATACGCCGGTATATGAACCACAATTATAGCGCAGGTATAAAGATCTAGATTCGGGAAACTTCTTCTGGGTCGAAGTTGTCGCGGGCGACTAACAGGACTATAATATATATGTTTGTCTACTCGGCCTCTCGTTCTCTCGTTCTCTTGTCCTCTTGTTCTCGTACGACGTATGAAAAAATGTGGATGCGACAGTTGTTATTAATGTTAATTTCATCCGTTTATTAAGTGTTCAGGTGTTCCAACAGAGGTGCTCATCGTTGTGTCAATAGAAATTAGTACCATTATACCGATATCTTGTACCTGTGCTAGGTAGGTGGGTATAGGTAGGTAGGTAGGTATAATAATGTCGCATACACCCCAGCCGCGCACCACGCACGCACGGACGCACGCTTATCCGCGTACAGACGAGACGCCGTACGACGAGCCAGAGAAGCGTCTATGTATATCCAGAGGGGGATTATGTATATTAACTAAGTAGGCCCTGTCGACGGTGCAGGCATATTATTCCGATGTATACTAGGGTGCTTTTTTTTTGCGACTATTTTTCTTTCTTTACTTCCATGCCGAAATTTTCTTGGCAACACCTAAAAAAAATTCCCTGAAAGTTTGAGCCCTTAGTATTAATATTAAGTACTCGCCCTCGGCGTTTAAAGATTGCCCTTTTAAAATACACGTAACTTGAATTTCTTTTTTTTTTTCAACTTTTATAGCTCAGAGGTCCTTTATGCTATTCGAACGTTTGAATAACCAAATTACTCAGAATTGAATGCTCTGAAAAAGTGCTAAAAACCGGTGCTCAGGACCTTTTTTTCAGGACCTCATATATAATGAGCCGCAATTTCAAGAAAATCGTAAATCATGAAAAACAAAAAGCTTATTATCTCGAAAAATATCAATAATAGAGATCGGTGCCTAGAACCTTTTTTGAAGGAAATTCAATCTGCGACAACTTTGTCATTTAAAATTTTTCTGTATTTTCGGCCAATTGTGAAAAAAGAACGAAAAAACAAGAAATTTATGAAATTTTGACTTCAATCACCTGTACTGTCTCACCCGTGTAAGTTACATTCCCGTTGCAATGGGCACTATTGCAGAGCATTAAATTCTGAGTAATTTGGTTCTTCAAACGTTCGAATAACATAAAGGGCCTCTGAACTATAGGAAATTTAAGAAACAAAAATTCAAGTTACGTGTATTTTAAATGGGAAATCTTTAAACGCCGAGGGCGAGTACTTAATATCAATATTAAGGGCCCAAACTTTCAGGGAATTTTTTTTAGGTGTTTCCAAGAAAATTTCGACATGGGAGTAAAAAAAAAAAAAATAGTCGCCAAAAAGAAGCACCCTAATGTATACGGTATCCACCGGTAGAGCACAAGTGACGAATCGTGAGAGGACACAGGCATGGGGCGCGAGGTGCGAGAGCTGCAGGACAAGAGCTCGCGGTAAAGAGACCGGATGATAGTATAGCTGCATACGAGGATGCAGGGGAAATATGACACGGCTTTTACGTATGCACGGGTTTTAGGTATTTCCACTTTAAGCCCGGACACACGGATTAATACGAGAACAAGATTCTTTCGTTTCAATTATGGTAGCGAGCGAGCCCTCGCGAGGATCTTTATAGATTCACATCTAGGGATCCGACGAGCTCATGGGGAATTTAATGAGATGTCGCAGACTTGTCGCAATCGAGTCAAGGTTTGGAAAATTTATCTTGATTTTATTCCCATGTACTCATCCACCACAATACGATACAATTAGTCATATACATATTATCATCATACCTAGGTACGTACGTACGTACGTACGTACATACCTACTACATACGATTGCAACGTATCATATTGTCGTACCCGAACCCCTGGGCGCAATACATACATGCAATACCTACGTATACCAAGTTCGTATTGTCACAGCGACCAATAACACCCGATGCTGACGGCTCTAGCGGTAGTAACGCCGCAGGTATAGTGGCAGTGGCAATGTCGATTATCATGATGATGATGATGATGATAATAATAATAATAATAATAATCGTATTTAACAATAATAACAATAATAACGGCAATGGTAACGATAACAGAAATAACGTACACAGCTTGGGAATCGAGGAGGGAATGATACACAAGGTATGTATTACAAGTATACAACATGATACCTATATATACTATACATGTATAGGTATGTATAGGTGCAACAACGCTTGGCACACGTTTGGAATCTTGCCTTCTCTATCTTCGGAATATAATTCGCCTATCACCACATCGCAATCTCGTATGTTAGTATAGGGATCGAGATCACGGGAATGCGTGATGAGAAAAGCACGAAAGTTGGAACAAAGCTGTAACAAGATGAGAATTCACTTCGGGTAGCTAGCCGAATGTCGGAATGTCGTTCGGAATGCTCGCGGTAATTTCTATAATACCATTATTGATCATACATAGTTGTACGCTGTATATTGTATAACTGTATACGAGCGACAATGCACGGAGAAAATACAAGTATGTCTTATTGGAAATGGAATGATATCCGAGTATAAATATATTCGTAGATAACTGTATGGCCTATGCGTGTGTGTAGTTATAGGTGTATACATCGGTTTTGCATCCTGGCATGACTCTCGGCGGGAGAGATACTACTTCAATCGACGGAAGGGCGAAGACCGTATCGCATGCGTCGCATTTACCATTCTCCGCATGTGTATGCGACCATTTTTCGTCGTCGGATCTGTTTTGTAAAGAATAAAAAAAATGACACGAGAATTCAAGACGTTCGTTCGCACGCGAGAGTCTTCACTGCAGTAACGAAAATAATCGTAATAATATATTGGGAATGAAAGTAATCGTGATAAACATAATAGCCGCGATATGGATTCGCCCGCAGACCGGCGGATTCACCTAGATCCCGGGTAGCGTGTGCGTTTAAAGTTTTCGAAAATGACAAACTGGTCAGGGCTTACGATTAGCGGCGACTATGAGCGCGTGAGCGACCGATTACGAGTATCGTCTTTAACTACTTCAACATAGAAATTCTCGGATCTCGGAGACCCGGGTAGGAAGAGGCTATATGATGATTGTTCGAAAATAGCTCGCCTACCTGATAAATTCAAATCACAGGTAAAACTAAATCATAGAAATATACGCATTACGTATTAACGAGAGGCAGAACTGATCGTCGCCATTGATTTTCCTCAATACTTCAGCGTCCGCCTGGCGCGTCGGAGGGTGATTAGTTTCGCGGTGGCGGAGGAGCGGCCACCGGTTGTTTTACCGTTTCTCCCCGTTTCTTCGCGTCCTCACCAGCCACAGGCACGGGTTTTGAGGGCTTTTGCGCATTACTTGGTCGCGGCGGCTTTTCACCATTGCCGGGATTTTTCGCTGGTTTTTTGGCCGCCTTCTCAGTCTTTTTAATGTTTTTCACCGCCTGCTCGTTGGACGCGGGTTTAGAAGATGGCTGGGCGCTCGCCTGCTGACCGGCGTTCGGACTAGGTTGCTCGACAGTTTGCTTCTGTCCTCCCTGTTGAACGGGAACGGCTCCTTTGACTGGCGCCTCCTTCGGATGTGGCGGCGATGGGGCGGGCGATGCGGGTACTTGTTGTGCTGGTTCGGGACTTGCCTCTTTAGCTGGTTTCACCGGCTCTTTCGTCCCTTGTTGCTTTTGCTGTTGCTGTTGCTGTTGCTGTTGCTTTTGCTGTTGCTGTTGCTTTTGCTGTTGATGTTGCTGCTGCTGCTGCTGAGGCGGCGGGCGAGTCGTCGTCGTTGTCGGGGCGGGAGTAGGCGCCTGTTGAGTAGTAGCGGAAGCTGGCTTTGAAGTCGTCGTGACAGGTTTCGGCTTCGGCGTAGTACTCGTGGTGGTGGTGGGGGCAGGTGTGGTAGTCGTTTCAGGCTGTGCGACAGGCTTGGCCGCCTCTTTGACTTCTCGTTTCCCAGTCACCTTCTCACGCGCGACATTTTCCGCTTTGGTTTTCATCGAGGGAAAAGCTTGACTCAACGGCACCCTAGCCAGATATTCGTTGTAAGGCGAACCCAGATAAATATAATCCTTGAATACGTACGCGGAACTTATCCCGCTAATTTTACCGTTCAAGCTGAACGCCGAGTCTACGATGTTCCCCGCGGCATCTATCCTGAGTACGCCGACGCTCTGGGGGTGTAAAGACCCTATGCTCTCGAAATGGCCGATCCAATGTACGAATCGTTTTGAATAATAATTCGGATAAATGTCCTCGATGAGTTTCAACGGGGCTTCCAACAAGTAAAGGAGCCTGGCCAGCATCCTCCTTATGTTCGGGTGGGGCATCAGCGAATGGACTAGGGTGGGATGCTCAGGATCCACGACCACCACAAAGCTGACCAAAAATCCGTCCTCCCCGTCAGTATGGACGTTGTCTGGCAGGCCGGGAAGCCCTTGGATAAACGGTTCGGCTCTACCCGCCTTACTTCCCCTAAGATTGAACTTTGTCAGACGAGAAGCGTAGGTCTCTGCCACCACTACAAAACTCTCGTCCCTGCTCAGCTTGACTCCGTTGGCAAAAGCAAGGTTATTGATCAGGACGATATTTTTTTTTGTCGCCGCATCGTATCTGATTAGCCTGAAAAATGGATAGGTAAATTGTTTGACTGTCGGTTTCTATATTCCATACGCGCATACACATTTCATTCTCCATAACCCGCTGTGTCCGTTACTCTGGTGATTATTGGCAAAGAAATTGACAGATGGCGGATTCCTTACCTCCCAGAGGGATTTGCCATAGACGTGTAAACGCCGTCCATTAGTTCAAACTCGCGAGAGGAGTCTGACCAGTAAATATCCCCGTTTGAGGCTATGTCCAAGCTGTTCGCCAGCTTGGGTACCACACCTTCGATCGGCTTAGAAATATCAACAATCCTCTCATATTCTCCCGAGGTAACGTCTACTTTGAAGATGCCGTAGTAAGGATCGGATACATACAACGCTCCCTTCTTATCAAAGTGCAGCCCCAGTGGCCTACCGCAAACCTTTTCCATCCAGATTCCATCTGTTTGCGAAAGAAACGAAAAATATTACTTTGAAATCGTCAAAAGCGGCTCACGACTATATTGGCTCGTTCTGGACAACCCTCCGGAGGGTTGGATGACTCACCGCAGGGTTTGCCAAACTTGACAATCGGCACAACGTGCTTTCCCACTATCTTGACAACATCCCCTCCGTGCAACGTCGTGTACAATTCTCCGTTGTACGAGGCAAATGATTCGGGACCCTTGATCTCTCCTTCGAAGAGAATTTCTGCATTGTCAAGTCTCTTGTTCACTTTAGGATCATCCGTCAGTCCAGGATGAGGCAGTACGATGCTGAAGAGGTGAATTGGAAATTATAGACAGGGTGAGCGGCCATTATGTATTATACAGGGTGTCCCAGAACTAAATGCGTAAAATGATAGGGGTAACAGAGGGGGTTGAGCTGAGTAAATTAACCCAAAGAACATGTGGTTTCCGAAGTCGCGTTCGCGAGATACGACCAGTTAAGAAATTGCGTCAAACGCCGGCTTATAGGCAATCGAGTATACACACGAGCCAGTGGTTATCCGTATTGTTGATGAGAATGTGTAACGCTTGGACTTAAGGATTTCCAAACAAAAACACCTTGATATTGAATTTTCGCTAAACACAAGAACAAGGATAAGAATGATGATCACTGCTCAGTGTGTACTGAGTTGCCTTCGAGCTGGCGGTTAGCGCGACTTTTTATCTCGCGAACGCGACTTCAGAGACCACATGTTCTTTAGGTTAATCCACTCAGCCCGACCCCCTCCATTTTACCTCTATCATTTTACGCATTTAGTTCTGGGACACCCTATAGAATGTAGAACGCATTCTACCGAATAAGTATTCGACGAGGAGATGGCAGATGTAAAGTTGAAAGGCACTTGATAAAATGTGAATTGAGTACAATTCCCGTCACACCTCACTTACCTGAATTCGGAAAATTGAGCTTCAGGCGGAATACCCGGTAGAAACGCAACAAGGGCGAGAAACAGTCCGATATAGATGAACACAGTCCCGGCGGACTTCAAGTATCCCATTATTGCTACCTGAGGCAGACACGAACGATACACCTGTGCAGAGAATTATTCATGTTGAAATTGTATCTCCAGGTCCGGGTACACAGGGTAAACGAGATGGAGCGTATTGTTTTCGGGAAAATTCAAAAACCGATTCGCGTAGAGCTCGGATATGTCTCTCGGACGTGGAGAGGGCAACGGTCAAGCATAAAGCGATTCGACGTAACTCGCGAGCGGCCGTGTAATTTTACGCGCGATCGAAGAAGATAGGCCGTAGGATCGGATCGACGTACGTGGAGAGAAAAAGAATTAAAAAAACACTCAGTCCAGCCCGTTGACAAAGGTAACGGATAAGAGATCGCTGAGGGGCGAATCAATTATGGTCCACGGTGCAATGAACAAGTAAATACATACGGAATGAAGGTTCGTCTGTGAAGCTGCCGATCCCCGAGGAGGCTCGATTGGCCGGATACTAAATACCTCAGACTTGCCGCGTCATGGGACGGTAGCAAGGTTACAGTTACGTATGCAAGTGTATGTACTCACAGCCGAAGCCAGCGGAAACCACAGCCACTCGAAGCCGGTACGACAAGGTACAAGGATACCCGGGTATGATTTATTCGACGTGGACGGAACGCGCGTCTACGTGTTCACGTATTACATACAAGATACTTACGTGTCGCGTCGAGTCAGGTGAACACAGCAAGAGGCACGGGATGATATGAGCGGAGCCCCGTCGACTAAATACCAATCGCCGTAAGGTTAGAACGTGCGGTGGTGAGCGCGATCGCGATTCACGGTCGAAATCGTCGAGTTCGTTGACACTGACACCGCCGCCACTAAGCGGTACAACTAACTCCAGCTGGCGACTGGCCGCTCGAGATCATAATGTCCCGGCCGGTAAGGTAACGCGGTCGCTCTACCGTTGACCGTGGCTCCTCTGCCGCCGTATTAATCGCACGTCAGAAGACGCCGGCGGCTGGCCGTTTTGGTTATATTTACCTAATCTAACCTAACCAAGTTTACACACCGATGGGTAATACAAACGAACATTTATCAGAAAACTATCTCGTTGGCCGATAAGACTAATTATAAGTTTAAGTCGAATAGAGAGAAACTCGTTATGTCGCATGTGTATGATCATTAATGAGCCGAATAAAGTTTGCAATAGTTGTCAATGGTGTAGAAGAGGCAAAACAAACCTGACTTTGACTATCATTCTTCATTTTTATTCAGAGTCGCCGGAGAAATTGGAAGAACAATGCGGGAACGCGGTTTTTGAAATCTGTAACGCGAGAGAATTATACTCCAAGCGATGCACAGAAGAGCTGGGCAAATGCCTGAACTTGCAGAATGACATTGCCGTGAGTTTGCTGCAAACATACCGTTATAGCCTCTCTTGTTACTCTAGTCAGGCGAGAGGAGTTACAGTATCATTAGGTGGGAAATTTTTCCAGATGGAAACCGTTGTCCTCAAGACATTGCCGCAGAACTTTGAAATTCCTGCAACGCCTGCTACCCAAGGAACAGAGACTTTGAAAGGACAAATCGGTACGCTTTCCAATTGGGAAAATCGAGCCGAACGTTTGCAAACTATGATAAGTAAGATTCAAGAACTCAAAGTAGCGCTGAAACAAGTGGAGAGTAACAGAAATTTTGAAATAAAGCACTATTTGAAATGAGTCGTGAGATTTCTTCAATACACCTGTATTCCTTCCTGTCGGCTAAATGTTTCTCAGCATCGAGAAGAAATGGGACGGCGTTGGGCTGGATTATTACTGATAATTTGCGTAATAAAAAAGAAATACATTCGCATGTAGATTCGAAATATATCTATTCAATAAGTGTAATCAATCAGAGACTGGGAGATTGGCGTTGCTGTAAGTTACATAGTTGGTTTACACATTCGCCGATGTAGCTCTCTCTAGTAACATGAACCGGTTCGAATACCCATTCGCACATCCAAGAGTTTATCACAATCGAGTTCTGATCAGAAATTGCCGACCCCTACCAAAAGTATTTCATATGTATCTCATATTCATTTCCTAAGGGTAAGACATTCTACGGTCACTACACATTATCACCCTGCGTTCGCAAATTCAAATATCCCCTCCGAGCGATTATTCGCATCGGGTGGCTGTAATCATTGCGAGACATTGCATTTCTAACTGCAAGACTTGTAACTTTGTCCTTTTCGATGACATCTTCGACGACGATCTGGGCCTTTGACTGGGGATACAGTCGAGTGCCTTGTTGCATTTCTTATGTCTATCTCGCTGATACGCTCGACCATGACTTTGGCGCCTCGCGTGATATCTTGCAGCAGTTTCCACATGTCTATCTGAACCTGCCCATTTGAAATCCCATGGCTATATTCACTAGTATTATCGTTATCGTTATTGTTACTATTAATATTACTATTACTATTACTATTGTTATCGTTGTTGTTGTTGTTGTTGTTGTTGTTGTTGTTGTGGTTGTTATTATTATTATTGTGAGCTGCAGCTGCTTTCGGAAAACTCGTTCCATCAATTTCTTGCGAAGCAGATTGTCTCTTCCTCAGTCTGATAAAATTCCGCTGAAATTCTTTGGTAACATTATCGCCCCCATCCGCCAGCTTCATATTCGATAATTTCATTGGAGCCAATTCGTTGGATGATGGAAAAAAGTTGTCCGAAATACGATCTTTAAAAGTACGATTGTCCCACTTTAATTTGAAACTACTTCCCGATGGAGATGGACTTGAGCCACAAACAGGTATTGATGTCTGCCTATTGACCAGTGATTCAGCTGCTAAACAACCTGCGGTAGAGAAGCCATTACGATCCAGGACCGAACGGTTAGAAAATAAAGTTAGACTGTCGATCACAGAGGCGGCATCCGTTGTCTTTGGATCTTTGAGCTGATTATCGGGTATTTCAATTTTCGTGACAAGGTGCTCTAATCTAAGGAGACTGGAATTGACCAAACACCTTTCGCCTTCCTTTGTTTCCACTTTCTCAGAGTTCTCCAGGACTTCGTCCAATTCCATTTTGGTCCTCTGTTCTACCACCTTGATATTGTCCTCGACTTGCTTGATGGTGAACATCAGACCTTCCATAACTTGGTCGGTAATGTTTGACGAGCGTGGGGTGATCGGTACCGAGTCAGTTCGAGTTTCCTCAATCTCTTCTGCCGGTTGCCCCTCACCGGCGTTGGACTCAGCCTGGCTATAGGATATCTTGTATGGTTTGGGATGTGAACCAATCTTGAAAAAGTCTCTCGACAAAGCTCTTTGCCTATCCCCAACTAATACATTCGTCCCGGCCTCGCCTGATTCCGAATCTTGGTTATACCTTTCCATAGGATCCAATTCAAATGAACTTGTCCAAGTATCTTGTCGGCACATTCTCCTCTCATTCCTTTTCCAGCTCATCCTTGTATCTCCAGGCGATTCGGAAGCAGTCGACAACCCCTCGAAATCGGTAGCGGTAAGATTTGTTTCACAGGCAATAACGTCGGTAGCAGTTGTTGTTGGGCTAATTGAATCTTGCTGGGAGTAGGACGGTTCGAAAAGTTTCTCGAAATCTTTGTTATCCTCGGTCTGCCTCGGGACGTTTCCATTCAATGGTTTCATATTTGCAGGGCAGGGAGAGTTTGGCGGAGCTTTTGCAGGACTGCTATTTTTGCAATCTAAATTCGGATCGGCCTTGATCACTACCCCTCCAACTGGACTTTCTGGATTGTCAACGATTGAAATGGTGAGAATGAACGCCTGAGGATAAACGGCGGCACCTTGCCTGTTGCGAAACTTCAACATGGCAAACATTTTGTCCTGTCTTGTCCAAAACGTGTGCTCTGAGAAGCATAGCGTACAGGGTTAAGGAGAACAACTCTGGGATTGAATAAAAACTGACTCTAGAATCATTCCCAATGAATATTGCGAAAGTGAATCAGGCGCGGGTGAGCAGTTGTAAAAAAAAAGGATACTGTAAGTAATCGAAAGATGTACAGTGCTCAGCTGACCCTGATTCGGTTGACATTTTATGATACGTCTGATAACTTTCATCAGTTCGTCCTCGTACAGAAATTCTTTGGTGTCTCTGTAAGAATACGAAACCTGTTGCTAATACGTGTAACATCCGATGGGGCGATATCAACGAGGAATATTCCAAGTTTGATACAGGAGAACTGGCTAGGAGAGCAATTACAGGGAGACAGCGAGCAATATCTACAATTAGGTTCATTCGTAGCTGCAATAAGAGGAACGTATATACAAGCACTGGGCAACGTCAAACTACCTATTAGGCTCGTGGTACTTGAAGGTGAACTTGTATATGTTTTGCTTGTGAGAGAGCCAGTAAGAGCCTGGAACGTTCAAGGTAGGCTGCTGCTGCGTCTGCAGTGTTCCGGCCCTATCAGACTTGCCAGCACCGCATACATGTACTCCAGGCATTCCTTGGACGGTTTCAATTCTCTGAAGAGGGGAACCAACCGCGTCCTTTCTTCACCGTTTACGGACTCTTTGACGAGAAAAGTCAGGAAGTAGAGCACCCTTTGCTTAAGGAAAATAAAGATTTGGATTGAGAGGAACTGCCCCCCGATGAACACTCGTAGGCTGTAATTTTACTGTTAGACTATAAAGTAACGCACCCCGGTTATCACCTCATTGACAAAGACGTCCTCGACTGTGGTCCAAGGTAGAAATTGACTGGAATTGAAGCCAGAAAATACTTTCTTGCTACTTATTTGAATTCCGACTGACTCCACGACCAACAGCGTATCTAAAAAATGGAAAATATTGAGGATTCTGAATAACGGAAAAGGCGTTGTTGGTTTCTTGACCAACCAAAATCGATGGATGTGGTTATGTTCTTGCAGTAGAGTGCCAAGGCGACGGCGGACAGCGTGACGATAATTAGACTTTCGGCCAGATTTCCGAGGAACAAAGTCAGGCAGAAGAAAAGCAAATTGAGTTGTATCCCATGCACGCTGTCGTTGCGCAGTTTGAACTCTATGACTTTGTTATTTGCCCAAGTCCGCTTCTCGGTGAGGGTTATGTCGTTCCCGTTGACACCCCCGTAACGACGCGCGTCGACTCCCTCGGGTGATATGGGCGACATAAATATCGACACCGCGATACCAAGCCGATTATATTACCTCGTGGCAAGTTACGATTCCGCAGGAGGACGAGGGGATGCCGAAAGATTTATCACATTACATCTACATTACATCTGGACCCATATTCTAGAATCGTTTCGAATCGTATCACGGCGTATCAGTCGATTTTCTGTTTAACGCCGCTCTGTGATTGGTCGGGACAGCTATCGCGGCGTTTCCCACTTGCGAAACGATTCTAGAATATGGGTCCTGAGCCTCGAGAGTTTCGCTGTCGGGCCCTGTCGCTATTTGTAACCTAACCCTAATCTCTCACGGTGCGACTGCGGGGAACCTTGGGGGAACCAACGGGCTGAACCCGCGTTCGGCAAACGATATGCGCCATCCATTTGCCAGCTACCGACAGACGGCGATATCATTGGCTAGATCTGACGGAATAGACCAATCATATCGCTGTGTGTTGGACTGTTTTGATTCTTGCCCGCAGTTGGAAAGCGCCCTAGGCCGGCCGGACCGGCGAAACATTGACAGTGTTTCCATCGGAGGGTCAGAGTCGGGTGGGGTAAAAATTTGAGCCAATGAAAGATAAGATTCCAGAAGAAATTACGGTAGTCTTTTCAAATCTCACTTCTCAGGCTGCTATCCCATGGCGTGCGGATCGACGGACCGGAGGCGCGGAACGGACAAATCCACTAGATTAAATCACTAGATGTGACTAGATACTAGACCAGATTAAACTAGATTCAGTTAGATATAGTAATTTATGAAGTTAGATCTAGTAAAGTAACTAAATCTAGTGAACAAATCTGGTAACATCTAGTGATTTAATCTAGTGAATTTGTCCGTTCCGCGCCTCCGGTCCGTCGATCCGCACGCCATGGGATAGCAGCCTCATTGGCTAAAATTTTGACCCTACCCGACTCGGACCCTCCGATGGAAACATAGTCATTTAACGAAATTTTAGGCTGCTGTCACATGGCGCCCGGATCGACGGAACGGAGGCCCGGAACGGAAATATTCAATAGAATAAGTCACTAGATCTCACCAAATTTGATTGGATCTAGTGATTTGTCACGGAAATATTCACTAGAATAAGTCACGAGATCTCACCAAATTTAGTTGGATCTAGGTTGCTTTCCAGCAAGAGACACAGATAGACACCGAGCATTGTGATTGGTCGGATCTATTGGAAATAGCCAATCGGACTGCTGTGTGTCTATCTGTGTCTCTTCCTGGAAAGCAACCCTAGTGATTTGTCAAGTTAGATCTAGTAATTTATCAAGTCAGATCTATGACAGCAGCCTTAGGGTCGGTTTACAATTGACGCATACGTTCCCGTTTCCGTAACACCAACACAACACATGTTTACAACGATACACAAACACATGACCGTTCTTTCCATGTATTGCGTTGGTGTTACGGAAACGGGAACGTATGCGTCAATTGTAAACCGCGCTTTAGGGTGCCGTCACATGAAGAGCCGGAACGGAAAAGCGGAACGGAATGTGTAGTATGTATGGGTGTATACATACACGCAACACACAAAAAAAGTTACTAGATTCCGTTCCGTTTTTCCGTTCCGGTTCGTCATGTGACGGCACCGTGATTTATCAAGTTAGACTATAGGCTACAATACAATGGACTTTGTCGTTACGCTTGTCGTTACCGTAAAATGTTGGGGAATAGGCTTTACGTATAAATGTTCACAATGCCGTGTCGTTGCCGTTAGACGGTGTTGTAAGCTCCAACTCTGAAAAGTTCAAATATTCCAACTTTCACGACAGCGACAGTGCGTTAGTGCGAACTTGGCGGGAATTGCAAACCGGTCGTATGACTAAGTTTCCACCGGGGCAGAGTAAATTTGGGTGAGCCAATCAGAAACGAGGTTTGAGAAGAAATTCCCAATTCCCAATTTCTTCTCAAACCTCGTTTCTGATTGGCTCACCCAAATTTACTCTGCCCCGGTGGAAACTTAGTCAGTGTGAGCACTCCATCTACGGATAAAAATCGACACAGTTCGATACACAACGATATGATTGGTCTCGTCCGTTAGATCCAGCCAATCACATCGCTGAGTGTCTGGCTATGTCGATTTTCGACTGTAGATGCAAAGCTCCCTATATCTCCATCTAGTGAATACTTGAATAGCTATTATGACGCTGATCAAATTTACTAGCTAATTAAGCTCTCCGTTTGACAGCTGCTTTGACACTTGATGCAGCGATAAAGGTGTAGGGGGATAAAAAGAAAGAAGAAGAAAAAGGAGAGGATGATCGAAATCACAGCCAAGTTGGTCAGAGGACCGACATATTTTTCCGGCGAAATGATCGAGTGTTGCATTACCTTTGGTAACCCTACAAATCCGAGTCATCAAATATCTCAGAGCCACAGGTTGTCTACATACACGTTCGACATTCATGCGATCCATCCCCCCACCTTTCGAAACTTTTTGAAAACCTCTCGCAAACTTTTCGTTAAATTTTCTCACTGCTGATTCGTGTCAGGCCATTGACGCTTTTATCTGCTTCACTTTCTTCATTTGACACTTGATTTTGTTATAGCGACGTCTTCGAAAGTCTCGCCTGGGCTAGCGCACAGGTACACTGCCAGTGTTCTACCAACGGTAAAGCTGTCCAGTCTGAGAAGCTCAACTCAGTTCAATCGTCCGCAATAAACGCAGGTAGGGATAATCTGCAAGGGTGTAATTGAGGAGAGAGTCTCAAACGGGATCGTTCTTTCAGACACAACGTTCGCTCCGTGGCAGCAGGACAACGGTCATGTAGTCTTGAATACCAAGCCAAAGATATTGTTCTGCGATTTGAGACTCTCGCCAGGAGAGAGTGAAACTTGTACGTACCGCCGACAGAGTTGTTGTAATATATTCCTCCTTTTGATTACAGTTTCATTCCGAGTTCTACCGAGTGTCGTTTTTCAGATGTCTACAGAGAAAGAATACCGAGCGACGCTCCGCCATCCTATAGAGGCCAGGCGGTCAAGTATTCTTACAAAATTACAATCGGCACCCAGAGGGTGAACTCTGCGATAAAACTACTGCGTGTGCCGTTTAGGATTCTCTCCTTGAGCGGTCTGTACCGAAATATTGTCGGTTGAAAACGGTCCTCCCAACCGATCTAGAAAATAACATATGCTATAAGGTCCTAATGCTATGTCACTTGTAAATTTCAGAACTACCGGATATCGCGCCATGTAACGACAGCGTGGACCTGAGTCCCAACAACCCGTTTATGGAAACACGCCAGAGAGACACACCTTTGGATATTGCTATGCAGACATTACAGGTTGCAAACCTTGACGGCTGAATTATTATATCGCCGCGACGTCGTTAAACCGCGGATAATTCCTAAAAATATTTTTTCTCAATTTCACAGAACATCACAGCCCGCCGTAGTCCAAATTTCTACAATATAACAAACGGCCGTGGACGGGTGGTCAGATTTTGCTTGTTCAAAAATTCCTACAAACTCGGTGAGGACGTAGTCGGAACTTTCGATTTTTCGAGAGCCACCGTGTCTTGCGCTCAGGTGTCCGTCGCCCTACAGTCGGAAGAACACGTCTCCGAAGATTACAGGCGGGCTAAATCTTCCCCGGCACTTGTCAGCTACAACAAACATCACGAGGTGTGCCTGGGACTGAAATATTCGCAGCTAGTGCTGCCAATTCCGCTTCACGTCACCCCCGACTTTACGACGGATCTGGTCACGCTCAAGTGGAGATTACACTTCGAATTCGTCACTACTGCAAAACCGGTCGAAATGCCTGATGAGAAAACTACCGATTGGCGGGGACCCGCGACCCTGGATATAGAAACTATGGTCTGGGACTTGCCCCTGCGGTTGCATCCCACAACTACGCCCCCAAACACAGCTCAACAAACTAAATATCAAATCGTCATATAGAATCTGGAAGGGAAAACGAATCTATCGAACGTACAAGATTAATTATTTCATATTTAAGACTTGATGAGAATAAAATTATCACGGACAAAGTTACATATTCTGCGTTGAAACCTATTCGGTTTCATATAGTTGCCGCAGGCTTTTCATTGTAAATCCGGGAAAATCGGCTCGTTCGACATGCGCGCGCCTCGTAACTTTGTATACTAGGCATTTTTTTGCGCGTGTATTAAAAAATATGTATAGTGTATACTCTGTATAACTTTGTTAAACATTCAGTTGTCTGGTAAAAAATGCAGGGAGCATGGATTTGGTTCTGGTGGCCAAGGTATTCCTCAGTTTCCAGAAAATCGTCGGTCGTATCGCAAAGTGCCAATGTCCGTTTCTCTGGCGTTGCGCCCATTTTTGTGCAGCCACCAATGACTTGCAATACGTCAAGGTCTGTTTGTCCTTGGACAAACCTGTAGCTGGATCTAGCTCGCGTACCATTCCGAATCCTAATCGGACCAATTCTTTGCCAATATCTAGGCTGCCCTGAAATTAAGAGATTTTAGGTATGAACACTGTACAGCTAGGCAGGCGTCCTATGCTTGCGAGGATATAGCTCCAAGGAGATAAACGGTATTTAGAATGGTATTTAGAAATCACCAAAGCTCTGCAGGGATGTACCAAGATTGAAAGTTCAACACGAGTAATTTACCTCGCCGGGTTGGACTAGAGATATCCTAGACTCGACGCTATCTTCCTTTTTCACCAGCGGTACAAAAATGATTTCCTCACCGCTGACCACACTTTGGAGCCAACCGGTACCTGTAAGACAGCGATTAATCTGCAGATCCAAAAGGCCTGCTCAACGACAGACAAATTGATCCTAAAACTGGGAACCCAGGGAAAATAACGATATTCAACATAAAAGTTCCATTCACCGTTGGCTGTGACGTCGACATTTGCTATTTTTATCGGCAACTGTTTGCTTCTCCCAAAACGTGGCAAGGGCACAAGAGGTTTCGTATCCACCATGAGCAAAGGACCCCCTCCGCTGGGATCTATTCGTACGACATTTGCGCTTACAGACACCTTTGACCTCAGGAAACGATCAGGTATGTCGGATGGTTTGACAAATCTGGCAAACTGTAGGAGATGAAATAATATGGTATCACAACGGGGGAAATATTTCTATTTACCTTCCCGTCGACCGAGCATAGGTATACGTATACGTATGTAGAAATGAATGAACGAATGAATGTATGTATGTATGTATAAAATTTACACGTACGGGTCTGACGCGTCGTAGCGCTACAAGTAGGCCGAGACCAGCGGCTCCGTAAAGGAATATCTGAAACATCGTAGCGATGCGGCTATATTATTCACCCGGAAGTCGAACATTATTGCGAGGATTGAGGGATACTCTGTAATTGTAAAGGTATACAGGTAAATGTCGTCGTCGTACCTGAGTGCCACGAATGTCTTGCCCCAGGTAGGAATAGATCGTTTCGGGGACACGGCTCCGTTTTTTTTCCTCGACTTGCATCGCGAACGTCTTAATATGACAACTGACTGGAACGATCCCGCGGAGTCTGTCTTGTTGCTAGTGAATAGGCGCAACCCGTGAAACGGATCTCGATCGTTTTAAAAATACAAGACCGTTCATCCCTAAAATTGGCCCCCACTTTCGCAACCCGACGACGATTGTTTATACTGTCATTTTTGTTACTCTTATTGTCGTGAGTAATATTATTGTTATTCCCGGGATGACGAACACGATCACTTATAGATAAGGAATTGAAAACAAACGACCACCCCCTGGGTGTGATTAGTAATTGCGAGATGAGATCGTCGAGATTATGCTCTACTATTATCTTTCTACGAATGCATACTGCATAGCTACGCAGCTGAGAAGAATGCGGGTGGAGGCGAGACCAAAGAGACGTACGGAACACGAGGCGTGTTGCCGAAACACATGTGACGGACGACTACCAGCGCTAGCTTCGGAGTTCGGGTAGTCTGCGCGTGTCTTTGTCGCACCGGCGGATTGTCGGAGGCCTTCCTTCTCGGACGAATCAGCTCGCAGGACGCCTGCGCGCTCCTAGTGTTCGGCAACCCGATATACGCCGCTGCGTACCAGGAAAATAATATCGATGTTCAAACTTCAAATATGTATGTACTTATCCAGGCACCGCATACGCTACACAGAGAAAAAGGATTCGTTGAATCGAAAAAAATATCATTCAAGTCGACAAAATGGGCGGTCACGGGTGGGGGAATGAATTTTTGCTTGGGGCAACCAAATGCTTTTTTGGAAGGAAGAAATTACGTTTTCCTCAACTAATTCTAGCTTAGGCGAAATGCACAACCGATTACTACAACGAATTTTCTCGTTTCGATGTATCGCGTGACTAATGCCACAAGGTCGTAAGCGCCAAAAAAAATAAAAATTTCGATTTTTTAGTGCCAAAGACTTTTTCACGCAATATAAGATCCTGTGGGCACATTCACAAGAAAAACAAATTTTTCTTCAGACAAAGCTTGAAAACAGTAGAAAGGAAAAATCTCCCCACTTCGGCTATATTCTTGAAAATTTTTATATCCGCCACACAAATTTTCGAAATTTGTTCGGAATTTTGAATTGTGTCGACCAATATGACCGCTATCAAAAATTCTAGAAACTCGGAATCGAGTCACAAAAATCTGAAAAAAAAAACCGAGTGCCTTCCAAAGTAAGAACAATCATACTAAAAATCGTAGGCCTGCTCCGAGAGGTCAAGGATCAGACCCAGGTCGAAGAGGCATGGAATGCCCCATACATATTGTTACGGATTGTGTAGCACTATCCTTACAGTAAGATGCGAGCTGTCAAGCAATCGGCCAGGAACTCTCAAATGTCAGATATGTCAATTGTCTAGCCGGTTGCTGCGAGGGACATTCGATTATTTTATAAACAGTCTTATTCAGACCTCTCGACAGTATACGCATCTTTTCAATAAACTTTCCTATTTCACGCAATATTCGCTATCTTTATTCCCAAATGTAACCCACCCACTAGTTCAGCTAATTAATAACAATTAGCACAATTCCTACGATAGAAACACGTCCAATCTAATATCTCACACCGATTTGGTTAATGCTCGGTTTTTTAACCAAAATCTATTTCTGATGCGAATTAACTAGGAATTGGTTGTATACAGTTCCAAAATTTGAAAAAAAGTGTTGATTTTCTAAATATTTAAAATCAAAGGGCTTCAAGCGAAACAGATTTCCCGCTTCGAATTATTCTGATCTCTAGAGCCGTTCAGAAGATATACACTATAGACTATAGAAATTCTCGAATTAGCCATTTCAAAAATTCAGAACTTTTGAAGAACTCAATTTGCAGGCAAACGGCTTGAGGATTTTGTTTTAGGGACTCGGACGAACATGGAAAAAATTATTTTGAACCAATTTGGGTTGGGTCACCCAAAGACATTCCTTGTTAGATCGCATTCTGCCTCTACATGTTTATATAGATTACATCATAGTTGAAACAATTCCGTAGACCCGGAAAAAAGCTGACGAAGCAGATTGTCGCAGATATCGTTACTGATACCGAGGCTCCGATTCGCAAGTATTTTTCAGACCTGCATATGAGTATACATACATATATATGTATAGTATAAAACATGTCCGATACATTATAGTATTAGTATATTCCTTATCGCACTCGAGTTGCCCGGGAAAAAGGGTATATAAAGGGAGACGGTAGACGGAAGAACAAACGGGCTTGTTACAATCTGATTTATTAACCACAAGACGACTGTACGCTTATAATACTCGGTCGTATAATTGGCTGAATCGCGAAAAAGTACACCCCTGACATAAAAGTGCGAGTATATCATACGCGATTTCAAGCAAATAATCCAAAACGAAAAACGTGACAGTTTTACACGCGGGATAATTGATTACACTGACTTAACGGTGACAGATTATTAAAGTTCAATACAGGCCTACCTAGATGAGCTCCTCATTTCGCATATGAGCAAGAACTTACAGCCAATATACGCCACATACACCGATCGTAGAATCGTATAGGAATCGTATCGCGGTAGATCAACTAATCGTTGAAACGGATATCACATAATATATACATATATTCGCTAATGTTTGCGGGGGATATGCCCGCGATTGTATCGTATTTAATCGCCGCTTCATTGTGGCTCCTCGTACCGAACCTAGAGGGGGTGGTCGGTCACGGCATGCTCTTGGAACCCGTCAACAGGGGTAGCATGTGGCGAAAGGGATACTCGACTCCGATCAACTACGATGACAGTGGGAACTATTGCGGAGGATACCAGGTACGCCTTGTGCGATGTACAACTATAGGTATACACACTGCACACGATAAACGAACGGTTAATAAATGAATTGATCATTTGAGACGGTTGCAGGCGTTGTCAAATTTCTCTCATTGCCGCAATTACGCGCGTATAATATAGCGACGTTAAACTTGACGGCGAGGGAACTATACGAGTTCCCGCACATCACATTCTATGTATAATGTATTAATGAAATAGGGATTGATTTCTTTTCCGGCTCGCAGAAGCAATGGGGCGCAAACAACGGGAAATGCGGACTCTGCGGAGATGATTATTCTTTGGAACAACCACGACCGAATGAAAACACTGGGGTCTATGGGACTGGAATAGTCGTTGGCACGTGAGTGTGTATTGGCTGCAGTAGTATGCACGCATGTATATTCATATATGATTGGTGTGAAATGGGCATACGCACTTATAACAGGGGCGTTACTTCTACTTATATAGATCATAGAGGATCGCGGTCATGAAGACACGAGTACTATACATAGGTAGAAACGTGCATACTTGGAATCCATATATGAATGTATGTATGTATGTATGTATGTATAAGACACATACATGGTGTGATACTCCAAAAGATATGCCATCGACGTTTATCGATAAGGTTCAATTAAAGCTCCCTATCGCTTATATGCGCGACGCTGATTCACTATCATATGTATTTACTAGGTGGAGGCATGTATGTATGTACCTACTCATGTCTCATTGCTCGTACAAAGAGTTGTAGATACAAAAGTAGTCCGCGGAAAACGGACAAACAATCAATTACCGCAACGTAATTATTTTCTCGCAATATCAATTCTCCGGATCAAAGTAGGTGTATTGGGCGGGTGTTATCTATGCGCGTATCGGTATGTATGCCCATGACACGCATGCATGGACGTTGTGAGATGTCTGTTTACCTACGTATATATGTATACGTTATGAATGCAATATCAATAACAATAAATTGTCGGAAATGCGCAGGTACAAGGAAGGATCGTCGGTGGAGCTGACGGTGTTGATTACCGCGAATCATCGGGGATACTTCGAATTCAATATTTGTCGACTGGAGGATCCGGAAGAAACGGAGACGGAAGATTGCTTCAAAAAATACCCCCTGCTTCTGGAGGACGGGTCGGAAAGGTACATTCTCCCAAGCCGGGACGTTGGTATTTACCAAATGACCGTCAAGCTTCCAGACTCATTGACATGCGACCGATGCGTACTAAGGTGGCACTGGACAACGGGCAATAATTGGGGTATATGCACCGGGGACGGAATTGCGCCGGCTACCGGAGCCTTGGGATGCGGTCCACAAGAAACATTCCGAACATGCTCCGATATAACCATTGTATGAAACGCGTTTCTTCAAAACTGTCTAAATATCCAATGTCCGGGATTGAAAATAAATTGTTTCCTCCATATACGTCCAGCAGTTATCTATTACTGCGATCGTTTTCCTTCTTTCTTTCTTTCTTTTTTTTCCTGCCACTTGAAAAGACGAGACATCATTCTTTCACTATACGATGCGGGCACAAGTGGTTCGTAATTAGGTATGTATTTTATATACCAAGGTCCCGTATTACTGCAGGTTTCGCCGACCGCATAAAACATACTCGTATCATGAAGCGCGATTGACCAACAAACTCCCGCCAGAATTCCCGGACGTTGTTTCCCTCTATATACACAGGTATAGTTATGTATGGATGTATGAATACGCTGAAGTTGAAAATTTTGAAACCGTGCATTAGTCATACACGGTTAGTTGCATACACGTACGACGTATAAGTATACATACCTCCTATATATGTATATGTCCGATTCATCATTCACCTTATTCATATACGTTATACACCTATATGAGTCCGTGTATATAGGTATTCTACATATACAACAATATGATATAGCCCAGTATTTTCTATACGCGCACAAATTTCCTCGCGACCGTCTCTATTTCGTATTCCACTTTCACCGACTGTGTTATACCTACCGAAGACCGAACGAGCATCGCTAATACGTATACACTAGCATATAGTTATAAGAACGCGAAGGGGGGAGCGAGTGTTCGTGATACATTTACACGTACATGGTACATGTCCTAGTGACGAGAGATATAAGACATACTGCAGAATAATCCGCGCAGAGATGCGAAGATTTTTGCATCCGCGGAAGCACCCGCGCATTGACTCCTCTTGGTAAAATGATAGATATGCATAGGTAGGTTATAGGTAGGCAGGCTGGATGTAGAGGAGGAGGAGGTGGCGATCGGTAGGATGCCGTTGCGGTATAATGGAGGTAAAGTTAGAGAGCCGAGGAAGGAGTATAGTGGAGGCATGAGGAGGCAAGGCAAGGCAAGGCAAGGCAAGGCAAGGCAAGGCAAGGCAAGGAGGGCGAGGTGAGCCGGGCGCAGGTCCACCGTTCACCGTTCACCGTTTGCCGTTCGCCGGGACAACACGTCTTTATACGTCTACAAGACTCGCCGCGGAGGAGGACGCTCCTGCTCCTAATCCTGATTCTGTTTTTCCTCTTGCTTTGGCTTTTTATCACCGATTCAGTTTTACGCGCGCGCCATTCTATATACCGTACAGGATCAACTCTGTACTCTCGACTCATAATAACACGCTACCCGTTATCTCGATAAAATATTCCCGAACCTATAATTCATACACGTATGTAAATGTATGTATACGTTCGACTATTCTCTTTGATCGCGCCAAGAAGTTGACCTCCGCGAGATTTCGTTCCTATAACAAAGTTTCCGTATCCACTAACGTGAAGGTGAAGGAATCCTAGTGCTATAGAATATTAATCCGCGATCGCGGAACACCGAATGGTACACGACGACGCGGCTAGGTGTTAAACTATACTACCAAAAGTGACATATACGCATTATACGTAAATTATCATCTAAAGGGTGATATACAAGTGTTTTTTTATTGTTTTTTTCTGCAACGTACTGTTACAAAACTGTGGAACCGATAATGCGTCCAGGATGTTGACCATGACGACTTGCGGACGGTGGATATTGCCTGTGCTATTGGTAACCGGATCAGCGATCTGTGGTATCCTAGCTGCTCCGAATAGCACGGAATCCGGCAAGCCAGTGCTAGACAACGGATGGCCGTATCCTCCCGGTGAGTTCAACGCTGTCGCAGGTATACAAAGAGGCTCGCGTATACCCGTCACCGTGGTCGTGGTCGACGTTTTACGTATATATATACATACATACATTGGGTGTATATATATATATATACCTCGTATCTCGCGGATGAGGTCACGTACCGTACCGTGCAAGTATTGGTTGCAGGTACGCCTGCGCCTGGAGCGTAGGTACACGCGCTTGTCGACGTGTGCGTGGCACTAATACGTGGAGATATCTTACCATGTGTGCCTTCAGTGCGTGCGTGTATGTTACGTACATACATACATACATACATATATACATACATACTACGTACATACATATATATGTATACACGCCAGGTTATCCTCGCGGCAACGTGTGACGGGCTGCGGCTGCCGCAGGCGTACCTCGGAATTTTCTCCCGTGGAAGTACATACATACTTAAGTACGTCGCCGTCGCTATACCATGAGGTATATGTATAATAGCGCCATGTGCGTGTAAGCTGCGCGTTCACGTACAAGAGCTAGGCACGTATACAACCGCGATGGAGGAGCCGTCACTCGTTCGAGTCACGACGACGAGGTATAACATAATGGGTATACCGCCACGGCCGTGGCCGTCCCGTTACCGTTAGGTATGATATTGGGAGGTAATTCCCAACTGTCTCTCTGACGCGGAAGCAAACGCTATTTCGAGGTAACCTTGATTCGGGCGATGTGCAGCGAGATGTACTACCTATTTAACTATATTTTAAATCACGGTCCGAGCACCCGCGTCCTTAATTCTATGACATGATATCATAGAGATGTGGAGTATCGCGAGTATAACTTTGGTATTTTAGCTGCAAAACTGTTAATCGCACGTACAATACGTATGAGCGATCGATTACAATGGAATTCGGATGATTTTTTTGCCAAAGTAGATACCTATATATAACATCTGTCGAGGTTTTGCAACTGGTCTGCAGGCACGGCGTCTTATGTACATACCTACATACGACTATTTCTATTATGTACCATTTTAATATACTTGCCATCGCGGCCGCGGCGCATCCTCTGCGGCTACAGCAGATATACCTATAGCCGAAGAATGCGGTTCCTGCGTTATAGCGAATGATAGGTACGTAATAAATATAGCCGTCTATATAGCTGCGAGGTCACTCGACCAGTAACGTAAGTTACTTATACCCTTCATAAGGATCCAGAGACTATATTATAACCGCGACGCGTCGTATGTATAGGTACGTGTATCACCCTCCGTCATCGTCGATATCGGAAGAAAGTCCGCCGGTCAACGGGTCTGACAAGTATATAATTATGATGTATACGGTGAAACGATGAAATCATCATTGAAAAACAATCATTGATATCCTCCATCAGTACGCTACACAGATCGAGAGCGGCGATTCGCCGAAAACTGAAAACTGTCATGTTTCATTTTTCTTAGCCTTCGTTAGCCTTTCGCGAAATTTGAAATTACTTATTAAAATTGTAATTACACCGGGGGTCAGTTGGTCAAATCTCGATATCCTGGTCGTGGAATTTTTTTCGTCGCATTAATTACAGTTCGTCCCCTCCTGCACCTCGTCCCACGTAAGACGATAATATCCGGCAGGGTGTCCGGACGACCCACATTTTTTTCTTCGCCCAAGGTCGAACTCGTGGAAAATTCATGCCACTCTGTCGTCTATGACGTTTCGTAAATAATCATTTTCTCACCTCACATATAACGTCATCGGCGCATAGTCATACATGTATGTATACATATACCTGCCCTAGGCATCAACATTGTCGCCCATATACGTATCGAATCCGCACTATACATATGCCCAAATATACATATACTCGATATCTTCTTTATCTGTCGGGCGACACAACTTTCCCCAGCACCGGTAAACAGCTTTCTATATGCATACGCGGTGTGTCCTACGTATAGATGTAAATGAATAACGACAGTTGGAAGAAAAGTGGAAAATAAATGAATGGATAGATGCAGGGGTGAGCAAGAATACGTGAAAACATGTTATTTTTCTATAATTTTTACCGCAGGCGACAAACAAGTACCGGGTGTCGAGCCGCTACACACCGATGTGTCGAGTTCCGAGTCATGGAAAGAAGATATTCCTACCACGACGATCCAGGGCGACGTCGTGACCAAGCGTCCTCCGTTACCCTTGGGCGAGGGCAAGAAGCTTTCTGCGACCGGGAAAATAAAGCCCGATGGTAAACGCGGTAAGGATCTATCGTCGACGGGAATAGCCAAAGGCGAGTCATTGATCGAAACGATTGAAAATCCTCTGACCCCGAAATCGGGTCCAGGCAACCTGCAGGCGAACAGAACCGAGCATTTGGAATCGGGGGCTCGTTCCCTGGGCGGTAACGACGTCGGGTTGATGGCCGATGAGCAAACGGATACGAAGAACTCGTTGCACGGCAATATCACGGATCTTAGTGACGTCAGCATGGACTACGATTACAAGGACGTCGAAAGCGGTGGAGAGTATACGGCAAGTGGTAACGTATCCGGGACAAACAAACCCGCGTCCGTAACCACGGTCCCGGCCACGGGAAAAATATGCATCTACGGAAACGAGACGTACCTGCCTGGTAAAACGGTAACGAGGAATTGCGAGGATCAATGCATCTGCGGCGAGGACGGCAAATTGGCTAATTGCGAGCCGCTCTGCGTCACCCCGTTCGTCCGTTCTGGCAGGGGGGTACAAGACTCGCTTTGCCGAGAAAAGTTGCTACCGGACAAGCCCTGCTGCGCCATCCTAATATGCGCTCAAGATTCAGGTATGCGCTCCTCTTCTGCAGTATAGTTTTTTTTCATTCAGTTTATTTTCAATCAATCCCGGATGCCATTATGTATACGAGAAACTCCGCGGTTCATTCGTATACGAATGCGATAGAATTTCTGGATGTGATGACATTTTTCAGAACCGGAACCCGAGGAATCCTGTTACCTGGGTAACAAGACCGTGGCACGGGGCGATACGGTGGAGGAAGGATGCTCGAAAGTCTGCGTATGCGAGGCCCAGGGAAAGCTCAAGTGTCGCCCGAGATGTCCACCCTCGAATTCTACGTCGACGAGCATGGCTGCAGCAACGAGCGCGAACCAACGCGACAAATGCGTACCCTTGCCAGACCCGAGAGACCCCTGCTGCACAATCACTCTCTGCGACGTGACCCTCGGCGATCTCGATCAGTTCAAGCCGGACCTGATCCCAGCTGAAGCATCCCCCAACCTTACCAAGGTAGTCGCGATGAACTCGACCGCGATAAAGCTCACCTTCGCCAACAGCCCGCTGCCCGAACACCCCCTGGTTGAAGTATCAACGGACCATCGTCTATGGCGGGAGCACAAACTCGCGAAAGGTACATCATAATTATTAACGAAACGTTCGAAATTTTTGGAATTGACAAAAATCTATTCAATCATTTCTTTTTTTTTTTTCCGGGAAAGATTTCTTCTCAAGAAAAGCAAAACTGCTCAAATTTGGAAAAAGCATATTTCCAATGTCATTTTATGAAAAAGGGGGTTCAAATAGGTCGGAATTTTTTATTTTTCAATTATACCGAAAAGCTGAGAAAAAGACGTACAAATTTCATCGTCTCTACTGGGCTTATTCGTAACGGTACGTGAAAATGATTGAACAACATGATTTTTGGAATGCAATGACCGAAAAATCTGAAATCTCAAGTCCTCGAATGAAATGGGTGGCCCGTTCAGTGAATATAAACCCTCATATGTATGTATGTATGTACGTGACGTATAATATCTGTCCGCAGATGAGATCATCGGGAATTTGGAACCATCTCGCACGTACTACGTTCGGGTGGTAGACGGAGCGGGTCATCGACCGGGGTCGTCGATGCAGGTTGTACTGCCGGAAGAATCACCCACGACAACGACCGCTCCCCTCGCGATTGGGGATAACGGCGGTGAAACGTTATCGTCGCAATACGATGACGATGATCGGGACGGAGCGGGGCTCTGCCATCACCGGGGAAAATCGTACAAGGTCGGCGCCGAGTGGTACGACGAGTGCATATCCTTCTGCACGTGTAGCCTGGTCGAAAACGCTCCGAAAACCGAATGCGCGACGATCGAGTGCCCCACTGACTTTGGGCTGGACGTACTGGACCCAAATTGCCTGGACTGGGAATGGGTGCCGGCAGACTTTGTGCCGAAACCACCCCAGTGCTGCTCCCAGGAGGTACGCTGTCGTAACAACGGCTCGTGCATCTACGAGGGCAAGTCCTACATAAACTGGAGCGAGATACCCTCGAACGTTACCGGGTGCGAGAAGAGATGCTACTGCGAACTGGGAAATGTATCTTGCCATTCGGCTTGCCCACCCGTCACCGCTCTGCCACCTCCCAATCTTCAATGTCCACCGAGTCACGCTTCCCTCAAGCATCTACCCGAAGACGAGTGTTGCCTACACTGGGTATGCGGCGACCCCTCAACAGCACCCTTCCCTAACAATCCCGGTAAGTCACTGCAGCTGTCCCATTATCAAGCACTGCAGTATACTATACATAGATCGGTGTACGGGACCACTCTTTCCAGCTCCAATTATTTACCCTGCCTGCCTGCGTCCACTATGGTATATTAGAGGCAAGCATAGGATTTCAGCATAGCATAAAAAATAACAAACGAAAAATATCTACACAAACTAAACAGATGTCTAGTATATGCTTTGCGCGCGTGCATGACCATACGCGTGTAATATGGTGTACATACATATTACATACCTGCATACACATCACTCATTGTCAGACATAAAAATGAAAATATGGATTATAGGCTCGTTGAGAAACGTAGAGCCTGGCTATGGCACCAGCTGTGACCGATAACCCACCGACAGCTCGTCAGTGACAATTGTGGACTTTGCTTATTGCAGGAAGGAACGGTACGGCACCATATCCCGGCCCCTTAGCCACAGACAGAATCAATCAGCTCCAGTCGGTTGACGATAAAAAGATACCGGTTAAAAGCGGATCGGGTAATCAGCAACAATGGACCGGTATGCAGGGATTAACGGATCGATACGCTACGCTACCCCGACCGAAATATCACGAGAGTTCCGACCTCGAATCTAGTAATCACCCCGACCTGACCGACGACCACGAGACAATCCATTATCCGATGGATCCCGGCTACCCGACTACCACGACCACGACCACGACCACGACCACGACTACGGTAGTACCGACGCCGCCACCCTATCAGGGGCCCTACAGCCCAGACTTCAGACCTACGCAACCCTCCGTAGAGGACGTCTTTCGATTGACACCGCGAACCCATCCCAAGACGGACGTGTTTCAGGAACCCAAGGACAGGCCAAAATCAAAGTCAGAGTCAAAAAAACCTATCGAACCCGTAAAACCGGTAAAAGACACCTCAGCCACCTCGGGAGGGACATATTTCACCCCCGGGATGACCACGGGTGAGCAAAATAATTTCTCGGACCTTGCTCCGACGCTGAACGGAAACGAAATGCCCGCGTCTTTCGTTGCCTCGGGAAACGCGGGGGAGCAACGTTATGAGCCGGCTCCTGCGCCCCCCTATCAAAAGAATTATTCCTCGTCGTTGACGCATCCACCGCAGAACGGATACAAAATTTTTCCACCCCACGACGGGGGCGAAACTGCATCTGGGGATCACTTTCAATTCTACGATCAATTCACCGGCCCTGTCATACCGGGACCTGTGCGATACGGGGGCAGGCCACCGGGCCAAGGGCCAAACACCATTTCACCAGGCGATCATCAGAACAATAACATCGGCACGCGAGACCACGCGAACCCGATTCCCCTGAATCGCGGCCAGGAGTCGAACCCGCTGCAGCCTCCTACCCAGGTATACTTTGGAAATTCGAGACCGAATCTCGGCCCCGTTTCTGGCAGACTTCCGCAGCATTCAAGCGAAGAAGAATACTCGAACGATCACGACCACGACCTACCCGAAGAACTCTACCGGTTGATCAATCTCCAGCATCCGGGTCTCATACGGTTGAACGAGGATCCCCCCGAAGGTCACCAAGGTTTATACGCCGTGGTACATCCAGGAAGCCAGGGGTCGAACGATCACGAGGTGCCAGTCGGACAACGTCAGGGATCCTTGCAATACTACGATCCCCAGGTATTTTCCAACACGGGAGAAAACTTCGGAGGAGCAGGAGGGGGCGGTGGAGGCTATCACGTGGTACACCGTGATCCGGGGCTACCCGGTGGAGCTCGTCAACAAATTGAAGAACTATTGCTGCGCGTCGGGGAGAAGGATCCAAACCCCGGACCCTTTCAACGTTATCCTGCCGGCCTGCAGGTGCCCACCGGTGGCAATGAAACGCCGCTAATCGGCCCGCCGCGCGTTATTATACCCCAAGTGCCCCAGAATTCGGAAAGGCTCACGCGGTTGAATCATCCATTCGCCGGCACCGCTATGATTCACGACATGCACTCATTGCCAGGTTCGTCCCGGTACAACAAACAAATTTCACGATACCTGCATTTTTATATTCTTACAATATTTTATACAGCAATACGTCAACCGTGTCCCCTTGTCGCAACGATTATATACCTTGAGCGAGTACATTGCTCACAACTACTGCAGTACAGCCACATATGCATGTTCAAATTGTTCTTTAACTAACTACTATCGTATACCCAAAATTAGGCACGGCGGGGAAATCGCCTTAAATGAAACAATAGATGTATACCTACCCAGACACACGTTCGCTTATGCCCGGACCCCGCGATTATAGCTATTATACGTAGCTCATGGTCGCGTATGGTATAATATGGCGTAAGTATAATACGCCGTTATTGATTATGTTTATTGACATTTTACAGGAGCGGATCACCGCCTGCCGCCGGGATTTCCCGGTCGGGGAGGACCTCAAGGCGTTCAATCCTCGAGCGACCAAATAACCGTACAAACCCTCGAAGCGATAGCTGAAAATCGAGTCAGGCTCGTATTCACGGTGCCTCACGTCCTCGTGGGACTTCACGGGAGGGTTGAAGTCAGATACACGAGCGAAGAGTCGTAAGTTTATCTCATCATCGACGAAATTATTATATAGAAAAACTTGATGATATCTTACGATTATAAGAAAAAACCCTGACACAAATTGAAAATTTCCTAAGGAATATCGACCCGGCAACGTGGAAGTCGCAAATATTCGCCCCACCCGACGATCTGATAGCCACTCCTCAGCTGGAATTCGAATTGGGTGACCTGAGGCCGTTTACGGAGTACAAAGTGATGGTAACCGTTAAGCTGCGAGATCTTTCGAACAGCCCTACCAGCAAGATATACAAAGTGACCACGCTCGAGGCTCCGATAAGCGACGTCGTCACCCTGCCGCCCCAGATACCGACCGACGCCGAATTGACCGTAGCCGAGGCAAATTCCACATGGGCAAACATAGTGTGGAAAAAATTCACCGAATACGAGCTCCAGTTCATCGACGGTGTCCAGCTACGGTACAAGGAAACCGAGGGCAAAGTATACGCGGCAACGCCGCTGATACACCGGGCTGTAACCAGCTACGTTATCGAAAACTTGAAACCCGCCACGACCTACGAAGTTGGAATATACTTCATACCCTTCCCCGGGCAAGCTACCGAACTCGTCAGCGAGAAACCGGTGAGTCAATGATCGTAGTGTGTATATAATTATCATTGTTATCATTGTCATCATTCCGCTGGTCATCGTCCGCACGTGAGCGAGAATGAAATGTATGCCTATGTATGATGAGTTGCAGATAAACTTGACGACGAGCGCGGAACCGGACCCGTACTCGTTCGACATAAAGGTAGAGATAAAGGGGGTCAAGTCGACGGAGGTGGAGGTGGCTTGGCGAGGTGTGCCTTACCCGGAGGACAAATACGTAAACATATACCGGGCGATATATCAGAGCGACACCGGCAAGGAGGACACGAGTACGTTCAAAATCGCCAAGCGAGATTCGCCCGCGAGGACAATGATCGTTGACCTTAAACCGGGAACCCGCTATCGCCTATGGATCGAAGTATACCTGACCAACGGTAGGATAAAGAAGAGCAACGTCCAAGACTTTGTCACGAAACCCGGAGTGCCCAGTTCCGCCGGCGTTTTACAACAAGGTTCGGCGAATGATACTCTATCTTGCGATTTGCTAAATATCCACGCAACTTTTACATTAACGGCGAAATTGCGCGTTGCAGGAAAGTTGGCCTCCCAGGTCCCGGTACACGAAGGAGACTATTACGGTCCCCTGGTAATCGTCGCTATCGTCGCGTCCCTCGCTATTTTATCAACGCTCATTTTACTCATGATGCTGATGAAGAGACGAAGTAGCAGCAAAGCGGACATCTCGCCGCGAAAGACAACCGCCGCCTACGACAATCCCTCCTACAAGGTAGAAATACAACAAGAAACTATGGGTAATCATTTTTCTATTCTTTTCCATCTGTCTATCTATCTATCCATCTATCCCCGATACGAACAATTCAACTTCACTTCCCATACATGGTATACAATACGATATAACGCTTTCTCTAAATCACGATACGCAGTCATGTAGTACATATTGGAAATTTTATATTTCAGACTTGTGAGGGCGTCCCGACCGCGACTACGAGGTGCAACGGAGAGAAGATAATTGAATCTACGTGTGAAACTGTACGCGATCATCGCGATCAAGATCAAGATCATCCCAAGGAGCCCGTTTGAATTCTACCCCCTCGAGTCATTCATTATTGTTAAACTATTAAAACATATTTATTTATTGTACGATCAACGTGTCGATGGGAGAAGTCGCAGTTTCGATCAATTATTCATCATATTATAGGTATCTACATACATATATATATATTACAGAGCGATTGTGTGTAAATTTATGCGACGACGGAGCGCCCCGGGAAAATATATGACTGCAGAACAGGCACATTATATAAGTTAATATTAACACGACGACGACGACGACGTGCGTTAATTGTAGGTATATGTATATAGATATACATATATCATAAAGTTATTAATTGTATGTACATACATATATTATAATATGTATACGTTTATATACTTGTAGAGTTTTATTACACGAGATGTACAAGTATATAGAAATCAGTTGAGAGATGTGTAAGAAAAAAAAAAAAACTAAAGAAAAGAATATCAATAAATCTATTTCATATTTAATATGCACCCGGCCGTTTTCTTTCTATCTCACGACTTTTTGGATTTCGGATTACAATCGCAAGTTGGAAAATAGGAATGAAACATACGTTCGGAATAATTCACGTCTTTCCCCTTTCGTAATTACTCCTTCTGAACTAATGATCGTATTGCCCGAAAATAAATGGGATTCCGTACACGCGTATGTATTTGGATAAAGCCCCAAGGCTAAAGTGTAGTACAAGTATATAGGTATACGTAAGAGAGCTTTATCGTGTGAACAATTTTCGGTATCCTTGGAAGTAAAAAATGAAAAGAATTATATCTCCTCCTATATTATAGCTGCAGTTAAAAGTATTCATGGAGAGTCGCCTCCAGGTCGTTAGGCGGAGTTGTTGGCGAAAACCGATCGACCGGTTGTCCATTTCTGTCGACGATGAATTTCGTAAAGTTCCACTTGATCGCGCTCCCCAAGAAGCCGCCCTGTTTCTCCTTGAGCCATTTCCAGAGCGGATGAGCGTCGGGTCCGTTGACCTTGATCTTTTCAAACATGTCGAACTGAACGTTGTACTTTTTCGCAAAGTTCGATATATCCTTGGAAGAGCCGGGCTCCTGGCCGTTGAACTGATCGCAGGGGAAAGCCAGTATCCTGAGCTTTTTTGAATCTCGATACTTTTCGTAGAGCTCCTGGAGCTGAAGGTAGTTGGTGTCGGTAAGTCCGCACTGGCTGGCTACGTTGACTACGATACAAACGAATCCCTTGTAGATCGAAAGGGGAACTTCCTCCCCGTTGATATCCCTGGCACTGAACTCGTGCATCGAACTCGCACTCTTCCAGTCCATGTACTGATCAAAATCCTTAGCCAACGTCTTTAGCCCAGGGCAATCTTGATCGTTCTTCTGGCATGTCGCCGAGGTCGACTCCGATTCACCGTCCCCCGCGGCTGCAGCCGTTCCAGTTGTCGCGATACCCAAAGTCAATACCAACACCGCGATCAGCTGGGAATAACGCGTCAACGGCACCGGCGATAACCTGCACCGCCCCATCGTCATATCCTCACGGTATACGATTCGCGAATCACGCAACTATAACTATAGTAGATATATATACCTATATATTATAGGTATTTTCACGTCTGCAGTGTCCGATAGTTTTACGCAACACCGTGTGCTAGGTGGTCTACGATCGAGCGTGTTTTATAAGACAACCGCGAGACTCGCTGGCGTAGACACGACTGCCGACCCCTCCTGGTATTCAGAGCTGGTCTGCGTTCTGTAGATACCGCGTACGTGTATATGTATGTATACCTATATGTAGTAGGTATGACTATATGTATTGAAATACGCTTGTGGTCGTGTTATGCCCACACGTAATCACGTCGGTTACTGTCCCCGTGGCCGTGGCGGACGCGGAGGTATAGAACTATAGTTCTCGTTCAACGAGCGCGAGCGTTTATACAATTATTTCATTTTGTCCCCCCACATATGGCGCGTAGCCATATTGAATGATAATTCCCAATTGCTTCAACGTTCGCGATTATTATTATATATAATGAAAAATTGACGGAATTATTATTTTATGCATTCCCTTCACATTGCAGCCGCAGTTTACATATGCATATATGCACGTATGAATTCGTTTTCAAGAATATTCCGAGCAGAAAAGCAATGAAGATGATCAGTTTTGTCGATTTACAAGGATAGTATAACATTACATAGTTTTACATCAGCGGTTTTGATAATGCGTCGGTATTTTTCGTGAATAAATGAAAATTAATGATTCCGTTGGTCGCTAAACTGTATACTACAAGAGATATCTAATCGATGAACCAATAGGGACTTATCATGCTATGAACTAAACGTCTCTGAATAAGTGGAATACATATTCAGTAGACCGGAAAACTATATACGACCAGTCCTGAAAATATCGTAAGAAATTCATCCTAGCTGCTGACAATGAGTCCAGGAATTCAACACAAGGCATACCAAATGTCAACATTTTCAGGTCCAGAGAATCATTCACGACCGCAATTTTGAGATCTACCGAGTCGCTCAGGAGATAAAGAGAAACGAAAAAAAAAAAAAAAAAAAACGACGTTAGAAGTTGGTGTGGGATAAAGTGTATTGAATAGAACGGTTTTAGGAACCCCATTTCCGTAATTTTGAGATATAGAAATTCTGAAATACTGCAGTATCCCGGAATTTCACAACGACTCGAACGAGCTGCGCAGGCCGATCATAGTAGCTCTCTATACTAGTTCGCTCGGCAGAGGAGAACAAAAATGTAGAATATAATTTCAGGAATGGCTGAAAAATCCAAGAGAACTGAAGATTCATAAAACTCAAAAATGCAGACGTACTTTTGATCGCATGTATCCCCGAAACTTGGCCAATGATGAAGATTTGGCCCGCAAATGAGGTATAGAAACTCAGAAATCAAATTTGTCAATTCTTGGGTCTACCTTATACTTAATTTCGCGAGTGAAGAGATGTGATTTTCAATGTGGAGACGTCAGAGAAAGCCCTGAAATTGTAATAAGCTGGATATCGTCAAAAATTGGTATTCTCCACAACATCCCCCGACTACATATGCCCAATTCTGTTTTATTTTTTGTATTTTCAAACGCTTTTTTACTTGGGAAAATATATAGGATTCTTATTTCACTAATCAACTGATGTAATTTTTAATTTGAGTAGGTATACGAATGCCTCAAATTATAATAAGCTAGATATCGTCAAAAATTGATATTCTTCACAAACTCCCCCGACTACATATACCCAATTCTGTTTTATTTATTGTATTTTCAAACGCTTTTTTATTCCCGAAAATATATAGGATTCTTATTTCACTAATCAACTGATGTAATTTTTAATCTGAGTAGTTATACGAATGCCTCAAATGATAATAACCTAGGTAGTATCAAAAATTGATATTCTTCACAAACTCCCCCGACTACATATACCCAATTCTGTTTTATTTATTGTTTTTTCAAACGCTTTTTTATTCCCGAAAATATATAGGATTCTTATTTCACTAATCAACTGATGTAATTTTTAATCTGAGTAGTTATACGAATGCCTCAAATGATAATAACCTAGGTAGTATCAAAAATTGATATTCTTCACAAACTCCCCCGACTACATACACCCAATTCTGTTTTATTTTGTGTATTTTCAAACGCTTTTTTACTTGGGAAAATATATAGGATTCTTATTCCACTAATCCACCGATGTAATTTTTAATCTGAGTAGTTATACGAATGCCTCAAATTATAATAAGCTAGATATCGTCAAAAATTGATATTCTTCACAAACTCCCCCGACCACATATACCCAATTCTGTTTTATTTTTTGTATTTTCAAACGCTTTTTTATTCCCGAAAATATATAGGATTCTTATTTCACTAATCAACTAATGTGATTTTCAATCTGAGTGGTTATACGAATGCCTCAAATCATAATAAGCTAGATATCATCAAAAATGTGTATTCTCCACAAACTTTCTCGACTACATATACCCAATTCTGTTTTATTTTGTGTATTTTCAAACGCTTTTTTATTCCCGAAAATAGATAGGATTCTTATTTCGCTAATCAACTGATGTAATTTTTAATCTGAGTAGTTATACGAATGCCTCAAATGATAATAACCTAGGTAGTATCAAAAATTGATATTCTTCACAAACTCCCCCGACTACATACACCCAATTCTGTTTTATTTTGTGTATTTTCAAACGCTTTTTTACTTGGGAAAATATATAGGATTCTTATTCCACTAATCCACCGATGTAATTTTTAATCTGAGTAGTTATACGAATGCCTCAAATTATAATAAGCTAGATATCGTCAAAAATTGATATTCTTCACAAACTCCCCCGACCACATATACCCAATTCTGTTTTATTTTTTGTATTTTCAAACGCTTTTTTATTCCCGAAAATATATAGGATTCTTATTTCACTAATCAACTAATGTGATTTTCAATCTGAGTAGTTATACGAATGCCTCAAATCATAATAAGCTAGATATCATCAAAAATGTGTATTCTCCACAAACTTTCTCGACTACATATACCCAATTCTGTTTTATTTTGTGTATTTTCAAACGCTTTTTTATTCCCGAAAATAGATAGGATTCTTATTTCGCTAATCAACTGATGTAATTTTTAATCTGAGTAGTTATATGAATGCCTCAAATTATAATAAGCTAGATATCGTCAAAAATTGATATTCTTCACTAACTCCCCCGACTACATATACCCAATTCTGTTTTATTTATTGTTTTTTCAAACGCTTTTTTATTCCCGAAAATATATAGGATTCTTATTTCGCTAATCAACTGATGTAATTTTTAATCTGAGTAGTTATACGAATGCCTCAAATTATAATAAGCTAGATATCGTCAAAAATTGATATTCTTCACTAACTCCCCCGACTACATACAGCCAATTCTGTTTATTTTTTGTATTTTCAAACGCTTTTTTATTCCCGAAAATATATAGGATTCTTATTTCACTAATCAACTGATGTAATTTTTAATCTGAGTAGTTATACGAATGCCTTAAATGATAATAACCTAGGTAGTATCAAAAATTGATATTCTTCACAAACTCCCCCGACTACATATACCCAATTCTGTTTTATTTATTGTATTTTCAAACGCTTTTTTATTCCCGAAAATATATAGGATTCTTATTTCGCTAATCAACTGATGTAATTTTTAATCTGAGTAGTTATATGAATGCCTCAAATTATAATAAGCTAGATATCGTCAAAAATTGATATTCTTCACTAACTCCCCCGACTACATATACCCAATTCTGTTTTATTTATTGTTTTTTCAAACGCTTTTTTATTCCCGAAAATATATAGGATTCTTATTTCGCTAATCAACTGATGTAATTTTTAATCTGAGTAGTTATACGAATGCCTCAAATTATAATAAGCTAGATATCGTCAAAAATTGATATTCTTCACTAACTCCCCCGACTACATACAGCCAATTCTGTTTATTTTTTGTATTTTCAAACGCTTTTTTATTCCCGAAAATATATAGGATTCTTATTTCACTAATCAACTGATGTAATTTTTAATCTGAGTAGTTATACGAATGCCTTAAATGATAATAACCTAGGTAGTATCAAAAATTGATATTCTTCACAAACTCCCCCGACTACATATACCCAATTCTGTTTTATTTATTGTATTTTCAAACGCTTTTTTATTCCCGAAAATATATAGGATTCTTATTTCGCTAATCAACTGATGTAATTTTTAATCTGAGTAGTTATATGAATGCCTCAAATTATAATAAGCTAGATATCGTCAAAAATTGATATTCTTCACAAACTCCCCCGACCACATATACCCAATTCTGTTTTATTTTTTGTATTTTCAAACGCTTTTTTATTCCCGAAAATATATAGGATTCTTATTTCACTAATCAACTAATGTGATTTTCAATCTGAGTAGTTATACGAATGCCTCAAATCATAATAAGCTAGATATCATCAAAAATGTGTATTCTCCACAAACTTTCTCGACTACATATACCCAATTCTGTTTTATTTTGTGTATTTTCAAACGCTTTTTTATTCCCGAAAATATATAGGATTCTTATTTCACTAATCAACTAATGTGATTTTCAATCTGAGTAGTTATACGAATGCCTCAAATCATAATAAGCTAGATATCATCAAAAATGTGTATTCTCCACAAACTTTCTCGACTACATATACCCAATTCTGTTTTATTTTGTGTATTTTCAAACGCTTTTTTATTCCCGAAAATATATAGGATTCTTATTTCGCTAATCAACTGATGTAATTTTTAATCTGAGTAGTTATACGAATGCCTCAAATTATAATAAGCTAGATATCGTCAAAAATTGATATTCTTCACAAACTCCCCCGACTACATATACCCAATTCTGTTTTATTTATTGTTTTTTCAAACGCTTTTTTATTCCCGAAAATATATAGGATTCTTATTTCACTAATCAACTGATGTAATTTTTAATCTGAGTAGTTATACGAATGCCTCAAATGATAATAACCTAGGTAGTATCAAAAATTGATATTCTTCACAAACTCCCCCGACTACATATACCCAATTCTGTTTTATTTATTGTATTTTCAAACGCTTTTTTATTCCCGAAAATATATAGGATTCTTATTTCGCTAATCAACTGATGTAATTTTTAATCTGAGTAGTTATATGAATGCCTCAAATTATAATAAGCTAGATATCGTCAAAAATTGATATTCTTCACTAACTCCCCCGACTACATACAGCCAATTCTGTTTATTTTTTGTATTTTCAAACGCTTTTTTATTCCCGAAAATATATAGGATTCTTATTTCACTAATCAACTAATGTGATTTTCAATCTGAGTAGTTATACGAATGCCTCAAATCATAATAAGCTAGATATCATCAAAAATGTGTATTCTCCACAAACTTTCTCGACTACATATACCCAATTCTGTTTTATTTTGTGTATTTTCAAACGCTTTTTTATTCCCGAAAATATATAGGATTCTTATTTCACTAATCAACTAATGTGATTTTCAATCTGAGTAGTTATACGAATGCCTCAAATCATAATAAGCTAGATATCATCAAAAATGTGTATTCTCCACAAACTTTCTCGACTACATATACCCAATTCTGTTTTATTTTGTGTATTTTCAAACGCTTTTTTATTCCCGAAAATATATAGGATTCTTATTTCGCTAATCAACTGATGTAATTTTTAATCTGAGTAGTTATACGAATGCCTCAAATGATAATAACCTAGGTAGTATCAAAAATTGATATTCTTCACAAACTCCCCCGACTACATATACCCAATTCTGTTTTATTTATTGTATTTTCAAACGCTTTTTTATTCCCGAAAATATATAGGATTCTTATTTCACTAATCAACTGATGTAATTTTTAATCTGAGTAGTTATACGAATGCCTCAAATGATAATAACCTAGGTAGTATCAAAAATTGATATTCTTCACAAACTCCCCCGACTACATATACCCAATTCTGTTTTATTTATTGTTTTTTCAAACGCTTTTTTATTCCCGAAAATATATAGGATTCTTATTTCACTAATCAACTGATGTAATTTTTAATCTGAGTAGTTATACGAATGCCTCAAATGATAATAACCTAGGTAGTATCAAAAATTGATATTCTTCACAAACTCCCCCGACTACATATACCCAATTCTGTTTTATTTATTGTATTTTCAAACGCTTTTTTATTCCCGAAAATATATAGGATTCTTATTTCGCTAATCAACTGATGTAATTTTTAATCTGAGTAGTTATATGAATGCCTCAAATTATAATAAGCTAGATATCGTCAAAAATTGATATTCTTCACTAACTCCCCCGACTACATACAGCCAATTCTGTTTATTTTGTGTATTTTCAAACGCTTTTTTATTCCCGAAAATATATAGGATTCTTATTTCACTAATCAACTAATGTGATTTTCAATCTGAGTAGTTATACGAATGCCTCAAATCATAATAAGCTAGATATCATCAAAAATGTGTATTCTCCACAAACTTTCTCGACTACATATACCCAATTCTGTTTTATTTTGTGTATTTTCAAACGCTTTTTTATTCCCGAAAATATATAGGATTCTTATTTCGCTAATCAACTGATGTAATTTTTAATCTGAGTAGTTATACGAATGCCTCAAATTATAATAAGCTAGATATCGTCAAAAATTGATATTCTTCACAAACTCCCCCGACTACATACACCCAATTCTGTTTTATTTATTGTTTTTTCAAACGCTTTTTTATTCCCGAAAATATATAGGATTCTTATTTCACTAATCAACTGATGTAATTTTTAATCTGAGTAGTTATACGAATGCCTCAAATGATAATAACCTAGGTAGTATCAAAAATTGATATTCTTCACAAACTCCCCCGACTACATATACCCAATTCTGTTTTATTTTGTGTATTTTCAAACGCTTTTTTATTCCCGAAAATATATAGGATTCTTATTTCGCTAATCAACTGATGTAATTTTTAATCTGAGTAGTTATATGAATGCCTCAAATTATAATAAGCTAGATATCGTCAAAAATTGATATTCTTCACTAACTCCCCCGACTACATACAGCCAATTCTGTTTATTTTGTGTATTTTCAAACGCTTTTTTATTCCCGAAAATATATAGGATTCTTATTTCACTAATCAACTAATGTGATTTTCAATCTGAGTAGTTATACGAATGCCTCAAATCATAATAAGCTAGATATCATCAAAAATGTGTATTCTCCACAAACTTTCTCGACTACATATACCCAATTCTGTTTTATTTATTGTTTTTTCAAACGCTTTTTTATTCCCGAAAATATATAGGATTCTTATTTCACTAATCAACTGATGTAATTTTTAATCTGAGTAGTTATACGAATGCCTCAAATGATAATAACCTAGGTAGTATCAAAAATTGATATTCTTCACAAACTCCCCCGACTACATATACCCAATTCTGTTTTATTTATTGTATTTTCAAACGCTTTTTTATTTCCGAAAATATATAGGATTCTTATTTCACTAATCAACTGATGTAATTTTTAATCTGAGTAGTTATACGAATGCCTCAAATGATAATAACCTAGGTAGTATCAAAAATTGATATTCTTCACAAACTCCCCCGACTACATATACCCAATTCTGTTTTATTTATTGTTTTTTCAAACGCTTTTTTATTCCCGAAAATATATAGGATTCTTATTTCACTAATCAACTGATGTAATTTTTAATCTGAGTAGTTATACGAATGCCTCAAATGATAATAACCTAGGTAGTATCAAAAATTGATATTCTTCACAAACTCCCCCGACTACATATACCCAATTCTGTTTTATTTATTGTATTTTCAAACGCTTTTTTATTTCCGAAAATATATAGGATTCTTATTTCACTAATCAACTGATGTAATTTTTAATCTGAGTAGTTATACGAATGCCTCAAATGATAATAACCTAGGTAGTATCAAAAATTGATATTCTTCACAAACTCCCCCGACTACATATACCCAATTCTGTTTTATTTATTGTTTTTTCAAACGCTTTTTTATTCCCGAAAATATATAGGATTCTTATTTCACTAATCAACTGATGTAATTTTTAATCTGAGTAGTTATACGAATGCCTCAAATGATAATAACCTAGGTAGTATCAAAAATTGATATTCTTCACAAACTCCCCCGACTACATATACCCAATTCTGTTTTATTTATTGTTTTTTCAAACGCTTTTTTATTCCCGAAAATATATAGGATTCTTATTTCACTAATCAACTGATGTAATTTTTAATCTGAGTAGTTATACGAATGCCTCAAATGATAATAACCTAGGTAGTATCAAAAATTGATATTCTTCACAAACTCCCCCGACTACATACACCCAATTCTGTTTTATTTTGTGTATTTTCAAACGCTTTTTTACTTGGGAAAATATATAGGATTCTTATTCCACTAATCCACCGATGTAATTTTTAATCTGAGTAGTTATACGAATGCCTCAAATTATAATAAGCTAGATATCGTCAAAAATTGATATTCTTCACAAACTCCCCCGACCACATATACCCAATTCTGTTTTATTTTTTGTATTTTCAAACGCTTTTTTATTCCCGAAAATATATAGGATTCTTATTTCACTAATCAACTAATGTGATTTTCAATCTGAGTAGTTATACGAATGCCTCAAATCATAATAAGCTAGATATCATCAAAAATGTGTATTCTCCACAAACTTTCTCGACTACATATACCCAATTCTGTTTTATTTTGTGTATTTTCAAACGCTTTTTTATTCCCGAAAATAGATAGGATTCTTATTTCGCTAATCAACTGATGTAATTTTTAATCTGAGTAGTTATACGAATGCCTCAAATGATAATAACCTAGGTAGTATCAAAAATTGATATTCTTCACAAACTCCCCCGACTACATACACCCAATTCTGTTTTATTTTGTGTATTTTCAAACGCTTTTTTACTTGGGAAAATATATAGGATTCTTATTCCACTAATCCACCGATGTAATTTTTAATCTGAGTAGTTATACGAATGCCTCAAATTATAATAAGCTAGATATCGTCAAAAATTGATATTCTTCACAAACTCCCCCGACCACATATACCCAATTCTGTTTTATTTTTTGTATTTTCAAACGCTTTTTTATTCCCGAAAATATATAGGATTCTTATTTCACTAATCAACTAATGTGATTTTCAATCTGAGTAGTTATACGAATGCCTCAAATCATAATAAGCTAGATATCATCAAAAATGTGTATTCTCCACAAACTTTCTCGACTACATATACCCAATTCTGTTTTATTTTGTGTATTTTCAAACGCTTTTTTATTCCCGAAAATAGATAGGATTCTTATTTCGCTAATCAACTGATGTAATTTTTAATCTGAGTAGTTATACGAATGCCTCAAATGATAATAACCTAGGTAGTATCAAAAATTGATATTCTTCACAAACTCCCCCGACTACATACACCCAATTCTGTTTTATTTTGTGTATTTTCAAACGCTTTTTTACTTGGGAAAATATATAGGATTCTTATTCCACTAATCCACCGATGTAATTTTTAATCTGAGTAGTTATACGAATGCCTCAAATTATAATAAGCTAGATATCGTCAAAAATTGATATTCTTCACAAACTCCCCCGACTACATATACCCAATTCTGTTTTATTTATTGTTTTTTCAAACGCTTTTTTATTCCCGAAAATATATAGGATTCTTATTTCGCTAATCAACTGATGTAATTTTTAATCTGAGTAGTTATACGAATGCCTCAAATTATAATAAGCTAGATATCGTCAAAAATTGATATTCTTCACAAACTCCCCCGACTACATATACCCAATTCTGTTTTATTTATTGTATTTTCAAACGCTTTTTTATTCCCGAAAATATATAGGATTCTTATTTCACTAATCAACTGATGTAATTTTTAATCTGAGTAGTTATACGAATGCCTTAAATGATAATAACCTAGGTAGTATCAAAAATTGATATTCTTCACAAACTCCCCCGACTACATATACCCAATTCTGTTTTATTTATTGTATTTTCAAACGCTTTTTTATTCCCGAAAATATATAGGATTCTTATTTCGCTAATCAACTGATGTAATTTTTAATCTGAGTAGTTATACGAATGCCTCAAATGATAATAACCTAGGTAGTATCAAAAATTGATATTCTTCACAAACTCCCCCGACTACATATACCCAATTCTGTTTTATTTATTGTATTTTCAAACGCTTTTTTATTCCCGAAAATATATAGGATTCTTATTTCACTAATCAACTGATGTAATTTTTAATCTGAGTAGTTATACGAATGCCTCAAATGATAATAACCTAGGTAGTATCAAAAATTGATATTCTTCACAAACTCCCCCGACTACATATACCCAATTCTGTTTTATTTATTGTTTTTTCAAACGCTTTTTTATTCCCGAAAATATATAGGATTCTTATTTCACTAATCAACTGATGTAATTTTTAATCTGAGTAGTTATACGAATGCCTCAAATGATAATAACCTAGGTAGTATCAAAAATTGATATTCTTCACAAACTCCCCCGACTACATATACCCAATTCTGTTTTATTTATTGTATTTTCAAACGCTTTTTTATTCCCGAAAATATATAGGATTCTTATTTCGCTAATCAACTGATGTAATTTTCAATCTGAGTAGTTATATGAATGCCTCAAATTATAATAAGCTAGATATCGTCAAAAATTGATATTCTTCACTAACTCCCCCGACTACATACAGCCAATTCTGTTTATTTTGTGTATTTTCAAACGCTTTTTTATTCCCGAAAATATATAGGATTCTTATTTCACTAATCAACTAATGTGATTTTCAATCTGAGTAGTTATACGAATGCCTCAAATCATAATAAGCTAGATATCATCAAAAATGTGTATTCTCCACAAACTTTCTCGACTACATATACCCAATTCTGTTTTATTTTGTGTATTTTCAAACGCTTTTTTATTCCCGAAAATATATAGGATTCTTATTTCGCTAATCAACTGATGTAATTTTTAATCTGAGTAGTTATACGAATGCCTCAAATTATAATAAGCTAGATATCGTCAAAAATTGATATTCTTCACAAACTCCCCCGACTACATACACCCAATTCTGTTTTATTTATTGTTTTTTCAAACGCTTTTTTATTCCCGAAAATATATAGGATTCTTATTTCACTAATCAACTGATGTAATTTTTAATCTGAGTAGTTATACGAATGCCTCAAATGATAATAACCTAGGTAGTATCAAAAATTGATATTCTTCACAAACTCCCCCGACTACATATACCCAATTCTGTTTTATTTATTGTATTTTCAAACGCTTTTTTATTCCCGAAAATATATAGGATTCTTATTTCGCTAATCAACTGATGTAATTTTTAATCTGAGTAGTTATACGAATGCCTCAAATTATAATAAGCTAGATATCGTCAAAAATTGATATTCTTCACTAACTCCCCCGACTACATACACCCAATTCTGTTTTATTTTTTGTATTTTCAAACGCTTTTCTATTCCCGAAAATATATAGGATTCTTATTTCACTAATCAACTGATGTAATTTTTAATCTGAGTAGTTATACGAATGCCTCAAATGATAATAACCTAGGTAGTATCAAAAATTGATATTCTTCACAAACTCCCCCGACTACATATACCCAATTCTGTTTTATTTATTGTTTTTTCAAACGCTTTTTTATTCCCGAAAATATATAGGATTCTTATTTCACTAATCAACTGATGTAATTTTTAATCTGAGTAGTTATACGAATGCCTCAAATGATAATAACCTAGGTAGTATCAAAAATTGATATTCTTCACAAACTCCCCCGACTACATATACCCAATTCTGTTTTATTTATTGTATTTTCAAACGCTTTTTTATTCCCGAAAATATATAGGATTCTTATTTCGCTAATCAACTGATGTAATTTTTAATCTGAGTAGTTATACGAATGCCTCAAATGATAATAACCTAGGTAGTATCAAAAATTGATATTCTTCACAAACTCCCCCGACTACATATACCCAATTCTGTTTTATTTATTGTTTTTTCAAACGCTTTTTTATTCCCGAAAATATATAGGATTCTTATTTCACTAATCAACTGATGTAATTTTTAATCTGAGTAGTTATACGAATGCCTCAAATGATAATAACCTAGGTAGTATCAAAAATTGATATTCTTCACAAACTCCCCCGACTACATATACCCAATTCTGTTTTATTTATTGTTTTTTCAAACGCTTTTTTATTCCCGAAAATATATAGGATTCTTATTTCACTAATCAACTGATGTAATTTTTAATCTGAGTAGTTATACGAATGCCTCAAATGATAATAACCTAGGTAGTATCAAAAATTGATATTCTTCACAAACTCCCCCGACTACATATACCCAATTCTGTTTTATTTATTGTTTTTTCAAACGCTTTTTTATTCCCGAAAATATATAGGATTCTTATTTCACTAATCAACTGATGTAATTTTTAATCTGAGTAGTTATACGAATGCCTCAAATGATAATAACCTAGGTAGTATCAAAAATTGATATTCTTCACAAACTCCCCCGACTACATATACCCAATTCTGTTTTATTTATTGTATTTTCAAACGCTTTTTTATTCCCGAAAATATATAGGATTCTTATTTCGCTAATCAACTGATGTAATTTTTAATCTGAGTAGTTATACGAATGCCTCAAATGATAATAACCTAGGTAGTATCAAAAATTGATATTCTTCACAAACTCCCCCGACTACATATACCCAATTCTGTTTTATTTATTGTTTTTTCAAACGCTTTTTTATTCCCGAAAATATATAGGATTCTTATTTCACTAATCAACTGATGTAATTTTTAATCTGAGTAGTTATACGAATGCCTCAAATGATAATAACCTAGGTAGTATCAAAAATTGATATTCTTCACAAACTCCCCCGACTACATATACCCAATTCTGTTTTATTTATTGTTTTTTCAAACGCTTTTTTATTCCCGAAAATATATAGGATTCTTATTTCACTAATCAACTGATGTAATTTTTAATCTGAGTAGTTATACGAATGCCTCAAATGATAATAACCTAGGTAGTATCAAAAATTGATATTCTTCACAAACTCCCCCGACTACATATACCCAATTCTGTTTTATTTATTGTTTTTTCAAACGCTTTTTTATTCCCGAAAATATATAGGATTCTTATTTCACTAATCAACTGATGTAATTTTTAATCTGAGTAGTTATACGAATGCCTCAAATGATAATAACCTAGGTAGTATCAAAAATTGATATTCTTCACAAACTCCCCCGACTACATATACCCAATTCTGTTTTATTTATTGTATTTTCAAACGCTTTTTTATTCCCGAAAATATATAGGATTCTTATTTCGCTAATCAACTGATGTAATTTTTAATCTGAGTAGTTATACGAATGCCTCAAATTATAATAAGCTAGATATCGTCAAAAATTGATATTCTTCACTAACTCCCCCGACTACATACACCCAATTCTGTTTTATTTTTTGTATTTTCAAACGCTTTTCTATTCCCGAAAATATATAGGATTCTTATTTCACTAATCAACTGATGTAATTTTTAATCTGAGTAGTTATACGAATGCCTCAAATGATAATAACCTAGGTAGTATCAAAAATTGATATTCTTCACTAACTCCCCCGACTACATACAGCCAATTCTGTTTATTTTTTGTATTTTCAAACGCTTTTTTATTCCCGAAAATATATAGGATTCTTATTTCACTAATCAACTAATGTGATTTTCAATCTGAGTAGTTATACGAATGCCTCAAATTATAATAAGCTAGATATCGTCAAAAATTGATATTCTTCACTAACTCCCCCGACTACATATACCCAATTCTGTTTTATTTATTGTTTTTTCAAACGCTTTTTTATTCCCGAAAATATATAGGATTCTTATTTCACTAATCAACTGATGTAATTTTTAATCTGAGTAGTTATACGAATGCCTCAAATGATAATAACCTAGGTAGTATCAAAAATTGATATTCTTCACAAACTCCCCCGACTACATATACCCAATTCTGTTTTATTTATTGTTTTTTCAAACGCTTTTTTATTCCCGAAAATATATAGGATTCTTATTTCACTAATCAACTGATGTAATTTTTAATCTGAGTAGTTATACGAATGCCTCAAATGATAATAACCTAGGTAGTATCAAAAATTGATATTCTTCACAAACTCCCCCGACTACATATACCCAATTCTGTTTTATTTATTGTTTTTTCAAACGCTTTTTTATTCCCGAAAATATATAGGATTCTTATTTCACTAATCAACTGATGTAATTTTTAATCTGAGTAGTTATACGAATGCCTCAAATGATAATAACCTAGGTAGTATCAAAAATTGATATTCTTCACAAACTCCCCCGACTACATATACCCAATTCTGTTTTATTTATTGTTTTTTCAAACGCTTTTTTATTCCCGAAAATATATAGGATTCTTATTTCACTAATCAACTGATGTAATTTTTAATCTGAGTAGTTATACGAATGCCTCAAATGATAATAACCTAGGTAGTATCAAAAATTGATATTCTTCACAAACTCCCCCGACTACATATACCCAATTCTGTTTTATTTATTGTTTTTTCAAACGCTTTTTCATTCCCGAAAATATATAGGATTCTTATTTCACTAATCAACTAATGTGATTTCCAATCTGAGTAGTTATACGAATGCCTCAAATTCTAATAAGCTAGGTATTATGAAAAATTTGTATTCTACACAAACTCCCCCGACTATAAAATATACCCAATTCTATTCTATTTTGTGTAATTTCGAACAGTTTTTCATTCGAGAAAATATACAGGATTATTAATTATATATCGCGATAGAAAGGTGTGATTTCCAATCTGGGGACGATTCCCGTCCACCGCCATGTATCATAAGCTAGGTATCTTGAAAAGTTTTTATTCTCCCCAAACTCCCCCGATATATCCGATTCTATTCTTTTAGTTCTTCGAACAGTTTTTCATTCGGGACAAAATATAGGATATTTATGTAGAAAAATTGGAGTACGAATTGAGTAGTTAAGCAGGAAAGATTATTCTAAGTTATCGATTCTTTTGATGAATTAAAAATGAGATTCGAATTTCCATACGCATGATTCTTAGGTCTCATTATCATATTCTAGCTCCTCGAAAACGAATATGTCTGGCAGCGGGAGCTGAGTGCCTGAAAAAATGACGGGGGAAACCCGGTGCCGATGAAATCCAACTGGAGAAAGACAATATCCTAAACGGTATTCAATTCTTATTCACTATTATTCATGTGGTGTATGAGAATACAAGGGATTACCAGCCAAGTAGTGTGTGTGACTTGCTAGTTGTATGAGCGTGAGCGTGTACAAGAGTATGTTGCTAGGTATAAGCTTTTATGTACTGTGTGAGTCAGTCAGAGAATAACTCTCGCCCAGTGCGGACCCCGTATTCGCGTCTGTACTCCGCAGTAAGCTGTAGCATGTATTGCACTTGATTATTGTGAATAATAAAGACTACCCCCTGGTACTGACTAGGAAGAAGTGTACTTATTCCCAATCCCACGACACCACAATTCATTTTCAAGTCTAGGCCTCGTGAGCTAACCTTCTATAGCTGTCTATGTAACTTCCTTATCGATGCAGTCCTGGCTATCCGAAATGAATTGATAAATTCAGCCATCAGAATAACTGCAACAGACAAATCATCAATACGTCCCAGATTCCCGGCCACGATTTTCGAACAATCGTGACTATTGCGACACTAAAAAGACATAAGGACCAGTGCTAACTCTAAGCTGAAATAGAAAGTATTGCATTAGTTGTGGCTGAAACAGAAAGTCGAATGTTTCATTACGCGAAAGAATCGGAAAGAAAACTCTTAACCTGCAACAGAGAAAATTTGGTGTATTAGTAATTTTCTGAAATTCAACTATGTAGTCGAGTGCTTGGAAATTAAGTTCCCGCCATCTGCGTTTATATACTCAACATATGTACATGAAAGGCAATAGCCATGCAGACTGCGGATGCAAACGCAGATGGGCGAGACTTGGAAAAGAACGGAAAAGATAGGTGAATTGATAGAGATTAGAAAGGGATAGAAAAAAACAGAGAAGAATTGGTGGCACGACGGTCGGCGATCCTCTTCGACGCGACGTCTTCGAGCGCAGCGACCCAGCTCATTTCCACGCCCCACGTAAGCGTGGAAATTGAGGGGAGCATCTTGCCCAATCGAGCGATTACAGTTCATCTCATCATTTTCATACGAATATAGAATTCCAATGTTTTTCTAATAAAAAGTATGCAAAAAGTTTCCCAACACAAAAAAGTTGACACCTTGGTAAAATTTCTTTGGATAACAAGAAAAGGAAAGGACTCTACTGTTTGGCCGCAATCGCTCGGATAATCTGTGGAGTATGAAACGGATAAGTACACTCCGGTCGCGACCTTCCTGCCCTCGCCTGAGTCCCAAACCCACCCCACGAGCGGTAGAAATAAAAAAAACTGACAAGCACACACACACGCAAACCCCATCCGCGATCCCTACCTTCCCGAATTGCATCTGTACGGAAATTGAACGATTAGATTCTCTCCAACACAAACATACTCGTCAGTTCACACACGTGGTCAAAGTCTTACCAATACCATTTCCTGTAGGGAAAGAACGGGTTAGTATTCACATCCTGGCCTTGATTATTTTCAATCATTTTCCATTCTAAGCGGGCTAAATTGACGATGAGTCGAAGTTGACTGTTGTCAAAAATATCTCGATTGTATTCTCATTAACTGACTTGAGTCAGACTTGGTAATTTTATTTCATGCTTGAGAGATCTGTGTATTGCAAAAGAAACTACATGTATACACATCGGAGAATTGTGTATCTTTCAAAAGAATGAAAAAAATAGTAGAATTGTCACGCGCGCCGATTAAGCGATGGTTTCTTTCCGTCGCGATGCTAATCGTTTCTCGCAACGGTCAAATGTACACAATGCATTCACATTCAATGCCTCGGGTATAAAATTGAATAGCGCTTATGCTTTTTGGAAATCATAGCCACGCAAGGAAGTTATTCGAAAGTGCCGTTGCGATAGCGAATTAGCCTAACTGACTTTTAAGCTAAGAAATGTCGTATTCAATGGTACCGCCGTGCCACCCGAAAGTCAAAAAGACAGAGTGAGGTAAAGATAGACAGCAAGCCAAAGTCATGCGACTCACCTACGTTGCCGAGTAAGCGGAGCGAACAAGTACTCGGATGTCTCTGCTGGGCTCAGTCTGCGGCAACGAAAAATAACAGAAATTAATTAGCAAATTGTTTGAACCAAAGTATACGTTTCTATAATGTATTGAAATCAAACGAGAGTATAATTCGAGCCATTTCTTTGTCCCTATAAATTACAATTACCTACTTATATCGTCAAAAAAGTTAAAGATCGTCTCATCTCCTCGACAGAATATAATTATATATATGGGATATTCCACGTGAAGTGGACCAGTTTTTCGCCGATGGTCATGGAATTTGACGCGAATGCAGATTTGGGTTCTTTGTCACTATAGAAATCGCCACTACAAGTTGGATTTTTGAAAAAATTTTCACGAGAAATATGGCGCTGGTAATTATTCAGAGAAATATTTTCAACTCCATATATCGCAGCGATCCGTGAACGAAAACATGACTGACACATAGTGCATTTTACTCGGAAAAACGAACACTTTCCAACCATGTAACAATCGAATTGCATCTGAAATTTCCAAGAATTAAATACTCAAAAAATGTGATAAACTCACCTCTCCTCTGTTGCTCCGTGGGCGATCCACAGCTCCCAATAATTGATCGGACATAGGTGCAGGCTGATGGGCAGCGGGCCGTATAAACGATGGTTATAATCATTGATCGATGATAAAGATGATCGAATGTCTCTTCTGCTGGGCTCAGTCTGCGACAACAAAACAAAAAACAGCAATGAATAAATTGTTCGAACCAGAGTACGTGTTCGTGAAAAATCAATTTAGGGTAGGGTGCAGGTGCGTGTATAAGATTGCGCTGGCGATCAAATTGTGCAAACGTCATAAATAATTACAGGGCTACCAAATGAAATTCGTTGCTCATTCGATTCCCTTTTCGTTTGTCGCCAAAGCGGTGATATGTATATGTACGTGAATATTCCCGAAAAAAAATTTCAATAAGATCGAAAAGGAGGAGTCTAGGTAGGTTTCAAGTTTTTTTGCACTTTTGATGCAATATTTTTCGACAGAATGAAACTATGATTCTTCAAAAGTCTGATAGGATTATAGCGCTTTGCTGCAAGTTTCAACCGGCGGTATTATTCTAGTTTCAATGTTGCCGGACGAGAAAATTCCACTATTTCTTAAGAGATGACAGTAGTATCATGATATTCTTGTCGACGTGTGTAGGATTGGTCATACTGACTAATTTTGATAATTATTCGAAGAATGAATAGTGTTGTTGTTATTGTGACCATTATATTTTATTCGGAAAAATATGTATATACATATAGCATATTCATTTCGCGAATATAGAACGGTGTGATTTCCAATCTGGGGAAATTTTACAAACCCCTCAAGTTATATTAAAATATTTATAGATATCTTGAAAAATTTCTATCCTCCACACACTCCCACGATAATATTACATTACCATCTTACCGGGAACAATTAATCGAGCAACCGTACTGGTAGCTAATCCAAATTTCTTGAGAAATAATATGAATAGGTACGTAGAAAGAAATGAATTCGGTAATGAAATGATTATTCCGCGCGTCGAATATCGCAAGACCGGGATCAGCGCCCGCCGAGTGGAGGGCGGAGGGCGGAGGTACGAAACAAACTTGACCTTGGGGCATACTTGAATTTCTTCGAATCGCCCCGACCCCGATTCCAATGCACCCGCAAGCTCCGAAAACATATACATAGAAAAATAGACGGCTCGAATCGTTCGTGCACTTTTCGCTACGCTCAATATATATAACATATTACGAGGCTGAAGAATCCATCTGCCACTTATACATTATACGTAGTATACACTCACCAATAATAAAGAACCCCGTGAACGGTGGAGCGAAGTGATCGTTCGGCGATTTGTTCTTTCCACCTCACAGTTGCAATTATTATGCACATGTATACATGTACGATGCCAATGATTACATAGCGCCTCCCTTGGTTCCGATGCACTTTTTTACTGCACTAAAGTTTAAGAAATCTGTCCACGCACGGCCACGCGTTTTCTCGGTTGAATGATTATGATTTATTGCTCAGTACGGCGTCACTTTTGGTAATTCCTCGGCAATAATTGTTATTTACCGCGGCGTCCCGCCAATTCGACAAAAACAACAGAACGACGACCACCGCGCGCGTCGCATTTGTCGCGTAACGAAAAAGTAGTACCGCGCGCTGTACGCGTCACTGCAACTATTAAGTCGCCTTATGTTCGGAAAGAGCACGAAATAAAGAAGAAAAGGGATAAAAACGACTCGACGATAATTATTGCAGCGGAATATACTATTATTTTTCTACAATTACCAAAATCTAAAACTGTCCAACTTGCACGGTATGGCACGAATGCAGTTTGGCTGCATTTTTCAACGCTCCAGTTTTCGCGATGCTTTAGGTTCGGAGTTTTGAATCCAAGTGACGAAAATTCCATCACCCATTAGCGACTTCGAGACACGAGTATTTATTTATTAACCTTTTTTTTATGTATCTGCAACGGAGATGTCCGCGGCGTGCCGCGCGCGGTTAAAAATTTGAACGAGTTTAACTGACGGCGCGGCGTACGAGCTCCACAACCTCCCCCGGCGAGCGCGCTCATGCGACTGTTGCGTAAGCCGGTACGCGAGGGTGGTTCGGCTCGGCACCTCACTACCCCCACCACCGGCGATAACACGCAACTTCTTATAGGTACAAATAGGAAAACTTTATTACCTTTATGCATACCATCGGGGTACAGGACGCGATAATCACGACGCTACGGTTAATTATTGTACATTATTGCGAGTTGAAATACAGCATTAAAACGACATTCAAAGATCCTGTACGTGCATTGTTTACGACTTTCGAACCGTTTCAAATGTCTCTTTACTTCGTCGATTGATTTTTACCGACCGATTCCTCTCCGCTTTTTATAATTTTTTTTTTTTATGTAGCCAAACCTAAAATAAAACAACTTTCATTTTCCGGGCTTGATTTGATTGGCTCTGGATTCTTTTTGATAAGCCATGTTCATAATGCACCTAGGATTCTTATACATATAAAACGATAGTTGTCCAATCTGTTCTTATTACGGCCATAAAAAAATTAAAACAGACTTGGGTAACTTATTTTACAAAGATGAACGGGAATGGGTACAGGGGAGAACCGAATCTCTGGTTTTTTTTTGTTGAATTTTTTTTTTTTTTTTGTTTCGTGCTTACAACACTTGACATATTTTATTCAACAGTATTATTTCAATATTACGAATACCTATCGGTCAGCAGCGAATTGTGTAAAATAATCCACGTGATTTAATACGCAGAGCGATTATGCTGGCTTTTTCTGTAAATTGCACGATAGCCAGGTGTCGAGGCAGCATTAAGTAAAGTTCGATAAATTTCTCATCCAGTAGAAAAAAATCCTCTAATGACTCTAGCCAAATCACTTAACCACTAATTGCATTGCTTATAATAAATTCATCTACTGACAAACGAACAGACGATTCGTGCCGCTTGTCCAAATGAGTTCCCTCGATATTTCTATCGAAGAGTGCCAGTTCAATTTGAACCATCGTCATTTTGTTCTCGTGATACAAGATTGGGCGCAAGGACTACGAGATGTAGCGCAAGCCAATGCCTGGATCACCGCGAAAACTTGAACCCTTTGATAATGTCTCTGGACTGATACCATTGATAGGCAGATTCCTCGAACCACCCTAAATGTCCTTGTACACCAAGTTCCGTTGAATTCAGGCTCGTGGCTAGATCCGAATGGGAGGAATCCTGATCTTGATAGACTCTGACTGTATTCGCACAATTGCAATCCCAGGTGTCTTGATCCCGGTGGCCTAGTTTTATGTGAAAACGATTAGCCGCCGCCCCAGCAGGCAGGGCGTAGCCTGGTTTTGGCAAAAAGAATTCCGACGATCTGTTACAGTCGCTTTTCTGTACCAGAACAAAGGTGTTGGTGGGAACCAGCGGCGATGTCATCGCCTCTTGAAACGCTTGGCTCTCGGTCATAGATCTGACGATTAAAAAAAACAATTGCCAATCATAATGAAACTAACATACGCATAATTGCTAGGTAACCAATAATTACCTCATAAGGCTTAACAAAGGTTTGCGGGTAGGGTGCTGCTGACTGTGGTGGGACCTTCCGCTAAGTATTCCAGGTGGAAGGCTAACCCTGACGCAAAGTTTTGGCGACAGCAACGTCGCGCCCATTGATATTGCGATTTCCTTCACGACGCCACTCCCGCGAGATAACTCGGTGTTCAAATGTTGGGAAATGTTCTGCAGGCACGTCAGGCTCGCTTGAGCCGTGGACAAGCACCTGTTGCTGGCTCCGGCCGACGATGCTCCCAGCCTAACCAGATACTCGTAGGTTACCGGGATCTGTTGTTTCTGATACAACAAATACTTGACGAGCTCTGATATCAATTTACAACACGAATCGCTGGTCAGAGGCTCCTCCAACGTCACAGGCACGTCGAGCTCCTCGTTTTTCCTTCGTTTTGACATTTTAGGCGTTGAAAGGTTCGCGTTCTGACAACCCTTAACAGTCGTGAGTCGCATAACCTCTACAAACCTCTCGAAATGTATACAACACGTCGGAAATCAAGAGCTTGGCGATCAGGGAATTCGGCACACGTGGCTCCATCCAGCGGGCTCGGCACGCGGCGTGCTGACAAGCGTTGATGCGTGTGCTGGCCAACGGCTAACCTCGTTATGGCGGTCGCGGTTGTGTAGCTATAATATACGCTGGCAATTTCTCATTTTCAACTTGAACGGGACGAACATTTGGCTATATTATTTATGAAGATATTGAAACGTGCCGCGTGTTGAATTTAATCGTTTCGGTCATCCCGACCGTCGTTGTATAATTTTCCGTTAAGTTTTTTGTGAAAAAGTGGCGGCGTCGCTGATACGAAGAGGTTTGATCCTAACATTAGCACAGAGGTCGCAAACTTTGATATTTATTGAGAAATGAATACTCGGCATGGACTTGGGTCCATGGTATGTTAATTTCAGCTATTGACCGCGCAAAACGAATCCCAATTCCGAGGGGATTGAAAGCGAACCAGGAGCCAAGGGCACTGACCGACGATGGAGGGTCCACCGGGAATCGAGGTTAGCGGTTGGACTGAATATTTGTTCTCCTTATCACGTTCATCTTGACTATTTTTCCTATAATAACACAGAGTCTACATCAATCGTTCTCTGTAACTCTGCTCTTTATATTTTGATAATTACCTATTCAGATCCTATCTGTGATTTATTCCATTATATTCCTTTGCTGCTTGTTAGCCGCCATACAAGCCGCTCTTTTGCAGACAATGGTTTGTTTATTGATTTCATTCGTTGAAAAACACAATGAAGGAAAATGCTTTTACTAGGGAGTCGTTCAATTGTTTGAGAATTGTTAACAGCCGCCGCCGCCAATGATGCTAGACCCCCGTCAATTGAGGCAAATGGAACAGCAAGAAATACAAAAGCAGTTGGCAAGCGTTCCCGCTCCTACTCATCTTACACATCCGACGATAACCACTCTGACAACAATAGGGATATCGCCAGTCCCGATTGAACTACCCCACACGCCTCTACCCAGTCTCCTCAGTTTGAAGGTGAAATACTTCATTTTGTAACAAGCACCCAGAAACCTTTGGTAACTCATGCTTAGAGTCAATTAAACCGCTTATATGTATCTGTATATCTAATGCGGAAATTTTTCTTAATCGTGGAGTGGGAATGCCTTGGGCATTCTCCGAATAAAGACTGATCGGCGAACCTGAGAGTTATCCAACTTAATTATCTGTACATCCAAAGGTCGCCCCTCCAATGGAGCTGCATCCTCCAGGATCAATAGATATGGATGGAGACGAGGATGCGAACGGGGGAAATGACATGGATGATGAAAATGATAGGAACGACGGAAGCAGAGGTGGTGGAATGGACATTACCGGCACAACAAAGCTACCCGTTGCCCTGGAGCAGGCGCTCGCGTTAAAAACTGAAAGGGCTAAGCAGCTGGGAGGTGATCCCAATGATCAGGATAACGACGACGATCGTGAGCCACTGCCGCCGGCGTTACAGCTTCAGGCGGATAATTCCGACGTACGCGAGACAAACGATCCAGCTTTGCTGTTAGACGAACTGCTGCCAGAGCCAGGGACACCACGGGCGAAATATGATACAAAGGCTAACAAGAGTAGGAAGAAGAAAAAGAAACGCAAGAAGAAAACCGCGGATGATAAAAGAGACGAGGCGAACGCGACTAGGAAACAAAGCGGGCGTCACCTCTCGCCCGAAACGAGATTCAGGAACGTAGAAGACGAGCCCGAAGTCGAGTACATTCAGGAGATTCCAAGCATAAACGACCTGGAACCCATGTATCGACAGTTTGCCCGAGTTTTTGACGCCTTCAAACTCTCGGAGCCCGAGTCTCGCGGAGGTCCAGGCACCGGTGTAGGTGGTGAAAAAATTGAACCCATAGGACAATATCCGCCTGTGGTAAATACGTCGGTAACGGGACCGCCTAGCAAAGCGCCGCCGATTGACGATTTCGACGACGATCCAACACAGCTGAACCACCACCAACAGCACGGAATCGGCGGGCACGGGGTCGGCGAGGGCGGCACGCCGCGTCTCTCTAAACGTAAATTGAAGAGATTAACACGGCTGAGCGTTGCTGAACTAAAGCAGCTAGTCGGCCGTCCCGACGTCGTTGAGATGCACGACGTGACTGCCAGGGATCCTAAGCTATTGGTACAACTCAAGGCCCACCGAAACACCGTGCCTGTTCCCAGGCATTGGTGTTTCAAACGCAAGTACCTGCAGGGTAAACGTGGTATTGAAAAGCCCCCCTTCGATCTACCGGATTTCATAAAACGAACGGGAATAACAGAAATGCGGGCCAGCCTCCAGGAGCGCGACGACACTCGCACCCTCAAAGCTAAAATGCGGGAACGCGCGAGACCTAAACTCGGTAAAATTGACATAGACTATCAGAAGCTACACGACGCGTTCTTCAAGTGGCAGACAAAACCCCGTATGACCATACACGGCGATTTGTACTATGAGGGTAAGGAATTTGAGACCCGACTGAAGGAGAAAAAACCTGGGGAATTGTCAGATGAATTGAGAACAGCTTTGGGTATGCCTGTGGGACCGAATTGCCACAAAGTGCCACCTCCCTGGTTGATTGCCATGCAGCGATACGGCCCTCCCCCTAGCTATCCAAATCTAAAGATTCCCGGCTTGAATGCTCCTATTCCCGAAGGATGCGCTTTTGGATATCATGCCGGTGGATGGGGAAAACCACCCGTGGACGAAACAGGCAGACCATTGTACGGAGACGTATTTGGCGTAGCAAGAGCACCAGGAGTCGACGCGATGGATGAGGAAGTAGATCGGGGTATGTGGGGTGAGCCTGAATCGGAATCTTCTGGTGAGGAAGAAGATGACGACGATGGCGAAGATGGGGAGGAGGGTGAAGGAGCAGAGGGCAAAGATGGAGATGGCGGCGATGCTAGCGGTCTGGTCACTCCTGGCGCCGAAGGCTTGGTAACTCCGAGTGGGATTGCTTCTATACCCGCAGGCCTAGAGACCCCTGAAACTATCGAGCTAAGAAAGAAAAAGATCGAGAGCGAGATGGAAGGTGGAGATACGCCGGCTCTTTACCAAGTATTGCAGGAAAGACGAGCCGAGGGATTGGGTGCAAGTATGATGGGAAGTACTCACGTATACGATATGACTGGAGCAGCGGGAGGTCAAGCGCCTCCTTCCGTTATCGCGGCTGCGAGAAGATCTGGCGCAGGAGGAGCAGCTGCCTCTGGGGCTGGTGTAGGTAGCCTGGGAGCTACAGGAGGCGGTGGAGGTGGATCTGGAGATGGTAAAGGTGACAGAGACGGCGCCGTTGAACTGGCACTGGATCCAAGCGAATTAGATTTGGATTCAGAGGCAATGGCTTCCCGCTACGAGGAAACTATGCGCTCCCGCCAGGCTCATCTTCGACGGGAGGACTTGTCCGACATGCTTCAGGATCACGTACAGAGGCAAAAGGTATATCTACAGTGTAATTCTTATACATATCTATATCCTATCCGTATACAGTGGAGCAAATAACCCAATAGACGGTAAAACTTACAATTATTCATCTTATTTTGTTGCAGAGCAAACGGAAGCGTCAGCAGAATCAAGATACCAAGTCCTCCAAAAAGTACAAGGAATTCAAATTTTAATTTCTGCATTGCCAGATGTCGGGGCATTGCAAATTATATTCCACAATCGTCTATAATGTATTTCGTTTAATAGTTTCGACACTATGTCTTAATAAATAGCAAACGTATGTGAATTATAATTCTGGTCTTGTCAATTATTTTGCCCTATCAACCCTAGTCACCCGCTACACTTGTCGTAATACAGTATGTAGATTTAATATTGTCACATAAAATTAGAGTAACTAGAGTGCCAATTAGGCTTTTGTAACTGCTGTAGAAATCGTGAGATCAGTGACAAGAATACATGGAAAAACAAAATTCATAACAGAAGAACGATAGAATCGCGAAGACCACAGATATACTAAAAATAATCATCCTAGGCATATAATTGACGCTGGAGAGCAGATCCTGCGTGATGATAAATAAAATAATAGAGATACATCACTTGTATCGTTGATACTGATCACGTGGCAAAAATGCGCAATTTTGTCAATTCTACTTAGTAAAAAATACTATATGTATATTCAATGCTATACGCGTTGCTTCGTTGGTCGGTGGTAGCTGAGTTTTCGAATGCTATAAGTGACCAGAGGATAGGAAATATAATGAAGGAGCAACATTACACAGGGTAGGGTAATCGCGATTGCTAATCTACTAACGGCACTGCCGATATCCATCCAACTGCCATGGGGTGTGACCGCATGCATAACTGGCAAGGAGAGAAAATCTCCGAGAAGAATTGTTGCCATAAAAAGGTTCGACGGGGCGAGGGTTCGAATGCCGCATCCGACTACCAGCAGGGGAACGCTATTCTTGAGAACAATCAGGGCACACATGGTAAATGGTGAGAATACGGTGAGAAAGTGACGAGTCCACATTGGGTCGAATGAACTGATGCTGGCCACATTACCAGTACCGAAGAATCCCAATAAAGCGTACAGCACCTGAGAATTAATTATTACACATGTAAGGAATCTATATTAGATAATCTAATTGAGAAAACTGTAGGTGAGTAGGGAACTGATAAAATTGAAAAGGATACAAAGAATCCGGCCTTGGTAAAGTCCTCTATGCTCAATGTTGGCGTCCTTTCCTGTGTCGGTCGCTTCAAGTTTCCACCCACCGGCGTAGGCCAGCACATTAGGTGACTCGTCAGTGCGATGAGAAATAGCGGTTCATAGGAGGCAGAGAGCAGGGCAAGGGTGGGTAAAAATGCGAGTGTTACTCCGTAAATCCTCTCTTTAGGACCGGCGGGATAGGCGCAAATACACAACGGCGTAGTGACTAGTACCATCCACGATATAAAACTGCGACCATCTACGAGTCCAGAGCACACCAAAGCCGCCATGGCGAGTCTTAGGCCCTCGACAAATTTGAGAGCATTATTTATCCCGCGATTGTTGTTGGCTGCCATCGTTGCTCCTCCAATTACCAGTCCCAGTAATCTGTGAAGCAGAGGAATAGGTTTTCGTGCCCTCGGATTGCAAATATCTAAGACAAAACAATCTATCTTATCTCGATAGTCTTTGTTGATAGATATAATGATTGAATGTAAATGAAACTGAATTATTACGAGGAATAATGGAATTTAGAAAAAAGGTAAGTCCTACACGAGGTATGTCCGTGGGTGAGGAGCCACGACAGGCAGTAGAGGAAAAACAGCGAGAACCAATCCTGTCCAGGTGAGAAAACGACTGGCATGCTCGAACAAAACCCTCTGCATGGCACAGGTGCACAGAGTTGCCAGACAGAATACCCATCTCCTCGATAATCCGAATGCCATCATGGTTGTCAGCAGGATGGTACAGCCCATCCAACACCATCCGCCACGCAGCGAAGGATAGACGAAACTGCCAAAACTTCGAGCTACCAACCACGAAGAAAGCAGCGCCAATAATGCATATCCCTGTAGCCGCCATCCACTGGTACCTGAAATCTTTGACTCGTTATTATGGTGTCAGAAATAGTGTTGGGCGGATTTTTAATTAATTACTTTCTAAATACAAAATACAAATGTATTTAATATCGAAAATTTTTCTAAATACAAAATACAAATGTATTTAGTATCGAAATTCTTTTAAATTACAAAATACGAATGTATTTTGTATCGAAAAATCTCCTAAATACAAAATACAAATGTATTTGGTATCGAAAATTCTCCTAAATACAAAATACAATTGTATTTAGTTTCAAAAAAATTTCAAATTACAAATTACAAATGTAATTAACACCGTTTATCGAGCGAATTACATCTCGGAAATTTTATTGAAGACATGTTCAGAGCTAATTACCCGGATTGAACGAAATACGTACTAAGTAAACGCGAATATAATGGGTGGTTCTGAGTTATATGGAAATCTGCGAGTACGTATCGGGTATTGTTCGTGTATAGAAGTAATTTCGGAGTGTATGGTTGATTTTGAGTACATATGAGTGATTTCGAGAATACATCATTTGTCATTTGTAATTAGATATTCTTTTTTTCGATACTAAATACATTTGTATTTTGTATTTAGGAGATTTTTCGATACAGACTACATTTGTATTTTGTAATTGAAAAAATTTTCGATACTAAATACTTATACTATGTAATACTAAATATGTATGTAAATACTAGTATGTAAATACTTATATATGTAATACTAAATACTTATGTATTTAGTATTACCAAAAGTAATTAATTACGCCCAACACTGGTCAGAAATCGGAATTATACGCCTTGGTTTAAATTTTATTCAAGTACTCGGCATTGTTATCTCAATTCTCGAGACACTTGCCCTTTTTCTAAAAGAAATAAAATGCTACCACTCATCTAACGTTGCCACAATATGTTTTATAAATGTTTCATGTATTTCGCGTGAAACTATATAGGTCTCATACCCCGGTGCAGGAACAAAAGTAGGAGAATAGCACAAAGGAGGAGAGCATCGCATAAAAAGAGAACCACGGCACGATTTCTTGTTCGTGGAAGTCCTGTCATTTTCAGAAACAGCAGAGCGATCCATCCCAGCCACGAAACAGTCAGGTAAAACATCAGACGGCCTCGATGATATTCGCGAAAATAGGCCAGTGATTCCTTAGCGAACGAGAGGAGGTCTTCCCCTTCAACTATTGCTTCGTTCACTTTGCCAAACGACAGAAGATTCTCGACCCTGTGAATTCCCTCGGCTAACGTTCCTTCTCTAAGGTGTGACTGGCCGCCAGATCCGTGACTGAGCACCCGATTTCCTCTTACCTGATGCTCCAGCTGTTTGATATTGGAAATCAGAGCACCAGCTCCATACTCGTTGTCGCCATCTTTCAAATACTTCCTAGGCAAAACACCCTGCAAGAAGAATTCCAGCCAGTTAATCAGAGCATCCTCGTCGTTGATTATTAATTATATGACAATCATAATTTCGGATTACACTGATTTTCTATTTGTCTTATGCAATGAATGTTCATTAAATCTAAAGTTCTTGCCAGATAAGGAATATTTGAGGCTGGTCAAAATCTATCTGTTTATATAGGAAAAATATTGTTCAGTTGACCTCGTTATTGACCGGAATTGAAATCCCAAGCAGCGACGATATCAACGGCGCAATGTCAGCTTGTTCGACATCTACTCGAGTCCTCAAGGAATTTACGCCAGATCCCCAGACAACTAGCGGTGTTTCAGTTTCGTCAGGTGATCCACTGCCATGAGAGCCCCAGTCTGTCATACCGTGATCAGAAGTGAACAGATATGCCGTAGCATTATCGCCAAAGTATTCTTCGACCTTCCTGGCAACTCTCTCAATCTCTCGATCCACATAAGTCATGCATCCGCGATACTCGCTGAAATACGGGCAGCGAGATGAGCGTAAAAATTCGCTTACAATTTCGGTTGTATCTTTATATGAATTGTTCATTTCTGGACTACGGAAGTCTTCAATTAACGTAGGATAACAAAGAATTAATACCTGGAGCGAGGCTTTCTTGCGTGCCCAGCAGTATCACAGCCAAGGAGATGTAGAAATAAAATGATACCGTCAAGATGTTTCACTTGGGGTCCAGCGTCGGCTAGCCATTCGTGGAATTGTTCAAATACCCAGGAATCAAGGCGAGTTATCGCATCTGGATTTCCATCAAAGTCTTGCCAGTCGTGTGGATAGCTCCTACCCTGAACTCTATCGCCGCTGCCTGGTGGTCAAAAGAGAAGAGTTTCAAAGGTACATACAAACTCATTGTAAATTGAACGGTTATGCTCCCGTACCTTTGACAAACATTGGGACAATGTCAGGACTGCCCCAGGCCCAGGTCAGGCGGCTCTGATTGAATACAGAGTCGAAGTCCACTGGGTTTTCCTTCCAGCCTCTGAAAAGGGCACTAGGATCCTCGTACAGACCAGCTGCGAGAGCTACGTGCCCAGGCCTGGACTCAGTTGGCATTCTAGTATGTGAAATTCCCCAGGTACCTCGTTTGTTCATCACTCTACTGCATTATGATTTTATCGTGTTCATTAGTTGTTCTCCGATACATATGATTCGAACTCGACGATTGAACGCCAATGGAATTAGGTTGTCAAATTTTTGATTTACTTACATTAGATAAGGCGGGGGATCCTCAACGAATGTGCGAAACCTCAGGCCATCCGCTACGAAGAGTATCAACCTCTTTGCTGGCGCACCTTCGGGTGGGGTTATCGAAGGCAGATCCCTCAGGACCGGTGAATGAAAGTTCACTTCCAGAACGCCCCAGAGGATTGCCAGGTGCATGGCTAATCCCCAAGTCCAGAACAGGTTTCCCATAATCGAGCCGTCTCTTCCCTATTTCATTAATTCCGAGATTGCATGTCATGTCAACCGTTATATTCAACGTACTTCTACATACGTCGCGTAGATGACCAAGAAATGGAAAAGTTTCATTCGACGTAGGATAACTACAATGGATAATTAGCTCGGAGCACGTTGGCGATGTTTGCATATTTACCTCTATCACGCGAGTCCCGGCTTCCCTCGTCTTCGCTATTGTTTCGGTAATTAAGAGGTTAGGTTAGGTTAGGTTAGGTTATACCCGTATGACTGTCTCCAATGTCCTCGTCCGCTTTATCTCCTCGGTGACAAGTACGTACTGATTGTAACGGATACATGAATACAATCGGTCATGTGTGTATGAATGTATGTATGTACCTGCGAAGGGATTCGACTAGCAGTTTGATTTTTCGCTTAAGAAGTCACCGAGAAATGACCGGCCGTTGGACGGTACTACGTATGCACTTGTTTGGAAGAAGTCCATATTTCGCGTGAGGCCCGAGCAAGTCACGTCACCGACACGGATTCAGGGGATGCTGTGAAGAGGTTATTGTCGCGTATTAGGTAATGATCGAGTGATGTACTAGCCGCGATGAATGTCAGGATACCGCGAGCCGTTGTGGCAGCCCTCCGAAACAAATACAGCGCGTCTCAGGTACGCAGTTTTTGGGAAGCCGATCGTAAAGGAGGTTATCCCCCGATACGGTCTGGGGATGCACCCGCAAAACCGTCCGAGTTCTGGCATATTCGCAACGGTATGCGTGTACTGGGGGACGAGCTGAAGCTATTCAAGCAGGAAGTCATAGAACGCTTCGAAAATGATCCGGTCATGATATTCAGACAGCACGAGATTGACGTTGTATGGCAATTCAACGGGGACAAGGAATCTCTAAAGAATTGGGTTGTGTCTGCCGACAGCGACTTTGGGGAGGGCTATTCGAATTGCAGGTGAATTCTTGCCACTATTCGTATCTATTATACAGACAAAGTTCAAAAGGTCAAAACTAATTGAAATTTATTCTTTTGTTTTACCTTTCTCTCTCTCTCTCTCTCTCTCTGTTAAGCCTGAAGCTAACAAAGTCTGGCAAGGGACAATTTTCTGGGTACCTGGACAGACGTCTGCCAAAGACGGGGGATGTCAAGAAGGCGGGATACTGCAATATAAAAACCCTACCCGCTCGTAAGTCTTTCAAACGGGACGGTGAATACGACTGGCATGCCTACAACCACCTGGTCATGAGAGTAAGAGGTGACGGCAGGTCGTACATGTTGAATTTATCCACCGCTGGTTATTGGGATTTAACTTGGAACGACGTCTATCACTATGTGCTCTACACCAGGGGAGGACCTTATTGGCAATATGTTAAAATACCGTTCTCCAAATTTTTTCTGGCCAGCAAAGGAAGGGTTCAAGACAAACAGGAGCCGATACCCCTCGAAAGTATTGTTAACTTTAGCATTACTGCCGCTGACAAGGTGACGGGACAGTTCAGCTTGGAAATTGACTACGTTGGATTGTTATACGACGAAAATCATACCGAAGAATTTGCTTACGAGATGTACAGAACTGACAACTACATTGCTGGTCATTAACGTATTTACAAACAAAGATGGTTTTGTAAAATTAGAATTTCGCAAAGAATTGGTCTTGGACGTGAGATCTCCTAGTTAGGAAAACCATATTGTATGTAGCACTCAAATATGGTACATTAATTAATATAATAATATAGAACGAAGGTACAGGTGTACAGGCGAATATGAATAAATCTCATACAGACACATATACCACCGTTTAAAGTATCATATTATTATTATACTCCCTAATACAAAAAAGGAAACCACACCCAGGAGTGTTTTCTCCTCCTGGTTTTATTCGTAACAACTATCCATTTTTCATTTATGATTGTTACTCAAATTATTGTACCGCTTACTTACGACGGAATCGCTCTTCAGATGTGCCTTGCCTCACGCGCGATATACCACAGAGTAGAAATTCCCAGAAGGAGTGATGGATACACAACGGAAATTAGCAAATTTCAACACCTCTCGCTCGGATGTTAATCAATCATGCATCGATCCGTGCTTAGCTGATGCGGTATTTGCCTTCTAAAACCTTAAAAATCGGCACCACTTTTAACTATGCGTATTTACAGTTACTATCGGTGATTAAAATAATTTGATAGAAGCCATCTGTTTCAAGTAAACGAAACATCGTCCATTCAGCGACCCTTCTTGCTCTCGATTTTTACCATCCGGGTAATAATCTCTACCAGATGTTCAAATCGACTTCAAATTAAGCCATATTCGCTAGATTCGTGAATGGAAATCAAACTCAACAACAGCCCTTCTTTGTGGTCATTGCTGTTATCATCGGGGACGCAGATGACTGTTTGGGTCATGACGGAGACGATGGGGGGCTGACTTTTCGTTTGCGAAGGAACTTGTAGGTATCCTTTGACACCAGGTAACTGAGACCCCCGGCTATGGTTGTCGCTGCAGTCAGATAGCACAAGCCTTGCAGAAGAGGATGATCGACGAATTGGAAAACTGGAGCGGCTAGGGTACTGGCCACCAAACAGAGCTGTACTCCGGTATTCAGCTTACTGGCAAATGTCGGTGCCAGCTGGACTGACGCATACGTCGGGTCAAAGTATTTCACTAATGTTCTCTAGAAGCATAAATGAAATTGCGAGATTAAACAAATACCTACTTCGAGCATTCCAAAAAAAGCTCTGATGCAAATAGACTGCTTTCCAGTATTGTTCGGGGCATATATTTATGCAAGTATAGAGAAACTGCATTCACTTACAGGTGTTGGCAGCGATCGATATCTAATGTAGGAGGCCCCGATTACTAGGGCTACATCTCTGGCGACGACTAGACAAGTTAATTGTACTGGAATAAGCTCAGTCCAGGTGAGGGATAAGAAGAGCGTTCCTACAAGTAACTTGTCCGCTATCGGATCCAGGAAGCTCCCCAACTTGGAGGCTTGCGAAGACCAAGTCCGGGCTATCCACCCATCTGCTAAGTCAGTGATTCCTGCCAGGCCTAGCAACCAGAGCGCAACCTGAGAAACAGAGAGTTAAGAAGATAAATAAGATAAATAAGATAGATAGATAGATAGATATGTATAGTTTATTATGCCCATACAATGTTGGACAACGCGAGAAAGTAATACCAAGTGAAGATAAAAGAAAAAACCAAAGATAACCATAGTTAGACGCAAACAAAAGTAATCAAGAAGATAAAAAAAATAAAAAATAGAAATAGGAATAAAGATAAAGTAATCCAATAAAGAAAAATAAGGACGGATCCGAGAAACAAAGATGACCAAAAATGAATACAACTGAAAGAGAAGAAAAAGAGAAAACTACAGAGATAGGATAGATATAAGACAAATAATAGGGAGAAGAAAGAGAAATAAATGAGTCAATAAGATGGGAATGACGCCGCGGGGAATCAGGCGAATGAATCAGCATAGAATATTTATTACCTGGTAGTCCTGGGATATAATCAAGTATCCCAGATACGGGGAAGTCAATATACGCCCTATGCAGAGGAAATTCGGTATAGTCCAGATGTTTTCTCTCTCTATAACTTCTTCCATACGTTCTTTGGTCTGACGAATGTCACGTATCAAACGTTCGCGTAGTACTTTTCCCGAAATGGGTCGTGCTTTGGCCCTGACATATTTGCTGTTATGATTTTCTGCGTCCCCGTGATATATTCTCTGCGAGCCCCATAGTTTCAGGCATCTTTCGGAAAGGCATCTCTCGTGTACTGCCAAACATAACCTGCTTCTCAGTAGAACGAACTGGCTCATTCTCGGAGCATTGATCACTCTGCGCCTCTAGTTATATTCTGAAAATACGAGTATCGCCCATAGATTTTCAAATGATAAATCAATTTAGGGATGCGTCGTCGTGCGAGATGATAGATATTCCGGAAAAAAACATCGATAAATCAGATCGAGTGAGGTTAGGGTTAGGTTAGGTTAGATTAGCACTCTATACGTGATTGGCAATGCAGGCAATGTTCTCTGGTGATTTATGCGAAATGGTATATGTACAGACTTACAGTTTCATCGCTGAAGGCAGTATTGATAATATTATAATATTGTTGCATCGGCCGGCAGGTTATTCACTGTCAATTTTCTAACCAACAACAATCAGCCAACATTCGAGTATACATATGGGCTGGAATGAACTGGGACTCGATAAAAGTTTTCCTCGTCTATCCGAGGCCTACTAGTTAATTATGTATTTATTTATTATAAGCGATATCCAATCTCCTACGAATCGAAATGATAAATGATTGTCAACTAATTACATAAAGTAAAATTCAAGATTCATATTTCAGCTCAGGTTCGAGATTTCGCGATTTCGCGACCGGTTTCGCCATCTCCTGGTGGACGCCAGCTTTGAGGCTGAATTTCGGTACTAGTGTCGTCATCTCTGGATGTTTATCGCCGACGTAATGCAGGCGGGCAGCTTGCAATTATCAATCGTTTCGTCGGATGACGCTAGTGGTATCGTTTTCCTCTCCCCCTCAGTTGTTTACAACAATCCTTCCGATGGATGGCGCTAGTTGAGCCGTTTCAGATATGCGCGTCCGATTTTTCAATTCAAATCTTCGGCGCTCAATGCTTCGTAGTAGAAATGGAAAAGAATAAGATGAAAGATTAATTTTATTCAGGATAGCAGTCGCAGGGTGACAAAACAATGTCTCGCTCCCGTAAAATTTCTTTAGTAAAAACTTACAACATAATTTCAAAGTGAATCATTCAAACGTTGGTTCGAATATCGTTATAATACAATATGTATACACATGTAGCTATGGTATGGTATATTATGAATATTCGTAGGTAGGAAATTCCACGAGTATAGGGGTATACAATTTACATTAGATCATTGTTATTCAACTAGATAATTGACGTTGTAAAACAGAGTATGACGCGCCCCGACAAAGGACGCATACTTATTTTCCAACAACACCCAGATCAGCTGAAAAATATCTTGAATCAACAAATAGCTGAATCTTGCCGATTGCAATGGTGAATGATTGTTTCATTTATTCAGGCTAGCTGGGAATGGAATTCTAGTATTCGTTTGTCGCGCCGATTGACTTTTTCCTATTATTTTATCGGGTGATAATAACGCGGCAATCGATCGAACAATGCCTAATAGTCAATAATAATATCCACATATTTTCTATGGCTATGTATAATTCATATGATTACAATAAGATTGTTCCCAAATTCTCCCGGTTCGATGAATGGTGCTAAATCTTCTTTCCCGGACCGTTGAATCGTGCCTTGGCTGCTCTTTTAGCTTCCATTTGACGCTGCCGTGCTAATTTACGTTCCTCACGTTTTCTCCTAGCTTCTTCTAGCTTGCTGTTACTTTCTGCAAAGTTATAGTATGCCAAAGTAACATGAAAATCGAAAACCACCCATTTCCATAGAGTTCCAAATATCCTACCCGACTGTTCGAGGGTCGAGAATTCTTCCAGCGGTTGAAATTCCGAGTCTTCCCATCCTTCCTGTCCACCTCCCTCGTATCCGACCTTACTCTCCTCGCGGCCCTCTTCTTCCTGTAACGAGGATTCGCATATAATCATCAATGGTAATTCTAGATACTCTACGGTAAATAACAATTTTTAAATATACCCACCGGTTCCTCTTCTAGACTCTCCCACTGCGATTCATTACCCTTTGAGGCAACGGTAGAAGGCATAGTTGTGGACAACGGCTTGGCAGCAGAGCCCCCGACATTGCCAGGAGCACCAGTTTGCTGTTCCATGTCTCCCCAGTTGTCAGCCTCCCAGCAATCCCACTCGCCGTCGGAATTCGTATTCGCGGTATTTTGGGCGTCCTGGTCCTGATCCAGAGATGTCATGCTAGTAGCGCTGCTTGTCGTAGTCGTTGTACTCGCGCTGCTCTGAGAACTGCTCGCTTGCTCTGCAATAAAGATGCACAGTTATAGAGAAATGAAAAGGCTCCTCGGAAGGTATTTGAAGGTGTATTCCGCTGCAGCGTACCGAGAGAAGCCGGCTTACTCAGCAATATTCTTGAAGCATGAGAATTCGAAGACTTTGGAGTATCGGATTGACTACGATAGAATTTTGCAGTAACTGCGGTGACAGCCCATCCGGCCCAAGTGGCTGCTGCATTGCTCAAGCTTGGGGTTGCCGTATTTACGTCCGCCTCTGAAACATAGATCTATTCGGTCAGCGGACGAGAAATTACCTTCTCACTTTATTCATACTGATTTTATTAAACTGACCCATAGATTCGCGAAGTCCAGGGTCCTCCGAAACTCGTTCGAGCTTTGACAGGAATCCCCGAATTGTGCGGAAGGCATTCTCCCTGACTCCTTTGTCCACGTCCACAGCGAGGGGGCAGAGAGCCGGAAGTATACGATTAGCCACCTCTTGTAGTAGGAAATATTGTTGTGTGGCAGCCAGTGCCAGTATACTTGCACTACGTGCGGGGGCAAATGGATCCCGTGTACCGCGGACAAACGCCCCAATAAGTACCTGAGACATAGCATAGAAGTGAGATAGGGTTTTCTCCAGCTGTACTCGCTTCCTGGAAACATGAAATTCCTCGTACAAAATCTTGATCTTTCGAAGCTTGTCTGAAATTCCCAACTGTTTCCCACCTTTTGTCTGATTTGCGGATGTAGATGCTGAGCGATTTTTCCAAGGCAGACGGTCGTGTTCGTCCGTATACCACCCTGTTCGTCCTTAGACTGAAGTCTCGCAAAATGTCTGAGCGTTTCCACATTCAGATTGTTGTAGTCTAGCTTAGGTGCCAAGTGAACCACCGACTTTATCGTATGTTCACGTACAGCAGGATTTGTGTCTAAAAAACCACGAGCTACCTGTAATTTGAAAGAAAAGTCCACTCGTTATTCAAAGATTTCATTCGCAGTTAATTTCTTTTCTGGATAGTTTCAATTATGGAGAACTCCTTGCAAAGTTATAACTTTAGCTTGCAAAAAGATTCGAATCAGTTCTTTAATATTTATTTCTAGATGTGGTCACGCCATTGTAGGTATGAAACAGTGTTGGGCGGATTTTGATTCAATTACTTTCTAAATACAAAATACAGATATATTTAGTATCGAAATTTTTTTAAATTGCAAAATACAAATGTATTTTGTATCGAAAAATCTCCTAAATACAAAATACAAATGTATTTAGTATCAGAAATTCTTCTAATTACAAAATACAATTGTATTTAGTATCGAAAAATCTTCTCAAGACAAATTACAAATGTATTTAGTGTCGAAAATTCTTCTAAATACAAATTACCAACGTATTTAGTTTCGAAAAATTTTCTAATTACAAATTACAAATGTAATTAACACCGTTTATCGAGCGAATTACATCTCGGAAATTTTATTGAACACATTTTCAGAGCTAATTACTCAGATTGAACGAAATATGTACTGAGTAAACGCGAATATAATAGGTGGTTCTGAGTTATATGGGAATCTGCGAGTACGTATGGGGTATTGTTCGTGTATAGAAGTAATTTCGGAGTGTATGGTTGATTTTGAGTACATATGAGTGATTTCGAGAATACATCATTTGTAATTTGTAATCAGAAGAATTTTCGTTACTAAATACATTTGTAATTGAGAGATTTTTCGGTACCAAATACATTTGTATTTAGTAATTAGAAGATTTTCCGATACTAAATACATTTGTATTTTGTAATTCGGAGATCCTCCGATACTAAATACCTTTGTATTTTGTATTTTGGAGATTTTCCGATACTAAATACATTTGTATTTTGTATTTAGAAGAATTTCCAATACTAAATATTTTGGCATTTTGTATTTAGGGGATTTGTCGATACAAAATACACTTGTATTTTGTAATTAAAAAAATTTTCGATACTAAATACTTGTGTATTTAGTATTTAGAAAGTAATTAATTACCAAAAGTAATTAATTACGCCCAACACTGGTATGAAATACGAAACCAACCTGGGGAAAAATGGCATCGTTGACGGTAGAGGGCTGAAGATGGTTGACGAATCGCTCGAGGTGTTGCAAAAGTCTCAGGCGAGTAGCCCTGTCATTGGATGCGAATAGTTTCACAACACAGGGAACAACTCGACTCTGGTATTCGGTATCAGGCAATTTACGACCAAGCTGTAGCAGTGGCGGCAGAACTGCACTGCCAGCATCTCCAAATTCGAAGGCAGCTAATAGCTGGGGCAAGATCTTGTACCTTCCAACTCCGTCAGGAAAACTATCCAGCTGCAAAGCCAGCTGGGCGAAGAATCTGCCCTTTTCGCCTTTTTCTTTCATTTGGATTTCTTCCAAAAAGAGAAGGGCGTCTACCAGATCGTTTTTGAAATAGCCGCCGTTGCTTCTACACCTCGCTATGACATCTGCCGGATTAGGTCTGCCCTCTGCATTCTGACCAGCCAGCTCACGATAAACGGTGAGCAGTTGTTTGGGGATCTTTGAAATTGAAGCATATATTATTGTAGCGATTATAACATTACACGATATGTTAGAAGAGTGAGAAAATATTTTGGGAAACCTTTTACCTGATCAGTTTTGGTTTTGAGATCGCTGGGACTGTTTAACGGACCATTGAATGCCTCCCAGATCAGACAACCAAGCCCCCATGCATCGGTCGAGCTGTTTTTCAGTTTATAGAGTTTGAATAATCAGGGAAGAAAATAGCACAGAAAAGTGAAGGACATCGCTGAGAATTATACGAAATTTAGTTGCAAGAATCAATCTATCCTGTAAGCTGAGGGATGAAATTCTTTTTACCAAAAAATCAAATATGAATTCAATGCGGCAGGGTCATAAAATCTGTAACCTGTAATTTCTTAGCTTCTATAAGTTTTCTGGAAACAGAATATAGCAGTTCACTCGAGCATGAATTGGAAAATAATGAAATGTGCCCGATTTTCCGCGCTTGAAAAAATACGGCAAAGGGTCATTACCATTTTGACGATGGCTTCGAATTATCTTTGGCCTCTGGAGGCTGGTAGATTCGTAAGGCTGGAGGCAAAGGAGTGTAAGCAGAGGCGACAGCAGTCGTATACTCAACTCCGCCCAGCTTCCATTCGCCACTCTCGACATTGACGAAAACGGACCACAGGTTGACATTGTTGTGTCTCAGGTTTCCATCGTTATTTAGGAAACTGAGGGCACGCTGTTGCAAAGTAAAATATGTGAAATATGGGAATCGATACCGTATATAATTGGTAACGGAAAATCTCTGTGAATATAAAATAATCAAGAGAACTCACTGTATGGGGTCATAAAACTACTGACCCTACTTAAGGGCTGCAAAGAAATACCAGCAATTACCGTAATCTGGAAGATACCCCACGACAGGTACAAGTCTCTCTGTTGTCCTTTGGGTAGATTGTCATTGAAGAGGCGGGTCTGCAGAGGCTCGACCCTCTCCGTGGCCAGGTATATAGTCTTTTCCGTCTATACCAAGTAGAATAGGAACCAAATAGAAATTAGGCACAGAGGCATTTGAATTATAGCTTTGAAAATGGCCCTGTCTGAGGGATGCTTACCTCAAGATTGTCCAAGTAGGTCAGTACGCTGGGATGCCTGAGGGTCTTTAGCCTCTTCACCGCGGCTCTGACAATTTCCACCTGAGCCTCCGCGCCATTCTTTATCTCGAAGACAAAGACCGAGACGTCCTCCCCTGTTGTGCTACCCTACGCAACGAGAACATTTTGCCAGTTTGAGTCAGGTCAGAGATGATATTCATATCCGTAGCGGAAAAACAAAATGACGGGGTGATTATAAGAAGAATATGACGTAGTACGGTCAGTTGGGGCAACCGTCGAGTATGCCTGTTTTTCGCACACGTCATTATTATATACGTACGGACGGATATGTGAGGTTAGGAACGGCGATCGTTACCTTTCTTTTCGCCCTGTGAAGCGTCCACAGGCTCTTGCCTTCGAAACCAGCGACTGGCTCTCCGATTTCATAGGGAAAGTCTTTAGTGGGGTCCCGGGAGAAAAATGACCACATGTTCGTTGACAGCCTAGGTGACCCACGGCTATTTGTCTGTCTGTTGATATTATCTGACTTTGCGGCAGTACGACATTTGGCTCATTTTGTTTTCCTCACTTCCTTCCCTTCTTGACGTCTATTCCTCTACTCTTCTCTCGTGACGGGCACAACACTCGCGAACATGGTTACGAACTGGCGGTGAATCAATCAATCAATCGACTTGATACGCGGCAGCTTCGGACGATGTGTGAAGAATAGTGTGTACGTCAAGCGTATACGGCGACACTCGGCTGACCATTCAACCATTGGCGTTACTCCCGTGCGTTCGGATGGCTATTAGTTGACCCCGTTATGCTCTCGAAAAGAATACATCCAATTCAGGGATTTCAAGCTTCTCGTTAGCTCTCGCTGGCATTTTCTTTCCCCGTCGAGTCGCGTACGCGCGACATGAATGATCCGGGCGAGAATTTAGTCACCACCTACGTCTGCAAGGGCGGCAGAGAGTACGTCGTGAAAATGAGGGTGGCCAACGCGAGGACGGGATCGTCGAGGCGTAACCTGGACCTCACCGTCACCGACAAACACACGGCCGAGGATTGGCAGTCCTCTTACGACACGGCCTGTCCGTTTTCAATAAAGCTCCCCCCCCCCCCCCCTCCCCCCCCCCCCCTTGAACTACATCCTTCCCAATATGAATTGCCCAACCACATCCCTTCAAAATTATGCCTTTATTCACCGTACTCTCATACTCCGCAGACATCGAAAATCTCACCCACAAGACAGGGAATTACAAACAATTCGACGTATTCGTCGCCATGCTCCAGTCGGGCCTGTTGAAAGTAATTATTTCATCAAGCGTAGAGGATGCTTGTAGTCTTAGGAATTCTCCCCTAGCTTGTATTACGATTAGACACGCCAGGTTCTTTGCAGACAAGCGACTGCGTCACCCTGGACCTTCTGACTTTCGAGGACCTGGAACTACTGCGATCTCGTAGAGTTGATGGTGGCCCCGGGTGTTCGACATCCAGCGCCAAAACCAGCAACAGGCGATACTTGATTGTGACTTATAGTGTAGAATTTGATAGGTAAGCCGTGACCGAGGAGGCTTTGTCTACCAAGGCGGAAACGCGAATAGAAACTGTTACTTCCAAGTTTAGATTGGTCATTTCGCGAGAATGGAAAATTCTAAATGAAATTGATTCTCCATCTCGTCAAAACGAGCCTCCTCTGGTATAACTTTAGCTTATCATACCGACTGGCCGACCAATCCCTCGCTACTTAAGAATCCATTATCCATTGCCTCTGGAGTACTGCGGCCCCCCCCAACCGGCCGTTTTACAGGCAACGATTAGGAGGCTGGAGGCCGAACTTGAGAGATTCAGGTCAGCTAGTGGCGGGACCAGAGATCTTCACAAGAAATTGGAACAGCTCACTGCGACTAATAAAAAACTTGTGGAAGAGAATCGAAGATTGTCCAATGGCGGTAACGATCAGTCGAATTGTCCCCGCATCCAGACTTGCTCTACGAGTAGTCAATTTTCAGGTAAAGGAATAAGACGTCTGCTCGGAGCAGTCAAATCTCTGGAACGTACTGTAGCGGAAGAGAGGGCCTCATTTAGAACACAAATTCAGAAGCTGCGGGCTGAGAACTCAGTTCTGGCCACAAAACTGCGTCACTCTAGTGAATCTGCAAAGAGAACGTCCCGAGGGTCGAGTCCCGCAATGCCCCCATTCCAGATTCGAAGGTCTACAGGCAGGAGGCGTAGAAGTCGATCGGCTTCTGGCTGCGGTCGGTCAAAGCCAGCTAGTTTGTCCCCAGGTAACGCTGGAAATGAAGGCTTTATATCTGACCAGATGATGCTACCCTTGATAATCTAGCTGCCAACAACTCTGCTGAAGATATTTTGATTCAATTTTTCAACATCAGGCAGCTCTTCCGCTGGTACACCAAAATCAGGCAATTCCCCGTGCCGCGAAGTTATCAGATATCGTCGATTCGAGGCTAAAGGTTTTTATGAAAACGACGACTACCCACCATTGTTGGGCGGATTTTTAATTAATTACTTTCTAAATACAAAATACAAATGTATTTTGTATCGGAAATTCTCCTAAATACAAAATACAATGTATTTAGTATCAGAAATTCTTCTGATCACAAAATACAATTGTATTAAGTATCGAAAAATCTTCTAAATAGAAATTACCAACGTATTTAGTTTCGAAAAATTTTCTAATTACAAGTTACAAATTTAATTAACACCGTTTATCGAGCGAATGACATCTCGGAAATTTTATTGAACACATTTTCAGAGCTAATTACTCAGATTGAACGAAATACGTACTGAGTAAACGCGAATATAATGGGTGGTTCTGAGTTATATGGGAATCTGCGAGTACGTATGGGGTATTGTTCGTTATAGAAGTAATTTCGGAGTATATGGTTGATTTTGAGTACATATGAGTGATTTCGAGAATATATCATTTGTATTTTGTAATTAGGAGATTTTTCGATACTAAATACAAGTGTATTTCGTATTTAGGAGAATTTCCGATACTAAATACATTTGTATTTTGTATTTTGGAGATTTTCCGATAGTAAATACATTTGGATTTTGTAATTAAACAAATTTTCGATACTGAATACTTATGTATTTAGTGTGTAGAAAGTAATTAATTACGCCCAACACTGCTACCCGCTGAGACGCAAGAAACTAATACCCCGACCGTTGTTACAATTCCAGAGATTGACTTTGGAAATTTAGAATCCCGAATTCACGCGTTGCAGAAGATGCTCAAGGATGGAATCAACTTGAATTAAATTCCAACTTTATTTCGTTTTCGCGGATCACGGATATTTTATATAGCTTACGTGTTTAACATCAGACTATGTACAAGTGTGGGCGAAGAGGGAGAGAAGTGAAAAGGAGACGGGGACTCGGGAATATTCGAATAAAGTACCCATTAACTGAGCTTGTCTCTCCTGACATCATTTTCAAAGTAAACTATAGCCCGACCAACGAGAGATTGGTTGTGCTCTGGGTCTCCTCTGCTTAGCGTTTTCCCTTGTCCTGTGGTGTCTTCATTTTTCTGCTTGTTCGCTGACTGTCTTTCCTCTGGTTCGCGTGGCTGCCTTCCTTCAGAACTGTTGGTCTCGCTTCCTGTGTTTCTGGGCAATTTAATCTTGGCACGGCTAGCTAGTTGTTCGACAATGCTCTCGAGCCTTTGAATTTCAATCTCTTGCCTCGTAGTCTTACTGAACAATGTTTCAATGTCGTCGGTGAACTGTTGGACTTGAGCCAAGCGCAGTTCTTCTTTTTTTGCTTCCTTTGATGCCTGGCGGGAATATTCGAGCATCAGACAACCGCCAGCAACGCTGAAAATGATCACTTCTCCCATCAGATTGGCCCCCAGCTCGATTGCCATCGCCTCGTTCAATTTAGCCACCTTGGTCGGTTTGCCAAGGTTCATGAGATACATCTTTCCCTTGACCTCCATCCAATGGTAAACTAAAACGTACATCATTAGCTAGACTTTGGGAGGAACAACAATCCACGCATGAACGAGCATGGAAAAGGTTTCGTTTAATATTTCGGAGAATGACGTACACTGGGCAGGTGGTATGATGAAATAAGTCCTAAAAACCGGATGGTTTTTCGCCTGATTGACAAACATTTGCGCCAGCGGTTTGCTGATTTGTCTGATCAAAAGCATGCCCAGCTTGAGGGCTGGAAATACACCGACAACCATGACCGCGCTGTTCTCGTCCTCCTCCCGGGTAAGGTTATACAATATTTGTTATTCGCTACTGCTACCGCTCCGAAGCTTTATCCTCTCCCCGGTGCTCGCTTTCGCCTATTTATTGGCGTTAAAATTCACCGCGATCTATTCGAGCCAAGCTCGCGTCCAGTGAATCCAACTACATACGACTACGATCGGACACACACTGATAGAATGGGGTTACGCTCGCGACTGTGTACTACTACGTCCCAAGGACTCGATGCCCAAACCAAGCCCAAACTGTAGTCTGCTAGCAGTCAGCTGCTGCGACTGCGGTCGCCTGACAGAGCTCTTGTGGTCGAGCAATGCTTTCCAACGGACGCATAGCCCGACACGATGCTTGCCACTGAGCGATATGATTGGCGATTTCTGTTGGATGCAGCGCATCTAGCGAATCATATCGCTTATTCTCAGTGGCCAGCACCAGAGATCAGTGCGTGTGACGTGTCGGTCAGTGCCACGGTTTCATGGGAACTCTAGGGTTAAAGTTATATACAGGGTGGTCCATTTTAATCGCCCCAGACGAATATGTCCGAAAATGAAAAAGATGCAAATAAAGGTTCGATACAAAACTTGAAGGGTTTCGAAGGGGGAAAGATGATGATGATGGGTGCTTTCCAACTACAGAAAAAAATCGACACAGTGGGAAACACAGCAATATGATTAGTCGTTTCCGTTAAAACCAGCCAATCATATTGCTGTGTGTCGCTCGGCGTGTCGATTTTTATCTGTAGTTGGGAAGCATCCGATATGCGTTGACTGAAGAATTTAAAGACGGCTAGCCTTATGGGGTTTCGTGTCCAAGTAAAGTGGGCCCAAGTGGGCTCGGGGATACGAACGGTCTCCAGCTTTACCGACAAAATAACGTTGCACTATATCTATAGCGTGCACACAATATAGATGTACCACAACGTTATTTCGCTCGGTAACGAAGTCAATTTGCTCGGGACACCAAACTACCCAGGGTTAGCCGTCTTTAAATTCTTCAGTCAACGTGATATGTGTGGACTTGTGGATTTTGTCACTTCCGATTGGATATCAGTAGCTATGATAGCGAGATCAAAGACTAATTCAAATACGGCAACCGAAAAAAAATTCCAATTTTTTTTTCAATTTTTTTGCCTTTTTTATAATTTTTTTTTTTATTTCTTTAATTGAAATTCTTCATTTGTTTTTCTTTCAATTTTTTCATCTCCTGTCGATCAAGCTAATAGCGGACTCGTGAGACAAATTCATAAATAAGGAAAAAAATTTGAATTGCAAAAAAAATTATGAAATTAAAAGAAAAAAAAATGAGAAAAAAAATTGAAAAATAAGAAAATTGAATTTTTTTTTCTTTCCGTATCTGGATTAGTCTTCGATCTCGCGATATGAGCTTGCCATATCCGAAATATGTGTTCCCTATCTAAAATCCGAAGTTAATAGCAAAATCTCGGAAGTGGCAAAATCCACGATCCACACATAATTATCATCATTATCTTTCCCCTCGAGCCGGTCCAAGTTTTGTATGAAACTTTTTCTTGTATCATTTGTATTTTCCTAAATATCCGCCTGGGGCGATTAAAATTGACCACCCTGTATATATTGTACATATCAGTGGTTTTACTTATAGCTAGAGGCGCGAATTATTATTTATTCGGTCGCGATGTCATAATGCGCGGCGCGCAGGTTTAGCGAGGACGGTTGACGGGGGTGCCGCCGCTGTTTGTAAATAAATACGTCAGCCTGAATATAATATATTCTGCAACGCCTCTGCAACGACGTCCCCGCGTATGATGAACTCTCTATCCCGGAAGAGGTTTCGCTACCTACTCAATGTACGCATATTATAGGATTACGAACTAAGCGAGTATGATTCTCGCTGGGTCGGACCATTTTCTAGCGGGTGAGTCCACTCTGACGTACTTACTACCGAGAATGCCACCTCGTCCTAAATTTCGCCAATCCGTGAATAACCCCCGCGCCCCCTCCCCCCTGCTCCACATAATTCGTAATTCATAATTCTTTATTGCCGATTAAACAAACAATTAAACAAACGAACCCCTCGCTGTACAGTACCAGTGGAGGCGGCGGCATTCCTTGGCGCTGTTGCAGGATTCGGAGCCCTCCTGCTGGTCTTGTTCCTCTACTTATCGAGGAAATGGTGTTTCACATCTTCCGCCTCCTCTGCCTATTTTGGGGGCCTCTGCGTACCGCTCTGCCAATCCAATAACAGTTCCAGTTCTCAGCTAGGAAAAGACCTGGGTAAATCGCCAACTATTCCATTCGTATACGTTTACCGTTGTTGTTCAGGTCCTGGGTCAAGATCCAGACCGTTACAGGATTCATATTCCTCACTCTCTCTCTTTATTCCGTGTCCGATATTCTGATTTTCTATACAGGAAAAACATTCTCTCATTCGGATCCAGAGACAAGCTCCGACTCTGAAGAGGATGCTCTACGCCGGCTCAAGTCTGGTTCGCACCTCCTGCCGGATAGTCTCACTATTCAAACGGATGGGCCTGGGACCGTGGGTATGTCAGAATCAGAATCCGACTGTATATCGAGGTGTTCGATCATCGGGCACATACTTGTTTGCTTTGGTTGGCTCGGTTGGAAGAAACTTGGATTCCATTGTCTAATCACAATTACCATTTTCTGAACATGAACAGATGCGGGAACAGCATCTAGCAGTAGTTGTACCGAAGAGCAGCCCCCTGACCAGCATCCCGTACGCGAGGTATGCAGTCGTTGTAAAGTCAAGATCTTGGGATATTTTTTCTCCAGTATAATTCAGATGGGATTGCTCGTATTCCAGTGCGTGGTGGAAGTTGGAACGCCAAACGTCGTCGGAAGCGAGGAAATGGACTCGGGAAGAGAAAAGGAGGAAGAAATAGAGCGACGCCGAAACTCTGACAATCCCGAAGTCCCTCGTATAGAAATTCCAGCAGAGGAGACCAACTGCTTGGAAGTGGCATTCATGTATGACGCCCCGATGCGCGAAATGACGGTCTGCTTTATCCACAATGTTGTATTTGGTTGTTTTTTTTTATCCACATAATGTTCTATTCTATCATTTTATCCACATTGTTGTATTTATCGCAGAGCGTATTTGCAAGGGTACAGGTCGGTTGTTTCAGGTCCACGTGCTGCAGGGACGAAATTATCCAAGCGGAATAGGCGGTAGTCAGGTTCGGTTGGTTCTGTTGCCCTCCAAAAAGCAGAGACGCAAAACGCGGGTACGCCAAGGGGCTGCGCCTCAGTACATGGAGAGTTTCCTCCTGCATCGTGTGAACCCGGAAGACGTAAACGGGATGGGAGCCAGACTGAGGGTCTACTGGTGGAGTGGACGAATGCGCAGAGAGAGACTACTCGGCGAAGCCAGGGTTTCTTTTGACCAAATCAACTTGCAGTTGGAAACGACCCTCTGGCTACCTTTGCAGTGCCCGCCGCGATCTCTCTCTACGGTAGAAAGATAATTAGACAATCCGTATGTCAGTTGGTCCAGATATTGACAAGATGATTCTGATAATTGTGAAAAATCCTGTCCTATTAGGCCCAAGATTGGGGAACCAGCGGTAGCTTGACCAGGAGCGATTCCACGGGTTCTCAGCAGTCCGTTCGTTCGTACGCGTCGCCGGCGCCGCCGTTAGTACCGCTCTACGGTAAAGGGATGCGAGGCGGAAGCATAGCCGAGATTTTTATCGGCCTGGCGTATAACGGGACCACGGGGCGACTGTCCGTGGAAATAATAAAGGGTTCGCATTTTCGGGGTGGTGGAGGAAACGATGTCAGGCCACCGGATACCTACGTGAAGCTAGCTCTGGTGGACAGCAACGCCCGTGAGATGGGGAGATCCAAGACTGGTCTCAAACGGGCCCAGCCGAATCCGCTCTACAAGGAGACGTTTGTATTCCAGGTAGATATACGCGTCCGCCGCGGCCGTTCAACGTCTTCGCCGAATACGCCGTATATAAATTTCTCTCCTTCCAGGTTGCCTTGTTTCAACTCGCGGACGTCACCCTCTTCTTGTCCGTTTACAATCGCCGTAGAGGCGGTATGGGGCGAAAGGGTCGAGAAATGATTGGCTGGCTTTGCCTGGGACTGAACAGTTCCGGTCCAGAAGAATTACAACACTGGAACGACATGCGAATCGCTCGCCAACCGGCTTATAATGGCCAGGTACAGCGATGGCATGCGCTGCTGCGACCCTGAGCAAACAGGGACGAGGTTCCACGCCTTTTATTATTATCTCTTTTACTTTCGTTGTTATAATCAAATCAACTGCAACGTTTGTCGCCTACGGTAAACGCATACCTACATACACTTGGGTATACGACGCATGCCGTCTATTGAAAAAAATACATAACATTCCAAATTTTTGATAGCCGATAATAGCCGGTAATAGCTGCGGCGCGAGCTTGGCTGAATTTATTTATTCTTTGCCTTCTAGTCACTCGGATAGTGTATATCTATGTATATTTGTAATTCAACTCGAGCAATCTGAATGTTTTAGCATTATACATACGTATTGTAAAATTTGTATTGAATTGTTTTATACCGGTACGTGTACATGTTATACACACATACACCTATACCCATGTATTATGTACTGCTTGAAATTTCGTCTAGTCAACAAATAGTGTATAAAAGTCATAAAGATCGTATAGAATTTCTATCGGCGCTCGTAAGCGCCTATCCACTTTTAAACGACTCGATAATTATTGTTACGGGCACGTGTTTTCTCTCCATGTAATAATTAGCGACAGACGGAACTCGCCCTTGTCTGTTCGTCGTTATAGTCGGTATAGAGAAGTCAGTCCACAAAGTGTCTACATATGGGGAATTCCAGCCCAACCTGGACAGCTTTTGACCCTCACCCCTCTCGATTTTTTTCATTTTTTTTTCTGATATTCGGTAGACTGAAAGGAGTGCTTGTGATTTATTTCAAATTTTCATCTCAATCCGTTTTCGATTTACATATTTTTGAAAATTCGCAATTCCCGATGATCGTCAAACGTTTAAACGCCTGTATCTCTGAATCTATCAGTCGGATTACAAAATGTGAGTATATGAATTTCATCGGAAAGAAGTGTACTTTTCGAAAAAAATATTTCTGGATAATTGTGCCTCGTCCTTCATAGTGAAATCTTCGTTTAAACATGAAAAATCGATTTTTCTCAAAGTATGACATAATTCAAAATTTTCAAAAAATTCTCAAAAATACTTCGAGAAAAGACTAAATTTTTGAGCTATGGCTGATCGTGGGCCTCGGCTGCTTTCTATTTTTAACAGAATTTTAATCGATTATTTTGAATTTTTTCTCAAATTTTTGATAGAGTTTTAATTGATTCAATTTGAAATTTATTTTGAAAGATAAAGAAAATTGAGAAAAAATTGAGGAATCAATTTTCAACAGGATTTTGATTGATTTCATTAAATTTGTTTTTCAATTTTCAATAGAATTTTAATTAATTCAATTAAAATTTCGATTAAAATTCTGTTAAAAATAGAAAGCAGCCGAGGCCCACGATCAGCCATAGCTCAAAAATTTTATCTTTTCTCGAAGTATTTTTGAGAATTTTTTGAAAATTTTGAATTATGTCATACTTTGAAAAAAATCGATTTTTCATGTTCAAACGAAGATTTCACTATGAAGAACGAGGCCCAATTATCCAGAAATATTTTTTTCGAAAAGTACACTTCTTTCCGATGAAATTCATATACTCACATTTTGTAATCCGACTGATAGATTCAGAGATACAGGCGTTTAAACGTTTCACGATCATCGGGAATTGCGAATTTTCAAAAATATGTAAATCGAAAACGGATTGAGGTAAAAATTTGAAATAAATCACAAGCACTCCTTTCAGTCTACCGAATATCAGAAAAAAAAATTAAAAAAATCGAGAGGGGTGAGGGTCAAAAGCTGTCCAGGTTGGGCTGGAATTCCCCATATATAGTCACTAATTTTGAAATCGTAAGAGTCCTGCTATCAAATCGCATGGAAGATATAGGTGTTCTATTCCACCCGGAATTCAAAGCTAGGTGGCTTGTCAAACATTGGTCATTTTCGTACTCGACGCATCCCGCGACATTGTAACTTATTATATAGGTAATACATAGAATTTATAGCTCATCGATGTTTCACGCGGTTTTTCTCCACGTCACAGGGGTCTTGAAAAGACTAGCATTTTATCGCGTTGCCGAGCGTTGAGTGAGAAAAACGGAGCATACACGGAAAAAAAAAAGAAAAAAATCGTAAACAAAAGAATTGAAAAGACAAAAGAACAAAAAGCACTTGTGCTCGACGACCGTGTTGGGCGGATTTTTAATTAATGATTTTCTGAATACAAAATACAAATGTATTTAGTATCGAAATTTTTTTAAATTACAAAATACGAATGTATTTAGTACAGAAAATTCTCCTAAATACAAAATACAAATGTATTTAGTACAGAAAATTCTCCTAAATACAAAATACAAATGTATTTAGTATCAGAAATTCTTCTAATTACAAAATACAAATGTAATTAACACCGTTTATCAAGCGAGTTACATCTCGGAAATTTTATTGAACACATTTTCAGAGCTAATTACTCAGATTGAACGAAATACGTACTGAGTAAACGCGAATATAATGGGTGGTTCTGAGTTATATGGGAATCTGCGAGTACGTATGGGGTATTGTTCGTGTAGAGAAGTAATTTCGAAGTATATGGTTGATTTTGAGTACATATAAGTGATTTCGAGAATATATCATTTGTAATTTGTAATTAGAAGAATTTTCGGTACGAAATACATTTGTATTTAGTAAATAGAAGATTTTACGATACTAAATACAATTGTGTTTTGTGTTAAGGAGAATTTCCGATATTAAATACATTTGTATTTTGTATTTAGGAGAATTTCCGATGCTAAATACATTTTTATTTTGTATTTCGGAGATTCTCCGATACTAAATACATTTGTATTTTGTATTTTGGAGATTTTCCGATACTAAATACATGTGTATTTTGTATTTAGAAGAATTTCCGATACTAAATACATTTGTATTTTGTAATTAAAAAAATTTTCGATACTAAATACTTATGTATTTAGTATTTAGAAAGTAATTATTCACCAAAAGTAATTAATCACGCCCAACACTGCTCGACGATAATGTGCAAAGTAGTCGGTACTTATCACACCTATTTACGTATATAATCGATGAAATCTAATCAATCGTCTACTGCACAAAATGAACTACCACATACCTTAATCAATTTTACATATTATATCATATTCGAAGCTAATACGAAATCAAGTCGCGTTTTATAAAAATTTACTCCAGAATTTACTATTATATATATATAATATATTATAAAAAATAATGACGAGAGAACGATGAGGATATTGACAATTGTTGATCATTCCCATAGGGTGGTAATAAAATGATACTTAAATCACATATTTGTCTATCAATTCTTGTTTCTTTCTAGCTAGCAAAGCTTCCTGTATATCTGCCTGCGAGGGTATAGATCTCTGAGACGTCGTCTCCACCGCTTCTTCAGTTATATCCTGTTCCTTTTCGCTCTCAGCCTCCCATTCTTTGTGCGCCCTATCTCTGGCTTCTCGTTCCGCTCTCTGCTCCAAAGGCAGTAGAATCCCGTCGTCGTCATCTCTGTACCCGTAATAGTCCGCATCTATGTCTTTCATGAGTTCTGCGCGGGTCTTGCGAGGTGGGGGAGGAGGCTCTTGTTCAAACAGTTCGCGAACACCTGGCAGTTCCTTGGCTGCCCCAAAGTACTTGTAGCCACGATTTCCAGGTACCTGGCAAGACATGCAAGAATTGAAGATCATCAATCATGTCATGAAGCAATCGGGAATATTTTGCAAATTACCTCTCGTCCTTCGTGATCCAGCATCCGAGGCCCGACACGAGAATAGTCAGGTCCCCCGAGCTCCTTTATTTGCGCCTCCCAATGCCGTTTCTCTCTCAGCAGCTTGTTGATCTCATCGTTCAAGTCTCTTATGCGAAACTCGCCGAGACCAGCATTTTGGATTTGCGCCACCTTCTTTGCGACCTCGCGGATAATCTGCATCCTCCATTTCTCCGCTTTTCGCAAATCTCTACACTCCGAGGCAAGGTAGGGCCTTCGCTCCTGTTCCTTTCTGACTCCTTCTCCGCTCTGAGCCGCTCGCCATCGAGCCAAGGTTGTCCTGAGGGAAGCAGGTGGTTAACCAATGTTTGAGCAAACTAATTTGGTACTGTCCATTCGCGAGATAGGATTCAAATCACATCATTTCAAAAATCAAGAGGGTGAGGTGACGAATGATAAAGACGTTCGTCGAAATAGCGGAACGTTACTTACATAGCCTTTTCTGCGTTTCGTGCCTGGGGAAAAAGAGAGACAAAACGAATTTATCAACGTGGCGAATTTTTCGGAAAAGGATAACGGATAAGGTCGAATACTAACCATGTTGTCTAGTCGTGGACGGCGAAACTCGAGCGAAGACTTGTGTTGTTCTGCCTAGTCGGCGTGACAGTTTGACAATTAGGTTAGGTCAACGAAACTCGGACAGCGTCCGCCGTCCGCTGGAACGGCTTCGCGCGCCATTCACATCCACACTCGTGGGTTCTCATATCGGACGAGGGGTGGCGCGGCGATCGGCCTCGGCCAACAATGATCAAGAATGGTAGATCCGGACGGGGGGAACGCTGGACGAGAGACGCGAGAGTTTGTTAAATGGGAACGCGCGGAGCGCGGACCGCCGTCACACACACGCACGCACGAGCGCACACGCGTAAAAAGCACGGTAGTGTTGCCCCGACTAGAAGAGGCCAAGTGGTGGGCCCGCCGAGGAGGTAATTTCATTGCCTGTGTATCGCAATTAGAGGTTGAAAACTATGGAAGAAACGGGGACGGTAGCGATCTCGGCGTGTAAATAAAACCCGTGCCCAAATCTCCTGAGCGTGTTGAATAGCGAGAGATAGCCAAGCAGTGCAACAATAACACACATGTGTAAACGATTGTGGGTGCGTGTCGACGATCCTTGTTTTCGCGTACGGATGGATAACGAGCTGCATTATTGGGTGTTTGGTAGTGCCTCGTTGTAGGCCCGTACTCGATGTATGAAACGTTGGCGAGCGAACGGCGCCTACCGTGACAGGTTAAACCTCCGCTGGTACGTTCGGAGAGGTTGTTTCTCGTAGTTCTTCGTCCGTACAGTTTGCCGATCTCGAACCGTTCGCCAGAGGGGATTGAATAGCTGCTGCTGCCGCTTCTGCTGCCGCTACTGCTGCTGCCGTTGCCATTGGAGCGAGAGAGAGAGAGAGGGCGGAGGGCGGGCTAATGCGTGGGTGGACGACGGGTGTCTCGCGGGTTATAACTCGTTCATCATTGGACACCGATCGCGGACGGGTTACACCGGTCAACCCGTCGAGGACTTGCCAGGGCACAGGTACGACACGGAACTCTATGTCAAACCACAACCGATAGTATTTGACCCTGAATTCATAGCACGAGGGCCTGAGGGGGGGTGGGGGGGGGGCGGGGGAGGGCGGTTGGAGGGTTAGAGCGATCAGACTGTCAGCGATCATATCTACGTTCGTCTCTGTGGTAGAGGAATATTCGGTTCTCAAACGGTGAACCTTGTATCCCTCTCGTCGCCCTACCTAGGCCCGTGAAGGAAGGGAGGGACTTTGCCTGGGGCCCAGACCAGAGAACACTAGAATACAACGAGCGTTGCCATGGGAGGCTGAGGCGGCAGGATGGTAGGTAGAGGTGATGTGTCAGGATGCGGGAGGAGCAAACAGAATGTCACGTTCGGGTCACGGGTCACGTGAGGGGCGCAGCAGAGATGTGCTCGCATGATCCGACTGCCCTGCATCCAACCCTTACCAAGGCAAATGGAAAAAATTCATGCCCGCATCAGCTTAATCGTCGAGGGCAAGCACGCTTGGAGAATCATCTACTACCCACCCCTGGGGGACGGCTAAAGTTCTTCAAGGATGGAAAGTTCATTCTGGAACTATCGCACAGGAGAGACGGGGAACGCACCACTTGGTTCCCTGTACCCAAGAAGACGTTCTGGCCACCTGCCAGTACTACCCCAAACAGACATGAAAGTTCAACTTCTCTCAGCGGTAATTTCCTCCTTAATCTTATTTATCCGCTCACTTCAATATGTATAGAATCGTAATCATAAGTGAACAGGGCTCATAGTTTGTCACTTTTTTTTTTCAAAAATCACTTTTCGGTCACCTAAAGAGTAAAAGTCACGTATTTTAACTATTTTGGGTTGAAAAAGCGTTTATTCATTATTTCGTTATCCATTTCACGATGAGCTTGCATTGAAGAACAAGCTGAAAACTTAGTTATCGAGATTGTAGTTTGGTCACCGATTTGTGAGTACATATGTACCGAAGATATGTTACTTGAATTTGAAATTTCTTTTTCTTATTCATGTTATAAAAAAAATACATCACTTGAGAAAGTTGCAAACTCGTTTATTTTTATGTAGTATAAAACAATTAGTTGTCTACATCACCGAAAAAGGGGAGATATAAAATGAACCTCTGTTACTCTCATTTCTCTCTAATTTTTGCGAGAATCATACGACATTCTATGATATTCTTTAAAGTCTACTAAATTTATGAATAAAAACTTGGTAGAATCATTATTCGTGATTAATTCACTGTCACTTCTGAGTTACTATTCAGTAACTATTTGAAAATGTTTGTCTCTTTTTTGACTACTTTACTGACTATGAGCCCTGTAAGTAGGTTCTGGTTAGTTCTGCCACATTTCTCAACACTACTCAGGGCCAGTGATTAATGGATGATTTTTCTAGATCGAACGTGAGCCTTTTTGCCAATGATCACTCGTAATGTGTTTCAGTGTCAGATGACAATTCGTCAGTACAGTCGAGTCCTTGGCAACGAGATCATTGTTGGAAACAGGCAGTTCCTAGACGTGGGATATCGTCCCAGCTGAGTTTCTACTATCGCAGAGATCCTAGAAACAGATTGTCCGCCCATCCGCGTTTGATAGCCAGAAAACGAAGGAAGCCTTTGGATCCTATACCCCTGCCACTCGACACGAATACCTCCAGTCGCGGGACAAGGTATTCTCGCAGGAATAACGGAGCTGTACCAGGAAAAGCTCTGGGTGACATTGTCGACAAATTGGCCCGACTTTTGGATCCCAATGTTGTGTCCCCTCGCAAGAGAATATTGCGAGAATTGGAGAGAGTGACATTAGGAGATCAAGGTTCCAAGAGACGGGCAACGCCTCGATCTCCCACAGCAGCGGCTCATCCGCCTTCTCCTAAGCAGCTGTCTTCCTACAGCATAACTAGCATTCTTGGGGAGGACAGGCCCAGCGCCGAATCAGGATTTCTACGAACCCTGCTGAGGCCTGAGGATAGACACGCTTTCAAGTATTCTTCGAGCCAGGCCTATCCCAGGGCGCGTATAGATACTTACGTCGCACCTGGAGGGGCGCATATAAGCCATCCTGTATACGGGGTATCCATGTTGCCACCAGGACCACACCGCGCACCACTGTGGATGCATTACCCACCTCCCGTCCACTATCCACCTCCGATACCTCTCTATGCCCCGTCTCAGACTCATTCTCCATCACCGACAGGTCACCACTACAAAGACTACAGGGAAGAGACGCTCACACCCCCATCCGGTAAGCTTAAATTGAAATTAAGCCCATGAAATTTTATAGGTTTGCACCAGCCGGAAGGCGTGAGAATCGAACAGATATAAATTATGAATTTCATGGTATGTGTTTCAGATATGCCTCTGAACCTATCGAAGCATGCAGGTTGAATGGCAGAACTTCACAAGCTGGTGCCTTATATCTACAAATGGAACTGTACACTGTACTAACACTGCCTGCGCAACGACCACGCGACTCGCTAGTATTCTTAAATTTTCATCTTTGTCTTATAAAAACTAGCAACGTAGCAGCCTCATAATTTATAATCATTGTCGGGCTGGTGTGTTTGTAAATATGATATAATAAGTCGAATTACTTTCGGCACAGGTATTTCATATAATTATCAAATAATTGAATGAATAATATCGCTTTAAGCTGTAGAAATCTGGATACCGTTTGACTTTTTCACGTCTCTGGCGGTACATACTCGAGATTCAGTGTTCGACGATTGAACGATTGCTAATTTATATACAGTGGAGAATGCCCAAATTATACAGTTTTAGTGGCGAAAGTCAAGATTCAAGCCTCGGACGACTCTGAGGGACACATACTCGAACGTACACACATAAACTTCCCGACATGCGTTTACATTTGGACAAAGATTCGTCGATCGTTTGCAAATAAGCAGCTACATACTTTTACATATTTTTAATCTCACCAAGGAGTCCAGGTCATTGTCTCGAAAACCGCTCTCTTCTCACATTCTACGTTTACCAAGGGACAAACTAATACAGCGATCGAACAACTGCTAACCGAGGCATGGCTCCGTCTCACTTCAATGATAATCTCTCCAAGTTTTCATTCGCCGCGGAGAAAACGTTATAACTAATAATACGCTATCGACATCTCGATTATGCATTATTTTGTTATCGAGTCTAATTCGTGTTATTCTCATTATCATTATTACTACTACTACCGCTACTATAATTATTATTATCATTATTATTATTATAACTATTATTATAACTATTATTAGTATTGGTATTATTGTCATTAACATCATCATCATTATTGCGATTATTATTATTATTACTATCATTATTATTATCATTAGTACTGCTACTACTACTACTACTACTACTACTACTACTACTACTACTACTACTACTACTACTACTACTACTACTACTACTACTACCACTACTACTGTTACTACTACTACTACTACTACTACTATTACAAGTGAACATCATCCCTGTACGAACGTGGGAGGGATGTTTGTTAAGAAAGACATAAATTTGTGTACAGAGCAGATATTACCTATACATAGGATATTAATATTAGGCGTAGCGCGATTTATCGTAGATTGAACTACAATAAAGGCATCCAACGATTGGCAAACTATATTTATACGATTACAGTAAGAAATAATAACAAACATACAGCGGTGACGAGCATGGGAGTGTGCCTTAAACGAACACAAAAAATAATGGAAAATAAGCAAATAATTGAATAAAATATAAACGAATAAAGCCGACGATGGTCCGGGATCATCTTGCATGTTTTTACGACTCACGCCGGCACCGAATCATTATGTAAATAAATACATACATACATACCTATATGAAGGAGACCGAACACGTGCGCGTATGGCTATAGATAATAAATATTGCTGTACTCCTGTCCATCGGCCGGCTTCCAACGAGACACTACGCTCGTCCATACCTACTCCCAGCAACAACGTGTCTCCTTTGCATTACATATTTATTTTTAATACGACGAGCTAGGCCTGGAAGAGGCAGGCTCGCCCGGGCTCCAATAATTAGGCTGAATAATGTTTATCACCCATCTGATCACACGCAACTTCGTGAGTTGGAAAATACAGATATTGAGGTGCGAGTACGTGCTGCGGAACAATTGTATAGAAAGACTAATTTCATAAATATCAATATTTCGTTTACTATGCCCTGATTTATTGATTATTCACCTGGCGTGACGAGTCCTAGTTCCTCTACATTTCAACATTTCCTCATAATCTGGCGTATAATTATGGTATAATGTATTAAAACAATCAGATTCTTATTCATATTGTAACTTGAGACCAATACTTCTCATAGTATGTATACCTAGGATTATACTCGCGTTTTGGCGCGGCGGCAATTTTTTATTCGAACTTTGTACGAGAGTGTCGTCCCGAGTTGAAGGAAAACTTTTGGCGCCAACTCTTTCGTTCGTACAACTGATCTACAATCGTAATTGGAGGACATTGTAATGAAAGAGGAAGTTTTAAATAAATTAAGTCCTCGTTTTTACAGAAATAGGCTTACGATTAATCATTTTTTATCCTGATTCATTTTCAATTCGCTCCGACTTTCTATGAGCCCTGCAATGACAAACGCCTTATTACACGCAACCCAAATTCCACCTATGCAACTCACAGTCCAGAAGGTCGCGCCTCGACCATCTCGGTAGCGCATTCGCAAACTACTTTTGCCGCAAAAAGTGCGCGGCAATCGGTAGGAATTTTCGACGTTGTTAAAACGATAATCATTTAACGCTGCGACTATTTCTATATTAATCGCAGCAATTAATCATACTGTCGAAAATAGTTCACTGTGTTTTGGATTCCAGGTGGAACTGCGACTCCCAACCAATGCAGAGCCATTGCTATGATTGAATAGACACTTTCGCCACTTGGACTGATACTCGGTAAAGGTCTCGTTTAATTTCATCTCACAGTTACACGTTACACGTTCTACTATAATATTTTCGAGGCATTATTCTCTACTTTCACGCCAGTTTGAAATACTCAGCCACCAAAAGTGTAGCTATTAGAAATTATAAGTATACATTGTGTCAATTGGGCACGACTAGAATTCTACCAAAGGATAAATAAATCACACGGTGAAAGCTCAAACGCCGAAGTCAAGCAGTCAGCACAGCAGTTCTAAGCTGTGCTCCCCCCGCCTGCAGTCACTTCAGAAAATAAAATAAACCCAAAAAGCCGTCGCGTTGTTATTGTCCTCCGATTGTTCGTTTCGTGATACGATCAAATTTTCGCAAACTACAAATAATTATCTTACAAAGCTGCGGACAATTGTAACTTTATTTTAATCATTAATCATTAATCATTAATCATACTTATGCATAGAATAAATTTTCGTTTTAATTTGTATGTAACGACAACGCGAAGCACGCAGAAGACGAATTATATTTTGTTAAAATTAACGCTATACGAATTAGCTATTCGCGAACCGATCATCAATTTAACAATACAAATAATTATCACTAGTTATTATCACTATAGCTCTTAAGACGAAACATTGTATTCTTCGACGAGGAGCACAGATATACTGAATAAATATTTGTTTGTCTGTAAATGTAACGTGTCTGTCTGTATTATCATACCTGTGTAAGTATCGTATGTATTGCGCGTATGCTGTACACGTGGTGCGGTGTGCCTAAAACCGAATTTTGCAAAAACATGATTATTATTACTCTGCAGCGCAACGGCAAATTAGCGAAAACCATTTTGCAACCTAATACGTGGCTGCAGGTCTAGTTCCGGTAGGTGTTCCATGTGAAATGCGAACAGAGCTCAACATACTCGAGTTGATGATAATGTCTGACTTGTATATATACAATACTAGGTGTACCTGTACAGGTAGGTATTTTATATTATCGTATTTGCCATAGTGTATGGTATATATCTTTAAGTATATGTATATGTATATGTATAGACACATACATACACACGTACACACATACACACATACATACATACATAGGTATATATAATTGTATATGTATAGGGCCTATTTAAAAATAAAGTTTATCGATATGACAGCCTGTGTTTCGGCTACGATGAACTATCTCTTGTCAGTGTTGAGGACACGCATCACAACGAAACCTGCGACAGTGGCGACAGCAAGTCCCAGTCCAGCCTTCCACCAAACGACAGACTCTCCTTGTATCAAACCAAACTGCTTCATGTGCCTGTAATCATATTCTATAGTATAAATAATCCGTAGATCAAAACATTGCCTCCCCCTCCCAGGTCTGTTCCTCGACTAGCCCCTGGACCAGGTATTCTTCCGCATGCACATGCTTGAGACAAAAAAAGAAAAAAAAAAAAAAAAAAACTGAGTCTTCCTTCACTCTGCCTCTACCTAGAGTACAAAATCTGGATGAGGATTAAGAAATAAGTAAGAACAATTGATGATTTCGCATTTCAAGTGAGTATTGAAAGATGACAAATTGATACTGCTAACAAAACGGCAAAAGTACAGCGCGACCAAAGCAAGGGGCAATGGTGAAAGGAAGAAACGTTACGATATGATCGAACTAGGGATTTCTAGACTCGAGGCTCGAGACCATGCTTGAAATTCTTGGACTGACGACATGCGAGTTAAATAGCGTGATCGATCGATGTGCCGCTCAACGTGTGTAGTTAGTCAATTCTGTGCCCAGAAAGCAATTGTCACTAGGATCGATAGATTATTTCATCTATTGGTAAGATTATTTTTATACCATAATTTCACACGCACGACAGCGAACAAACAAAAGGGATAATAATAATAATAATAATAATAATAATAATAATGAGTTAGACCTTCTAATCGAACTCCACCATTCAATGGGTGAGGGTTTGACAAGTAACATGTGGACCATACGCCTCAATGGACTGAAAATAGTAATAGAACGGGCGTAATCATTTTGGGCGAACGTTCTGGAATGCATGAAATTTAATACTACGTTTCTATCATGCCCTGGATTATTCATGCCGCGAAGAGTGGATTTCGAGTGATCATTTTGTATGTGCTCTGATTACAGGTGCAGGTGTTGTAGATGCGCCAGCTAAAAGCTGTATTAGGTATTAAATTCTATCCAATTCAACCAACCTGTGCTTGTAAAACAATACCCACGCTGCTTGAAAGCGGCTAAACGTTAAATATCTCTGTATTAGTGGTTTTGGACAATTGTCTTCTGTCTCGTGATCTCAGAAGTAATATTTTATATTTCGAAAAAATCTCACGAGTCTTCTGTTTCATTACATCTAATCGTTAATCTTTAGAAATCTCTCGAATTCGAGGATATACGAAAAATGAATTTGTTCAGACTTACGGGAAAGCTGCCATGGTAGCCAGCTTGACAAATATTTCGCGACGGACAGTGCGCGTGACGCTATAAGGCTGAGGCGGCATCAGTTTGTATTTGTTGCAGAAACTACTGGGTTGCAGTAGGTACTCCTGCTTCACTTCCGTAAGATCGCTCTTGTTGGCGACTATCAGTACCGGAATCTTGCTATCCGCAAAGTATTTCTGTGACAAGAAGAAACTGCGATTAATTTGGGTCACTATGTTCGAGTAATCAAGATGATTCATTCGAAACGAGAGTTTTAACAAACATAAACTCAATAAGCTGGTTGAGGAATTGCTTACAATAAAAATTCGAGCGATATACTCGAAGGATTTTGGATTGCTGGCATCGTATACAAGCGCCGCGGCGTCGCACTGGATTTGCGCGGGACTAAGAGCATCCTGTACATTCAATATGTTGATATCCCTGAGAACGATGGTCTTCTCCTGGCCGTAAACGTGCACGGTGTTGACTGTTACGTGGGCAGTAGACGGGACTATGTCTGGCTTCAGTTTCTGTAAGGGAAAGAACCACATTGTATCAATTCTTTCTTTGAAATTGAATAAGATTCGATTTAGTTAATTCGTAATTTGATTTTGCTGCGGCAGTAAGATAACAATACAAACAGGTACAGATTGTAGAGGATATATTAGCAATAAATTAGAATGACGTAGCTTGTTAAATGGCAAACTTTACTCACCTCGAGCTTAGGGTCAACAAAAGTTCTGCACAAAGTTGTCTTGCCGCTGCTCTTAGGTCCGATAACATGGCAGCTGTAAACGTTTCTACTGGACTGTTTCTTCGCGAGATCTAGTTTCTTCTCTCGTGTGACGTTTATCGCATTTGTCTGGCATTCGTTGTTGTACATGTTGTAGCCAAGGTAAGCCATGTATTCCAATGTCTTTCGCACATTGGTCAACGTAATTAAAGCCCACTGGCACATGAATCCTTGAAACGTCATCCAACCCTGAGAAATGATAATGGTTTTGGTCAAGCATTCCATATGCTTTCACGCCTCGTTCCAAAATTTCCCCAAGCTTGTCAGTTCTCACCTTTTCATTGGTGGGTACGACAAATCGATATTCGTCACCCCACGGTGGGCTTGGGCAGCGAGAAAAGAGCATTTCCATTTCCAAAGGAGACAGAGCGCCGTCGTGATCGCAGTCGTGCTGCATGAAGAGTACGGCCAAGAACTCCTGTCCCTTGTGCGATAGCTCCGTTGTACAGCCCTGTGGTACCTTCAGACTGCAATAGAGATAGAGACTTTTGTTGACTCGGAGTTGAATTTTCATAAATTTGAGTCATTATCCGCTACTCACACTGGGTGGACATATTCTTTCGACATCAATAAGTCATTGTCATAGCCGAATTTCCTGAGAACAGCCCATGTTGTTTCGTTACGTCCTCGCTGAATAAATAAACACTGCAGGTACATGAAACCTGAAACCGATTATTGTTCGATATTCTGTCTTTTTGATTGTTGCAATATTCGTTGAGAAAAAAGAAAAAAATCTTTCCTACCTTTCATTGTGACGCAGCCCTCGCTAATTCCATCTGAAATGTTTTTTGAAAGAACCGCTTTGACGTCGACTAGCACCTGTGGCTGTAGCGGGGTGTTGAAACACCATTGCTGGAACGTGTTCAATTCCATGTCATTTAGTAAGCCATCGTTATCGAGGTCACATATCTGTATGGGAACATGAAAATCAGTATATTCAATGAGATTACAGGAAATATCTCTGTAGGGTTTTACGCACCTTGAATATTCTTCTAAGCGCGGTTTTACACTCGTCGGTCAGCTGTAAATTGAAATTTATATAAATAACTTTCCATCCGAATGAAATTTTTTTCCATAACGGTCGCCGCTTACCTCTTGCGTGTCGTAATTGTAGAGAGGTGTTGTGGGATGGAGGACAGCTTTCTGTGCGTAGTAAAACATTTCAGAGATGTTTTGCAGCGTTTTAGCGGAGCACTGTAACAATACCAGTCAATTAAACGCCCACGGCGATACCAGAGTGCAGAATAAGAAAGAATATCAATGTATTACCTCGATACAACTCTCAATCTCGGAAAATTCCTTCATTATCGGATACACGGCCTGAAACATGAAAACGAAGAGCGAATGTTTAGGATATTATCCGACTAGACATGGGAATTAACGTTACACTTAGGAGGCTAGACAAAAATAGAAGAAAATAAGGGTATTTCACCTCGATGGTCGAGTAGTCGACAAGATCGATTTTGTTCCCAACAAGAACGACTGGACATCTGTTAGTCGTTAAGCACTGTCTTATCAGGGGTAGCCAGTAGCTAGCCACTCTATCCAACGTGTCTTCATCCTCGACTGAATAAACCACGCAGATTACATGTGCTTTTTGTATTTCTTCTGACAACTGATCGTCGGTCTGTTCCGCGGCTGTAAAATACAAGTTGAAACTCGCTATACGGTACAAATATCAATCACTCAGCTAAGGCCAATTCAAGGATAAGATCGGTACGGTCGTTATGTAACTTGCGGAATGCAAGTGGATCGTGAAATATTCAGGCTAGTTATCGTCCCAAATTGTTAAGGGTGACGTAGATCGAGAGTGTCTCTCGGGGTAACGGAGGAAAATACTAACCTGAGTAATCGACGATGTGCGTGGGGACTTGCTCAGGAGTGACGTCGGCTGGTATTGTTATTTCCTCAGCCTTACTAGGCACATCCTCAGCATATTCTTCGCTGACCAAAGACAGGATCAGCGACGTTTTTCCCACCCCACTTTCGCCCACCAAAAGAATTCTAACGTTCCTTCTGGTCCCGCCTTGGCGATTCACCATACCGCTGACCGCAACCATTTGGCCAACGACTCGGAGAAGAATTATGGATATCCGGCGAAGAAAACCGCAGTGCTGAGCATCGTCATTCCCGTCTTCGTCATTATCGGGATTATTGTCATAGGAACATTCCACAGTCCCGTTTTACTAGAGTCCAACAAACACTGGGAGCGAACGTAACCTCAAAACCAAAACGTATCAACTTTGTGGCCGATCTATTATTGGGCACGGACATCCGTTGCACGACGCATCGAGATTTGTCTCCGGAACGTCGTCTCTTGGGTCGACAAGACTTGTCACCATTCACTAATTAACAACGACCCTATGCGTTTGTTGAAATTGGTTGAAATTCTCAGTTAATTAGGAAAATCACCAACACCGGAATACCGCTGGGACTCCAGCAGCGCCGAATCTAGCGCCCCCGAGTCGCAGCGGCTCAAACCTGAAGCTTTTTACGCGTCGCGGGTAAAGTTTGAAAGAAAAGAATTCATTCGAACGTTTCTCGAGTGATTTCCATCGTTGAAATCATTTCGCGGTGGTTTCAGAATCATGCTGGCTTAATTACGCGATTGAATGAACCGTAATTTATCACTTCTTCGCGAATATACCACGTCTCGAAATAGCGGACAACGATTTTGAATGAGGGTAGAGAAAGATACGACTAGCTGGAATATCCAGAATAGTGCTTTCCTTTCGTCCTGTAATTACGGTAAATTATGGAGCTGTATGCAAAGTTGGGTAAGAGCGTGAATAATTATCCGCAGACACCAGACCGCATTTGCGCGACTTGCGGTTTATCGTCGAGTCAGAATATACGAGGACGGAGCTCAGCCAAGTAGGAGAGAAGCGAGGAAATCTGATCTTCGTCTCCGGTCACCGAAGGAAGGATTATAGCCAATATTGAATATTCGAGACATTATTGTTGAGACTGCGAGGACGCGAGCGGGTATGCATAATATTATATTGTTTGCTTGTTAATCATCCGATACCAGATAGGTGGGCAATAGTTTTTTCCGTGTGACGCGCAGGAAAATTCTTCCGGGACTCCGGGTCCGAGAGGTATATCTAGGAAAAAGAATTAGAAAACAAAAAATACATCACGGCAGCTCGCTTCAAAGTCCTATACAATAATTACGGTCCTAAACGAAATATATAATTACCGCGATTGACGTTATTGCGGGCGTTAACAGTGAAAGAATGAATATTTTGTACACGGACAAAGCAATATGTGGGTCGATGAAAATAAAAACCAACATACTGCATGTGCGTACAAGCATATACGGTATATGTGTATCTAATCGCGTGTACGCGGCATTGTAACGATCACCGGCCCGCAGGTACAAAAATTCGGGGAGAAAAAACAATGGGAAATGAAAAAGATACGCAATTTATCTATAACGGAGCATCTAGAAAACATGTTTACGAAGATCAATTTGAGAGAAAAATAAAACCGAAAATCACGGGTGGGAAAGAATAGAAAAAGGAGGAGCGTCGTCGCGGTGAAATATTGAATAATATACATGGTAAATAATGTAATGTAGAGACGTCGGGTCGCGGATGTGGGACAAGCTCTATAGACGGTAAAACGAACGAACGGGAAAGAAGTTTAATGTATCTCGTGCATGAATGTATGTAGTATGTACATATATACATACGTACGCGCGTACCTACTCGGGTATAATATACCAAAAGCGTCGCAGGAGGGAAAGTCGCGAGGAGCTGGCCCAACGTCGGCGAGGAGCGCATGAAAGAGTCGCCGAGCGCAAGGTGAACGGGTTTGGTGCAAGTCTATCCAGCGTACACACGTACACATGTACACGTATCCTATATGTAGTACGTACATACATACGTATACGTACGTTCATACATTACACAGTGCATTGAAGATAATAGCAACTTTACGCTCTCGGGCCTTTCAACCTTACCACCAATCCGACAAAACAGAATGGGATTTCAAACCGAGAGCCAGTCGGGAGTCTTTAATTAAACCCGCGACTAGATGAAAGTTCGCTCATTCCCAAAGTTTTCATTTTATTTTTTATTATTTGGTCTTTCTTTTTTCAAATTTAAATCATCGACGTGTAGTATATAACGTGGCCTCGCAGCTGTGGTGCATAAATTGCTAAACGTGGGAGAGAAAAATACATCCCTATAGACGATCAGGGTAAGTTATTGTAATCAGTTTGAAATTGTATAAATCAACGAATCGAAACGTTGGATAATTATGAACGGGTTCAGCCGTTCAGCAGTTGAATCAATTTCGGATTATTTTTTTTGATAATTGTACGAAGGGAAGAATCTTGAATCCGGCAGGTCTTTTTCGATCATTTAAGTTATCGCGGTTTCGAAGGCTAATCGGCAATATTACACAATACGTAACATCAGGTTCGATAAGATGAGAAAAAGAAAAATGGAAAATAAGACAATATACCGGCTGCAGCATTACTTGTATGTACATACATAGTTAGAGCATAGAGTGGTATATGTACGTAAGACTGGGAATAAATACAAGGGATACTGTATGGAGCTTGGGTGTAAATTTTTTCGAAAATACGTAAAGCCGTGAACGATATAAGGATATAGTAAACGAGTATAAGACATCAGCTGCACAGCCGGGCCTGTATTGGCGCGGGTATATAATAAGCTTTCTCCGCGTTCCCCGCGCGACTTTCTCCGTTTCGTCGTAATTTTACGGGACGCGGATGATTATACAGAGTACAGTGCAGTGGACCCAGAATCCAAAGAGATTATCTCTCCCACCCACGGCTTTCATTCACGCACACATTTCCACTTTCGCGGATTACATGTACCATGCAGGAATTATGCAGGTGTCCACGGACGCATGGAATGCAAAAAAATTCGTATCTTCTGATCCCCTTATGCAGAAAATTATGTCTATCGCGAATAGAAGTAAATATATATAGAGGAATTAGCCAAGCGACAGAAACCGCCTAGTCAAACCCGAAGCCGGTTCCAATTTGAATTTGTATTCCGTGCGAACGGACGTCAGAAAGAGCAGCGGACGACCCGCGGGTCATATTTTATAGTTTAAACCTGCGTCATTGGCTTTCAGGTGTAGAATCTGGTTTAGCTATAACATGCAAAAAACGCTACCGAAAACTAGTATCCGAATATCAACTCAAGTATTCATTCTCGCACGAGCTGAATTAATTAAAAATCGTTCTCACACCTTGATATTCATCACCTTGGGACAACAACAGTATACCATCGGATGAAGAAATCGACGTAGATGATGATGCTATAATACATAATAGCTTAATACTAAGCATATTATCCATATATATCCAGCTGATAGTGTTTTGCATTTTTCAGAAATATGCCGGCTTTGAAATTGTTCGGGCGTAAGTGGCTGACCGCCACAGACGATATGGTGTATCCCGGATTGTTTGAAATATTTATTCGCGTCACTTGGTATGTCCGATTCCGAGTTGATCAGCATCTATTCGTAGTATGGCGATTTGTCTTTCCATTCGTCGAAGATTGATGAAATTTTCTGAATTATCGCAGGTTCGTCCTAATGACGGGTGCCTGCATAAAATATTACGAGGAAACTTGGAAGTGTCGCATGGGCGGCGAGCTGGTCAGGGTCTTTCTTGTTGGGGAAATGATTCTCCTCGGTACAGTCACTATGCTGCTATTTGCCATAGTGATGAACAGCTCGAGAGGATCTATCGTAGACACGGATGCTCGTAGATTGGTCGAACCCCTCCTCACAGTAAAGTGAGTCGCGATGCTTCTCCAATAGCTCTTTGTAATATATTCCTCCAGGACGTGCGGGGGATAAAGTTGAATGAATTCATCCTCAATTCGACAAGCGTTAATCGTCCAATTTTCGTTTCAGAATATTGTTGATATTGCCAGAAATAAGTTGGAATATTTTGGGGACGTTTTGGATATTCAGCCGGCAAGTGGAATGTTCCGAAGACAAGTATACGATACCCGTGGTCGAAGGGCTCGTTCTATTCGATTGGGTACTGCTGGGTTTGTCTCTCCTGGGCTTGGCTCTTGTCTTTGATCCGCTTGGCTCATTGGGATTCAGGGATGAGACGATACCAGATTCCGAGGAGCATAGGAAAGTCTCTGGCATATGGATGCGCAGGTTCAAGTTTCTTTGGTGGATGCGAAGTGACGAAAGCGCTCACGAAACATTCCAACATGTTGCTGGTGAGACCTAGGTACATATGGATGAGGCCTGTAATGTAACCGTAACATTACAACACCCGCCATGCAGAGCTTACGTTACAACTGATGGAAATAGGAATCGAGTAGTTTCGAATTGCATTTCCACTCGCGTTTCATACCGTCCTAATATATTTCCGTTATTCCTCAGGATTGCTGAGTGCTTTGTTCAGAGGCACGGATCTAGTCCCTTCCGACGTAATGGCAGGCTGTGTTCTTCTAAGAGTTAAACAGAAGCGAGAGACTCTCGAGCTCCGGCGTCTCCAAGCATCCAATCGTCCCGCATACTCAACTGGTATAATAAGACTGTCGATTCGATATCCCGAATGATATTTCCTCCATTTAATTGAGCTCATTGTCAGTTTCAACTCTGACGCAGATGCTGGGGAAATCTTTGACGGTATGCCGAGCTGGATGTCGCTGGAATTGGCCCAGCACTATATGCAGTTGTCCGTAGCTTCCTATGCCTGGCTGTTTGTCATGTATCAACACACGTGTACAGGCTGCTTCAGGCTCATAAAAGACATGACGTGTTGCGCTTGTTTTAGGTAAGTGCAGTAAAACCTTTGAACAGCAGATTGAGTCTGAGGATTTCGCTCAATTACTGTTCCCGAGTATTGATCCATGCAGGACTATAATAACAGATGGAGATTATCTTGTTGCAGGCGAAAGCACAATGTGGTAATCGACGACAATTGCTGTTTGTGCAATCTTGCTGGAGTCAAATATTTATCCCACTTGTCCGAGGAGGACATTTTGTATGCCACGTTCCGAAACCATCTCTGCGAGGTGCGTCCGCAATCCGCATGGTTAATTAACGTTCTCAGGGAAAGGAATTCATTTCATTCATTCCAACAGATACCTTTCTGCGTGGTAGCTGATCATAAGACTTCCAGCATAGTTGTCGTGGTTCGCGGATCTCTGTCCTTGCGCGATCTTCTCACTGATTTTGCTGCGGCTTCAGATTCGTTTGAAGCGGATGGCTTACCTCCAGGGAGTATGGTGAGTATAAGTAGGCGAGTAGAGGATTATACCTTGATGCATTCCTGGAAGGATCACTTCATCGCAAGCCCGAAATATCTAATTGACAAGTTCAAAACGACACGACTGTTCACAGGCTCATAGAGGGATGATTATTGGCGCCAAGGTGCTCCTCAAGCATCTCAATCAATCTGAGATTCTAACTAAAGCATTCGCTTTGTACCCTGACTACGATCTCACTCTGACGGGTAATCGACTGGAATGCAAGTGATAAAAATTTTACAATTCCGAAGGATAATAAAAATAAACGCGAAATATCTCCATGTTTTCCAGGCCACAGTCTGGGTGCTGGGTTGTCGGTTCTTCTGGGGCTGCTGATTCGACCGATCTATCCAAAGCTGAGAGTTTATGCATTCGCAACGCCAGGTTCGAGCATACGTTCAATTATTATCAATTAGCTGATGAAAGACGCGGACAGAAAATACCGTCTAATTACAATTGCAGTAAGATAGTGACGAGTAATTTCTTGACTGCATTACAGCTGGATTGCTTAGTCGAGAAGCGGCGAGAGTCACGGAAGAGTTTGTGTTGACAATAGGCCTGGGAGATGACCTAGTTATGCGACTCGGCGTCGATAGCATAGAAAATTTTCGAACTTCTCTGCTTATTACCCTGGAGGCGTGCCGTTTGCCAAAGGTAAATCCGTCGATACCTCGGTTCTGGGTCTTGGTAAAAGAACACTTATTAGTACTCTGAATTGAAACACGGTGCTTTGCACAATATGAATCGGAGGGAATGAAAGGATTCGCACTGATTGCAGTATCGAGTCGTCCTCAACGGCCTCGGTTATGCTTTGTTCGGGGTACCGGAGAGGGACCTTGAAAGGATGTGGAGGAACGGTAATACCATGGGTTCTACACCGGGAAAACTTCCTCTCCTCGCAGATCCGCCCATGAGGAATTTGGTAAGTATTAAATTCTCGATTTATCGAGGTCGTAGTTGCGCGGTGGCATAAATTCTGTGTAGCCAAATGAAAATACACAAAATTGAAACAGGAATCAAGTTTCTATTGTGCTTCACCTGGTAACTATTTTTTTTTTTTTTTGCACAAGGAAACATCGATATTAGAAAGAAACGTAGCTCTGAGGAGGTATTCCAGCGTCCGACTCTACACGGCAGGTCGAATACTTCATATTTCCAGATGCAAACCAGATGCCAAACAAAAAGAAAGGTAACCCCACACGAATGTAATAGCTCATCTTCTATCTCAGTTGAACCCCTTGCCACTCTTGAGCGGAATTACGTTCGTCTGACGAATGAAATTCGAAATGAAAATAATTGTCAGTTATGAAGATTGAACTTGACATTGCAGTGACAAGACAGCGAAAGGCACTCGTCGATATGAGATGAGATGGGCCCAAGCAGAGGACTTTATGGAGTTATCGGTGATGCCGAGGATGTTGCTGGATCATTTGCCAGAAAACGTGGAGCGTGCCTTGACCGTTTTAGTTAGTCAGCAAGACGAGACGCCTGCCTCCGTTAGTGTAGCGTAGATGAAACTTTTATAGGAAAAGTGACCAAGACGAGGTTAACGATGTGATCAACTGAAATTGTAAAAAGGAATCAGTATTTTTAAATAATATTTATATTCCGTTACGGAACATTACATACAAACTCATTCCATTTCAGACTCGTGGCAGAAATACACGTTGTGATAATTTGTAAATTGTATATTTATGTACACGCTCATACATCAAGCTCACCACGAGATAAATTGCATTTAATCCCAGATATTTTTTCAATCTTCAAGACCGTTTAACCTGACGTATGACGAATAAGAGTATTGAAACAGCTGCATCGTCTAGATGAGCCGTTTACAGCATATCGCACCATGAAATCGTACACCCGAATACGAAATGACAGAGGATTTCAGCTCCTCGGATTTCAATCTGCATATAAATAAGGGATTTTACGTACTGTACGCGTACGTGATAATGGAACTAGGGCCAATGCGATCACAAAAGCTTATTCATGGGTGTATAAAGCCGGGAGAAGTTCCGTAAGAGAATACATCCATGTGATTGTAAGAACTGGACAGAGGAGGGATGGAAGTTTCGTCCATGAAATCGTCCTCGTCGTTGTCATCTCGACAGTCGTGCGTGGAAGAAGGTTCCTCTTCAGGCGCGGCGCCTTGATACATCGTGTATATTGAATTTATCCTTGGGCCGCTCCTCAACAAGACGTAGGGATCGAAAGGGAAGAAGGTGTCGAGCCATGACGTTAGGCGATTGGTACTGTGAACTACGGGTAGATTACTCCTGGCGTTGTGCTCAATTATTGTGTAACAGTAAGCCAACTGATAGGTTCGCGTTACAGCCGCGAAATTCTGTATCACAGCTGGCTGACAAACTTTTAACGGGTTCAGTTGGCACCCTGTGATTTTCGTCAGATTCAAGCTCTGTAGGAACAACAAATCTGAAAAGAGGAAAGAAATGAAGATCCAGTGATATTCGCTCTGTAAACAAGGCCTGAATTGGGAAGAGGACTCAGTCGAATACTAACTTTTCTTTGTCTCGACGAGGTGTTTGTGCCTGAAAGCAATCAAGTAGAACATCGCTTGGCATACTGCGTAGAATACGGCGTGTACCCTCACGTCGCTGTTGGCACACTCGAGGCTATCTTGGGAACATATGTAGCTGTGTATCCACATGGACATTTCGGATAACGTTGCTTTCAGCAATCTGGAAAATTTCATTTCACAACATTTAATCACGGCTAGCAAACGACGATCTCTAGCTCACTAGAGGATTACTTTTCAAAGGTAAGAATAGAAAAGGCTCGAATCTGACAATAAATCGCACTAACTGATAGATTTGGCGTTTCTTCTTCGTCTTTCACATACTTCCTCTCACTTGAATCAAGCATCGATATGAATTTAACAAATCGCATATTACCCCTGGTAAAATAATGGAACTAGCATACGAAAGATGATAGAAGACGGATAGTAGGAGGGAATGTAAATAGTAAATGAACTGAAATGCTAGTTCAACCTACCCAAGATCAACGAATGTCGCTCTAGCGAGTAGGCTGGCGATATACGAGACGGAGGCTTGCCTTATAACAGGGGCAACGTTTGGGTTGGAGACTTTCCTCCACAACCAATTAACAAACGCTTCTGATACCGTCGTTTTAAAACTACAAATATAGAACATGATAAACTGTACGTGATGGCTGGCGTGCGTTGGCAATATCATTTGTTCGAATATCTTTATAATGTCGTGATAGAGGCTTTTCAACGCATCCCAGTTCAGAGTTCCCTGAACGTGGCAGCAGTTATATATGTATTCAAGCACCTGCTCCATGCACACATCCAAGGTATGCGCCACAGGGTGCTTCATTTTTCGATTCTCTTTCTGTTTCTCATTCTTTATCGTTTCTTCCAGCGCTTCGTCTATCGTAAATACACCCAGCGTTTCCTCGTCCCTATCTTCCATGTCTTCCTCGTCCTCGCACTCGTCTATTTCCGACCTTGGCGCGTTCACGTCCAAAACAATTAGCCTGAAACCAGAGATCGATGTATATCAACTCTGCGATTGCTTAAGAGCTCAAAACTGGCCGAACTTTGTTATATTATCAAGCGAGGCCGAATTCTCGATTATTCGGACTTTACCTGTTGATTATCAGTGACAAGATATCGGATCTAAGGTGCGGGGCGTATTCCAGTATTTGTAGGAGAGCGTGTACGTAGACTTCGTGGCTCTGTGTACTGCGTCTCATGTAGGGAAAAGCAGCGACCAGCGATTGTAGAAGAAGGTCTGTAGCCCTGCGAACAAAACGAGAGTGAATTACTTGACTCAAGTCTTGAAACTTTGTTAATCAAAGAACAGAGTTGCGAATGGCTGGGAGAAGGCTCTGAATATCGATATAGAGTCCTTACATGGGTATGATTTTCATGAGCATACGCAAGACGTCGTGCACGTTCCCCAGTCTTTTCAAGTCCCTTTCTCTGGATTTTGCAAATTCCCATTCAATTGTGTGGTCGTCCTCTTCTAAAAGATTGAATTATACACGTGAGTAGTTTGTGACGGACTGTCGACAAATTTGCTGGTTTTTCTAGAGCTGGGTAGCCCAAAACTCTCGGTTTTTCTCGGGATGAGTATGCTTTATTGGAAATAGAAATCACCTGGTTTGAATTGGTCCACAAGTTTATCTACGACCAGCTTGGTGTGATAGTTGTGGGCAGATATGAGATCCACGAGGAATCCTTTGTATATAGTTGTTACTTGCTCGGACTTATTCGTCCAATCGAGAGTCAGCATTGCTTCGATGTACAATCTGTGGATAGGGCCAAGCAGCGAGATACAGGCGTGTGTTTCCCGAAGCAATTCCGTCAACTCGCTATCCTGAAAAACGTCCAAATGCTGTAGTTATCAGACAGCAAATAAAAATGGCAATCGATAGAACTGCAAAACTGTTCATCAGCTAAATTCGCAAGGCCTTTTGTCAAGAGTATATACCTTTATGTCAGAATCACGAATGGTACATATCAGATTCTCGTACTGTTTACGATCGAGGCCATTCTCGAAATTGGTCAGTATGTCCTTGAGATTTTTTGGAAGTTTAAATCTGACCCGGTTCGCCTGCTTCGCTACTTTTGCTCTGATACCTGGGCTTTTGAGTATCGACGATACGCTGCTCAGTCTTGACGATACCACAGACATCTGCAATTGTTTGGTTATGGTAAGAGTGGGCAAATGTATCGCAAGATTACAACAACGATGGGAATATCTCGGCAAAGTTTCGATTTTCCATAATGAATCTGTTTATTTGATGAAAATCAATCCAACGATTCGACAAATGAGAAGTGGTCTTCAATTTCTGAGGTTAATCGACATGTGTCCTAATCCATATGGGAGGTCGCGATAATTCAGAGGCGACGGGGCCGCGGGGTGGGCGATACGACGGGAAAACGAAGCCAATAAATTTGGGGATCGAATTCCTCGAGCATCTTCGTTAAAATTACGTATATTCAGGGTAATTTAGGTTTAGCATTGACCTGTCCGCGCTAACCGCCATGTGGCTCCGCGAAGAGGTTAACGCAAATGAGTTAGAAGTACGAGAATTCCGTTACTCACCTCGGGCAGGGGAGGAAGAAATCTTGTGTGATTAACAAACTATTCACCGATTCACTCACTGTTATTTATTACTTTTAAGAATCAAACAACTGTCTCCCCTTCGTGTTAGAATTTATTTATCAGACAGCAATGCGTTCCGCACGGAGTTCGTTCTCCGTTTCACAATTTTGTGCAATGCCCGTCAAGCTCCCGGTTATTATTCAGTTGGTTCTCGCAACGATTCAGAGGTAGCGACACAAGTCGTGTTGTTCGATGACGACATCCCTGGCGAAATTCGGTATCAACTTACGCGCACTTTAGATTTTGTGCGGAAAAGAATTTAAAAATTAAGTCATAATTTTTCTTACTATTCATTTCCAAAGACAATGGGCCAGAAAATCCAACAATAATATATGGGTTGAATAATTTCTATGTAAAATAATTCAAAGGATAACTTATTGTGTATATACATAAAACACAGTCAGATGAAATATGGAGCGTTACATAATGGTGGAATATCGTTTTCGTAATATTTATTGTACAGTAATGAGACAATCAATGAATTGTTTATTAATAAGGAAAGACAATCGTCGCCCCGAAAGTTATATCATTCCGCTTTCGTGAACAATTCCAGTCTTCAATTCCTCGTAGCCATGCAGCAGCTTTTTGGATTCCGTCCCGTCGCCGCAGGCGGCAATTATTCTCAAAAAGATCCCAGATTGAGTTCATCTCAATACGGGCAAGTCCGCCTCAGCCGGACAGGTATCTGTTGGAGAAAATACGTTATTAAAAGTTTCAACGATATAAGTGAAAATAATTACGAAGTTTTACAAATCTAGTGCCCGAATGTACCTGATGATGAATTAACGGCGCATAAGAGCGTGAAATGAATTATCTGTACCTTGCACGACCTAATTTTTCAACATCACGTATGAAGCGATCGATAATATTTAGATTCGGTAATTTGGAAAAGCTTCAAATCCGCAGCCAGATAGAAATTCCATCATTCTGAATTGACATTGAACAGCGACGCCTGAGCTCTGAAAAGGCTGTTGACTTGTTGACGCGACGGCGATTCTCTCGATTTCGGTAAAACGACGCAAGTTCAAATACGCAAATTCCAATGAAAAAAAAATCGTAACGGAACTTTGCAAGCGGACGTCGAAATTGTTTTGGACTTAGCTTTTGCTGCGTCGCGAAATGATGAATCTTTCAGCCAATCGATATCGCAGGAAAGATCGTAAAGTGGTAAACGATGGATATAATCCTGTAAAACTTGACCGTCTACGGCCAAAAGTGATATTATTCAAGGACTCATGGAAGAATTTGCGTGGAAAAAAAAGTTAATGAGATTATCACAAAGATAGCTATATAGATGGACAGGCAGACGTATGCATGTATAGAATATCACGTAAGAATTGACACTTTGCAGATAATTGGATGAGTTCTATAAAACGGTTTTAATAGTTAAAAAGTAAAAGGGCGCACGCGTCTCAACATACCTTTTCCCACATCAAAGCCATCAGCTTTGGAACGCAAACGCAATTGTTTCGCGCTATCCAGTTATTGGAGGATGATAAATCGCCAGAGTCTCTATCCGCATCTATCGGGCGCGTATAGGCAAGAGGAGTACGTTGGTTTTGCTCTCCATTTACTGGAGGATGACAAGCGTCGCCCGTTGATACCCGGCTAATCCAGTTAAGCGCTCGCATCTAAGTCCGGGCAACGCCAATGTTCTTTTGCGCTCTCTTTATTGAAGTATAAGCGAGCCAGTAGGAATCGAGCTAATCCATTTATGCGCTCGCATCTATTAGCCACGCACCGAGACAAGGGGCGACAGCCACTCGATTGCTCGCATCGTCGGTTAACGCGTGGCAAATACCATGTCATTTTCTCTAAGCCCAACCTCGGGTTGCATTTCCTTTTCTTGATTATTACTACATGCGTGTTCGTTACATACGAATGTTTGGGATTAACGCCAGTTACATATTTCTCCCTACTTACTCGCATCTACAAATCACATCTGGTAGGTTGTCGTCTTTTACTATGCGAATTGGGAGAAGATAAGCGGACAAGCAAACAGAGAGATGGACAGGTAACAGAAAATATAAATAATCATAACAATAATAAGAATGGCATGAAAATTTTCGTTCACAAGGGAAAGTCGCGCGAGATTACTCCCCATTTGTCGTGGATGGTAATAAATGTATCGATTTCCAAGAACAGGTCTAGGAAAATAGATGAATAATTGTCTCATTCACGTTTTTCCTTCGGTTTATTAATGAACATCAAAGACATAGTGGTTTACATATAAAAAAAAAAAATCATTTACAGCACATTGTTCGTAGTCTACATTTGTCTATATTCCACTTTGTTTCTCTATGTTAGCTTGGGGAATATTCAAACTAACATCCAGCAGCGTTTTTCTAACAACTGTCTCTACTACATACCCCGGGATGGAATATTGCAGCCAATAAGCAAGTTGTCGGTCTGCGTATTCCTTGGGGAGAATATTTGAGCTGAAGTTTACAACAAAACTGAGTCACGGTCAAACACGATTCATCATAGTATAAAATTTAACTTTTCGAACGGCTAGCGACGACAAAACGACGTCCGTCCAAGTTTCATCAGCACAATAATTCTTCGTCAGCTTCTAATACTTATAGTCTCGCTACGAACCTAAGTCTAAACTATGTATGCCTGGTTAATCATTCCCGATATTACTTGTATCTTATGGTATCTTAAAATTCTTATTCCAAGTTTTTCTTCTTCTTAATATAAATTATACAATTAGGTATGATTATTTCATAATTGAGTGGACTGCGTCTTTTTTCATACATAGGGTAGATGAAAAAACACTTTTAGGGCGCAGGTTTATATCCGCACGCTAACCGCCGCAAGGCATTTATTTGCCCCCGATGAAAGCTATCGATCGTAATAGTACTTTAGTACCTCGGCGGCATCGAGTCTGCCGGACCTGGGAAGCTAAAAGGTCAGAAAATTGAAAATCGCAGATTAATTTTTTCGCTTAGCACCGCGGTTTTTTAATTCCAGGGTACAAGAAGGTACAGGTACTGCCTACAACGGAATTGAAATTAAATAGAACACTCTGTGCTCCATTGCCCACGCGTAGAAAATTGCGATTAAATAAAATTCAGAGAAACGAACGCAAAGAATATATTATTCTATAGCCAGACAGCGCCAGCAGGGGAGTAGATGTAAAACGGATTAGGGCATAGAAAGCCAGGGGCGGGGGCTGTACAAACTGACTGACTGCCTAACTACATCGCTAAATGACTGACTGACTGACTGACTGACTGACTGACTGACTGACTGACTGACTGACTGACTGACTGACTGACGGACTGACTGACTGACTCTGATCCAGAATGGTAATTGCATTCGCTTTATTATTTCCGCCGACCAGATAAAACGTCAGAGTCGCAATTATCCTCGATAAGAATATACAAACACATTCAAGTGTCCAAAGTAATAACAACAATCAACTTACCGCCCTGAACTTCTCGGACCGTAGGGATCTGTCCTGTCGTATCCGTCCGTGTATCTGTAACGTACGAAGAATGATTAGTTTTCGGGGATACTACCCCTCTGTATAATTCGGGAATTCAATGTCCCTTGGTTTATCCACTTGTTTCCTTGCCATGAATCAGTTGAGTACGAGCGCTGTCAACTGGGATTAAACAAGGATTTATTGTTGCCCCAAAAGATTAGAGATCGTTTCATTTCGAAGAAGACGTCCCTTGCCCAAATTTTGAGGCTGTACTAGAGTAGAGGAAGTATTTGGAAATGACTAAGAGTGCGATAATTGGATTTGGTCGTTATCCTGGCGTTATCTCTTCAACCGGACGTTTTCCTTCATAGGTAACATAGGATTGTTGAAATGAAATGAAAGACTCACCCTCCGCCAACTGGTGGGTATCCGCCGCCGCCGCTGGGCGCGGCACTTCCGGGTCTTCTGCTAAACATATCTGCCTGCGGTCCAGGGCCTGTGCTGTAGTTCGGTACTGCGCCAATTGGCCTGTCAAATGGAGTCATATTATTAGGGAGGGGTCCTTCGCTCCTGTTGTATTGCATTTGGCCTTGCTGATTAAACCCCCCAGCTCCCCCTTGACTCATTAACCCTGGCCCATCCGGGAAGCCCCTGTCATATATCATTACAAAATTGTTAACGACTGTAAATTTATTCGCAACATTCACATTTGCGACTGGCGAAATGTAAACTTTCAATGTATGCCATACACAGGTATTGAATGTACGAGGATTCTTATAGAAATATTACAGTTTCTGGTTAAATAATATAGTTTTCACGCGTAATTGATCTTGAAGTTTGTCAAGTACTAGCTGAAAATAGCGTACCCGGACTCTGCAAAACCTCCGCCATAAGCTGAGGTTGCACCTCCGTTTCTCATTGGTCCAGATACTCCGCGATCGTAGTCGTTTCTCGGCGGATATTCAGCCGTACGGGCACCCCCAAAGCTATCGGTACGACCGTAATCGGCTGGTCCTCCGCGGCTGAAGTCACCTCCCATTCCAGCTGCTGCAGGATGAGTAATAGCCGATTAAATTCATGCCAATTGATAAATTCCGGAGCTCTGCTAATCGTGAACTTGTTTCCTTGCCATGAATCAGTTTGATTACAAGCTCTATCAACTGGGATTAAACCAAGGATTTATTGTTGCCTCGAAAGATTAGAGACCGTCTCAATTTGAAATAGACGTCCCTTGCCCAAATTTCAAGGCTTCGGAAGTAGAAAAGGAAAGTATTATCAATCTGATACTTGTGATATTCGAATATTATCAATTGAATTCTGTAATCACGTAAATCACGTAACAAACGTGATATTTGGAGAGAGAAAAAGCGGATAATTCTTACATGCACGGCCTCCGAAATCGGCTCGTGCGCCAAAGTCGGCAGCTCGTCCAAAGTCAGCTCCTCTGCCGTAATCGGCAGTAGTCGTAGGCCCGTATCCACCTGAAGTTCCGGTAGCTGGACCGTAGGCACCTCCCATTCCTGCAGAGCTAGTTGCATATCCTCCTAGACCGCTGCCGCTATTTTGACCATATCCTCCACGATCGTTGTAACCGCCGCCGCCGCCACCGAAATCGGCACCACGACTGCCGTAGTCACCTCCGCCGCGATTTCCATAATCATTGTAACCACCTCCTGAACCAGGACCATTTCTACCTCCACCGAAATCACCTCTTCTGCCGAAATCACCACGTCCGCCGCGATCGTTGCCACCAAAGCCGCCGTCTCGCCCACCTTTGTATACGGAAATACACATTTTGTTCAAAAAAGACCAGAATTATCAGGCTTGACTGATTTCCTAGTGAGTGGGAAATTTCATTTGAGGATATCAGAACCATAATGATTCCAGACTGGGGATTATTTGGAAAGAAAACAATCCCAATAGGTTTGGGTCTGGGATTTAGTCTTTGCTTTGCTCGCAATTGCTTGTATCCTTGCCATGAATCAGTCAAACACTTGGGTTTCAACCGGGATTAAACGAGGATCATTCAGTTTTGCCTCAGAAGATTAGAATCAATCTGAATAGCAGAAGGTCCTTGCCCAAATTCTGAGGCATTATTGCAATTGATGAGACCTGTTATGATTTTCGAGTCAAACGAACTGCTGAAATTTGTATTACATTTCATCATACGGAAAAAAAGAGGGACATATTTACCTCTGCGATCGTTATAAGGCCCTGGTCGTCCATCTCGACCTCCGTCCCTTCCTCCTCGCCCACCTCTCATTGGACCGCCTCGACGATCTCCATCCCTGCGGCCACCACCACCGCTACTGCTACCTCCGCGTGATTTACCAGTAGATTGTTCAACGTTGATGGTCGCTCCTTTGAAATTTGAATTGTGGAGAGTCTTGATAGCTGTTGCGGCATCTTCCTCGCGTGCCATGTGGACGAATCCGTATCGATTCATCACGTCGCATTCTGTGACTTCTCCAAAGCGCAGAAACAACTGACGCAGTTCGTCGTTGCGACAATTCTCAGGCAAACGACCGACAAAGATCTTTGTCTTTCTCTGTGGGACAAAAATAAAGAGCGGTTGTTCATTACTCGAGTTAGTGACAAAATTCAACCTGGACTGGCTTATACTTTGTGATATCTAAAAGAAAAGAAAAGAGGAAAGAAAAAGAAACAAAATTGACTAGTCATTTTTGCAGAGTTGAAAGATGTGAATCTTTCAAAAAGTTAGTTCAGCTATCTTATGAATGATCCAGAGTTAAAGCTGCTTCAGGCTGTAATGTATCTTTCAAATCGACCATAGTCGCACAGAGGCGAGCATGGTGTCTGTTGAAGAATAATTTTCTATAGCTCGAATTCTGTAATGAACACAGTTCGCAACATTCAATGAAAAATGTTGCGAAATGTGTCGAGCAAGAGATAAAATGAACAGCGTCGCAAGCTTATCTTCTCTTCCCACTCACCGGAGCTGCGGTTGAAACTATCTTCTGTAACAAAAATGATCATTTTAAAATGCGAACAAATCAGTTGAGGCTAGATTCTTAATACTAGGGTATAGGCCGATGAATCGCTCGCCAAAAAAAGTGAATAATGCCAGAATTGAATACATTTTAGCAAAAATAACTAGCCAAGTGTTTGATTTGTCTTTCGACGAACAAATTGACGCAGTTTCTACATAAGGTATTAAATTCCAAGGGAGATTGATTTAGTACGATGGACTCAGTGATTCTATTTTCAATATATAGAAAAGCAACCGAATCACAAAAAATATGCCCATGATCGCAGGTGCAAAGCTCGATATATATAGCGTAGTGTAAACTGTTTGAATACCTTTTCCTCCGTCATCTTGGTAGGCAGCCAACACCGGCTGAAAGAAAAAATGGATGTCTAGATAAGTACAAAAGTAGATACGAAGTAGGTACACCTATATTCAGCTAAATATGAAAATATCACTATCTGCTGTTTAGCCGTGAATAAAAATGTGAAAATATCGTCAAACGGATAAAAACTCGGAGAATAATCGTAGTATAAAAGTAGTGGAAAAAATGTCGCGAAAGAATGCCGTGCCGCGTGATCAAGCCATAGTCGAGCGATACCGTGCTGTATCTTGAGTAACTGTGCCTGTGCGTGAGCTTAATATAGGTAAACTTTCGGGTCAGGCGTGGGTGTAGTTGCAAACAATTACGAATATTATGTATCGGAAAGGGGGGGAGGGGGGGAGATGCGAAAATGCCATCGGCTATGAAAATTTTTCTTATTTCCTTTTATTGAATTCGCTCGATAACGTTAGAGGTTCGAGTGCCGAGGGCTTTCGTTATCTACAAGTGGGAACAGATCCCCGCCCCCGATTTTGGTAGCGTGGCTTCAGGTCACCGGGAACGCGTACATACATACTATACCGGGACGTGATACTCGGTTAACAAAGGTTACGAATGATACGTTTTGGATGATTCCGTACGAGAGGTTAATAACCAATAATTTCTACTCACCAAAGCGTAGACGGATCGGAGATAACACCGAAGACGAGTAATTAATAACCGACGAAGACGAAGAGATCCTTGACGCCGCAGAAACGGAAACGGAATGGACGTAGGTAGCCGGGTGGCGTCATGGTGACGTCATCCGCCATGAACGGTAAAATCGTATGGGAGTAGAGTGGATGGTTGAAAAGCGTCCGGATCAAATAGCTAGACTCTGGATTCGCTCAACTATTCTGGACAAATTCGCCGGTGTCGCGGAATGCGGAGGAAACGCACAACGGTGGTCTTTACAATCGAGCTGTAAAAATGGCGGAACCGAAATCGCGCCGTGTCGCACAAACAGAAGATTTATCAAATGTTGAGTTTGAAACGAGCGAGGATGTCGAAGTTATACCAACTTTCGATAATATGGGCCTCCGGGACGAGCTGCTGCGAGGGATTTACGCCTACGGTGAGATACGGTTCAGTTTTTCACCCAAGCAGCGAAACTAACCTACGAAAGTCCGCGTATCCGTTTCACAACTACCTACAATATTTTCCTTTCCTATACCTCGGTTATTTGATTGGAAAACGGACGAAACTACTCCAATGAAACGCAATCCGCTTATCCGTTAATTATTTGTCTACAACGCGGCTTTGCAATGCGACCCCGTAACTAATTGCAATACCTTTCTTCCCTTTCGACAGGATTTGAAAAGCCCTCAGCAATCCAGCAGCGTTCCATCAAGCCCATAATGAAGGGGCGAGACGTGATAGCTCAGGCGCAATCTGGAACAGGTAAAACGGCGACATTTTCAATCGCCATATTGCAGTCGTTGGACACTCAGGTGCGAGAGACCCAGGTACTCTGCTTGTCCCCCACCCGCGAATTGGCGACACAAATTCAAAAAGTTATTCTGGCCCTGGGCGATTTTATGAACGTGCAATGCCACGCTTGTATCGGAGGTACCAATCTCGGCGAAGATATAAGAAAACTTGACTACGGACAACACGTTGTCTCTGGTACACCGGGTCGTGTATTTGGTAAGTCGATTCTCGCTTTGAGTAGCATTTCTCTGATTAACGATAATGTTCCCACTCTGCAGCTTTGTGATTTAATATTCACGAACTTTCTCCTCATGCAAACATGCCTATCATCTATCGAATCGACATCAATCATTTCAGACATGATAAAACGCAGAGTACTGAGAACCAGAGCAATAAAAATGTTGGTCTTGGACGAGTCCGATGAGATGCTCAACAAAGGATTCAAAGAACAGATTTACGACGTTTATCGGTATCTACCCCCAGCCACCCAGGTCGTACTTGTTTCCGCCACTCTGCCCCACGAGATACTGGAAATGACCAGCAAATTTATGACGGATCCCATACGCATTCTCGTCAAGCGGTAATTATTATCATTCACAGATTTTGGGCCATTCGTCTGAATTCCCGTGTTGAATGTTACCCAGAGAAACGATCGAACAATATGTTATTTATTACGATAATCTGATGGAAATATTTCATTCCAGCGATGAATTGACACTGGAAGGAATAAAGCAATTCTTTGTGGCGGTAGAGAGAGAAGAATGGAAATTCGACACTCTCTGCGATCTTTACGACACTCTGACTATAACGCAAGCAGTAATTTTCTGTAATACCAAACGTAAAGTCGACTGGCTCACGGAAAAGATGCGGGAAGCAAACTTCACAGTCTGTTCCATGCACGGAGATATGCCTCAAAAAGAAAGAGATAACATTATGAAGGAATTCAGATCTGGCCAGAGGTAAATAGTCAGGATATTCCGTTTTATGTAATTTTGCAAATTTCGCAGATCCACCCTCTCACCTGATACACATACTTATACACACCTGTATTTCTTTTTCGGATAAAATCAGTCGAGTACTGATCACGACGGACGTCTGGGCCAGAGGGATAGACGTACAGCAAGTATCTTTGGTGATAAACTACGACCTGCCTAACAATCGTGAATTATACATTCACCGAATCGGGCGTTCGGGACGATTCGGACGAAAGGGTGTGTCCATCAACTTTGTTAAAACCGACGACATTAGAATTCTTCGTGACATCGAGCAATACTACTCCACCCAGATCGACGAGATGCCTATGAACGTCGCCGATTTAATTTAATTTCACTTCATTCGAATATTTACCTAGCTCAACGTTTTCATCCTGCCGAGGTACCGCAAGAGTTCTGCGTTATTTCTTCTCGGTTTCACGGAGATCCTATTATAGGATGAAAAAAAACTCAGACGTCATTATAATTCGTCCAATCTGGCATTTCTAAATCATACGCCAGAGGAGTAAATATTTGTCAAACTATTTTTTACCTGTAAAATAAAATTATTAATCGTATTAGGGGCACTCTAACTTTCTGATCGCGTGGAATTAGCTACACATATAGTATGATTCAGGCTTATTCAATAGCTGTTTATTAGTTCCGACGATAATTATTTCGCTTTCGTCTATATTCTTTAGACGGAAATGTTTGATTCAACCTTCCATTCCACGGCAAGGACAGACTAGATACAATAATATTTATGTGTAACAAGGATTGTGGGGATAATGATACTTATGTCAAATTTTAATAAAACTTCAGCAACCACACGTAACGCGTCATTTTCGTAACTTGTCGAGTGTTAAGTTCCTGACCAATTACTTCTCATTTTTCATAGAATATAGTCAACAGACGTTGATAAATTCTCTTTCATCAATCATGATACGATTGAACAACTTTGATCCTATACCTTGGTTTGTATTCCAAGAGAATGAGGCACCCTGTGTGTGGTTTGAAATAATCAATAAACTGGTCTGAGAACTCAGATGGTGTTAGCCCAGCCATTCCTGCTCCACTCAGCAATTTCTGGTCCCATATAGAACTGGTTATCATTATTGGACAGAATTTGTTTATCGTTTATTGGATTTTCTGACTTTCAGTATCTCATAATTCATTCCTGGCAGAAGGATCTCCTCCATAAATATAACTTGAACAATGAGGAGATGCTGTGGTCTTGAACTAGTGATGTTGTGGCCTAGAATTTCCTCAGTTTTGCAATTACCTGTGATGACGGATACAGTTTATAAAAATACGAAAACTACCCCGAACTAGATTCTGATCTCTCAGTTGTTGGTGGTATCGATAGCATCGAAATGTGCTTTCGATTATCAATGACCGCCGTACCAAGTTGGAGGCTGATATTCGACATTCAATGATAGAAAAGATCTTAGCTATGCTCGACAGGTAGCGGGTACTTCAGAGCTTTGGGCTAGATGTTCCAGCTCTTTAATATTATTGGAATGATAAATGCTGAACGAAGAATTATCGAGTCATGGATCAACAGGAGAAGGATTGTCAGGTCAGGCGAGGACAGCCTGTTCACCATTTCCACAACGAGTGTCGATCGGCCTCTCGCACCTCACCTCGTAAGTGTGAATTTATAGTAATACCATGTTTTATTGGCAATTAATACCTTGTTCATTTTGTCTTTGAATCGCAACAATTGCAGCGACGCGCAATCTTCAGGCTCGCCAAATGAATACAGGCAAACCCATGGCCTGCATCGCAGTCTACTTGATGTCCGGAGTGATTCTAACTATGGAGGTGGAACGCGGGAGTACTTCGCAGGATATCATCGCGATTATTCAATCGGAGAAAGAATTGGGACTGGTTAAAACTTCTCCGCCATTGGGGCAGCCTGTGTTCGCTCTCTGGCTTTGCTCCCAACAACTGGAAGTACAACTTGGACCCACGCACAAGCCATTGGAGTTGGGAAGCAGATGGCACCGCTTGGTAGCTAAATACGGAAGCGAAGGAGTCAGGGACGAAGAACAGCCTGTTCTCTACTTTCGTAGAAACGTCTTCTTCTCTCGGATCGACGAAGAACTAGTCAAGGAGGCAAAAACCCTGGAGTTGCTCTATGCCGAAGCCAGATACAATGTCTTGGAGGGTAAGTAAACCCGGTACCCGTATATCCTACGCCTAATTTTCATCAATCTCATATGTAGTAGCGTTTTAACAAAACTTCTCTTCGGCAGGTAGATATCCTTGCGAGGGTCAGGCGAGGTATGCCAGCCTCGGGGCACTCCAGGCAAGAATAGAGCTGGGACCCTACAACGCTCAGACTCACACCCTGGCCTACTTTCGTCGCCATAGGGGGAGATTTTTACCTCACCATTTCACATCCCCGACACTGTTGTTAGGACTGGGCCTTGGCTTGGGCCTAGTCGGAGGGAAAGGGGCTCCCGAAGTCCGGCTACTCGAACAGTACAAACGCATTCCACCCCATACGGGAACCAATGCTAATCCCCGTAAGCTGATAAGAAAGTACTTGGAATTCTGCTGGGGACTTCCCTGCTACGGCGCTACATTTTTTCAAGGACAAATAGAGCGGCCTGTCAGAGGACTCGCTTCCTGGATCACACATAGAGACTTGCCAGTTCTCGTCGCGATCAACGCCCTTGGTGTTTACATAGTAGACGACACTCAGTGTGTAAGCATTCGAATGGCCAAGAGAAAAGATAAGAAACGAATGATCGATGAATCTCTTCTAATTCCAATACAAGAATTTCTATATTCTACAGAGCCTGCTCCTTGGCCTGAAATACTCTGAGCTTAGTTGGGAAATGGCTAAGCCTTCGGACGAAGGTAATCCCGACTGTCTGCCCTGCCTGTTCCTGCAGTTTCCCGTGAGAGAGAACGGAGCCCACGTTTACAAAATTCTCCAAGTATTTTCGAGACAGGTGTGTACAAAGATACCTGTGTCAAATAGGAGAATTTGATTAGTCACTAGTTAAACCGAGTAAGTGAGTTCGATTTGCTAATTTATTGTTACCAGGCAATAATGATGGACACCCTGATCTCTGGATTCGCTGAAGAAAGTAGAAGGAGCAATGCTCGCTGCGATTCAGCTGCGGCTAGTCGTTCCTCTGATATCACCATTACAGCAAATGCCAACTGCTTCACTAACAAGCTGAGCAAGTTTACCCTGGCTACTTTTGACGACGAAGGTAGCATAGCACAGGCCCTGTTTAGCTGAAAAGTTTATCCCTCCTGCATACGAATACAGTTTGTAAATATTTGTCAAGTGTGAAATTAAGAGTCGTGAATATTTTCAGGGCGTTGCATCGGGCAAATGGGATCGTGGTCCTTCCAATGAAGCCCCGATTGACCTGGACCTGAAATTTCACTCACGATTCGTCGATATTCCCGTGGGCCTTACTCAGAAAGATTCTCGCCACTGGTTACAAGATACGCGACCTTGGCACGTACGATATCTTGCTATCGACAATTATCATATAAATTTAAATACAAGCGAACGAAAAGAGACTCCGAGATGTTTCATTCCAAAGAAATTTACTTCCAAATCATCATTATCTCACCTATCAGACTTGTACCAATATGTTTTCACTTCAATTTTATCCCATTCACACAGGGCGGTAGATGACTGCTAGACGAGGATCCGCTCTGAGATTTTCGAGTAACATTCGATAACGATCCGTTGCTAACTCCCGACATCTGTTCAATTGCATCTCAAGAGTATGGAGATGGAAGATTGTGTCGTTTATCTCGCTTTGGAACCTTTGTTCGTCCTCTCGAGAGAATTCATTTACCTGTTTGGCATACCAGACAATAGTTGACAATTGAATTACGTCTCAAGACTGGCAAAAGTGGACATTGGTATGGAATAAAGAGAATCTGGGACTAGTTGTTCCCCACATTTTCTAAATTGTTCGTTTTACTTACCTGGGAATGCCGAGCCTGTTTTTGCTTCAACTCCTCACTGGCTTTCTCGAACGCTTCTAATATACTGTTGGCTCGGTTCACGAGCTTCTGCTTAAAATCGGCCAGGCAATCTCCTTGTACTTGGAGAGCTTCAATTCTCTTCAAAGTTGCAGGATTCCCGAGACGAGCCAGATACGGGCCCAAGTAGTCCATTTCTTTAACAACTTCGCGCTTGCTCTGGGCTCTCAGCATTTCCTCCTGCATAGCGTAATACGAGGCATGATGAATAAACTCAACTGGTTATATCAAGGAATTATATTTTTTCCTAATAATTTCAGAGAATGTGCGAATATCCCTTACTCTGGCAAACATTCCAGCCTTGGCATCCTCATTTCTATTTCTATCGAACAAGGAGACTAACAGAGTAGGAAGCGAATATTCGAAGGAGCGACCTTTCAAAAATGCTTTCACTTCATCCTCCGCGCTTGCCACCAGCGTTCTACAGAGGTCCTCTTCCCTTAGCTGTTTATCCAGCTCGTAATAAAGCACGAGAGATTTTTCCCGGGGTGCCATTGGATCTGGCTAGAAAGATGGAAGAAAAATGAGCGAAGGCATGAGAGAAAACTGGGGAATTTTTGGATGCAAACTCAACGTTATATCCAGTCGTCATGTCAGGACTGAAGACAAGACGTTCCCCCCTATCGGATGGATGTGGTTTTATAAAAATACGAGTAGCTCTGGTACCCTTGCCTCTTTCGTAATGATATTTAAGTCTTATCTCGTTATCTCCAATTGCAAATTCCCTAATTCCAATATCTTTGCTCGCCGGTAGAGATTCGTTTCTATGATACCTCTCGGTTATTTTCTGTAAAAGTTGACTATAATTATTCCACACGGAAGATATTTAGTCTGAACCACGCTACGCACCCAAACAACTCGTACATATTCTTCTATCAGCGAAGTAGTCTTTTCACAAACGTATTGAACATGCCTGTATAGAATTGAAACTTGTATTATCAAATACTGGTACATGGTCCCAACCTACAGGGTTAAGGACTTATAAACATTAAGGAGGAAAAAAAAAAAAAAAAAAACTTGTGTTATTCCCCAGGATCTATCCGTGCTTATCCTTTGATATACCCAATTACCGATAATAAAGTCGATCTGAGCGGTTCACGAAATGTTGCACTAAGTAGGAGGGATGCATTTCAATTCTACTTAATCCATCCAAGCGAACAACGCCCCAATAATCCAAGGAGGTTTCCGAATCTACAGCGGCATCGCTCAGAAAGTATCTGTGTTCTGCGGAGGTACAAATAAGAAGTTAGTTTTATTTTTAGCAAAATCACAATCCCCTCCGACTCGTTATGTTTTCACCTTTGCATGCATCTGGACGCCCTCTCTCGTAGCTGTCGACAACGGATTCAGTATCCAAATTCTTGAGCGTTCTAACCAAACGATCGGCTCGATTTGCGTACGTTTCGTAGATAGTCGTAGGGCTTGTGTACTCGTAGTCTTCGTACAATGTTATCTTCTGTATCAGACCATCCCTCTGGGCGTAAGGAGCGTATAGTTCTAGTTTTGCCTTTTTGTACAATACAATCTTGCTTCCGCCAGGGTATCGTCTTTCGAAATCTGATGAAACAAAAAAGGGACTGGGTATTATGAGTTTTACAGGTTTGAAAATCGGGTAATACGCACTAAATTTATAGGGGGGAAACGCACCGATGCTAGATATTTCAATTCTGTCCACCCAAGAGGCAGGCATATCCAAATGCTTGTCAATCTCTATGTTGAACTCGTGGTCACCCTCCTCTTCCTCTATGCCTCTCGTTGACCAGGGCTCTCCAGGAAGAAGGTGTTCCCACAACTTTGGCTCGGTCAGATCCCAGTTGATGGAGGCGCAGCCGTCGCCACAGATTTGCATGTTTACCCAATAGTTCTGATCGTTCCACATGCTCTCTACACCCAGATATAAATTGTTTTTCTCATTATCCCCGGGGTAGTAATATTCTCCCGACGTAGGTTCGATGATTATCGGCTCCTTTATCTCATCTTTTCGCGCACCATCTTCTTCGGGGAGAATTACCACCCACGCGTGTATTCGGTATCCCCAGTATTCGTCTGGAGGTGGACGTTCCAGTTCCTATCACAATAATCGACGCAGGTATGTAATTGTTCAATTGTCCGTATGAGAGTAGAGATCGATAAATCGTACTATAATCATTTTCTCTCGCTCCTCCTCCTGGCGCTTGAGCTCGTCCTCGAGCTTTTTTTGCTCTCTGGCCTCCATTTCTAGCAGAAATTTACTCCTCATGTCGGGAGGCGGCTTCATTCGATATCTGGAATTCTCCGGAGGTAGGGGCACCTGTGCCGGCTCTTTCTCCTTGGGGAGATACGGGCAAACTTTTCGCGTACGATCGCATCGAACTTGTTCCCTGCTCGCGTAGCCACTTATTACATAGGCGTTGTAGCGTTGACCTAACAGAAGACTGGTCAGTACCGTGGAAAATTCAAAACAGTTTCCTCTTTGCCTGCGAAGTACCCTTGTCGGAGAGCAGAGACGATCTGGCTACAAAATTCAGATCCTTTATTAATATAATTTTATTCTGAAAAGTCTGACAATGTTTTCTTTTGCTCGATGTTCGTAATCATATTTTGTGGGACATAAAAAAGGGTGTAAAAATAATACGAGGGATTTGGGTGAATGGGCAGCGAACAGAACAAAATATATTTGGTACAGCGTATTTATTTATTTATTCATTTATTTATTCATTCATTTGCCTAAAGAATTACATGCCGAACAACATGACAAATCCCTATATAGAGGTACACAAGTTACCTCCGATAATATAATGCTAATGAATTATACGAATAACATAAAATAATGACAAGCGTGAAGATTCGCAAGACTTTCGTGAGTTACAAATTAGCGATAGAATTATTTGTAATTTGAATTTGAATTTTCGCGACGCTTTGGCGCGCATGCGCAGATCGTGGCCCTCCCGGCATGCACTTGTTTCCCCCCTTTGATAAGCGATCGTCAGTTGTCTTCGCGGGCGGGTAGGAACTTGTAGCCGTGAGTTTTTCGAGGTAATTAAACGAAATTACGGCAATTACGGGATTACGGAAGCTACAAGAAGTTTTCTGATAATCATTCAACGGCCCAGAGCCAGTGGGTATTGCATATAATCCCGATTCGGATCCGGGAGATTGGACAAAGTAAATCCCAACCTTGCCGGCCGGCAATTGTTTCCCGCCCTCGGCAAGCCGCGCCAGTCAGTTGTCTCCGCGTTCGCGTAAAGTTTCGGTTGTTGGTGAATAATTAAGAGTTTATTAGGTAGAATTGAAGTGTTTATCAATTTTTCAGTCATTTTTCTACAGTCCAGGACCAGTGAATGTTTCATTTACGCCTAAAGCGTCGCAAATCGAAGGCTTATAGTTTTCGCGAGTGTTGTTCAGTGATTTGTGAAAGTGTTGTTGACAAAAATTTTGTCGCAGTTGGTGAAGAGTGGAAAAGTGTGAAGTGTAAAGTGCAAAGTGTTACGCATGGGATTATTCGTTTGGATATCGTGGAAACCAGGGATTATTATACGGATTTATCTTCTACGGTGAGTGATTCAACTCGTAATTATAAATATGTAGTTCATCTCGGCGTGACATGATCGTACGAAGCCGCAGGCGGGGTGATAATTCAAAAATCTGAAAAACATAATCGTGCGATAGCAGCAATTGTCTACCAATAGATTCGAATGAGATTGAAATAGATTTCCATTCGCGCCCTGCCTTAGGATAGGGAACTCTGCGGATTCGTACGCCTCCCGTACTTTCCTAGGTCGGTACCGCGGGACTTGTTACCTACACAGATACCGACGCACCTCCCGTGCGATCTACTTATCCCGCGTCGCTAAAGACAACTCTATCCCGCATAAATAGGTCATTTCACGCCAAGAGGGCGGTAGCGTGCAACTGATTGTCATTAACTGAGTAAATTTTTTCTAATAAAAAAAAAAAAGAAAAAAAAACAAAATTCACCGAGTAAGCGAAAGGGAATGTGTTTATTTCCACAGCGTGAAGAAAAAAACATCATTGCCGATTTTTATTGGCATATTGTTTCTTCATTGATTTATTCCTCATCCAAGAATCAGGTGTTTCTTATTTTTGAAAGTAAACTACTAGACGTGCTTCCCATGGGCTCATTCGATTTCTTAATTCAATATAATTTCTAAAAATTATTGATCTTTATTATGCAACAAAATTTTATATATTCAATAATAATAATGATCACAATTTCGAAAAACTGATTTGATTTTTGTTTAAAAAAAAATTATAAATAGTCTTCATCCGATCACAAAACGATCACCGAGAAAGATTTTATATTGCAGACAACTGACCACGGTCGGAAACATCTTTCCTTAAATCTAGTCCAATTTTTTCAAAAGTTTTTCCCTGCGATTTGATAATGCTAATTGCGAATGATAATGTGATTGGGAATTGTCTTCTTTTTGATAAATATTCTCGCAATACAGTTTAATGCGGTTCAGAAGACCTCGGCGAGCTTGATGGAAATGGCTATAGTTGCTTGTCTTCTTTTTTATTTCTTCACTACTATCGCGATTCATATTCATTTTCATCTACTTCATATTTCATTTTCATATACTCGTTTTATTCGATACTAGACAAAGTTCGCGGGCGATGGAAACTTGCGCGTTAATCTTATCCCGACTAGGTCTCGCGTTGCTCGAGGGTAATATTGACTCCGTAGCAGAAAGTTGTCGAGAGGAAATTTGCTCTCCGTACGTACCTTATACATACATGATACATGCATACATGGCGTGTATATATGTAGGTATATCCTTTTTCGAACTCGTAGTTGGCGCAATTTGAAAAGCGGAAGAAAAAATAAAAGAGAGTATAGGACATTACCTCTATTATCGTCCGAAATACGCCGGCCGTTAGATACTGAATTTATTCGAGAACGATACAGATTCGTTGTATAAGATAATAAGAAATTCACACGCGTTATAAAAAGACCTAATAAATCCCCGTCTATTCGGCTATAAATCTGAAATGCTCGTATATACCTTGGGCTTGGCCTAGTTTTTATTACAGTTATACGCACAGGGTCCGTAGGTACGAGTATATTAGGTATAGCCCGTACCGCAAGAGCTGCAGGTGCGAAATGAGCATCCCTTCCCGGTGAAGCTACGCGGCGTGAGCTTACCGCGTACGTTCCTTAGCTAAGAACGGTATAACCTACCCGTGTATACACTCACGTGCATGTATTCGTACATCTATACGTGTACGTCTACACCACTATATTATATTGCGCCGCGGTCGTATACCTATACCTATACCTATACCTATATACCTATATACCTATATACCCTATACCTTATACCTACGGCTGACGATGAGAATTAGTGGGTGGAGGAAAGCCCCCTCTCGTTCCACCCCGTATACCGAACCACCCTAACCTTCGCCACCCCCGTTTTCTCCTAACGCCAAGTTCCCTGGAGGTGTGGGTGACCAGCGACGTGGACGACGTGGACGACGCGGACGAGATACCACCGCGGTGCGGCAGCTGCACCCGACGGTTCTCAACTCGCCAGATAACGATTATTTCCCCCGTTTTGTACGAAATGTTCGTATACGCGTGTCTATCCCTCTACATAACATCATGTATTATGGAAGATTCGGGACGCTTATATAGATTTCATCAATTTTTTTTAAATATCGTAAACGTCGAATGGCAATTAATCTCGTTTTTATCACCAATTATATCTCATTGCCGTTCGTTGCAAATCGATTATATTATATCTTGACATTCGGAGGGTTGACCTACCGAACCATCAGGTTTCTCCGAGTGAATTGAGCATAGGTATTTGTGCTTTACGCAATTCGGTCCGAGTCGTAAACCATTAGCGTAAACTATTATACAGTAGGCGTCATACCACTCGGCTGCACACGTGCTGCGGCAGCGAGTAGTGCAAGTCCGTAACCTACGACAACGCAACAAACCTGGAGTTGAGCTTGAATCGACCGATAAAGAACGGAACGCCGAGCGTCGTAATTATATTGTATTCATTATAAAAATCCTTCGTCCGTTTGCGAAATCATATCCAACTGCACTGGGGGTGCTCGTTACCTTCGTAATCGTAACACATACCTTCGTACGTCTATATGAGGCTTTCCACGTGAAACGGGCCACCTTCAGACCTCACCACCTTCGATTTTGTTCATATTTCAGGATTTTGTTCTACTATGTGAGAGTACCTTTCATGATTTTTTTTCAAAATTTTTCGGCCCCCCACTCGGAGTTCTCAATAATCAAAATTTTGCTAATTACAAAATCCCAGAATTTTCGATCGAAGATATCTCGCAATTAGGATATCATATCAACATGAACAAGGTGGTCAATGGATTCGTCTTGAATCCAGCTTTTCGATGAAAAATATATTGGATTTTTGAAAAATGATTTGGCTGTGTTTAAAAATTGATTTGAAAGTGTAAAACCAAAATTTCATCGATTATGGCATTTTTGAAAATTTTGAAACATTTTTTTTTTGATTCCACACATTTTTCCACATTTGAAAACGTCCTCTTCCAGATGGAGAAATTTCATTTTGATTAACTATAAAATAAACAGAAATGAAGCAATTTTTTTTTTTTTTTACCTTTTCATAATTTTTTTTTCCATTTTCAACCTAATCCATGGCTCCTAACCTACACGAAAAGTGAAGTAGTATGCTACCAAGGTGTTTTTGTAATATGCTTCTTAGAGGATATTCAGGTCGAATCTTCCCAAACTAAAGTGACTTTCGTGGACAATATTGCATACTTTATGATCAGATAAAAATCGGAAAAAATTCAACCGCAATAAAGACGATAAGAAAATTGATTTGAAATAATAATAATGCCCAAGAGTTATCGATAAATTGTTTGAATAAAACATTATTCAACAAGTTTTCAGAGAATGTTCTTTTTTGTCATGTGAATTGAATCCGTTGAGTTTTCTGACTACATTTAAATTTTTTTTTAATTTCTCGGCATTTTGAAATTTCGGTTTTCGAACCTTTTTCAATTTCGAAAAAGTTTGAAGCCATGGATTAACTTGGAAATGGAAAAAAAAATTATGAAAACATGAAAAAAAAATTGTTTTTTTTTTTTTTTTTTGTTTGTTTATTTAATAGTTGATCAAAATCGAATTCCTCCATCTGGCAGTGGACGTTTTCAAATGTGGAAAAATGTGTGGAATCCGAAAAAAATGTTTCAAAATTTTCAAAAATGACAAATTCGACGAAATTTTTGTTTTTCACTTTCAAATCAATTGTTGAACAGCCAAATGATTTTTCAAAAATCCAATATATTTTTTACCGAAAAGTTGGTTACAAGACGAATCCATTGACCACCTTGTTTATATTGATATGATATCCTAATTGCGAGATATCTTTGATCGAAAATTCTGGGATTTTATAATTAGCAAAATTTTGATTATTGCGAACTCCGAAATGGGGGGCCGAAAAATTTCGAAAAAAATCAGGAAAGGTACTCTCACATAGTAGAAAAAAATCCTGAAATGTGAACAAAATCGAAGGTGGTGAGGTCTGAAGGTGGCCCGTTTCACGTGGAAAGCCTCATATAATCATTCGGGTTGTTGTCGATATACATTCATACTTCGGGACGCGCCTACAGTTGAGATTGGTCAGGTGGACGGGCATATATTATAGGTACCTATCTAATATCTATGACTATAATACATCCTCGAGCCAAGAGCCTATATGAGCCAACAAGGAAAATCCGGATATATATCTGCAAAAACAGTATATCTGCAGTAGCTGGATACTCGGCATTATTTTCCCCGCATTTAGTTTTTCATGTCATTGAACGATGATGCAGAATTCCGCGTTAAAGTTAAAAACCGAAAAAAGCTACTCTCCGGCTATATCGCAAATTGTTGCAACGCCACGTGTGGGTGGATACAATCACATACATACATGCATAGAATTTATATCTACACCTATGTATAAGCAGGCGAAACACGTACATTGTACATAGGTATGTACTGTAGGTATGTTATACATTATATACATATAGGTATATGTATTTACCCATGTACACGTACGTATCCCACCTATGTACGCCCTATACGGTACATCGGCAATGTACAGCGAGGGGTTGGCGAGGGCGAGGTCGGGTGTGAGAGCCTCTCGCTGATTACGTCGCGGGGATATAGTCGCGCCGTACTCTGTAGTGGTGTGTGTGTGAGGGGGGTACGGGAGGGAAGGTGAAGGGAAAGGGGAAGGGAAGGGAAGGGTAGTGCAGGCTACAGCCAGGAGGATGGCGAGTACCGAGTATCTGCAACGTCTCCCTCCAGCCCCGTTGGAGCTCGGTTCGTATACCGCGTCGTCCTCCCTACGTGTATTTAGGTACCTATATATGTACGTACAATGTATGTATGTATGTATGTTTGTATGTATGTATGTATGTATGTATGTATGTATGTTTGTATGTATGTATGTATGTATGTATACGTATACGTATATACGGTACCCGCGGCTCTCGTAGTTACACGTAGCTCGAAGCCTAGACTAGAACGCGGAGGGTCTGATGGTATACCTAGCGTGGCGTAGGACGACGGAAGGCTAGAGCCTAGGATATACGCCATAGCCACCAACGGCGCGGTGCCCCCCAGGGGGTTAGTCAGGGGTGGTATATTGACGGCCGGCGTCGCGAGGGCGCCTATATTTAGTGCCCTGAGAGAAACGACGTGTTTCCAGAAGCGTCGTCCTTCGCCCCGTCGTGTATGTGTTTCACGGGTTACACGCGGAACTTTCGGCTCGGATCCGGGAAACCGATCCTTCCTCATTCGAGACTCTCGCCAATATCGTTACAATTATCTCTGTATAGTAAAACTCTCTACGTCCGATTAGATTTTACCCTTCATTTTTGTACTTTTTAAATTTTATTATTCATCTTTTTCAATGAAATCAAGCGAAGCATACTGCCGCAACAGTTGCGAACGGGCGTCACGCGATACCCTTTTATACCCTATTATACACCTGCATGTATACCTATGTAGTTAACTGCGCGACAATTGGATCATGCATCCTGCGTATATTATGTATAGACTGCCAGCGATGTATTGAATTCAAGTGGGATATACCCTGCATCTATCTCCGGCGCAATGATGAAATTCATTCATTCATCGCAATCCGCGCACAATTTACCCGCCACTTATATTTCGCGAGCTTTTTAATGTTTCTCTCTTTTCGTTTTTGTTATGGAAATAAAATAAGATACTTTACGTCCACTTATACATACCTATAATTTGTACATATAGGAAACTATACCCAATATGTGTTGTTCCCCTCTACAATCGTGGACGTGCGTATTATCGTGGCGTGGGCACCTCGCAGGTAGCCAGGTATATATAAGCTACATCGTACGAGTATACCACGTGTATATGTATATCACACCTATAGGTATGTACCTATGTAGGTATAGGTATACGTAATTCGCGATAGCTGCAGCCGCGGCAGGACGGAGGGGGATGGCCGGGTGAGGCGGAGAAATTGCGACGTCGCCCAGGTATATAATATTAGCCCGGGCTCGAGTCCCCGCGTGTACAACATAGATATATACCCACGTTATACCTACACGTAGGTAGGTGGGTAGAAAGGATAGGTATATAGCGTAGAGCTACGCGTTTGCCTTTATCCGGACGGGCGTAGCGTAGCGTAGCGCAAGGTAGATATAGTACGACGCGGGGCTACCATAGTACACGTCGTCGTGCAGAGGGTCGAGAAGAGAGCCGCGCGCGTATATAGTCGTTTCCTAGAAGGCTCTTATCCTAACCTAACTCCTATAACTCCGGCAAGCCTCGTCGGCTGCGGAAGGGCCCCGAGGCCAGAGGCCTGGGACTCGTAGGCGTGGTAGGACCCGACCCGAATCCCCCGTCCCTTGCACAGTCCCCGGAACAAGGGTCTTTAAAGCCGCGGGGAATTTTCTACTATACCGAGAAATTAAGCCCCCGCTGCCAAAACCTGCGTAACGCGTTTCTTCTTCCTTCCAACGCGGCTATATAGGCGCCGCGGACTTTTCGTCCTTCCATAGCAGTATAACCTACCCTATATAGCTACAATACTAATATCGGTACCTACAAGCATATATAGACATATAGCCTTATCCCGTATCCGCCGAGTAGCCACGTGTATGTATAACGTGATGCGTATGTACTTGCGACTTGCGAGAAGTTTCGGGGACTCGGAGAAAGTGGAGGGGCAATTAGGGCACATGCAGCCGGTATTATACCTGGTGCTGCAGCTAGGCGAGAGCCGAGGTAGGATACCTATACTGCACTCGGAACTTTGAACTAGAAACTTGTAAAGTTGCAGCCTGACTGAGGTAATGCAACGTAATGGGTGTGTCGGAGTCGTATGAATGAGCGTCGCGCAACAAGTTGCCACTAAAAACTCTCGAGTCCGCTCGCTTCAGTCGAGTCCTGTTCGTTACACGTCTATATGTGCTCGGTTTCCTTCGTTCCCTATACCAGCCGTTATACACCCTCTCCGGCTTTTAAAGTCTTCTTTTTAAAGCGGATCTCTCATAACACTCATGATCGCTACCGGCGTGTACGTACTGCACCGGCGCGCCCGCCTGGCCGCCTTCCCTCGCGCACGTTATACATACATATACATAGTATGCCTTGTTTACGTACAAATAAATAATACATATATATAGGTAATAGTATACGTAGTACATACCTGATGTATTTACGTACATTTATTAAACGAGAGGACATTTGCTGCATCTTCGTGGTTAGGTATATACTTAATGCTTATATTATATGTATACAATATATACATACATATACCCTTGATGGAGATGTGATGCGGGGCCGCGATCGCAGTAGCCACATACATACATACATAGAGAGAGCGAGAGTATGGCCGGAAGTTGGCTCGCGTTATTCGGTGTATACCTACGCGCGGTGAAAAGCCAGACCGGGTTCGGATTACGTTGCTTCGACGCTGCATCCGGTGCGCAGGGAAGAAATTTTAACGGTCGCAATAATCGACAATGATTATCGAACGGATCGCGCCGTGCCGAAGCCGAACACCGCGTCGCGTTTATTTATTGTTGTATACATACCCAGCTACCTATACCGCCGCTGCACCTATATACCTACCGATACCCATATGAATACCTATATACCAGCTACATACCACATACATATAATATATATACATATAGGCCCTCTCCCCAATCAGCCCCTAGAGCTGGTATATACCTTTATACGCACGTATATGTAGACGCGAATATTATCCTCCGCGGTATGCCTATAGGTACGTATAGGTACAGCAGAGCTGTGTACAGAGATACTCTAAAAATTAGCCTGCAGGTATATAATCTAGGTATGAGTGGATTCGCACGAAGATGAAGGAATAAAAGGTTCGTATTCGTACCGCTGCGGGGATCGCGGAGCAGGGAGAAAAAGGGACGCGATTGTGAACCGCGAAAGTCGAATCGCGTATAATATAACTTCTACGTGTATACCCACGTTATCGATGTATAGCGTTTCGAAAGTATATGTATACCCAAAAGCGAAGGGGGAATAACCCAAGATTTGACTGACACATTATTATTTTTAATTTCGTTTTTTTTGAAATAATTCAATTATTTTTGTTATCACACATTATCTTTTTTATTTCAAATTTTTTCAAATTTTTTATTTCACATTATTTCATCTACCTATTTCAACGTCATTTTTTGTTATTCCAAATCAATTTTTTTATTTCGAATTAATAATTGCGAGGTTAGTTCAGTTATTCTGCGTTATTTGAGTTATTTCTTGTTATTTCATTAATTTCAACGTCAATTTTTTGTGATTCCAAATGAATTTTGTTATTTTTAGGTAATTTATATACTTGGAATTAACTTCTGCGAGGTTACTTTACGGTAAATTTTCATTATTCCAGTTATTCCCTGGGTTATTTCTCAATGTTGCACGGACTATTGACACGTTATTTGAACGATTTATTTCCCCCTCACCCAAAAGCACGCGAGTTGACGTTACAGTATATATACATATATATCCTTTTATATTATAAAAATATATCGCCGCCACCGCCGCCACCGTGTCAGTTATAAACAAAAGACGATCGCAGGGAATTCTGGGTAATCTTGGTTACCATGGCAACGGGGATTTCCGAGAATTACCAAGAATTCCTGGAATTACCCAGAATTCCCGGAATTTCCCCTTGCCATGTTAACCAAATTCAAGGAATTATGGGTAATCTTGGTTACTATGGCAACGGGGAATTACCCAGAATTAGCCAGAATTCCCGGAATTACCCAGAATTCCCGGAATTACCCAGAATTCCAGGAATTACCCAGAATGCCAGGAATCCTGGGGTAATCTTGGTTGGCATGGTAATGTAGACTGCACAAGAATGAAAACGTAAGACGTAAGATGTCAGACGTTAGACGTAAGATGTGAGACGTAAGACGCAAGACGTAAGACGCAAGACGCACGACGTAAGACGCGAGACGCAAAACGGAAGACGTATGACGCAAGACGTAATACGTAAGACGCAAGACGTAAGACGTAAGACGTAAGACGCGAAACATAAGGACCACCCTCATATACATAGTTGTATTATACAAAACATGAGTAAAAAAAAAAAGATAGAAAAAAAACTAAAAAAAAAGGAATAATCATGCGATCAAAAAACAAAATGTAATAACAAAATCATCTGTCTGGATGTTATAAACATAGTTGGGGGGGTTGGCACGCGTCGCGCGCAGGGGGCAGAGCCCCCCTAGTATATATATATATATAGTGCATACATATAATAACTACTCCACTTGGGAAAGATTCGCGATGCGTGTATTCAGCATGCCAACCTACACCCATATAAGTATAGACTATAGGTATAAAGTATTTGTACGGCAGGGATAGTTGAATGTAGGTAGAGGTATAGCATATAGGTTCACCTACCTACGAGGTACTGATCCCCAAGTTTGAAAAATCAGACTACTCGATATATATATATAGGTAGCTATACGTATATAGGTATTTCATATTATATATTTTGGTGGTAGCGTACGCTAACTTTTCGGAGCACCCCGTATATACCTACCTACCAACCTACGTAGCAGTATGTATATCGTATACGTAGGTACAAGGTAGAGGTAGGTAGATTATACCTACTGCGTAGAATGCTACGCGAAGGTATAGAGGTTCGCGATGGGCCTGCAGGATACATAAGGGAGCTCTTTATGTGGCACATAGGCGCTGCTGCCTGGCGTTCGCTCTGCGTGTGACGCTCAAATTACCTTGGCCACCCCTCCACCCTCCCACTCCCCCTTCTTCCCCCTTATTTCACCCTGTGCTGGCTCTTCGCCGTCCTGCGTTTCACCCTTTGCAGCCGACCGACCGACCGACGTATACGTACGGGCAGACGAACGAACGAACGAACGAACGAACGAACGGACGGACGGACGGACCGAACGACCGAACGACCACCCGCCCGCGTCCTTTAACCCCCCTTTGCCGCCCGCGAACTAGATATGTGTGTACAAAGTGTACGTGTCTGTGTGCGCGCGCGGATCTCTTGCTCTCGCTCTCCGAGAGAAAGAGAGAGAGAAAGAGAGAGAGAGATAGACGCGGGTCTCTCTGAAACGCGGCCAGCGGCAGACAGGCACCGCGGGTCACCGCCTTCCCGTCCCTCGACTCTCCCTCGCCTCCTTCCCCCTCGCGACGCCCTTGTTATTAGTCGACGGTATGTATATAGGTGTGTGCCCACCCTAAATTCACTCGGTCGCGTTGGAACGCGCACAAATTTTGCCCTGAGGTGAGAGGAGCGAGAGGACGAGGTTCACGTTCTGCACCTATCGTTCTTATTATCTCTCGCGTTCTAAACTCGCGTCGTACATAGTTACATACCATACCATACCATATACATTTACAATCACATCTATAATACCGCTTGCATCTGAATCTCCGTATTGTCATTATGCATCGGTTTGAAACTCTATTACGTCGCTCATAGTTATATACGAATGTGTATATGATATGCCAGTATACAACCTACTAGGTACATATGTATAGCATTAGGCATGTATAGGTATGTTCTCGGCGAGGGAGTATATATATGTTCAGGGGACTTGGGACCGCGTCGCGGCGTTGCGTTGATTACTTGGTGGCGAGGTCGCGAGCCTCGTCGTCGCGGGAAGGTCGCCCTCCTCCCCCTCCCCCTCCCCCATCCACACCCCCACCCCTACCCCCTACACCACCTCGCAATTCGGTCGCGCCTGTCATGCCCGTTAGTCGAATTTAAACCGCCTCGACCTCGCCGCGGGTCTAGCAGCTATATATATATACGTGTACGTCTGCGTTATAGGTATACATAGGTATATTATATAGTATATGTATATGTATAGGTGGAGAGGAGCCCTGCTGCGAGCGCCTGCCTCGCCAAGTAGCCAATCTCAAATCTTGCCCGCGCGATGTTCCCCCAAGCCCCGAGACCCTTTACGTTCTAGGTATATTATACACCTATACCTATGCCTATACCTATACTGTACGTATACGTGTATATACTGTACAATATGTACATACGTACGAGTATATCCTTGCTATGTACACGCGGGTATTATCTCTGTATATACAAGATACCCAAGTGTGTGTACATAGTAATAGGCGTGTGTGTAGACGATGTTAGGTAGGTACGTAGGTATAGGTAGGTAGGTGCAGGACGAGGGAACGGACCCGCGACGAAGACGGGTAAAGGACGAGCACCGCGTGAACGCGATCGCGCGCGCGGGTTCCATACGCCATTCGGCCGGCTCGCCGCGGTGAGTCATGCATCGCGAGCTTCCTGTTGCCAGCCTGCCTGCCTGCTTGCTTGCTTGCTTGCTTGCTTGCTTGTTTGCTTGCCTGTCCGCCTGCCCGTTTGCCCGCTTGCCTGCTTGCCTGCTTGCTTGCCAGCCTGTTCCCGAACCACCCTTCGTCCTCCCATCGCCTCCTGCCCGCGTCCCTTTTGTCTGACGATCCGTCCGTCCGTCCGCCTCCTCGCGGTGGCCGCAACACCGTCGGCTCGTCCGTCACCCGCAGGGTTAAGGGTCTCCTTTTATCTCTACTATATACTGCAGAGTACGATATACATATAGCGATACGTATATACCTACATCTAATATCTATACATGTATACATGTTGGACCACCGCGTGGGTGTTTACCAATGTGTGTGTGTGCGCGCCAATGCGTATATCGGTAGGTAGGCAGGTAGGTAGGTTATAGGTAGGTTATATAGGTGTACGCCGGAGATAGATATATAACGTACACGTGGTTGCAATATTGGCACCGGTGCAGCACCGCGATCGTATAGGTATATATAAGTAAGTATAGGTATGTACAATGAGCGGATATATACTGTTATACTCGAATATACCATACATACATGTATGTACATTGTACAATACATATATCGATGGGTAAATAACTCAAGATTTATTACTGACACATTATTTATTATTTTTTTTTTACGTCATATAATTATGATAAGTCAAATTATTACATTTACTCGACATTTTTATTCGTCTCGAATTATGTTTTTTAATTTCAAATTTAGTCTTCTATTTCACATTATTTCATTTATTTCAACATCATTTTTGTAATTTCAAATTAATTTTCGCGAGGTTATTTCACGGTAAACTCTCATTATTTCTATTATTTCTTCGATTATTTCTCATTATTGAATGTATTTCACTTATTTCTCATCCCTGGTTTATTTCTCAATATTTCATTTTATTCTCGACGTATCAGGTATACATATGTATAATATGTAGGTGTATTAAGACGTTTCGATAGGTGCGTAGTAGGTACTACATATAGATTGTAGGCACGAATGCTGTGTACAGTTGTGCAGGCCTACGTGTTTCTTGGTAATTAATCTAATACCATTGACCACCTTTTAGCGCGCGCAGAGCGGACAATCGATCCGCGGTGGACCGGGATACCGGCGTATAGGTAGTTAGGTACCTACCTATATCCATACCTATACATACAAACGCTCAAGCGCACGCGGACCCCGCGAATTAGATCTCAAATTGAAATTCACACTTTAATGCGCCAAAGTCTATATCTCTATATCTTATACCTATAACTACGTACATGTACGTATGTACCGATGTACGTAGTTTCTATCCATCTTTCTGTCTCTCTTACTCTTCGCGTTGGGGTCGCTACGGACAAACGGTGCACTGAGAAAAATAACAGCAATAATGTTGTTAAGATTGCAATAAACTATTGTAAAATACCAACCTACAATAATAATTGCTGAAGCTTTACAATAAATGTTGCAAGCTTCTGAGCAATATGCTATTGCTATTGAAGTCAGCAAGACATTCCATCTGCTGTTTCAGCAATGTAGTATCGTGAAATGCGTATTGCTAAGAGAATCTTGCATGAATTTTGTATATCTTGACAACAACATTTTATTGCTACAATAATCAGCAATAAACTTCACTAACAATTTCAGCACCCCGACTATCGTAAATTTCATATCGTTGTAGACAATATCAATAAACTTCATTAATATATTGAGCAAATTGTTTTGGGTGTTCTCATATAGAACTCAACCAATAGCGCTACTTCGAATCATATTCAAAGTTCAAAATGCTTGATTTTGGATAATATTTATAATATAGAAGCCAGAAGGCACGATGGTATCCTTTACGCCGGGTTACTTCATAAGCGAGTATCAAATCATATGAGGCGCCACCTAGTGCCGACCGTGGATTATTGCTGGAAATACGAAGACTATTGCTGGTCATGCAATACGAAATATTTGTTTGTATATTGCAATCCTTACAATAAAAGATTGCCGCATTCGCCATGGGTTGTTGCGATAGCAACAATAATTCTTTGCCGGTCTGGCAATATGGAATAGTTGTTTGCATACTGTAATTTTTGCAATTGGCTATTGCTGCTCTGACCATGTGTTGTTGCAATAGCAGCAACATAGTCTCGGAGACAGTGGGAAAGCGCAAATAGCAATAAAATATTGTAGCTCAGTCGTAATGGAATATTGCTGGAAATACGATGACTTTTGCCGGTCATGCGATACGACATAGTTGTTTGCATATTGCAATCCTTGCAATGAAACATTGCCGCTTTGACCATGTATTGTTGCAATAGCAACAATATTTATTTGCCAGTCGTGCAATCCAGAATAGCTGTTTGCATATTGCAGTTTTTGCAATGGAACATTGCCGCTTTGACTATGTGTTGTTGCAATAGCCGCAATACAATTTTAACAATAATGAACAAGCATGTACAGCAATATGAATATTGCACTATTCACCAAAAAAATAACTGATTCAGCAATATTTTCTTAGCAAGTGTATTATTGTTATTATTACGATGTTCATTTTTCTCAGTGTGGGCCATCGTAGTTACAGCTGCGCGAGAGTACGAAACTACCGCACGCCACAACTCCTCGCCTGCCTAAAATAATATGCCATGTAGGTATATATCGTATACTACATACATACATACATACATACATACATACATACATAGGTACACTACACCTACAGGTATAATGCGTATAGTATAATAACACGGTTGGACGCGCCGCGCAATAGCCATACGACTCCCGCGCGTTTATCCCCGCGCAATATCGCGGCTCGGCTGTATACCTATATTATTCTTATTATTATTGTTGGGATCATCATTCGCAAAGCGATTGATTCGAGGGAATCTGTCGAGTGAAAGATGCGGATCAAGATCATTATGACAGAGTTGTGGGGGAACTTTTTTAAGTACCTAATATGTACAATATACCTACAAACAAAGTCCGCGGTGTGGGTGCCGCTTTAGCGTGTTTGGTACTCGGATAGGATCGAAGGTATACGGGATGTGCAGAGGGACGAGTGAGAGAGTTTGAGTTTGAGTGAGCGAGAGAAAGAGAAAACTCGCGAGAGAGCGAAACGGCAACGGCAACGGCAACGGCAACGACACAGGGTATATATAAGCTATGCGCGGCCTGTCGCACACCCAAACTACCCAAAATAGAATTGACCGCTGAATATTGTGACCCGTACCCACCCGACTATACCTAGAATCTTACATACCCTCTATATGTATACTGCCTATATCTAGTAAGAAGTACAAGAATTTGCCGCGCCGACATGGCGCGAGTTTTCATTTTGACCGTCAAAATTTTCGAGGGAGAGATATTTGGAAAAGGAGAGCTGGATGGAGTGAGGGAATTGTAGCTGGTATATATTATACAAGGTTATATATGTATGTATAAATATGCGTGCGGTACGTAGTCCTACATACATGCATATTATAGGTGGGTAAAACCGGCGGGTCCCTGCGGCCTGCTGCAGGCTGCAGGATACAACCGCGGCGGTGCATCATGCGGGTCTCGCGATCAGCGAGCCGAGTGTCGCAGCTGTCGCCCCTGCTTCCCGCTCTCACAAAGGCCTTCTAGCTCGCGGCGGCCAATGCCTATATGTATACGTATATGTATATGCTATATACGCGTGTCAATGTATACATATGTCGGAACGTTGGCATGTATTCGCGTTGTATATACATATACCTATATAATAATAGTCGCGATCTCTCACTAGCTGTAAGTATATGTATAATACATACGTATGTACCTATATGTATGTATTACTACGTATAGTATAGAGGAATTACGTCGCGTCATCGTCGCCGGATCGCCGGATCGCCGGATCGCCGGTACCTGACCCGACGCCGCGCCACCGCGAGTAGAGCCACCGAAGCACGTAATGCCGAGCACCGAAAGGCGCGCGGAATCGCGGACCCTCGCATCCTGTCCGTCATCCAGGATGGCTGCCTCGGCGGTAACCCCCTCCTTAAATATCCCCCCGTATCCCCCGTATTCCCCGTATTCCCCGTGTTCCCCGTTTCCCGTCCATATATACATGGGTAATGGGTATATACACCTACATACATATATAGGTACGCGTATACCAAGTGTCGCGGTTCATATATCCCCGTGTGCGTATATACCTAGGTATATGTAACGTAGGTACTCGTCTTTGCGAGGAAGCCGCAGTCGTTCGCATACATATGCGCCTGTATTCCAAGTTTTATACATATACGTATATGTATACATATTTGTATATAGGTGTGTAGAATGTACAACAGCGCCCACCACGGCTCCTATATCCCTAATCCCTGTACCGGTGTTGACAAAATATTCTTATTCCTTTCTCAGGTCACGGCGCCCCGGTATATATATAATATACGTATAATACCTTATACCTATACCTATATACGAATACCGACAAACGTATGAATGTACACCTCGAACCATCTCGGTGTATAGGTACGCGTAGTGTCAAGGGATTCCTACACATATGCATGCGTTTCCCCAAAGTTTCAACTTTATTAACAATAATAAGCGTATCGTGGCGGGAGATCCGCTAGAGTCTAGGCGAACCGCGTCCGATATGCAAATGCAGAATGAAACGTATAGGTACACATGTTATATGTAAACTTCACCGCGGTTGTGCAGGGTATATATTTCAAAGTTATACAGGTATGAAGCGCTATTAATTTGTCGCGGCGGTCAATCAATGAATCAATGAATCAATGAATCAGTCAATCAATGAATGAATCAATCAATCACTCGGTCGGGATGAGTGAAGAGTCGGCGGTGGTGGTCGGTCGTGGCATAATATACATAGGGTAAGTCCGGGGGCGGGGGGAGATGGCCGTAAGAGAGAGATGGCCAATTGAAAAAAATCGGGGTTCTTAATGTTTAAAAAATATATATTTTAGTCCTTACGAACCACTATCCATGCAAGACAAATAAAAAAAATATGGAATAGTGGTAACCAAACTTTGAAGGCAACAGTGGAACAAAGTGTATTTGACTGACCATGAAAGTATTACAATCCCCATTGCTACGTGGCTAAATGGCGTTAAGGGAGAGATGGCCAATTTGAAGAAATCGTGGTTCTTAATGTTTTCTGACAAATTATTTCAATCCTTACGAACCACTATCCACGCAAGATAAATTAAAAAAATATGGATCAGTGATACCCAAACTTTGAAGGCAACGGTAGACCTAAAGTGTATTCGACTTTTTACAATATTCCTTACTACGTTTAAGTGATTAATTTGATTGTTGTCTCATTTACAATAATCAATTGTATTTATTTTTTGACACGTCAAATGACCAGTGAAAGTTATTTTGCATTGTTTAATTATTGAGAACTATTTACACACGAAATATGAAGGACTGGCCATCTTTCCCGGCCTATTCGGGAGAGATGGCCAATCGAAGGTATTTACAAAAGTATATCTAATTCAGATACGATCTAAGTAATCGATATTTATCGATGACGTACAACACGTTCAATGAGTACTCTTGGGTTGAGCATCATTTTAAAAATTTTTTTCATTGTAATAAATAAATGGTGGGCAGTTGAAAAAACTATGGCCAACTACCCCGGACTTACCCTAATATAATGGGTATATGGGTACGAGGTGTATGTAGAGCACGGGTGCAGGGATGTAGAGATGTTTGAAATTAGCCCCTCGTCGTGTATACCTATTTATTCTTCTATCTGGTGGAAGGAGAGCCTATTATTGGAAACCGCTCGGGCGCGTATGCCGTTTAATTATCCCAAATTTCTGGAACACGCGTTGGTCAGAGAAAAGGACCCGCTTCGTCGTCGGCGCCGCTGCGGGCGTTGGGAGGCGAAATTTTCCGTGGAAGCAGAAACTACGCCGTTCGCTATATATACCTAGGAGGGTTCGCGTCGGCGATGGCGATGGCGTTGGCGTTGGTACAGGGGTTGGCGATGGTGGTGGTGGTGGTGGTATAGTTCGTAGGAGCGCGACAAAGGAGGACGAGACCCGACCGTGAGACGCGGTACGGGGAAAGGGGGTCGTGAGGGTGGAAGTCTGGGGTGGTTAGAAGGGGCAGGGACGGAGGGACGGAGGGATGAAGGCCCAAGGGTGAGTCGGGTCGCGAGGGACGCCGCGCGACCAGCTAAATAACGGCCCGCGCCACCCCGTCCTCCAGCTCCGGTCGGACGGCTTCGCCGTGTTTTCCCCACTTATAAAGCTGCGCTGCCATGCCGGTTTTCTTTATTTTTCAGCCCATCTATACCTACATAGGTATATTGCATGTACTTACGTAGTAAGTACGCGAATATACGTTTGTCATTGAATGATGATAAACGATTATCATTCGCACTCCGACGAGATCCGCAATAACGTTGCAAAAGGGCGAGCTAGGGTATCGGCGTTTCCTTTCTTCGTTGTTGATATGTTATAGTTGTATTCCGTTCATCGGATTAGGTATATCGCAAAATCTGAACGCCTTTATGTAAACACGTACCTTCACACAAGTTTTTTACTTTTCAACAACTGGAAACAACCCGGGGGAAATAATGTGTCAATAGCTCGTGCAATTATATTGAAAAATAACCCGGGGAATAACTGAAATAATGACAATTTACCGTGAAATATAACCTCGCACAAATTAGTTTGAATTCAAAAAAAACCATTAGGAGTAGAAAAATGATTTGAAATAAAACAAATAATTTGGAATAAATGTAATAATTGGATTGTTTCACAAAATAAACAAATAAATGAATACCTAAATCTTGTGTCAGTCAAATCTTGAGTTATTTCCCTCTCGGGCTTGGATCGCTGGAGTGTGATACACAATAAAGTGAAGTAAAGAACGTCTCGTTACTGGTATACTACCATATGTATATGATGTACACACGGGTATAGATATAATAGGTATAGGTATAGTCATTAGCTATAACATATTTCTTTGGAATCTCGTTATCCCGGAAGTGAACGGGACGCGCTTCGCACCTGCAACGTGGCCTTGACTCATTACTCCTCATTTGCAACGCACGCGTATACAAACAATTTGTACCTGCGTATACATACTCGTATCTACTCGCATACCGCATCCGTATGAATTGATGTAGGCAAACATCGTATACCTATAAGCATATTTATGTGTACACCGCAATTCATTATTTGACCCGAAATCGGCAACTGGGTCAGCGTAATCACGTAGCGACGAATGTACACTACGCGCGGCATTCCGGGTATAACCTATTATTTCAAATTATCTTTCATACACGTGGAGCCGGTAGTATACAAGTTACATAATTCTACATGATACATGTATGGGTGAATATAAATATATAAATATAAATATATTTATGTATCCGAAAAGAGCGCGATCCGCGACTCTCGAACGTACGTATAGCGTATACGTATTATAGGTTCGGCTAGGTTATAGGGACGGTGTAGGTATAAATCCCCGAGTGGTATTGGTATTGGTATTGGCATTGGTATTCGTATTCGTAGAGTGGTGGTCGTAGTTGTCCGTGAGGGTTTTCTCGCGAGGTTGGGACTTGCCGCGGTCGGTCGCCGCTTCTGCCTTTATGTATTTACACCGGGGTGGGTTCTGGTCGGTACCTAGTACATTACATAGAAGCACCGGGGTGGCAGGCAGAAGGGTGGCCAGGGGGGGTAAGGACGAGGCGAATGGCAAGGCGGTGGGCCGACGAGGGTTACAGGGGGTTAGAGGGAGGGAGGGACGTTAGGAGACAGCTGCAGGCCATGCGAGGGTCCGCTATACCGTGGTCGCTGCCTCCGCTGCTGCTGCTGCTGCTGCTGCTGTTGCTGCCTTCGCGTCGTCGCCGCTGCTGCCCGTCCCTGGCGAGTGAAACAGGCCGTTTACCACGCTCGGCTAGTCCCATCTCGCTCCCTTTCTCTCTGTCTCTCTCTCTCTCTCTCTCTCTCTCTCTCTCTCTCTCTCTCTCTCTCTCTCTCCCTTCCTCTATACCTATATATATCTCTCTCTCTTTCTCTTCACCTTAACGTACCTAGTCGGCCGTCCCCCCGCCGATCCCTTGGCGCCCCTTTGCCCTTAGCCGCGCCGCGATGCGAACCCGCGACGGGGTCGACGCGGGGCAGAGGGAGCTATGACGGGGCGGGAGGGTTTCACGGAGGGAGGGAAGGAGCCGGCGTCGCGGGTCCGCGGACCGTCCGGCGTCCGCACAGCCCACAGTCGTGCGTCGCGGTACCTCGCGAAAGGACCGTCTCCTTACTTGGTAAATGCGAAATAAAGAAACCCTGCAGCGTATAAAAACCCCCGGAAAGGATATTGGCTCGCTGCTCGCCCATTGTTGTTGTTGTTGGTGTTGTTGTTGTTATCATAATAACTATTATTTTTACCACAATCATCGTCATCGTCCACGATGCCGACAAAGTGACCGCGGTGTTTACAATATCCCTCTTCCCTCCTCGGTGGCGGTAGCCAACAATCGACACGATTGTCAGTGTTGATGATAATCATTGTTATCATTATGTGTCGTTGATGTTTACGCGGGTTATGTACAACAGTGTCGATTGCCGCGAATACCTTCCACGCTTTGATAATCGTATAACAGCAATTACCTGTCCCCCGAGACTATACACGTTTTAATAAAATAATTATTAATAATCATTAATTTAATAAATTAATATCGAGTGTGGGATTATCGAGGTGATAAGGATATAATAAGAGAAACTTGGAGCGATATATATACGGTGATAAACGGACTGTGAGAAGTGCGACCGGCTCTCTGCCTCGTGGTATCGTCGCCGTGACGGATAATAATAATAATAATAATAATAATAATAATAATAATAATAATAATAATTCCAATAACAACGTATATTTCCTGCCTGCACAACGAGGACTGGTTGAACCGAAGCGCGGTGGTTTACGACCAGGTGGACTCGGGCCGGGGGGAGGAGTTGTTTCATTCATAAAAAAGTTCTTTATTACATTCGGCGCATGTGCCATCATCCGACGTACGACCAACTCGCCTCGTCGTTCTCGCACTTGGTATCATCTCTCGATATACCCAGCCGTCTCTCTCGTCTAGGGTCGAGCGTAATTCCCTTTCAATACACAATCGGCTATCCGCCCGCGCATTGTTCGCACTGGGAGCAAAAACAACGGGACATTCCCACCGCCACGAGGAGGACACGAAAACAACTCTCAGGCAATTAAAGAGAGAAAGAGATATAAACAATCAGGAGTCATCGAAGGTCGACCTCGTGCTGAGCGAGGAAGAAAATTCAAGTAAGATTGTGAGAAGAAGTAAGAAATCGGCGATAAAGGAAAGTTCGTAAAGCAGGGAGAAATTGATTATCTTTTAGCAAGATGAGAGGAGAATCGGCTGCCCGACTCGGCAAGCGTCCCTTGCGGGCGCTTTCGGCTGCTGAAAAAATGGACGCTATTCAAAGGGTCCACGAGGGCGAGAGCAAGGCTTCGGTAGCAAGGGACATCGGCGTGCCAGAGTCGACTTTGCGCGGGTGGTGCAAGTCCGAACACAAGATAAGGGGAATGGCACGTAACTCTTGCACCCCGGACAGCGAAGCTCATTCACCGGCCTCTGGCTCGGTGAACGCAAACAATTCCTCAATGGCTGGGAATAGCGAAGACGAGGGATGCACCGGTAAGAGGCAAAAGATCGACGTCGACGCCGCGGCTACCGCCAACGATCGCACGGAAATTGAACGTGCCGGTAAACTCGACGGACAGCCAAAGATCGACTACGCCGCGTTGATGGCCAGCGTAGCTGCCATCAGACCCGAAAGCGGCGGGTCTCTCCTACTGCAGCAACTCGGCCTACTCTCAACCGCGACAGGGGCGATCGGTAAAAATTTACTCCAAGTACCGTCCGCTGGCGGAGGAGGAGGAGGAAGAGGAGGAGGAGGAGGGGGCGGAGGAGGAGGAGGAGGAGGCGGTGGAAGTCAGAACAACGCCGCCGTGGGCTTGGTTGAAAACGGACTTCAGTACACGAGGAGCAGCACCACCGGGACTACGAAACGACAGCATAGCACTTCGGCCGCGGCGCCTACTCAACTGGATACGGTAGAGAAATCTGGCTCGAGGAATATCCTTCAGCCAGCGGCCGAAGCGCCGTTCGCACCGGCACCGGCGTCCCCTCGTAAAACTAACGATAATCCCCAGCATCCCGGCAAGGCGAAGAAGGAAAATGATAACGGGGACGGTGGCGCGGGGACGGGGACGGGGTCGGTAGGGAACAAGGTCGACGAAGCCTTGTGGCTTTGGCTGACCCAGCAGCAGCAGCTACTCGGACAACAATCGGCGATATTCAATCCCGGGGCTAATCAGGACCTCGGGGGTTCGTGGTTTTGGAAATGGTACAAACAATACGGGTTTGCCCCTGCCGCCCCGACGCCAGCAGCTGTTGCTAAAAAATCACCCACCAAGGCGAGAGCCCTACTCGACAACGTTCTCGGCAATAACAACAACAACAACAATCACAACAAGAACGAGAACGTCAAGCGGAGCTCGTCCGCGGTACAGGAACAAAACGGCGGGGAATCCGGTGACTCGGTTCAACTTAGTACCGAAGAGGCTGTTGCCCATGGGGAAAAATTCCTCAAGTGGTTGGAGAAATGTTCCGAACCCTCCGTCTCGAGAATGCAAATTATGCAGTTTAGATATCTTTTGGACAATTTGAAAACTTGCCGAAAACCACCATCCAGTTTGAAACGTAGTAGAAAATGAAAGAACGAACCAACGAATTCGCGGTTGTTTGTGAAATGATTCTTTTCTTTTGATTTCTGGATGTTTGCATTTTTTTTTCTTGTTTTGTTTTGTTTTTTCTTTTCTCTCTTCCTCCTCGAGACGGTCGACAAGGTATAGGTGAATAGGAGGGGGGAGAAAATGTACATATAGCACAACCCATTGTGACTGTTATACGTATATGAAAGTCGAAGTAATACCAAAATCAGACGATAGTCGTATAAGTAGGAAATAATTTTCAAAACACATCTGGTAGGAAATTTATTGAAATTTTCATTGGAATACTCGTTAGCCTGTAGGTGTGAATAACCAGCCATACTCTCATACCCTACCGCATATATTATTCTGTAAGCCCTTGTGTATGGTAGAGAGACAATTATCTGTTTTCATTCAGTTCCGAATTTTCCGATCGCGCCACTCGTTCGTTATTTGTGTATAGGTGGGTATACATATATGATATTATTATAACACAGCTCTACACGTGCTGCGTCCGATACAAGTTTATCATAATTCTTTGCTACTCTAGAGGGATTGTTTTCTAGTTGCGCGTACACATACATACCGTGTAAACATATAATTATAATGTTTATGTATCGTCATCAAGCATCGCGATGCGGGGTAAAAGAGAATACGATGTACCTCTAGAGGGGTAAAGCAACGTGTTATTCGGGATTTCATGGAAACATATAATACGCGTATACAGGTATACCATGGCCGTGTAGGATCCGTATAAAAAGTATATGTAGAAGAGTAAAAAAGGTACATAGGTTCACTTGTGTATACTTATGTGTAGCGTAAGTTGGAAATTGCAAAGAGAACTCACCATCAGTATCGGATCCCTAGGTGGCTCGTAAGTTAGATAATCGCTGACAAACTTTGCGCATCCTTGCCAAGTATACAATTCCGGATACGGTAGCGTACTTCGTTTAATCGTTGTAGAGACAAACTTCTGTACGTAAATAAGAGAAGGATAAATATGAAGAGAAGAATGGTAAATATACTTTGCGGTCAATCTATGTACATACGTATTATTTATGTGTATTTAAATTCTATCATAGCTGTGAAATGGATAACGAATACCCCGAGTTCCAATATATTCGACGTTTTTCCTCGACAAAATGTTTATCCTTGTCTCGCACGAACGAAATAGAAGAAGAAGGAGAAGATATAAAAATAATTCATCGATAATTGACACTTTATTTTTCACATATACCTGAATTATATTTTAGTCCAATATCGGCACCGAAGACTCACGGGAAAAGAATTCTATTATTATACACGCGGATAGATGAATCTTATACCTATCGCAAATCGTATATAGAATGTAGAGAATACGTTTTTTCTTTAAAGCCAAAAAGCTGCGGCGACGCAGCCTGTAAATAAGACTGCAGTGACTAAGCTCTTAAATTTTAAGCGCGAACTATTATATGTATTATAGTAGAATTACTTTAGATCATAGGTAAGAATAATGAATGTATAGCGAAGTTTATTTTTATTATTTAGATGGTAAAGAAAATAATACGCATAGTTAGCGAAGCCCGCGGTGTCTCTCTGATGTTCACATATACGATACTGTTTCACCACATTCGTAGAACTTGTATTGGAGAAAAAAAAAACATTGAAAAAAAATGAAAAAAAAAAAAACAAAAAAAAAAAGAACAATGAGGAAAAGAAAGAGTAAAGAAAATAAAAACCCAACTCGGCGCTGTTTGAGATATGACATTCCTTGTTACCTTATGATAGTATAACTTACCATTTAAAAAGTTTAATAATAATAATATTTCTATTTATGTTTCGTTTTAATTTTATATGAAAAATGAAAAATAAAAAATTGAGAAAAAAAATGAAGAAAAAGAATGAATGAAAAATAAATCGCCTTTGTATGACCCGACATCGAACCTACTCAAAGAAAATAAATCGAAACATGCAACTATAACGTTCTACCCGTCCGTCTTCCCTAAATCTATTTACGCCATACACCTACCTATGATCTATGTGAAACTGACAATGAATGTGACGGTAGTTACATTCATTGTCATATACAGTTAGAAGATGATTGAGTCATGTACATACGTACGTATGTATGTTGTATACCTGTATCCCGTACTCGTTGTCGCGGGCGAGCAGCAATGGTTTTCTGTCCGAATAAATTGCGTGATACTGTCTGCGAAAGTTATCGGCGTACCATAGTAGGAGTTTTTCTTTGTCGCTGTTCCCGGTGTAGCTAGCCGACGAGTATTTCCTAACCGCATCATCGCGGGTAATTATTTCCGGCCAACTAAGACGGATTAGACACAATTCCTGTTGTATTTGTTTTAATATCGATGCTGTTATTTCAATCGGTCCATCCGTCGACACTTCGTCCCCTGACTCTTCCTCATCCTCCGTGTCATTATCGTAGTAGTCGTCCTCTTGGCCGTAAATCGCCAAGCCCATCGTCACGCCGGAAGTTGGCCTCCGCGAAAATTTCTTCGAATACGTCCCTGCAGTCGTATTTCCGCCCGTGAACTTAACCCGGCTTTCAGCCCCCACCTCGAAACCTACAACGTTTCCCGTATTTTCCGGATCCATCCAGATACCACGCGGACAACTTTTTATTCCACGGTATTTTTCCTATACACCGTGTCCATCGCCCCTCGGTATCTCTTTAGTTGAGACTCTCGTCGTATGCTATACGCGGAACGTTCAACGCGCCTAATAACATTCGACGTCGTCATAGCAACTGAATCACCTATACAAACTGATCTCTACCTATACATAGGTAATGAAAATTTTCAAATTGACCGGGGGGAAATTTTCATGCGAGAAAAATATATATCGATTTTCTGTTTGTTTTTTTTTCTCGTTTTATTATGAATTAAAAAAATGTCCGATACATGCAATAGAATATATCATTGGTATAAAACATACACACGTAGTTATTATAAGCGATGGACGAAAAATACGTAGTACATACTTATACGCAGTGCGGTTCTTCTCTTTTCTTTTTCATTCTTTTTTTTTTTTTTTTCTTTTTTCCTTATCGCATACGTATTACATATTTATTACAACAGGTATAATGTTTTGTTGTTTTTTTGTTTTCTCTCAATTTTCTCCACTTTTCGGCACCTAGTATACAATATACACTTTATTGATAATGATAATAGTAAGAAAAAGAATAAAGAAATTGTATGCAATAAATTTATAGTTACTTGTATACATGTTACAGCATATACAACGAACCATTTAACGAAACCGATATAAACATTGCCACGGGACTCGTATCGAGAATGTTGCTTGAATGAGGATACATAGTAGTGAGCTAAAAGATACATCGCATACATACTTACATACATACATGCATACATACATACAAAGTATAAATTCCTAGTCCCGCGATAAAGTTATTATTCTGATATCTCGACCGAATCGAATATAGGCTAGAAAATATATGTATATATATATATCACACCGTACGCGACAAATTTCTCTGTTTGTCAGTACAAAATTTTAATGGCATAGAATTGTATATTGTATACGGTTTATGCGCGTTACACCCCGGCCCGGCTCGGCCCGGTGCCCTCTTTCCCGTACAATACACACGCCAAATTCCCCCTCCCGCTCCCCCTCCCGCTCCCCCTCCCCCTTCCTCTCTCTCTCATTCTCTAGATAATTTATAGGTAGACAAACTTCGTTCAGTTGGCGTCGCGAGGATCTTGTCTCCATTTCTGAGCGGCCTCCCTTCTCGCATCCGGTACCAATTGCGATCGCATACCGCCGAGAACGTTGCTGGTAGCTTCGGTAGCAAGGATTATAGGCTTGACCACCGTCGGCGGTATTTGCCTCAGCACACCTCCGACCGCTCCTGAAACTCCTTTCTGCTCGTGCTCTTCGCTCGCAACGCGCACCAGCTGGTTCGCCGTCTCGCCTAGGCCCTGTAGGGCAATGTGAAAATATGTATAAAGGTGAATAGTTCGATTTGTCGATTGTTGGAGAGGGGAAAATCGTATTGTTACCTCCTTGACGAGCGTGTAGGCGTTCGCCATTCCCTCGCGGATGTCCAACGGTTGATTGTACCGTTTTCTCCTACCCTTTTGCCCCTTGTTCTTTCGTCTGACGCTCGGACCAGGGCTGACCATGTCGTAGGCCGTCTCAGCGGTACTCTGTATCGCGTTTACCAACCTCGAGGTCAATTCCAAAGCCGCCATCGCCGTTGAGGTTGTGAAACTGTTGGCACCGCGTTGCAGTCCTCGTACGATCCGTCCGTCTTTTTGGTACTGCTCGATCGGCAGCCAGAACAAGTCGCGTATACCTTGGACTGAAGATTTGGCAAATATGTAAAATATGACGGAGATCAAAATCCCGCGGCCGATAGAAAAATTTTCCCGAGATTTCCCTCAATACTCACAGAGTTGTACCAGAGAATGCATCGGCCCGACTCCCCCGAGCAGACTTGGTAGCTGATTTTTTTTAATATCCTGTAGCCATTCGGAAAGCATAAAGGCGACCAGTTTGTCAAATCCCAGAAGCCCGTGACGGTGAGTCAATCTTTTCAGCCTCAATTCGGAACAGTTTAATTGAGCCAGACCCATCAGAAGGCCGGCGAGCGGTCCGTGGGTGAGATCAACTCGTTTTCCCTGATAATCCAGCCTGACGAGGACCTCGGGGGCGAAGATGAGGCTTCTGCACAAGACGGAAGATCGGAAATGAAATGTAAAAAGAAAAAAGAAAAAAAAAAAAACGAAAAGAACAACGTATAGTCGAGGTTTATGGGCAAATTTTGTCATATCTCTTACCTGAAGTAAATCGGGCGAGTATCCTCGTGGACGTCGCCGCTAGTCTTTGCCTCGGATTTGCTTTCTCGTATTTTCAATTCGTCCTCCAGGAGTATAAGCAGATTCTGATCCACACCGGGGCTTTCCGACGCGGTGTCCGTCGCTGCCGGGACGTCGTAAGTGGACGATGACGATGACGAGGAAGATTCGTTGACGCTCATTACGGGGGGATGATGGGTGGGAGTACCGTGTTTCGAACCTGGCGAAGATTGGGCGCTACCCGGCGCGCTAGCCCCGGTACTTCCCGGTAGAGATTCTTTCGGACTTCCGCCCAGTTCGGTAAAGAAATTTATAAGAAACAACAGGCTGTCTTGGTCGATGTTAAGCCTCAACGGGAGCAGACTCAATTTCAGGCAACATTCCTGGGCGATTAGTTTCGGGTCGGGTCGAACGTGTACCGCCTTCATGGCGAACATGTTAGCGTGAGATTGCCGGGGTCTCGCCTCGCTGCTGTATTGGTAAAGGAACTTGTTGATGTGCGACGACTCGAGTCGATCTCTGATCTCGATTTCGTTCACCAGCAAGACTTGCCTCGAAGCCTCGGCCGTGTTGTCGGGATAAACTTCGTGCTGGAATCGAACCTTGTTCAATTGCAGTTCCATAAGAACGTCCCGTTGTCGGCCGGGACCTCCAGACGCTTGCCAATCGGACGTTGATTCCCGGGATTTGGCCCGCGGCGAGTTTGGTACACTTCCGAAACGCACTTCGTTCGGTGCTGTTTTACTGAAACCGACTCCTCCGACCCCGCCGACGGCTGAACGGCTCCTGTGATAACGTAAAAATGTATGAAAAGACAGGACAAGACAAAAAGCTACACGCTACTAAAACTAATCCAGCAATTGGAAGGGAAAAGGATAATCGACTTGCCTCCCCTGGGTGGAATTCCCGGAGCGATGTGGACCATCGTCAATGGTGACGTGTTTTTTCGGACACGTTTTCGAACTGTCAAAGTCCCTACCTCCGTACATGTGCCATACGAGGGTCATCTCGCATAGCGTGTACCTCAGAATCGCGGGAGGGAAATGTTTGGGTGCTTTGAGAAGATCCGTCTTGCCCAGCGGTATCGTGAAGTGATTGTCGACAACTCGGATCGGCTCCTCGGACAGCCACCGGATTTCCGGTACCCCGTGCCTTGGCATTATACCCGCTCCCGCTTCCTCCCCCAAGATACAAAAGTCGTCGTCGGGATAATCGACCCTGCCGATTCCACCATCCGCGGCTCTTCCCTCCGGTTTTTTATCCATCTCGCGACCCGCCTGCGTCTGTATCGCCGGATGCGATTCGTCCGGGAAGAAAAATACCTGCGCCTGACTCTCGTTCGTCGGTGATTTACCGTCGTTGTTCGCCACTGTTCCTGTTACCCATAGATTGGAATAAACATATAGAAAGACACGCACCTACGCTACGGTTAGATCAGACTCGAAGTTTTAACGGAATTCTCCCCTTTGCCGTAGCTATACCTTTAACGGTGTCTTCCATTGCGTCCACCATTAAACTGTTGACACGTTCCTCTTGGCTCTTACTCAACGAATTCACATTTTCATCCCCCAGGAGGCTTTCCTCGTCGGCGGAACTCGGTACGACGATGTTGTCGGTGCTTTTGGTACATGGTACGAGATCCCCGTCGCCGGCAAAGTAGGTGAGTAACTGCGTCAACGCGCGACCCGAATCCGAACAGGTACGAACGTGAAGAACGTTGTTGCTCGCTCTGAGATCGACTCGCGGTGCTCCACCGCACATTTTCTCGTTTAATCTCAACGAAAGTTCAAACAATCCGAGATCCATTACGCAGACGTAGTCCCTTCTCAGATCTACGCCGCTGCCAATTTTTTCCGATATAAACAAGGCCACGTCCTCGGCTATGAATCTAAGCGTCGAAGTATTCGTCTGCGCCGCTATGTTGCTAGATACGCTGAAATTTCCGAGGGTGACCATCGAGCGTAGAGGTAGATTCAAAGGTCTGAAAATTACGAATGCGTCATATCGAAGGCTTGATTTTTTCGCATGATTCCCGCGGGTCTACAGACACGCAAACGCACCTGTAATCGACCGCGCAGTCCCAGAGGTGTAGATGTAATTCGGTAAGCACTCCGGGCGGCGAATATCCGGCTACCGGATGATCGGACACGTCCAGACAATCCGTTAATTGCGTGAACCAAGATGCCTGCGAAGAACTCATCCTGTGACCTAAAGTCGCGTTCCTCACTCCCACCGCGACTCTGAAAGTCTTTAGTAGAAACAATTAAAGGACATCATACCGTAGTAGAATTTCTAACAAACTAGCGTCTGTAACGTCTACTCGGTCCTACTCCCGTGTTGAAAACGGCCGTCGTTGGTAAATAAAGGTGGTGTGACGCATATACGGCTTTCCACGTGAAACGGGCTACCTCCAGACCTCACCACTTTCGGTTTTCATTATGTTTCGGGATTATGTTCTTCTATGTGAGAGTATACCGTCCCTGATTTTTTTCAACATTTTTCGGCCCCCCATTTCGGAGTTCTCAACAATTTCGATCAAAGATATCTCGCAATTAGGATATCATATCAATATAAACAAGGTGGTCAATGGATTCGTCGTGAATCCAGCTTTTCGATAAAAAATACATATATTGGATTTTTGAAAAATCATTCGGGAGTTTGTCAATTGATTTAAAAGTGAAAAACCAAAACATCGAATATGTCATTTTTGAACATTTCGAAACACTTTTTTGTTTCGGATTCTACACATTTTTTCACATTTAAAAACGTTCTTCGCCAGATGAAGAAATCCGATTTTGATTAACTATGAAATAAACAACAAAATATATATATATATATTTTTTTTTAATTTTTTTATTATTTTGTTTTTCATTTTAAACTTAAAAGATGTTTTTCTAGTAAGATTAGTCGTCTAGAAGCATCATTCTTTCAGGATGTTGAAGCCGTATCTTCCTCACCTAATTAAAGTGACTTTCGCCGACAATATTGTATACTTTATGATCAGATATAAATCGGAAAAAATTCAACTGCAATGAAGACGATGAGAAAATTGATTTGAAATAATAATAATGCCCAAGAGTTGTCGATAAATTGTAAAAAGCCAAACATTATTCAACAAATTTTCAGAGAATGTTCTTTTTTGTCATGTGAAATGAGTTCGTTGATTTTTCTGGCTGCAACATATGCTATAGTCAAAACCGTTTCTTTTCGACCTAAAAACAATTCTAAAAGCGAGAAATAATTTTCACAATGACGTTTAACCCTGCCTAAATAACGATACTTGTCCCATTTAATTAACATGCGGTTTTTGCACTTTTTAGTAAACAATTTTTATTTCGCTTATTATACTCTTCAACTTACGAACAATGCTTGATTCTGCTTTTATTATGATCCCTTTAGATGGAAAATTTTCATATTGGTGGAAAACAATTTATTATCTAAGTTTTGAAAAAGTAAAAATTCATTTTTATTGATTTTTCTAGTTTTTTCGTTTAATAAAAATGAATTTTTACCTTTTCAAAACTTAGATAATAAATTTTTTTCCACCAATATGAACATTTTTCCATCTAAAGGGATCATAATAGAAGCAGAATCAAGCATTGTTGGTAAGTTGAAGAGTATAATAAGCGAAATAAAAATTATTTACTAAAAAGTACAAAAACCCCATGGTAATTAAATGGGAAAAGTATCGTTATCTAGGCAGGGTTGAACGGCATTCTAAAAATTATTTCTCGCTTTTAGAATTGTTTTTAGGTCAAAAAGAAACGATTTTGACTATACCCAAGTGAAAATAGCCAACTTGGTAAATAACGGACGCCCTAATATATATGTGTGTATGCGGATAGTACAATAGTTGATATTTGTTGCGCATGTATGGGTGTATATGTATAATGAGGTTAGGAGTGTCACGTTACACGTCCATACTGCGATTTTTTTTGTTCACTCACCTTTATTCTATGAGTTTGATGGGCAGCCTGTATCCGCACGGCGACGCTGAGCATGTCTTTTTCGGTCGAATTCCCAGTTACGTTAGCACCTCTTTCGCTGCGGTATATCGTCGGCTGACAATGTCTGGGTGTTATACTCTGCATACTTCTGAGCGGGGGGGCCTGAGACGGGGAAGTAATAAGGCCGCAATGATTCAAAGATACGTTTTTCAACATCGCGCAAACGTAGCCAAGATCGTTATTCCCTTTGTAAGCGCTGACTGAGAATATCAGGGTGTCTTCTAGCCGTAGTATCAATTCCCCTTGCTGCCCGGGAATTACGTTGTGAGACGAGTCTCGGACGGGAGTATACATGCTCGCCAATCCTTGATTGATGTTCAGGGATAGAGCTACGTTGCTCTGTCCAGTTCGTGATACTTTTTTTTCGCGTTGTTTGTAACTCCTGTCGGCCGCGGAACGATATATCCCGTCCTCGTCGGAGTCCGAATCTGAATCGTACTGAATACCACTCTTGCACATGCTGAATCTGTAAATTGACGATTCACAATTTCAGCACAAACAACGAGTATGCTCGAGTTCCGCTCGCTGTGACGTATTGAAACTTTGTATCACCTCGGGTATATTGATTCTTGCAACAAAGTTGAAGCCAGATCCAATCCAATGTGGGATTCCATGTGCGCGGTGGTTTTTGGTCTCGGTGCTGAAGGTTCCCAGAGAAATAGGTCGGAATTGAATCGATTGTAAAGCAGTTCGTAGAGGTGCTTGGAAGGTATCTGAAGAGATACAGATGGCAGGCTGATTTCCAACTGTATTCTAGATCCCCGAGTTGCTTCCTCTATGAAATCTAGCATCTCTTGTCGATTTCCCGGTATAACTAGCTCCTCGCCTTCTCTGTCAATGATTTCAGATGTTATCTTATATTATATTATATTATATTATATTATATTATATTATATTATATTATATTATATTATATTATATTATATTATATTATATTATATTATATCATATTATATTATATTTCAATTCTAATACCAACCTGTGGTCCGGACAACTATTTCTATCGTTGTGCGCTTCGGGTTTGGAATGAGGCGTGTCCGACTCGTGTACAACTCTCTTTGAGCTGAAAGGTGACGGCTGATGCTTCATAGAGTTTTCTAACGAGTCATCAAGGCTCGGCTCCTGTTCTCCTTCCGAACTGTCCTCAAGGGGTCCTCCCAAATGTTTAGGGTAAACGGTAATTACCATCCTGGGCCACCCGAAGCCTTCCCCGCCTTGCGGTAACGAACTATTGGCCTTTTCGTCAGCTGACGCTCTCCCGATTTCTACCGGCACATCCGCATCCGCTTCTGTGTATAAAATCAACAAATCCCGACACTGAATTTCATGCCTAGCTTGGCAATGGTTCCGACTCTCCATAGAGGAATGAAATTGCGCGTCTGTCAGCTTCAAAGTTACATAGTCTTGCCTCACGGATCTTTTCCACCATGGCGTTCGGCTCATATCATGCAAGGGTCTCAAATCTGGTACAGGAAATCTGAAATAGCACTCGAATAATTTACTTATGCTGTATTTTCATTTTCTTCTCTTCATGTAGTCTCTCGTAAATCAAATAAGCTCACCTGAGTTTTATCTTGCAGTTCGGGGAAGATACTTTGATGCCAACTTTTGAGTCTGGTAGCGAAGGACTTTCCACCGCTTGGTAGAACAATGCTTGCTGATTCTGGAATTAGATGTAACAATATAATGCAGTTTGTAATTACAAGATCTTTACTATTCTGCTGAAATAGATGAGCTTGAAATAAATTCTTACAACTGCATCTCTTGACGTTGTAACCGGATTGCAGCTGCATATCGGATGCGGGTTGAGAACTGCCGATATTCTGTCCACTATAGTGATATCCATTTCGCTTCTGCATTCCTCTAGTTGAATACTGAAAATTCCCAAATGCAATCTCTCTCTTTGCTTACAATATTATTAACTCAATCGAATTCCTTGAAATTTCACTAAAAAGTACAAAGAACTCCAAGAATTTAGCTAAGCTTACTCGATTTCTGTGCGCGGATGAGCGAACTTAGTGAGCTGAGCATGCCTCACAGCTTTCTCGCTGTATTTGAAGCGTGCTCGGAAATCAGTCTTATTGGTAAAGCTGTAATTATTCGTTGGACCGTCCTTTGGGAATCCTAAAAGTTCTATGTATTCTACGCTAGGGGTTTTACTCGCGCTCGTGCCGTTAGAGTCTATCAGACATTCGAGTATCTCCAAACTGGCTAAGCTGAGACTTCCCGATAACGTCGAGGCCTGGGAGGTCGTTTTTTCGCTTCCTTCGACTATTAGCGGTGCTGCCAAAAGCCTAGAACAGGACGAAATGATACAAATTACTAGAATGTCGGTAAATAACGAGAATCAGGTCACAATAAACTATTGAGATGGGAATCTCGAGCCAAAGCATTATCATACCTAATATGACTGAGCTGGCAGGCTTCTACAAATAATTTCGAGGCTCTCTCGAAATCTTTATTGCCATATCCAGTTGCCGCGAATATTCCTAGTTTGTTGAAAAAATCTTCAGCCGAATTTTTCATCTGCCTTGTGCTGGCTTTGGTCAATCCCAATCCTTCGATAGACGTTGTGAGTATATCTTCGTGCAATAAAATAATCGCCATCGAGGAAAGCCTTATATGAAATTGGAATACTTCGGCAGTTGGGTCGGTATCTATGCTTTGTCTATGCTTATGAGGTTTGTGGGCGTTGGACACGGAACTTTTTGAAGTTACGCTACTAGCGGATATGCTCCCTTCCATGCTGGTATTGTTACTTGCTACAGAGTCGCTGGTTGTCATTACAGCCCCGTGTAATCGCATGGGTAGAAATTCGTCCTCGTTGTCAGATTCGTCCAGAGAAGCGGTTGACCATCCTTGGGTATGGCGCAGATCCTTGGTCAAAGAAATTATTCATGTTATTTTATTCTTCCTGATCCATTATTCTTAGCAAATGATTTCTTACCGTTGTACGGAATCCTTGAAGCGGATGAATCTGCTGTAAGAGTTCACGTTCTATACGATTGAAGTCGCTACCTGCCATAGGTTTTTCCATACAAGGTCTAGGAGCTACGTTACTCGTATCTTCCAAATCTGGAGACGCAAGTCCGTGCATTAGCTCCAATAAAACGTGGAACTGTCGGGGGCTGATGAAAGAGGTCAAGGCTCCCAGCGTAACTTCGAGTTCCACCTAGGCAGGAAATAATCACAATTTTTCGTCAACATGCCATTAGTTTGGTTCGATTTTAAATCCAATTTCCTATAGTTTTCATAGTACCTTGGGTCCTAAAACTCCTTCGCCTTGTTTGATTTTCAGTCGCACTTCCTGCCTTCCAGCCAACTTTCCAAACATTATCGGGTCTGACTCGGAGAGATGGTTGATTATATTTTTCTCTGGCGGGGTCTGCATGTTTTGAGTAGGAGATATTTGTGCGGATGAGAATTGACTGTCTGAATTCTGTCCGAGGGGTGAAAATTTGATTAATCCAGTTGAACTTGTCAACGATGGAGTTTAATTTGGAAAAACAAACGAGACCATCTTCACAGAATATTTGTATCTTGCTACCTTGGAGTCTGGCGTCGAGCCTCTGCTAGCGGTCATGACGCTTCTAGAGAAGGTTCTTGCTCTGGAGGGGAATTCGTCGGTATGAAAGGTGACTCCCTCGAGGTAGAATCTCTTTGTGGTGAACGCAGACACCACGTAGCCTTTGGTTGCCTGATTGGGATCCAGAGTCGAGCTGCCAGGGTCAGAACCAGCTTCGTCCGAATACTCTAAATTTTTAATACTCATTTCTATCGCTACACCAGTTGCCGAATCCATCGGTACATGTTCCAGGCGTATCACAGTGTCCAAAAACCTCACCTTGACTCTGCACAGTACTGTAACCATACAGGACATTCAGAATGAATGAATATGTCAGATTGTTTTCTCTTTTCATTTTTTCAAAGACCCTAGGGGTATAAGCATGGTGAATCGGTCCCCCACATATATAAGATTTGAATTTCATAATATCATGATTGAAAATTCATATTAAAAGAAACATTATTTTTTTCCAAGGATCTTAGGAAGCTATATTATAGCGCTTAATTTTTTTCCCAAGAGCTATTATCCGCCCTCGAATGATATTCAAAATTTAGGTCAATCGGTTCAATCGAACCTGACAGAAAAATGTTTTCTGTTCTTTACATATTTTGCTTTTTCTCAGTAACCAATTAAGTTAGGAATTTGAAACTTCCAGGATCTTGTTATTTTATTATCACCTACATATCCAATGAGTATTATTTAAATATCTTTTCTGGGACCAATTCCCCATGCTTATACGCTTAGGGCTTCTCTCTCTCATTACTCGAGTCTATAGCCTGGGCAAATAACTCCAGCCCTTCCAGGGGCTGGGCAGTTTCTGCGCCAGCTGCATCCTGCTGTAAGCATTCTTGTGCCAGCTGCATACTCGAAGTCATGGAACTCCACATTGATTCGAACATTGAAGTACCCGTGTCAACTCTCTGTCTTGGCTGAACGGTAAGCCGTAGTCCCGTAACTTCGACATAGCTGGCTTCGCTCAGCAGAGTTGACCATGGAATACTCACGGACATCTCCGCTACAAAGCCATCGATAAATTCCAGAGGTAGATGCTGTTGTTCTCCCATCTCGTTCAGGGCCTGGGAAATTTTTTTAATCGACAGAGAATAATCAGAGTTTGCAATGTAGTCGCAAAGAACAAAGGAATATAATTACAATGTTCTTTCTTACCTGAACATCGAGCCTGACGTCTGTAACGCGCCCTGTGCCGTTGTACAAATCTACCGTGAGCTGATCGAGGGTCAATTTTTCTTCTAAGAATTGGCCGAGGTATCGCTGGAGGAGATACCTGCAGGCCCTTTTCTTTATTCCTTCCGACCAGGGGAGACATCCCAGCCAGGACATTTTGTCTGTTTGATAAAGTTATTGCTCCAGGACAGGCATGGGAATGGGGCTTTTCGTGTGATAGTTCAATTCTTCATCACTCCCGGACTCCAGGTTGGACTTTATCTTGATTTTTCTTCACCGGAATGTCGAGAATCGATTTATTTGAACAGGGACTCGTGTAACTTTTTTCCTTCACTCGTGCATGGAGCAGAAAAACAACACTGAACATAATACGACGATTGACGTCTCAGGTTTATACGGTGCACTAGACACTCTACGCGCATCGGCACTCGGCTGTGTTTACGAGTTCGCGTAACAAACTGCGTACGTCGTACTGGTATTCAGGTATCTCCGATCCCCGATCCACCCCGATCCACCGACTCGAAAAATACCCAACGAATTTAGAAAAGGCCGAGCCACGCTACGCGAAGCTTCGCGCTGTCTCCTTTCATTGATCGAAATCAGCTGATTGCAGCTGATCTAACCCTCCCCCGCGTTTAGATTTAACGTCTACCGCCTTCACGCGACGTAGTATGAAGGTATGTGAATGTAACAGGCTCGAATCTTTCAACCCCGTGCTAGCTCGCTATGGGGATTCATGAATTGAATCTCGACGGCAGCCGAAAATAGAACGATTTCTCAACGCGCCATTGTTGAATTCTTTCTGATAGCGAGCGGATAATCGTACAGAAGTGCGTGGCGTATGTACATACATACATACACATACGACGACTCGCGTGTTGTAATTCCACGTGTGTGTAATGCATACATCCGATACATACATACCTATGTATAATGTATGTCACGTATGTATTCACAATACATACAAAACAAACACAAACGCGTGGGCGTGCGCGCTCGATCAGCTGATCCCTGTAGCCTATAGAAATGACAATGCATTATTTCAATTAATTCGCGAGGAGATTGTTTGACCATGGGACCATTAAATGGGACTTGGGTGCGCGTGGGCACCAGAATGCATACAAATGCGCGAGGCGTGTATTAAGCCGCGGACCGCGGTGCGAAAGGTCGCGGCAATAAACACCACAAAAGATATTTATCGGTTCCGATGCCGTGTATCGTATGCGTTTGGCTGTAGCCCCGCCGGATCTTTTGTTAGACGGACGGAGACCAACTAGAACGGGGAACTGTCAGTGGGTACGAAAGTAAATACGAAACCACGAATACAATTAGGGACTGGCCGTGGAAAATAGGCCTGTCGTCAGCCTGTCGATTGAGCTATTCGACAAAATCAAAACGTCCCGAGTTCGAGAGGCTATTGGAATTTAAATATCGCGAGGCCGAATAGCTGTTTTTCGTCTTGAATTATTATCGTCGTCGACGTTGGACGAACTAACCAATCTAACCTAACCTCAACAACACCCGAGAATACGACAATGGCTCTGGCGAATGTTTTGCTCCTCAGCCAGATAGCTGGATACATCGTCGCTCTGATATTGTCCCTCTGCGTTGTTGTACCCATGAGCCTGCATGAGGATGAATTTCGGTAATAATCACTTGTCAAACCTTTCGATCCTCGCCAAATTCGTATTCCAGCAAATCCGCAACGTCACGAGTTGCCTGACATTGAACAGTCAACAAAGCTACTCCTTATGATTCTGATTATCTATAATAATCATTGTTATGGTATTTATTCACAGCGGACACTGTCTCCTCTTTTCTACGGGGGTGTGGCAGGCAAACGACGGGCAGTTCATGGCTCATTGGGCGTCTCAGGCGTATTGCAACTATGCGATATTCATCGGCGTGGTTCTATTCGTGACTAGCGCCGTACAGATATATCGTCTCTCGATGCTGATGTACCGCGGGGAAGACAGTTCCTTTCTGTCAGCTTTCGTGGACGTAGTCGTATCCATATTTTTAACGGCTCTAACTCTGGTCGCAGCCGTCATTATCACTCTTGGATTTATGACATGGTGTCAATGCATGACTAAGAGGTTTCAATCCTGCGAACTTGCTGCTGGAAACGACATTGACAAAGCCGATGGGATTGACACTTCCGGATTTCACATCGAATTGGGCGCTGCTCAGTTTGGAGCTTGGAGCAGTTTGTCAATTTGGGTCGGTCTCTCGGTTTTTGCAGTTTTAAAACTGTTGAGGTACCATCAGTTGGAAAATATGAAGGTTTCCATGTACAGGGAGAGGCAAAGGCTAATACAAGCCGGGAGCAGCTCTTCTTCCCAGCCTTTGCAGAGTTAGGCTTCGGTAGAATGTTTTCTCAGAGCCTGCAACTAGTGGGGATAATCTATTGTCCACTGTCGGCATTAACAATATTCAAACATACCGGTAATAACGATTGCCATTTACGTCGATGTATCGCAAATTTTGGCTCCAAGTTGAAAAGAACTTTGTTGAGCGGTGTTTCGATTATGTTTTAATACCACCCAACTGTTCGTTTGTACCCGATAGCAGAGGGTGATCGATAATTCATTATCCGTACAATTGCTCGACAAAGTTCTCTACTTTGTACAGTTGTAAAAATATCCGCATCTTGTAGAATCATGTATATATAGCGTGGATGAGGCGTAGTTGGCGTATCTCGTGATCGGAAAAAAAAAGAAACGACGATAGAATGTCTTTTTCTCTGAGTGAGCGTACAGAAAGATATGAACAAACACGAGGCTGGGATGATAAGAAATTGACTGACCTTAGCAATCTAGCAAAGGTCACTTCCAGAAGCACGGCGTGGTATGTAATATCTGGCCCCATGAGCTCGTTTACATTGCTACCAAACATTGGGTCCCGTAATCTTTCACCCGTTGTCCATCCACGCGCACTTTTATTTTTGGGAATTCGATGTTTGGGGTCGACGATAAATATGATTACCGTGTTTTATCCGCGCTCGTTGTGTAAAAACATATTTTATTTATCATCAGGCCGAAAGCCGTTTGATTAGAATGTCTTGGAATTACGGAGCAGGACCAAGTTGTGATATTATCGTTGCACAAATTTACGTATAAATAACGTAATTGGATGGGGAAAATTCCTTGGAAGAAAGTCAAATAGAAATAGATTCGAATCATTTCCAAATTGAATGAATTTATTACAAAGGCAACTAAAGTACATAAATGTCGAGTAACATTGTGCTTTTCTTTCCATCTCTGTCGGCAGGTGATCAATTTACTTGTAACAAGCCAAATATTTAATGAATGATATAATTAACAATTTATCAGGAAACTGAAAATGAGACTGCCTAGAGAGAGGAGTATGAAATAATGAACTCCGCAGCTGTTTGTATGATATACTCATCGTCGCTGTATATCTCTAATGGATAGTATTAAACCATGTATCTGATAATAAAATAAATGTGATGTGTAACTATAAAAACATGTACTTCTTATATCATTTTTCTGCACTGGCCAAGCGCATTTCTCCGACTTCCATTGGGGCATCTATTAGCTGGTACATCGATAATATGCAGGTCGCCCACGTTTGGCGGTGTACATTCCAATTGAAAGGTGGTCGAATTGACCATTAAGTACTGGGCATCAGGGCAGGGTCCCACAATAGATGATATTTTGGAACATGTGTTGTTGAAAGACACCAGTCCGTCCTCCAAGCAAGGATTACTTTCACATTGCGGAACATCTCCTCCGGGTGGCAAAACAAAGTAATTATGCGGCAGGCAGGGACCCTGTCTGTATGCTTCGTAGCAGGTATCGTTAGTTCGGTAGTAAAGGTAGCGAGCGATGCAATCGCATATCCCGTTACTTGTGACGTCATCCCCGTAGTAGCGAATCATATTCTTGGGACACTCCTCGGGCTTAGTCGCGATGCGTTCCGTCACCTGTTGAAAAATTTCTCTTAATGTATCGCGCGATTGCCCTTGTCTTAAATATTCAATCCTCGGATCTGAAATCCAGTATAGACTTTGGAAGACCTTGACATGTATTTGGAGTCAATATAGAAAGCAGTATCGAAGGTTCCCAATGTTCAGTGGTCAATTCGTTTACATTTTCAAAGGTTGCACAGTCACATCGGTCGGGACTCAGGATGGACAGAAATCTAATCGCGGCACTAGAGATAATAATACTCAATTCGACGTTATATGCCTTACCCTGGGCACATTAACTGTAGATTCATCATCATCTGGGAACATGATAGCGTCGTGATCCTCCGATACTCCCAAAGTAAATATCACAGCTAAACTTGCGAATACTAGCCACATCTTGTTTGAGAGGAATAATCCGAATGGCAAGACAAAACTTTCTAGTATCAACGATAATTGTCTATCGTATATAAGGGATAGTTGCAAAAAATATAAATAATAGGAGCCGTAGTTAATGAATAATTTATGCACAACAGTAATTTGACAATGCTGTCAAGTATGCGTTGGCTGAGTGACTGACTGGCTAGCTGGCTGGCTGGCTGCCTGGCACCGGTGCGGTAGTTAGACTGACTTGTATTCTACAAAGTAATGTATTATACCGTTATGAAGCAGTCTTGAGCCTCAAGGCTAACGAGTACTGAGAAAGAGAAGACTACAAAAAACAGAGGCTGGTCAGTCGGGTCATATCAGGCAATGGGATCACACCAGAATAATATGTTGGTGTAACGACTATGCTTTATGCTATAGTTTGAGCCGAATAAGCCAAATTATGATAGTATGCGTGTACACCTACTACAAATACCAAAACTTAACGACCGCTAACGAGTCGTTGCATCTTCACGGCGTCTAGCTCCAATCTTTATGTTTATTATTGATTTTAATTAAACATTCTGGATATGCTAAATTCATGAGTGATTTATGTTAATAGATTCCAACGATGAATCATTATTCCTGGGATTCAAATAATTCCCAGTCCTGATTCAAATTCAACAGGACGGAATCAATAATTGATTACTGAATGCCTCGGCGTTCTATTAATCCGAATTTTTTTCCTTGTCTCAGTCACGTTTCGATAATAAATTTATTTTCTCTCCAGCTGACTGGATAGAGATGAAGTAATCGTACAGATGAACTCTTTCGCCAGGTCAAACTTTATTTTTCATGTGAAATCCAATAATACTAATGCTAAATGTATGTTTCGTATGCGTACAGGGGCTTTGGAAGAAGACTTGTTCAGAACAGAAGCTGCTCCATTTTCTGTGGAGAATTTTCCATCGACGGCAGGAACGAGTTGTGATATCCATCCCACGACGTGAACTCCTTGAATAATTCGAGAAGCTGCTGCGGGCTTAAGTCCCCAAACTGAGTGAAGATGGTCAGATCTCGCATGATCAAAGTTGGTCCGCAACCCGGATGCCACCCTCTACAGGAAAGGAAAATGGTATCGTTGAACTGACTATATCGCTTGAATTCGAGGGATATATGGGTCTTACTGTTAGCTTCAGTAAATTTGGGGATACAGTAGTTTTGAGGAGACTCGCTTTTTTGTATTTGTAAGAAAATGTGACATAAACAGGGGCTTACTCCATGTGCGGTATAACTCTCCCGGTTCTCGCCACCATATGATGATTGACAAAATACCAAAGCGGCTGTAAGTGTTTCCCATCGATAATATCGGTGAAAAGATTCTTCTTGCCCTCGATTTTGACGACGTACATATTGTCTTTGTCCATTATTCTTTGCCTTGATAACCTGGCTGGATTTTTTGAGAGATAAGACGGAGTCCAAGGTAAATATGCCTTTCTGGGAACTTTCCCAAGTATTTCGTAGTCGAACAACAATTGAAACAATACCGCCAGACTTCTGTATTCGCCAAGACCGGTTTTTTTGTCGCATGTCAATCGCTGAAACGAATAGATATTTGAAATTCCATCCAACTAATGAATTTGAATTTGGAAGAGACACGTACCATCCAAATCGATGGCGGCAGGGACAAGTAGAGGCGAGGTCTTCCGTATGACACAAGGCCGCATTGCCTAACTATATCGAGTACCAGGTGCCTGACAAAATTAACGCTCGTCACAGCTCCGATAATTTGCAGACCAATTTCGTCCCATTTGGCATGTGGAAACATAGAAAAAAGGGTGCTCACCCTCTTGCCACCGTCCTGTTTGTCTTGATAAGCTATTTTCCATACATTAAGAACATCCGCTTCGCATATCATTATTCTGTCCGAGTATTTCATTTGTAGATCGGCTAGGGTTTGTATGAATTTGACATGTAGTTCCATTATTTTGATGGTAGGAACGCCGGTGGCTAATAGTTTCTCGGTCATGAAACCCATACCGGCGTTTACCTCTATAACCTTGCAAGGATTGGCGAGTAGGTCGTCTTTTATCATGTCTACTATGCTCTGGGCGGCCTTCTTATCCACCAGATACAAATGATCCGGCATTGTTCTTCTTTGTTTGACTATCCTCGTCGGCAGCTCGTGAATCACGTCCGCGAAATCGGACCCGTTTTCGCTGAAATATTCGCATATTTCGACAACGTCTTTGATTTTTTTATTATTCTTGACATCCTCGTCCTGCTGATCGGTCTTGTCATTATTCAGTACCGTACCGCGGCAGAGGTTTCTTATTGTCAGTGAAGACGACGGTTTTGAGGTTATAAATTTACGAAATAAAAACAACGCCTCGGACTTGATCCCGATCATTTGACCTATCGATCCACAGCTCTGTAATATATGGCTATTCGAAACGCAAAAGTTTATCCGTGTCGTTCGAAATCTCTTTTTTGTACGTGATCGTTGTTAAATCGAGCCGCGAAATCGTCCTCTCGCCAAACCACGTGACATAATAGTAACGTGCTCGCATATAAACATCTGGCACGTAGGGTCGACGAGTTCAATGCCGGTCGCAGCCCTACTATGTACGCATAGTGTAAATAGACAGATACCTGGATACGCACACTTTGGGAATCTGATTCTGTATAGTACACCTGCGTTCACTTATACACGTGAAGACGATCGTAATTTATGCAATTTAGATTTCTTCCGGGAGATGGGAATTGAATGTATGCTCGTTAAATAATACGGAAGTAATTATATACATATGATTTATTTATTTATTTATTCATTTATTCATCTTAGCCTTTTCAAATATGTATAATAAATTTTCATAAGTCACTGCGGTCTGAAATTGATGAATCGTTAATTCGAATGGACATTGGTGTGAAATCTCTGGTATTGGGGACATGATTAAAGAATTAGGAACTATCACTTCCTCTTCTTCCCTTTCCTGGCTACTATTAATTTCGGTGGCAAGGGGAGCTTGAGCACGACAATGTTCTTGTGTTCTTTCAGCGGTACGGCACCTACGAACCGCGCTAATTGACCCAGCTTCTTTACTCCCACACGATTCTTGAGAATTGTTGTAAATAGATTCAAGTCCAGGGTAAAGTCTGACAACATCAGAGCAAGGATGAGGCAGTGGACAATTCCCTTGTCCTTCATACTGTTGGGTCGTGATCTGGAAAATATTTAGAATTAGTATAAACTCTAGCGACTCTAACATTGCCACTAAGGATATGAATCATATGTTCTATACAAAAATGAATTCGTATATTTCACGAGTTATTTCAATTTTCACCTTCCCTGGGCACTGAGCATGCTGTAAGTTTGTACAATGTAACTATTGACATCGCTGGAAAATGAGCACACTTCGATTCCCCTTCTCTTTGCATCTTTTATCGGCATGTTCAGCCAGGTCACAACAGCGTCTATATATAGTAGTACAGCTATTCGTTCCAGATTGTTAGGCTCCAATTTAATTGCCTCCAAGGTTTCATTGAAGAATTTAGATTTCCTGCAAGCAATTTAATTGGTATTTTCTCTCAATCAGGGTAACAGCACCCATGGCAGCATATAATTCAGCAAAATTCCAATACCCTTCTAATCCTTGGGTCAAAACTGTCTCGCACGATTCATACAAGGTCTCCAGTTTGGCTTGGGGAACAATGTCGTTTATATCGTATACATCTTCGACTCTGGAAGCATCTCTGTCACAGTCCGGTACGTTTGTGTTTGCCACAGACTCGTCGTGCAACGACGGTAGAGATAGATCTGCTCTGTCGATATCGACTTCTGCAATTGATAAAATTACGCGATATTTCATGGAATACTTTCACCGAGGGTTTGAAGTTGAGGTTTCTTTTTCGTTTTCTTTTTTTTCTGAAACATTTGTTACACAAAACGACAAAAACTTGGAATCCCTACCCGCCACTGTTTTCTCTAGCTGATCCTTTACAGAGTCTACGTTGATTTTCATTCTCTGGATTTGTTCGGTTCTTCGCTTGACCCTCTTTGAACCAAACTGTTTGTTCAACTGGGCTATCCGGTCTTCGTCTATGTCTGCCTCCCCATCTAGTTCCTTGTCCAATACAGGAGCTACCTGCCATCTCTCCGCTTGGACCAAACGAACTTTTCCCGTTCTCTTGTTGTGAATAGCCAGCATTGTGTATGTTGGAGCTTCATCAGGCTCGGGCCTGTAACCTTTGTAAACGACGTGCCCATTCGACATAGCCAATAATTGTTTGTTCAATTTATCGTCCCTGTACAATCCGCACTCCATGTTCGCGGCTTCCTCATCCTTCAGCTCCCCGTTTTGAAAATTGACTGAAAAATACATAACACGTCGAAGAGGAATCGGTTGAAAATTGATTTACAATTATTTCGTAGCGGGCATAACCTGTCAGGTGAGTTAGATTAGGTTAGGGTTCTTCTTCTTTTTCCTTTATAAGGCTTATACCCCTACGGGAAGTAGCCAGATTAGGTTAGGGTTAGGTCAAGTTCGGATATCTCGTACCGATGATCGGTTGAATTTTGTTCGGCTTCAGGGAAACTTTGTCAATCACCGCCTCGACCGGATGCGTCATCTTATTTCCGTGTTTGCCGTCGTTGGACAATTAGGTAACTTTGCACCGCAAAATGATCCACGTGCTTTGCCGCATGCCCGGGACTCTTGGAAAGAAGTGACGCGTTTTCATATGAAAAAAATGGGATATTTTCAAACGGGCGATGAGTTTCACGTAGTCCACGGCGCGAGGGCGCCACCGCGGTCCCAGACAGGGGCTAGAGTTGGCATCTAGCGACGAAAGAGTTCCCCGTAATCCATGGTAGCGAACAGTGGTGTTCTGTGTCACACCGGGCGGCGTTCCCCGCGCTATTTGTTGACAAAGCTCACATAATTCTGTCGTTCGTATGCGATTAAAGTGAATACGATACATCGCTGTCCGTTTCGAACATAGAATAGGAGGATTTTACGCCGTTCGAACGCGGGAGGAGGACTGCGAGTACCGCGAACGAGAGACAAGCGCGACGGCATCGAGGGGAGAAACACATACACACGCACACACTTATGGTTAACCTGCGTGTGTCGGAGAAAGATAGAGATAGAGAGAGAGTGAGAGTGAGAAAGAACGAGTGAGCGGGAGGGAGGGAGGGAGGGAGGGAGTCAGAGGTGGCTAGGGTGTCTCTGTTGGTTCCTTGCTAAAATGAAAATGGCGTTCGTCTGTTGAGCGGAGCGGGCCGCCGCCGAAGATGCTCGCGGTTATAACGGGCACGTGAAGTTTGTGCGCGCGTCGTGCTGGGCGATAATAGGATTCGAGTGAATACGAGAGTGTGTTGGTGGGGTGCCCGGTGATCGTATAACAACAATACGCGTGTCAACAGTAAACGGACATAAGATGGCGTAATCGAAAAAAAATCAACGATGAAGTGACGACGACGCAAGTGTACGCCGAGCAGCGACTAGGACAAGAGGACGGTGCTGCGTCTCTGTTCTGTCGGCTAAAGTCAGAGTTGTTGCCGCGGCGGTGGTCCGCGTTTTCCAAACTGAGAGCGCCGATGCCGGCCGAATACTACGAAGATTTTAAAACTAATTTCCAAAGGGCGTTGCGCATCGATTCTCAAGGCTCGAGCAACATGACCGCAAACATGTATCGAGTGGGAGGTATGACACGTTCCTCCGATTCCCCCCTAGTTTACCTATTCAATCGCATTTTCAATCTACATGGGATATCTGCATACATACGGCTCTGATTAGCCACGCGAAATTCATGTTTGCAAATGGCATCGCGATGGCGCCCGTACGCGTCCCCGTCTTCCAACCCCCACCCTCCTCAACATCAATCGTGCGTACCCGCCGTTCTCGACCCTCCTCTCCTTTCCTCTCCTCTCCTCTCCTCTCCTCTCCTCTCCTTTCCCTACCTCCTCCTGCTCCGACCCAGGTCCGACGCGCGGCGTCCGCGTTTCAAGACGTATCAGATATACCGAATACCGATGCCCCCGTGCACGTCTCGAGTTCATCTCGCTTCTCCCGCAGTTACCCGTTTTTACGCCAATTTTCTACAATTCATTATACCGCCGAATTTTCAGACACGCGAAATTCCCTCGTTCACGTACATCATAAGAATTTCGTTCATTTTTCCCTTCCTCTTTTCCGTTTGTCACTTCTTCCTTCGTTCTATTTCATTTCATTTCTTTCTCTTGCTTTTTTTTGTAGAGCTAGAGAATTCATACGCCGGGTCAACGGGTTTCCAGTTATTCAATCATCCTCTATCGACAAAATTCGCATCCATTCACAGACCGTGTAACAGGCCGTCGCCTGCCCATCTATCTGCCGTTGCTTAACAGCAATATTAACTGAAACTATAACGACTATTTATTAATATTTACCATTTTAACACCCTAGGGCGATAATTATCATTTTCATCCAAAATCATTGGACTTGAGGCAAATAATATATGGTTTATGGTTTTTTCAGACTACGTGTACTTTGAGACATCCTCAACGTCACCCTATCAAATCCGTAGGATAGAAGAATTGAACAAGGTAATTTCACTCGTTTGACAATCATATGATAAACGCCAGCTAAACGTGACTTTCCATTGCTCTACAATTCTCAATCATAGAATGTCAATGCTCGAAAGCTATCATTTGTTTAGGAATACTTTGCAAATAATAAAATAATAAATTCCACCAGCGATATGTTAGATTCTCATCGCTTGCATTTCCACACACAGGTGGGACTTTTGAAATGTCACGAATTGACCAAATTGATTTTTTTTCTCTCCAGACGGCTAGTGGAAATGTTGAAGCAAAGGTGATGTGTTTCTTCAGGCGGAGGGACCTACCGTCTACTTTAATTATGCTAGCTGACAAGCACCAGTGTAAGTCTGCAATATCTGTTCTGTCATTAAAAGGGCTAGAGATTTTCCTTTTTTTTTCCCCCTCTCAGAAATCAAAACTCTCTGAAAGAAACATGGTTAATCTCTACCCCAGCATTCTCTAATGATATTATATTAGATCTCTGACAAAAGTTTGCCCAATACCGGTCCGTTAGTCTTTGACGTTTAATCGAATTTCGTACGTATAGAAGAAGCAAGAGTGAGAAAAGAAAAGGAAGAAAATGAAAACAACCTTTATTCAGAATCTAAGATTGTAAACATTGAGCTGAAAGAATCGTTTATGATACTTGTACACTTTTAGACACGTTTGTCAAGGTATACATGTCGAAATGGGAAACTTTTATGTTATTGTTTGGTCCAATGATACAAACGAGATGTGGAGAGGATTTTGGGGTGAGAATGTATAATAAGTAATGTTGGAAGGAGGGTAGCAGTATCGATCTACCTAGAGGGGCAATGGGGAAGCTATGGGGAGTAGCATTCACCCTATTCTCCCTGTTTTCCCCCTGTCTCTCCTCTTTTCCCCTCCCTCCACCTCCCCTTTCCAACCCCAACTAAATGAATGATTGACGCAGGACCAGTGGGGTGGGGCCTGGCTCTGTTGTGTTGTGCCTGTGTGTCCGTGTACGTGTGTGCGTTTTTAAGCATCTGTGGGAATGCGAATGAGACGGAATTCTCTTTTCATCTCCTTTAGCAGCAGGTACTCTTGTTACCGTGCAAATAATCCACAGCTAACATTTCTCGTTTGATTCACTGAGTGAACTTCTTTCAATTAACTTAGTGGGAGAAATAACCATTTTCGATATTTCAGTATTTTAATAATCAATTTGTGTTCAATAAAAATATGCAAGAAATGATTCGACTCCAATGAACATTGATATTAATAGCGATAAGCCGCGTTAACACTCTCTCAGAGATAGTCTCGGAAATAGTAGCCAACGATTATCCAGAATTAAACAGTTGAGCTGTGTTCTTGTGAAGGTTGTTCAGGTCTGGGGTGGTATAATAATATCCCTTGTTTAAAATTTTCCACCCCACCATAACCAGATGAGTTGGGCTTTTGAATGTAAGATATAGTATTCCAAGATTCACGTTCAATTTCATAAAGTAAAGTAAAAAGTTTGTATTTTATAATAACATCGTACATGTTTTCACCCATCTCACAATGACAATCAGGCTCCTCATCTCATATTCATTCGGATTGTCATTGAAAATGATATCGTTAGCTGAAATTTGATAGCAAGTCAAAACCGATTATAACCACATGATCTTAGAGAAGATTTATCTGTCCCAACGATATAACGATTTTAAACATAATAGTGTTCCATTGATGATGAATTTTTATTATTTTCATTATTTTTGGTCGAGCTGTTAGAAAGGTTTCAAAGTATCTGATCGCATGCAGGTGATGGCACTCGTTAATCTAGAAAAAAAAAAAAAAAAAATTACAAAGGCCGACTGGGTTTGTGATGAATATTCTAGTGGCAAGCGTGGAGCAGCAGAGGTCAGATTCCCCCGCTATCGCGCAGATTCAAAAACTCGAGAATCCAGACTCAGCTAAGGAATTGACTAATAAAGAGGGCGTTGGGATCGGACCCAAGACTATTGCCAAAGGTGGAGGTAAAGGTGGCTGGTTAAAGGCCCCGCTTTCAGAGGCCCAGGAGCCCCATGGTGAGTGAGATAGCGAATTGAACATTGTGCCTGAGGTGGTTACCATTCGTGGATACATTCTTGTTACCAAATTGCAATATATACTATGTTTCTCTCTTTTCTTCATCATACGAGACGTCCACAGAGTTTTTACAAAGGCCATAGAGGTATAAGTATGGTGAATCAGGCCCAGAAAGATATTAAAAGTTTCAGCTCCCTAACTCGATTGGTTTTCGAGAAAAAGCAAAATGCGTGAAACATAAAAATTAAAATATCTTTCCGGGACTGATTCACCATGCACATCCCCTTCGGGCCTTTGCCACCTACTGTCGATTTTCTCTTGAAATTTCGACTATTTTTCTAATCGATTCGAAGTTCGAGCCAATGATGATACACGGCTACTGATTCAGCAGTGGGATTTTGAAAAATGCTTCGTAATCTTGGTGGCAGTCGATAGCTTAGATCTGAATCACTGTAAGGGCGAAGAGACAAAATTGTCGGATATTAATCGTCGCTGCTTCTTCAAAGTACTAAAGTCGTAGCTTCGTATTCATTTCTCTCTACGTGTGTAAGAGTTATGGAATCCGAGACATTCACCTCGTGTCATTTCATTTATATGCACAGTGTTTTCGTAGACATTTCTTTTTCTCCATTCTCGTTTCCCTGATTTCTGATCTCTCATCCGGATATTGAATTGTATGTTATATTCACTGTATTACCTCCAAGAACACCTTGCATATAAACGTCTGCAAGTCCCACTGCGTTTCAATGACGATTCTTTAGTAATCTGAGGCTTCTATCCTGTAATTGGTTCGTTTATTTATCACGACAAATATCAGGAATGATACCAATTTGCTTGTCTAGCTTGTTCAGTTTTATTTTTGGACTATTTTTGCCACATCCATGTGCTCCTCTCATTTACACACGCTTTTGTCATACTCGTTTTGGTTTTTGTCTTTTTTTTAAATTCATTTATTTATTCATATTTATTTTTATCTGTCCATTTCCTGCATCCTAAAATCAATGTATGTATTTCATAATACGTTACAAACTTTTTACTGAATTTGATGTGAGATGTTTTTCAACTTTCCTGATTTGCCCTCGATATTGCTTGCAGCCGCAGGCTCGTTGAATAATTTCAGTTCCTTTATATTCTAAGTATACATATTATACATCAGTCGCATTTAAAGTTCAAGCATTATTTTTTTTTAATTTGTTTCTTTTTGGTTCCTTATTTCCATCGAACGTGGCTCATTGACGACTGTTGTACAAATTGAAACTCGAAAGAAGGATTATTTAATCTGACAATAAGATCTACGCAGATTGTTATCTGTTATTTATTTTGCTCCAACTTCCATTGTATGCATAATGCTATTGCATATTGAATTTCCAATTTTTTCATTAAATCCAGGTGTAGACGAAGGAGCAATGGGAAGCAGCGGAGTAGGTGATCTGAGCGTCAAACAACGACACCAGATGAAACATCGCGAGTTGTTTCTCTCCCGACAAGTAGAAACTATGCCTGCCACCCATATAAGGGGAAAATGTTGTGTTACTCTCTTGAACGAGACAGAGTCTCTACTAAGCTACCTAAACAAAGAGGATTCCTTTTTCTACTGCCTCGTCTTCGACCCGGCGCAGAGAACTTTGCTCGCCGACAAAGGTGAGGGAAAACCAGTTGACAATTAGCTATTTGTGGATCGTGTAATTCCATTCTGACTTGTTCTATTTCTCACAAAACAACCCAGTGGAAACCTACTGTACAATTTGTCATTTCTAAGGTTTAATCCATGGGGTGAATCACGGAGGAGATATGGTATACAAATTGAAGGAGATATTCAGGAAATATTGGCAAATATTGGGAGATGAGTGCTGCAGAATGTTGAAAAGTGTTGGGAAATCTTGAAAAATCTTGAAAAATCTTGAAAAAGAGTTTAAAATATCTAGAAATGTTGGAAAGATGTACGGGCGATACTGGGAAATATTAAGCAATTGGAGATATGGTGTACGAGTTTTTGCCTCGTGGTTCACCTCTCGGTTTAATCTAACAACGGGTATTCTCTGATCGAATAAAGATTATTCTTATCGTTAATTGTCTGCATCCTCAGGTGAGATCAGAGTCGGTAGCCGTTATCAGGCGGATGGGATTGCCTCAGTTCCCTTAACATCGTCTGAAAAAGAAGCAGACCCCCGTAGACTACAGGATTTAGAATCATTGGTGTGGACACCGCGCCATGCGCTGACTGATCGTCAAATAGACCAATTCCTTGTCGTAAGCCGTTCTGTTGGTACTTTTGCCCGTGCGCTGGATTGCTCTTCTTCTGTTAAACAACCATCTCTTCATATGTCTGCTGCAGCCGCATCTAGAGATATCACACTGGTGAGTGGTCCCGGATCTCCCAGGCTTTGAAAATACCTACATTCCTATCATATCTGTAACCCTCGATTTGTACAATACCTTGCCAATCACATTTTATATGATTCAACATCCTCACACACTGACAATGGTTGAATATTGTTGTTGTTGTTGTTGTTGTTATTGTTGGTATTATTATTATTACAGTTCCATGCAATGGACACCCTGCATCGGCACAATTACGACGTGGCAAGAGCCATGTCGTCGCTTGTGCCAAGTTCTGGCCCTGTATTGTGCAGGGATGAAATGGAGGAATGGAGCGCTTCAGAAGCAAACCTGTTCGAAGAGGCACTCGACAAGTATGGCAAAGACTTTTCCGACATTCGGCAGGACTTTGTGAGTTTCATCAACTACTTTGTATTTGAACAATTCTAAAAAACGACTAGTGTACGCGTGTCTAATGGCATAAAGTCGTAAGCGCCAAAAAGCCGATTTTATTGACATAAGGTGGTATAAATTTTGTTTGTTTTTTTGTTTGTTTTGTCAATCGCTTTGAAAATGATGAAAACGCATAGATAATTAAAATATAATATAAATATAATTTATTCAATCGTATTTCTCAGATACAGAAGTAGATCATATACATTTAGTAGAATTTATACAAACACCCCCCTGCCGAAATACAAAGTATTTGTGCGCAGACTTGAAGAATAACGAAATGATAAAATGAAGATTAAAATTTACATACTAATTCCAAATTAAGAATTTGAAAAACTTGAAAGCAAAAGGTCGTATCTTGGTGGATACAACATTCTGCTTTTAAGATTTCGTATTTTTTATGTATTTATTTTTTTTCATCGCAAATGCTCTAAAACCTCTTGAAACGCACAAGTCAATCAGTATCCCGATTTTTTTGAAATTTCCCATTAAAAAAAGCAAAAATTGCGGAGCTAACGGCATAGGGTCGTATCCGCCATTTTTTTTTCTCTTTTATTGCAAATGCTCTAAAATTTTCTAAAATGCGTAAGTAAATCGTATTCCGATTTTTTCGGAATTTTCCATTGAGAAAAACGAATTTTTATTCGTGAATACGACCTTCTGAAAGTAGCTTTCTTGATTATTTCTCTACAAGTCAGGTGAAAAAAGTCGTATGCGTCAGGACTTACAACGTTCTGCTTTTAAGTGACCAATTTTCAATATTGACGTCTTTCAACATGTTTTTAAGTTGTTCGCGTAAATACGTGGCGAGAAAATTAGACGACCTTTCGATTTTACAAACGACAAACGGTCGTATACGACCTTATGCCATTAGACACGCGATATCTTGAAAGCTATTTCCAACTTTATATTTGAACAATTGGTATCGAGAACGGAAAAAGTTTGAATCAATTTGCCAGTTTAGTGTCAGTATGAATAATGGGACGCTTTTCGTCTCCCGTATTTTCAGTTACCTTGGAAAACTTTGAAGAACGTTATCGAATATTACTACATGTGGAAGACGACCGATCGTTATGTACAACAGAAACGCGTGAAAGCAGTTGAGGCTGAAAGTAAACTGAAACAAGTATACATACCAAACTACAACAAACCTCCGTCTGGCAATTCTTCGGCACCATCGACCGCCACTGTTATACCATTGGGAAACAATAACAATAACAGCAATGGTAAATTACCAAGTGTTCTGAACGGGAGTAGCAATGGTAATGTCGGCGGCGAAGTTGGGTCACTTTTAGTTGCCGGTGTCGGAGGCAATAAAGCATGCGAAAGCTGCCAAGGAATGCAAAGCGGACAATGGTACGCTTGGGGACCTTCTCACATGCAGTGCAGATTGTGCCAGTCTTGTTGGACCTATTGGAAGAAGTACGGCGGTCTCAAGGTAATTATTTCACTTTCATAGTTTCATTTTATTCCGTTTATTCAGTTTATTCAGTTTATTCAGTTTATTCCACTGGTGTCTGGAGAATTTCATGAAGAATCATAAACTTGAATCACGTATTTATGTATTTCTGTATTTATGTATTTACGTATTCGTGTATTCATGTATTTATGTATTTGTCCGTTTGTTCAGGTCCCGTCGCGCATAGACGACGCAGATTTGGAGAGAAAAAGAGGAGGATGCGGCACAGGCGGGGCAGGCGGCGCGGGTTCGGACGAGGAGGGTAGAGGCGTCGGAGGTGCTCACCGGCCGCATCGCTGCAGCATACCTTCCTGCGGAAAAGAATTCAAACTCAAGGCTCACCTGAGTCGTCATTACGCGAGCGCGCACGGCGTGGACCTTCGTGGGACGGGAGTGGGTGTTGGCGGGAGCGGAGGAGGCGGAGGCGGCGGTTCGCCGCGCCCGGTGATGAAGACACGTTCCGCGTTTTATCTGCGTACGTCGGCCCTGGCGCGTGCCGCGCGTAGACTTTGCGCGGCCCAATTACGTACGCGTCACGCCGCTCGCGCGCCCCATCAACCAGTCAACGCCACACCTTTGAGACATTTGTGCGCATCACCTCAACTCGCTACCAAAACTCCCGGGGAATTAAGGATCTTGGCGCGAGCCACACGCCCGAGACCTCGTCCCCGTGTTACTGACATAGCCACACGATTGGGCGATCATCCTTCCCCTAGGCAACCTGGCGATTGGGATTGGCTCACGTTAACGCTACCTGCTCAACGCAAACAACCCGATCGCGTCTTTTTTCCAAGACCTCCAAAAGCACCGGGTATTCAGATTTGATTGATCTTTGCAAATCATTCATGTGGACAGAATTATTGTGTTTCTGCCTAACCGGAGAGTACCTATTATTGTGTAGAATTGTTTGTAAATGTTTTCTTCTTCGCTCTCCAGATGGCAGTCTTCTCTATGAGAGAGTTCCGAACAAGCCAGAGGCTGAAAGGCTACCGCTGACACCTCCGCAGCCTCAACCTTCGCTACAGGCACAGCAGACAATCCTGAAACGTACGCGGCCACCCTTCGACGAGATTAATGGATCTGATGGTAAGTCCTGTTGTTAAGTAAATAGGTATTCAAAGTTCACATCGGACAATGTAAATACTAATAGATTTCTCTCTTTATTGGCTTTTACTCGGATGTGGACTGGGACGAAGGTAATTAATAGTGAGAATCTGTTCCAGCTACATATTACCACTTTCGTTGAATTTCGTTGATCCAGAAACTATGCTATTTTCAAATTGTCCCCGATATTTCATTACTAATGAGATTTTTTCAACAAACATGCCGCAAGAGCAGTGTTTGCCTGATTTTAATTCAATCAATTACAAATAGAAATTGTCATTTGTTATTTATTCCCGACTAAACCGTATAGGCCACTTTTTTGACCTAAAAAGCGGGACAAAAGTGGGATTTGATTCCCTGATATACTTTTTGTCCCGTAAATTCACTTTTCTCCCGCATTTTTCTGATAAAAAGTATATTTGCGGGACAAAAAGTACTTTTTGATTTCTTGAAATTTACCTATGATTTGTTGAAATTATTTTTCAATTTTCTTTGTCAATTTTTGTTTTCAATTTGTTTTATCTTTTGCCTTGACTATTTCCTGTCCATATTATTGTACATTTTCAACGAGTTTCAGTCTCCAGACTTATGCGCCGCGGAAAATCTGGAATTTTTCGCTTTTTTGCGAGGATCCCACTTTCAGGTGAAAAAAGTTGCCACGGTCGAGTCGGGAATAAAGTCCTATGTGCAACACGGGAATAAAGCGGATCATCCTCTCAGGCTTACTGCCAGCGCGTGATTACTGCCCTCGGGAATCGGGAATTCCGTTCGAGCAGTAAACTCACCTTCGGGAATAATCTTTCACTTTATTCCCTTGTTGCATAATGTACTATTAAATGTAATTATGTAACTTGAAATGTAATTGAATGGTGCCGCAAAGTCTCTTTATTACTATTAGATATTACAAGTAACAATAGATTGATAATTGGCATTCAATGAATTTCAGGAATCGCTCTTAACGCCGGACTACCTGGCGGACCGCCGGCAAAACGAGCCCATCACTCGCAGCAGCTGCACCCCAAAAGTACCTTGGAGCATTCAACTCCCGTGGCAATGCCTCTGCCGCCACCCCTGAACGGTAGAGCGCCCCCACATCCACCAAATCATCCACACGGAGGTCCGCAACCGATTTCCCGGAGCAACGCGCGGAAGCAGGTCATTTCCTGGATGGATGCACCCGACGACGTATACTTCCGGGCCTCAGATCAGGCCAAGTCGGTATACTTGATTTTACTTTTAATCCCCGGTTCATTGATATTCCCCATATCAATACCCAATCGTGGCAATTGCGGAAAATGAAAGTCCAACCACAAGGTTTGAATACAAATTGGCTTCTAACATTTGACCAAACGATGAACCAGGGATTATTGAGGATTTTTCAAAAAGTTCGCCGTTTGTTGAGACGTTACGGTTTTCACTTTGCAGGAGAGTTAGGAGAACGCTGTCATCGGTCGAGCTACGACGAGCAGCACGCAAGCCATGGCGTCGACTCCCAACTACTCATCATCCACCACAGCTACCCATTCAAAGGGCGCAGCGAGGCGACGAGATGGTCGTGATTCTGGATTGAATATTACGATAATAATAATGATAATGATAATAATAATAATAATAAGAAAATAACAATATATTGGATGCACCAAATTTGAGCTGACCGGCCACCGACGGGGGAAACGACGATGTTAGCTTGGTTCAACGTTAATACCAGGCAATTGATGATGGATGAATGAATGAATGACGGTAATTGACCGGCTGCGCATTCTATTACATTATAAATCCGATTTATACTACAGCTCTCTGTCATATGTCTCACTGCCGGTTTTTCTGCCATTGATTGACTTCTTCCTTCCTTTTCTCTTTATTCAACTGCGGCTCTGCAGAGTCGCCGCCCGGTAACTAGGAATGTTTTCAACAACTTTATTGGATTTACAACGGTCGAGAGAGAATGTTAGTATAAGAGCACTGGTATTACCGTTGATGAAACTTGGAACAAGCTGGAAGGAAAAGAAACCGGAGATGAATCAATAAATGCATAAATAAATAAATGAATACGAAACAAATAAGAATACGAGTCATTCATCATGATTTTCTAATCGTAATAATTGATTATCGTTGTTATTGATAATAATGATTATTATTATTATTAACTAAATGTACATACACATGTCTACCAACACACACCGACACCCGCAAGCATACTTGTATGTACCACATAACTAACACCTATGTAACAGACGCGGTGATAATACATACACGCACGGTCAGTTATATTTTGTACCACTTGACTCCATCAACTGTGAACCAACATTGTTCTGGTTCTGGTTCCGGAGCTCGTGAAATTTCAGCCTGTGCGCGCGTGCCAATAAAGAAAGCTAGGCTTTTGAGATACGCCTGATGCGTACACCGTTATGCATACTAGGTATATGCGGGGAGGAAGAATGCGAGTGAGAGAGGAAGAGTGCTGATTGTGAATATTTTTATTAAATTTTCAAGTTTGATGACATCCGTCGCAAAGATTAACAAATAAATACACTTAAGGATTTAAGAAGTAGCAAGTGCAGACAGCCGTTTGTAGTTTATTTCTCACTCCCGTTTAGAACTCTCCAACCGTTGGGTCACGTGGATGTCCGCTGTCAGAATCATTGCCCGTCGGAATCCTATGCCCGAAGGGAAGGGGAAATTACAAATCAATATACCGGTGAAGAGGCTTCGGTTTTGTAGACTACGAGAAGTCCTAGTATTGGCAACACCTCTGGCTGGGTATCCGGAAGTTCTGATGTTCTTACAGAAAATGGCCTGCTGATTTGGAATGTTTGTATCATTTCTCCATTCGGAAGCATTCTGCGATTTTACCAATGAAAAACAAGAGGGGAAAAAGTGGAAAAAAAATGAAAAGTAAATCGTCGATTAAAAATCGTAGGAATTTTTCATTTCGAATCGGTTCACAGTTTCTGAAAGTGTAGGTTCCACAGATTCGAAAGATAGGTATCATTCCTGCCTTCCAAATATTTCGGAGAATTTCAGATTTTTGAAAAAAAGGAAAAGGGTACCACTTTTCATTTTTTTAGGCGAAAATTTTTTTTGTCGAGAATCGGATAATCTCAATGATATTCTCCATGGAAATGACCTGCTGATTCCAAATATGACTACCGTTTCTCGATTCGAAAGCCTCCTGCGATTTTACTAATAAAAAACGAGAGAACCAAAGAGTGGAAGAAAAATAAAAAGTGAATCGTCGATTAAAAATCGTAGGAATTTTTTATTTCAATTCGGCTTGAAGATTCTGAAAGCGTAGGTCCCGCAGATTCCAAATATACCCATCATTCGCACGTTCCGAATATTTCGGAAATTTTCAAATTTCTGAAAAAAAGGAAAGGGGTACCCCTTCTCATTTTTTTTAACGAAAAAACTTTTTGTAGAGAAACGGATAATCAGAATGATATTCTTCATGGACATGACCCACTGATTCCAAATATGTGTGCCATTCCTCGATTCCGAAGCTTCCTGCGATTTTACCAATAAAAAACGACAAGAAAAAAAAAGTGCAAAAATGATAAAAAGTAAATCGACGATTAAAAGTCGTAGGAATTTTTTATTCCAATTCGGCTTGCAGATTCTGAAAGCGTAGGTCCCGCAGATTCCAAATATAACCGTCATCCCCGAATTCCGAATATTTCGAAAATTTTCAGATTTCTGAAAAAAAGGAAAGGGGTACCCCTTCTCATTTTTTTGGGCGAAAAAAGTTTTTGTCGAGAAACGGATAATAAGAATGATATTCTTTATGGAAACGACCCGCTGATTCCAAATATGTGTGCCATTCTTCGATTCCGAAGCCTCCTGCGATTTTACCAATAAAAAACGACAAAAAAAAAGTGGGAAAATAATAAAAAGTAAATCGACGATTAAAAGTCGTAGGAATTTTTTATTTCAATTCGGCTTGCAGATTCTGAAAGCGTAGGTCCCGCAGATTCCAAATATAACCATCATTTCCACGTTCCGAATATTTCGGAAATTTTCAGATTTCTGAAAAAAAGGAAAGGGGTACCCCTTCTCATTTTTTTGGGCGAAAAAACTTTTTGTCGAGAAACGGATAATCAGAATGATATTCTTCATGGAAATGACCCACTGATTCCAAATATGTGTGCCATTCCTCGATTCCGAAGCCTCCTGCGAATTAACGAATAGAAAACGACAAAAAAAAAGTGGGAAAATAATAAAAAGTAAATTGACGATTAAAAGTCGTAGGAATTTTTTATTTCAATTCGGCTTGCAGATTCTGAAAGCGTAGGTCACGCAGATTCCCAAGATAACCATCATTCCCACGTTCCGAATATTTCGGAAATTTTCAGATTTCTGAAAAAATGGAAAGGGGTACCCCTTCTCATTTTTTTGGGCGAAAAAACTTTTTGTCGAGAAACGGATAATAAGAATGATATTCTTTATGGAAACGACCCGCTGATTCCAAATATGTGTGCCATTCTTCGATTCCGAAGCCTCCTGCGATTTTACCAATAAAAAACGACAAAAAAAAAGTGGGAAAATAATAAAAAGTAAATCGACGATTAAAAGTCGTAGGAATTTTTTATTTCAATTCGGCTTGCAGATTCTGAAAGCGTAGGTCCCGCAGATTCCAAATATAACCATCATTTCCACGTTCCGAATATTTCGGAAATTTTCAGATTTCTGAAAAAAAGGAAAGGGGTACCCCTTCTCATTTTTTTGGGCGAAAAAACTTTTTGTCGAGAAACGGATAATCAGAATGATATTCTTCATGAAAGTGACCCACTGATTCCAAATATGTGTGCCATTCCTCGATTCCGAAGCCTCCTGCGAATTAACCAATAAAAAACGACAAAAAAAAAGTGGGAAAATAATAAAAAGTAAATCGACGATTAAAAGTCATAGGAATTTTTTATTTCAATTCGGCTTGCAGATTCTGAAAGCGTAGGTCCCGCAGATTCCAAATATAACCATCATTCCCACGTTCCGAATATTTCGGAAATTTTCAGATTTCTGAAAAAAAGGAAAGGGGTACCCCTTCTCATTTTTTTGGGCGAAAAAACTTTTTGTCGAGAAACGGATAATCAGAATGATATTCTTCATGGAAATGACCCACTGATTCCAAATATGTGTGCCATTCCTCGATTCCGAAGCCTCCTGCGAATTAACGAATAGAAAACGACAAAAAAAAAGTGGGAAAATAATAAAGAGTAAATTGACGATTAAAAGTCGTAGGAATTTTTTATTTCAATTCGGCTTGCAGATTCTGAAAGCGTAGGTCCCGCAGATTCCAAATATAACCATCATTCCCACGTTCCGAATATTTCGGAAATTTTCAGATTTCTGAAAAAAAGGAAAGGGGTACCCCTTCTCATTTTTTTGGGCGAAAAAACTTTTTGTCGAGAAACGGATAATCAGAATGATATTCTTCATGGAAATGACCCGCTGATTCCGAATATGTGTGCCATTCCTCGATTCCGAAGCCTCCTGCGATTTTACCAATAAAAAACGACAAAAAAAAAAGTGGAAAAATAATAAAAAGTAAATCGACGATTCAAAGTCATAGGAATTTTTTATTTCAATTCGGCTTGCAGATTCTGAAAGCGTAGGTCACGCAGATTCCCAAGATAACCATCATTCCCACGTTCCGAATATTTCGGAAATTTTCAGATTTCTGAAAAAATGGAAAGGGGTACCCCTTCTCATTTTTTTGGGCGAAAAAACTTTTTGTCGAGAAACGGATAATCAGAATGATATTCTTCATGGAAATGACCCACTGATTCCAAATATGTGTGCCATTGCTCGATTCCGAAGCCTCCTGCGAATTAACCAATAAAAAACGACAAAAAAAAAGTGGGAAAATAATAAAAAGTAAATCGACGATTAAAAGTCGTAGGAATTTTTTATTTCAATTCGGCTTGCAGATTCTGAAAGCGTAGGTCCCGCAGATTCCAAATATAACCATCATTCCCACGTTCCGAATATTTCGGAAATTTTCAGATTTCTGAAAAAAAGGAAAGGGGTACCCCTTCTCATTTTTTTGGGCGAAAAAACTTTTTGTCGAGAAACGGATAATCAGAATGATATTCTTCCTGGAAATGACCCGCTGATTCCGAATATGTGTGCCATTCCTCGATTCCGAAGCCTCCTGCGATTTTACCAATGAAAAACGACAGAAAAAAAAATTGGAAAAATGATAAAAAGTAAATCGACGATTAAAAGTCGTAGGAATTTTTAATTTCAATTCGGCTTGCAGATTCTGAAAGCGTAGGTCCCGCAGATTCCAAATATAACCATCATTTCCACGTTCCGAATATTTCGGAAATTTTCAGATTTCTGAAAAAAAGGAAAGGGGTACCCCTTCTCATTTTTTTGGGCGAAAAAACTTTTTGTCGTGAAACGGATAATCAGAATGATATTCTTCATGGAAATGACCCGCTGATTCCGAATATGTGTGCCATTGCTCGATTCCGAAGCCTCCTGCGATTTTACCGATAGAAAACGACAAAAAAAAAATTGGAAAAATAATAAAAAGTAAATCGACGATTCAAAGTCGTAGGAATTTTTTATTTCAATTCGGCTTGCAGATTCTGAAAGCGTAGGTCGCGCAGATTCCAAATATAACCATCATTTCCACGTTCCGAATATTTCGGAAATTTTCAGATTTCTGAAAAAAAGGAAAGGGGTACCCCTTCTCATTTTTTTGGGCGAAAAAACTTTTTGTCGAGAAACGGATAATCAGAATGATATTCTTCATGGAAATGACCCGCTGATTCCGAATATGTGTGCCATTCCTCGATTCCGAAGCCTCCTGCGATTTTACCAATAAAAAACGACAAAAAAAAATCGGAAAAATAATAAAAAGTAAATCGACGATTAAAAGTCGTAGGAATTTTTTATTTCAATTCAGCTTGCAGATTCTGAAAGCGTAGGTCCCGCAGATTCCAAATATAACCATCATTCCCACGTTCCGAATATTTCGGAAATTTTCAGATTTCTGAAAAAAAGGAAAGGGGTACCCCTTCTCATTTTTTTGGGCGAAAAAACTTTTTGTCGAGAAACGGATAATCAGAATGATATTCTTCATGGAAATGACCCGCTGATTCCGAATATGTGTGCCATTCCTCGATTCCGAAGCCTCCTGCGATTTTACCAATAAAAAACGACAAAAAAAAAATCGGAAAAATAATAAAAAGCAAATCGACGATTAAAAGTCGTAGGAATTTTTTATTTCAATTCGGCTTGCAGATTCTGAAAGCTTAGGTCCCGCAGATTCCAAATATAACCATCATTCCCACGTTCCGAATATTTCGGGAATTTTCAGATTTCTGAAAAAAAGGAAAGGGGTACCCCTTCTCATTTTTTTGGGCGAAAAAACTTTTTGTCGAGAAACGGATAATCAGAATGATATTCTTCATGGAAATGACCCGCTGATTCCGAATATGTGTGCCATTCCTCGATTTCGAAGCCTCCTGCGATTTTACCAATAAAAAACGACAGAAAAAAATTGGAAAAATAATAAAAAGTAAATCGACGATTAAAAGTCGTAGGAATTTTTTATTTCAATTCGGCTTGCAGATTCTGAAAGCGTAGGTCCCGCAGATTCCAAATATAACCATCATTCCCACGTTCCGAATATTTCGAAAATTTTCAGATTTCTGAAAAAAAGGAAAGGGGTACCCCTTCTCATTTTTTTGGGCGAAAAAACTTTTTGTCGAGAAACGGATAATCAGAATGATATTCTTCATGGAAATGACCCGCTGATTCCGAATATGTGTGCCATTCCTCGATTCCGAAGCCTCCTGCGATTTTACCAATAAAAAACGACAAAAAAAAAATCGGATAAATAATAAAAAGTAAATCGACGATTAAAAGTCGTAGGAATTTTTTATTTCAATTCGGCTTGCAGATTCTGAAAGCTTGGGTCCCGCAGATTCCAAATATAACCATCATTCCCACGTTCCGAATATTTCGGAAATTTTCAGATTTCTGAAAAAAAGGAAAGGGGTACCCCTTCTCATTTTTTTGGGCGAAAAAACTTTTTGTCGAGAAACGGATAATCAGAATGATATTCTTCATGGAAATGACCCGCTGATTCCGAATATGTGTGCCATTCCTCGATTCCGAAGCCTCCTGCGATTTTACCAATAAAAAACGACAAAAAAAAAAATTGGAAAAATAATAAAAAGTAAATCGACGATTAAAAGTCGTAGGAATTTTTTATTTCAATTCGGCTTGCAGATTCTGAAAGCGTAGGTCCCGCAGATTCCAAATATAACCATCATTCCCACGTTCCGAATATTTCGGAAATTTTCAGATTTCTGAAAAAAAGGAAAGGGGTACCCCTTCTCATTTTTTTGAGCGAAAAAACTTTTTGTCGAGAAACGGATAATCAGAATGATATTCTTCATGGAAATGACCCGCTGATTCCGAATATGTGTGCCATTGTTCGATTCCGAAGCCTCCTGCGATTTTACCAATAAAAAACGACAAGAAGAAAAAAAGCAAAAATGATAAACGTAAATCGACGATTAAAGGGCGTAGGAATTTTTTATCTCAATTCGGCTTGCAGATTCTGAAAGCGTAGGTCCCGCAGATTCCAAATATAACCATCATTCCCACGTTCCGAATATTTCGGAAATTTTCAGATTTCTGAAAAAAGGAAAGGGGTACTCCTTCTCATTTTTTTGGGCGAAAAAACTTTTTGTCAAGAAACGGATGATCAGAATGATATTCTTCATGGAAATGACCCGCTGATTCCGAATATGTGTGCCATTCCTCGATCCCGAAGCCTCCTGCGATTTTACCAATAAAAAACGACAAAAAAAAAGTGGAAAAATAATAAAAAGTAAACCGACGATGAAAAGTCGTAGGAATTTTTTATTTCAATTCGGCTTGCAGATTCTGGAAGCGTAGGTCCCGCAGATTCCAAATATAACCATCATTTCCACGTTCCGAATATTTCGGAAATTTGCAGATTTCTGAAAAAAAGGAAAGGGGTACCCCTTCTCATTTTTTTGGGCGAAAAAACTTTTTGTCGAGAAACGGATAATCAGAATGATATTCTTCATGGAAATGACCCGCTGATTCCGAATATGTGTGCCATTGTTCGATTCCGAAGCCTCCTGCGATTTTACCAATAAAAAACGACAGAAAAAAAAATTGGAAAAATGATAAAAAGTAAATCGACGATTAAAAGTCGTAGGAATTTTTAATTTTAATTCGGCTTGCAGATTCTGAAAGCGTAGGTCCCGCAGATTCCAAATATAACCATCATTTCCACGTTCCGAATATTTCGGAAATTTTCAGATTTCTGAAAAAAAGGAAAGGGGTACCCCTTCTCATTTTTTTGGGCGAAAAAACTTTTTGTCGAGAAACGGATAATCAGAATGATATTCTTCATGGAAATGACCCGCTGATTCCAAATATGTGTGTCATTGCTCGATTCCGAAGCCTCCTGCGATTTTACCGATAAAAAACGACAAAAAAAAAATTGGAAAAATAATAAAAAGTAAATCGACGATTAAAAGTCGTAGGAATTTTTTATTTCAATTCGGCTTGCAGATTCTGAAAGCGTAGGTCGCGCAGATTCCAAATATAACCATCATTTCCACGTTCCGAATATTTCGGAAATTTTCAGATTTCTGGAAAAACGGAAAGGGGTACCCCTTCTCATTTTTTTGGGCGAAAAAACTTTTTGTCGAGAAACCGATAATCAGAATGATATTCTTCATGGAATGACCCGCTGATTCCGAATATGTGTGCCATTCCTCGATTCCGAAGCCTCCTGCGATTTTACCAATAAAAAACGACAGAAAAAAAATTGGAAAAATGATAAAAAGTAAATCGACGATTAAAAGTCGTAGGAATTTTTTATTTCAATTCGGCTTGCAGATTCTGAAAGCGTAGGTCCCGCAGATTCCAAATATAACCATCATTCCCACGTTCCGAATATTTCGGAAATTTTCAGATTTCTGAAAAAAAGGAAAGGGGTACCCCTTCTCATTTTTTTGGGCGAAAAAACTTTTTGTCGAGAAATGGATAATCCGAATGATATTCTTCATGGAAATGACCCGCTGATTCCGAATATGTGTGCCATTCCTCGATTCCGAAGCCTCCTGCGATTTTACCAATAAAAAACGACAAAAAAAAAATCGGAAAAATAATAAAAAGTAAATCGACGATTAAAAGTCGTAGGAATTTTTTATTTCAATTCGGCTTGCAGATTCTGAAAGCTTAGGTCCCGCAGATTCCAAATATAACCATCATTCCCACGTTCCGAATATTTCGGAAATTTTCAGATTTCTGAAAAAAAGGAAAGGGGTACCCCTTCTCATTTTTTTGGGCGAAAAAACTTTTTGTCAAGAAACGGATGATCAGAATGATATTCTTCATGGAAATGACCCGCTGATTCCGAATATGTGTGCCATTCCTCGATCCCGAAGCCTCCTGCGATTTTACCAATAAAAAACGACAAAAAAAAAGTGGAAAAATAATAAAAAGTAAACCGACGATGAGAAGTCGTAGGAATTTTTTATTTCAATTCGGCTTGCAGATTCTGGAAGCGTAGGTCCCGCAGATTCCAAATATAACCATCATTTCCACGTTCCGAATATTTCGGAAATTTGCAGATTTCTGAAAAAAAGGAAAGCGGTACCCCTTCTCATTTTTTTGGGCGAAAAAACTTTTTGTCGAGAAACGGATAATCAGAATGATATTCTTCATGGAAATGACCCGCTGATTCCGAATATGTGTGCCATTGTTCGATTCCGAAGCCTCCTGCGATTTTACCAATAAAAAACGACAGAAAAAAAAATTGGAAAAATGATAAAAAGTAAATCGACGATTAAAAGTCGTAGGAATTTTTAATTTTAATTCGGCTTGCAGATTCTGAAAGCGTAGGTCCCGCAGATTCCAAATATAACCATCATTCCCACGTTCCGAATATTTCGGAAATTTTCAGATTTCTGAAAAAAAGGAAAGGGGTACCCCTTCTCATTTTTTTGGGCGAAAAAACTTTTTGTCGAGAAATGGATAATCCGAATGATATTCTTCATGGAAATGACCCGCTGATTCCGAATATGTGTGCCATTCCTCGATTCCGAAGCCTCCTGCGATTTTACCAATAAAAAACGACAAAAAAAAAATCGGAAAAATAATAAAAAGTAAATCGACGATTAAAAGTCGTAGGAATTTTTTATTTCAATTCGGCTTGCAGATTCTGAAAGCTTAGGTCCCGCAGATTCCAAATATAACCATCATTCCCACGTTCCGAATATTTCGGAAATTTTCAGATTTCTGAAAAAAAGGAAAGGGGTACCCCTTCTCATTTTTTTGGGCGAAAAAACTTTTTGTCAAGAAACGGATGATCAGAATGATATTCTTCATGGAAATGACCCGCTGATTCCGAATATGTGTGCCATTCCTCGATCCCGAAGCCTCCTGCGATTTTACCAATAAAAAACGACAAAAAAAAAGTGGAAAAATAATAAAAAGTAAACCGACGATGAAAAGTCGTAGGAATTTTTTATTTCAATTCGGCTTGCAGATTCTGGAAGCGTAGGTCCCGCAGATTCCAAATATAACCATCATTTCCACGTTCCGAATATTTCGGAAATTTGCAGATTTCTGAAAAAAAGGAAAGGGGTACCCCTTCTCATTTTTTTGGGCGAAAAAACTTTTTGTCGAGAAACGGATAATCAGAATGATATTCTTCATGGAAATGACCCGCTGATTCCGAATATGTGTGCCATTGTTCGATTCCGAAGCCTCCTGCGATTTTACCAATAAAAAACGACAGAAAAAAAAATTGGAAAAATGATAAAAAGTAAATCGACGATTAAAAGTCGTAGGAATTTTTAATTTTAATTCGGCTTGCAGATTCTGAAAGCGTAGGTCCCGCAGATTCCAAATATAACCATCATTTCCACGTTCCGAATATTTCGGAAATTTTCAGATTTCTGAAAAAAAGGAAAGGGGTACCCCTTCTCATTTTTTTGGGCGAAAAAACTTTTTGTCGAGAAACGGATAATCAGAATGATATTCTTCATGGAAATGACCCGCTGATTCCAAATATGTGTGTCATTGCTCGATTCCGAAGCCTCCTGCGATTTTACCGATAAAAAACGACAAAAAAAAAATTGGAAAAATAATAAAAAGTAAATCGACGATTAAAAGTCGTAGGAATTTTTTATTTCAATTCGGCTTGCAGATTCTGAAAGCGTAGGTCGCGCAGATTCCAAATATAACCATCATTTCCACGTTCCGAATATTTCGGAAATTTTCAGATTTCTGGAAAAACGGAAAGGGGTACCCCTTCTCATTTTTTTGGGCGAAAAAACTTTTTGTCGAGAAACCGATAATCAGAATGATATTCTTCATGGAATGACCCGCTGATTCCGAATATGTGTGCCATTCCTCGATTCCGAAGCCTCCTGCGATTTTACCAATAAAAAACGACAGAAAAAAAATTGGAAAAATGATAAAAAGTAAATCGACGATTAAAAGTCGTAGGAATTTTTTATTTCAATTCGGCTTGCAGATTCTGAAAGCGTAGGTCCCGCAGATTCCAAATATAACCATCATTCCCACGTTCCGAATATTTCGGAAATTTTCAGATTTCTGAAAAAAAGGAAAGGGGTACCCCTTCTCATTTTTTTGGGCGAAAAAACTTTTTGTCGAGAAATGGATAATCCGAATGATATTCTTCATGGAAATGACCCGCTGATTCCGAATATGTGTGCCATTCCTCGATTCCGAAGCCTCCTGCGATTTTACCAATAAAAAACGACAAAAAAAAAATCGGAAAAATAATAAAAAGTAAATCGACGATTAAAAGTCGTAGGAATTTTTTATTTCAATTCGGCTTGCAGATTCTGAAAGCTTAGGTCCCGCAGATTCCAAATATAACCATCATTCCCACGTTCCGAATATTTCGGAAATTTTCAGATTTCTGAAAAAAAGGAAAGGGGTACCCCTTCTCATTTTTTTGGGCGAAAAAACTTTTTGTCGAGAAACGGATAATCAGAATGATATTCTTCATGGAAATGACCCGCTGATTCCGAATATGTGTGCCATTGTTCGATTCCGAAGCCTTCTGCGATTTTACCAATTAAAAACGACAAGAAGAAAAAGTGCAAAAATGATAAACGTAAATCGACGATTAAAGGGCGTAGGAATTTTTTATCTCAATTCGGCTTGCAGATTCTGAAAGCGTAGGTCCCGCAGATTCCAAATATAACCATCATTCCCACGTTCCGAATATTTCGGAAATTTTCAGATTTCTGAAAAAAGGAAAGGGGTACTCCTTCCCATTTTTTTGGGCGAAAAAACTTTTTGTCAAGAAACGGATAATCAGAATGATATTCTTCATGGAAATGACCCGCTGATTCCGAATATGTGTGCCATTCCTCGATTCCGAAGCCTCCTGCGATTTTACCAATGAAAAACGACAAAAAAAAAATTGGAAAAATAATAAAAAGTAAATCGACGATTAAAAGTCGTAGGAATTTTTTATTTCAATTCGGCTTGCAGATTCTGAAAGCGTAGGTCCCGCAGATTCCAAATATAACCATGATTCCCACGTTCCGAATATTTCGGAAATTTTCAGATTTCTGAAAAAAAGGAAAGGGGTACCCCTTCTCATTTTTTTGGGCGAAAAAACTTTTTGTCGAGAAACGGATAATCAGAATGATATTCTTCATGGAAATGACCCGCTGATTCCGAATATGTGTGCCATTGTTCGATTCCGAAGCCTCCTGCGATTTTACCAATAAAAAACGACAAGAAGAAAAAAAGCAAAAATGATAAACGTAAATCGACGATTAAAGGGCGTAGGAATTTTTTATCTCAATTCGGCTTGCAGATTCTGAAAGCGTAGGTCCCGCAGATTCCAAATATAACCATCATTCCCACGTTCCGAATATTTCGGAAATTTTCAGATTTCTGAAAAAAGGAAAGGGGTACTCCTTCTCATTTTTTTGGGCGAAAAAACTTTTTGTCGAGAAACGGATAATCAGAATGATATTCTTCATGGAAATGACCCGCTGATTCCGAATATGTGTGCCATTGTTCGATTCCGAAGCCTTCTGCGATTTTACCAATAAAAAACGACAAGAAGAAAAAGTGCAAAAATGATAAACGTAAATCGACGATTAAAGGGCGTAGGAATTTTTTATCTCAATTCGGCTTGCAGATTCTGAAAGCGTAGGTCCCGCAGATTCCAAATATAACCATCATTCCCACGTTCCGAATATTTCGGAAATTTTCAGATTTCTGAAAAAAGGAAAGGGGTACTCCTTCTCATTTTTTTGGGCGAAAAAACTTTTTGTCAAGAAACGGATAATCAGAATGATATTCTTCATGGAAATGACCCGCTGATTCCGAATATGTGTGCCATTCCTCGATTCCGAAGCCTCCTGCGATTTTACCAATAAAAAACGACAAAAAAAAAATTGGAAAAATAATAAAAAGTAAATCGACGATTAAAAGTCGTAGGAATTTTTTATTTCAATTCGGCTTGCAGATTCTGAAAGCGTAGGTCCCGCAGATTCCAAATATAACCATCATTCCCACGTTCCGAATATTTCGGAAATTTTCAGATTTCTGAAAAAAAGGAAAGGGGTACCCCTTCTCATTTTTTTGGGCGAAAAATTTTTTTGTCGAGAAACGGATAATCAGAATGATATTCTTCATGGAAATGACCCGCTGATTCCGAATATGTGTGCCATTCCTCGATTCCGAAGCCTCCTGCGATTTTACCAATAAAAAACGACAAAAAAAAAAATTGGAAAAATAATAAAAAGTAAATCGACGATTAAAAGTCGTAGGAATTTTCTATTTCAATTCGGCTTGCAGATTCTGAAAGCGTAGGTCCCGCAGATTCCAAATGTAACCATCATTCCCACGTTCCGAATATTTCGGAAATTTTCAGATTTCTGAAAAAAAGGAAAGGGGTACCCCTTCTCATTTTTTTGGGCGAAAAAACTTTTTGTCGAGAAACGGATAATCAGAATGATATTCTTCATGGAAATGATCCGCTGATTCCGAATATGTGTGCCATTCCTCGATTTCGAAGCCTCCTGCGATTTTACCAATAAAAAACGACAAAAAAAAAATTGGAAAAATAATAAAAAGTAAATCGACGATTAAAAGTCGTAGGAATTTTTTATTTCAATTCGGCTTGCAGATTCTGAAAGCGTAGGTCGCGCAGATTCCAAATATAACCATCATTCCCACGTTCCGAATATTTCGGAAATTTTCAGATTTCTGAAAAAAAGGAAAGGGGTACCCCTTCTCATTTTTTTGGGCGAAAAAACTTTTTGTCGAGAAACGGATAATCAGAATGATATTCTTCATGGAAATGACCCGCTGATTCCGAATATGTGTGCCATTGTTCGATTCCGAAGCCTCCTGCGATTTTACCAATAAAAAACGACAAGAAGAAAAAAAGCAAAAATGATAAACGTAAATCGACGAATCAAGGGCGTAGGAATTTTTTATCTCAATTCGGCTTGCAGATTCTGAAAGCGTAGGTCCCGCAGATTCCAAATATAACCATCATTCCCACGTTCCGAATATTTCGGAAATTTTCAGATTTCTGAAAAAAGGAAAGGGGTACTCCTTCTCATTTTTTTGGGCGAAAAAACTTTTTGTCAAGAAACGGATGATCAGAATGATATTCTTCATGGAAATGACCCGCTGATTCCGAATATGTGTGCCATTCCTCGATCCCGAAGCCTCCTGCGATTTTACCAATAAAAAACGACAAAAAAAAAGTGGAAAAATAATAAAAAGTAAACCGACGATGAAAAGTCGTAGGAATTTTTTATTTCAATTCGGCTTGCAGATTCTGGAAGCGTAGGTCCCGCAGATTCCAAATATAACCATCATTTCCACGTTCCGAATATTTCGGAAATTTGCAGATTTCTGAAAAAAAGGAAAGGGGTACCCCTTCTCATTTTTTTGGGCGAAAAAACTTTTTGTCGAGAAACGGATAATCAGAATGATATTCTTCATGGAAATGACCCGCTGATTCCGAATATGTGTGCCATTGTTCGATTCCGAAGCCTCCTGCGATTTTACCAATAAAAAACGACAGAAAAAAAAATTGGAAAAATGATAAAAAGTAAATCGACGATTAAAAGTCGTAGGAATTTTTAATTTTAATTCGGCTTGCAGATTCTGAAAGCGTAGGTCCCGCAGATTCCAAATATAACCATCATTTCCACGTTCCGAATATTTCGGAAATTTTCAGATTTCTGAAAAAAAGGAAAGGGGTACCCCTTCTCATTTTTTTGGGCGAAAAAACTTTTTGTCGAGAAACGGATAATCAGAATGATATTCTTCATGGAAATGACCCGCTGATTCCAAATATGTGTGCCATTGCTCGATTCCGAAGCCTCCTGCGATTTTACCGATAAAAAACGACAAAAAAAAAATTGGAAAAATAATAAAAAGTAAATCGACGATTAAAAGTCGTAGGAATTTTTTATTTCAATTCGGCTTGCAGATTCTGAAAGCGTAGGTCGCGCAGATTCCAAATATAACCATCATTTCCACGTTCCGAATATTTCGGAAATTTTCAGATTTCTGGAAAAACGGAAAGGGGTACCCCTTCTCATTTTTTTGGGCGAAAAAACTTTTTGTCGAGAAACCGATAATCAGAATGATATTCTTCATGGAATGACCCGCTGATTCTGAATATGTGTGCCATTCCTCGATTCCGAAGCCTCCTGCGATTTTACCAATAAAAAACGACAGAAAAAAAATTGGAAAAATGATAAAAAGTAAATCGACGATTAAAAGTCGTAGGAATTTTTTATTTCAATTCGGCTTGCAGATTCTGAAAGCGTAGGTCCCGCAGATTCCAAATATAACCATCATTCCTACGTTCCGAATATTTCGGAAATTTTCAGATTTCTGAAAAAAAGGAAAGGGGTACCCCTTCTCATTTTTTTGGGCGAAAAAACTTTTTGTCGAGAAACGGATAATCAGAATGATATTCTTCATGGAAATGACCCGCTGATTCCGAATATGTGTGCCATTCCTCGATTCCGAAGCCTCCTGCGATTTTACCAATAAAAAACGACAAAAAAAAAATTGGAAAAATAATAAAAAGTAAATCGACGATTAAAAGTCGTAGGAATTTTTTATTTCAATTCGGCTTGCAGATTCTGAAAGCGTAGGTCCCGCAGATTCCAAATATAACCATCATTCCCAGGTTCCGAATATTTCGGAAATTTTCAGATTTCTGAAAAAAAGGAAAGGGGTACCCCTTCTCATTTTTTTGGGCGAAAAATTTTTTTGTCGAGAAACGGATAATCAGAATGATATTCTTCATGGAAATGACCCGCTGATTCCGAATATGTGTGCCATTCCTCGATTCCGAAGCCTCCTGCGATTTTACCAATAAAAAACGACAAAAAAAAAAATTGGAAAAATAATAAAAAGTAAATCGACGATTAAAAGTCGTAGGAATTTTTTATTTCAATTCGGCTTGCAGATTCTGAAAGCGTAGGTCCCGCAGATTCCAAATATAACCATCATTCCCACGTTCCGAATATTTCGAAAATTTTCAGATTTCTGAAAAAAAGGAAAGGGGTACCCCTTCTCATTTTTTTGGGCGAAAAAACTTTTTGTCGAGAAACGGATAATCAGAATGATATTCTTCATGGAAATGACCCGCTGATTCCGAATATGTGTGCCATTGTTCGATTCCGAAGCCTCCTGCGATTTTACCAATAAAAAACGACAGAAAAAAAAATTGGAAAAATGATAAAAAGTAAATCGACGATTAAAAGTCGTAGGAATTTTTAATTTTAATTCGGCTTGCAGATTCTGAAAGCGTAGGTCCCGCAGATTCCAAATATAACCATCATTTCCACGTTCCGAATATTTCGGAAATTTTCAGATTTCTGAAAAAAAGGAAAGGGGTACCCCTTCTCATTTTTTTGGGCGAAAAAACTTTTTGTCGAGAAACGGATAATCAGAATGATATTCTTCATGGAAATGACCCGCTGATTCCAAATATGTGTGCCATTGCTCGATTCCGAAGCCTCCTGCGATTTTACCGATAAAAAACGACAAAAAAAAAATTGGAAAAATAATAAAAAGTAAATCGACGATTAAAAGTCGTAGGAATTTTTTATTTCAATTCGGCTTGCAGATTCTGAAAGCGTAGGTCGCGCAGATTCCAAATATAACCATCATTTCCACGTTCCGAATATTTCGGAAATTTTCAGATTTCTGGAAAAACGGAAAGGGGTACCCCTTCTCATTTTTTTGGGCGAAAAAACTTTTTGTCGAGAAACCGATAATCAGAATGATATTCTTCATGGAATGACCCGCTGATTCCGAATATGTGTGCCATTCCTCGATTCCGAAGCCTCCTGCGATTTTACCAATAAAAAACGACAGAAAAAAAATTGGAAAAATGATAAAAAGTAAATCGACGATTAAAAGTCGTAGGAATTTTTTATTTCAATTCGGCTTGCAGATTCTGAAAGCGTAGGTCCCGCAGATTCCAAATATAACCATCATTCCCACGTTCCGAATATTTCGGAAATTTTCAGATTTCTGAAAAAAAGGAAAGGGGTACCCCTTCTCATTTTTTTGGGCGAAAAAACTTTTTGTCGAGAAACGGATAATCAGAATGATATTCTTCATGGAAATGACCCGCTGATTCCGAATATGTGTGCCATTCCTCGATTCCGAAGCCTCCTGCGATTTTACCAATAAAAAACGACAAAAAAAAAATCGGAAAAATAATAAAAAGTAAATCGACGATTAAAAGTCGTAGGAATTTTTTATTTCAATTCGGCTTGCAGATTCTGAAAGCTTAGGTCCCGCAGATTCCAAATATAACCATCATTCCCACGTTCCGAATATTTCGGAAATTTTCAGATTTCTGAAAAAAAGGAAAGGGGTACCCCTTCTCATTTTTTTGGGCGAAAAAACTTTTTGTCGAGAAACGGATAATCAGAATGATATTCTTCATGGAAATGACCCGCTGATTCCGAATATGTGTGCCATTCCTCGATTTCGAAGCCTCCTGCGATTTTACCAATAAAAAACGACAGAAAAAAAATTGGAAAAATAATAAAAAGTAAATCGACGATTAAAAGTCGTAGGAATTTTTTATTTCAATTCGGCTTGCAGATTCTGAAAGCGTAGGTCGCGCAGATTCCAAATATAACCATCATTCCCACGTTCCGAATATTTCGGAAATTTTCAGATTTCTGAAAAAAAGGAAAGGGGTACCCCTTCTCATTTTTTTGGGCGAAAAAACTTTTTGTCGAGAAACGGATAATCAGAATGATATTCTTCATGGAAATGACCCGCTGATTCCGAATATGTGTGCCATTGTTCGATTCCGAAGCCTCCTGCGATTTTACCAATAAAAAACGACAAGAAGAAAAAGTGCAAAAATGATAAACGTAAATCGACGATTAAAGGGCGTAGGAATTTTTTATCTCAATTCGGCTTGCAGATTCTGAAAGCGTAGGTCCCGCAGATTCCAAATATAACCATCATTCCCACGTTCCGAATATTTCGGAAATTTTCAGATTTCTGAAAAAAGGAAAGGGGTACTCCTTCTCATTTTTTTGGGCGAAAAAACTTTTTGTCAAGAAACGGATAATCAGAATGATATTCTTCATGGAAATGACCCGCTGATTCCGAATATGTGTGCCATTCCTCGATTCCGAAGCCTCCTGCGATTTTACCAATAAAAAACGACAAAAAAAAAATTGGAAAAATAATAAAAAGTAAATCGACGATTAAAAGTCGTAGGAATTTTTTATTTCAATTCGGCTTGCAGATTCTGAAAGCGTAGGTCCCGCAGATTCCAAATATAACCATCATTCCCACGTTCCGAATATTTCGGAAATTTTCAGATTTCTGAAAAAAAGGAAAGGGGTACCCCTTCTCATTTTTTTGGGCGAAAAAACTTTTTGTCGAGAAACGGATAATCAGAATGATATTCTTCATGGAAATGACCCGCTGATTCCGAATATGTGTGCCATTCCTCGATTCCGAAGCCTCCTGCGATATTACCAATAAAAAACGACAAGAAAAAAAAAGTGCAAAAATGATAAAAAGTAAATCGACGATTAAAAGTCGTAGGAATTTTTTATTTCAATTCGGCTTGCAGATTCTGAAAGCGTAGGTCCCGCAGATTCCAAATATAACCATCATTCCCACGTTCCGAATATTTCGGAAATTTTCAGATTTCTGAAAAAAAGGAAAGGGGTACCCCTTCTCATTTTTTTGGGCGAAAAAACTTTTTGTCGAGAAACGGATAATCAGAATGATATTCTTCATGGAAATGACCCGCTGATTCCGAATATGTGTGCCATTCCTCGATTCCGAAGCCTCCTGCGATTTCACCAATGAAAAACGACAGAAAAAAAAATTGGAAAAATGATAAAAAGTAAATCGACGATTAAAAGTCGTAGGAATTTTTAATTTCAATTCGGCTTGCAGATTCTGAAAGCGTAGGTCCCGCAGATTCCAAATATAACCATCATTCCCACGTTCCGAATATTTCGGAAATTTTCAGATTTCTGAAAAAAAGGAAAGGGGTACCCCTTCTCATTTTTTTGGGCGAAAAAACTTTTCGTCGAGAAACGGATAATCAGAATGATATTCTTCATGGAAATGACCCGCTGATTCCGAATATGTGTGCCATTGCTCGATTCCGAAGCCTCCTGCGATTTTACCGATAGAAAACGACAAAAAAAAAATTGGAAAAATAATAAAAAGTAAATCGACGATTCAAAGTCGTAGGAATTTTTTATTTCAATTCGGCTTGCAGATTCTGAAAGCGTAGGTCGCGCAGATTCCAAATATAACCATCATTCCCACGTTCCGAATATTTCGGAAATTTTCAGATTTCTGAAAAAAAGGAAAGGGGTACCCCTTCTCATTTTTTTGGGCGAAAAAACTTTTTGTCGAGAAACGGATAATCAGAATGATATTCTTCATGGAAATGACCCGCTGATTCCGAATATGTGTGCCATTCCTCGATTCCGAAGCCTCCTGCGATTTTACCAATAAAAAACGACAAAAAAAAAATTGGAAAAATAATAAAAAGTAAATCGACGATTAAAAGTCGTAGGAATTTTTTATTTCAATTCGGCTTGCAGATTCTGAAAGCGTAGGTCCCGCAGATTCCAAATATAACCATCATTCCCACGTTCCGAATATTTCGAAAATTTTCAGATTTCTGAAAAAAAGGAAAGGGGTACCCCTTCTCATTTTTTTGGGCGAAAAAACTTTTTGTCGAGAAACGGATAATCAGAATGATATTCTTCATGGAAATGACCCGCTGATTCCAAATATGTGTGCCATTGCTCGATTCCGAAGCCTCCTGCGATTTTACCGATAAAAAACGACAAAAAAAAAATTGGAAAAATAATAAAAAGTAAATCGACGATTAAAAGTCGTAGGAATTTTTTATTTCAATTCGGCTTGCAGATTCTGAAAGCGTAGGTCGCGCAGATTCCAAATATAACCATCATTTCCACGTTCCGAATATTTCGGAAATTTTCAGATTTCTGGAAAAACGGAAAGGGGTACCCCTTCTCATTTTTTTGGGCGAAAAAACTTTTTGTCGAGAAACCGATAATCAGAATGATATTCTTCATGGAATGACCCGCTGATTCCGAATATGTGTGCCATTCCTCGATTCCGAAGCCTCCTGCGATTTTACCAATAAAAAACGACAGAAAAAAAATTGGAAAAATGATAAAAAGTAAATCGACGATTAAAAGTCGTAGGAATTTTTTATTTCAATTCGGCTTGCAGATTCTGAAAGCGTAGGTCCCGCAGATTCCAAATATAACCATCATTCCCACGTTCCGAATATTTCGGAAATTTTCAGATTTCTGAAAAAAAGGAAAGGGGTACCCCTTCTCATTTTTTTGGGCGAAAAAACTTTTTGTCGAGAAACGGATAATCAGAATGATATTCTTCATGGAAATGACCCGCTGATTCCGAATATGTGTGCCATTCCTCGATTCCGAAGCCTCCTGCGATTTTACCAATAAAAAACGACAAAAAAAAATCGGAAAAATAATAAAAAGTAAATCGACGATTAAAAGTCGTAGGAATTTTTTATTTCAATTCGGCTTGCAGATTCTGAAAGCTTAGGTCCCGCAGATTCCACATATAACCATCATTCCCACGTTCCGAATATTTCGGAAATTTTCAGATTTCTGAAAAAAAGGAAAGGGGTACCCCTTCTCATTTTTTTGGGCGAAAAAACTTTTTGTCGAGAAACGGATAATCAGAATGATATTCTTCATGGAAATGACCCGCTGATTCCGAATATGTGTGCCATTCCTCGATTTCGAAGCCTCCTGCGATTTTACCAATAAAAAACGACAGAAAAAAAATTGGAAAAATAATAAAAAGTAAATCGACGATTAAAAGTCGTAGGAATTTTTTATTTCAATTCGGCTTGCAGATTCTGAAAGCGTAGGTCGCGCAGATTCCAAATATAACCATCATTCCCACGTTCCGAATATTTCGGAAATTTTCAGATTTCTGAAAAAAAGGAAAGGGGTACCCCTTCTCATTTTTTTGGGCGAAAAAACTTTTTGTCGAGAAACGGATAATCAGAATGATATTCTTCATGGAAATGACCCGCTGATTCCGAATATGTGTGCCATTGTTCGATTCCGAAGCCTCCTGCGATTTTACCAATAAAAAACGACAAGAAGAAAAAGTGCAAAAATGATAAACGTAAATCGACGATTAAAGGGCGTAGGAATTTTTTATCTCAATTCGGCTTGCAGATTCTGAAAGCGTAGGTCCCGCAGATTCCAAATATAACCATCATTCCCACGTTCCGAATATTTCGGAAATTTTCAGATTTCTGAAAAAAGGAAAGGGGTACTCCTTCTCATTTTTTTGGGCGAAAAAACTTTTTGTCAAGAAACGGATAATCAGAATGATATTCTTCATGGAAATGACCCGCTGATTCCGAATATGTGTGCCATTCCTCGATTCCGAAGCCTCCTGCGATTTTACCAATAAAAAACGACAAAAAAAAAATTGGAAAAATTATAAAAAGTAAATCGACGATTAAAAGTCGTAGGAATTTTTTATTTCAATTCGGCTTGCAGATTCTGAAAGCGTAGGTCCCGCAGATTCCAAATATAACCATCATTCCCACGTTCCGAATATTTCGGAAATTTTCAGATTTCTGAAAAAAAGGAAAGGGGTACCCCTTCTCATTTTTTTGGGCGAAAAAACTTTTTGTCGAGAAACGGATAATCAGAATGATATTCTTCATGGAAATGACCCGCTGATTCCGAATATGTGTGCCATTCCTCGATTCCGAAGCCTCCTGCGATATTACCAATAAAAAACGACAAGAAAAAAAAAGTGCAAAAATGATAAAAAGTAAATCGACGATTAAAAGTCGTAGGAATTTTTTATTTCAATTCGGCTTGCAGATTCTGAAAGCGTAGGTCCCGCAGATTCCAAATATAACCATCATTCCCACGTTCCGAATATTTCGGAAATTTTCAGATTTCTGAAAAAAAGGAAAGGGGTACCCCTTCTCATTTTTTTGGGCGAAAAAACTTTTTGTCGAGAAACGGATAATCAGAATGATATTCTTCATGGAAATGACCCGCTGATTCCGAATATGTGTGCCATTCCTCGATTCCGAAGCCTCCTGCGATTTCACCAATGAAAAACGACAGAAAAAAAAATTGGAAAAATGATAAAAAGTAAATCGACGATTAAAAGTCGTAGGAATTTTTAATTTCAATTCGGCTTGCAGATTCTGAAAGCGTAGGTCCCGCAGATTCCAAATATAACCATCATTCCCACGTTCCGAATATTTCGGAAATTTTCAGATTTCTGAAAAAAAGGAAAGGGGTACCCCTTCTCATTTTTTTGGGCGAAAAAACTTTTTGTCGAGAAACGGATAATCAGAATGATATTCTTCATGGAAATGACCCGCTGATTCCGAATATGTGTGCCATTGCTCGATTCCGAAGCCTCCTGCGATTTTACCGATAGAAAACGACAAAAAAAAAATTGGAAAAATAATAAAAAGTAAATCGACGATTCAAAGTCGTAGGAATTTTTTATTTCAATTCGGCTTGCAGATTCTGAAAGCGTAGGTCCCGCAGATTCCAAATATAACCATCATTCCCACGTTCCGAATATTTCGGAAATTTTCAGATTTCTGAAAAAAAGGAAAGGGGTACCCCTTCTCATTTTTTTGGGCGAAAAAACTTTTTGTCGAGAAACGGATAATCAGAATGATATTCTTCATGGAAATGACCCGCTGATTCCAAATATGTGTGCCATTGCTCGATTCCGAAGCCTCCTGCGATTTTACCGATAAAAAACGACAAAAAAAAAATTGGAAAAATAATAAAAAGTAAATCGACGATTAAAAGTCGTAGGAATTTTTTATTTCAATTCGGCTTGCAGATTCTGAAAGCGTAGGTCGCGCAGATTCCAAATATAACCATCATTTCCACGTTCCGAATATTTCGGAAATTTTCAGATTTCTGGAAAAACGGAAAGGGGTACCCCTTCTCATTTTTTTGGGCGAAAAAACTTTTTGTCGAGAAACCGATAATCAGAATGATATTCTTCATGGAATGACCCGCTGATTCTGAATATGTGTGCCATTCCTCGATTCCGAAGCCTCCTGCGATTTTACCAATAAAAAACGACAGAAAAAAAATTGGAAAAATGATAAAAAGTAAATCGACGATTAAAAGTCGTAGGAATTTTTTATTTCAATTCGGCTTGCAGATTCTGAAAGCGTAGGTCCCGCAGATTCCAAATATAACCATCATTCCTACGTTCCGAATATTTCGGAAATTTTCAGATTTCTGAAAAAAAGGAAAGGGGTACCCCTTCTCATTTTTTTGGGCGAAAAAACTTTTTGTCGAGAAACGGATAATCAGAATGATATTCTTCATGGAAATGACCCGCTGATTCCGAATATGTGTGCCATTCCTCGATTCCGAAGCCTCCTGCGATTTTACCAATAAAAAACGACAAAAAAAAAATCGGAAAAATAATAAAAAGTAAATCGACGATTAAAAGTCGTAGGAATTTTTTATTTCAATTCGGCTTGCAGATTCTGAAAGCTTAGGTCCCGCAGATTCCAAATATAACCATCATTCCCACGTTCCGAATATTTCGGAAATTTTCAGATTTCTGAAAAAAAGGAAAGGGATACCCCTTCTCATTTTTTTGGGCGAAAAAACTTTTTGTCGAGAAACGGATAATTAGAATGATATTCTTCATGGAAATGACCCGCTGATTCCGAATATGTGTGCCATTCCTCGATTCCGAAGCCTCCTGCGATTTTACCAATAAAAAACGACAAAAAAAAAATTGGAAAAATAATAAAAAGTAAATCGACGATTAAAAGTCGTAGGAATTTTTTATTTCAATTCGGCTTGCAGATTCTGAAAGCGTAGGTCCCGCAGATTCCAAATATAACCATCATTCCCAGGTTCCGAATATTTCGGAAATTTTCAGATTTCTGAAAAAAAGGAAAGGGGTACCCCTTCTCATTTTTTTGGGCGAAAAATTTTTTTGTCGAGAAACGGATAATCAGAATGATATTCTTCATGGAAATGACCCGCTGATTCCGAATATGTGTGCCATTCCTCGATTCCGAAGCCTCCTGCGATTTTACCAATAAAAAACGACAAAAAAAAAAATTGGAAAAATAATAAAAAGTAAATCGACGATTAAAAGTCGTAGGAATTTTTTATTTCAATTCGGCTTGCAGATTCTGAAAGCGTAGGTCCCGCAGATTCCAAATATAACCATCATTCCCACGTTCCGAATATTTCGAAAATTTTCAGATTTCTGAAAAAAAGGAAAGGGGTACCCCTTCTCATTTTTTTGGGCGAAAAAACTTTTTGTCGAGAAACGGATAATCAGAATGATATTCTTCATGGAAATGACCCGCTGATTCCGAATATGTGTGCCATTGTTCGATTCCGAAGCCTCCTGCGATTTTACCAATAAAAAACGACAGAAAAAAAAATTGGAAAAATGATAAAAAGTAAATCGACGATTAAAAGTCGTAGGAATTTTTAATTTTAATTCGGCTTGCAGATTCTGAAAGCGTAGGTCCCGCAGATTCCAAATATAACCATCATTTCCACGTTCCGAATATTTCGGAAATTTTCAGATTTCTGAAAAAAAGGAAAGGGGTACCCCTTCTCATTTTTTTGGGCGAAAAAACTTTTTGTCGAGAAACGGATAATCAGAATGATATTCTTCATGGAAATGACCCGCTGATTCCAAATATGTGTGCCATTGCTCGATTCCGAAGCCTCCTGCGATTTTACCGATAAAAAACGACAAAAAAAAAATTGGAAAAATAATAAAAAGTAAATCGACGATTAAAAGTCGTAGGAATTTTTTATTTCAATTCGGCTTGCAGATTCTGAAAGCGTAGGTCGCGCAGATTCCAAATATAACCATCATTTCCACGTTCCGAATATTTCGGAAATTTTCAGATTTCTGGAAAAACGGAAAGGGGTACCCCTTCTCATTTTTTTGGGCGAAAAAACTTTTTGTCGAGAAACCGATAATCAGAATGATATTCTTCATGGAATGACCCGCTGATTCCGAATATGTGTGCCATTCCTCGATTCCGAAGCCTCCTGCGATTTTACCAATAAAAAACGACAGAAAAAAAATTGGAAAAATGATAAAAAGTAAATCGACGATTAAAAGTCGTAGGAATTTTTTATTTCAATTCGGCTTGCAGATTCTGAAAGCGTAGGTCCCGCAGATTCCAAATATAACCATCATTCCCACGTTCCGAATATTTCGGAAATTTTCAGATTTCTGAAAAAAAGGAAAGGGGTACCCCTTCTCATTTTTTTGGGCGAAAAAACTTTTTGTCGAGAAACGGATAATCAGAATGATATTCTTCATGGAAATGACCCGCTGATTCCGAATATGTGTGCCATTCCTCGATTCCGAAGCCTCCTGCGATTTTACCAATAAAAAACGACAAAAAAAAAATCGGAAAAATAATAAAAAGTAAATCGACGATTAAAAGTCGTAGGAATTTTTTATTTCAATTCGGCTTGCAGATTCTGAAAGCTTAGGTCCCGCAGATTCCACATATAACCATCATTCCCACGTTCCGAATATTTCGGAAATTTTCAGATTTCTGAAAAAAAGGAAAGGGGTACCCCTTCTCATTTTTTTGGGCGAAAAAACTTTTTGTCGAGAAACGGATAATCAGAATGATATTCTTCATGGAAATGACCCGCTGATTCCGAATATGTGTGCCATTCCTCGATTTCGAAGCCTCCTGCGATTTTACCAATAAAAAACGACAGAAAAAAAATTGGAAAAATAATAAAAAGTAAATCGACGATTAAAAGTCGTAGGAATTTTTTATTTCAATTCGGCTTGCAGATTCTGAAAGCGTAGGTCGCGCAGATTCCAAATATAACCATCATTCCCACGTTCCGAATATTTCGGAAATTTTCAGATTTCTGAAAAAAAGAAAAGGGGTACCCCTTCTCATTTTTTTGGGCGAAAAAACTTTTTGTCGAGAAACGGATAATCAGAATGATATTCTTCATGGAAATGACCCGCTGATTCCGAATATGTGTGCCATTGTTCGATTCCGAAGCCTCCTGCGATTTTACCAATAAAAAACGACAAGAAGAAAAAGTGCAAAAATGATAAACGTAAATCGACGATTAAAGGGCGTAGGAATTTTTTATCTCAATTCGGCTTGCAGATTCTGAAAGCGTAGGTCCCGCAGATTCCAAATATAACCATCATTCCCACGTTCCGAATATTTCGGAAATTTTCAGATTTCTGAAAAAAGGAAAGGGGTACTCCTTCTCATTTTTTTGGGCGAAAAAACTTTTTGTCAAGAAACGGATAATCAGAATGATATTCTTCATGGAAATGACCCGCTGATTCCGAATATGTGTGCCATTCCTCGATTCCGAAGCCTCCTGCGATTTTACCAATAAAAAACAACAAAAAAAAAATTGGAAAAATAATAAAAAGTAAATCGACGATTAAAAGTCGTAGGAATTTTTTATTTCAATTCGGCTTGCAGATTCTGAAAGCGTAGGTCCCGCAGATTCCAAATATAACCATCATTCCCACGTTCCGAATATTTCGGAAATTTTCAGATTTCTGAAAAAAAGGAAAGGGGTACCCCTTCTCATTTTTTTGGGCGAAAAAACTTTTTGTCGAGAAACGGATAATCAGAATGATATTCTTCATGGAAATGACCCGCTGATTCCGAATATGTGTGCCATTCCTCGATTCCGAAGCCTCCTGCGATATTACCAATAAAAAACGACAAGAAAAAAAAAGTGCAAAAATGATAAAAAGTAAATCGACGATTAAAAGTCGTAGGAATTTTTTATTTCAATTCGGCTTGCAGATTCTGAAAGCGTAGGTCCCGCAGATTCCAAATATAACCATCATTCCCACGTTCCGAATATTTCGGAAATTTTCAGATTTCTGAAAAAAAGGAAAGGGGTACCCCTTCTCATTTTTTTGGGCGAAAAAACTTCATGTCGAGAAACGGATAATCAGAATGATATTCTTCATGGAAATGACCCGCTGATTCCGAATATGTGTGCCATTCCTCGATTCCGAAGCCTCCTGCGATTTCACCAATGAAAAACGACAGAAAAAAAAATTGGAAAAATGATAAAAAGTAAATCGACGATTAAAAGTCGTAGGAATTTTTAATTTCAATTCGGCTTGCAGATTCTGAAAGCGTAGGTCCCGCAGATTCCAAATATAACCATCATTCCCACGTTCCGAATATTTCGGAAATTTTCAGATTTCTGAAAAAAAGGAAAGGGGTACCCCTTCTCATTTTTTTGGGCGAAAAAACTTTTCGTCGAGAAACGGATAATCAGAATGATATTCTTCATGGAAATGACCCGCTGATTCCGAATATGTGTGCCATTGCTCGATTCCGAAGCCTCCTGCGATTTTACCGATAGAAAACGACAAAAAAAAAATTGGAAAAATAATAAAAAGTAAATCGACGATTCAAAGTCGTAGGAATTTTTTATTTCAATTCGGCTTGCAGATTCTGAAAGCGTAGGTCGCGCAGATTCCAAATATAACCATCATTCCCACGTTCCGAATATTTCGGAAATTTTCAGATTTCTGAAAAAAAGGAAAGGGGTACCCCTTCTCATTTTTTTGGGCGAAAAAACTTTTTGTCGAGAAACGGATAATCAGAATGATATTCTTCATGGAAATGACCCGCTGATTCCGAATATGTGTGCCATTCCTCGATTCCGAAGCCTCCTGCGATTTTACCAATAAAAAACGACAAAAAAAAAATTGGAAAAATAATAAAAAGTAAATCGACGATTAAAAGTCGTAGGAATTTTTTATTTCAATTCGGCTTGCAGATTCTGAAAGCGTAGGTCCCGCAGATTCCAAATATAACCATCATTCCCACGTTCCGAATATTTCGAAAATTTTCAGATTTCTGAAAAAAAGGAAAGGGGTACCCCTTCTCATTTTTTTGGGCGAAAAAACTTTTTGTCGAGAAACGGATAATCAGAATGATATTCTTCATGGAAATGACCCGCTGATTCCAAATATGTGTGCCATTGCTCGATTCCGAAGCCTCCTGCGATTTTACCGATAAAAAACGACAAAAAAAAAATTGGAAAAATAATAAAAAGTAAATCGACGATTAAAAGTCGTAGGAATTTTTTATTTCAATTCGGCTTGCAGATTCTGAAAGCGTAGGTCGCGCAGATTCCAAATATAACCATCATTTCCACGTTCCGAATATTTCGGAAATTTTCAGATTTCTGGAAAAACGGAAAGGGGTACCCCTTCTCATTTTTTTGGGCGAAAAAACTTTTTGTCGAGAAACGGATAATCAGAATGATATTCTTCATGGAAATGACCCGCTGATTCCGAATATGTGTGCCATTCCTCGATTCCGAAGCCTCCTGCGATTTTACCAATAAAAAACGACAAAAAAAAAAATTGGAAAAATAATAAAAAGTAAATCGACGATTAAAAGTCGTAGGAATTTTTTATTTCAATTCGGCTTGCAGATTCTGAAAGCGTAGGTCCCGCAGATTCCAAATATAACCATCATTCCCACGTTCCGAATATTTCGAAAATTTTCAGATTTCTGAAAAAAAGGAAAGGGGTACCCCTTCTCATTTTTTTGGGCGAAAAAACTTTTTGTCGAGAAACGGATAATCAGAATGATATTCTTCATGGAAATGACCCGCTGATTCCGAATATGTGTGCCATTGTTCGATTCCGAAGCCTCCTGCGATTTTACCAATAAAAAACGACAGAAAAAAAAATTGGAAAAATGATAAAAAGTAAATCGACGATTAAAAGTCGTAGGAATTTTTAATTTTAATTCGGCTTGCAGATTCTGAAAGCGTAGGTCCCGCAGATTCCAAATATAACCATCATTTCCACGTTCCGAATATTTCGGAAATTTTCAGATTTCTGAAAAAAAGGAAAGGGGTACCCCTTCTCATTTTTTTGGGCGAAAAAACTTTTTGTCGAGAAACGGATAATCAGAATGATATTCTTCATGGAAATGACCCGCTGATTCCAAATATGTGTGCCATTGCTCGATTCCGAAGCCTCCTGCGATTTTACCGATAAAAAACGACAAAAAAAAAATTGGAAAAATAATAAAAAGTAAATCGACGATTAAAAGTCGTAGGAATTTTTTATTTCAATTCGGCTTGCAGATTCTGAAAGCGTAGGTCGCGCAGATTCCAAATATAACCATCATTTCCACGTTCCGAATATTTCGGAAATTTTCAGATTTCTGGAAAAACGGAAAGGGGTACCCCTTCTCATTTTTTTGGGCGAAAAAACTTTTTGTCGAGAAACCGATAATCAGAATGATATTCTTCATGGAATGACCCGCTGATTCCGAATATGTGTGCCATTCCTCGATTCCGAAGCCTCCTGCGATTTTACCAATAAAAAACGACAGAAAAAAAATTGGAAAAATGATAAAAAGTAAATCGACGATTAAAAGTCGTAGGAATTTTTTATTTCAATTCGGCTTGCAGATTCTGAAAGCGTAGGTCCCGCAGATTCCAAATATAACCATCATTCCCACGTTCCGAATATTTCGGAAATTTTCAGATTTCTGAAAAAAAGGAAAGGGGTGCCCCTTCTCATTTTTTTGGGCGAAAAAACTTCATGTCGAGAAACGGATAATCAGAATGATATTCTTCATGGAAATGACCCGCTGATTCCGAATATGTGTGCCATTCCTCGATTCCGAAGCCTCCTGCGATTTCACCAATGAAAAACGACAGAAAAAAAAATTGGAAAAATGATAAAAAGTAAATCGACGATTAAAAGTCGTAGGAATTTTTAATTTCAATTCGGCTTGCAGATTCTGAAAGCGTAGGTCCCGCAGATTCCAAATATAACCATCATTCCCACGTTCCGAATATTTCGGAAATTTTCAGATTTCTGAAAAAAAGGAAAGGGGTACCCCTTCTCATTTTTTTGGGCGAAAAAACTTTTCGTCGAGAAACGGATAATCAGAATGATATTCTTCATGGAAATGACCCGCTGATTCCGAATATGTGTGCCATTGCTCGATTCCGAAGCCTCCTGCGATTTTACCGATAGAAAACGACAAAAAAAAAATTGGAAAAATAATAAAAAGTAAATCGACGATTCAAAGTCGTAGGAATTTTTTATTTCAATTCGGCTTGCAGATTCTGAAAGCGTAGGTCGCGCAGATTCCAAATATAACCATCATTCCCACGTTCCGAATATTTCGGAAATTTTCAGATTTCTGAAAAAAAGGAAAGGGGTACCCCTTCTCATTTTTTTGGGCGAAAAAACTTTTTGTCGAGAAACGGATAATCAGAATGATATTCTTCATGGAAATGACCCGCTGATTCCGAATATGTGTGCCATTCCTCGATTCCGAAGCCTCCTGCGATTTTACCAATAAAAAACGACAAAAAAAAATTGGAAAAATAATAAAAAGTAAATCGACGATTAAAAGTCGTAGGAATTTTTTATTTCAATTCGGCTTGCAGATTCTGAAAGCGTAGGTCCCGCAGATTCCAAATATAACCATCATTCCCACGTTCCGAATATTTCGAAAATTTTCAGATTTCTGAAAAAAAGGAAAGGGGTACCCCTTCTCATTTTTTTGGGCGAAAAAACTTTTTGTCGAGAAACGGATAATCAGAATGATATTCTTCATGGAAATGACCCGCTGATTCCAAATATGTGTGCCATTGCTCGATTCCGAAGCCTCCTGCGATTTTACCGATAAAAAACGACAAAAAAAAAATTGGAAAAATAATAAAAAGTAAATCGACGATTAAAAGTCGTAGGAATTTTTTATTTCAATTCGGCTTGCAGATTCTGAAAGCGTAGGTCGCGCAGATTCCAAATATAACCATCATTTCCACGTTCCGAATATTTCGGAAATTTTCAGATTTCTGGAAAAACGGAAAGGGGTACCCCTTCTCATTTTTTTGGGCGAAAAAACTTTTTGTCGAGAAACGGATAATCAGAATGATATTCTTCATGGAAATGACCCGCTGATTCCGAATATGTGTGCCATTCCTCGATTCCGAAGCCTCCTGCGATTTTACCAATAAAAAACGACAAAAAAAAAAATTGGAAAAATAATAAAAAGTAAATCGACGATTAAAAGTCGTAGGAATTTTTTATTTCAATTCGGCTTGCAGATTCTGAAAGCGTAGGTCCCGCAGATTCCAAATATAACCATCATTCCCACGTTCCGAATATTTCGAAAATTTTCAGATTTCTGAAAAAAAGGAAAGGGGTACCCCTTCTCATTTTTTTGGGCGAAAAAACTTTTTGTCGAGAAACGGATAATCAGAATGATATTCTTCATGGAAATGACCCGCTGATTCCGAATATGTGTGCCATTGTTCGATTCCGAAGCCTCCTGCGATTTTACCAATAAAAAACGACAGAAAAAAAAATTGGAAAAATGATAAAAAGTAAATCGACGATTAAAAGTCGTAGGAATTTTTAATTTTAATTCGGCTTGCAGATTCTGAAAGCGTAGGTCCCGCAGATTCCAAATATAACCATCATTTCCACGTTCCGAATATTTCGGAAATTTTCAGATTTCTGAAAAAAAGGAAAGGGGTACCCCTTCTCATTTTTTTGGGCGAAAAAACTTTTTGTCGAGAAACGGATAATCAGAATGATATTCTTCATGGAAATGACCCGCTGATTCCAAATATGTGTGCCATTGCTCGATTCCGAAGCCTCCTGCGATTTTACCGATAAAAAACGACAAAAAAAAAATTGGAAAAATAATAAAAAGTAAATCGACGATTAAAAGTCGTAGGAATTTTTTATTTCAATTCGGCTTGCAGATTCTGAAAGCGTAGGTCGCGCAGATTCCAAATATAACCATCATTTCCACGTTCCGAATATTTCGGAAATTTTCAGATTTCTGGAAAAACGGAAAGGGGTACCCCTTCTCATTTTTTTGGGCGAAAAAACTTTTTGTCGAGAAACCGATAATCAGAATGATATTCTTCATGGAATGACCCGCTGATTCCGAATATGTGTGCCATTCCTCGATTCCGAAGCCTCCTGCGATTTTACCAATAAAAAACGACAGAAAAAAAATTGGAAAAATGATAAAAAGTAAATCGACGATTAAAAGTCGTAGGAATTTTTTATTTCAATTCGGCTTGCAGATTCTGAAAGCGTAGGTCCCGCAGATTCCAAATATAACCATCATTCCCACGTTCCGAATATTTCGGAAATTTTCAGATTTCTGAAAAAAAGGAAAGGGGTACCCCTTCTCATTTTTTTGGGCGAAAAAACTTTTTGTCGAGAAACGGATAATCAGAATGATATTCTTCATGGAAATGACCCGCTGATTCCGAATATGTGTGCCATTCCTCGATTCCGAAGCCTCCTGCGATTTTACCAATAAAAAACGACAAAAAAAAAATCGGAAAAATAATAAAAAGTAAATCGACGATTAAAAGTCGTAGGAATTTTTTATTTCAATTCGGCTTGCAGATTCTGAAAGCTTAGGTCCCGCAGATTCCACATATAACCATCATTCCCACGTTCCGAATATTTCGGAAATTTTCAGATTTCTGAAAAAAAGGAAAGGGGTACCCCTTCTCATTTTTTTGGGCGAAAAAACTTTTTGTCGAGAAACGGATAATCAGAATGATATTCTTCATGGAAATGACCCGCTGATTCCGAATATGTGTGCCATTCCTCGATTTCGAAGCCTCCTGCGATTTTACCAATAAAAAACGACAGAAAAAAAATTGGAAAAATAATAAAAAGTAAATCGACGATTAAAAGTCGTAGGAATTTTTTATTTCAATTCGGCTTGCAGATTCTGAAAGCGTAGGTCGCGCAGATTCCAAATATAACCATCATTCCCACGTTCCGAATATTTCGGAAATTTTCAGATTTCTGAAAAAAAGGAAAGGGGTACCCCTTCTCATTTTTTTGGGCGAAAAAACTTTTTGTCGAGAAACGGATAATCAGAATGATATTCTTCATGGAAATGACCCGCTGATTCCGAATATGTGTGCCATTGTTCGATTCCGAAGCCTCCTGCGATTTTACCAATAAAAAACGACAAGAAGAAAAAGTGCAAAAATGATAAACGTAAATCGACGATTAAAGGGCGTAGGAATTTTTTATCTCAATTCGGCTTGCAGATTCTGAAAGCGTAGGTCCCGCAGATTCCAAATATAACCATCATTCCCACGTTCCGAATATTTCGGAAATTTTCAGATTTCTGAAAAAAGGAAAGGGGTACTCCTTCTCATTTTTTTGGGCGAAAAAACTTTTTGTCAAGAAACGGATAATCAGAATGATATTCTTCATGGAAATGACCCGCTGATTCCGAATATGTGTGCCATTCCTCGATTCCGAAGCCTCCTGCGATTTTACCAATAAAAAACGACAAAAAAAAAATTGGAAAAATTATAAAAAGTAAATCGACGATTAAAAGTCGTAGGAATTTTTTATTTCAATTCGGCTTGCAGATTCTGAAAGCGTAGGTCCCGCAGATTCCAAATATAACCATCATTCCCACGTTCCGAATATTTCGGAAATTTTCAGATTTCTGAAAAAAAGGAAAGGGGTACCCCTTCTCATTTTTTTGGGCGAAAAAACTTTTTGTCGAGAAACGGATAATCAGAATGATATTCTTCATGGAAATGACCCGCTGATTCCGAATATGTGTGCCATTCCTCGATTCCGAAGCCTCCTGCGATATTACCAATAAAAAACGACAAGAAAAAAAAAGTGCAAAAATGATAAAAAGTAAATCGACGATTAAAAGTCGTAGGAATTTTTTATTTCAATTCGGCTTGCAGATTCTGAAAGCGTAGGTCCCGCAGATTCCAAATATAACCATCATTCCCACGTTCCGAATATTTCGGAAATTTTCAGATTTCTGAAAAAAAGGAAAGGGGTACCCCTTCTCATTTTTTTGGGCGAAAAAACTTTTTGTCGAGAAACGGATAATCAGAATGATATTCTTCATGGAAATGACCCGCTGATTCCGAATATGTGTGCCATTCCTCGATTCCGAAGCCTCCTGCGATTTCACCAATGAAAAACGACAGAAAAAAAAATTGGAAAAATGATAAAAAGTAAATCGACGATTAAAAGTCGTAGGAATTTTTAATTTCAATTCGGCTTGCAGATTCTGAAAGCGTAGGTCCCGCAGATTCCAAATATAACCATCATTCCCACGTTCCGAATATTTCGGAAATTTTCAGATTTCTGAAAAAAAGGAAAGGGGTACCCCTTCTCATTTTTTTGGGCGAAAAAACTTTTTGTCGAGAAACGGATAATCAGAATGATATTCTTCATGGAAATGACCCGCTGATTCCGAATATGTGTGCCATTGCTCGATTCCGAAGCCTCCTGCGATTTTACCGATAGAAAACGACAAAAAAAAAATTGGAAAAATAATAAAAAGTAAATCGACGATTCAAAGTCGTAGGAATTTTTTATTTCAATTCGGCTTGCAGATTCTGAAAGCGTAGGTCGCGCAGATTCCAAATATAACCATCATTCCCACGTTCCGAATATTTCGGAAATTTTCAGATTTCTGAAAAAAAGGAAAGGGGTACCCCTTCTCATTTTTTTGGGCGAAAAAACTTTTTGTCGAGAAACGGATAATCAGAATGATATTCTTCATGGAAATGACCCGCTGATTCCGAATATGTGTGCCATTCCTCGATTCCGAAGCCTCCTGCGATTTTACCAATAAAAAACGACAAAAAAAAATCGGAAAAATAATAAAAAGTAAATCGACGATTAAAAGTCGTAGGAATTTTTTATTTCAATTCAGCTTGCAGATTCTGAAAGCGTAGGTCCCGCAGATTCCAAATATAACCATCATTCCCACGTTCCGAATATTTCGGAAATTTTCAGATTTCTGAAAAAAAGGAAAGGGGTACCCCTTCTCATTTTTTTGGGCGAAAAAACTTTTTGTCGAGAAACGGATAATCAGAATGATATTCTTCATGGAAATGACCCGCTGATTCCGAATATGTGTGCCATTCCTCGATTCCGAAGCCTCCTGCGATTTTACCAATAAAAAACGACAAAAAAAAAATCGGAAAAATAATAAAAAGCAAATCGACGATTAAAAGTCGTAGGAATTTTTTATTTCAATTCGGCTTGCAGATTCTGAAAGCTTAGGTCCCGCAGATTCCAAATATAACCATCATTCCCACGTTCCGAATATTTCGGGAATTTTCAGATTTCTGAAAAAAAGGAAAGGGGTACCCCTTCTCATTTTTTTGGGCGAAAAATTTTTTTGTCGAGAAACGGATAATCAGAATGATATTCTTCATGGAAATGACCCGCTGATTCCGAATATGTGTGCCATTCCTCGATTCCGAAGCCTCCTGCGATTTTACCAATAAAAAACGACAAAAAAAAAAATTGGAAAAATAATAAAAAGTAAATCGACGATTAAAAGTCGTAGGAATTTTTTATTTCAATTCGGCTTGCAGATTCTGAAAGCGTAGGTCCCGCAGATTCCAAATGTAACCATCATTCCCACGTTCCGAATATTTCGGAAATTTTCAGATTTCTGAAAAAAAGGAAAGGGGTACCCCTTCTCATTTTTTTCGGCGAAAAAACTTTTTGTCGAGAAACGGATAATCAGAATGATATTCTTCATGGAAATGATCCGCTGATTCCGAATATGTGTGCCATTCCTCGATTTCGAAGCCTCCTGCGATTTTACCAATAAAAAACGACAAAAAAAAAATTGGAAAAATAATAAAAAGTAAATCGACGATTAAAAGTCGTAGGAATTTTTTATTTCAATTCGGCTTGCAGATTCTGAAAGCGTAGGTCGCGCAGATTCCAAATATAACCATCATTCCCACGTTCCGAATATTTCGGAAATTTTCAGATTTCTGAAAAAAAGGAAAGGGGTACCCCTTCTCATTTTTTTGGGCGAAAAAACTTTTTGTCGAGAAACGGATAATCAGAATGATATTCTTCATGGAAATGACCCGCTGATTCCGAATATGTGTGCCATTGTTCGATTCCGAAGCCTCCTGCGATTTTACCAATAAAAAACGACAAGAAGAAAAAAAGCAAAAATGATAAAAGTAAATCGACGAATCAAGGGCGTAGGAATTTTTTATCTCAATTCGGCTTGCAGATTCTGAAAGCGTAGGTCCCGCAGATTCCAAATATAACCATCATTCCCACATTCCGAATATTTCGGAAATTTTCAGATTTCTGAAAAAAGGAAAGGGGTACTCCTTCTCATTTTTTTGGGCGAAAAAACTTTTTGTCAAGAAACGGATGATCAGAATGATATTCTTCATGGAAATGACCCGCTGATTCCGAATATGTGTGCCATTCCTCGATCCCGAAGCCTCCTGCGATTTTACCAATAAAAAACGACAAAAAAAAAGTGGAAAAATAATAAAAAGTAAACCGACGATGAAAAGTCGTAGGAATTTTTTATTTCAATTCGGCTTGCAGATTCTGGAAGCGTAGGTCCCGCAGATTCCAAATATAACCATCATTTCCACGTTCCGAATATTTCGGAAATTTTCAGATTTCTGAAAAAAAGGAAAGGGGTACCCCTTCTCATTTTTTTGGGCGAAAAAACTTTTTGTCGAGAAACGGATAATCAGAATGATATTCTTCATGGAAATGACCCGCTGATTCCGAATATGTGTGCCATTGTTCGATTCCGAAGCCTCCTGCGATTTTACCAATAAAAAACGACAGAAAAAAAAATTGGAAAAATGATAAAAAGTAAATCGACGATTAAAAGTCGTAGGAATTTTTAATTTTAATTCGGCTTGCAGATTCTGAAAGCGTAGGTCCCGCAGATTCCAAATATAACCATCATTTCCACGTTCCGAATATTTCGGAAATTTTCAGATTTCTGAAAAAAAGGAAAGGGGTACCCCTTCTCATTTTTTTGGGCGAAAAAACTTTTTGTCGAGAAACGGATAATCAGAATGATATTCTTCATGGAAATGACCCGCTGATTCCAAATATGTGTGCCATTGCTCGATTCCGAAGCCTCCTGCGATTTTACCGATAAAAAACGACAAAAAAAAAATTGGAAAAATAATAAAAAGTAAATCGACGATTAAAAGTCGTAGGAATTTTTTATTTCAATTCGGCTTGCAGATTCTGAAAGCGTAGGTCGCGCAGATTCCAAATATAACCATCATTTCCACGTTCCGAATATTTCGGAAATTTTCAGATTTCTGGAAAAACGGAAAGGGGTACCCCTTCTCATTTTTTTGGGCGAAAAAACTTTTTGTCGAGAAACCGATAATCAGAATGATATTCTTCATGGAATGACCCGCTGATTCCGAATATGTGTGCCATTCCTCGATTCCGAAGCCTCCTGCGATTTTACCAATAAAAAACGACAGAAAAAAAATTGGAAAAATGATAAAAAGTAAATCGACGATTAAAAGTCGTAGGAATTTTTTATTTCAATTCGGCTTGCAGATTCTGAAAGCGTAGGTCCCGCAGATTCCAAATATAACCATCATTCCTACGTTCCGAATATTTCGGAAATTTTCAGATTTCTGAAAAAAAGGAAAGGGGTACCCCTTCTCATTTTTTTGGGCGAAAAAACTTTTTGTCGAGAAACGGATAATCAGAATGATATTCTTCATGGAAATGACCCGCTGATTCCGAATATGTGTGCCATTCCTCGATTCCGAAGCCTCCTGCGATTTTACCAATAAAAAACGACAAAAAAAAAATCGGAAAAATAATAAAAAGTAAATCGACGATTAAAAGTCGTAGGAATTTTTTATTTCAATTCGGCTTGCAGATTCTGAAAGCTTAGGTCCCGCAGATTCCAAATATAACCATCATTCCCACGTTCCGAATATTTCGGAAATTTTCAGATTTCTGAAAAAAAGGAAAGGGATACCCCTTCTCATTTTTTTGGGCGAAAAAACTTTTTGTCGAGAAACGGATAATTAGAATGATATTCTTCATGGAAATGACCCGCTGATTCCGAATATGTGTGCCATTCCTCGATTCCGAAGCCTCCTGCGATTTTACCAATAAAAAACGACAAAAAAAAAATTGGAAAAATAATAAAAAGTAAATCGACGATTAAAAGTCGTAGGAATTTTTTATTTCAATTCGGCTTGCAGATTCTGAAAGCGTAGGTCCCGCAGATTCCAAATATAACCATCATTCCCAGGTTCCGAATATTTCGGAAATTTTCAGATTTCTGAAAAAAAGGAAAGGGGTACCCCTTCTCATTTTTTTGGGCGAAAAATTTTTTTGTCGAGAAACGGATAATCAGAATGATATTCTTCATGGAAATGACCCGCTGATTCCGAATATGTGTGCCATTCCTCGATTCCGAAGCCTCCTGCGATTTTACCAATAAAAAACGACAAAAAAAAAAATTGGAAAAATAATAAAAAGTAAATCGACGATTAAAAGTCGTAGGAATTTTTTATTTCAATTCGGCTTGCAGATTCTGAAAGCGTAGGTCCCGCAGATTCCAAATATAACCATCATTCCCACGTTCCGAATATTTCGAAAATTTTCAGATTTCTGAAAAAAAGGAAAGGGGTACCCCTTCTCATTTTTTTGGGCGAAAAAACTTTTTGTCGAGAAACGGATAATCAGAATGATATTCTTCATGGAAATGACCCGCTGATTCCGAATATGTGTGCCATTGTTCGATTCCGAAGCCTCCTGCGATTTTACCAATAAAAAACGACAGAAAAAAAAATTGGAAAAATGATAAAAAGTAAATCGACGATTAAAAGTCGTAGGAATTTTTAATTTTAATTCGGCTTGCAGATTCTGAAAGCGTAGGTCCCGCAGATTCCAAATATAACCATCATTTCCACGTTCCGAATATTTCGGAAATTTTCAGATTTCTGAAAAAAAGGAAAGGGGTACCCCTTCTCATTTTTTTGGGCGAAAAAACTTTTTGTCGAGAAACGGATAATCAGAATGATATTCTTCATGGAAATGACCCGCTGATTCCGAATATGTGTGCCATTGTTCGATTCCGAAGCCTCCTGCGATTTTACCAATAAAAAACGACAGAAAAAAAAATTGGAAAAATGATAAAAAGTAAATCGACGATTAAAAGTCGTAGGAATTTTTAATTTTAATTCGGCTTGCAGATTCTGAAAGCGTAGGTCCCGCAGATTCCAAATATAACCATCATTTCCACGTTCCGAATATTTCGGAAATTTTCAGATTTCTGAAAAAAAGGAAAGGGGTACCCCTTCTCATTTTTTTGGGCGAAAAAACTTTTTGTCGAGAAACGGATAATCAGAATGATATTCTTCATGGAAATGACCCGCTGATTCCAAATATGTGCCATTGCTCGATTCCGAAGCCTCCTGCGATTTTACCGATAAAAAACGACAAAAAAAAAATTGGAAAAATAATAAAAAGTAAATCGACGATTAAAAGTCGTAGGAATTTTTTATTTCAATTCGGCTTGCAGATTCTGAAAGCGTAGGTCGCGCAGATTCCAAATATAACCATCATTTCCACGTTCCGAATATTTCGGAAATTTTCAGATTTCTGGAAAAACGGAAAGGGGTACCCCTTCTCATTTTTTTGGGCGAAAAAACTTTTTGTCGAGAAACCGATAATCAGAATGATATTCTTCATGGAAATGACCCGCTGATTCCGAATATGTGTGCCATTCCTCGATTCCGAAGCCTCCTGCGATTTTACCAATAAAAAACGACAAAAAAAAAATCGGAAAAATAATAAAAAGTAAATCGACGATTAAAAGTCGTAGGAATTTTTTATTTCAATTCGGCTTGCAGATTCTGAAAGCGTAGGTCCCGCAGATTCCAAATATAACCATCATTCCCAGGTTCCGAATATTTCGGAAATTTTCAGATTTCTGAAAAAAAGGAAAGGGGTACCCCTTCTCATTTTTTTGGGCGAAAAATTTTTTTGTCGAGAAACGGATAATCAGAATGATATTCTTCATGGAAATGACCCGCTGATTCCGAATATGTGTGCCATTCCTCGATTCCGAAGCCTCCTGCGATTTTACCAATAAAAAACGACAAAAAAAAAAATTGGAAAAATAATAAAAAGTAAATCGACGATTAAAAGTCGTAGGAATTTTTTATTTCAATTCGGCTTGCAGATTCTGAAAGCGTAGGTCCCGCAGATTCCAAATATAACCATCATTCCCACGTTCCGAATATTTCGGAAATTTTCAGATTTCTGAAAAAAAGGAAAGGGGTACCCCTTCTCATTTTTTTGGGCGAAAAAACTTTTTGTCGAGAAACGGATAATCAGAATGATATTCTTCATGGAAATGACCCGCTGATTCCAAATATGTGTGCCATTGCTCGATTCCGAAGCCTCCTGCGATTTTACCGATAAAAAACGACAAAAAAAAAATTGGAAAAATAATAAAAAGTAAATCGACGATTAAAAGTCGTAGGAATTTTTTATTTCAATTCGGCTTGCAGATTCTGAAAGCGTAGGTCGCGCAGATTCCAAATATAACCATCATTTCCACGTTCCGAATATTTCGGAAATTTTCAGATTTCTGGAAAAACGGAAAGGGGTACCCCTTCTCATTTTTTTGGGCGAAAAAACTTTTTGTCGAGAAACCGATAATCAGAATGATATTCTTCATGGAATGACCCGCTGATTCCGAATATGTGTGCCATTCCTCGATTCCGAAGCCTCCTGCGATTTTACCAATAAAAAACGACAGAAAAAAAATTGGAAAAATGATAAAAAGTAAATCGACGATTAAAAGTCGTAGGAATTTTTTATTTCAATTCGGCTTGCAGATTCTGAAAGCGTAGGTCCCGCAGATTCCAAATATAACCATCATTCCCACGTTCCGAATATTTCGGAAATTTTCAGATTTCTGAAAAAAAGGAAAGGGGTACCCCTTCTCATTTTTTTGGGCGAAAAAACTTTTTGTCGAGAAACGGATAATCAGAATGATATTCTTCATGGAAATGACCCGCTGATTCCGAATATGTGTGCCATTCCTCGATTCCGAAGCCTCCTGCGATTTTACCAATAAAAAACGACAAAAAAAAAATCGGAAAAATAATAAAAAGTAAATCGACGATTAAAAGTCGTAGGAATTTTTTATTTCAATTCGGCTTGCAGATTCTGAAAGCTTAGGTCCCGCAGATTCCAAATATAACCATCATTCCCACGTTCCGAATATTTCGGAAATTTTCAGATTTCTGAAAAAAAGGAAAGGGGTACCCCTTCTCATTTTTTTGGGCGAAAAAACTTTTTGTCGAGAAACGGATAATCAGAATGATATTCTTCATGGAAATGACCCGCTGATTCCGAATATGTGTGCCATTCCTCGATTCCGAAGCCTCCTGCGATTTCACCAATGAAAAACGACAGAAAAAAAAATTGGAAAAATGATAAAAAGTAAATCGACGATTAAAAGTCGTAGGAATTTTTAATTTCAATTCGGCTTGCAGATTCTGAAAGCGTAGGTCCCGCAGATTCCAAATATAACCATCATTCCCACGTTCCGAATATTTCGGAAATTTTCAGATTTCTGAAAAAAAGGAAAGGGGTACCCCTTCTCATTTTTTTGGGCGAAAAAACTTTTTGTCGAGAAACGGATAATCAGAATGATATTCTTCATGGAAATGACCCGCTGATTCCGAATATGTGTGCCATTGCTCGATTCCGAAGCCTCCTGCGATTTTACCGATAGAAAACGACAAAAAAAAAATTGGAAAAATAATAAAAAGTAAATCGACGATTCAAAGTCGTAGGAATTTTTTATTTCAATTCGGCTTGCAGATTCTGAAAGCGTAGGTCGCGCAGATTCCAAATATAACCATCATTCCCACGTTCCGAATATTTCGGAAATTTTCAGATTTCTGAAAAAAAGGAAAGGGGTACCCCTTCTCATTTTTTTGGGCGAAAAAACTTTTTGTCGAGAAACGGATAATCAGAATGATATTCTTCATGGAAATGACCCGCTGATTCCGAATATGTGTGCCATTCCTCGATTCCGAAGCCTCCTGCGATTTTACCAATAAAAAACGACAAAAAAAAAATCGGATAAATAATAAAAAGTAAATCGACGATTAAAAGTCGTAGGAATTTTTTATTTCAATTCGGCTTGCAGATTCTGAAAGCTTGGGTCCCGCAGATTCCAAATATAACCATCATTCCCACGTTCCGAATATTTCGGAAATTTTCAGATTTCTGAAAAAAAGGAAAGGGGTACCCCTTCTCATTTTTTTGGGCGAAAAAACTTTTTGTCGAGAAACGGATAATCAGAATGATATTCTTCATGGAAATGACCCGCTGATTCCGAATATGTGTGCCATTGTTCGATTCCGAAGCCTTCTGCGATTTTACCAATAAAAAACGACAAGAAGAAAAAGTGCAAAAATGATAAACGTAAATCGACGATTAAAGGGCGTAGGAATTTTTTATCTCAATTCGGCTTGCAGATTCTGAAAGCGTAGGTCCCGCAGATTCCAAATATAACCATCATTCCCACGTTCCGAATATTTCGGAAATTTTCAGATTTCTGAAAAAAGGAAAGGGGTACTCCTTCTCATTTTTTTGGGCGAAAAAACTTTTTGTCAAGAAACGGATAATCGGAATGATATTCTTCATGGAAATGACCCGTTGATTCCGAATATGTGTGCCATTCCTCGATTCCGAAGCCTCCTGCGATTTTACCAATAAAAAACGACAAAAAAAAAATTGGAAAAATAATAAAAAGTAAATCGACGATTAAAAGTCGTAGGAATTTTTTATTTCAATTCGGCTTGCAGATTCTGAAAGCGTAGGTCCCGCAGATTCCAAATATAACCATCATTCCCACGTTCCGAATATTTCGGAAATTTTCAGATTTCTGAAAAAAAGGAAAGGGGTACCCCTTCTCATTTTTTTGGGCGAAAAAACTTTTTGTCGAGAAACGGATAATCAGAATGATATTCTTCATGGAAATGACCCGCTGATTCCGAATATGTGTGCCATTCCTCGATTCCGAAGCCTCCTGCGATTTTACCAATAAAAAACGACAAAAAAAAAAATTGGAAAAATAATAAAAAGTAAATCGACGATTAAAAGTCGTAGGAATTTTTTATTTCAATTCGGCTTGCAGATTCTGAAAGCGTAGGTCCCGCAGATTCCAAATATAACCATCATTCCCACGTTCCGAATATTTCGGAAATTTTCAGATTTCTGAAAAAAAGGAAAGGGGTACCCCTTCTCATTTTTTTGGGCGAAAAAACTTTTTGTCGAGAAACGGATAATCAGAATGATATTCTTCATGGAAATGACCCGCTGATTCCGAATATGTGTGCCATTCCTCGATTCCGAAGCCTCCTGCGATTTTACCAATAAAAAACGACAAAAAAAAAATCGGAAAAATAATAAAAAGCAAATCGACGATTAAAAGTCGTAGGAATTTTTTATTTCAATTCGGCTTGCAGATTCTGAAAGCTTAGGTCCCGCAGATTCCAAATATAACCATCATTCCCACGTTCCGAATATTTCGGGAATTTTCAGATTTCTGAAAAAAAGGAAAGGGGTACCCCTTCTCATTTTTTTGGGCGAAAAAACTTTTTGTCGAGAAACGGATAATCAGAATGATATTCTTCATGGAAATGACCCGCTGATTCCGAATATGTGTGCCATTCCTCGATTTCGAAGCCTCCTGCGATTTTACCAATAAAAAACGACAGAAAAAAATTGGAAAAATAATAAAAAGTAAATCGACGATTAAAAGTCGTAGGAATTTTTTATTTCAATTCGGCTTGCAGATTCTGAAAGCGTAGGTCCCGCAGATTCCAAATATAACCATCATTCCCACGTTCCGAATATTTCGAAAATTTTCAGATTTCTGAAAAAAAGGAAAGGGGTACCCCTTCTCATTTTTTTGGGCGAAAAAACTTTTTGTCGAGAAACGGATAATCAGAATGATATTCTTCATGGAAATGACCCGCTGATTCCGAATATGTGTGCCATTCCTCGATTCCGAAGCCTCCTGCGATTTTACCAATAAAAAACGACAAAAAAAAAATCGGATAAATAATAAAAAGTAAATCGACGATTAAAAGTCGTAGGAATTTTTTATTTCAATTCGGCTTGCAGATTCTGAAAGCTTGGGTCCCGCAGATTCCAAATATAACCATCATTCCCACGTTCCGAATATTTCGGAAATTTTCAGATTTCTGAAAAAAAGGAAAGGGGTACCCCTTCTCATTTTTTTGGGCGAAAAAACTTTTTGTCGAGAAACGGATAATCAGAATGATATTCTTCATGGAAATGACCCGCTGATTCCGAATATGTGTGCCATTGTTCGATTCCGAAGCCTTCTGCGATTTTACCAATAAAAAACGACAAGAAGAAAAAGTGCAAAAATGATAAACGTAAATCGACGATTAAAGGGCGTAGGAATTTTTTATCTCAATTCGGCTTGCAGATTCTGAAAGCGTAGGTCCCGCAGATTCCAAATATAACCATCATTCCCACGTTCCGAATATTTCGGAAATTTTCAGATTTCTGAAAAAAGGAAAGGGGTACTCCTTCTCATTTTTTTGGGCGAAAAAACTTTTTGTCAAGAAACGGATAATCGGAATGATATTCTTCATGGAAATGACCCGTTGATTCCGAATATGTGTGCCATTCCTCGATTCCGAAGCCTCCTGCGATTTTACCAATAAAAAACGACAAAAAAAAAATTGGAAAAATAATAAAAAGTAAATCGACGATTAAAAGTCGTAGGAATTTTTTATTTCAATTCGGCTTGCAGATTCTGAAAGCGTAGGTCCCGCAGATTCCAAATATAACCATCATTCCCACGTTCCGAATATTTCGGAAATTTTCAGATTTCTGAAAAAAAGGAAAGGAATACCCCTTCTCATTTTTTTGGGCGAAAAAACTTTTTGTCGAGAAACGGATAATCAGAATGATATTCTTCATGGAAATGACCCGCTGATTCCGAATATGTGTGCCATTCCTCGATTCCGAAGCCTCCTGCGATTTTACCAATAAAAAACGACAAAAAAAAAAATTGGAAAAATAATAAAAAGTAAATCGACGATTAAAAGTCGTAGGAATTTTTTATTTCAATTCGGCTTGCAGATTCTGAAAGCGTAGGTCCCGCAGATTCCAAATATAACCATCATTCCCACGTTCCGAATATTTCGGAAATTTTCAGATTTCTGAAAAAAAGGAAAGGGGTACCCCTTCTCATTTTTTTGAGCGAAAAAACTTTTTGTCGAGAAACGGATAATCAGAATGATATTCTTCATGGAAATGACCCGCTGATTCCGAATATGTGTGCCATTCCTCGATCCCGAAGCCTCCTGCGATTTTACCAATAAAAAACGACAAAAAAAAAGTGGAAAAATAATAAAAAGTAAACCGACGATGAAAAGTCGTAGGAATTTTTTATTTCAATTCGGCTTGCAGATTCTGGAAGCGTAGGTCCCGCAGATTCCAAATATAACCATCATTTCCACGTTCCGAATATTTCGGAAATTTGCAGATTTCTGAAAAAAAGGAAAGGGGTACCCCTTCTCATTTTTTTGGGCGAAAAAACTTTTTGTCGAGAAACGGATAATCAGAATGATATTCTTCATGGAAATGACCCGCTGATTCCGAATATGTGTGCCATTGTTCGATTCCGAAGCCTCCTGCGATTTTACCAATAAAAAACGACAGAAAAAAAAATTGGAAAAATGATAAAAAGTAAATCGACGATTAAAAGTCGTAGGAATTTTTAATTTTAATTCGGCTTGCAGATTCTGAAAGCGTAGGTCCCGCAGATTCCAAATATAACCATCATTTCCACGTTCCGAATATTTCGGAAATTTTCAGATTTCTGAAAAAAAGGAAAGGGGTACCCCTTCTCATTTTTTTGGGCGAAAAAACTTTTTGTCGAGAAACGGATAATCAGAATGATATTCTTCATGGAAATGACCCGCTGATTCCGAATATGTGTGCCATTCCTCGATTTCGAAGCCTCCTGCGATTTTACCAATAAAAAACGACAGAAAAAAATTGGAAAAATAATAAAAAGTAAATCGACGATTAAAAGTCGTAGGAATTTTTTATTTCAATTCGGCTTGCAGATTCTGAAAGCGTAGGTCCCGCAGATTCCAAATATAACCATCATTCCCACGTTCCGAATATTTCGAAAATTTTCAGATTTCTGAAAAAAAGGAAAGGGGTACCCCTTCTCATTTTTTTGGGCGAAAAAACTTTTTGTCGAGAAACGGATAATCAGAATGATATTCTTCATGGAAATGACCCGCTGATTCCGAATATGTGTGCCATTCCTCGATTCCGAAGCCTCCTGCGATTTTACCAATAAAAAACGACAAAAAAAAATCGGATAACTAATAAAAAGTAAATCGACGATTAAAAGTCGTAGGAATTTTTTATTTCAATTCGGCTTGCAGATTCTGAAAGCTTGGGTCCCGCAGATTCCAAATATAACCATCATTCCCACGTTCCGAATATTTCGGAAATTTTCAGATTTCTGAAAAAAAGGAAAGGGGTACCCCTTCTCATTTTTTTGGGCGAAAAAACTTTTTGTCGAGAAACGGATAATCAGAATGATATTCTTCATGGAAATGACCCGCTGATTCCGAATATGTGTGCCATTGTTCGATTCCGAAGCCTTCTGCGATTTTACCAATAAAAAACGACAAGAAGAAAAAGTGCAAAAATGATAAACGTAAATCGACGATTAAAGGGCGTAGGAATTTTTTATCTCAATTCGGCTTGCAGATTCTGAAAGCGTAGGTCCCGCAGATTCCAAATATAACCATCATTCCCACGTTCCGAATATTTCGGAAATTTTCAGATTTCTGAAAAAAGGAAAGGGGTACTCCTTCTCATTTTTTTGGGCGAAAAAACTTTTTGTCAAGAAACGGATAATCGGAATGATATTCTTCATGGAAATGACCCGTTGATTCCGAATATGTGTGCCATTCCTCGATTCCGAAGCCTCCTGCGATTTTACCAATAAAAAACGACAAAAAAAAAATTGGAAAAATAATAAAAAGTAAATCGACGATTAAAAGTCGTAGGAATTTTTTATTTCAATTCGGCTTGCAGATTCTGAAAGCGTAGGTCCCGCAGATTCCAAATATAACCATCATTCCCACGTTCCGAATATTTCGGAAATTTTCAGATTTCTGAAAAAAAGGATACTGAAATCTCAGTACCCCTTCTCATTTTTTTGAGCGAAAAAACTTTTTGTCGAGAAACGGATAATCAGAATGATATTCTTCATGGAAATGACCCGCTGATTCCGAATATGTGTGCCATTGTTCGATTCCGAAGCCTCCTGCGATTTTACCAATAAAAAACGACAAGAAGAAAAAAAGCAAAAATGATAAACGTAAATCGACGATTAAAGGGCGTAGGAATTTTTTATCTCAATTCGGCTTGCAGATTCTGAAAGCGTAGGTCCCGCAGATTCCAAATATAACCATCATTCCCACGTTCCGAATATTTCGGAAATTTTCAGATTTCTGAAAAAAAGGATACTGAAATCTCAGTACCCCTTCTCATTTTTTTGAGCGAAAAAACTTTTTGTCGAGAAACGGATAATCAGAATGATATTCTTCATGGAAATGACCCGCTGATTCCGAATATGTGTGCCATTCCTCGATCCCGAAGCCTCCTGCGATTTTACCAATAAAAAACGACAAAAAAAAAGTGGAAAAATAATAAAAAGTAAACCGACGATGAAAAGTCGTAGGAATTTTTTATTTCAATTCGGCTTGCAGATTCTGGAAGCGTAGGTCCCGCAGATTCCAAATATAACCATCATTTCCACGTTCCGAATATTTCGGAAATTTGCATATTTCTGAAAAAAAGGAAAGGGGTACCCCTTCTCATTTTTTTGGGCGAAAAAACTTTTTGTCGAGAAACGGATAATCAGAATGATATTCTTCATGGAAATGACCCGCTGATTCCGAATATGTGTGCCATTGCTCGATTCCGAAGCCTCCTGCGATTTTACCGATAAAAAACGACAAAAAAAAAATCTGAAAAATAATAAAAAGTAAATCGACGATTAAAAGTCGTAGGAATTTTTTATTTCAATTCGGCTTGCAGATTCTGAAAGCGTAGGTCGCGCAGATTCCAAATATAACCATCATTTCCACGTTCCGAATATTTCGGAAATTTTCAGATTTCTGGAAAAACGGAAAGGGGTACCCCTTCTCATTTTTTTGGGCGAAAAAACTTTTTGTCGAGAAACCGATAATCAGAATGATATTCTTCATGGAATGACCCGCTGATTCCGAATATGTGTGCCATTCCTCGATTCCGAAGCCTCCTGCGATTTGACCAATAAAAAACGACAGAAAAAAAATTGGAAAAATGATAAAAAGTAAATCGACGATTAAAAGTCGTAGGAATTTTTTATTTCAATTCGGCTTGCAGATTCTGAAAGCGTAGGTCCCGCAGATTCCAAATATAACCATCATTCCCACGTTCCGAATATTTCGGAAATTTTCAGATTTCTGAAAAAAAGGAAAGGGGTACCCCTTCTCATTTTTTTGGGCGAAAAAACTTTTTGTCGAGAAATGGATAATCAGAATGATATTCTTCATGGAAATGACCCGCTGATTCCGAATATGTGTGCCATTCCTCGATTCCGAAGCCTCCTGCGATTTTACCAATAAAAAACGACAAAAAAAAAATCGGAAAAATAATAAAAAGTAAATCGACGATTAAAAGTCGTAGGAATTTTTTATTTCAATTCGGCTTGCAGATTCTGAAAGCTTAGGTCCCGCAGATTCCAAATATAACCATCATTCCCACGTTCCGAATATTTCGGAAATTTTCAGATTTCTGAAAAAAAGGAAAGGGGTGACCCTTCTCATTTTTTTGGGCGAAAAAACTTTTTGTCGAGAAACGGATAATCAGAATGATATTCTTCATGGAAATGACCCGCTGATTCCGAATATGTGTGCCATTGTTCGATTCCGAAGCCTTCTGCGATTTTACCAATAAAAAACGACAAGAAGAAAAAGTGCAAAAATGATAAACGTAAATCGACGATTAAAGGGCGTAGGAATTTTTTATCTCAATTCGGCTTGCAGATTCTGAAAGCGTAGGTCCCGCAGATTCCAAATATAACCATCATTCCCACGTTCCGAATATTTCGGAAATTTTCAGATTTCTGAAAAAAAGGAAAGGGGGACCCCTTCTCATTTTTTTGGGCGAAAAAACTTTTTGTCGAGAAACGGATAATCAGAATGATATTCTTCATGGAAATGACCCGCTGATTCCGAATATGTGTGCCATTCCTCGATTCCGAAGCCTCCTGCGATTTTACCAATAAAAAACGACAAAAAAAAAATTGGAAAAATAATAAAAAGTAAATCGACGATTAAAAGTCGTAGAAATTTTTTATTTCAATTCGGCTTGCAGATTCTGAAAGCGTAGGTCCCGCAGATTCCAAATATAACCATCATTCCCAGGTTCCGAATATTTCGGAAATTTTCAGATTTCTGAAAAAAAGGAAAGGGGTACCCCTTCTCATTTTTTTGGGCGAAAAATTTTTTTGTCGAGAAACGGATAATCAGAATGATATTCTTCATGGAAATGACCCGCTGATTCCGAATATGTGTGCCATTCCTCGATTCCGAAGCCTCCTGCGATTTTACCAATAAAAAACGACAAAAAAAAAAATTGGAAAAATAATAAAAAGTAAATCGACGATTAAAAGTCGTAGGAATTTTTTATTTCAATTCGGCTTGCAGATTCTGAAAGCGTAGGTCCCGCAGATTCCAAATATAACCATGATTCCCACGTTCCGAATATTTCGGAAATTTTCAGATTTCTGAAAAAAAGGAAAGGGGTACCCCTTCTCATTTTTTTGGGCGAAAAAACTTTTTGTCGAGAAACGGATAATCAGAATGATATTCTTCATGGAAATGACCCGCTGATTCCGAATATGTGTGCCATTCCTCGATTTCGAAGCCTCCTGCGATTTTACCAATAAAAAACGACAAAAAAAAAATTGGAAAAATAATAAAAAGTAAATCGACGATTAAAAGTCGTAGGAATTTTTTATTTCAATTCGGCTTGCAGATTCTGAAAGCGTAGGTCGCGCAGATTCCAAATATAACCATCATTCCCACGTTCCGAATATTTCGGAAATTTTCAGATTTCTGAAAAAAAGGAAAGGGGTACCCCTTCTCATTTTTTTGGGCGAAAAAACTTTTTGTCGAGAAACGGATAATCAGAATGATATTCTTCATGGAAATGACCCGCTGATTCCGAATATGTGTGCCATTCCTCGATTCCGAAGCCTCCTGCGATTTTACCAATGAAAAACGACAGAAAAAAAAATTGGAAAAATGATAAAAAGTAAATCGACGATTAAAAGTCGTAGGAATTTTTAATTTCAATTCGGCTTGCAGATTCTGAAAGCGTAGGTCCCGCAGATTCCAAATATAACCATCATTTCCACGTTCCGAATATTTCGGAAATTTTTAGATTTCTGAAAAAAAGGAAAGGGGTACCCCTTCTCATTTTTTTGGGCGAAAAAACTTTTTGTCGTGAAACGGATAATCAGAATGATATTCTTCATGGAAATGACCCGCTGATTCCGAATATGTGTGCCATTGCTCGATTCCGAAGCCTCCTGCGATTTTACCGATAGAAAACGACAAAAAAAAAATTGGAAAAATAATAAAAAGTAAATCGACGATTCAAAGTCGTAGGAATTTTTTATTTCAATTCGGCTTGCAGATTCTGAAAGCGTAGGTCCCGCAGATTCCAAATATAACCATCATTCCCACGTTCCGAATATTTCGGAAATTTCCAGATTTCTGAAAAAAAGGAAAGGGGTACCCCTTCTCATTTTTTTGGGCGAAAAAACTTTTTGTCGAGAAACGGATAATCAGAATGATATTCTTCATGGAAATGACCCGCTGATTCCGAATATGTGTGCCATTCCTCGATTCCGAAGCCTCCTGCGATTTTACCAATAAAAAACGACAAAAAAAAAATCGGAAAAATAATAAAAAGTAAATCGACGATTAAAAGTCGTAGGAATTTTTTATTTCAATTCGGCTTGCAGATTCTGAAAGCTTAGGTCCCGCAGATTCCAAATATAACCATCATTCCCACGTTCCGAATATTTCGGAAATTTTCAGATTTCTGAAAAAAAGGAAAGGGGTACCCCTTCTCATTTTTTTGGGCGAAAAAACTTTTTGTCGAGAAACGGATAATCAGAATGATATTCTTCATGGAAATGGCCCGCTGATTCCGAATATGTGTGCCATTGTTCGATTCCGAAGCCTTCTGCGATTTTACCAATAAAAAACGACAAGAAGAAAAAGTGCAAAAATGATAAACGTAAATCGACGATTAAAGGGCGTAGGAATTTTTTATCTCAATTCGGCTTGCAGATTCTGAAAGCGTAGGTCCCGCAGATTCCAAATATAACCATCATTCCCACGTTCCGAATATTTCGGAAATTTTCAGATTTCTGAAAAAAGGAAAGGGGTACTCCTTCTCATTTTTTTGGGCGAAAAAACTTTTTGTCAAGAAACGGATGATCAGAATGATATTCTTCATGGAAATGACCCGCTGATTCCGAATATGTGTGCCATTCCTCGATCCCGAAGCCTCCTGCGATTTTACCAATAAAAAACGACAAAAAAAAAGTGGAAAAATAATAAAAAGTAAACCGACGATGAAAAGTCGTAGGAATTTTTTATTTCAATTCGGCTTGCAGATTCTGGAAGCGTAGGTCCCGCAGATTCCAAATATAACCATCATTCCCACGTTCCGAATATTTCGGAAATTTTCAGATTTCTGAAAAAAAGGAAAGGGGTACCCCTTCTCATTTTTTTGGGCGAAAAAACTTTTTGTCGAGAAACGGATAATCAGAATGATATTCTTCATGGAAATGACCCGCTGATTCCGAATATGTGTGCCATTCCTCGATTTCGAAGCCTCCTGCGATTTTACCAATAAAAAACGACAGGAAAAAAATTGGAAAAATAATAAAAAGTAAATCGACGATTAAAAGTCGTAGGAATTTTTTATTTCAATTCGGCTTGCAGATTCTGAAAGCGTAGGTCCCGCAGATTCCAAATATAACCATCATTCCTACGTCCCGAATATTTCGGAAATTTTCAGATTTCTGAAAAAAAGGAAAGGGGTACCCCTTCTCATTTTTTTGGGCGAAAAAACTTTTTGTCGAGAAACGGATAATTAGAATGATATTCTTCATGGAAATGACCCGCTGATTCCGAATATGTGTGCCATTCCTCGATTCCGAAGCCTCCTGCGATTTTACCAATAAAAAACGACAAAAAAAAAATTGGAAAAATAATAAAAAGTAAATCGACGATTAAAAGTCGTAGGAATTTTTTATTTCAATTCGGCTTGCAGATTCTGAAAGCGTAGGTCCCGCAGATTCCAAATATAACCATCATTCCCACGTTCCGAATATTTCGGAAATTTTCAGATTTCTGAAAAAAAGGAAAGGGGTACCCCTTCTCATTTTTTTGGGCGAAAAAACTTTTTGTCGAGAAACGGATAATCAGAATGATATTCTTCATGGAAATGACCCGCTGATTCCGAATATGTGTGCCATTCCTCGATTTCGAAGCCTCCTGCGATTTTACCAATAAAAAACGACAGGAAAAAAATTGGAAAAATAATAAAAAGTAAATCGACGATTAAAAGTCGTAGGAATTTTTTATTTCAATTCGGCTTGCAGATTCTGAAAGCGTAGGTCCCGCAGATTCCAAATATAACCATCATTCCTACGTTCCGAATATTTCGGAAATTTTCAGATTTCTGAAAAAAAGGAAAGGGGTACCCCTTCTCATTTTTTTGGGCGAAAAAACTTTTTGTCGAGAAACGGATAATTAGAATGATATTCTTCATGGAAATGACCCGCTGATTCCGAATATGTGTGCCATTCCTCGATTCCGAAGCCTCCTGCGATTTTACCAATAAAAAACGACAAAAAAAAAATTGGAAAAATAATAAAAAGTAAATCGACGATTAAAAGTCGTAGGAATTTTTTATTTCAATTCGGCTTGCAGATTCTGAAAGCGTAGGTCCCGCAGATTCCAAATATAACCATCATTCCCACGTTCCGAATATTTCGGAAATTTTCAGATTTCTGAAAAAAAGGAAAGGGGTACCCCTTCTCATTTTTTTGGGCGAAAAAACTTTTTGTCGAGAAACGGATAATCAGAATGATATTCTTCATGGAAATGACCCGCTGATTCCGAATATGTGTGCCATTCCTCGATTTCGAAGCCTCCTGCGATTCTACCAATAAAAAACGACAAAAAAAAAATTGGAAAAATAATAAAAAGTAAATCGACGATTAAAAGTCGTAGGAATTTTTTATTTCAATTCGGCTTGCAGATTCTGAAAGCGTAGGTCGCGCAGATTCCAAATATAACCATCATTCCCACGTTCCGAATATTTCGGAAATTTTCAGATTTCTGAAAAAAAGGAAAGGGGTACCCCTTCTCATTTTTTTGGGCGAAAAAACTTTTTGTCGAGAAACGGATAATCAGAATGATATTCTTCATGGAAATGACCCGCTGATTCCGAATATGTGTGCCATTCCTCGATTCCGAAGCCTCCTGCGATTTTACCAATAAAAAACGACAAAAAAAAATCGGAAAAATAATAAAAAGTAAATCGACGATTAAAAGTCATAGGAATTTTTTATTTCAATTCGGCTTGCAGATTCTGAAAGCTTAGATCCTTCAGATTCCAAATATAACCATCATTCCCACGTTCCGAATATTTCGGAAATTTTCAGATTTCTGAAAAAAAGGAAAGGGGTACCCCTTCTCATTTTTTTGGGCGAAAAAACTTTTTGTCGAGAAACGGATAATCAGAATGATATTCTTCATGGAAATGACCCGCTGATTCCGAATATGTGTGCCATTCCTCGATTTCGAAGCCTCCTGCGATTTTACCAATAAAAAACGACAGAAAAAAAATTGGAAAAATAATAAAAAGTAAATCGACGATTAAAAGTCGTAGGAATTTTTTATTTCAATTCGGCTTGCAGATTCTGAAAGCGTAGGTCGCGCAGATTCCAAATATAACCATCATTCCCACGTTCCGAATATTTCGGAAATTTTCAGATTTCTGAAAAAAAGGAAAGGGGTACCCCTTCTCATTTTTTTGGGCGAAAAAACTTTTTGTCGAGAAACGGATAATCAGAATGATATTCTTCATGGAAATGACCCGCTGATTCCGAATATGTGTGCCATTGTTCGATTCCGAAGCCTCCTGCGATTTTACCAATAAAAAACGACAAGAAGAAAAAGTGCAAAAATGATAAACGTAAATCGACGATTAAAGGGCGTAGGAATTTTTCATCTCAATTCGGCTTGCAGATTCTGAAAGCGTAGGTCCCGCAGATTCCAAATATAACCATTATTTCCACGTTCCGAATATTTCGGAAATTTTCAGATTTCTGAAAAAAAGGAAAGGGGTACCCCTTCTCATTTTTTTGGGCGAAAAAACTTTTTGTCGAGAAACGGATAATCAGAATGATATTCTTCATGGAAGTGACCCGCTGATTCCGAATATGTGTGCCATTCCTCGATTCCGAAGCCTCCTGCGATTTTACCAATAACAAACGACGAAAAAAAAATCGGAAAAATAATAAAAAGTAAATCGACGATTCAAAGTCGTAGGAATTTTTTATTTCAATTCGGCTTGCAGATTCTGAAAGCGTAGGTCCCGCAGATTCCAAATATAACCATCATTCCCACGTTCCGAATATTTCGGAAATTTTCAGATTTCTGAAAAAAAGGAAAGGGGTACCCCTTCTCATTTTTTTGGGCGAAAAAACTTTTTGTCGAGAAACGGATAATCAGAATGATATTCTTCATGGAAATGACCCGCTGATTCCGAATATGTGTGCCATTCCTCGATTTCGAAGCCTCCTGCGATTTTACCAATAAAAAACGACAGGAAAAAAATTGGAAAAATAATAAAAAGTAAATCGACGATTAAAAGTCGTAGGAATTTTTTATTTCAATTCGGCTTGCAGATTCTGAAAGCGTAGGTCCCGCAGATTCCAAATATAACCATCATTCCTACGTTCCGAATATTTCGGAAATTTTCAGATTTCTGAAAAAAAGGAAAGGGGTACCCCTTCTCATTTTTTTGGGCGAAAAAACTTTTTGTCGAGAAACGGATAATCAGAATGATATTCTTCATGGAAATGACCCGCTGATTCCGAATATGTGTGCCATTCCTCGATTTCGAAGCCTCCTGCGATTTGACCAATAAAAAACGACAGGAAAAAAATTGGAAAAATAATAAAAAGTAAATCGACGATTAAAAGTCGTAGGAATTTTTTATTTCAATTCGGCTTGCAGATTCTGAAAGCGTAGGTCCCGCAGATTCCAAATATAACCATCATTCCTACGTTCCGAATATTTCGGAAATTTTCAGATTTCTGAAAAAAAGGAAAGGGGTACCCCTTCTCATTTTTTTGGGCGAAAAAACTTTTTGTCGAGAAACGGATAATCAGAATGATATTCTTCATGGAAATGACCCACTGATTCCAAATATGTGTGCCATTGCTCGATTCCGAAGCCTCCTGCGAATTAACCAATAAAAAACGACAAAAAAAAAGTGGGAAAATAATAAAAAGTAAATCGACGATTAAAAGTCATAGGAATTTTTTATTTCAATTCGGCTTGCAGATTCTGAAAGCGTAGGTCCCGCAGATTCCAAATATAACCATCATTCCCACGTTCCGAATATTTCGGAAATTTTCAGATTTCTGAAAAAAAGGAAAGGGGTACCCCTTCTCATTTTTTTGGGCGAAAAAACTTTTTGTCGAGAAACGGATAATCAGAATGATATTCTTCATGAAAGTGACCCACTGATTCCAAATATGTGTGCCATTCCTCGATTCCGAAGCCTCCTGCGAATTAACGAATAAAAAACGACAAAAAAAAAGTGGGAAAATAATAAAAAGTAAATCGACGATTAAAAGTCGTAGGAATTTTTTATTTCAATTCGGCTTGCAGATTCTGAAAGCGTAGGTCCCGCAGATTCCAAATATAACCATCATTTCCACGTTCCGAATATTTCGGAAATTTTCAGATTTCTGAAAAAATGGAAAGGGGTACCCCTTCTCATTTTTTTGGGCGAAAAAACTTTTTGTCGAGAAACGGATAATCAGAATGATATTCTTCATGGAAATGACCCGCTGATTCCGAATATGTGTGCCATTCCTCGATTCCGAAGCCTCCTGCGATTTTACCAATAAAAAACGACAAAAAAAAATCGGAAAAATAATAAAAAGTAAATCGACGATTAAAAGTCGTAGGAATTTTTCATTTCAATTCGGCTTGCAGATTCTGAAAGCGTAGGTCCCGCAGATTCCAAATATAACCATCATTCCCACGTTCCGAATATTTCGGAAATTTTCAGATTTCTGAAAAAAAGGAAAGGGGTACCCCTTCTCATTTTTTTGGGCGAAAAAACTTTTTGTCGAGAAACGGATAATCAGAATGATATTCTTCATGGAAATGACCCGCTGATTCCGAATATGTGTGCCATTCCTCGATTCCGAAGCCTCCTGCGATTTTACCAATAAAAAACGACAAAAAAAAATCGGAAAAATAATAAAAAGTAAATCGACGATTAAAAGTCGTAGGAATTTTTTATTTCAATTCGGCTTGCAGATTCTGAAAGCTTAGGTCCCGCAGATTCCAAATATAACCATCATTTCCACGTTCCGAATATTTCGGAAATTTTCAGATTTCTGAAAAAAAGGAAAGGGGTACCCCTTCTCATTTTTTTGGGCGAAAAAACTTTTTGTCGAGAAACGGATAATCAGAATGATATTCTTCATGGAAATGACCCGCTGATTCCGAATATGTGTGCCATTCCTCGATTTCGAAGCCTCCTGCGATTTTACCAATAAAAAACGACAGAAAAAAAATTGGAAAAATAATAAAAAGTAAATCGACGATTAAAAGTCGTAGGAATTTTTTATTTCTATTCGGCTTGCAGATTCTGAAAGCGTAGGTCGCGCAGATTCCAAATATAACCATCATTCCCACGTTCCGAATATTTCGGAAATTTTCAGATTTCTGAAAAAAAGGAAAGGGGTACCCCTTCTCATTTTTTTGGGCGAAAAAACTTTTTGTCGAGAAACGGATAATCAGAATGATATTCTTCATGGAAATGACCCGCTGATTCCGAATATGTGTGCCATTCCTCGATTCCGAAGCCTCCTGCGATATTACCAATAAAAAACGACAAGAAAAAAAAAGTTCAAAAATGATAAAAAGTAAATCGACGATGAAAAGTCGTAGGAATTTTTTATTTCAATTCGGCTTGCGGATTCTGGAAGCGTAGGTCCCGCAGATTCCAAATATAACCATCATTTCCACGTTCCGAATATTTCGGAAATTTTCAGATTTCTGAAAAAAAGGAAAGGGGTACCCCTTCTCATTTTCTTGGGCGAAAAAACTTTTTGTCGAGAAACGGATAATCAGAATGATATTCTTCATGGAAATGACCCGCTGATTCCGAATATGTGTGCCATTGCTCGATTCCGAAGCCTCCTGCGATTTTACCGATGGAAAACGACAAAAAAAAAATTGGAAAAATAATAAAAAGTAAATCGACGATTCAAAGTCGTAGGAATTTTTTATTTCAATTCGGCTTGCAGATTCTGAAAGCGTAGGTCGCGCAGATTCCAAATATAACCATCATTCCCACGTTCCGAATATTTCGGAAATTTTCAGATTTCTGAAAAAAAGGAAAGGGGTACCCCTTCTCATTTTTTTGGGCGAAAAAACTTTTTGTCGAGAAACGGATAATCAGAATGATATTCTTCATGGAAATAACCCGCTGATTCCGAATATGTGTGCCATTCCTCGATTCCGAAGCCTCCTGCGATTTTACCAATAAAAAACGACAAAAAAAAATCGGAAAAATAATAAAAAGTAAATCGACGATTAAAAGTCGTAGGAATTTTTTATTTCAATTCAGCTTGCAGATTCTGAAAGCGTAGGTCCCGCAGATTCCAAATATAACCATCATTCCCACGTTCCGAATATTTCGGAAATTTCCAGATTTCTGAAAAAAAGGAAAGGGGTACCCCTTCTCATTTTTTTGGGCGAAAAAACTTTTTGTCGAGAAACGGATAATCAGAATGATATTCTTCATGGAAATGACCCGCTGATTCCGAATATGTGTGCCATTCCTCGATTCCGAAGCCTCCTGCGATTTTACCAATAAAAAACGACAAAAAAAAATCGGAAAAATAATAAAAAGTAAATCGACGATTAAAAGTCGTAGGAATTTTTTATTTCAATTCAGCTTGCAGATTCTGAAAGCGTAGGTCCCGCAGATTCCAAATATAACCATCATTCCCACGTTCCGAATATTTCGGAAATTTCCAGATTTCTGAAAAAAAGGAAAGGGGTACCCCTTCTCATTTTTTTGGGCGAAAAAACTTTTTGTCGAGAAACGGATAATCAGAATGATATTCTTCATGGAAATGACCCGCTGATTCCGAATATGTGTGCCATTGTTCGATTCCGAAGCCTCCTGCGATTTTACCAATAAAAAACGACAAGAAGAAAAAGTGCAAAAATGATAAACGTAAATCGACGATTAAAGGGCGTAGGAATTTTTTATCTCAATTCGGCTTGCAGATTCTGAAAGCGTAGGTCCCGCAGATTCCAAATATAACCATCATTCCCACGTTCCGAATATTTCGGAAATTTTCAGATTTCTGAAAAAAGGAAAGGGGTACTCCTTCTCATTTTTTTGGGCGAAAAAACTTTTTGTCAAGAAACGGATAATCAGAATGATATTCTTCATGGAAATGACCCGCTGATTCCGAATATGTGTGCCATTCCTCGATTCCGAAGCCTCCTGCGATTTTACCAATAAAAAACGACAAAAAAAAAATTGGAAAAATAATAAAAAGTAAATCGACGATTAAAAGTCGTAGGAATTTTTTATTTCAATTCGGCTTGCAGATTCTGAAAGCGTACGTCCCGCAGATTCCAAATATAACCATCATTCCCACGTTCCGAATATTTCGGAAATTTTCAGATTTCTGAAAAAAAGGAAAGGGGTACCCCTTCTCATTTTTTTGGGCGAAAAAACTTTTTGTCGAGAAACGGATAATCAGAATGATATTCTTCATGGAAATGACCCGCTGATTCCGAATATGTGTGCCATTCCTCGATTCCGAAGCCTCCTGCGATTTTACCAATAAAAAACGACAAAAAAAAGTGGAAAAATAATAAAAAGTAAACCGACGATGAAAAGTCGTAGGAATTTTTTATTTCAATTCGGCTTGCGGATTCTGGAAGCGTAGGTCCCGCAGATTCCAAATATAACCATCATTTCCACGTTCCGAATATTTCGGAAATTTTCAGATTTCTGAAAAAAAGGAAAGGGGTCCCCGTTCTCATTTTTTTGGGCGAAAAAACTTTTTGTCGAGAAACGGATAATCAGAATGATATTCTTCATGGAAATGACCCGCTGATTCCGAATATGTGTGCCATTCCTCGATTCCGAAGCCTCCTGCGATTTTACCAATGAAAAACGACAGAAAAAAAAATTGGAAAAATGATAAAAAGTAAATCGACGATTAAAAGTCGTAGGAATTTTTAATTTCAATTCGGCTTGCAGATTCAGAAAGCGTAGGTCCCGCAGATTCCAAATATAACCATCATTTCCACGTTCCGAATATTTCGGAAATTTTTAGATTTCTGAAAAAAAGGAAAGGGGTACCCCTTCTCATTTTTTTGGGCGAAAAAACTTTTTGTCGTGAAACGGATAATCAGAATGATATTCTTCATGGAAATGACCCGCTGATTCCGAATATGTGTGCCATTGCTCGATTCCGAAGCCTCCTGCGATTTTACCGATAGAAAACGACAAAAAAAAAATTGGAAAAATAATAAAAAGTAAATCGACGATTCAAAGTCGTAGGAATTTTTTATTTCAATTCGGCTTGCAGATTCTGAAAGCGTAGGTCCCGCAGATTCCAAATATAACCATCATTCCCACGTTCCGAATATTTCGGAAATTTCCAGATTTCTGAAAAAAAGGAAAGGGGTACCCCTTCTCATTTTTTTGGGCGAAAAAACTTTTTGTCGAGAAACGGATAATCAGAATGATATTCTTCATGGAAATGACCCGCTGATTCCGAATATGTGTGCCATTGTTCGATTCCGAAGCCTCCTGCGATTTTAGCAATAAAAAACGACAAGAAGAAAAAAAGCAAAAATGATAAACGTAAATCGACGATTAAAGGGCGTAGGAATTTTTTATCTCAATTCGGCTTGCAGATTCTGAAAGCGTAGGTCCCGCAGATTCCAAATATAACCATCATTTCCACGTTCCGAATATTTCGGAAATTTTCAGATTTCTGAAAAAAGGAAAGGGGTACTCCTTCTCATTTTTTTGGGCGAAAAAACTTTTTGTCAAGAAACGGATGATCAGAATGATATTCTTCATGGAAATGACCCGCTGATTCCGAATATGTGTGCCATTCCTCGATCCCGAAGCCTCCTGCGATTTTACCAATAAAAAACGACAAAAAAAAAGTGGAAAAATAATAAAAAGTAAACCGACGATGAAAAGTCGTAGGAATTTTTTATTTCAATTCGGCTTGCAGATTCTGGAAGCGTAGGTCCCGCAGATTCCAAATATAACCATCATTTCCACGTTCCGAATATTTCGGAAATTTGCAGATTTCTGAAAAAAAGGAAAGGGGTACCCCTTCTCATTTTTTTGGGCGAAAAAACTTTTTGTCGAGAAACGGATAATCAGAATGATATTCTTCATGGAAATGACCCGCTGATTCCGAATATGTGTGCCATTGTTCGATTCCGAAGCCTCCTGCGATTTTACCAATAAAAAACGACAGAAAAAAAAATTGGAAAAATGATAAAAAGTAAATCGACGATTAAAAGTCGTAGGAATTTTTAATTTTAATTCGGCTTGCAGATTCTGAAAGCGTAGGTCCCGCAGATTCCAAATATAACCATCATTTCCACGTTCCGAATATTTCGGAAATTTTCAGATTTCTGAAAAAAAGGAAAGGGGTACCCCTTCTCATTTTTTTGGGCGAAAAAACTTTTTGTCGAGAAACGGATAATCAGAATGATATTCTTCATGGAAATGACCCGCTGATTCCAAATATGTGTGTCATTGCTCGATTCCGAAGCCTCCTGCGATTTTACCGATAAAAAACGACAAAAAAAAAATTGGAAAAATAATAAAAAGTAAATCGACGATTAAAAGTCGTAGGAATTTTTTATTTCAATTCGGCTTGCAGATTCTGAAAGCGTAGGTCGCGCAGATTCCAAATATAACCATCATTTCCACGTTCCGAATATTTCGGAAATTTTCAGATTTCTGGAAAAACGGAAAGGGGTACCCCTTCTCATTTTTTTGGGCGAAAAAACTTTTTGTCGAGAAACCGATAATCAGAATGATATTCTTCATGGAATGACCCGCTGATTCCGAATATGTGTGCCATTCCTCGATTCCGAAGCCTCCTGCGATTTTACCAATAAAAAACGACAGAAAAAAAATTGGAAAAATGATAAAAAGTAAATCGACGATTAAAAGTCGTAGGAATTTTTTATTTCAATTCGGCTTGCAGATTCTGAAAGCGTAGGTCCCGCAGATTCCAAATATAACCATCATTCCCACGTTCCGAATATTTCGGAAATTTTCAGATTTCTGAAAAAAAGGAAAGGGGTACCCCTTCTCATTTTTTTGGGCGAAAAAACTTTTTGTCGAGAAATGGATAATCCGAATGATATTCTTCATGGAAATGACCCGCTGATTCCGAATATGTGTGCCATTCCTCGATTCCGAAGCCTCCTGCGATTTTACCAATAAAAAACGACAAAAAAAAAATCGGAAAAATAATAAAAAGTAAATCGACGATTAAAAGTCGTAGGAATTTTTTATTTCAATTCGGCTTGCAGATTCTGAAAGCTTAGGTCCCGCAGATTCCAAATATAACCATCATTCCCACGTTCCGAATATTTCGGAAATTTTCAGATTTCTGAAAAAAAGGAAAGGGGTACCCCTTCTCATTTTTTTGGGCGAAAAAACTTTTTGTCGAGAAACGGATAATCAGAATGATATTCTTCATGGAAATGACCCGCTGATTCCGAATATGTGTGCCATTGTTCGATTCCGAAGCCTTCTGCGATTTTACCAATTAAAAACGACAAGAAGAAAAAGTGCAAAAATGATAAACGTAAATCGACGATTAAAGGGCGTAGGAATTTTTTATCTCAATTCGGCTTGCAGATTCTGAAAGCGTAGGTCCCGCAGATTCCAAATATAACCATCATTCCCACGTTCCGAATATTTCGGAAATTTTCAGATTTCTGAAAAAAGGAAAGGGGTACTCCTTCTCATTTTTTTGGGCGAAAAAACTTTTTGTCAAGAAACGGATAATCAGAATGATATTCTTCATGGAAATGACCCGCTGATTCCGAATATGTGTGCCATTCCTCGATTCCGAAGCCTCCTGCGATTTTACCAATAAAAAACGACAAAAAAAAAATTGGAAAAATAATAAAAAGTAAATCGACGATTAAAAGTCGTAGGAATTTTTTATTTCAATTCGGCTTGCAGATTCTGAAAGCGTAGGTCCCGCAGATTCCAAATATAACCATGATTCCCACGTTCCGAATATTTCGGAAATTTTCAGATTTCTGAAAAAAAGGAAAGGGGTACCCCTTCTCATTTTTTTGGGCGAAAAAACTTTTTGTCGAGAAACGGATAATCAGAATGATATTCTTCATGGAAATGACCCGCTGATTCCGAATATGTGTGCCATTGTTCGATTCCGAAGCCTCCTGCGATTTTACCAATAAAAAACGACAAGAAGAAAAAAAGCAAAAATGATAAACGTAAATCGACGATTAAAGGGCGTAGGAATTTTTTATCTCAATTCGGCTTGCAGATTCTGAAAGCGTAGGTCCCGCAGATTCCAAATATAACCATCATTCCCACGTTCCGAATATTTCGGAAATTTTCAGATTTCTGAAAAAAGGAAAGGGGTACTCCTTCTCATTTTTTTGGGCGAAAAAACTTTTTGTCGAGAAACGGATAATCAGAATGATATTCTTCATGGAAATGACCCGCTGATTCCGAATATGTGTGCCATTGTTCGATTCCGAAGCCTTCTGCGATTTTACCAATAAAAAACGACAAGAAGAAAAAGTGCAAAAATGATAAACGTAAATCGACGATTAAAGGGCGTAGGAATTTTTTATCTCAATTCGGCTTGCAGATTCTGAAAGCGTAGGTCCCGCAGATTCCAAATATAACCATCATTCCCACGTTCCGAATATTTCGGAAATTTTCAGATTTCTGAAAAAAGGAAAGGGGTACTCCTTCTCATTTTTTTGGGCGAAAAAACTTTTTGTCAAGAAACGGATAATCAGAATGATATTCTTCATGGAAATGACCCGCTGATTCCGAATATGTGTGCCATTCCTCGATTCCGAAGCCTCCTGCGATTTTACCAATAAAAAACGACAAAAAAAAAATTGGAAAAATAATAAAAAGTAAATCGACGATTAAAAGTCGTAGGAATTTTTTATTTCAATTCGGCTTGCAGATTCTGAAAGCGTAGGTCCCGCAGATTCCAAATATAACCATGATTCCCACGTTCCGAATATTTCGGAAATTTTCAGATTTCTGAAAAAAAGGAAAGGGGTACCCCTTCTCATTTTTTTGGGCGAAAAAACTTTTTGTCGAGAAACGGATAATCAGAATGATATTCTTCATGGAAATGACCCGCTGATTCCGAATATGTGTGCCATTGTTCGATTCCGAAGCCTCCTGCGATTTTACCAATAAAAAACGACAAGAAGAAAAAAAGCAAAAATGATAAACGTAAATCGACGATTAAAGGGCGTAGGAATTTTTTATCTCAATTCGGCTTGCAGATTCTGAAAGCGTAGGTCCCGCAGATTCCAAATATAACCATCATTCCCACGTTCCGAATATTTCGGAAATTTTCAGATTTCTGAAAAAAGGAAAGGGGTACTCCTTCTCATTTTTTTGGGCGAAAAAACTTTTTGTCGAGAAACGGATAATCAGAATGATATTCTTCATGGAAATGACCCGCTGATTCCGAATATGTGTGCCATTGTTCGATTCCGAAGCCTTCTGCGATTTTACCAATAAAAAACGACAAGAAGAAAAAGTGCAAAAATGATAAACGTAAATCGACGATTAAAGGGCGTAGGAATTTTTTATCTCAATTCGGCTTGCAGATTCTGAAAGCGTAGGTCCCGCAGATTCCAAATATAACCATCATTCCCACGTTCCGAATATTTCGGAAATTTTCAGATTTCTGAAAAAAGGAAAGGGGTACTCCTTCTCATTTTTTTGGGCGAAAAAACTTTTTGTCAAGAAACGGATAATCAGAATGATATTCTTCATGGAAATGACCCGCTGATTCCGAATATGTGTGCCATTCCTCGATTCCGAAGCCTCCTGCGATTTTACCAATAAAAAACGACAAAAAAAAAATTGGAAAAATAATAAAAAGTAAATCGACGATTAAAAGTCGTAGGAATTTTTTATTTCAATTCGGCTTGCAGATTCTGAAAGCGTAGGTCCCGCAGATTCCAAATATAACCATCATTCCCACGTTCCGAATATTTCGGAAATTTTCAGATTTCTGAAAAAAAGGAAAGGGGTACCCCTTCTCATTTTTTTGGGCGAAAAATTTTTTTGTCGAGAAACGGATAATCAGAATGATATTCTTCATGGAAATGACCCGCTGATTCCGAATATGTGTGCCATTCCTCGATTCCGAAGCCTCCTGCGATTTTACCAATAAAAAACGACAAAAAAAAAAATTGGAAAAATAATAAAAAGTAAATCGACGATTAAAAGTCGTAGGAATTTTTTATTTCAATTCGGCTTGCAGATTCTGAAAGCGTAGGTCCCGCAGATTCCAAATGTAACCATCATTCCCACGTTCCGAATATTTCGGAAATTTTCAGATTTCTGAAAAAAAGGAAAGGGGTACCCCTTCTCATTTTTTTGGGCGAAAAAACTTTTTGTCGAGAAACGGATAATCAGAATGATATTCTTCATGGAAATGACCCGCTGATTCCAAATATGTGTGCCATTGCTCGATTCCGAAGCCTCCTGCGATTTTACCGATAAAAAACGACAAAAAAAAAATTGGAAAAATAATAAAAAGTAAATCGACGATTAAAAGTCGTAGGAATTTTTTATTTCAATTCGGCTTGCAGATTCTGAAAGCGTAGGTCGCGCAGATTCCAAATATAACCATCATTTCCACGTTCCGAATATTTCGGAAATTTTCAGATTTCTGGAAAAACGGAAAGGGGTACCCCTTCTCATTTTTTTGGGCGAAAAAACTTTTTGTCGAGAAACCGATAATCAGAATGATATTCTTCATGGAATGACCCGCTGATTCCGAATATGTGTGCCATTCCTCGATTCCGAAGCCTCCTGCGATTTTACCAATAAAAAACGACAGAAAAAAAATTGGAAAAATGATAAAAAGTAAATCGACGATTAAAAGTCGTAGGAATTTTTTATTTCAATTCGGCTTGCAGATTCTGAAAGCGTAGGTCGCGCAGATTCCAAATATAACCATCATTTCCACGTTCCGAATATTTCGGAAATTTTCAGATTTCTGGAAAAACGGAAAGGGGTACCCCTTCTCATTTTTTTGGGCGAAAAAACTTTTTGTCGAGAAACCGATAATCAGAATGATATTCTTCATGGAATGACCCGCTGATTCCGAATATGTGTGCCATTCCTCGATTCCGAAGCCTCCTGCGATTTTACCAATAAAAAACGACAGAAAAAAAATTGGAAAAATGATAAAAAGTAAATCGACGATTAAAAGTCGTAGGAATTTTTTATTTCAATTCGGCTTGCAGATTCTGAAAGCGTAGGTCCCGCAGATTCCAAATATAACCATCATTCCTACGTTCCGAATATTTCGGAAATTTTCAGATTTCTGAAAAAAAGGAAAGGGGTACCCCTTCTCATTTTTTTGGGCGAAAAAACTTTTTGTCGAGAAACGGATAATCAGAATGATATTCTTCATGGAAATGACCCGCTGATTCCGAATATGTGTGCCATTCCTCGATTCCGAAGCCTCCTGCGATTTTACCAATAAAAAACGACAAAAAAAAAATCGGAAAAATAATAAAAAGTAAATCGACGATTAAAAGTCGTAGGAATTTTTTATTTCAATTCGGCTTGCAGATTCTGAAAGCTTAGGTCCCGCAGATTCCAAATATAACCATCATTCCCACGTTCCGAATATTTCGGAAATTTTCAGATTTCTGAAAAAAAGGAAAGGGATACCCCTTCTCATTTTTTTGGGCGAAAAAACTTTTTGTCGAGAAACGGATAATTAGAATGATATTCTTCATGGAAATGACCCGCTGATTCCGAATATGTGTGCCATTCCTCGATTCCGAAGCCTCCTGCGATTTTACCAATAAAAAACGACAAAAAAAAAATTGGAAAAATAATAAAAAGTAAATCGACGATTAAAAGTCGTAGGAATTTTTTATTTCAATTCGGCTTGCAGATTCTGAAAGCGTAGGTCCCGCAGATTCCAAATATAACCATCATTCCCAGGTTCCGAATATTTCGGAAATTTTCAGATTTCTGAAAAAAAGGAAAGGGGTACCCCTTCTCATTTTTTTGGGCGAAAAAACTTTTTGTCAAGAAACGGATAATCAGAATGATATTCTTCATGGAAATGACCCGCTGATTCCGAATATGTGTGCCATTCCTCGATTCCGAAGCCTCCTGCGATTTTACCAATAAAAAACGACAAGAAGAAAAAAAGCAAAAATGATAAACGTAAATCGACGAATCAAGGGCGTAGGAATTTTTTATCTCAATTCGGCTTGCAGATTCTGAAAGCGTAGGTCCCGCAGATTCCAAATATAACCATCATTTCCACGTTCCGAATATTTCGGAAATTTTCAGATTTCTGGAAAAACGGAAAGGGGTACCCCTTCTCATTTTTTTGGGCGAAAAAACTTTTTGTCGAGAAACCGATAATCAGAATGATATTCTTCATGGAATGACCCGCTGATTCCGAATATGTGTGCCATTCCTCGATTCCGAAGCCTCCTGCGATTTTACCAATAAAAAACGACAGAAAAAAAATTGGAAAAATGATAAAAAGTAAATCGACGATTAAAAGTCGTAGGAATTTTTTATTTCAATTCGGCTTGCAGATTCTGAAAGCGTAGGTCCCGCAGATTCCAAATATAACCATCATTCCCACGTTCCGAATATTTCGGAAATTTTCAGATTTCTGAAAAAAAGGAAAGGGGTACCCCTTCTCATTTTTTTGGGCGAAAAAACTTTTTGTCGAGAAATGGATAATCCGAATGATATTCTTCATGGAAATGACCCGCTGATTCCGAATATGTGTGCCATTCCTCGATTCCGAAGCCTCCTGCGATTTTACCAATAAAAAACGACAAAAAAAAAATCGGAAAAATAATAAAAAGTAAATCGACGATTAAAAGTCGTAGGAATTTTTTATTTCAATTCGGCTTGCAGATTCTGAAAGCTTAGGTCCCGCAGATTCCAAATATAACCATCATTCCCACGTTCCGAATATTTCGGAAATTTTCAGATTTCTGAAAAAAAGGAAAGGGGTACCCCTTCTCATTTTTTTGGGCGAAAAAACTTTTTGTCGAGAAACGGATAATCAGAATGATATTCTTCATGGAAATGACCCGCTGATTCCGAATATGTGTGCCATTGTTCGATTCCGAAGCCTTCTGCGATTTTACCAATTAAAAACGACAAGAAGAAAAAGTGCAAAAATGATAAACGTAAATCGACGATTAAAGGGCGTAGGAATTTTTTATCTCAATTCGGCTTGCAGATTCTGAAAGCGTAGGTCCCGCAGATTCCAAATATAACCATCATTCCCACGTTCCGAATATTTCGGAAATTTTCAGATTTCTGAAAAAAGGAAAGGGGTACTCCTTCTCATTTTTTTGGGCGAAAAAACTTTTTGTCAAGAAACGGATAATCAGAATGATATTCTTCATGGAAATGACCCGCTGATTCCGAATATGTGTGCCATTCCTCGATTCCGAAGCCTCCTGCGATTTTACCAATAAAAAACGACAAAAAAAAAATTGGAAAAATAATAAAAAGTAAATCGACGATTAAAAGTCGTAGGAATTTTTTATTTCAATTCGGCTTGCAGATTCTGAAAGCGTAGGTCCCGCAGATTCCAAATATAACCATGATTCCCACGTTCCGAATATTTCGGAAATTTTCAGATTTCTGAAAAAAAGGAAAGGGGTACCCCTTCTCATTTTTTTGGGCGAAAAAACTTTTTGTCGAGAAACGGATAATCAGAATGATATTCTTCATGGAAATGACCCGCTGATTCCGAATATGTGTGCCATTGTTCGATTCCGAAGCCTCCTGCGATTTTACCAATAAAAAACGACAAGAAGAAAAAAAGCAAAAATGATAAACGTAAATCGACGATTAAAGGGCGTAGGAATTTTTTATCTCAATTCGGCTTGCAGATTCTGAAAGCGTAGGTCCCGCAGATTCCAAATATAACCATCATTCCCACGTTCCGAATATTTCGGAAATTTTCAGATTTCTGAAAAAAGGAAAGGGGTACTCCTTCTCATTTTTTTGGGCGAAAAAACTTTTTGTCGAGAAACGGATAATCAGAATGATATTCTTCATGGAAATGACCCGCTGATTCCGAATATGTGTGCCATTGTTCGATTCCGAAGCCTTCTGCGATTTTACCAATAAAAAACGACAAGAAGAAAAAGTGCAAAAATGATAAACGTAAATCGACGATTAAAGGGCGTAGGAATTTTTTATCTCAATTCGGCTTGCAGATTCTGAAAGCGTAGGTCCCGCAGATTCCAAATATAACCATCATTCCCACGTTCCGAATATTTCGGAAATTTTCAGATTTCTGAAAAAAAGGAAAGGGGTACCCCTTCTCATTTTTTTGGGCGAAAAATTTTTTTGTCGAGAAACGGATAATCAGAATGATATTCTTCATGGAAATGACCCGCTGATTCCGAATATGTGTGCCATTCCTCGATTCCGAAGCCTCCTGCGATTTTACCAATAAAAAACGACAAAAAAAAAAATTGGAAAAATAATAAAAAGTAAATCGACGATTAAAAGTCGTAGGAATTTTTTATTTCAATTCGGCTTGCAGATTCTGAAAGCGTAGGTCCCGCAGATTCCAAATGTAACCATCATTCCCACGTTCCGAATATTTCGGAAATTTTCAGATTTCTGAAAAAAAGGAAAGGGGTACCCCTTCTCATTTTTTTGGGCGAAAAAACTTTTTGTCGAGAAACGGATAATCAGAATGATATTCTTCATGGAAATGACCCGCTGATTCCAAATATGTGTGCCATTGCTCGATTCCGAAGCCTCCTGCGATTTTACCGATAAAAAACGACAAAAAAAAAATTGGAAAAATAATAAAAAGTAAATCGACGATTAAAAGTCGTAGGAATTTTTTATTTCAATTCGGCTTGCAGATTCTGAAAGCGTAGGTCGCGCAGATTCCAAATATAACCATCATTTCCACGTTCCGAATATTTCGGAAATTTTCAGATTTCTGGAAAAACGGAAAGGGGTACCCCTTCTCATTTTTTTGGGCGAAAAAACTTTTTGTCGAGAAACCGATAATCAGAATGATATTCTTCATGGAATGACCCGCTGATTCCGAATATGTGTGCCATTCCTCGATTCCGAAGCCTCCTGCGATTTTACCAATAAAAAACGACAGAAAAAAAATTGGAAAAATGATAAAAAGTAAATCGACGATTAAAAGTCGTAGGAATTTTTTATTTCAATTCGGCTTGCAGATTCTGAAAGCGTAGGTCGCGCAGATTCCAAATATAACCATCATTTCCACGTTCCGAATATTTCGGAAATTTTCAGATTTCTGGAAAAACGGAAAGGGGTACCCCTTCTCATTTTTTTGGGCGAAAAAACTTTTTGTCGAGAAACCGATAATCAGAATGATATTCTTCATGGAATGACCCGCTGATTCCGAATATGTGTGCCATTCCTCGATTCCGAAGCCTCCTGCGATTTTACCAATAAAAAACGACAGAAAAAAAATTGGAAAAATGATAAAAAGTAAATCGACGATTAAAAGTCGTAGGAATTTTTTATTTCAATTCGGCTTGCAGATTCTGAAAGCGTAGGTCCCGCAGATTCCAAATATAACCATCATTCCTACGTTCCGAATATTTCGGAAATTTTCAGATTTCTGAAAAAAAGGAAAGGGGTACCCCTTCTCATTTTTTTGGGCGAAAAAACTTTTTGTCGAGAAACGGATAATCAGAATGATATTCTTCATGGAAATGACCCGCTGATTCCGAATATGTGTGCCATTCCTCGATTCCGAAGCCTCCTGCGATTTTACCAATAAAAAACGACAAAAAAAAAATCGGAAAAATAATAAAAAGTAAATCGACGATTAAAAGTCGTAGGAATTTTTTATTTCAATTCGGCTTGCAGATTCTGAAAGCTTAGGTCCCGCAGATTCCAAATATAACCATCATTCCCACGTTCCGAATATTTCGGAAATTTTCAGATTTCTGAAAAAAAGGAAAGGGATACCCCTTCTCATTTTTTTGGGCGAAAAAACTTTTTGTCGAGAAACGGATAATTAGAATGATATTCTTCATGGAAATGACCCGCTGATTCCGAATATGTGTGCCATTCCTCGATTCCGAAGCCTCCTGCGATTTTACCAATAAAAAACGACAAAAAAAAAATTGGAAAAATAATAAAAAGTAAATCGACGATTAAAAGTCGTAGGAATTTTTTATTTCAATTCGGCTTGCAGATTCTGAAAGCGTAGGTCCCGCAGATTCCAAATATAACCATCATTCCCAGGTTCCGAATATTTCGGAAATTTTCAGATTTCTGAAAAAAAGGAAAGGGGTACCCCTTCTCATTTTTTTGGGCGAAAAAACTTTTTGTCAAGAAACGGATAATCAGAATGATATTCTTCATGGAAATGACCCGCTGATTCCGAATATGTGTGCCATTCCTCGATTCCGAAGCCTCCTGCGATTTTACCAATAAAAAACGACAAGAAGAAAAAAAGCAAAAATGATAAACGTAAATCGACGAATCAAGGGCGTAGGAATTTTTTATCTCAATTCGGCTTGCAGATTCTGAAAGCGTAGGTCCCGCAGATTCCAAATATAACCATCATTTCCACGTTCCGAATATTTCGGAAATTTTCAGATTTCTGGAAAAACGGAAAGGGGTACCCCTTCTCATTTTTTTGGGCGAAAAAACTTTTTGTCGAGAAACCGATAATCAGAATGATATTCTTCATGGAATGACCCGCTGATTCCGAATATGTGTGCCATTCCTCGATTCCGAAGCCTCCTGCGATTTTACCAATAAAAAACGACAAGAAGAAAAAAAGCAAAAATGATAAACGTAAATCGACGATTAAAGGGCGTAGGAATTTTTTATCTCAATTCGGCTTGCAGATTCTGAAAGCGTAGGTCCCGCAGATTCCAAATATAACCATCATTCCCACGTTCCGAATATTTCGGAAATTTTCAGATTTCTGAAAAAAGGAAAGGGGTACTCCTTCTCATTTTTTTGGGCGAAAAAACTTTTTGTCGAGAAACGGATAATCAGAATGATATTCTTCATGGAAATGACCCGCTGATTCCGAATATGTGTGCCATTGTTCGATTCCGAAGCCTTCTGCGATTTTACCAATAAAAAACGACAAGAAGAAAAAGTGCAAAAATGATAAACGTAAATCGACGATTAAAGGGCGTAGGAATTTTTTATCTCAATTCGGCTTGCAGATTCTGAAAGCGTAGGTCCCGCAGATTCCAAATATAACCATCATTCCCACGTTCCGAATATTTCGGAAATTTTCAGATTTCTGAAAAAAGGAAAGGGGTACTCCTTCTCATTTTTTTGGGCGAAAAAACTTTTTGTCAAGAAACGGATAATCAGAATGATATTCTTCATGGAAATGACCCGCTGATTCCGAATATGTGTGCCATTCCTCGATTCCGAAGCCTCCTGCAATTTTACCAATAAAAAACGACAAAAAAAAAATTGGAAAAATAATAAAAAGTAAATCGACGATTAAAAGTCGTAGGAATTTTTTATTTCAATTCGGCTTGCAGATTCTGAAAGCGTAGGTCCCGCAGATTCCAAATATAACCATGATTCCCACGTTCCGAATATTTCGGAAATTTTCAGATTTCTGAAAAAAAGGAAAGGGGTACCCCTTCTCATTTTTTTGGGCGAAAAAACTTTTTGTCGAGAAACGGATAATCAGAATGATATTCTTCATGGAAATGACCCGCTGATTCCGAATATGTGTGCCATTGTTCGATTCCGAAGCCTCCTGCGATTTTACCAATAAAAAACGACAAGAAGAAAAAAAGCAAAAATGATAAACGTAAATCGACGATTAAAGGGCGTAGGAATTTTTTATCTCAATTCGGCTTGCAGATTCTGAAAGCGTAGGTCCCGCAGATTCCAAATATAACCATCATTCCCACGTTCCGAATATTTCGGAAATTTTCAGATTTCTGAAAAAAGGAAAGGGGTACTCCTTCTCATTTTTTTGGGCGAAAAAACTTTTTGTCGAGAAACGGATAATCAGAATGATATTCTTCATGGAAATGACCCGCTGATTCCGAATATGTGTGCCATTGTTCGATTCCGAAGCCTTCTGCGATTTTACCAATAAAAAACGACAAGAAGAAAAAGTGCAAAAATGATAAACGTAAATCGACGATTAAAGGGCGTAGGAATTTTTTATCTCAATTCGGCTTGCAGATTCTGAAAGCGTAGGTCCCGCAGATTCCAAATATAACCATCATTCCCACGTTCCGAATATTTCGGAAATTTTCAGATTTCTGAAAAAAGGAAAGGGGTACTCCTTCTCATTTTTTTGGGCGAAAAAACTTTTTGTCAAGAAACGGATAATCAGAATGATATTCTTCATGGAAATGACCCGCTGATTCCGAATATGTGTGCCATTCCTCGATTCCGAAGCCTCCTGCGATTTTACCAATAAAAAACGACAAAAAAAAAATTGGAAAAATAATAAAAAGTAAATCGACGATTAAAAGTCGTAGGAATTTTTTATTTCAATTCGGCTTGCAGATTCTGAAAGCGTAGGTCCCGCAGATTCCAAATATAACCATCATTCCCACGTTCCGAATATTTCGGAAATTTTCAGATTTCTGAAAAAAAGGAAAGGGGTACCCCTTCTCATTTTTTTGGGCGAAAAATTTTTTTGTCGAGAAACGGATAATCAGAATGATATTCTTCATGGAAATGACCCGCTGATTCCGAATATGTGTGCCATTCCTCGATTCCGAAGCCTCCTGCGATTTTACCAATAAAAAACGACAAAAAAAAAAATTGGAAAAATAATAAAAAGTAAATCGACGATTAAAAGTCGTAGGAATTTTTTATTTCAATTCGGCTTGCAGATTCTGAAAGCGTAGGTCCCGCAGATTCCAAATGTAACCATCATTCCCACGTTCCGAATATTTCGGAAATTTTCAGATTTCTGAAAAAAAGGAAAGGGGTACCCCTTCTCATTTTTTTGGGCGAAAAAACTTTTTGTCGAGAAACGGATAATCAGAATGATATTCTTCATGGAAATGATCCGCTGATTCCGAATATGTGTGCCATTCCTCGATTTCGAAGCCTCCTGCGATTTTACCAATAAAAAACGACAAAAAAAAAATTGGAAAAATAATAAAAAGTAAATCGACGATTAAAAGTCGTAGGAATTTTTTATTTCAATTCGGCTTGCAGATTCTGAAAGCGTAGGTCGCGCAGATTCCAAATATAACCATCATTCCCACGTTCCGAATATTTCGGAAATTTTCAGATTTCTGAAAAAAAGGAAAGGGGTACCCCTTCTCATTTTTTTGGGCGAAAAAACTTTTTGTCGAGAAACGGATAATCAGAATGATATTCTTCATGGAAATGACCCGCTGATTCCGAATATGTGTGCCATTGTTCGATTCCGAAGCCTCCTGCGATTTTACCAATAAAAAACGACAAGAAGAAAAAAAGCAAAAATGATAAACGTAAATCGACGAATCAAGGGCGTAGGAATTTTTTATCTCAATTCGGCTTGCAGATTCTGAAAGCGTAGGTCCCGCAGATTCCAAATATAACCATCATTCCCACGTTCCGAATATTTCGGAAATTTTCAGATTTCTGAAAAAAGGAAAGGGGTACTCCTTCTCATTTTTTTGGGCGAAAAAACTTTTTGTCAAGAAACGGATGATCAGAATGATATTCTTCATGGAAATGACCCGCTGATTCCGAATATGTGTGCCATTCCTCGATCCCGAAGCCTCCTGCGATTTTACCAATAAAAAACGACAAAAAAAAAGTGGAAAAATAATAAAAAGTAAACCGACGATGAAAAGTCGTAGGAATTTTTTATTTCAATTCGGCTTGCAGATTCTGGAAGCGTAGGTCCCGCAGATTCCAAATATAACCATCATTTCCACGTTCCGAATATTTCGGAAATTTGCAGATTTCTGAAAAAAAGGAAAGGGGTACCCCTTCTCATTTTTTTGGGCGAAAAAACTTTTTGTCGAGAAACGGATAATCAGAATGATATTCTTCATGGAAATGACCCGCTGATTCCGAATATGTGTGCCATTGTTCGATTCCGAAGCCTCCTGCGATTTTACCAATAAAAAACGACAGAAAAAAAAATTGGAAAAATGATAAAAAGTAAATCGACGATTAAAAGTCGTAGGAATTTTTTATTTCAATTCGGCTTGCAGATTCTGAAAGCGTAGGTCGCGCAGATTCCAAATATAACCATCATTTCCACGTTCCGAATATTTCGGAAATTTTCAGATTTCTGGAAAAACGGAAAGGGGTACCCCTTCTCATTTTTTTGGGCGAAAAAACTTTTTGTCGAGAAACCGATAATCAGAATGATATTCTTCATGGAATGACCCGCTGATTCCGAATATGTGTGCCATTCCTCGATTCCGAAGCCTCCTGCGATTTTACCAATAAAAAACGACAGAAAAAAAATTGGAAAAATGATAAAAAGTAAATCGACGATTAAAAGTCGTAGGAATTTTTTATTTCAATTCGGCTTGCAGATTCTGAAAGCGTAGGTCCCGCAGATTCCAAATATAACCATCATTCCTACGTTCCGAATATTTCGGAAATTTTCAGATTTCTGAAAAAAAGGAAAGGGGTACCCCTTCTCATTTTTTTGGGCGAAAAAACTTTTTGTCGAGAAACGGATAATCAGAATGATATTCTTCATGGAAATGACCCGCTGATTCCGAATATGTGTGCCATTCCTCGATTCCGAAGCCTCCTGCGATTTTACCAATAAAAAACGACAAAAAAAAAATCGGAAAAATAATAAAAAGTAAATCGACGATTAAAAGTCGTAGGAATTTTTTATTTCAATTCGGCTTGCAGATTCTGAAAGCTTAGGTCCCGCAGATTCCAAATATAACCATCATTCCCACGTTCCGAATATTTCGGAAATTTTCAGATTTCTGAAAAAAAGGAAAGGAAAGGAATACCCCTTCTCATTTTTTTGGGCGAAAAAACTTTTTGTCGAGAAACGGATAATTAGAATGATATTCTTCATGGAAATGACCCGCTGATTCCGAATATGTGTGCCATTCCTCGATTCCGAAGCCTCCTGCGATTTTACCAATAAAAAACGACAGGAAAAAAATTGGAAAAATAATAAAAAGTAAATCGACGATTAAAAGTCGTAGGAATTTTTTATTTCAATTCGGCTTGCAGATTCTGAAAGCGCAGGTCCCGCAGATTCCAAATATAACCATCATTCCTACGTTCCGAATATTTCGGAAATTTTCAGATTTCTGAAAAAAAGGAAAGGGGTACCCCTTCTCATTTTTTTGGGCGAAAAAACTTTTTGTCGAGAAACGGATAATCAGAATGATATTCTTCATGGAAATGACCCGCTGATTCCGAATATGTGTGCCATTCCTCGATTTCGAAGCCTCCTGCGATTTTACCAATAAAAAACGACAGGAAAAAAATTGGAAAAATAATAAAAAGTAAATCGACGATTAAAAGTCGTAGGAATTTTTTATTGCAATTCGGCTTGCAGATTCTGAAAGCGTAGGTCCCGCAGATTCCAAATATAACCATCATTCCTACGTTCCGAATATTTCGGAAATTTTCAGATTTCTGAAAAAAAGGAAAGGGGTACCCCTTCTCATTTTTTTGGGCGAAAAAACTTTTTGTCGAGAAACGGATAATCAGAATGATATTCTTCATGGAAATGACCCACTGATTCCAAATATGTGTGCCATTGCTCGATTCCGAAGCCTCCTGCGAATTAACCAATAAAAAACGACAAAAAAAAAGTGGGAAAATAATAAAAAGTAAATCGACGATTAAAAGTCATAGGAATTTTTTATTTCAATTCGGCTTGCAGATTCTGAAAGCGTAGGTCCCGCAGATTCCAAATATAACCATCATTCCCACGTTCCGAATATTTCGGAAATTTTCAGATTTCTGAAAAAAAGGAAAGGGGTACCCCTTCTCATTTTTTTGGGCGAAAAAACTTTTTGTCGAGAAACGGATAATCAGAATGATATTCTTCATGGAAATGGCCCGCTGATTCCGAATATGTGTGCCATTGTTCGATTCCGAAGCCTTCTGCGATTTTACCAATAAAAAACGACAAGAAGAAAAAGTGCAAAAATGATAAACGTAAATCGACGATTAAAGGGCGTAGGAATTTTTTATCTCAATTCGGCTTGCAGATTCTGAAAGCGTAGGTCCCGCAGATTCCAAATATAACCATCATTCCCACGTTCCGAATATTTCGGAAATTTTCAGATTTCTGAAAAAAGGAAAGGGGTACTCCTTCTCATTTTTTCGGGCGAAAAAACTTTTTGTCAAGAAACGGATAATCAGAATGATATTCTTCAAGGAAATGACCCGCTGATTCCGAATATGTGTGCCATTCCTCGATTCCGAAGCCTCCTGCGATTTTACCAATAAAAAACGACAAAAAAAAAAATTGGAAAAATAATAAAAAGTAAATCGACGATTAAAAGTCGTAGGAATTTTTTATTTCAATTCGGCTTGCAGATTCTGGAAGCGTAGGTCCCGCAGATTCCAAATATAACCATCATTTCCACGTTCCGAATATTTCGGAAATTTGCAGATTTCTGAAAAAAAGGAAAGGGGTACCCCTTCTCATTTTTTTGGGCGAAAAAACTTTTTGTCGAGAAACGGATAATCAGAATGATATTCTTCATGGAAATGACCCGCTGATTCCGAATATGTGTGCCATTGTTCGATTCCGAAGCCTCCTGCGATTTTACCAATAAAAAACGACAGAAAAAAAATTGGAAAAATGATAAAAAGTAAATCGACGATTAAAAGTCGTAGGAATTTTTAATTTTAATTCGGCTTGCAGATTCTGAAAGCGTAGGTCCCGCAGATTCCAAATATAACCATCATTTCCACGTTCCGAATATTTCGGAAATTTTCAGATTTCTGAAAAAAAGGAAAGGGGTACCCCTTCTCATTTTTTTGGGCGAAAAAACTTTTTGTCGAGAAACGGATAATCAGAATGATATTCTTCATGGAAATGACCCGCTGATTCCAAATATGTGTGCCATTGCTCGATTCCGAAGCCTCCTGCGATTTTACCGATAAAAAACGACAAAAAAAAAATTGGAAAAATAATAAAAAGTAAATCGACGATTAAAAGTCGTAGGAATTTTTTATTTCAATTCGGCTTGCAGATTCTGAAAGCGTAGGTCGCGCAGATTCCAAATATAACCATCATTTCCACGTTCCGAATATTTCGGAAATTTTCAGATTTCTGGAAAAACGGAAAGGGGTACCCCTTCTCATTTTTTTGGGCGGAAAAACTTTTTGTCGAGAAACCGATAATCAGAATGATATTCTTCATGGAATGACCCGCTGATTCCGAATATGTGTGCCATTCCTCGATTCCGAAGCCTCCTGCGATTTTACCAATAAAAAACGACAGAAAAAAAATTGGAAAAATGATAAAAAGTAAATCGACGATTAAAAGTCGTAGGAATTTTTTATTTCAATTCGGCTTGCAGATTCTGAAAGCGTAGGTCCCGCAGATTCCAAATATAACCATCATTCCCACGTTCCGAATATTTCGGAAATTTTCAGATTTCTGAAAAAAAGGAAAGGGGTACCCCTTCTCATTTTTTTGGGCGAAAAAACTTTTTGTCGAGAAATGGATAATCAGAATGATATTCTTCATGGAAATGACCCGCTGATTCCGAATATGTGTGCCATTCCTCGATTCCGAAGCCTCCTGCGATTTTACCAATAAAAAACGACAAAAAAAAAAATTGGAAAAATAATAAAAAGTAAATCGACGATTAAAAGTCGTAGGAATTTTTTATTTCAATTCGGCTTGCAGATTCTGAAAGCGTAGGTCCCGCAGATTCCAAATGTAACCATCATTCCCACGTTCCGAATATTTCGGAAATTTTCAGATTTCTGAAAAAAAGGAAAGGGGTACCCCTTCTCATTTTTTTGGGCGAAAAAACTTTTTGTCGAGAAACGGATAATCAGAATGATATTCTTCATGGAAATGACCCGCTGATTCCGAATATGTGTGCCATTGTTCGATTCCGAAGCCTTCTGCGATTTTACCAATAAAAAACGACAAGAAGAAAAAGTGCAAAAATGATAAACGTAAATCGACGATTAAAGGGCGTAGGAATTTTTTATCTCAATTCGGCTTGCAGATTCTGAAAGCGTAGGTCCCGCAGATTCCAAATATAACCATCATTCCCACGTTCCGAATATTTCGGAAATTTTCAGATTTCTGAAAAAAGGGAAGGGGTACTCCTTCTCATTTTTTTGGGCGAAAAAACTTTTTGTCAAGAAACGGATAATCAGAATGATATTCTTCATGGAAATGACCCGCTGATTCCGAATATGTGTGCCATTCCTCGATTCCGAAGCCTCCTGCGATTTTACCAATAAAAAACGACAAAAAAAAAATTGGAAAAATAATAAAAAGTAAATCGACGATTAAAAGTCGTAGAAATTTTTTATTTCAATTCGGCTTGCAGATTCTGAAAGCGTAGGTCCCGCAGATTCCAAATATAACCATCATTCCCAGGTTCCGAATATTTCGGAAATTTTCAGATTTCTGAAAAAAAGGAAAGGGGTACCCCTTCTCATTTTTTTGGGCGAAAAATTTTTTTGTCGAGAAACGGATAATCAGAATGATATTCTTCATGGAAATGACCCGCTGATTCCGAATATGTGTGCCATTCCTCGATTCCGAAGCCTCCTGCGATTTTACCAATAAAAAACGACAAAAAAAAAATTGGAAAAATAATAAAAAGTAAATCGACGATTAAAAGTCGTAGGAATTTTTTATTTCAATTCGGCTTGCAGATTCTGAAAGCGTAGGTCCCGCAGATTCCAAATATAACCATGATTCCCACGTTCCGAATATTTCGGAAATTTTCAGATTTCTGAAAAAAAGGAAAGGGGTACCCCTTCTCATTTTTTTGGGCGAAAAAACTTTTTGTCGAGAAACGGATAATCAGAATGATATTCTTCATGGAAATGACCCGCTGATTCCGAATATGTGTGCCATTCCTCGATTTCGAAGCCTCCTGCGATTTTACCAATAAAAAACGACAATAAAAAAATTGGAAAAATAATAAAAAGTAAATCGACGATTAAAAGTCGTAGGAATTTTTTATTTCAATTTGGCTTGCAGATTCTGAAAGCGTAGGTCGCGCAGATTCCAAATATAACCATCATTCCCACGTTCCGAATATTTCGGAAATTTTCAGATTTCTGAAAAAAAGGAAAGGGGTACCCCTTCTCATTTTTTTGGGCGAAAAAACTTTTTGTCGAGAAACGGATAATCAGAATGATATTCTTCATGGAAATGACCCGCTGATTCCGAATATGTGTGCCATTCCTCGATTCCGAAGCCTCCTGCGATTTTACCAATAAAAAACGACAGAAAAAAAAATTGGAAAAATGATAAAAAGTAAATCGACGATTAAAAGTCGTAGGAATTTTTAATTTCAATTCGGCTTGCAGATTCTGAAAGCGTAGGTCCCGCAGATTCCAAATATAACCATCATTTCCACGTTCCGAATATTTCGGAAATTTTCAGATTTCTGAAAAAAAGGAAAGGGGTACCCCTTCTCATTTTTTTGGGCGAAAAAACTTTTTGTCGTGAAACGGATAATCAGAATGATATTCTTCATGGAAATGACCCGCTGATTACGAATATGTGTGCCATTGCTCGATTCCGAAGCCTCCTGCGATTTTACCGATAGAAAACGACAAAAAAAAAATTGGAAAAATAATAAAAAGTAAATCGACGATTCAAAGTCGTAGGAATTTTTTATTTCAATTCGGCTTGCAGATTCTGAAAGTGTAGGTCGCGCAGATTCCAAATATAACCATCATTCCCACGTTCCGAATATTTCGGAAATTTTCAGATTTCTGAAAAAAAGGAAAGGGGTACCCCTTCTCATTTTTTTGGGCGAAAAAACTTTTTGTCGAGAAACGGATAATCAGAATGATATTCTTCATGGAAATGACCCGCTGATTCCGAATATGTGTGCCATTCCTCGATTCCGAAGCCTCCTGCGATTTTACCAATAAAAAACGACAAAAAAAAATCGGAAAAATAATAAAAAGTAAATCGACGATTAAAAGTCGTAGGAATTTTTTATTTCAATTCGGCTTGCAGATTCTGAAAGCGTAGGTCCCGCAGATTCCAAATATAACCATCATTCCCACGTTCCGAATATTTCGGAAATTTTCAGATTTCTGAAAAAAAGGAAAGGGGTACCCCTTCTCATTTTTTTGGGCGAAAAAACTTTTTGTCGAGAAACGGATAATCAGAATGATATTCTTCATGGAAATGACCCGCTGATTCCGAATATGTGTGCCATTCCTCGATTCCGAAGCCTCCTGCGATTTTACCAATAAAAAACGACAAAAAAAAAATCGGAAAAATAATAAAAAGTAAATCGACGATTAAAAGTCGTAGGAATTTTTTATTTCAATTCGGCTTGCAGATTCTGAAAGCTTAGGTCCCGCAGATTCCAAATATAACCATCATTCCCACGTTCCGAATATTTCGGAAATTTTCAGATTTCTGAAAAAAAGGAAAGGGGTACCCCTTCTCATTTTTTTGGGCGAAAAAACTTTTTGTCGAGAAACGGATAATCAGAATGATATTCTTCATGGAAATGACCCGCTGATTCCGAATATGTGTGCGATTCCTCGATTTCGAAGCCTCCTGCGATTTTACCAATAAAAAACGACAGAAAAAAAATTGGAAAAATAATAAAAAGTAAATCGACGATTAAAAGTCGTAGGAATTTTTTATTTCAATTCGGCTTGCAGATTCTGAAAGCGTAGGTCCCGCAGATTCCAAATATAACCATCATTCCCACGTTCCGAATATTTCGGAAATTTTCAGATTTCTGAAAAAAAGGAAAGGGGTACCCCTTCTCATTTTTTTGGGCGAAAAAACTTTTTGTCGAGAAACGGATAATCAGAATGATATTCTTCATGGAAATGACCCGCTGATTCCGAATATGTGTGCCATTCCTCGATTCCGAAGCCTCCTGCGATTTTACCAATAAAAAACGACAAAAAAAAAAGTGGAAAAATAATAAAAACTAAATCGACGATTAAAAGTCGTAGGAATTTTTTATTTCAATTCGGCTTGCAGATTCTGAAAGCGTAGGTCCCGCAGATTCCAAATATCACAATCATTCCCACGTTCCGAATATTTCGGAAATTTTCAGATTTCTGAAAAAAAGGAAAGGGGTACCCCTTCTCGTTTTTTTGGGCGAAAAAACTTTTTGTCGAGAAACGGATAATCAGAATGATATTCTTCATGGAAATGACCCGCTGATTCCGAATATGTGTGCCATTCCTCGATTCCGAAGCCTCCTGCGATTTTACCAATAAAAAACGACAAAAAAAAAAAGTGGAAAAATAATAAAAACTAAATCGACGATTAAAAGTCGTAGGAATTTTTTATTTCAATTCGGCTTGCAGATTCTGAAAGCGTAGGTCCCGCAGATTCCAAATATAACAATCATTCCCACGTTCCGAATATTTCGGAAATTTTCAGATTTCTGAAAAAAAGGAAAGGGGTACCCCTTCTCGTTTTTTTGGGCGAAAAAACTTTTTGTCGAGAAACGGATAATCAGAATGATATTCTTCATGGAAATGACCCGCTGATTCCGAATATGTGTGCCATTCCTCGATTCCGAAGCCTCCTGCGATTTTACCAATAAAAAACGACAAAAAAAAAAAGTGGAAAAATAATAAAAACTAAATCGACGATTAAAAGTCGTAGGAATTTTTTATTTCAATTCGGCTTGCAGATTCTGAAAGCGTAGGTCCCGCAGATTCCAAATATAACAATCATTCCCACGTTCCGAATATTTCGGAAATTTTCAGATTTCTGAAAAAAAGGAAAGGGGTACCCCTTCTCGTTTTTTTGGGCGAAAAAACTTTTTGTCGAGAAACGGATAATCAGAATGATATTCTTCATGGAAATGACCCGCTGATTCCGAATATGTGTGCCATTCCTCGATTCCGAAGCCTCCTGCGATTTTACCAATAAAAAACGACAAAAAAAAAAAGTGGAAAAATAATAAAAACTAAATCGACGATTAAAAGTCGTAGGAATTTTTTATTTCAATTCGGCTTGCAGATTCTGAAAGCGTAGGTCCCGCAGATTCCAAATATAACAATCATTCCCACGTTCCGAATATTTCGGAAATTTTCAGATTTCTGAAAAAAAGGAAAGGGGTACCCCTTCTCGTTTTTTTGGGCGAAAAAACTTTTTGTCGAGAAACGGATAATCAGAATGATATTCTTCACGGAAATGACCCGCTTATTCCGAATATGTGTGCCATTCCTCGATTCCGAAGCCTCCTGCGATTTTACCAATAAAAAACGACAAAAAAAAAAAGTGGAAAAATAATAAAAACTAAATCGACGATTAAAAGTCGTAGGAATTTTTTATTTCAATTCGGCTTGCAGATTCTGAAAGCGTAGGTCCCGCAGATTCCAAATATAACAATCATTCCCACGTTCCGAATATTTCGGAAATTTTCAGATTTCTGAAAAAAAGGAAAGGGGTACCCCTTCTCGTTTTTTTGGGCGAAAAAACTTTTTGTCGAGAAACGGATAATCAGAATGATATTCTTCATGGAAATGACCCGCTGATTCCGAATATGTGTGCCATTCCTCGATTCCGAAGCCTCCTGCGATTTTACCAATAAAAAACGACAAAAAAAAAAAGTGGAAAAATAATAAAAACTAAATCGACGATTAAAAGTCGTAGGAATTTTTTATTTCAATTCGGCTTGCAGATTCTGAAAGCGTAGGTCCCGCAGATTCCAAATATAACAATCATTCCCACGTTCCGAATATTTCGGAAATTTTCAGATTTCTGAAAAAAAGGAAAGGGGTACCCCTTCTCGTTTTTTTGGGCGAAAAAACTTTTTGTCGAGAAACGGATAATCAGAATGATATTCTTCATGGAAATGACCCGCTGATTCCGAATATGTGTGCCATTTCTCGATTCCGAAGCCTCCTGCGATTTTACCAATAAAAAACGACAAAAAAAAAAGTGGAAAAATAATAAAAACTAAATCGACGATTAAAAGTCGTAGGAATTTTTTATTTCAATTCGGCTTGCAGATTCTGAAAGCGTAGGTCCCGCAGATTCCAAATATAACAATCATTCCCACGTTCCGAATATTTCGGAAATTTTCAGATTTCTGAAAAAAAGGAAAGGGGTACCCCTTCTCGTTTTTTTGGGCGAAAAAACTTTTTGTCGAGAAACGGATAATCAGAATGATATTCTTCATGGAAATGACCCGCTGATTCCGAATATGTGTGCCATTCCTCGATTCCGAAGCCTCCTGCGATTTTACCAATAAAAAACGACAAAAAAAAAAAGTGGAAAAATAATAAAAACTAAATCGACGATTAAAAGTCGTAGGAATTTTTTATTTCAATTCGGCTTGCAGATTCTGAAAGCGTAGGTCCCGCAGATTCCAAATATAACAATCATTCCCACGTTCCGAATATTTCGGAAATTTTCAGATTTCTGAAAAAAAGGAAAGGGGTACCCCTTCTCGTTTTTTTGGGCGAAAAAACTTTTTGTCGAGAAACGGATAATCAGAATGATATTCTTCATGGAAATGACCCGCTGATTCCGAATATGTGTGCCATTTCTCGATTCCGAAGCCTCCTGCGATTTTACCAATAAAAAACGACAAAAAAAAAAGTGGAAAAATAATAAAAACTAAATCGACGATTAAAAGTCGTAGGAATTTTTTATTTCAATTCGGCTTGCAGATTCTGAAAGCGTAGGTCCCGCAGATTCCAAATATAACAATCATTCCCACGTTCCGAATATTTCGGAAATTTTCAGATTTCTGAAAAAAAGGAAAGGGGTACCCCTTCTCGTTTTTTTGGGCGAAAAAACTTTTTGTCGAGAAACGGATAATCAGAATGATATTCTTCATGGAAATGACCCGCTGATTCCGAATATGTGTGCCATTCCTCGATTCCGAAGCCTCCTGCGATTTTACCAATAAAAAACGACAAAAAAAAAAAGTGGAAAAATAATAAAAACTAAATCGACGATTAAAAGTCGTAGGAATTTTTTATTCCAATTCGGCTTGCAGATTCTGAAAGCGTAGGTCCCGCAGATTCCAAATATAACAATCATTCCCACGTTCCGAATATTTCGGAAATTTTCAGATTTCTGAAAAAAAGGAAAGGGGTACCCCTTCTCGTTTTTTTGGGCGAAAAAACTTTTTGTCGAGAAACGGATAATCAGAATGATATTCTTCATGGAAATGACCCGCTGATTCCGAATATGTGTGCCATTCCTCGATTCCGAAGCCTCCTGCGATTTTACCAATAAAAAACGACAAAAAAAAAAAAGTGGAAAAATAATAAAAACTAAATCGACGATTAAAAGTCGTAGGAATTTTTTATTTCAATTCGGCTTGCAGATTCTGAAAGCGTAGGTCCCGCAGATTCCAAATATAACAATCATTCCCACGTTCCGAATATTTCGGAAATTTTCAGATTTCTGAAAAAAAGGAAAGGGGTACCCCTTCTCGTTTTTTTGGGCGAAAAAACTTTTTGTCGAGAAACGGATAATCAGAATGATATTCTTCATGGAAATGACCCGCTGATTCCGAATATGTGTGCCATTCCTCGATTCCGAAGCCTCCTGCGATTTTACCAATAAAAAACGACAAAAAAAAAAAGTGGAAAAATAATAAAAACTAAATCGACGATTAAAAGTCGTAGGAATTTTTTATTTCAATTCGGCTTGCAGATTCTGAAAGCGTAGGTCCCGCAGATTCCAAATATAACAATCATTCCCACGTTCCGAATATTTCGGAAATTTTCAGATTTCTGAAAAAAAGGAAAGGGGTACCCCTTCTCGTTTTTTTGGGCGAAAAAACTTTTTGTCGAGAAACGGATAATCAGAATGATATTCTTCATGGAAATGACCCGCTGATTCCGAATATGTGTGCCATTCCTCGATTCCGAAGCCTCCTGCGATTTTACCAATAAAAAACGACAAAAAAAAAAAGTGGAAAAATAATAAAAACTAAATCGACGATTAAAAGTCGTAGGAATTTTTTATTTCAATTCGGCTTGCAGATTCTGAAAGCGTAGGTCCCGCAGATTCCAAATATAACAATCATTCCCACGTTCCGAATATTTCGGAAATTTTCAGATTTCTGAAAAAAAGGAAAGGGGTACCCCTTCTCGTTTTTTTGGGCGAAAAAACTTTTTGTCGAGAAACGGATAATCAGAATGATATTCTTCATGGAAATGACCCGCTGATTCCGAATATGTGTGCCATTCCTCGATTCCGAAGCCTCCTGCGATTTTACCAATAAAAAACGACAAAAAACAAAAGTGGAAAAATAATAAAAACTAAATCGACGATTAAAAGTCGTAGGAATTTTTTATTTCAATTCGGCTTGCAGATTCTGAAAGCGTAGGTCCCGCAGATTCCAAATATAACAATCATTCCCACGTTCCGAATATTTCGGAAATTTTCAGATTTCTGAAAAAAAGGAAAGGGGTACCCCTTCTCGTTTTTTTGGGCGAAAAAACTTTTTGTCGAGAAACGGATAATCAGAATGATATTCTTCATGGAAATGACCCGCTGATTCCGAATATGTGTGCCATTCCTCGATTCCGAAGCCTCCTGCGATTTTACCAATAAAAAACGACAAAAAAAAAAAGTGGAAAAATAATAAAAACTAAATCGACGATTAAAAGTCGTAGGAATTTTTTATTTCAATTCGGCTTGCAGATTCTGAAAGCGTAGGTCCCGCAGATTCCAAATATAACAATCATTCCCACGTTCCGAATATTTCGGAAATTTTCAGATTTCTGAAAAAAAGGAAAGGGGTACCCCTTCTCGTTTTTTTGGGCGAAAAAACTTTTTGTCGAGAAACGGATAATCAGAATGATATTCTTCACGGAAATGACCCGCTTATTCCGAATATGTGTGCCATTCCTCGATTCCGAAGCCTCCTGCGATTTTACCAATAAAAAACGACAAAAAAACAAAGTGGAAAAATAATAAAAACTAAATCGACGATTAAAAGTCGTAGGAATTTTTTATTTCAATTCGGCTTGCAGATTCTGAAAGCGTAGGTCCCGCAGATTCCAAATATAACAATCATTCCCACGTTCCGAATATTTCGGAAATTTTCAGATTTCTGAAAAAAAGGAAAGGGGTACCCCTTCTCGTTTTTTTGGGCGAAAAAACTTTTTGTCGAGAAACGGATAATCAGAATGATATTCTTCATGGAAATGACCCGCTGATTCCGAATATGTGTGCCATTCCTCGATTCCGAAGCCTCCTGCGATTTTACCAATAAAAAACGACAAAAAAAAAAAGTGGAAAAATAATAAAAACTAAATCGACGATTAAAAGTCGTAGGAATTTTTTATTTCAATTCGGCTTGCAGATTCTGAAAGCGTAGGTCCCGCAGATTCCAAATATAACAATCATTCCCACGTTCCGAATATTTCGGAAATTTTCAGATTTCTGAAAAAAAGGAAAGGGGTACCCCTTCTCGTTTTTTTGGGCGAAAAAACTTTTTGTCGAGAAACGGATAATCAGAATGATATTCTTCACGGAAATGACCCGCTTATTCCGAATATGTGTGCCATTCCTCGATTCCGAAGCCTCCTGCGATTTTACCAATAAAAAACGACAAAAAAAAAAAGTGGAAAAATAATAAAAAGTAAATCGACGATTAAAAGTCGTAGGAATTTTTTATTTCAATTCGGCTTGCAGATTCTGAAAGCGTAGGTCCCGCAGATTCCAAATATAACCATCATACCCACGTTCCGAATATTTCGGAAATTTTCAGATTTCTGAAAAAAAGGAAAGGGGTACCCCTTCTCATTTTTTTGGGCGAAAAAACTTTTTGTCGAGAAACGGATAATCAGAATGATATTCTTCATGGAAATGACCCGCTGATTCCGAATATGTGTGCCATTCCTCGATTTCGAAGCCTCCTGCGATTTTACCAATAAAAAACGACAAAAAAAAAATTGGAAAAATAATAAAAAGTAAATCGACGATTAAAAGTCGTAGGAATTTTTTATTTCAATTTGGCTTGCAGATTCTGAAAGCGTAGGTCGCGCAGATTCCAAATATAACCATCATTCCCACGTTCCGAATATTTCGGAAATTTTCAGATTTCTGAAAAAAAGGAAAGGGGTACCCCTTCTCATTTTTTTGGGCGAAAAAACTTTTTGTCGAGAAACGGATAATCAGAATGATATTCTTCATGGAAATGACCCGCTGATTCCGAATATGTGTGCCATTCCTCGATTTCGAAGCCTCCTGCGATTTTACCAATAAAAAACGACAAAAAAAAAATTGGAAAAATAATAAAAAGTAAATCGACGATTAAAAGTCGTAGGAATTTTTTATTTCAATTTGGCTTGCAGATTCTGAAAGCGTAGGTCGCGCAGATTCCAAATATAACCATCATTCCCACGTTCCGAATATTTCGGAAATTTTCAGATTTCTGAAAAAAAGGAAAGGGGTACCCCTTCTCATTTTTTTGGGCGAAAAAACTTTTTGTCGAGAAACGGATAATCAGAATGATATTCTTCATGGAAATGACCCGCTGATTCCGAATATGTGTGCCATTGTTCGATTCTGAAGCCTCCTGCGATTTTACCAATAAAAAACGACAAGAAGAAAAAAAGCAAAAATGATAAACGTAAATCGACGATTAAAGGGCGTAGGAATTTTTTATCTCAATTCGGCTTGCAGATTCTGAAAGCGTAGGTCCCGCAGATTCCAAATATAACCATCATTCCCACGTTCCGAATATTTCGGAAATTTTCAGATTTCTGAAAAAAAGGAAAGGGGTACCCCTTCTCATTTTTTTGGGCGAAAAAACTTTTTGTCGAGAAACGGATAATCAGAATGATATTCTTCATGGAAATGACCCGCTGATTCCGAATATGTGTGCCATTCCTCGATCCCGAAGCCTCCTGCGATTTTACCAATAAAAAACGACAAAAAAAAGTGGAAAAATAATAAAAAGTAAACCGACGATGAAAAGTCGTAGGAATTTTTTATTTCAATTCGGCTTGCAGATTCTGGAAGCGTAGGTCCCGCAGATTCCAAATATAACCATCATTTCCACGTTCCGAATATTTCGGAAATTTTCAGATTTCTGAAAAAAAGGAAAGGGGTACCCCTTCTCATTTTTTTGGGCGAAAAAACTTTTTGTCGAGAAACGGATAATCAGAATGATATTCTTCATGGAAATGACCCGCTGATTCCGAATATGTGTGCCATTCCTCGATTCCGAAGCCTCCTGCGATATTACCAATAAAAAACGACAAGAAAAAAAAAGTGCAAAAATGATAAAAAGTAAATCGACGATTAAAATTCGTAGGAATTTTTTATTTCAATTCGGCTTGCAGATTCTGAAAGCGTAGGTCCCGCAGATTCCAAATATAACCATCATTCCCACGTTCCGAATATTTCGGAAATTTTCAGATTTCTGAAAAAAAGGAAAGGGGTACCCCTTCTCATTTTTTTGGGCGAAAAAACTTTTTGTCGAGAAACGGATAATCAGAATGATATTCTTCATGGAAATGACCCGCTGATTCCGAATATGTGTGCCATTCCTCGATTCCGAAGCCTCCTGCGATTTTACCAATAAAAAACGACAGAAAAAAAAATTGGAAAAATGATAAAAAGTAAATCGACGATTAAAAGTCGTAGGAATTTTTAATTTCAATTCGGCTTGCAGATTCTGAAAGCGTAGGTCCCGCAGATTCCAAATATAACCATCATTTCCACGTTCCGAATATTTCGGAAATTTTCAGATTTCTGAAAAAAAGGAAAGGGGTACCCCTTCTCATTTTTTTGGGCGAAAAAACTTTTTGTCGTGAAACGGATAATCAGAATGATATTCTTCATGGAAATGACCCGCTGATTCCGAATATGTGTGCCATTGCTCGATTCCGAAGCCTCCTGCGATTTTACCGATAGAAAACGACAAAAAAAAAATTGGAAAAATAATAAAAAGTAAATCGACGATTCAAAGTCGTAGGAATTTTTTATTTCAATTCGGCTTGCAGATTCTGAAAGTGTAGGTCGCGCAGATTCCAAATATAACCATCATTCCCACGTTCCGAATATTTCGGAAATTTTCAGATTTCTGAAAAAAAGGAAAGGGGTACCCCTTCTCATTTTTTTGGGCGAAAAAACTTTTTGTCGAGAAACGGATAATCAGAATGATATTCTTCATGGAAATGACCCGCTGATTCCGAATATGTGTGCCATTCCTCGATTCCGAAGCCTCCTGCGATTTTACCAATAAAAAACGACAAAAAAAAATCGGAAAAATAATAAAAAGTAAATCGACGATTAAAAGTCGTAGGAATTTTTTATTTCAATTCGGCTTGCAGATTCTGAAAGCGTAGGTCCCGCAGATTCCAAATATAACCATCATTCCCACGTTCCGAATATTTCGGAAATTTTCAGATTTCTGAAAAAAAGGAAAGGGGTACCCCTTCTCATTTTTTTGGGCGAAAAAACTTTTTGTCGAGAAACGGATAATCAGAATGATATTCTTCATGGAAATGACCCGCTGATTCCGAATATGTGTGCCATTCCTCGATTCCGAAGCCTCCTGCGATTTTACCAATAAAAAACGACAAAAAAAAAATCGGAAAAATAATAAAAAGTAAATCGACGATTAAAAGTCGTAGGAATTTTTTATTTCAATTCGGCTTGCAGATTCTGAAAGCTTAGGTCCCGCAGATTCCAAATATAACCATCATTCCCACGTTCCGAATATTTCGGAAATTTTCAGATTTCTGAAAAAAAGGAAAGGGGTACCCCTTCTCATTTTTTTGGGCGAAAAAACTTTTTGTCGAGAAACGGATAATCAGAATGATATTCTTCATGGAAATGACCCGCTGATTCCGAATATGTGTGCGATTCCTCGATTTCGAAGCCTCCTGCGATTTTACCAATAAAAAACGACAGAAAAAAAATTGGAAAAATAATAAAAAGTAAATCGACGATTAAAAGTCGTAGGAATTTTTTATTTCAATTCGGCTTGCAGATTCTGAAAGCGTAGGTCCCGCAGATTCCAAATATAACCATCATTCCCACGTTCCGAATATTTCGGAAATTTTCAGATTTCTGAAAAAAAGGAAAGGGGTACCCCTTCTCATTTTTTTGGGCGAAAAAACTTTTTGTCGAGAAACGGATAATCAGAATGATATTCTTCATGGAAATGACCCGCTGATTCCGAATATGTGTGCCATTCCTCGATTCCGAAGCCTCCTGCGATTTTACCAATAAAAAACGACAAAAAAAAAAGTGGAAAAATAATAAAAACTAAATCGACGATTAAAAGTCGTAGGAATTTTTTATTTCAATTCGGCTTGCAGATTCTGAAAGCGTAGGTCCCGCAGATTCCAAATATCACAATCATTCCCACGTTCCGAATATTTCGGAAATTTTCAGATTTCTGAAAAAAAGGAAAGGGGTACCCCTTCTCGTTTTTTTGGGCGAAAAAACTTTTTGTCGAGAAACGGATAATCAGAATGATATTCTTCATGGAAATGACCCGCTGATTCCGAATATGTGTGCCATTCCTCGATTCCGAAGCCTCCTGCGATTTTACCAATAAAAAACGACAAAAAAAAAAAGTGGAAAAATAATAAAAACTAAATCGACGATTAAAAGTCGTAGGAATTTTTTATTTCAATTCGGCTTGCAGATTCTGAAAGCGTAGGTCCCGCAGATTCCAAATATAACAATCATTCCCACGTTCCGAATATTTCGGAAATTTTCAGATTTCTGAAAAAAAGGAAAGGGGTACCCCTTCTCGTTTTTTTGGGCGAAAAAACTTTTTGTCGAGAAACGGATAATCAGAATGATATTCTTCATGGAAATGACCCGCTGATTCCGAATATGTGTGCCATTCCTCGATTCCGAAGCCTCCTGCGATTTTACCAATAAAAAACGACAAAAAAAAAAAGTGGAAAAATAATAAAAACTAAATCGACGATTAAAAGTCGTAGGAATTTTTTATTTCAATTCGGCTTGCAGATTCTGAAAGCGTAGGTCCCGCAGATTCCAAATATAACAATCATTCCCACGTTCCGAATATTTCGGAAATTTTCAGATTTCTGAAAAAAAGGAAAGGGGTACCCCTTCTCGTTTTTTTGGGCGAAAAAACTTTTTGTCGAGAAACGGATAATCAGAATGATATTCTTCATGGAAATGACCCGCTGATTCCGAATATGTGTGCCATTCCTCGATTCCGAAGCCTCCTGCGATTTTACCAATAAAAAACGACAAAAAAAAAAAGTGGAAAAATAATAAAAACTAAATCGACGATTAAAAGTCGTAGGAATTTTTTATTTCAATTCGGCTTGCAGATTCTGAAAGCGTAGGTCCCGCAGATTCCAAATATAACAATCATTCCCACGTTCCGAATATTTCGGAAATTTTCAGATTTCTGAAAAAAAGGAAAGGGGTACCCCTTCTCGTTTTTTTGGGCGAAAAAACTTTTTGTCGAGAAACGGATAATCAGAATGATATTCTTCACGGAAATGACCCGCTTATTCCGAATATGTGTGCCATTCCTCGATTCCGAAGCCTCCTGCGATTTTACCAATAAAAAACGACAAAAAAAAAAAGTGGAAAAATAATAAAAACTAAATCGACGATTAAAAGTCGTAGGAATTTTTTATTTCAATTCGGCTTGCAGATTCTGAAAGCGTAGGTCCCGCAGATTCCAAATATAACAATCATTCCCACGTTCCGAATATTTCGGAAATTTTCAGATTTCTGAAAAAAAGGAAAGGGGTACCCCTTCTCGTTTTTTTGGGCGAAAAAACTTTTTGTCGAGAAACGGATAATCAGAATGATATTCTTCATGGAAATGACCCGCTGATTCCGAATATGTGTGCCATTCCTCGATTCCGAAGCCTCCTGCGATTTTACCAATAAAAAACGACAAAAAAAAAAAGTGGAAAAATAATAAAAACTAAATCGACGATTAAAAGTCGTAGGAATTTTTTATTTCAATTCGGCTTGCAGATTCTGAAAGCGTAGGTCCCGCAGATTCCAAATATAACAATCATTCCCACGTTCCGAATATTTCGGAAATTTTCAGATTTCTGAAAAAAAGGAAAGGGGTACCCCTTCTCGTTTTTTTGGGCGAAAAAACTTTTTGTCGAGAAACGGATAATCAGAATGATATTCTTCACGGAAATGACCCGCTTATTCCGAATATGTGTGCCATTCCTCGATTCCGAAGCCTCCTGCGATTTTACCAATAAAAAACGACAAAAAAAAAAAGTGGAAAAATAATAAAAACTAAATCGACGATTAAAAGTCGTAGGAATTTTTTATTTCAATTCGGCTTGCAGATTCTGAAAGCGTAGGTCCCGCAGATTCCAAATATAACAATCATTCCCACGTTCCGAATATTTCGGAAATTTTCAGATTTCTGAAAAAAAGGAAAGGGGTACCCCTTCTCGTTTTTATGGGCGAAAAAACTTTTTGTCGAGAAACGGATAATCAGAATGATATTCTTCATGGAAATGACCCGCTGATTCCGAATATGTGTGCCATTCCTCGATTCCGAAGCCTCCTGCGATTTTACCAATAAAAAACGACAAAAAAAAAAAGTGGAAAAATAATAAAAACTAAATCGACGATTAAAAGTCGTAGGAATTTTTTATTTCAATTCGGCTTGCAGATTCTGAAAGCGTAGGTCCCGCAGATTCCAAATATAACAATCATTCCCACGTTCCGAATATTTCGGAAATTTTCAGATTTCTGAAAAAAAGGAAAGGGGTACCCCTTCTCGTTTTTTTGGGCGAAAAAACTTTTTGTCGAGAAACGGATAATCAGAATGATATTCTTCACGGAAATGACCCGCTTATTCCGAATATGTGTGCCATTCCTCGATTCCGAAGCCTCCTGCGATTTTACCAATAAAAAACGACAAAAAAAAAAAGTGGAAAAATAATAAAAACTAAATCGACGATTAAAAGTCGTAGGAATTTTTTATTTCAATTCGGCTTGCAGATTCTGAAAGCGTAGGTCCCGCAGATTCCAAATATAACAATCATTCCCACGTTCCGAATATTTCGGAAATTCTCAGATTTCTGAAAAAAAGGAAAGGGGTACCCCTTCTCGTTTTTTTGGGCGAAAAAACTTTTTGTTGAGAAACGGATAATCAGAATGATATTCTTCATGGAAATGACCCGCTGATTCCGAATATGTGTGCCATTCCTCGATTCCGAAGCCTCCTGCGATTTTACCGATAAAAAACGACAAAAAAAAAGTGGAAAAATAATAAAAACTAAATCGACGATTAAAAGTCGTAGGAATTTTTTATTTCAATTCGGCTTGCAGATTCTGAAAGCGTAGGTCCCGCAGATTCCAAATATAACAATCATTCCCACGTTCCGAGTATTTCGGAAATTTTCAGATTTCTGAAAAAAAGGAAAGGGGTACCCCTTCTCGTTTTTTTGGGCGAAAAAACTTTTTGTCGAGAAACGGATAATCAGAATGATATTCTTCATGGAAATGACCCGCTGATTCCGAATATGTGTGCCATTCCTCGATTCCGAAGCCTCCTGCGATTTTACCAATAAAAAACGACAAAAAAAAAAAGTGGAAAAATAATAAAAACTAAATCGACGATTAAAAGTCGTAGGAATTTTTTATTTCAATTCGGCTTGCAGATTCTGAAAGCGTAGGTCCCGCAGATTCCAAATATAACAATCATTCCCACGTTCCGAATATTTCGGAAATTTTCAGATTTCTGAAAAAAAGGAAAGGGGTACCCCTTCTCGTTTTTTTGGGCGAAAAAACTTTTTGTCGAGAAACGGATAATCAGAATGATATTCTTCATGGAAATGACCCGCTGATTCCGAATATGTGTGCCATTCCTCGATTTCGAAGCCTCCTGCGATTTTACCAATAAAAAACGACAAAAAAAAAATTGGAAAAATAATAAAAAGTAAATCGACGATTAAAAGTCGTAGGAATTTTTTATTTCAATTTGGCTTGCAGATTCTGAAAGCGTAGGTCGCGCAGATTCCAAATATAACCATCATTCCCACGTTCCGAATATTTCGGAAATTTTCAGATTTCTGAAAAAAAGGAAAGGGGTACCCCTTCTCATTTTTTTGGGCGAAAAAACTTTTTGTCGAGAAACGGATAATCAGAATGATATTCTTCATGGAAATGACCCGCTGATTCCGAATATGTGTGCCATTCCTCGATTTCGAAGCCTCCTGCGATTTTACCAATAAAAAACGACAAAAAAAAAATTGGAAAAATAATAAAAAGTAAATCGACGATTAAAAGTCGTAGGAATTTTTTATTTCAATTTGGCTTGCAGATTCTGAAAGCGTAGGTCGCGCAGATTCCAAATATAACCATCATTCCCACGTTCCGAATATTTCGGAAATTTTCAGATTTCTGAAAAAAAGGAAAGGGGTACCCCTTCTCATTTTTTTGGGCGAAAAAACTTTTTGTCGAGAAACGGATAATCAGAATGATATTCTTCATGGAAATGACCCGCTGATTCCGAATATGTGTGCCATTGTTCGATTCTGAAGCCTCCTGCGATTTTACCAATAAAAAACGACAAGAAGAAAAAAAGCAAAAATGATAAACGTAAATCGACGATTAAAGGGCGTAGGAATTTTTTATCTCAATTCGGCTTGCAGATTCTGAAAGCGTAGGTCCCGCAGATTCCAAATATAACCATCATTCCCACGTTCCGAATATTTCGGAAATTTTCAGATTTCTGAAAAAAAGGAAAGGGGTACCCCTTCTCATTTTTTTGGGCGAAAAAACTTTTTGTCGAGAAACGGATAATCAGAATGATATTCTTCATGGAAATGACCCGCTGATTCCGAATATGTGTGCCATTCCTCGATCCCGAAGCCTCCTGCGATTTTACCAATAAAAAACGACAAAAAAAAGTGGAAAAATAATAAAAAGTAAACCGACGATGAAAAGTCGTAGGAATTTTTTATTTCAATTCGGCTTGCAGATTCTGGAAGCGTAGGTCCCGCAGATTCCAAATATAACCATCATTTCCACGTTCCGAATATTTCGGAAATTTTCAGATTTCTGAAAAAAAGGAAAGGGGTACCCCTTCTCATTTTTTTGGGCGAAAAAACTTTTTGTCGAGAAACGGATAATCAGAATGATATTCTTCATGGAAATGACCCGCTGATTCCGAATATGTGTGCCATTCCTCGATTCCGAAGCCTCCTGCGATATTACCAATAAAAAACGACAAGAAAAAAAAAGTGCAAAAATGATAAAAAGTAAATCGACGATTAAAATTCGTAGGAATTTTTTATTTCAATTCGGCTTGCAGATTCTGAAAGCGTAGGTCCCGCAGATTCCAAATATAACCATCATTCCCACGTTCCGAATATTTCGGAAATTTTCAGATTTCTGAAAAAAAGGAAAGGGGTACCCCTTCTCATTTTTTTGGGCGAAAAAACTTTTTGTCGAGAAACGGATAATCAGAATGATATTCTTCATGAAAATGACCCGCTGATTCCGAATATGTGTGCCATTCCTCGATTCCGAAGCCTCCTGCGATTTTACCAATAAAAAACGACAGAAAAAAAAATTGGAAAAATGATAAAAAGTAAATCGACGATTAAAAGTCGTAGGAATTTTTAATTTCAATTCGGCTTGCAGATTCTGAAAGCGTAGGTCCCGCAGATTCCAAATATAACCATCATTTCCACGTTCCGAATATTTCGGAAATTTTCAGATTTCTGAAAAAAAGGAAAGGGGTACCCCTTCTCATTTTTTTGGGCGAAAAAACTTTTTGTCGTGAAACGGATAATCAGAATGATATTCTTCATGGAAATGACCCGCTGATTCCGAATATGTGTGCCATTGCTCGATTCCGAAGCCTCCTGCGATTTTACCGATAGAAAACGACAAAAAAAAAATTGGAAAAATAATAAAAAGTAAATCGACGATTCAAAGTCGTAGGAATTTTTTATTTCAATTCGGCTTGCAGATTCTGAAAGTGTAGGTCGCGCAGATTCCAAATATAACCATCATTCCCACGTTCCGAATATTTCGGAAATTTTCAGATTTCTGAAAAAAAGGAAAGGGGTACCCCTTCTCATTTTTTTGGGCGAAAAAACTTTTTGTCGAGAAACGGATAATCAGAATGATATTCTTCATGGAAATGACCCGCTGATTCCGAATATGTGTGCCATTCCTCGATTCCGAAGCCTCCTGCGATTTTACCAATAAAAAACGACAAAAAAAAATCGGAAAAATAATAAAAAGTAAATCGACGATTAAAAGTCGTAGGAATTTTTTATTTCAATTCGGCTTGCAGATTCTGAAAGCGTAGGTCCCGCAGATTCCAAATATAACCATCATTCCCACGTTCCGAATATTTCGGAAATTTTCAGATTTCTGAAAAAAAGGAAAGGGGTACCCCTTCTCATTTTTTTGGGCGAAAAAACTTTTTGTCGAGAAACGGATAATCAGAATGATATTCTTCATGGAAATGACCCGCTGATTCCGAATATGTGTGCCATTCCTCGATTCCGAAGCCTCCTGCGATTTTACCAATAAAAAACGACAAAAAAAAAATCGGAAAAATAATAAAAAGTAAATCGACGATTAAAAGTCGTAGGAATTTTTTATTTCAATTCGGCTTGCAGATTCTGAAAGCTTAGGTCCCGCAGATTCCAAATATAACCATCATTCCCACGTTCCGAATATTTCGGAAATTTTCAGATTTCTGAAAAAAAGGAAAGGGGTACCCCTTCTCATTTTTTTGGGCGAAAAAACTTTTTGTCGAGAAACGGATAATCAGAATGATATTCTTCATGGAAATGACCCGCTGATTCCGAATATGTGTGCGATTCCTCGATTTCGAAGCCTCCTGCGATTTTACCAATAAAAAACGACAGAAAAAAAATTGGAAAAATAATAAAAAGTAAATCGACGATTAAAAGTCGTAGGAATTTTTTATTTCAATTCGGCTTGCAGATTCTGAAAGCGTAGGTCCCGCAGATTCCAAATATAACCATCATTCCCACGTTCCGAATATTTCGGAAATTTTCAGATTTCTGAAAAAAAGGAAAGGGGTACCCCTTCTCATTTTTTTGGGCGAAAAAACTTTTTGTCGAGAAACGGATAATCAGAATGATATTCTTCATGGAAATGACCCGCTGATTCCGAATATGTGTGCCATTCCTCGATTCCGAAGCCTCCTGCGATTTTACCAATAAAAAACGACAAAAAAAAAAGTGGAAAAATAATAAAAACTAAATCGACGATTAAAAGTCGTAGGAATTTTTTATTTCAATTCGGCTTGCAGATTCTGAAAGCGTAGGTCCCGCAGATTCCAAATATCACAATCATTCCCACGTTCCGAATATTTCGGAAATTTTCAGATTTCTGAAAAAAAGGAAAGGGGTACCCCTTCTCGTTTTTTTGGGCGAAAAAACTTTTTGTCGAGAAACGGATAATCAGAATGATATTCTTCATGGAAATGACCCGCTGATTCCGAATATGTGTGCCATTCCTCGATTCCGAAGCCTCCTGCGATTTTACCAATAAAAAACGACAAAAAAAAAAAGTGGAAAAATAATAAAAACTAAATCGACGATTAAAAGTCGTAGGAATTTTTTATTTCAATTCGGCTTGCAGATTCTGAAAGCGTAGGTCCCGCAGATTCCAAATATAACAATCATTCCCACGTTCCGAATATTTCGGAAATTTTCAGATTTCTGAAAAAAAGGAAAGGGGTACCCCTTCTCGTTTTTTTGGGCGAAAAAACTTTTTGTCGAGAAACGGATAATCAGAATGATATTCTTCATGGAAATGACCCGCTGATTCCGAATATGTGTGCCATTCCTCGATTCCGAAGCCTCCTGCGATTTTACCAATAAAAAACGACAAAAAAAAAAAGTGGAAAAATAATAAAAACTAAATCGACGATTAAAAGTCGTAGGAATTTTTTATTTCAATTCGGCTTGCAGATTCTGAAAGCGTAGGTCCCGCAGATTCCAAATATAACAATCATTCCCACGTTCCGAATATTTCGGAAATTTTCAGATTTCTGAAAAAAAGGAAAGGGGTACCCCTTCTCGTTTTTTTGGGCGAAAAAACTTTTTGTCGAGAAACGGATAATCAGAATGATATTCTTCATGGAAATGACCCGCTGATTCCGAATATGTGTGCCATTCCTCGATTCCGAAGCCTCCTGCGATTTTACCAATAAAAAACGACAAAAAAAAAAAGTGGAAAAATAATAAAAACTAAATCGACGATTAAAAGTCGTAGGAATTTTTTATTTCAATTCGGCTTGCAGATTCTGAAAGCGTAGGTCCCGCAGATTCCAAATATAACAATCATTCCCACGTTCCGAATATTTCGGAAATTTTCAGATTTCTGAAAAAAAGGAAAGGGGTACCCCTTCTCGTTTTTTTGGGCGAAAAAACTTTTTGTCGAGAAACGGATAATCAGAATGATATTCTTCATGGAAATGACCCGCTGATTCCGAATATGTGTGCCATTCCTCGATTCCGAAGCCTCCTGCGATTTTACCAATAAAAAACGACAAAAAAAAAAAGTGGAAAAATAATAAAAACTAAATCGACGATTAAAAGTCGTAGGAATTTTTTATTTCAATTCGGCTTGCAGATTCTGAAAGCGTAGGTCCCGCAGATTCCAAATATAACAATCATTCCCACGTTCCGAATATTTCGGAAATTTTCAGATTTCTGAAAAAAAGGAAAGGGGTACCCCTTCTCGTTTTTTTGGGCGAAAAAACTTTTTGTCGAGAAACGGATAATCAGAATGATATTCTTCATGGAAATGACCCGCTGATTCCGAATATGTGTGCCATTCCTCGATTCCGAAGCCTCCTGCGATTTTACCAATAAAAAACGACAAAAAAAAAAAGTGGAAAAATAATAAAAACTAAATCGACGATTAAAAGTCGTAGGAATTTTTTATTTCAATTCGGCTTGCAGATTCTGAAAGCGTAGGTCCCGCAGATTCCAAATATAACAATCATTCCCACGTTCCGAATATTTCGGAAATTTTCAGATTTCTGAAAAAAAGGAAAGGGGTACCCCTTCTCGTTTTTTTGGGCGAAAAAACTTTTTGTCGAGAAACGGATAATCAGAATGATATTCTTCACGGAAATGACCCGCTTATTCCGAATATGTGTGCCATTCCTCGATTCCGAAGCCTCCTGCGATTTTACCAATAAAAAACGACAAAAAAAAAAAGTGGAAAAATAATAAAAACTAAATCGACGATTAAAAGTCGTAGGAATTTTTTATTTCAATTCGGCTTGCAGATTCTGAAAGCGTAGGTCCCGCAGATTCCAAATATAACAATCATTCCCACGTTCCGAATATTTCGGAAATTTTCAGATTTCTGAAAAAAAGGAAAGGGGTACCCCTTCTCGTTTTTTTGGGCGAAAAAACTTTTTGTCGAGAAACGGATAATCAGAATGATATTCTTCATGGAAATGACCCGCTGATTCCGAATATGTGTGCCATTCCTCGATTCCGAAGCCTCCTGCGATTTTACCAATAAAAAACGACAAAAAAAAAAAGTGGAAAAATAATAAAAACTAAATCGACGATTAAAAGTCGTAGGAATTTTTTATTTCAATTCGGCTTGCAGATTCTGAAAGCGTAGGTCCCGCAGATTCCAAATATAACAATCATTCCCACGTTCCGAATATTTCGGAAATTTTCAGATTTCTGAAAAAAAGGAAAGGGGTACCCCTTCTCGTTTTTTTGGGCGAAAAAACTTTTTGTCGAGAAACGGATAATCAGAATGATATTCTTCACGGAAATGACCCGCTTATTCCGAATATGTGTGCCATTCCTCGATTCCGAAGCCTCCTGCGATTTTACCAATAAAAAACGACAAAAAAAAAAAGTGGAAAAATAATAAAAACTAAATCGACGATTAAAAGTCGTAGGAATTTTTTATTTCAATTCGGCTTGCAGATTCTGAAAGCGTAGGTCCCGCAGATTCCAAATATAACAATCATTCCCACGTTCCGAATATTTCGGAAATTTTCAGATTTCTGAAAAAAAGGAAAGGGGTACCCCTTCTCGTTTTTTTGGGCGAAAAAACTTTTTGTCGAGAAACGGATAATCAGAATGATATTCTTCATGGAAATGACCCGCTGATTCCGAATATGTGTGCCATTCCTCGATTCCGAAGCCTCCTGCGATTTTACCAATAAAAAACGACAAAAAAAAAAAGTGGAAAAATAATAAAAACTAAATCGACGATTAAAAGTCGTAGGAATTTTTTATTTCAATTCGGCTTGCAGATTCTGAAAGCGTAGGTCCCGCAGATTCCAAATATAACAATCATTCCCACGTTCCGAATATTTCGGAAATTTTCAGATTTCTGAAAAAAAGGAAAGGGGTACCCCTTCTCGTTTTTTTGGGCGAAAAAACTTTTTGTCGAGAAACGGATAATCAGAATGATATTCTTCACGGAAATGACCCGCTTATTCCGAATATGTGTGCCATTCCTCGATTCCGAAGCCTCCTGCGATTTTACCAATAAAAAACGACAAAAAAAAAAAGTGGAAAAATAATAAAAACTAAATCGACGATTAAAAGTCGTAGGAATTTTTTATTTCAATTCGGCTTGCAGATTCTGAAAGCGTAGGTCCCGCAGATTCCAAATATAACAATCATTCCCACGTTCCGAATATTTCGGAAATTCTCAGATTTCTGAAAAAAAGGAAAGGGGTACCCCTTCTCGTTTTTTTGGGCGAAAAAACTTTTTGTTGAGAAACGGATAATCAGAATGATATTCTTCATGGAAATGACCCGCTGATTCCGAATATGTGTGCCATTCCTCGATTCCGAAGCCTCCTGCGATTTTACCGATAAAAAACGACAAAAAAAAAGTGGAAAAATAATAAAAACTAAATCGACGATTAAAAGTCGTAGGAATTTTTTATTTCAATTCGGCTTGCAGATTCTGAAAGCGTAGGTCCCGCAGATTCCAAATATAACAATCATTCCCACGTTCCGAGTATTTCGGAAATTTTCAGATTTCTGAAAAAAAGGAAAGGGGTACCCCTTCTCGTTTTTTTGGGCGAAAAAACTTTTTGTCGAGAAACGGATAATCAGAATGATATTCTTCATGGAAATGACCCGCTGATTCCGAATATGTGTGCCATTCCTCGATTCCGAAGCCTCCTGCGATTTTACCAATAAAAAACGACAAAAAAAAAAAGTGGAAAAATAATAAAAACTAAATCGACGATTAAAAGTCGTAGGAATTTTTTATTTCAATTCGGCTTGCAGATTCTGAAAGCGTAGGTCCCGCAGATTCCAAATATAACAATCATTCCCACGTTCCGAATATTTCGGAAATTTTCAGATTTCTGAAAAAAAGGAAAGGGGTACCCCTTCTCGTTTTTTTGGGCGAAAAAACTTTTTGTCGAGAAACGGATAATCAGAATGATATTCTTCATGGAAATGACCCGCTGATTCCGAATATGTGTGCCATTCCTCGATTTCGAAGCCTCCTGCGATTTTACCAATAAAAAACGACAAAAAAAAAATTGGAAAAATAATAAAAAGTAAATCGACGATTAAAAGTCGTAGGAATTTTTTATTTCAATTTGGCTTGCAGATTCTGAAAGCGTAGGTCGCGCAGATTCCAAATATAACCATCATTCCCACGTTCCGAATATTTCGGAAATTTTCAGATTTCTGAAAAAAAGGAAAGGGGTACCCCTTCTCATTTTTTTGGGCGAAAAAACTTTTTGTCGAGAAACGGATAATCAGAATGATATTCTTCATGGAAATGACCCGCTGATTCCGAATATGTGTGCCATTCCTCGATTTCGAAGCCTCCTGCGATTTTACCAATAAAAAACGACAAAAAAAAAATTGGAAAAATAATAAAAAGTAAATCGACGATTAAAAGTCGTAGGAATTTTTTATTTCAATTTGGCTTGCAGATTCTGAAAGCGTAGGTCGCGCAGATTCCAAATATAACCATCATTCCCACGTTCCGAATATTTCGGAAATTTTCAGATTTCTGAAAAAAAGGAAAGGGGTACCCCTTCTCATTTTTTTGGGCGAAAAAACTTTTTGTCGAGAAACGGATAATCAGAATGATATTCTTCATGGAAATGACCCGCTGATTCCGAATATGTGTGCCATTGTTCGATTCTGAAGCCTCCTGCGATTTTACCAATAAAAAACGACAAGAAGAAAAAAAGCAAAAATGATAAACGTAAATCGACGATTAAAGGGCGTAGGAATTTTTTATCTCAATTCGGCTTGCAGATTCTGAAAGCGTAGGTCCCGCAGATTCCAAATATAACCATCATTCCCACGTTCCGAATATTTCGGAAATTTTCAGATTTCTGAAAAAAAGGAAAGGGGTACCCCTTCTCATTTTTTTGGGCGAAAAAACTTTTTGTCGAGAAACGGATAATCAGAATGATATTCTTCATGGAAATGACCCGCTGATTCCGAATATGTGTGCCATTCCTCGATCCCGAAGCCTCCTGCGATTTTACCAATAAAAAACGACAAAAAAAAGTGGAAAAATAATAAAAAGTAAACCGACGATGAAAAGTCGTAGGAATTTTTTATTTCAATTCGGCTTGCAGATTCTGGAAGCGTAGGTCCCGCAGATTCCAAATATAACCATCATTTCCACGTTCCGAATATTTCGGAAATTTTCAGATTTCTGAAAAAAAGGAAAGGGGTACCCCTTCTCATTTTTTTGGGCGAAAAAACTTTTTGTCGAGAAACGGATAATCAGAATGATATTCTTCATGGAAATGACCCGCTGATTCCGAATATGTGTGCCATTCCTCGATTCCGAAGCCTCCTGCGATATTACCAATAAAAAACGACAAGAAAAAAAAAGTGCAAAAATGATAAAAAGTAAATCGACGATTAAAATTCGTAGGAATTTTTTATTTCAATTCGGCTTGCAGATTCTGAAAGCGTAGGTCCCGCAGATTCCAAATATAACCATCATTCCCACGTTCCGAATATTTCGGAAATTTTCAGATTTCTGAAAAAAAGGAAAGGGGTACCCCTTCTCATTTTTTTGGGCGAAAAAACTTTTTGTCGAGAAACGGATAATCAGAATGATATTCTTCATGAAAATGACCCGCTGATTCCGAATATGTGTGCCATTCCTCGATTCCGAAGCCTCCTGCGATTTTACCAATAAAAAACGACAGAAAAAAAAATTGGAAAAATGATAAAAAGTAAATCGACGATTAAAAGTCGTAGGAATTTTTAATTTCAATTCGGCTTGCAGATTCTGAAAGCGTAGGTCCCGCAGATTCCAAATATAACCATCATTTCCACGTTCCGAATATTTCGGAAATTTTCAGATTTCTGAAAAAAAGGAAAGGGGTACCCCTTCTCATTTTTTTGGGCGAAAAAACTTTTTGTCGTGAAACGGATAATCAGAATGATATTCTTCATGGAAATGACCCGCTGATTCCGAATATGTGTGCCATTGCTCGATTCCGAAGCCTCCTGCGATTTTACCGATAGAAAACGACAAAAAAAAAATTGGAAAAATAATAAAAAGTAAATCGACGATTCAAAGTCGTAGGAATTTTTTATTTCAATTCGGCTTGCAGATTCTGAAAGTGTAGGTCGCGCAGATTCCAAATATAACCATCATTCCCACGTTCCGAATATTTCGGAAATTTTCAGATTTCTGAAAAAAAGGAAAGGGGTACCCCTTCTCATTTTTTTGGGCGAAAAAACTTTTTGTCGAGAAACGGATAATCAGAATGATATTCTTCATGGAAATGACCCGCTGATTCCGAATATGTGTGCCATTCCTCGATTCCGAAGCCTCCTGCGATTTTACCAATAAAAAACGACAAAAAAAAATCGGAAAAATAATAAAAAGTAAATCGACGATTAAAAGTCGTAGGAATTTTTTATTTCAATTCGGCTTGCAGATTCTGAAAGCGTAGGTCCCGCAGATTCCAAATATAACCATCATTCCCACGTTCCGAATATTTCGGAAATTTTCAGATTTCTGAAAAAAAGGAAAGGGGTACCCCTTCTCATTTTTTTGGGCGAAAAAACTTTTTGTCGAGAAACGGATAATCAGAATGATATTCTTCATGGAAATGACCCGCTGATTCCGAATATGTGTGCCATTCCTCGATTCCGAAGCCTCCTGCGATTTTACCAATAAAAAACGACAAAAAAAAAATCGGAAAAATAATAAAAAGTAAATCGACGATTAAAAGTCGTAGGAATTTTTTATTTCAATTCGGCTTGCAGATTCTGAAAGCTTAGGTCCCGCAGATTCCAAATATAACCATCATTCCCACGTTCCGAATATTTCGGAAATTTTCAGATTTCTGAAAAAAAGGAAAGGGGTACCCCTTCTCATTTTTTTGGGCGAAAAAACTTTTTGTCGAGAAACGGATAATCAGAATGATATTCTTCATGGAAATGACCCGCTGATTCCGAATATGTGTGCGATTCCTCGATTTCGAAGCCTCCTGCGATTTTACCAATAAAAAACGACAGAAAAAAAATTGGAAAAATAATAAAAAGTAAATCGACGATTAAAAGTCGTAGGAATTTTTTATTTCAATTCGGCTTGCAGATTCTGAAAGCGTAGGTCCCGCAGATTCCAAATATAACCATCATTCCCACGTTCCGAATATTTCGGAAATTTTCAGATTTCTGAAAAAAAGGAAAGGGGTACCCCTTCTCATTTTTTTGGGCGAAAAAACTTTTTGTCGAGAAACGGATAATCAGAATGATATTCTTCATGGAAATGACCCGCTGATTCCGAATATGTGTGCCATTCCTCGATTCCGAAGCCTCCTGCGATTTTACCAATAAAAAACGACAAAAAAAAAAGTGGAAAAATAATAAAAACTAAATCGACGATTAAAAGTCGTAGGAATTTTTTATTTCAATTCGGCTTGCAGATTCTGAAAGCGTAGGTCCCGCAGATTCCAAATATCACAATCATTCCCACGTTCCGAATATTTCGGAAATTTTCAGATTTCTGAAAAAAAGGAAAGGGGTACCCCTTCTCGTTTTTTTGGGCGAAAAAACTTTTTGTCGAGAAACGGATAATCAGAATGATATTCTTCATGGAAATGACCCGCTGATTCCGAATATGTGTGCCATTCCTCGATTCCGAAGCCTCCTGCGATTTTACCAATAAAAAACGACAAAAAAAAAAAGTGGAAAAATAATAAAAACTAAATCGACGATTAAAAGTCGTAGGAATTTTTTATTTCAATTCGGCTTGCAGATTCTGAAAGCGTAGGTCCCGCAGATTCCAAATATAACAATCATTCCCACGTTCCGAATATTTCGGAAATTTTCAGATTTCTGAAAAAAAGGAAAGGGGTACCCCTTCTCGTTTTTTTGGGCGAAAAAACTTTTTGTCGAGAAACGGATAATCAGAATGATATTCTTCATGGAAATGACCCGCTGATTCCGAATATGTGTGCCATTCCTCGATTCCGAAGCCTCCTGCGATTTTACCAATAAAAAACGACAAAAAAAAAAAGTGGAAAAATAATAAAAACTAAATCGACGATTAAAAGTCGTAGGAATTTTTTATTTCAATTCGGCTTGCAGATTCTGAAAGCGTAGGTCCCGCAGATTCCAAATATAACAATCATTCCCACGTTCCGAATATTTCGGAAATTTTCAGATTTCTGAAAAAAAGGAAAGGGGTACCCCTTCTCGTTTTTTTGGGCGAAAAAACTTTTTGTCGAGAAACGGATAATCAGAATGATATTCTTCATGGAAATGACCCGCTGATTCCGAATATGTGTGCCATTCCTCGATTCCGAAGCCTCCTGCGATTTTACCAATAAAAAACGACAAAAAAAAAAAGTGGAAAAATAATAAAAACTAAATCGACGATTAAAAGTCGTAGGAATTTTTTATTTCAATTCGGCTTGCAGATTCTGAAAGCGTAGGTCCCGCAGATTCCAAATATAACAATCATTCCCACGTTCCGAATATTTCGGAAATTTTCAGATTTCTGAAAAAAAGGAAAGGGGTACCCCTTCTCGTTTTTTTGGGCGAAAAAACTTTTTGTCGAGAAACGGATAATCAGAATGATATTCTTCACGGAAATGACCCGCTTATTCCGAATATGTGTGCCATTCCTCGATTCCGAAGCCTCCTGCGATTTTACCAATAAAAAACGACAAAAAAAAAAAGTGGAAAAATAATAAAAACTAAATCGACGATTAAAAGTCGTAGGAATTTTTTATTTCAATTCGGCTTGCAGATTCTGAAAGCGTAGGTCCCGCAGATTCCAAATATAACAATCATTCCCACGTTCCGAATATTTCGGAAATTTTCAGATTTCTGAAAAAAAGGAAAGGGGTACCCCTTCTCGTTTTTTTGGGCGAAAAAACTTTTTGTCGAGAAACGGATAATCAGAATGATATTCTTCATGGAAATGACCCGCTGATTCCGAATATGTGTGCCATTCCTCGATTCCGAAGCCTCCTGCGATTTTACCAATAAAAAACGACAAAAAAAAAAAGTGGAAAAATAATAAAAACTAAATCGACGATTAAAAGTCGTAGGAATTTTTTATTTCAATTCGGCTTGCAGATTCTGAAAGCGTAGGTCCCGCAGATTCCAAATATAACAATCATTCCCACGTTCCGAATATTTCGGAAATTTTCAGATTTCTGAAAAAAAGGAAAGGGGTACCCCTTCTCGTTTTTTTGGGCGAAAAAACTTTTTGTCGAGAAACGGATAATCAGAATGATATTCTTCACGGAAATGACCCGCTTATTCCGAATATGTGTGCCATTCCTCGATTCCGAAGCCTCCTGCGATTTTACCAATAAAAAACGACAAAAAAAAAAAGTGGAAAAATAATAAAAACTAAATCGACGATTAAAAGTCGTAGGAATTTTTTATTTCAATTCGGCTTGCAGATTCTGAAAGCGTAGGTCCCGCAGATTCCAAATATAACAATCATTCCCACGTTCCGAATATTTCGGAAATTTTCAGATTTCTGAAAAAAAGGAAAGGGGTACCCCTTCTCGTTTTTTTGGGCGAAAAAACTTTTTGTCGAGAAACGGATAATCAGAATGATATTCTTCATGGAAATGACCCGCTGATTCCGAATATGTGTGCCATTCCTCGATTCCGAAGCCTCCTGCGATTTTACCAATAAAAAACGACAAAAAAAAAAAGTGGAAAAATAATAAAAACTAAATCGACGATTAAAAGTCGTAGGAATTTTTTATTTCAATTCGGCTTGCAGATTCTGAAAGCGTAGGTCCCGCAGATTCCAAATATAACAATCATTCCCACGTTCCGAATATTTCGGAAATTTTCAGATTTCTGAAAAAAAGGAAAGGGGTACCCCTTCTCGTTTTTTTGGGCGAAAAAACTTTTTGTCGAGAAACGGATAATCAGAATGATATTCTTCACGGAAATGACCCGCTTATTCCGAATATGTGTGCCATTCCTCGATTCCGAAGCCTCCTGCGATTTTACCAATAAAAAACGACAAAAAAAAAAAGTGGAAAAATAATAAAAACTAAATCGACGATTAAAAGTCGTAGGAATTTTTTATTTCAATTCGGCTTGCAGATTCTGAAAGCGTAGGTCCCGCAGATTCCAAATATAACAATCATTCCCACGTTCCGAATATTTCGGAAATTTTCAGATTTCTGAAAAAAAGGAAAGGGGTACCCCTTCTCGTTTTTTTGGGCGAAAAAACTTTTTGTCGAGAAACGGATAATCAGAATGATATTCTTCATGGAAATGACCCGCTGATTCCGAATATGTGTGCCATTCCTCGATTCCGAAGCCTCCTGCGATTTTACCAATAAAAAACGACAAAAAAAAAAAGTGGAAAAATAATAAAAACTAAATCGACGATTAAAAGTCGTAGGAATTTTTTATTTCAATTCGGCTTGCAGATTCTGAAAGCGTAGGTCCCGCAGATTCCAAATATAACAATCATTCCCACGTTCCGAATATTTCGGAAATTTTCAGATTTCTGAAAAAAAGGAAAGGGGTACCCCTTCTCGTTTTTTTGGGCGAAAAAACTTTTTGTCGAGAAACGGATAATCAGAATGATATTCTTCACGGAAATGACCCGCTTATTCCGAATATGTGTGCCATTCCTCGATTCCGAAGCCTCCTGCGATTTTACCAATAAAAAACGACAAAAAAAAAAAGTGGAAAAATAATAAAAACTAAATCGACGATTAAAAGTCGTAGGAATTTTTTATTTCAATTCGGCTTGCAGATTCTGAAAGCGTAGGTCCCGCAGATTCCAAATATAACAATCATTCCCACGTTCCGAATATTTCGGAAATTCTCAGATTTCTGAAAAAAAGGAAAGGGGTACCCCTTCTCGTTTTTTTGGGCGAAAAAACTTTTTGTTGAGAAACGGATAATCAGAATGATATTCTTCATGGAAATGACCCGCTGATTCCGAATATGTGTGCCATTCCTCGATTCCGAAGCCTCCTGCGATTTTACCGATAAAAAACGACAAAAAAAAAGTGGAAAAATAATAAAAACTAAATCGACGATTAAAAGTCGTAGGAATTTTTTATTTCAATTCGGCTTGCAGATTCTGAAAGCGTAGGTCCCGCAGATTCCAAATATAACAATCATTCCCACGTTCCGAGTATTTCGGAAATTTTCAGATTTCTGAAAAAAAGGAAAGGGGTACCCCTTCTCGTTTTTTTGGGCGAAAAAACTTTTTGTCGAGAAACGGATAATCAGAATGATATTCTTCATGGAAATGACCCGCTGATTCCGAATATGTGTGCCATTCCTCGATTCCGAAGCCTCCTGCGATTTTACCAATAAAAAACGACAAAAAAAAAAAGTGGAAAAATAATAAAAACTAAATCGACGATTAAAAGTCGTAGGAATTTTTTATTTCAATTCGGCTTGCAGATTCTGAAAGCGTAGGTCCCGCAGATTCCAAATATAACCATTATTCCCACGTTCCGAATATTTCGGAAATTTTCAGATTTCTGAAAAAAAGGAAAGGGGTACCCCTTCTCATTTTTTTGGGCGAAAAAACTTTTTGTCGAGAAACGGATAATCAGAATGATATTCTTCATGGAAATGACCCGCTGATTCCGAATATGTGTGCCATTGTTCGATTCCGAAGCCTTCTGCGATTTTACCGATAAAAAACGACAAAAAGAAAAAGTGCAAAAATGATAAACGTAAATCGACGATTAAAGGTCGTAGGAATTTTTTATCTCAATTCGGCTTGCAGATTCTGAAAGCGTAGGTCCCGCAGATTCCAAATATAACCATCATTTCCACGTTCCGAATATTTCGGAAATTTTCAGATTTCTGAAAAAAAGGAAAGGGGTACCCCTTCTCATTTTTTTGGGCGAAAAAACTTTTTGTCGAGAAACGGATAATCAGAATGATATTCTTCATGGAAATGACCCGCTGATTCCGAATATGTGTGCCATTCCTCGATTTCGAAGCCTCCTGCGATTTTACCAATAAAAAACGACAAAAAAAAAATTGGAAAAATAATAAAAAGTAAATCGACGATTAAAAGTCGTAGGAATTTTTTATTTCAATTCGGCTTGCAGATTCTGAAAGCGTAGGTCCCGCAGATTCCAAATATAACCATCATTCCCACGTTCCGAATATTTCGGAAATTTTCAGATTTCTGAAAAAAAGGAAAGGGGTACCCCTTCTCATTTTTTTGGGCGAAAAAACTTTTTGTCGAGAAACGGATAATCAGAATGATATTCTTCATGGAAATGACCCGCTGATTCCGAATACGTGTGCCATTCCTCGATTCCGAAGCCTCCTGCGATTTTACCAATAAAAAACGACAAAAAAAAAATCGGAAAAATCATAAAAAGTAAATCGACGATTAAAAGTCGTAGGAATTTTTTATTTCAATTCGGCTTGCAGATTCTGAAAGCGTAGGTCCCGCAGATTCCAAATATAACTATCATTCCCACGTTCCGAATATTTCGGAAATTTTCAGATTTCTGAAAAAAAGGAAAGGGGTACCCCTTCTCATTTTTTTGGGCGAAAAAACTTTTTGTCGAGAAACGGATAATCAGAATGATATTCTTCATGGAAATGACCCGCTGATTCCGAATATGTGTGCCATTGTTCGATTCCGAAGCCTTCTGCGATTTTACCGATAAAAAACGACAAGAAGAAAAAGTGCAAAAATGATAAACGTAAATCGACGATTAAAGGTCGTAGGAATTTTTTATCTCAATTCGGCTTGCAGATTCTGAAAGCGTAGGTCCCGCAGATTCCAAATATAACCATCATTTCCACGTTCCGAATATTTCGGAAATTTTCAGATTTCTGAAAAAAAGGAAAGGGGTACCCCTTCCCATTTTTTTGGGCGAAAAATTTTTTTGTCGAGAGACGGATAATCAGAATGATATTCTTCATGGAAATGACCCGCTGATTCCGAATATGTGTGCCATTCCTCGATTCCGAAGCCTCCTGCGATTTTACCAATAAAAAACTACAAAAAAAAAAATTGGAAAAATAATAAAAAGTAAATCGGTGATTAAAAGTCGTAGGAATTTTTTATTTCAATTCGGCTTGCAGATTCTGAAAGCGTAGGTCCCGCAGATTCCAAATATAACCATCATTCCCACGTTCCGAATATTTCGGAAATTTTCAGATTTCTGAGAAAAAGGAAAGGGGTACCCCTTCTCATTTTTTTGGGCGAAAAAACTTTTTGTCGAGAAACGGATAATCAGAATGATATTCTTTATGGAAATGACCCGCTGATTCCGAATATGTGTGCCATTCCTCGATTTCGAAGCCTCCTGCGATTTTACTAATAAAAAACGGACAAAAAAAAATTGGAAAAATAATAAAAAGTAAATCGACGATTAAAAGTCGTAGGAATTTTTTATTTCAATTCGGCTTGCAGATTCTGAAAGCGTAGGTCCCGCAGATTCCAAATATAACCATCATTCCCACGTTCCGAATATTTCGGAAATTTTCCGATTTCTGAAAAAAATTAAAGGGGTACCCCTTCTCATTTTTTTGGGCGAAAATACTTTTTGTCGAGAAACGGATAACCAGAATGATATTCTTCATGGAAATGACCCGCTGATTCCGAATATGTGTGCCATTCCTCGATTCCGAAGCCTCCTGCGATTTTACCAATAAAAAACGACAAAAAAAAAATTGGAAAAATAATAAAAAGTAAATCGACGATTAAAAGTCGTAGGAATTTTTTATTTTAATTCGGCTTGCAGATTCTGAAAGCGTAGGTCCCGCAGATTCCAAATATAACCATCATTCCCACGTTCCGAATATTTCGGATATTTTCCGATTCCTGAAAAAAAGGAAAGGGGTACCCCTTCTCATTTTTTTGGGCGAAAAAACTTTTTGTCGAGAAACGGATAATCAGAATGATATTCTTCATGGAAATGACCCGCTGATTCCGAATATGTGTGCCATTCCTCGATTCCGAAGCCTCCTGCGAATTACCCAATAAAAAACGACAAAAAAAAAGTGGGAAAATAATAAAAAGTAAATCGACGATTAAAAGTCGTAGGAATTTTTTATTTCAATTCGGCTTGCAGATTCTGAAAGCGTAGGTCCCGCAGATTCCAAATATAACCATCATTCCCACGTTCCGAATATTTCGGAAATTTTCAGATTTCTGAAAAAAAGGAAAGGGGTACCCCTTCTCATTTTTTTGGGCGAAAAAACTTTTTGTCGAGAAACGGATAATCAGAATGATATTCTTCATGGAAATGACCCGCTGATTCCGAATATGTGTGCCATTGTTCGATTCCGAAGCCTTCTGCGATTTTACCGATAAAAAACGACAAGAAGAAAAAGTGCAAAAATGATAAACGTAAATCGACGATTAAAGGTCGTAGGAATTTTTTATCTCAATTCGGCTTGCAGATTCTGAAAGCGTAGGTCCCGCAGATTCCAAATATAACCATCATTCCCACGTTCCGAATATTTCGGAAATTTTCAGATTTCTGAAAAAAAGGAAAGGGGTACCCCTTCTCATTTTTTTGGGCGAAAAAACTTTTTGTCGAGAAACGGATAATCAGAATGATATTCTTCATGGAAATGACCCGCTGATTCCGAATATGTGTGCCATTCCTCGATTCCGAAGCCTCCTGCGAATTACCCAATAAAAAACGACAAAAAAAAAGTGGGAAAATAATAAAAAGTAAATCGACGATTAAAAGTCGTAGGAATTTTTTATTTTAATTCGGCTTGCAGATTCTGAAAGCGTAGGTCCCGCAGATTCCAAATATAACCATCATTCCCACGTTCCGAATATTTCGGATATTTTCCGATTCCTGAAAAAAAGGAAAGGGGTACCCCTTCTCATTTTTTTGGGCGAAAAAACTTTTTGTCGAGAAACGGATAATCAGAATGATATTCTTCATGGAAATGACCCGCTGATTCCGAATATGTGTGCCATTCCTCGATTCCGAAGCCTCCTGCGAATTACCCAATAAAAAACGACAAAAAAAAAGTGGGAAAATAATAAAAAGTAAATCGACGATTAAAAGTCGTAGGAATTTTTTATTTCAATTCGGCTTGCAGATTCTGAAAGCGTAGGTCCCGCAGATTCCAAATATAACCATCATTCCCACGTTCCGAATATTTCGGAAATTTTCAGATTTCTGAAAAAAAGGAAAGGGGTACCCCTTCTCATTTTTTTGGGCGAAAAAACTTTTTGTCGAGAAACGGATAATCAGAATGATATTCTTCATGGAAATGACCCGCTGATTCCGAATATGTGTGCCATTCCTCGATTCCGAAGCCTCCTGCGATTTTACCAATAAAAAATGGAAAAAAAAAATTGGAAAAATAATAAAAAGTAAATCGACGATTAAAAGTCGTAGGAATTTTTTATTTCAATTCGGCTTGCAGATTCTGAAAGCGTAGGTCCCGCAGATTCCAAATATAACCATCATTCCCACGTTCCGAATATTTCGGAAATTTTCCGATTTCTGAAAAAAAGGAAAGGGGTACCCCTTCTCATTTTTTTGGGCGAAAAAACTTTTTGTCGAGAAACGGATAATCAGAATGATATTCTTCATGGAAATGACCCCCTGATTCCGAATATGTATGCCATTCCTCGATTCCGCAGCCTCCTGCGATTTTACCAATAAAAAACGACAAAAAAAAAATTGGAAAAATAATAAAAAGTAAATCGACGATTAAATGTCGTAGGAAATTTTTATTTCAATTCGGCTTGCAGATTCTGAAAGCGTAGGTCCCGCAGATTCCAAATATAACCATCATTTCCACGTTCCGAATATTTCGGAAATTTTCAGATTTCTGAAAAAAAGGAAAGGGGTACCCCTTCTCATTTTTTTGGGCGAAAAAACTTTTTGTCGAGAAACGGATAATCAGAATGATATTCTTTATGGAAATGACCCGCTGATTCCGAATATGTGTGCCATTCCTCGATTCCGAAGCCTCCTGCGATTTTACCAATAAAAAACGACAAAAAAAAAATTGGAAAAATAATAAAAAGTAAATCGACGATTAAAAGTCGTAGCAATTTTTCATTTCAATTCGGCTTGCAGATTCTGAAAGCGTAGGTCCCGCAGATTCCAAATATAACCATCATTCCCACGTTCCGAATATTTCGGAAATTTTCAGATTTCTGAAAAAAAGGAAAGGGGTACCCCTTCTCATTTTTTTGGGCGAAAAAACTTTTTGTCGAGAAACGGATAAGCAGAATGATATTCTTCATGGAAATGACCCGCTGATTCCGAATATGTGTGCCATTCCTCGATTCCGAAGCCTCCTGCGATTTTACCAATAAAAAACGACAAAAAAAAAATTGGAAAAATAATAAAAAGTAAATCGACGATTAAAAGTCGTAGGAATTTTTTATTTCAATTCGGCTTGCAGATTCTTAAAGCGTAGGTCCCGCAGATTCCGAATATAACCATCATTCCCACGTTCCGAATATTTCGGAAAATTCCAGATTTTCGAAAAAAAGGAAAGGGGTACCTCTTTTTATTTTTTTGAGCGAAAAAACTTTTTGTCGAGAACTGAATAATCAGAATGATATTCTTCATGGAAATGACCCGCTGATTCCGAATATGTGTGCCATTTTGATTCCGAAGCCTCCTGCGATTTTACCAATAAAAAACGACAAAAAAAAAATTGGAAAAATAATAAAAAGTAAATCGACGATTAAAAGTCGTAGGAATTTTTTATTTCAATTCGGCTTGCAGATTCTGAAAGCGTAGGTCCCGCAGATTCCAAATATAACCATCATTCCCACGTTCCGAATATTTCGGAAAATTCCAGATTTTCGAAATAAAGGACAGCGGTATTCCTTCTCATTTTTTCAGATTTTTTTCGGGAAAAAAACTTTTTGTCGAGAATCGGATAATCTCAATGATATTCTCCATGCGAATGACCCGCTGATTTCAAATATGTGTCTCATTTCTTGATTCAGGAGCCTTCTGCGATTTCACCAATAAAAAACTAGGGGAAAAAAATTCGGAATTTCGCAAACAGTGAATTGACGATTTAAAATTATGGTACGAATTTTTCATTTTAAATCGGCGTGCAGTTTCTTAAAGCCTAGGTTTCGCAGATTTCGTAGCTTTGTATAATGCTCACATTCCGAATATTCCGAAAAACTATAGATTCGCGAAAATAAAGTCAGCGGACAAGTATCTGTTTTTACGGACTACCAGTTATGTCCGTCTCTCACTGTGTATCCAGAAGTCCCGATTCACGCCTGTAGAGAGACCACTCAAATTCACCAGTGGTTTGTGGGTTGCACGCAGTTAGGCGCTCTATACGGCTAGCCAAGCCTGCGGGCTTCAAAGGAAATTCTGGATAGCCCTACTGTACTCGACCGATTCAATATTGCTAATGCCCTAAATTTTACTTTTAATATCCACTGCAGGATATAGCGTCGTATGCCACGACTCCATTCCGGAGTTCGCGGAATCAGCTGTTTTAGCTATTGTTCCGAGTTGCGGAAATGTAGGTCAAGGTTACGTGTCTTTGTTAGCCAACTGGCAAGCTGTTTCTACGATCGCTGGTGGCACCACCGTCTAGTGCATTCAGAAACTAGGTAAAATGAATCTTTCTCGAGTCGTAGCGTAGTGCTGACTGCCGTTGCATTTTGGATAGTCAGTAGTCCCTCGCGTCGTACACTCGTGATCGTCGAGAAATCAATTGAAATGTCTAAAGCAGGTATGAAACTGAAATCCATGAAGAAGGTCGCTGATAAAGTTGATCACTCCTCGAAATTAACGACATTTATACCGGCGGGTATGGCGACGGCAGGGCCACCGCTAGGACCAGTGCTCGGACAGGTTAGGTTATCTTAGGTTAGATCTGCATTTTCAACTTGTTTAGGAAATTGGAGTCAAATCCTCATCCTCATCGGTTCAAATGATTACCGCACATTATCCAATTATTATCGTTAATACGGAGAATATCTGTCGTTTATATTTCACGAACACTTTTGTAGATACTTGATCCGTCGACCCTTATTTACTGATACCTGAACTCTTACAGCGAAACATAAACATAGCAGCTTTCTGCAAGGATTTCAACGAACGGACCAAAGATATTAAGGAAGGAGTTCCGTTGCCTTGTCGAGTACGTGTCACTTCTGACCGAAGTTACGATTTGGTTATCCATAAGCCGCCGACAACGTTTTTCTTGAAACAAGCCGCTGGTATTCAGCGTGGGGCCATGCATTCTAGTCAGTATCATCACTCGCAGCCTTCTCCTTAGTAAACAATTGATTGTAGCCAACGAGGCGCATGAGATAATCCAGAAAATATATTCACCTCTCTTATTTGTCAGTCCAACTGCTATCGCACACTGAGAGTTATTGACGATACCCAAAGCTGTGTAGCAAATGGTTTGCTCTCCAGTTGGAATTTCTACTGACATCAACTTTATTTCTTACAGAACAAGAAGTAGCCGGTAAAATAACGCTGAAACACTTGTACGAAATTGCAAAGATCAAATCGGAAGATCCGCCTATGGCTCTGCTGGACTTGCAAGATATTTGCAAAATGTTTGTCGGAATAGCTCGCAGCTGTGGGATTCAAGTTGTGAGAGATTTGGATCCTGAGGAGTACGGTCAATTCCTGGAGGAGAGAAAAGTAATCGTCGAAGCTCAGAAAAAAGAATTACAAGAGAAGAAGGAAGCCAGAATGCTCAGAACAGTTTAGAAAATTTTAGTTCCAACAATTATTGTAATAATTATTAGTTTTAGAATTTAATTAACGAAATTAAAACGAATCGAAATTACTGAGCCGGTCAACTTTACACATATCTCCGTGCATTTTTTTTCCACTCCCAGCACTAACTGACTAGATCAAAACGGATATTGAAGCTACCGCCCGCCCTCAAATCATCTTGGAACAATCTGAGTGGCAATCTCCACCCATCGACTCGTTTTCTGTAGCTGCACTATTTCATTACTTGGAAATGTCTATTATTTAGTCTGCTTATACTACCCATTACATAGCTAATTTCGTATCGAATGCTCGCTTTCGTTTCCTTCAATCGATGTATTGTCACTAGTATGTATTTTCTGTTGTGTAACAGAACTGGCATAATGAATGAAACTGGTACTACTTAAGCAACAGGCATCAAACAGTACAATCGTTTAATAGATTTTTAATAGAAAATTTATTCATGTACATATACAATACCATAACTGACGAATTTGAATAATATCTATAATGCCTAATAATTATACTATCTGTGGATACGTAGACGTATTGCTGATGATTTTATTGCTAATTTATTTCTTAGCACAATGACAGAGGTGTCCGATTGAATTTACATTCAGAATTCATGGTAAATTGATGCCATTACCCAATTACTCTACAGGGCGTCGACAGACTTGAGAATTTATTATTATCCGGCCATGATAATACATTGGAAGTCATTCATATTGATCTATCGATTCATTCACAAACAAAACATTTTATCTGAGAAACCCATTAGATATGAAATACTTTTTAATACCAAACCAATCGTTTGTTCATGTTTATTAATTAATAGTATGTTCTTTGTATCACCGGCTCGCATTACTAAGCACGTAGATCAACGTTAACTTAATTTCATCCAATAATCTCCAAACATACATAGTACGGAGCGTGGTACAGTATAATTACATAGTGCAAACACATTTATGGAAAGACGTGAAATTAGAAATCGGCTAAATTCCTCCCATCAATCCATCATCAAACTGTATAAACAGTTTCGTAAAATTTCAAGACATTGAGCTGGTACAGACACCCGGATGCATTGAAATTATAAGTCTTCTCCCATGCCGTTGGCCAGTGTCCAGGGATTGAAGCTTGGGAGTTATTCGAAAGTGCCACAGGTTGTGGATGGCGGGAGTTGAATTGTCTCGAAGAATCTGAGCCGGACATTAGTGGACGGCTTGACATCAGACACAAATAAATTCTGCAACAAACGGATAGAGTACAGGGCGATTAAATTGATGGAAAAGAAGATTATATAGGCGTAACGTATACAGAATTTTAAATCCAAATAGCAACAAACCTGTTTTTTTTGGGAGGGTAGGCGTTTTTGCTGGAACTCTGCAATGATGACGACAACTATCCTTCAGACCTCTGGAAATCCTGTAGCCCTGGGATAATTCGTCTTACTCAGTCTCCTAGTTTGGTCAAGTCCTTCGAGGAAGCTGCACAAGATGTAGACCAGTCATCCTTTCCAGGTCACCACCAGCTTCGGTCCCACGATAGATTGCCAAAGATTGGAATCTATGGATTGAGAAAAACCATCCACCCAAAGTTGATCTGCCAGGTTGTTAAATCATCCTTTTTCAGAGAGTCAAAGCCCCCTTCTAGTTATTTTCCTAAGATGTCGAATCCTCTGTGGAAAGCCACTGAGCAGTTCTCAACGAGCCTGGCTTCGTAAATCTTGGAACGAAGTATCTTTTGGATATCGGATCTAGAACACTGGGTCAGCGTTGTGGTATACAGGGTGATGAACGGGATATTGGAGAAAGGAGAAAGATAATTGGAGAAAAAACTGTGGCAAACTTATTTCTAGCTTTTGAATGACATGTGTCTAGTGACAAAGATTCTTTCAGCTTCATTTGATTAGCTGTCTTGGAATGAATTGTGTTACCAAGACTCTATGGCAATGCTACCATCAAGTATTATTTGTTCTTCAAGTTTTCTGTCCCGTTTCCGTGTGCTAAGTGGTACTGTAAGAGTGAGACATTGAAATAGTAGGATTACTTTGACTCGTTGGAAATATTTTTCACCCATGGCTCGAAGATGTACGGATTAGAAGGGAGAAATCATCTCACGCTGTAACGGGCTAATAAGTCCTTTGAAGATTGTAATATCTTTTGCGAACGTCAGGTCAAAGTTTGCTCTTTCATTTAATGCAAATTGTATTTCCACCTCTCAGGTGGTAGAAAGATCTATTCAGGAATATCGGCAGCTCTCAAAAAGTATCGCGGAGCATTATCATCAATGTGATTGCGGCTCTTATTCTCATACATTCGGCATGGGCCGTTTCTGCATCTTCCATTGCAGTAGTTTCTTTCTGATAATAGTGACACGATCCTTTGAGTAATATTAAAATGATTGCTTGGTAGAAAATCGTAAGAATTGCCCAGTTCTTTGTTCTTTGTCGATAACATCTCTCGGTATTCTACTTTTCGTTTTCGTATCCGTAGTTAAAAAAGTTTAACGTCGTATGTCAGCTGTTACTACATCAGTGAAACTTGCAAAATGATTAACATCAGTTGTGAATCCAAATCAGAGATCCCCCTCAACTTTTTGGCCTTGTTTCATCCATTCCTATCTATTGTCACAAGGACTGTCGTTTTGCGAGTTATTGCTGGATATTCTTATTTGTCATATATTACTCTATCTGCATCCCCTAGCTTCTGCGGCGTCTCCTTCCCTCGGCGAAGTCCTCGTCCTAGTCCCTCGGCGGTGTCCTCGTCCTAGTCCCTCGGCGATGTCCTCTTCTCCAGGCGGCGTCCTCTTCCCCAGGCGATGTCCTTTTCCCCAGGCGGCGTCCTCATCCCGCGACGTTCTCCTCCTCCCTCGGTGTCGTCCTCCTCCTCCCTCGGTGTCATCCTCCTCCTCCCTCAGCGATGTCCTCCTCCCGCGGAAAAGTCCTCTTCTTTCTTCTGCGATGTCTTCTTTCTTCTGCGGTGGCTTCTTTCTTCTGCGCTGGATTCTCTCTTCAGTACCTTAACCTGAAAAACCCCCCCTATCCCCAACAAATGATTTTCAGTAGCCCAGCTCATACATCTTTCGTATTTTTTAATTTTTTTTTCACCTAGGTAATACTGTTTTTTTCCTAGTAGTTTTTTTTTTCTTGTTTGTTCCTTTTTTCTACATTTTTTTTCTCAATTTTTGTTTTCTTTTATACTTTGGCCATTTTGCTGGGCTGTGATCTTTTCATTTAGTGTATTATGATTGCAATTTTTTTTCTATTTTCGTGTGATTTTTTTTTTCAATTTTTCTTTTTTTTTTTCTTTTTTAATATTCATTTTTTTTCGCATTCTTATTCTTGTTTTCTCTAAAAACTGTTGGTACGGCAGTAAACGGAAAGTAATTGCTACACCGTCGCTGGTATACTTAAAGAAAAGGTACGGTCGGTTTCGGAAGCAGACGCAAGTTAAGTCGATATATCGGGCACCAAAAGAAACTGAAGAAACGAGATCCGAGAATAGACGACAAGAGTAATTGGAAACTGCCAGGATCTGAAACAACGGAGTTGAAAAATACCTGTGAGCATGCCGCATCAGAGAAAGACCGGTTTTATTTAAATATTCGCAAACCTTTGCATTTTTGGTGAAAAGATGATTTTGCTGGAACTCTGGATCTGGGTAGTCTGTAACGGCAAACTGGCGGTGGCTTGAAACCTCCACAAGCCACGAGTTGAAATTTCAAACGTTATCCAAGTCCCACGAATTTGGAATGACGATCTATCTTGCCGAGACGTTTTCAGCGAATGTCCCTAAAAGCCAATCCCACCAAAAGTACGCCTGGACGACTTGCCAGCTGCCCAAATTCGGAACCGCAACGAAGCCAGGATCAAGAATGAGATCCGCAAACTGGAGAGATGCAGCGAATAGACACTGGAACCTCAGTCAGGGACGCAACCGACAGACAGGGAAGTTGTAGTCGGATACCATAAGCAGGCCCTTTGCACCGACGCGAGTCGAATCTCGAGGTATTAGAGCTTCGTATCACACGCACAGACTCTAGAAAACTTGGTTAGCGAACACGAGGAGGTTTAAATGAGGATTGCGCCTCACCTCCGTTTTTCCAATTTCTTCTGGACGACAATATTCTTCTGATATTTAAATCGGCAGTATACAGAGAGATTTCCAATTGTAATAAGATAGATTTGTACCTGAACTTTCCAGAATATAATCTCGACTCTCCTCATTCTCTGGCCATATATCTTTGATATCGCAACTTGTTCGAGTATTTCTGATATAATCCAAACATCGCCTCCTACATCTTAGTCTAGGGGGTATTAGTTCATTGCCATTTTCTACTCCGAGTGTATCCCCAAGCAAATGATCAACAGATAGTGCAATAACTAGGTAGGTAATAAGTATTATATAGGTATGATCGATTATTCATGCAGGCATAGCAGCAGTGCCATGGTATGAAGAATAGCTTTCTCATAATTCTGCAGATGTAAAATACTGGTGGACAAAAACAGTCTTATTGGCGTTGTAGGTCTTGCGCATCTTGCCAGGGTTTCTCTATCGCATCATCATTAGCAGGAAGTTGTTGTAATCAATCATTTGCAGTGCGTTACGTATAACAGAGCTAATGAATACGATCATCCCAATCCTCACACCGCATTTCAGCAATGAATGTGAATAAAGTCCAATTACTCGATGGATATGCCAAGTTCGAATCCCTTTGCGGTAGTCTCCTGAAGAGAAGTTTTTATTTTTGTTTCATCTATGAAAAATACCTCAATCAATCCCTTCTCCTGTAAGCGCTTGCGGCCGGGCGATAATAACTTTGGAACTTCAATAATTGTCGATAGGGCGGCAGTAAGTAATTTGTATCGTTGGAAATCCTCGTTACATCTCAAATGGGTAGATAACACATGTATCTTGTTTCGTCCCTTTGAACCGTCGGATTGAAATGATTCCTTCTGAAATATCCTCGACCTACAGAGAAAGAGATTAACTTTTGGATCCCCCCCGTCCCATCCCGCCCTGACCCACCAAATAGTCATGATTTATTCACATCATTTCGAAATGATACAAAATGCTGCTATATGCACGATGGTACAAAAAAGATCACGCAACAAGTGTAAGTTCTATGAAAATGGCCTTAGTGCTACACAATCAATTTCAAGTGTATAACAATTAGAGGAACTCTATGTATAGTTAACAAGCACGATATACGAATAGATACGCCTATGTAAAGTATGCATGTACATATGTAGGTATGTATGTAAGTCACCAATTAATTAATTAATTAATTAATTAATTAATCAAGTAATAAAGTAATAAAGTAAGTGAGTAATTATGTACAGGCATGTAACGCCGTGACAATGAAAGAAAAAGTAAACAGCGACAAAAGCCTAGATAATTTTGTAAATTAGAATAATTACATTCCATTTGACTCACCAACATTAACAGCCTAACACACTATGCCGCTTGACATCGGAAAATAGTTAACGTCCATTGGCGGTAGAGCATTGCGAATTGGGTGCCATAAATATAACAGAGATTTACTTCTGCCGACAACATCGATAATTAATCTTGCATATCGGATTAGTTGGAGGATCTATATACCATATTATATACAGAGAGCACAATGCCACAGTTTATCAGCTTGTCCAATGTGTAAGGGAAACTTTGCAACTTTTGCACAAATATTCGGCGGCTTTCCGAGTACCTAGCAAAATAATAATCAATCGCACAGCAATTTTAGTAATATTTACACATCGCTTTAGAGGAAGACTTGCCCACGTATTATAACCACATGCAACTTGAATTACACAGAACTGAACCAACTCCACCGCAACTATTATTTCACTCGATCGATTTCGTCTAAGGGAAGACACAAGTTCTGTACTATTTTATGCGGCTATAGAGGTGTTGCTTTCTTTTTACTTGTTTTACTTTGCTTTTCATTATTTTCTCTGTTTTGCATGTCACAGGAACTCTTGCCAAGTCGCAAAGCGTTAAGACATCATGCCAATCGTAGGTAGGAGAGTGAGGTGCGATCTGCTTACGCTTTCTAGAAAAAATCAAAGAATTTCGTTTCCCCCAACTCCGGAACTCTATTCCGGACACATTTTACATATTTTCCTCTGAAGGTTAAACAACAAGAGACCTACGTAGGTTTCAATAAATAGAACATTTCTGGCGTGGAAGGTACCTTGTAATTACGTATGCTTGGCCCGTCACCTCTCTATCAGGGACAAGATAATTTGCAGCGTAGATTGTCGGCTGGTTTCTCAAAGTTTGGTCAACTCGCTCCGCCTATATGTATTTCTAAACATACTTATGTACCCAGTAATGAACATGTTACCTCGTCAAACGTTTTTGGTAATCTACCATAGAGGCGGCACACGTCTAGCCCATCCATCCACAAGCAGTTTGCCACGTTCGCGTATCTAACGCATCAGCCGGCATTCTCCTGTAGCTCAAAATGACAATATTGACTTCCCCGCTTCCCCCCAAATACGATTGACAGAGACAATGGTGGTAAAAACCTTGCACCCTCAACAGCAATACTTATTCATTTATCATCGCCTTGTCGCACCTCGCTAGTCCTCTGGTCACTGATATTTTCACAATTCGGCTCCCAGGATCAATTACCTAACTCCACGCCGTTCCTGAAGCTTAAAATTATCATATTGGTTGCCCCCACCCCCCAAATGCGTTTTTCTTCTGTTTTTTTTTTTTTTTTTCCTTTTTGCTGGTTTTTCGAGTAAAAATCTCTTTTTACCTCCTGACAATCATCGGGGATGTCTTGTACACGGATACTATATGTCATACCTCCATCTCGTTCGAGTGTCTAATACAATCGCCAGCATGGGTGGAGCTTGTTATTATTTTGACAGAGCTTAGCTCCGCTCCCTTCCTAACACGTTCTTCGCACGGCAATGTTATTTGCATTCGATCCAAGTGCAGTGGGAAATCTCTGATTACCTTGACAATACAGCTCGGGGTGCGCGGCTCCTGACCTTCGGCATGGTATCGACCAGTCAGGTATCACGTGTTCGTCAGAGATCAGGCTGGCGCGATCCTATAGCCCAAAATCAAAATATTTGTCATCCCCTCCCCCTGCCCCGTTAATTTCTAGCTTATAGTATGAATTTTGCATACGCATATCTCGACTTTTTACCCAGAGATGAAATGCTAAGTTAGTAAATGTTTCAACAGGCGTCGACTCGTCCTCGATGCATTACTCAGAGGAATATTGTAGATTGAACTCGTATGGATACTATTTCTTGGGTTACCAGGCACAGGTTTGATCAAATTTCTCTTTGGTCGCTATCTTGGAAGCTGGGCTCGCTCTTCCTTGGTAAAATTCCAAAATTTCTGTTCTGTAGCCAGCTAATATCTGAGACCGAGTAGTGACGTCCAACTCTTTGCCCAGGCTTACAGGGGGGGGGGAGGGAAATATCCCTTGGGTCCTAGCTGGCTTAATATCTGCCTGGTATCCTGTAGCTTAAAACAACAACAAGAACAAGAAGAACAAGAAGAACAAGAGAACAATGGTTACCCCGCACGACTTGGCCATATTTCCAGAGGGAGTTGGTGTTTCTCAAATCTTCAAGATGCTCTCCCGCGTGCAACTTCTCGTCCGCGGAGTATCGTTTTCTCATCATTTTCAAGATATTGCATTCGTGTTAAATAGCTGAGGCGATTTATATCGCGCGAGATAACGCCGTCTAAAAAACTGGTACCTCTGTGTATATTGTTCGTTTCCGTATCCCCGAGGTGTTACCAAGTATCACACATGATCGCGTTTGGGCTCCGCTCTCTTTGCTCCGTAATCTAAAACACTCACACCATTCTCTGGCACAAAATAACAGCAACTTCATCACTACATCTCGTTTGCCTCAACCATATTCATCCGGGTAGACTCACACCGCGTATCGTCTTTGGTTTGAATCTGTGAAAACACGATTATTTCCTCTCCCTGGAGCAGGGCAGCGTCCGTATCTAGGCTACCCGACATAACAACATGTGATGTACATTTGCCAAGAAACTTTTCAAACTTAATCTACGAAATACATTGCCCATACTCTTTTCATTCTACAGAACAAAACAGGCTAGCCAAAAGTAGCGTTGGCGTCTTTTCCTTGCCCATTGACCACAATCTACATAATTCGACGATTGACGATTACGTTATCCATAGATTATACAGGAGATACACTTATTTTTCTGGTATACACCCCCATACCTGGCATTTCTCTTTTTCTATCCTAGTACGGTATCGGAACTGGCGTGTTTTTTGTTCAGCAGATCGCCAAGGTGGGATGATCAGTTGGCGGACGTGCGACGTTATATGGGATGAACCCGTGAGTGCCGTGCGAACAGTGGGATGAACGAGACCTATTTAGAGACTTCCCGTTTGTCCTCGTCACCTGCCAGACCTGAGAAAATACCATATTTCCGGGGCAGGGGGGGGGGGGGGGGGCAGGGGAATGCGATACAGGGACAGCTCACCGCCTGAGTTTCCCCTGGTTTTCTGGCTTGTGTTCTCGGATCTGCGGCGAATGAGAGATGATATATTGTGAGATGAGGTCTCGCTTTCGAGGCAGGAGCGTAGACATTGGGTGTTCTTATGCCAAGTAGCTTTGGAGTATGATTTTTGAGCCAGGCTGCTACGGCGTAGTGGCCTTCTAGAAACACAGAATTCCCCCTTCTTTCTTACAACGAACGCCCGCCGCCATATACTCGATTCATTTCGCAGCTCGACCAGACACGCCAACAGCCTGGACGACTTTAGTACCAATCTTTAGCTCTCGCAACGCAAGTTTTCTAGGGTGAATTGCCGTACTGAAAAGGATTTATGGAATTAATAGTCAGTGAACAGAAAACATTGTGAGAATGTAATAAAAAATAATATCTTTTTTCATATTTAAATTCTTTATTATTGTTATTATTTCTTTCTTTGTCGTTTATCTTATTCTGTTTTAATAAAATAATATATCATCAAGTCTACGAGTCTCCATCTATAAAACATATGGTAATACAGGAAAAATTCAATATGAATCGATCGTATGGTTAGCTATACAGAAAACTTTACTAAAACACATTCCATGTAACTGAAATATATAAACAATTTTACGATTATAGTCGGTCTTATGATTAACTGCGCGATATCTCTAAAATAATCTTTCAATTTTTATACAGGCTTGGAAAAAATATATATATCGCCTGGCTTCGTTATCTCTGAAGTATCACCCCCGATACAGTTCCTACGTTATTCCTATTTACAAAGAAAATATACAAAGAATATCTCTAATGGAAATGAAGAAAAATTAACTTTCCCTGCCAATGTCTCGTGGCTTGTTGCGGTAAGGAAATTGAATGAAAAATATAATCTGTATTCTTTAGCGGAAAGGAAAGACTTTGGCTTCGATACACTCTACAAACCAAACCGCTGATTGGCAGAGAGCCCTCGCAGGGCTTCCGGTCATCCGTTCCCTGCCTCCTCCCACTGTCATCGGACCCAGCCACCTCGACCCTCCATTCCATCCCATTCCATTCCATTGCCATCTCAAACGGAGAGACTGCAATTAAAAAACACCCAGATATACACCAGGGACACTGCAGCTAGTACTAGTCCCTTCTCCTGCGGAGCACTTTCGAGTATAGCGGAGCGTGGAGAAGCTACTCTTGACCCCCCCCCCCCCACCCGCCCCTCTCCTAGCTCTTCTTTCTCTTCAACCTCCTCGGTCATCCTTGGCTTTGCTTGACTTTCTATTCCAAGTTTACTTCTCAAGGCTGAGAAAGATCTGTGGTTTCTCCTGCGGAATGCCGTATCGTAGAGCGGAGAGCATCTTCACTCAGCATTCTCAATCGGATCATTACCCTTTTTGGTCCGATTAATAATCAGCCGGCGTTTGTAGATTCATAGTTCATCTATGCAAGGGAACTTTGATTTCCTTCAGCATAGACATGAAGCTGTCCAAGCTGCTGAGTTCCGAGCACAGAGGCGCCTGCCAGGCGTTGCCTTCCAGTCCGTTGCAGCCTATGTTGGTATATCCTTGAGCGTTATCGCAGTCCTTTTGATTTGTTGCCATTTTATCTTTGACCTGTTGCCACCTATTGAATCTCAGGGTCTGCTTGGTCCTCAATTCTCTCTCGGCCTTTGAGAGGGCGTAGGTGAGCACCGCCTCCATCCTGAGGTTGCGTCTCCTGCTTCGCCGGCAGGTTATTTTCTTAGAACGCACACGGAGGATCCAATTTGACAATTCTTCAGTTTGACTTGGACGATCGACGTCAAATTCTCTGTGCTTCAGAGTCGCACCCATTTTGAAAGATTCTATTATCGAGTAACGTAACCGAACTCCTTCTTCTGTTTATTCGAGCACTTGTTATGATATTGGCCTCCTCCTCGGCTAGTTCTTAATATTCGAGGTTATGCGTAATTCCGATCTTGATCTTCGTTATTCAATCTCGATATCGTTGAGCTTGATAATTTCCGAGCGTTCGATATTTCTTGTATCATCAATAAATAATTAATGAACACAATGTATGTATGTACACCAACCTGTGTCAAGCTTCGAGTCGCTGGTGAAGACTCTATTCGCGAGATGCGTAGTTTCTTCTTCTTCTTCCCCGTGCGTCTTGGTCGTCACTCGTCACACGGCGATCGATGACGAAGTCGGTCGTCGTTACCCCTGGTATGATTCACGGGTATTCACTAGCAACTCCGCTCGACACAGCCCCTACCGTTTCCGACGTCGGAATGTGCCCGCTCTAGACAGCGGTGGGGCGTTATATACCCCGGCCGCGACTGGCGTTGGACGGAGAGTGTTACTCCGCGCGACGCGGCGCAAGTAGTCCCAACGAATGCCTCGTATTTTGCAAAATCCAGCTCTTTTCGAGACGGGAATATTCACCTCCGCGAAACAGAGTAATAACCTGCTATATTTTCCAACGCCAATTCATCGGTTCGACGATGAATATCCCGACAGCCTGATTATTTGTAGAAATTTTCCCCGGCGTAAGGATTCGAGTCGGCAGTCGTTCGCCGGCCGAGGCGGCGGTGGCGAGACGCTACGTCACCGGTCGTATCCCTTTGCCGCACTGCGCCCCGCTCTTCCCCTCGCTCGTGCACGTAACGCGTCGTCATTGATTTTCATCGGATAGAATAATGCGCGTAGAATGAAACCGAGGCGTAGTACATACATACATGCGTACACCTAGTGAATTTGTCGATTTTTTCATCTTCCGAACATTGGAAATATTGCTATACAGTAATCTTGAAGACGATTAGTCGTTTACAATAATCGTTAGGCAGGCAGGACGTTATTCATTTATCGACGTCAGCTTCGGACGTTATACGTACGCGCCTCCAACATAGTCCATAGATATAGATACCTAAATGATTCATACCGCGAGTAAGTAATATGCTCTGGGTGATTTGTCATTTATTTGTAGAATCAGTACGCAATTAGTACTTCGAGAAACGTCGATTGCACGAAGGAAGAGCTAATTGTGCGTTGTTCGACATAACGTTGAAAAAGTATCGGTAGCAATATCGTAAGAAAGGGGAGGTCGTATCTGGAATATTCTTGCGCCAGATTATACCGCAAGTGGGAAGGAGTTATATGTATTACATGTATAGATGTATCACTCTGGCGGAACCTTGCGAATCGATGAAGCCGTATAATCAATAGGAGAGTAAGAAGCGTATGTATATGCATACTACGTGCGCACCAGAGCGTGTTCAAGTTCGCGCGTGGGTATACGACCCTCGACGACGTCCCTCGAAAAGCGCCTGCCTAAAAATACGCATGCGGTTCAGATGGATAGATAAAGATAGATAGGCGTACTAGTCTTTTCTCGAAACTGAAGCGCGAATATTGTTTACCATTCGATTTATCCGGGGATTCGTATGTGGTGGATTATTCCACGCCCTAATTGCTAGAAAACGACGACGACGACTATGAGATGAGAATATATTGTATGTATACACGTGAGAAATGTATTCACAAAGTTTCGCATTTATTAATTGTACGTACATACATGATACATTGTTCGAAATAACAGTTTGCGAAATGAAATATTCTATCCGCAGTCTGCGAATAATGAATTTCAGGCGGTCGAGCTTCGGAGGCTGAAATTACGCAGTACACAGTAGATTGCGGTAGAAAATATAACACAATACTCTATAGGTATGTACATACCAAGAGATATGCGGGATATCCGTGGATCGATCGCTCTTTCACTTGGCGTGGTCTGATGCGTGTTGCATTATGGCTCTCTGCAACAATGAATGCAATGACACACACATGAATTATAACAAGTATACGATATATCCAGAAATGGGGAAGAAAAAATTCGCAATTTGTCATAGAACGCCCAAGGCGGAATTCCAGAAACTCAAACAATCGACTAGAACTTTGGAGCAGGTAGATGGGAAATCCTTCGAGACCCCTGCCCCGTCCCCCGTATTTCCCTCGTCCTAAACCCACGGAGTTGTATTCACCCAACCCGACCTGACCCGACCAGCTGCCGACCCAGAGGCAGCTGCACTCGGTAAATTTCCGTTACACGTCCGGGAATAACGGAGGGTCTCGAATTCTCAGAGAAGGATAGCAAGGGCTTAGGAAATAAACGCGGAACAACCAATTGATAGTACCTAGTAAATTAAACATCCCCGAGGTGTATATTTTGGATTTGCGATTTACCTTCAACGGAGGAATCGCGTTTGTCAGCTGAAGTCCCAGGCTTCTCGCCAGGACAATCGGTGCTGCAGTCCCTTTGTACAATCTATGCAAAGCGTCTATGGCCAACATAGTCGGCACGTTGTGTCGTTGCCTCATAGTTTCGTATCTCGTCAAATATGCAGCATCTCCTGGAATCGCACCGTTCCCCGCAGCTTCCGCGAGGATTTGTACGAGCGCGGTGACGTCTCCGAATCCTAAATTCACCCCTTGACCAGCCAGAGGGTGAACGCGATGAGCAGCATCGCTGTGGAATGGATTCATTGTCGAGAAGCATACTTTAATTTGCCAACTTGAAATACTGCGAAGCTTTATTCCGAGATAGCATATATAATTCCTGAATAATATAATCTACCCGATCAGCACGACTCCTGGTTTAACGTATGAAGCGGCGTGGCCAAATCCGAGGGGAAACGCAGCTCTGGTGCCCTCGACTATTCCTCGAATCGAAGGTTGTAGCTGTCTGGTGACTCCGCTGTACAAGGAAAGCCCTTCGAGAAGTTGACCCAGAGCTCTCATTCCGGCCTCTACCATTCCGTCTTTTGGATAAATTTTCCACAACGCGTCATTCAACTCGTCGATAAATTCCTCCTCCGAAAGACTCAGCAGTTTTTTAGCTTCCGCTGTCGTCACCGACCATACCAGAGAGCTCAGAGAGTCTGTCAGCTGTGAAGAGATGCGTTCGATGCCCTTTAGTCAATCCCCATACCAATGCAGATAGTCCAATCAATCTAGACTTTGACCCTCAAATAATTCAGCCGCGCATGAAAAATATACCAATCGACGCAGAAACTTACCCAGAATAACATATCAAAATGTTTATTCACGAAATTCCCGGGGTCATAGTTAAATTAATTAAAAACTATCAATAAATTGCGAGTCCGTGACTAAATCGCTCGGGGTTTCGTTCCAAATCATCAAAAAAGAGAGGAAAAAATAGCAGCTTGTAGAGGAGATCATTCCACACAAATTCGAAGCGGGAACCCGTGTTCCACGATCAGCCGTTTTCGCGTTAAAAATGATTGAACTTTTTCTGGCCCAAACATCGCCAAACGATCAGCTGTGATCTAGCAACGCCTCCCGCTAACGCGCGCAGCCTGGTGGCAGGCGCGCGAATGCGCAGCGAATTCAAACTCACGCTACGTGCTATTCTTCATCAAATATGATTTACATCCATTAGCAGTCCATTTTTGCTATGTATGTGTTTATTTATCATACAAATCATGGCAGTTTTCCAATATATCTGATAAAATGACGAGGTAATGAGGTTATCAGGTAAAATTACTTACTACATCGAATGAATCATTACAAAATTTGGTATATCATCAAAATTTATTAATCAAACGAATAAAAAACATTGATTTCAAGTCAAATTAATGTATTCTATTGATAATGTACCAAATTTTGTAATGATTCATTCGATGTAGTAAGTAATTTTACCTAATAACGTTGACTGAAGAATTTAAAGACGGCTATCCTTATGGGGTTTTGTGTGCCAGTGAAGTGGGCCCAAGTGGGCTCGGGGATACGAACGGTCTTCAACTTTACCGACAAAATAACGTTGCGCTATATCTATAGTGTGCACATAATATAGATATACCACAATGTTATTTCAGTCGGTAACCAAGTCCATTTGCTCGGCACACCAAACTACCCAGGGTTAGCTGTCTTTAAATTCTTCAGTCGACGCTAATAACCTCATTACCTCGTCATTTTATCAGATACATTGGAAAACTGCCATGATTTGTATGATAAATAAACACATACATAGCAAAAATGGACTGCTAATGGATGTAAATCATATTTAATGAAGAATAGCACGTAGCGTGAGTTTGAATTCGCTGCGCATTCGCGCGCCTGCCACCAGGCTGCGCGCGTTAGCGGGAGGCGTTGCTAGATCACAGCTGATCGTTTGGCGATGTTTGGGCCAGAAAAAGTTCAATAATTTTTAACGCGAAAACGGCTGATCGTGGAACACGGGTTCCCGCTTCGAATTTGTGTGGAATGATCTCCTCTACAAGCTGCTATTTTTTCCTCTCTTTTTTGATGATTTGGAACGAAACCCCGAGCGATTTAGTCACGGACTCGCAATTTATTGATAGTTTTTAATTAATTTAACTATGACCCCGGGAATTTTGTGAATAAACATTTTGATATGTTATTCTGGGCGAGGGTAGGCCTATTTTTTCGAGCTACATTGATTAGACTAAGATGCCAGGTACGAAGAAAACGCGAGGCGCGTATGTCTGGTTGCCATTGTTCAGGCGGAGTAGGCGCTCTCTTTCTTACAATTCATTCCGAGCATTCGGGGCGATATTAGATATAGCAAGGCTTATTTCGGTACTGCAGCGAGAGCAATTTTCGAAAAAAATTTATAACAGAGAAAGGAAATTTTCAAACGGAACGATTTTTTTTTGATTTACGCGCGGGACGCGTGGGCTACGATCTTGACCCAGTTGACCTATTGTGTAAATATACTGTAAAGATCAGAAAAGGAATTCTTCGAAGATGAGAAGGGCTAACGAATTTGAAGGAAAACGTAAATCACGCGAGGCGGTAGCACGTCTGGTGAAATATTGTCGGACCTGTTTCACCACACCGTGTTTTCCCCTTACTTTTTTGTATATTTCTCCCGACTATATTTAACCCCCGGAGCTGGAGGATCGAGCGTATTGTTATACAAAGTCCAAAGTTTGAGCAATATTTAGAGAATCACTCGACAGGGCTGTGGCGGGTATAGGTTTATGTGGTAGGTGGGTATTTAACGTTCGAAATCCACCAGGATATATAGAATAAACTTACCGGCAACAACGCGACTGGACCATTTGGTAAGAATCTCTGCCAAGCGACGACGTTTTCCGTTGGCTAGAATCGAGCGGTATTAAACAAAAAATTATCATCGTGATCGATGGTGATTAGAATATTTCACATCCCAGGCGATATACCTCGGACAATTTTAAGGTGGCGACTATTCCCATCTGCTCGTAACTCCAGGCAACGTATTGGACTCCCATTTTTTGACGAACCAACGAGTTTACCCCGTCAGCGCCGATCTGGAAGAGAACAATAATTCATTGTGCGTTAGCGCGTATTCGGTACGGAATGTATCGATATCAAAGGTCTCGCTCGTTAGCAGAAAGTGTATAGATCGCGAGAAGAATTCCCCGATCTAAAATAGATCGGGGAAGATGACCAGGGAGGTATAGGCGATAGGCCCGACGGGAAGGTCATATTGCCGCTGCGGATGATTAAATATATCTACGTAGTGGTACTGGGATTAAAAAGAAACGACAAGAAGATAAAAGTAGATCCAGGCAGTTATAATACTTCGAATCGAATGCGGGCGGACGCGGGGGACCCGCGGATATCCATACGGGAATAAGGACCGCGGCCTGCCTCCTCGTTGAGTCGGACGCGGTAGATATCTCCAAATAACTTCAGTATGCTCTCGGAAGTTCAAGAGAGGCGCAAAGTATCGGAACACTTTGAGAAAAGGGGGAAAAACGAAGTCAAAAGAAAAAAAAGAAAGAAAAAAAAAAAAGAAGAAACTGAAGTGATATGATAATTTTGAAAACAAGCCGTCTACTCAAGGCGCGGGAAAGTACTTTCATGTGTATTCGTTCAAACGCGATCATCAGTGCCGCGGTTCCTCGCCTCCTCGACATTAGATTTGAAAATAATTCAACCGCAGGATTTCGAAACGTTTGAGAAGCCGAGTCCTCGAGAACAACACAAACATAGATAGGTATAAAATACAGTTTCATTCTGTTTCGGGTGAGAATAATACCTATCGATTGCAAAATTCTTTCATTGATTAACATTTTCAGAAGCAATCATGGCGACACTTGTATATACCTATATACATGTATACCCCACGCATATTCCGCGAGTTTCCATCACCCGCGCAAACATATACCTAGTTGATGTATCTTGGTCTTCCTTCACAATATGTAAGGATATTTAAAAAGATCAGCGCATTATACTAATTGATGAGAATTCTCGAAACACGTCAGAGACTTATTGCTAGCTGGACGTTTCCGTGACGTGGGGCAACAAATAACCGCAAGCATTCTCCGATGAAATTACATAAACAGGAAAGTGCGCGGGGACATAACGAGAACAAAGGTCTATAATCGCAGCTGGAGAAAGGCAACTCAGATAAGAACGGGCGCGACAAGGAGCAGGAGACTTCCGGCGCGTGATGATATGTTATGTATATGTCTGTGCGGCCCGGCGATTCCAGCAGCTATACTATCAACAATTCTCATTTTGCGTAAGATGTGCTTGCGGAGTTGACGTTACCCCCGACTTTTGAAACCGCGACAGTTTTAATTAGTAGAGCGTGAATCGCGAGGGTGGAATGCAGACTGTCGAGTGCGCTCTAAATATACTGCAGATGTGTTTGATAAACATCGGAAATCGCGCGTGCCGCATGCCGGGCTTTAACTTACGAGCAACCCGATAAAACACACCTTGCCGACACCCAGCGATTCGCTCGCGCTACTCGCCGCTATCCTCGTATATTCTTCTCTGCTTGTGCTATGTACATACAAATGGTAGGCACCCGGTTATTTGAGACAACATTCGTTAAACTCCTCCGTTCCCGATAAATTCAAGATGCGAAAAATATCGCTGACAAGAATATTCATTAATACCGAGTGGTGCGGTGACCTTTTCAGGAAACCATAGACCGAAGAATGTCCAGCCCGAGTCGCCTGAATATTTTTGCCAGACTCTCGGCTCGACCTAAAAGCAGCGGAGGTGCCTCGGCCTCGGGTGATAGCAAGAGGCCGGTTTCCGCCATCGTCAATTTCCGGGTAATTATCATACACAGACGCTTGAGACGATTCATGAAATTCAGAATTAATGAAAGCCCGGTTGATCGCAGGAGGTGGAAGAGATACACGACGATGTTTCGCTCCACGGCAGTATATCTTCGGAGGACAGTTCCGAGCTCGCGATATCTACTTGCACAAGGCACCGTCCCAGGTCGCAACAGCAGCTATGGGAACGAGAAGAAATCACATTGGCACTGTCAGCATTGCCCGCTGGAGAAGCAGCCCTTTCCCTTATTCCCACGCTGGAGAGGGAGGACGACCTTTCAACGGTTCTGGAGGAAAGCAAACACTTGGACGTCGGCGACACGAGTATCAGGGGATACAGGCTTTCGACTCCTAGTTTTGTAAACGGGTACGATCTCCTCTTCGACGAAAGACATTCGGTATTTTTGACGGTAAATCGTTTCTAGAGGGATCATTTCAAAAATTCTTGTCAATCGTAGGTATATAAGGAAGGCATCTTTGGCAGCAGAGAATGCTGCTGCCTCGGGAGCAACGCCGGCCGAATTGCTTTCCAAATGGCCAAACACTTGTCTCCTGGTTTCCTGTTTCTTTGGAAATTACAAACTAGTAAAAAGTCTACTGGAGAGAGGGGCTCGCGTCGACGCCTGCGACGGAGATGGCAGGTTGACTATCAAATTTCGAACGCATCATCGATTCATTTTACAATTCAACCTATTTGAAATGGAATTTTTTGACAGAACGCCTCTACATTTTGCCGCCGCCTCGGGCTCGGTTGAAATAATAGACGAGCTGTTGAAACACGGTGGCAAAGCAAACGAGTGGGACTCAAGCAGAAAGTGTACCCCGTTGCACTGCGCCGCGGCTGCTGGCGATGTTTTAGCAGTGAAAAGACTCCTGAAAGCCGGTGCCGACGTGGATGCAGGATTACACGAGAAAAGTGGCGAGTTGGTCAAAACTCCGCTCCACTATGCGGTTCTGAATAACGCTAGCGACTGCGTGGAAGCCCTGCTACTCAAAGGAGCATCTCCAAATATTTTGCTGGTAAATTTAAGGGAATTTCCCGAATTTCCTCATCCTAAGCAGTCACCTTCAAGTGTTCAATTTTTAGGTCTACACGGAAACGCCGCTTCACGTGGCTGCCAGTTTAGGATCGGCGAGATGCGTAAGCCTTCTCCTAAACCATGGCGCCGACGTGAGGGTACAATTCGGAAGCACAAGGTCGACTCCGCTGCATTTAGCTGCGGAAGAAGGTAGCGCCGAGTGTACAAGGCTTCTCCTAGAAGCCGGGGCTCAGTGGGATGCGATAAATTCAAGAGGTCAAACAGCCATGCATCTGGCAGCATTGGCCCAGTCTTCGGAAACGCTCGATCTCCTTATCAAAGCCGGAAATGACGTAAACATGGAGGATAGTAACGGCAGAACACCCCTCCATGCAGCTGTCGCCAAAGCCCTGAGAGGTGGGGATCTAGTCAAGGCTCTGATCCAGGTTCGTATCATCATTGAAAATGATTTCATTCTGACAAATCATGTAAATTCATGTAAACGTGTGTGAGAAATGATGTAATGAGATTTCGGGTACCCGCACAGCCCTAGTTAATATTAATAGAAATAGAAACCGAAATCCTGAAACATGAAGAAGCTGAAGGCATTTTCAACCACGGCAATAGTTGCCTAGAGGCGATGTCTGTAGGTAGATATATTCTGAATAAACAAGGTAATGAGCAAACAAATTTAACTGTTGGTTCATTTTTCTCCACAGGCAGGGGCACTGGTCAACAAGCCGGACAATTATGGATATACTCCTCTGCACACAGCGGCGTTGAACGAAAATTCTTCCTTGGTTACTCTCCTGCTGAACAAAGGCGGCGATATAACGGCGCGTACAAAGGGCGGAATATCTGCTTTGAGTTTTATCGTGCGTAGGACTCCCGACGTTTTACCCAAATACGTAGGACGTCTGGATCAGGCTATTTCTTTACACGATCATGAACTAGGCGACGTAGACTGCGAATTGAGACTAGATTTTAGACCTCTGATTACAGGCGGGAGAGGCGAAGCGGATCTTTTTCTATGTTTGATCGAAGCTGGCCAAAGACATATTCTAAAACATCCGTTGTGCGAAAGTTTCCTCCATTTGAAATGGTTGCGGATTAGAAAATTCTTTCTTTTCAGCTTGTTTTTTCACTCGATATTCGTCGCCATATTCACCACTTATATAATGGTAAAATTCTTTTGTATACCACCCGTGTGGTCAGACATGCTCTACTGGCCTGTACTATTCCTGACGTTCACAATGACTTGCAAAGAACTGTTTCAAATAGCCCATGGAATAACGGGCTACGCTAAACGTTGGGAAAATTGGCTCCAATGGAGCGTCATCATAACTTCCGTATTGATTCTGATCAGGCCTGTTGGAACTTGGCAAATTCACGCCGCTGCTATAGGAATTACTTTGGCTTGGATCGAACTGATGGTGGTCGTTGGCCGATTTCCAATGTTCGGTGTATACATACAAATGTTTACGCAAGTGGCGATAAATTTCTTCAAGTTCTTAGGGGCCTACTCCTGTTTGATCATCGGCTTCTCGTTAGGATTCACGGTTATACTCAAAGAATACAAGTCGTTTGATAATCCGTTTGTCGGATTGATAAAAACAATCGTAATGATGTCTGGCGAGCTGGAGTTTGAGGATATGTTTTGGAGCGAGATAGACGATAATACAACGAATGGCAAGGATAATAACGTTACTATGGACAAAAATGCTATCACTTTCCCAGTCACTGCACAGCTCATGTTCCTGGTTTTTGTCATACTCGTAACCGTGATTCTCACTAATTTATTGGTCGGTCTGGCTGTTTCTGACATACAAGAGCTCCAGCGCTGTGCAGGTTTAGAGAGATTGATTAGAAGAGCCGAACTTGTCGCGCATCTAGAGAGTTTGTTGTTTTCAAAACTCTTAGACCATGCCTCAAAAAGAATAGTTAAGATGTGTAGAAAGGGAGCTCTGCTATTGCATCCGCCTCATCATTGCGCTATACATATTCGTCCCAACGATCCAAGGGACAAACGTCTTCCCAGAGACTTGATAAAGGCCGTTTACCATTTGGTAACAAAAAGGAAATTCCGTAACAAAGTTAACAGATCTCTGTCCAGTCAAAGTTTCAACAGTACAGACGCGAGGGATATTAGAATGAGCAGACTGTACAGGCTCCCATCTACCACCGAACATAACAAACAGCAGATTATGGAGCTGGCTGCAGAGCTCAAGAAATGCTCCAACAAATTGGGAAACCAAATGGATACGTTGACGAGGAAAGTAGAACTCATCGCCCAAGAGATGGAACTGAACGGATAATTTGTTGTCTGAAAATTCACTAACAAAGTTAACGCAACTAAAACTGATACGTGGGATAATCAACTCACCAATAGCTTTGTTTTGAACTTTTGACCATCTTGCAGAGTTATCACAGCATCTTGGCTGTGTTTGGTAGGCAGCAGAATGTCCTCTACCTTTGCGCCGTGGACCACATCCACACAATCTTTGGCAGACAGTTGCTTGTTGACTGCGTGCAGAAGCAAATCGTTTTCTACGATATAGGCTAATTCTTCGGCCAAGTGATCTTCGTTGAATGTGATCATTGCGTCGGAACAGGCGTCCCATACCTGAAACATTGATGAAACGGTTATTTTTTAAATTATAATGGAAATTGTCAAGAAAACAGCAAATGCGTGGGTTTGTTTCCGATTCAATCGTGACCCAAACTATGGAAATGTAAATAAAAGCAATTGCGATGGAAGAAGATCGGAGTAACGAAATACTTGATCAAAAATACTCTTGGAGTCTGTGTAGTTAGGTATTTGTAAATTATACAACATTTATCAATATTACGACTGTTATTGCGATAAAGAAATACTCATTTGTTGAATAAAGTACTTATAGAACACAAAGAGATAGAAAAGAATGAAATCTATTGAACCAGAGCCTGGATCCATTTCCCAAACAATAATATGTTTGAATCGTACCTGCATTTTTTTGACAGGCGCGTAACGAACTGCTTCTATATGCTGCCATGCTCCTATACTCGACAATAAAATACGAGTCTGTTGATTCAGAGCAACGACTCTGTTGGAGTATTTATCCCTTGGCTGGTATTCGTGCTTCTTACCACCTTCCAGCAAAAGTATACGTTTCTTTTCCAGCACTCTGTTGTTGGCTGAAACAAAAATATCGGCTGATCATCGAGTAGGCTGACGATGACTATATAACGCAGAAGAAAAAAAGACAGAGAGAGATTGTTTCAAGGTTGAGATAATTTTCATTAGACAGAGAAAAATTCCGCCAAAACAGATGAGGTCAAGTTCGCAGAATTGTTTTGAGACTGTGACGAGTTCGTTTTGAAGTGACAATTCTTCCGAAAGGAAGAAAACTGGATCCAAGATATGGAACCTAACCTATAATCCTAACCTAATGCACAGGCCAAAGTCGTCCCGACCATCCCGCCTCCGGTAATGACGATGTCATAATTTTTCTCCTCGCCGGTTGTCGAGCTCGAATGCCTCTTCGAAGTCACGTACGCGTTGGGAATAATTACTTTGTATTTACGGGTAAAAGAGGCAAATACCCCGCGGCTCGATGACACCGCGCCGAAAACGACCGCCATTTCTTATTTACTGTCGAACGCGAGGGAGACGAGCGGACGACGGGGCCTAAACACAACCTGAACAGCTGTCAAATATGATGACTATTTCTAGTTATTCCAAAATCACAACCATCCTCCAGAAACATGTAAACCGATCGTAAGTCTTTATTTGGTAATTTAAGCAATGATGTCATCATTATTACTGTTTCTACTCCAAAGTCAAAGAAATCGATTATCTCAATGTTGTTATTTTGCTTCGCTATGGTTCTGCTTTGATATTGATTTGTATTTCTCTCCGACATCCCTCCACCCTGTATAGTCTGAATATAAAGCTAAACAGCGGACTGAATAGGGAAGCGATATTATTGATCAAATATGAAATCTCGTTGAGGTGCTGCACCTCCTGGAAACGTGGATACGATGCACCAGCCTAGTTGCCGCGGTGACGTATACTTGAAAATGACATAGCCCAGGAGTTGGTTGGCGGCTGTGTGCTCTGGCTCTGGATTCTGAAATGTCCGAGCACCAAGGGACCTCGTTCAATCATTCCTGCATCAAGATGCCGGTAGATCCATTCAGCAGGCAGCCGACTCCCTCTTACGAAAGGCCAAAGACGTTGAAAAGCAAGCGTTGTACATCCGCTGACAAGACTCGCAAGATCAACTTTGTCAGTCGAGTAGACGAAGGAGATTCCCACGGTCCTTTTGCTCCTGGCAATTTTGAAAGCTTCATGGACTTTCTAGAGAGCATACCTGACTATGGAGACGTAAATCATTTGTCTAACGAACAGTTCAAACAGAAACTCGATTACCTGAAACGCAAGCAACGAACGTTGCTCAAGAATCTGAGAAATTGCCTGGAAGAAAGTGAGGGGAAAATCGTCGGAAGACCCACCGCTGTTTCTGACTCTGATTGCAAGAAGATCAGGCAGTGGTGTACAGACTACAACAATTTGAGTCTCCAGGGAATGAAATGCAGCTTCGAGGAGTCCAGGATAGAAAGTCCCGTCCCGTTTCCATCCGGGAAATTTGCGGGACTCGCCGAAGACCAGGATCTTTTAACTTATCGGTATAAACTGGGTACAAATAATATCGAGTGTAGTCTGTTTGGTATTTGATTCAGGCAATAAATAATGGCTCTTCATTTCCTTGTCTAGATGCAAGGACAAAGATGCAAAGACATTGCGAAACAGGGAAATTCACTCAGCGGCTAAAAGCTGGAGCACTTGGAGCCAGTCGAAGAGCAGGGAGAGTGTCGATAGCGATGCTGGCGATAGCATGGAGACCAAGAGCCTCCCCCCAGACAGTCCAAAAAAGTGGCATCCTACCGTGCCCAAGCCATTCAACTTCACTATTAGGTAAACCATTTCTTACATTTCCCAATAAAAATCAAGCTCTCAATCTAACATCAAACCAATGTATTTTTCTGGGGCGATTAATTTCAGAGAGGAGGCTGAAAAATACATGTCCACCGTTGAAATGCAGGCTGAGGAACAAGAGAAGAAAAATGGATGTGACAAACGGAGTTCACCAAAGAAACGACACGCTCGACCAGTCCCTTTAACGTCTAAACTTCCAATGTATGACAAACTGTTGGCTGAAAAAGAAGAAAGGTAACGCATATCGTCGATTTGTCAAATATTGATTTCTTTTAATTAGGGCTGTGCGAATACTGTTCGAATCGAATCGCATATTCGAATTTTCGAACAATTCGAACTATTAGAAGTATTCGAATTATTCGAACTATTCGAAGTATTCGTATTATTCGAACTATTCGAAGTATTCGAATTATTCGAATATTCGACCTATTCGAACTATTCGAAGTATTCGAATTATTCGAATATTCGAACTATTCGAACTATTCGAATTATTCGAACTTCACGAATTTTTCGAGCGGGTAGTTATTTGAAGAGTCCGATCTCCCGAAAATTGAAATAATTGAAGGTAATAAAGGATTCGCATTATTCGATCCGAATACCGAACATTTTTTATTATGTATTTCGATAGAGGCCACTTCCTACGCTCACTAGGTTGAACTTTTTTCGTATGAGCAAAATTATTTTAGGTCTAAATTTTTATTTCGCAAAAATCTAACGCTTGTTTATTTTAAATTGTTTTCTGAACGTGCTCACGCTTTTTTCCAGATTCCGTGTTGATTGATATAAGAACTATTCCATTCGTTGTGAAAATTGAACGTTTGTTTTTAAAAGAGAAAAAATTGTCTGGAAAATCCTCGTCTTTCGGAAGATTGGTATTATTCGGAAGTCGAATCAAATGATTCCAATATTCGAACTGTTCGAATATTCGAACTATTCGAATCATTCGAATATTCGAACCATTCGAAATATTCGGCCGATTCGAATTATTCGATTCGATTTCGAATCGAATTTTACTATTCGATTCGCGACGAATAATTCGAAAATTCGAATATTCGCACAGACCTACTTTTAATTCCATTTAATAATTTAATTCAAATTAATTCCAGGAGTCGGATGGTGCGGGAAGAAAGTGCATGGAGTCTCATGTCTCAGGTTCGTCCATTCAGATTGGAATGTGCTCGAAGAGCGCTGACTCGCTCTAGCCCCCAGTTATGTAGGAGTGAAGTGGTTGCTACCCGTTCTCGCTTGGCACCCAGATTTCGAGCACGACCTGTGCCCAAAAATTTGTTCAGCGTTGATGTTTACGATCGAATGATAGAAGATGATTTTTATCGGTAATCAGCTAGTTCCCAAGTAGTAGCTCGAAATAATTCTAGAATGTATAGTGAATTATTTCTTCTGTAAATAACTCGTATCTTGTCTAATTCTTGAAAACGTTTTCAGAACTCTCACAAAAAAAGTTCGGGCTTCGGAATTGTTGAAATCATCTTCACTGCCTCCTTCTATGGCTGCTCGGGAACGGGTCAAGTCTGTATGCGGAGATTATAATACATTAGCAAGAGAATTTAGCGGCGAAAGGGTTCGAGAAGGGAGAGAATCCACTGGAGCCAGCGTGACGCCATTGCCTTCGGAGAGATCAAGGTCGGCGATGACCAGCACTAGCTTTTCCGCCAAGGGTACAAATCTGGCAGCTGTATTGAGGTGTCAGGCTTCCAGGTATATCCCCTGGTTATGCTAAACGGTTGTTCCATTTGCAATTCTCGATTAAATTAATACCTCGATCTGAATTCAGAGAAAAGATGGAACGCGAAATTCAAGATCGAATGGAAGAAAGGCGTCGAGAACAATTCCTGAAGACTAGAGAGTCTGTGGTGAGACGCAGACCTGCCTGGCGAGCACTGAGAGCTGCTGCAAGGTACTTTGTAAAGACGGCATAAAGTAATAGAAATAAAATATGGAAACAGTGAGATTGTGAATAATTGCATGGATTTGTTTCCAAAGGCACGAACACGAGAGAGATTTGGCATTGAGAGCATCTCTGCGGCGCGACGAAGCTCGGGAACTAGCGGAACGCCACCGCCTTCACATGGAATTGATGCTAGGCAGAGTAACACAGATTCCTACCTTATTTGAACGACACTCGCAGGTAAAATGAGGACATTTGAACACCCGATGGTCAAGATTAAATGCAATATCACATTTACAAGTTCCGTTTGGTTGATGGCATTGTTCTGTAGATACCATATCATATTTTGTAAATAATAGGAAAAGATCTTGTAAATCTTTTGATTAAGTATCTGGTCTTGACTGGATTGAAATTCTCTAAAAGTTCACATCGATACGCTAAAAAATAAAGATGGAGGAATACTTTCAGAATTTCCAAGCGTCGCTGCTGTCCAGCTCGAAAGTTGGGACGAAAATTTCTAGTAAATCTAAAAAAAAGAAGAGGAGCAACAGGGCGAATTCAGGAAGCGTTGACTCTTATTCCAGTCTGGGAAGTAGCTCCAGACCAAATTCCGGATCTGTTGCCAGCTCGGGTACCTTGGTATCTTCGAGCACATCTTCGAAATCCTCCGATTCCAGGAAATCTGTAAAATCCTCTGGTCCGTCGAAGAAGAAAGGGGAAAGGGGACCTCTGAAAGTTTCCATCAACGAAACTGCTCAGCTTATCGAAGACAACGAGGACAAGTACGAGAGGTATTCGAGCGATTCAACGCCTAGCGACGAAAATAACGTCAGCGGAACTGAGAGCGAAGAAAACTGATAAAAAATAAGTATAGAAGTTAGGGGCTTTGTGCAATTCAGCTTATGCAGATAATGTAGTAACGTTGAATATCGATGGCTTTGACTCGAAATGAATTCATCCGGAATTTATCGGGCCTACGGTATCCTAGACTTTTTTGAGATATTTGAGACCAATTAGCGAGTCGATTAGTCACTTTTTCGTGGTAAATCGGATCGTGAGTCAGCACGCCGATGATGAAATGCATTTGCCTTTTTTACCGGCACAATGTACAATGTAGTCAAGGAACAACTACCATAATTACGTAATTTTTGATATTACAAGCATTGATACAATCTTAAGGTAAATTCTAGTCACTCATCGTACGTAACCCATGTGCAAACATTTGACAGCAGCTACAAAAGCAACACGTAAGTGTCCTTTTACTTTTACACACAGGCTTGAAAAAGAATTTTTTAATTTCCTGACTAAAATAAAATTATACACACACGCCGTATAGTTTTTCGTCTTGATTTCAATCAGTGTTGGGCGTAATTAATTACTTTTGGTAATCAATTACTTTCTTAATACTAAATACATAAGTATTTAGTATCGAGAATTTCTTTAATTACAAAATACAAATGTATTTAGTATCGAAAATTCTCCTAAATACAAAATACAGATGTATTTAGTATCGGAAATTCTCCGGAATACAAAATACAAATGTATTTAGTATCGAAAAATCTTCTAAATACAAAATACAAATGTATTTAGTATCGGAAATTCTCCTAGATACAAAATACGATTGTATTCAGTATCGAAAATTTTTCTCAATACAAAATACAAATGTATTTAGTATCGTAAAATCTTCTAATTACTAAATACAAATGTATTTGGTACCGAAAAATCTCCTCATTACAAATGTATTTAGTAACGAAAATTCTTCTAATTACAAATTACAAATGATATATTCTCGAAATCACTCATATGTACTCAAAATCAACCATATACTCCGAAATTATTTCTATACACGAACAATACCCCATACGTACTCGCAGATTCCCATATAACTCAGAACCACCCATTATATTCGCGTTTACTCAGTACGTATTTCGTTCAATCTGAGTAATTAGCTCTGAAAATGTCTTCAATAAAATTTCCGAGATGTAATTCGCTCGATAAACGGTGTTAATTACATTTGTTATTTGTGATTAGAAAATTTTTCGAAACTAAATACATTGGTCATTTGTATTTAGAAGAATTTTCGACACTAAGTACATTTGTAATTTGTATTTAAGAGATTTTTCGATACTAAATACATTTGTAATTTGTACTTAGGAGATTTTTCGATACTAAATACAATTGTATTTTGTATTTAGGAGAATTTCCGATACAAAATACATTTGTATTTTGTAATTAAACAAAATTTCGATCCTAAATACATTTGTTTTTTTTATTTAGAAAGTAGTTAATTAAAAATCCGCCCAACACTGATTTCAATACCGATGTGATAGTAAAGGTTCGGATTGACGAGACAATTGGTTGGTTGTAAATCTCGTTAGGATGGTAAAAATAGCAGTGGAATATTTATTCTTACATAATAAAGCGGTATATAAAGTAAAATATTGTTAAACCGATCGCGTAAACGAGGATGATTACGCGAGGCAAAACGACGCGGCCTGGACGAGGTCGCTAATCATGATTAATGTTCTGCGTTGCAGTGTGGATAAAATCCTAATCAGACATCATATCGAGTATCCAGTCCATGTAGTATGAGACTCTGGTATAAACCCCGGGTAATCCCTCGATCCCGCAATTCCTCGGGCCGAAACTGACGATCCCGTATTGGATATACCGCGGCTGGCCGTTCACGTAGATCGCCGGTGCCTGGAGGGGACCGCCGCTGTCCCCTGAACAAGAATCCGTCCGATTGGCACCTCCGGCGCAAAGCTGCTTGTACCATATGTCGATTTTGTGGATTTTGTAGATACGTGTGCAGTCCTCGTTCCCCACTATCGGTATTTTCGCCTTCAGGAGATCCTGACTCCTGTACCCCGTCTCCGTGGCGCCCCATCCCGTCACCGTCGCCTTTTCAATAATCATCATTAGGAAGATGGTCAAAAGTAAGATCCTTCGATCATAGGTATTTACATCAACCAAGTACGAACCTTTTTGTAGGTGAGGCTGGCCGCGCTTCCTATCGGCAAACAAATCGGGCGTACGCTTGCCGGCCGGAAGTCGGCTTCGCCGGCTATTCTTATCAGGGCAATGTCGTTCTGGAGCTTCTCCTTCTGGTACCCGGAGTGGGAGATGACCTTGTCCACCAGAAAGTCCTGATATTTTTCGGCGCATACGATCTTCACCCCGTTCTCAACGTCGCAATCCTCCTCGGTGGAGAGGTCGTGCTCGCCTACCCTGACCCCCGACAGTCGGAGACCCGAGTCCAGTTCCGTTACGCAGTGAGCCGCGGTGAGGACGTACCGTTTGGATATCACGGAGCCGCCGCACCTGAATTCCGGACTTCGGTTGCCTCGCACGTACGCGATCAACACCATCCACGGGAACTCGATCACCTGCGTTTTGTTACCTCCGAAGATCTTCGACTCGGTTATCGGTCCGCAGATGTCGTTGTTCAGTAACCGGAGGTTCGGATGATTCGAAACGTCCGGCAGAGGCGTCTCGACCGGCGTCGACTGCGTCGGTGGAATCGGCGACGAGGGTCTTACCTGTTCGCATCGCATAATAACATTATACAGTCTAGAAATCGCACCGACGAATATTAATTATCACGAAGGGACCTGATTAGCCCATTTTTTTCGCATCCGCCCGCCTACCTGCGTCTCGGGTGGACAGCAGACCTTAGGAATTCTTCCGTCGAACCCGCATTGGGAATTCTTAAGAGTGTCCAGGTCCGCTTGCGGCAAAGGCCTGGGCTTGCTCAGCAGCTCGAGGAGCCGACTGCACCCGTTGATATTGATGCAGTTGCCCTGGGTCCGCCATACAGTCAGGCAGGTTTCCTCTGTTGGAAAATAAACTTCTGAGTCGATCAACGACGCGTTATCGAATCCCGAAAGACATCGGATCATAAGGCAGGGGGGCCCATAGCGACAATTACCACAAATTGCGCATGATCATTCGGGATGCGACGAGATCTTGTTTCAGATTTTTATGCACGAATGAGAAAGCTGATGCGATGAGCAGGCTGTTAGTGTTATTCGAAATATTTGTGTATTCGGAATATGGGGCGATATCGACTTTGCAAGATTCGCATCGAGCGATTCCGCGGAAGATCTCACAGACGGAGATCCAACTTTCCTCCTCTCGCGATCGCTTCGAAAACCAGCAAACCGATCCCTGGAGAACGGGTTTTCGCTTCCAGCAACTCTATGCCGATGATACGTAGGTATACTGATACATACGTATAGATACAACGCGTAGGCAGGTGAGAAGAGAAGAGAAGCGCCTCGACATTTATCGATTTGACTACTATACCAGTTTTCGTTTTATCGAAAACAAGTTTTGCCGCCGTGGCCTCGTACACCGATTCCCGAGGTGCTGCCTGCGTTAGTGTGTCTGGCGAAAAAGTCGTGCGATTCGCGGAAATCTATGATCGTAGCTTTATACTGTTGGACGCGCTAGAGATATGGAGGAAAATCGGATCTTTGTCAGCCTCGGACTGCCCTGCCGAATAAGTATTCACGTGATGTGTCAATGCTGGCGGTATATGTGTATGTGTAAGCAATAATTACCTTGTCCGTACACTACATTATAGGTATAGGTGTCCACTGTACTTACATTATACCTACGCGTACGCACGAGGTTGTGGAATGTAAGCGTCTCTCTGTATATGCGTTTGTTTACAATTGAGTATACATAGTAGGGAAACAATGAATTATGACACGAAAGCAGAAACATGCGAAGAGCCACCACCTGCACCTTTCACTTTTCCAAAATTACTCACGTCCATGGGAACCCTGAATGAGAATAAGGTAACCGACGATTCCCAAATAGAGAAACATATCTCCGGCCGCGGTGAATAAGCTCGAGCGATGATGATGATGATTAGCAGTAGGCGTATAAGACGACCGGGTGAAGTAGGTTTCGAGCTAATTGCTCTGTTTATCGACGAATATCGTGAGGATTTTAACTTTTTTAAATGAACGCTGACGTGCTGTGAATATCAGGGGCACATGTCACTCGCGACACTCCGGAGGCGTCTCGCATACGACTGAAAAGTAAATACCGCAGGCTAGCCTCGACACTCGCCGCGATCTTAGGACGGAACGGAACGGAGCGGTTGACCTCCTCCTAGCCAGCAGCAGCAGCAGCAGCAGCAGCAGCAGCAGCAACACCAGCGCGGCCTGCTATCGGTGCGGATTATACCTTCGAGTGAATGACGGTGTGCGCCAGCTGCGGCGGACGACAAAGACGCACTGAGGCAAATCTTGGCCGGAAAAGATGCGGCTGACCAGCCGACTATACGGTCCTCGTCGTAAATAAAATATGCACACCCAGGTTCACACGTACCGTACAGGTGTTCATATTACACATAGATATGTAGGTATACCTATAACTACGTAGCGGCCACGTACGTCCGCCATTGGCTATGCCACAGCATTCACAGCCAATTAACCTTGGACGCAGCAACAATATCATCATTATATCACATCGGACGACATTCCCGCCACGTACACGATTCTCTGGATAATTGATCGTGACGCGATATGCATTTCTCAAATACGAAAATCCCCCGGGGCCTTTGCGCGGCTGATACATCCGTACCTAGGTATCTATATGTAATACATCCGTGATGCACGCACGAAGGCACGATCAGGAATAAATCGAGACGTTCGAGAGAAAACGTCCATTCCGAGTTATGTCTTACAAAGGCGATATTCGTCGAGCGACTTGACTTCTCCTGGGATTCCCACCGTCTCAGTGGTTTTACCGAATACATATGACGTTCATACGTCAAGGGGTTATCGCGATTTACGAGACTGCGAATGAGTTTTCATTACGTCAATCATCCAGGCCAGATATACATACTGCTATTTGGTTTTTTTGAAAAACATCAAACCTATTAGGTATACAACGCAAGATTCGACGACAACAGTTCGATCTGACATGGCAGAGTCGGTTCCGTTGATCGAGGAAAAAAATTATGACATCAACTTCTCGGATATCTAATTATTTATAGGAAGCTGGGATAATACGTGGTGTTAATTACTCGTAGGGTTTATGGACTTTGCGGCATCGGGAGATTTTGCGGTAACTGCTCGAGGATATCCGTTCCTTGCGTTTGCACATTTTTCTAATGGTTTGGCTGCTTGTCTGAACGTATGTGTATGATAAACCTGCGGTTAACAACGAGAGGGAAAAAACTTTCTACGGATCGAAAGATCGCGGGTACTAAGCCGACTCGGCATAATAAACGCTGTGGAAGGAGAAGTTTCAGCGAAAACATTCCAATTTCTACAAGGTTTTCGGGATATTTATTTTACCTAGTATACGAGGATCGGGCGGGAGATATCGGGGAATTACTGATGAGGAAGTAGCTGGCGAATTCTCATAATTTGCTAATTATACTTGGTAGAAAATAATAATCGTTACTTCGAATAGCGTGTGATATATATTTCATTTCAGAATTCAAAAAAATCTGATCTCCATAATAGGTAACATGTGGATTTTCATCCTTCACAAGTACAGAGGCGCGTACGATGGACCGAGTAGGTATAACATAATTGTTATTTGCGCAAAAGAAACATCGGTCCATTACTGTATAAGGTCAATGAATTATACAACAAAGAATCCTGCCGAAAGGCAGGAAGTATCATGGCAATCGGGCACAGTGAATAGTGAATTTTCTTCGTCGTATTGTCGTCTGTTTCCATCCACGTTGACTTAATAAATTGACAGTCATTGAATGGTAATCCTCGAACTTTGGCAAGTCGTTTCTTCCACGCCAATGGCGAAGATTGTGTAATAGAAACGTGAAACGTGGGTAACAGGCTCTGAATACGAAGTCGGTACAAGGATAGGTAAAACATAGTCGATTAAGCCCTGATCTTGGATAATATCCAGGGTACGAAGCTCGGGACTTTCGTGTAAACCCCGGGCCAGTTCTGCATTCCGCAGGGCGAAGGGCCAAAGGACACGATGCCGACCACGGTCCACTGTAGCTTGTCCTCGTTGCTCCTCTTGACGGACATCAACGGGCCACCGGAATCCCCGCGGCAGGAATCGCGGCCCCGTTCGCCTCCCGCGCAAAGTTGAGTGTCCCCGAGGGTGATGGAGGCAGATTGGTAAACGTTCTGGCACTGGGCGGTGTCGGCTAGGGGAATCTTGAGCTTCAATTTCACGTTTGATTCCGACCTCGTCTCGGTCTTGCCCCATCCGGCGACGCTGAAGAACCTGTCGGTCATGGAGGCGGAACGCGGAAGGCAGATCGGCCGGATGTAACTGGTGAAGGCCACGTCGCGTGAGAGTCTGAGGAGCGCGATGTCGTTCGCCTGGTCTCTTGACTGAGGCCTGTAGTCCTCGTGGGCGATTTGTTCCTCGACACCGACGGTAACCGGGTCGTCGGAACAGTAGCTACCACCAGCACCGTCCGGAAGGCAGTCCCGTCCCGTGCTCGTGTCGTATTCTCCGAGTCGGACGCTGACCAGCCTCCAAGACTTGGGGAGATCCTTACCCTTGACGCAGTGGGCCGCGGTGAGGACGTAGCGTTTCGATATCAACACACCGCCGCAGGCCGTGGTTTGACCGTTAGCTGAAATGATCAATATAAGAAATCATTTGGCTTAGATATGCGTCGCCGTACGGGGTATATCTGATCGAGTGCTCACGTTTTGTGTACTCGAGCAAAGCCATCCAGGGGAATTCGAATATGTCGGTTTTTTCACCGCCGAGTATCCTCTGGGTTAGATCCTCCCCGCAGTATTGGGGTAGCAGTGGATTCGAGGATAGATCCCATGTCGAGTCGGATGTGGCCGGTCTTACGGTCGCCTCGCCCGATCCACTAGCGGGGCAACACACCATGGGATCTCTTCCCTGGAATCCGCATTGCGACTGCTTCAGGTAGTCGTAGTTCTCGGCACGCTGTTGCTGAAGGAGTTGAATCAGCGGGTTACACCGACTCAATCCTATACAGGAGCCGGAAAGTCCCCTGGGTGTCTGACAGTCGGAACTTGGACTGACGTAGGAAGTTTCTATGGAGAAATAGAGCGATCGGTCACAAGATGGGTGATTTTTTTAACCCTGGATTCCGCGGGGAATCCCGTCACAGTCCGTTCGAAAGTTCGTTGAAGATCGTATGAGGACGTACCGCGTATTCGTCAAAGATCTTGTGCAAATATAATGTTGGGGAAACCGCGCAGTGTAAACGATTCGACGTATACGTCTATGTATGGATCGAAAAATTCCCTCCCTCCAAAATGTAGCTGGCCGCCTCTCGACCTCGCCTAATCGAATTATTATTATCAAACCTGATCCGAGTTGATATTATTCTCTTTCGCGAAGGTTGTTCGTTGTGTGCGAAAAAAAAAATTAGGAATTTAATAAAATAACTATGAGCATGAGCACGACACGGATTCGACAAATTTAAATTGATCAGATCCGCAATACGTGACCCGAGGGCTACAGTGACTTTTATTTTCCATGCTGTTTGTGGAACTGTCTCGAAAAATGATCGTTAAATCGATCGAGTCGGGAAGTCAACTTGTTTTGTTTACGCTATTGCCTATAGTATATGTAGATGATGCGAAAACGGAATAGGTGATACTCACGTGAATGAACGGGTGATAAGACCTGTAGCAGAAGAATGAGGGAGGCGAAGAGTATCGAGTAGTAATTTCCAAGAGCCTCCATCGCGGGACGATACAATGGAATACGGCGGCGGTTGTAAAGAAACGTTGCTCGAATGTAACCGGTCAGGTATAACGCATTAGCGGTTTGACGGGAATCAGTAATAATAATATATGCTTGAAGACACTCAACGCGACGCCTCGAACTCTGGGCGTCAACTGGCGATTGTAATCGGTATGGTCGGCTGGTTGGTATCCAGGGTCGACTGGCTATATCCCCCTACTTTTCTTTCTTGGCATTTTGAAGAATTCACTCGACTTATAGTTATTGTGGTCGTATCATTATCGCAATGAGATGCATCGGGTCGACCAGACTCGTTCCTATCACTCCTATATCAAAGCCCCCGGCATACATGTATGCTATACGCCTTATGGATTTCCAACAATCTATGTCGTTATTCAAGTTGACTTGTAATTTTAGTGTTTTCTTTTTTTTTTTTCGTTGTTTCGAGTTTTTAGATTCATCGTTTCCGCTTGGTAATAGTCTCGTTAATTCTAAGTCGAACCACGGACTCCAAGAAAACCCAGGAAGCCCACGACTATACGGGCGTATATAGTTTCTTGGTATATTATAGTTAAATTAATCAGCGATTATGAATATTCTCTTACTCATTTACTATGAACCTGGAACTTGGATAACGCAAGCGTTTGCGAAAGATCTCGGAAGATGATCGAAGATTTGGTCAACATGCCCCACCGCCGAGGTTTGCCGTTTTCTTCTGCAAACACCCATTTTATACAGTTACGGTATAGCAGAAATCGCGTAAATAATTTTCGTTCACGATACCGACCGTAAGCGGTGTTTACTTTACTGTCCCTGCTATACACACAAATCGGATCTCTGGCTTTGGTGTGCGCGAGGACGTGTATTTAACTACGTACATCATACACTCGCACGCCAATACGTTTACCTTTTGCCCGCAGGCGGCATAACCGAGTGTCTTCGGCGTCTAACGTATACTATGTATTATAAAGTACCTATGTATATCTACCGAGAAAAATACTGACGTAGTCGATCGGATTCCGCCATCGGTGAAAAAGGCTGGAGAGTACGATACGCAAGAAAACGGAAAACTGCCGCGATCGGTATTATACCGCTCGTCAGATATTTATTCGGCAAGGACGAAAAAACTTGATGGATAAATTATTATAGCTGCGGGATGAGGAAAAACCGAGGTTGTTCAACATATAAGCTATCGAGATTAATTCGTTCCCCGGCTTACCGGCCCGGGGGCCACTGAGACACATATAAATATACTATATTCTCATACACATTATTCGTTATCATTATTGTCGTCTTGTTGATGTTGTATTATTGAACCTACGAACTTTGGATTTTTGGGTCAATGCTAAGAGTGATATCGTGTGTACGCGAATTCTCGCCGCCTTTCGTCAAATCGCCACAGTCACAGTATGCGCATTTCTTTTGCCGATACATTCGAAGACAAATTATAACTCACGTGTCTCACTGCGTATACTATTCATTTATGAACGAACTTGACCTTTTGTCCAAGCTCACGGTTAATGGCGAATGCAAATATAAGCTATACACGTTAATTCACATCTCTCCCATATCTCATAGCAGATAAAATGCCTCGTGATAGTCGGACCCGAGCGCCTTTCCACTGGCGATCCCATCCATACCGCGTTTTTCCAAATTTGTCAGATTTTATTGAGAAATCAGGGGATCAGGTGACGCTCTTGTCGATTCTCTACATATGGATTTATTATTATTATCATTATTATTATTGTAGTCCTGAATCAAGGTGAAAGGTTGTCCAGTATCCAGGGCAAGTAAGTGGAGATCCTGCTGTAGACGGCCGGGGTGGAGGATTCGCCGCAGTGTTTGGCTCCGAAGGAGACGACCCCGAGAAAATAGTACCTCGGTCGGCCCGAGGCAGCCTCGACCTTCATGAGAGGACCTCCGCTGTCACCGCCGCAGGAATCCTCGCCGACTATACCGCCGACGCACATCTGCTCGTCTCCGATCTTCGCGTGGGACCTGAAGGCCTTGACACACCTTGCCGAATCAACGATCGGTAGCTTAAGCGTCTGAAGGATCAAACTCGGTTTCGGATCGTCTGAAGCCAATATGAGAAAATTTTCTCTCCGGGTTGAAAATCGCAAGAAAATCAGAGAAACTCGGGGCTAAGGTTACTCACTGATGTCGTAAATTCCCCAGCCCGCAACCTCGGCCGTTTGACCGATGAAGTTTTTTCTCATGATCGAATCTTTCGGCATGCAGATCGGCGATACGAGATCTGAGCACAAATTGTTTCTACAGTTTCTTAATTTGACAATAGTAATTAGTCGCAGTAGTGAAAAGGACGCGGACAATTTGACTGACCGTTGTAGTGAGCCGGTTTGTTTAGCCGGACAATGGCGATGTCGTTTTTGAACGGTGGCTCGTTGTATTCTTTGTGAATGATTACAGCAGCCGGTTCGAAGTCTTGTACCGGGTCGCCGCAGAAATTATTCTCGCAGTCTGGATCGCTCTCGGTGTTATGTTCCCCGAGACGTATCTTGGCTACTTTATAGCTAAAATTATGATATTCGGTTCAGGCAGCCGAGTGAGAAATTTCAGGGAGGATTTTCGAAAAAATAAAACAAATGAATAAAAAGTGGCAAATTATCATCTCCTTACGCGCCCGGTAGATTAGCGACGCAGTGAGCCGCCGTCACGACGTACAACTTGCTGATTAACGAACCTCCGCACCTGTACGCCACCTCGTCATTATCAGGTTTAGCCTCCCCTTCGACGCCGTTGTATCCGATTCTCGCTATCCACGGATAAGCTCCTAAGGATGCGTTCTTCCCACCTATTATACGGTCCGTGTTGCTCATGCCGCATTTTTCCTGATCAAGCAGCTTCCAGTTTGGATGCTCGCTTACCTCTGTTCGGAGAAACAGAGTTCAGAGTTCGTTGGAAAAAAATTATCTAGATGAGTTATTCCCTGTATCCCTCACCGGATGCAAGAACGGAGACTAGAAGGCCCGCCACGATGAGAAAAACTCGACACAACGGAACAGGCTGCATTCTATCTGAAGAGACAATCGATCACATGCATAAACGACAATTGTAGAAACTATAGGCAACGATAGTTTTTCGATTGTATGAGAAATGGGAATATACACGACAAATGCGATACAAGGAAACGTTGAGTTTCCATATGCTTGCCAGCTGAATCGATACCAATTTCTCGTAATAATAAAAGATCTTTCGAGTTAATTTATACGAGGGTGCTTACCGTCTTGGGGGGAAGAGTATTGTCCTCGAATTATAACGACAATGGGGGATAATAATTGAGACGAAACTAGAGCAGGACGTGGTATTATAATTCGTTGGATAAACCCCGGGGACGAGCGAGTAGTGGGTACCCGAGCTTATCTAGACGACAAATGAAACAATACCAGCGCGGATACGAACGCCGATACGATTATTAACTCGTTTCGGTTTAACGAACCGCGAAATCTCGGAATTCCAATTGCACACTTCGTCGGCTTCAATTACAGATAAATATCAATCCAGTGAATTCGTTCGATATGGTAAAAATAAAACAGTCTCTGGAGAAAAATCTACTCTGTCTTTTCACTAAAACCACATCGTCATCACCCCTATAGTCGTCGATGCAATGAAACAGGAAAGACAAATAGTTTTCGAAATTCAATTCAGTTGTTAATTTAGTTTATTTTACAAATTAATTCGTCCGATAATCGATTGAATCTTTACAAAGCAACAGCGCTTTCTCAACTCCTTCTTTGACCGCTAAAGAATTAGTATTTGAATTATCTTCATCCGTCCAAGATCTGACGGAAGGATTTGAATGGTTTGAACTGCTGCCGCAATCAGAGCTTTTGGAAGTTTGAATTTCGCGAGATCCCCCGCGGTCCTGAGCCCCGACATTCCCAGATTTAACTTCGTTGCTGTCTTGTGAGCTGCGAGAGGAAGAACTGCACTCTGCTTTATTCTCAGGCTGAGAATCCGAGTCAGATTCGTCATCGGAGCTGCCGAGTTCGTCAGAGTCTATGTCTAGATCGAGAGCGAGTCTTTTCCTGCCTCCGTTACGTTTGTCCTCCTGAGCTTTCCTCTTTTCTCCAGAGCTCGAAGCAGCCATGGCCAGTTTGAACCCTTCCTCTACGGCGTCGCCGACTTTTTCCGTCAGGGTTGATCTCTCTTTCTCGTAATTCTTGTCCTTGAATTCGTGTTTGGGCTGGGCGCAGAGCCTCTCGAGTTTCTTTTTCTTTCTTTCGACAGCTTCCTCCTCTCTGGTCGCCTGCTTGTCGATCCAAGACTTGAGCCTCTTCTCCTCGTTTATATCCCTGAGACGTCGTCCGCTCAGGTCTCTGCAAGCCTCGCGATTTGTCGTCTTTTCTATCTGGGCTCCGATCGCTCGTAGCATCGACCCGAAGCCTCCTTTGCCGCCCAAAAGCCGCGGGACGATATCTGCCGTCCCATTTTCGCAAATATCTCCGTTTCTACCAAGACGCCCGTTGTGTAAGACGTAAAACTCGCCGGGTGAGACTCCCTGGGAAATCGAATTCTCGATTAAAATAATTTGCTAAGGATCTCTGAGGTGTTTCTGTCGTGTTTTATAGGTTAGGTATACTCACGGTCAACTCTGTGACTTTTTCTACAACTTGGAGGGTTGTGGCACCTTCGCCGAAAGTGTGAATGACTCGTCGAGCTCTTCCGAAGTTGATATTTACCTCCAACATGTTTAGGACTTTTTTTGTTTACTATTTACTGTCTACTGCGGAACTCGGTGATCTACCTGACTACGTCACAGTCGCGTCAAGTCAATCGACGACGAAAACGCACGTGGCTCCATCACGCGGCCGTTTCGCAAACTAGTTTGGCCGCCGCGCCAAGCGGTTCGAAAATTCAAATTTACTTCTTTTTTCCTAGCAGTTTCTTCTGTTCATTTATAGATTCGCAGATCCGCTTTTTCTCGGTATTCCAAAGCTATAGAGAATTACGATAATGATGGGGAAGTTTCTACTCGAATGACTTTTATCTTCCAATTATAACTTGAGCAACAATTATTTAACGAAGAATTTATTTGCCTCGGAAGAATTTTCTTCTACAAGCTGCAGCAAATCCCACTTCTATTTTCGGCCTGCGGTTAAATTTTCACGATCTCTTGGTCACGGTGCAGGACGCGTGGGCTGCAGCCATGAAACGGGCAAGTCTTGCGGGCGCAGGTTCATTTGCAATTTTGTAGAATGTTATTTGTAGTTCTTCTATCTGCGAATCTGAGAAAACGATAGTACGGTGGCCACACGTTTTACGCGACGAATCTCGCAAAGTATTTGTTGTTTCTGATCGATGAATTTGAGATCAGCCTGCAGGTTCTGGCGTTTGAAAGAATCGAAAAAAAGGCTCGAAATAAACGTAATTTTTCAAGCTCTGTTGAGAAATCGTGGTCAGGGGCAGGCAGTCCGTGTTTATACCAGCTGCCAAATGCCGCGGTGGCCCAAATTAACAAATTGGCGAACCGAATGCCCGAAAACACCTTTTATCCAGAGCTACAACATCGCGGTCCAGCGACAGGCTTAGAAACTCGGCGCGATTTCACCCCATGCCTTAATATGTGCGATTGCGAGGAAAACATCTAAAAGCCCCGAGTTTGTTTCTGTCGAAAACGTTCGGCCAGTTGGATGAAACGGCCTCGGGACTATCCCCGATTATCCCGAAAATGAAATTCCATCAGTACGAGTTGCGAATTCATGTGTACCTATAGAGATGCAGCTGGTGGCTATAGGCGACGATGAGACGCAAGTCGAATGTTCGGGGTACGGAAATTTCTGGTATTTTGCCAAACGCCTACATAACTATGATTATGACGTGCCGCGTGCCACCGATATTTACCACGATTATAGGTACCTACATACGTAGCTATACGTGTAACGCGTAAATATCCACTTTGCTCTTTCTTACACACCAGCTGGCGACGTGGGTTTTTCATTTTCTGTGCAATAGTCGAAGGCGACGTATGAAAATTGCGATAGAAAAACGTTGGAAATACAAATCTATGTACCTACCTCGCACAAGTCGTTCGCTAATTCGACTCTTCCTACCATTGCGGCAAAAATACATGAAACGATCTACATACGCGACGTGGGTTTTCCCAAATCCCCGACGAAGACCTCTGCAGAGCAACTGATCCCCTCGACTTGTTTGTAAATCGGAATAGTTTCCAACTGGATGTGTATATACCCAGGGATTAATTGACGGAGGTCGTTTATCGACAATATACATAATACGTATAGGATATAGCCGGATGTTTACAAGACCGAGTCGCGAAAAGAATTATACGATACAGCGGTTTGGCGTAGCGGATCGTCACGAGGAAAGTTCAATTTTGATCATCCAATGATTGACATGCATGCAGACGCTTCGCGTTTGCGAAATCGTCGATAGGTGCTGCAGCTTTTCTCGTTTCTTGCAGATCCGCGACAGTCGATACCCTGTACGAAATGAGAAGGAAAGCGAGAGGGGGCTGGTGGGTGGCGAGAGAAACAAAAAGTGTGCAACCTTAACACCGTTCTATTTCTTTCGATGCATCATCGCAAGCTCACGCTCACGCTCACGCTCACGTCCACACTACCGAAACTCCACCCCGTTCGTGGGTCGTTGGTAGGTATTATAGTTTTCATGACGCAAGATACCTACGCCGGATCTTCGAGAGGAGGAAGAGGAGGAGGAGGGCGTCCGCGTCCGGACGCCGGGCATCTTGGACGACGACGTGTACCGTGGCGGTTGTTCAGAACCGTACGAACTTCCACCGCGGCCGCAACCAACGATCACTGTGGGGTCAATTTTTCGAAAGCCTATTAAATTAAATTCCAGGGATACAAGGAGAGGGATAATAATATAAAGAAGTATCAAGTATACAGTCCGAGTGTCGATTCTTGATCAAACGACAAAAACATCTTTCTATTCAAACCCGTCGATCAACGATATAAAAGCAAACATGGTTTACGAAAGCGACTTCTACACGACCCGGCGTCCCTATTCTCGCCCGTTGGCAACCTCCTACAGCGTCACGGTCAGTAAACTGCAATTGACGTCCTTTAACTTTCCTGTGTCTGAAAAAAGGAATTCCGAAATTCAAGAAAGAGAAAAAGAGAGAAACTGAGAGTGCGTGAAAAGTGTGAGACGCGAGACAGATGAAAAAAAAAAAAAAAAAAATACTCAGGCGAGAGAGAAAGATACTAACGACAAATGTCTTCTTGTTTTACTCTGTGTGTCCTGTATTTACACAACTAACACGTCATCATGCTATACCGTCGATACTGCAGTCAAGTCAAGGATGCCGATCACGTTTTTCATTGTACGCCTAAATTTCGGGCTTTTTCAAGATCTTGGAATGAATTTGCCATCATTTTCTCACCGATCTGGTGGCATCTGATTTCGCATTTCTAATTATTCTTTTCATCGAGACGCATCTTTCGCTTGCAGAGTGTGAAAAGACAAACGAACGCTCAAGACGTATGAACGATATCTCGACTCGCGTTGCGACCGAATCGAACATTTGACACATCAGGGGATGAAAAATACTGATATCATAATATATCGTTATAATAATCTGGCTTTACGAAATGTCAATTGCTCAGATTCGGCGCAACTTCTTTCGCAGTCTTAACTTCCACACTTTACTCTTGACAACTATATATATTTCCATGGAATGTCCTCGCAGCGTCTCAGAATTGCCGTTAACCGAGAATATCGATCGATTAAGAATCGGTAGTCAGGTACCAGCTGCAGTCCGCCCCCTCGTTAGACCCGCACATTTTAAAATAGAAATAAAAGTTTGACTTTGACACTCGCCGCGTCTGGTGCATCATCAGTTGTTGCAATACCAGCAAACGGATTTCAGTTCGTTTCGTCATTTACTTACTCGGCGATTTGAATTGCTTTTATAAATAATTCCGAGAGGGTACTCGGGTCGCAGGTTGTCCTATTCATAGCTGAGCGCCCATTTTCCGGGGTCCAAGAGGTGTACAAACTTAGCCACTGGATCCCAGGGAATATACGTTCGTCCGACCAGCAAAGCGAGAAAGATGAATCGAAATCGCGTATCTCCTCTAGCCTGCAGCTGTGCAGCAGCCTCTCTGCAACTTGGATAGGTCAAACCCCGCGGCGACATGCGCCCATCGTATTCCTGTTCACCCGGATACGTAAATCGCCGGAACTCAAAACTCCGCGTGAAAGAGAAAAACAAAAAAGAAGAAAAAGGGAGAAAAATCTCGTATGTAACTCAGGAGCTCCTTCGAAGAATTTTCAAAGACGACGAACCGTCGACTTGGGCATACGCCGCGGAGTGGCATAAATAGAATCGTCGAGATGCGAGGAATAGTTGGATGTTTGATATTCTTCTAATCGTTATAGGGAGATGAGACGCAGGTTCGGTTGGGTTTATATTTGCGGTGTAAGTTCGAGGGAATATCTTTGGACGATAGATACCTAACCATACGAACAGCATCAGCTTTCTCGCGGAGTGCATTCTGCATTCGAATAAGTACGTGAAATGAAATTGAGCGACGCGATGGGGTGGCAGAGCAAAGCGCGAGATCCCGCGATGTCGAGATCCCGAGAGCGGAGTAAGCGTATAAGCATCGGGTGTTGCGTTACGCTGCCCTAATTTAGACGCGCGTCGTTTCGTCCCTTCCCTTCTCTCCTCCACAAACCATATCCTCCATCTCCATCTCCATCTCCATCTTCATCTTCATCTCCATCTCCATCTTCATCTCGATCTCCATCTCCATCTCCTTCTGGCTTCTCAACGCCCGCTCTCCCACTACCTCGACTTGTTCTTTTTTCTTGCGTGTGTATTCGTACGTTTGCGTCAAAGCACCGCGCGCGAATCGCGCCGCAAACTGTTAAGCACGGAATAGGTAGGTTGGAAATTCGCGGGTCGCGCAGGCGCCCCACGTCGAACTCGGTAGAGAAAAAGAGAGAGAGAAAAAAATCCCCAAACCAAAGCAGAAAAAAAATAAAAATAAAAAATAAAAGTAACAACATCTCGAAAGATTTTCGGAGCTGCGTGCCAACTTCGGGAATATACAACCGATGAGTGATTGTGAGATCTTCTCGTATACGATGAAATAATTTCATCAATTTATGACGTATACAGACATCAACGCCTGCTGCTCCGATATATATGCGAAATCTATAGCTCCTTCCTTCTCTATACAATGAAAATAATAACGATTTTAACAAGGATATCAATCAATAATATAAGGGAAGAGAGTCTGGTGTGGAAGTGAAGACGTCGAGGGAAAGAATTCTGGCTTCGAGGCGATGGAACGAGAAACCGAGAGAAAAGATCGGCGTCGAGCGAAACCAAAAGCCCAAAAAAAAAAAAAAAAAAAGTCGACTTGTCCTTTCGTCCCTATAAGGCAGAAATTTGCACCCGTTATTACAGAAGCGGGAGATGTTCCCCTGGGAGAAGGTCCCATTCGTACCGCGGCCGTCTCTGGTGGCGGAACCGTTTACCGTATGGGGTCGTAAGAAGCAGGACCCACAGAAAGAGTTTTACCAATACGTAACCCTCAAGGATAAAGAGGGTACCGTAAGAGGAAGAAATCCAGCCAAGGACGACCACACCAGACAGCTGATCGAGGGTGGCACTGTCTCGAAGATCGGACTGGACGCTGCCGCCGAACTTGCGGCCAGGGGACACGTTTACGAAAGAGGCGTTTTATCCAGGCAACCCGGAGCCGAGAGACACGCTTTCACACCGGCTACCGGACGGACCAAAATCCTTATGGCCTTGCAGAGACCCTCCTGGTACAAGTATTGAGTCCCAGGCGGAGAGACACGCCGACCCTCGTATAGCCGATCGGGGATCAACCTTCTTCTATATTCGCGTGAATTTGGATCTTTCGTTTTCTTTATTCTTTTTCTATCCTTCGGTTTATGGAGGATTCCGTGAAAATTTCGTTTTCCTAGATCTTAGCTAGACACCCCGAACTGAGGGTTTTCGTGAATCGTCAGATGTTTTTGAAATTTTTTTTAGTAAATTAGATATATATACCCGGACACCCTAGACGGATCAGCTTTTTAAAACGTATTCTAGACCGAACGACTGATTCCTCTTCATCGAAGTTGAAATCAAAGGATCCGAGGGTTGATTACTTTAGGGAGTTTTATACAATGTACTTATACATATGTTATACGAAAGTGGTGCTTAATAAGGTTAGAGGTAGAGATAGGAAATCAAGCATTTGTACACTACAACGCTTCTTAGACCTCGAAAGAGGAATTTCGCACCTACAGGCCGTCCGTGATTATAGCGTGTTGCATTTCAATATATATGATCAGAAATTTACGTACGTACAGGTATTCCATACCTACACAATATACATATATTTTTTGCATATTTTATCACGTTATTTTTGTAGCTACCCGCCCACTCGTCTTTCTCACTCACTCGATACGATATTTTTTTGAATATTTATCATTTCCTGTACATCCCTCAGCCACTTTCTATCCCACGTATACCTAATTACCAATATTATGAGGTACACATGCCAATGTACGAATATAATATGTACCATTGCAAAGAATAAACGTATCTCGTATCTACTTCCGAAAATTCAATCATTTTTCCTCCCCCTCTTCCTATTTTTCCCGCGAAATTGAAATTAATACAAAAAAACCCAGACTGCCCAGGTGGTTACAGAGGCGCTCGGCTATATTATAATGAACGGACAAACCGCTGAGGCGACGGTTGAAGAAAACGTAGCGATTAGGTAATTGACATATGGTAATAATTTCAACGTAGGTACAGATGAGCATACGGAAAATCTGAGACACCGCGATGGACGTCGTGACCACTACTGTCGGCGCAAAAAGTTTTGGCACCTTATTTCGAGTGACCATAACTCCTGTAAAAAAAATGATGGAGCATAGAATCAAAAACGGCCGTCAGGAGCCGAGTTTTCTGCGCCTGATGGTCATTAATACATTTCGATTGAAAAATCGTGTGGGCCGCTATGATCTCCGAAGTGTTGGAAAACGTAGTTTTCACGGAGTCAATCAGCGTACGTTGACTTCAACTCGTCACCGTTTGTCTGAAAAAAGGGTTAAAAATCTGCAAAAATCCAAAAAGATTCCCGAATCATTGACAAACATGACCGCGCTTTGGAATTTGAAAAATGTTCAAAAACCTGGACACCAGGTGAAAAAAAGTCCGATGATGTGATCCGGCGAACGGCTTGCTCTAGGCGAATCTGAGCTAGCTAAAAATTTTCGTTAAAATGTACACTATTTGATTCCGTAATTAGTTTCCGGCTCACAATATTAAGCTTGCAGTCATGGACGTCGATAGTTTTTTTGAATAACGAGGGGTTCCGTGTGCCTGAGTTGCGATATTCGTCGCTGTATTTCCCCTCTTTCCCCCCGCCTACCGACGCATTTGTTGCTCACGGTCTTCGGTGTATTATGTATGTGTGTACACGGACTGCGAGCAACAATTGCGTCCTCGGTATACTATATGTGTGTACGAGGACCGCGAGCAACAATTGCGTCGGCAGGCGGGAGGGAAGAGGGGAAAACAGCGACGAATATCGCGATTTAGGCACAAGGAGCCCCTCGCTATTTAGAAAAATTATCGACGCCGATTACAGCAAGATTGGTATTGTGAGCCGGAAACTAGTTACGGAATCAAATAGTTTATATTTCAACGAAAATTTTGAGCTAGCTCAGATTCTCCTAGACCAAGCCGTTCGCCGATTCACATCATCGAACTTGTTTTCATCTGGTGTCCAGGTTTTTGAACATTTTTCAAATTTCAAAGCGCATTTATGTTTGTGAATGGTTCGGGAATCTTTCTGAATTTTTGCAGATTTTTAACGCTATTTTTGGACAAACTGTGACGAGTTGAAGTCAACGTATGCTAATTGACTCCCATGAAAACTACGTTTTTCAACCCTTCGAAGATCATAGCGGCTCACGCAATTCTTCAAGGAAAATTTGTTAATAACCATAAGATGCAGAAAACTCGGCTCCTGACGACAGTTTTTGATTCTATGCTCTATCATTTTTTTTACAGAAGTTATGGTCACTCGAATTAGGGTGCCAAAACTTTTTGCGCCGACAGTAGACGTAACGCGCTGGGCGAGATAATGATTGTGCAGTTGGCAGAGTAGCTCGATTTAAATTGCCCAACCAGATCGACTCGATGAATAGAAAGAAAGAGATAGAGAGAGAGAGAGAGAGAGAAATATGACTATATAGATACAACAGCCCATGTCCCAAATATTTGACCAATAGATAACGAATATAGGTATACCTTGAATCCGTGCATATGTATGTGTCCGTATACCTACCTACCTATCCACTTTTGACAAACGGTCATGATGGAATATCACGGTGACGATCATGACGATTGGCCTGCACGTTGTGTGTCTACAAATATAAACATCGCCAGATATAACGATATAAAGTGAAATTAAATAAATCTACGTATATTATATCATTTGTGTGTATAAGAGCGAGAACCCCCAGCAGAGAGCCGACTAACCGAATTTCCCAATCCCCCAGACCCCTCCGAATAATTCGCATATCTTCTGCAGGTAGCGATCGTTTCTATTTTTCACAAAAGTTTCATCGGGCTGTGGTTGATTGTCGATTCTCCATTATGGTCTCCCTTGTTTGTGTTTCGTTTCCTTTTTCAAAACGAACGAAATAGACGTGAAATGAAAACATCAAACAGCGGTTGAATCACGCGATCAGTTTTCTTGGCCAAAAGAAATACGTCGCGGTCACCTACGCGGTTTTTTGACGGCAGGCGTCTCATTCGCGCCCGAGTTCACCGACCCTAAAATACCAACCGTTCCCACGTCTCCGGAATTTTTTTCGCATCTTTCCTCTACTGATTCGCGATTCTCCCGTCTCGTTTCTAAATTTTTCTCCATCACATACCGGACTGAATATTTTTCTCCTCGGTATGCATGTAACTACAGAAGAATCATTTCGTCAAAAGTAGGAACTCGCTACCTTGCCTGAAATTCCCCCTCTACATCTGCAACGCGCTGCACCTGCACCTCTACCATATTCCCAAAACCATCATTCGGGGATTCGGGCAAAGAGCCAAGCCTTCAGGGTGCTATTGTAAATTATGTAAAAAATACAGCCATCCTTTACAAGTATTGTACAATATTATCTGTAAATTATGGGGACGAGGAGAAGGGAGATGGAAATGTAAAATACAATTTGAAAATAAAAAGAGTCGTTCGTGGAGGGAGGAGGCGGACTGAGACGAGAACCTGATTGAAAAAAAAACAAACAAAAAAAAAACAAAAAAAAAGAAAAGAAAAAGAGAGAAATGTGCGTTACCTACGGATTGTGTACCCCGAATCTAGACACCCCGGCACTACGTGGTCCGTGACCTGCCGGACGTGGGTGCGAGGTCTGCCCAGGAGCAGTACAGCTACTCGTATACGAACTCGAGCACCTCGAGCTCATCCGCGGACCCGCGATCGTCCTCGGCCCGGCCCCAACGTACAACCTACAACCAGGAGCACGTGGTGAAAAGGGAGAGCGGCCCCTACGGCTCGTACTCGACGGAGAGATCGAGCAGCTCTTCGACCGGCGGCGGCCCCGGCGGATATCGTTCCACCTACGATTCCCACACCTCGGGTCGCCTACCCGGCGGCACTTCCTACCGCCACTATTCCTACCGCGTTTAGACTCACATCCCCACCCCCCTAACCCCCTAAACCCCTAAACCCCTAAACCCCTGAACCCCTAAACCCCTAAACCTCACGATTACCCTCCCACCCATGCCAAAACCCCATCCATAATTTATCCTCGACCGAGTTCCGCCAATGCAATCGTGTCCGTTTCTCCAGGGCATTTCGAAAAAAATTCATTCCGTTCTTTACTGATCGTTCTTATTGTTTCTCATAGTTATTCATACGGATATACAGAACACCGTCGCGGCCGATTGTGTTGGCGAAATTTTTGGCTAATTTCTTTATCTTTCAAATCATTTCTCTTTTAGACTTTTTATTTTGCTAAATCCGTATAGGGTAGTCGTGCAAAGTCCTGTTGAAATAAGCAAAAAAAAATTCTCATCCCTTGTAACAACGAAATATTTCATATGAATCTTATAGTCTTAACCGCAACCCACCCCGAGCTATTGTTAGCTATAAAATTTGAATTCCTTATGCTGCATTTAGATGAAATTAAAACAAATAGCATCGCTGTAATAATCACGCTGATCGAAAGATCTTTAAATTGCTGGATAAAACAAAAAAAAAACAAAAAAATATATACCTTACTTATGTATTTATTCATTTACTGTGTTCTCGTTTCATATACTATGATAATTAACAGCCTTTAATCCAGTTGCCATTTACACGCATGAGAATTTCCACGAGTGGAGCAAAAAGAATATAATTAACTGAAAAAGAAAAAAAAGAAAAAAAAGAAAAAAATGAGCCAAACACGAGACACCTTGCGTTGTTGTGTTAGAAAAAATGAATAAAAAGAAAAAGAAAAAGGAAAGGAAAAAAAAAAGCAAAAATGTACTAAGATAGTGAGTAGAGACAGGAAATAACTATATTATATACTTATATAGCACGTAAATGCTTGCGATCGCGCCATTAATAACAATGTTATGTTTAACAATATTAACACGAGGGCGAAATATACAATAATATATAAATATACGTTAACAAAGAATAACTTGATATACTTGATAATTAATTTAACATCAAATCTGATCGCTATAGACACACAACGGGAATATTGGCCAACTACTAGTATATATATATACTGTTGTACATACATGTATATTATAACATACGCGGAGCAATGAATATACAAGTGTGTAACTGAAAAGAAATATGAGAATGATCTATATGAACGTAATATACCTATATGAATATATATATTACACGTACACACACGATTAATATCCGTCATTGCCAGTATACGTACGTGAAATATCACCTGTTAATCTCTCGTTGTTTCCATCGTGTATATATACATGTAGTAGTACTAGCGGGGACAACTTGTCAAAGGTACACAACTCACGCACACACGCACACGCACACGCACACGCACACGCACACGAGACACACACAACACGCAAAAAACATTACCTATGAACACGCACGCACAAAATGACACATCGCACGTTGCACCCAGCTCGCTTGTCGCAGGATTAGAGTACGTAGGTATATAGGAAACGTAATATGTAGTAGATATAGCAGCTCTATAGGCATTATAATGAACAGTAGTACGCTATACAAGTAGAAGGCGCACGTGGAATGAAAGATCATTAATTATATACGAAAAAAGATACGTAATAATTAGAGGATATGCGATTAATATGATACCTCGAAGCGGGTAAAAACAATGATGATGATGATAATGAGATATAGAATGAACAACAGCTTTGACAATTAGCGAGACTAACTAACCCCATGTATTTATTTATTTGTATCTATATTGTCTCCCATGTGATCCTCGCCCTTGCACCAACCGCCACCACCACCGCCGCCGGGGTATCGTCAATCTCTAATAACTCAACAAATATACCGCATCAATACGAATTCTGATCGACTCCGCTACGGTGCAGAGCCCCACGATAGTACCTCTTTCCTCCATCATTCAGGTGAGCCGTCATTAATATACCTACCTTCGATTCATTAATTCAACAACGAATACTATAAACAACTCGACTCTACCTATACTCAAACATATTTATAATATAGACACCCTTGATCGAACCGCCATAACTATGCCGTATTACAATTGACGATTAACGCTTCTTAGACGCTAAAAAAAAAACAAAAAAAAAAAAAACTAATCGTTACACACTCACAACAATTGACCCCACGCTAAAACTCCACGCGTTATTATTACTATACTCACTCGACTAATTATTGTCATTCGCTCCTAAGCTAATCGGATATCACGGGTCGCACGAGGCTTCTAAATACGCTTTTTGCCGAATTTCAATTCGTCTAATAATAATAATATGAATAATATAAATAATCAATGCGTCAACGAACGCGTAGGTTTGAAAAATAAAAATTAAATAAAAAACGGTTAACGCTTGAATCCGCCTCTAAATACGCACGCTTGATGCGGGAAGGGGGGGAAAACGTAGAGAGAAAAAAAAAAAAAACGAAAAAAAAAGTAAAAGAATTAGTAGGTATAGGATGAAATAGTCAAAGGTAAATAGCAAAATTGTCCCCTGTAACAACGACAGGTGAGGACATATCCTCATTTGCCGTACGTGGCGCATAAACGACTGGTGACCTTTGTCCACACGCCGATTCATAGCCTCTACCACACCGGGACACCGATACCAATAAGGATTCATTCGCGCGTAAGACCGAGCGTACTAGCCGCCGAATACAACAGGATAAGAGGACTGCCGAGGACCTCGAGCAAGTCGTACACCGAGAAATATCTTAACTCGAAAGACAACATCGTAAGTCCAACAAACGCCACATTCATACTTCCGACAACAATGATTACCAACGATAGGTACCAATTATCGTCGCGTAACATTATTCACCTATACATACATGATACAGTGATACACGACAAGATCATTGCTCTAATTTGCTCTCGATATCGAGTATCGCAGCTTCAGTGGCTGTAGGTATAGGATATAGGATAAATAATGACAGGGTGCCTGACGAAATGGTGAATTAACTTGAGCTATTCCGTCGCAGTACTTTGACGACGAGACGCGTCAGATCCGGGCCAAAGCCGACTCCCTTCTACGGCGAATCCATGTCTTCGTACCCCGACCATCGGCTAGGTAAATACCTATATGAAGATCTAACCTAGCCGCGGAACGGAGAACGGTATACTCAAGTTGAACATTTTTCTTACAGTGATTTCCACGAGGAAATAATCCCCGAGCGTATGCGAAGCGACGATTACATCCGGCGACTATTAGGGGCGCGTAAAAACGTCCAGAAGGAGATCGAGCTTTCGTCGTGGTACACGGTACCCGAGCAACGCAACTTGGGCAAGGGTCATTTGGCGAGTGTCGAGTACGTTGCCGGCAAGCCCCATTCCCGCCGGAGGCCATACTACAAGCTCGCCGACCTCAGGCAGGCCGATGTAAAGAACGACGTGAATCTGCTCAGTTTCTATAGCAAGAATCGCCAGGCTGCAGCTAACGCTTGTGAGTACCCCTGCGCCTTATGGTCGAATGCTCAAAATTCAATTACGCATACGGCCATAATTCGCACATTGGTATCCAACGTGCAATTTCTTTCGCATATGATTTACGTCTTTTCTTGCAATCAAGTAGCGTACGATGAAATTTGCGTACTATAGGTGCCAATGTGCGAAAATCAACGACACTCCATCACAGCACACAAAACACGACACTATGATGATTTCAAACATGGACATATACACATGCATACGTGGCTATATACCTACCTATTTACAAGATTGTTCAGAGAGATCGAGACTTGCTTTTTGTTTGTTATAGAATATATATATTAAACACAACACATATACCTACTATAGGCGTGAATTGTTATGGATGTTTGAGTTTCGGACTGTCGCTTGGACTTTATGGAATTCGTACTATACGTTGGTGTTGATCTTTGTTATTGTAAGATTTTTTTCAAAAGTTCAAAACTCGTGATTTACGTGTAGATGAGAGGAGACAGGAGAAAAAAAAGAGAGAGAAAGAGAAATGGAAAAAAAGGAAAAAAAAAAAAGAGAAACACGGCCTCGTGACGCCGTTGTGTGGATTTTTGGTTTTTGTCACCTTGTCTCATTGTCTCCTGTGTTTCTGTTTAACTCGCTATTATTTCTATTACTTTTGTTATTCACGTTGTGCCTAATCGTATTATAAAAGTATATAAATGCGAAAGGTTAATTACTACACATTTAAACAAAGACTTGAAACAAAAAATTCGAGATCATTACGCAGGAAAAAAACGCAGCTCTTCGATCTACCTCCCGGTGGAGGGACTTGCCAATTGCGTATACGTATGTATGTGCATTTCGCTCGCGCAAATTGCGGAAATGACGATGAGAGCTCGTAGGGTACTGGTCAGGTCGGGGCACACGGGAGACATATTTGGGTAAAAAATGGCAAGTGGGTTCGAGGGATATTTTGAACGTTTCAGGCCAGGGATGGAGAGAGCGAGTTCCCGAGCTGAACGAAGATCCCGCTAAGTTGAAAACCGAGGAGGACGGTCCCTTGCCCGAACTGACGGAGGACTAGAGCCCAGAAATATCGAGATATTTCGATACCGAGATGATCAAAAAATCACATGTTACCGTTCGAAATTTGCAATGCCATTGCCAATCGGTCCAACGTTCGAATCGACAATTTTAATGAAAATTAAAACGATAACGAATACCGCCAATCTATATTTCATTGGAACAAAAAAACCTTTTTCAAAATTGACGAATCTCCAAATTTTCCCCATATCAACTCACACGACCATTCGTGACAATCGCGATGATCGTACAGTGATGATAGGATATATAATTAGATAAGAGCTTTGCTGATGAAAATGAGGATATAAAACAAAAACGACATATAAAATAAAAAATCAAATTCACAATGACTTGCGTTGAATGATTGACCAATTCTGCTGCAATGTGTGACGATGTCATGTGTCTGCCTCTGCACGTGTATATAAGTATGATATACCTGCGTATACCTAGGTATATATACCCAAAAATACATATTGAGTATATGCTTCTCGAGGTAAGCGTCTTTTATCTGCGTATATCTTGTATGTATGTACTCATGTTATGTCCTTGTAGTAGTAACATCCGTCCGTTGGTCGGCCCATCGTGTAATTGATACGTGACATACGTGTGTCTGTGTGATAACGTGGTTAGAATATTATTAATTCACGATTTTTCTAATTTTTCATCTGCAGGCAATCGCATTTATACCACTAATTGCAATTTTACGTAATCGCAGTCCCCCCTTTGACCCCCTTTATTATTCATTATGTTCATTTTCACGTGAAATCCGATTGCTGTAAATATTCACACGTGTCATACCTCTATCATCGAATTGCACATCGTCGATCGTGTTAATTAATAAATTAATTCGTTTAATAACTCGATTAATCGCAGATAGCTGCAGCTGCAGTAGTCGCTTCGATCGCATATTATTATATACATTTATGTATCCAAATGAAATATCAAAGTAATCAGCACTAAACTTACGTGCCGTTTTTTTTTTTTTTCATTTTCATTTTTTTCTTTCCACGCTAATGAGAAAATGAAAAATATATATATTTATAGAAAAATTTGCAAAGTGAATAGAAAAAATAAACAAACGTGTTCACCACCCATACCGCAAGTCGACTTTGGGCTGACTAAAATCATCTCACGTTGCATCTTGTCTGTATATCCTGTAACGTTTTGTGTGCTCGAGTATGATTTCTGACCAATTGAATTAATAAACATACATTCATACGCCCGTTGATAATATAATCGTAATACTACCCTCTTTCTGTACATATATATGTATGTATACGTTTTGTGTATTTCACAGCTCCGGCTAGTCCTCTCACCGAAAGAGAATTAAGAAAGGGTTAGTAGAGCTATACCGCACTTTATTCAATGTATATTATGTATCGGAAGTTAGCGACAAATTATTAAATCCATAAGTCGTGTAATACTGGTTAATTATTCGCAAAGGAACGAACGGATCGAACTCGATAATTCCTAAGTATCCTGCAGTAGCTATAGGAGTCCGTCTAACAAATTGTGCGTAGATTTTAGTTTGACGTTCGTATGTCTGTTCGATTTCAGCACGAGCAGTCGAACCGGAATGGGTCCCGACACCGGCACCGAGGAAGGCTGCATGTAAGTGTAAAGTAATAACGATTAACCGATATTATAATATATAGGGACGTGATTGGATCATGGCTCGTTTTGCATCCAACTAACAAGGCGTCGTTCGTTGTCTTTCCTGCACTATGCGTTTTTTAGCTCCTCCACCACAACCAGAGCCCGTGCAAGAAGAGCCGGAAGTAGAAGAAGAAGTCGTGGCTACAGTTGCTGCGGAACCGGCACCAGTCGAGAAAAAGAAGGAAAAGAAGGAGAAGAAGAAGGAAAAAGAGGGTAAACCGTTGTACAATCATGTTGAAAATTGGTCGTTAATTGTTATACGTTGTTACCGTTAATGTAGTATACATATAGGGATGATTGTCAGCATTGTACTATGAAAATGGCATGAGTGCGACATCTTGTCATGATTTATAGTATGAAATATGAAATACACACGTTCGTATAATATATGAGACACGATTTTCACAGGCCGATTTATCGATGATGTTCAATGGGTAAATAATAATGAATGAAATTTCACAGTAAAGAAGCCTGACGAGGAGGCGCTGAGAAGGGCTGCGGAAGAGGCAAGGTAAAAGTCTCTTCTTTCATATCATCAAATTTTATGGCAAGGATGAAATGAACCTGCGTTCCGAATCCTTCAATGATCGATGTCTGAGATCCAAGTTAACGATTGGGAAATTTTTCAGGCTCGAAGAAGAACGAAGAATCGCAGCCGAGAAGGCAGCTGAGGAGGCGAGAATCGCGTTTGAAAAAGCTCAGGAGGAGGCACGTCTGGCGGAAATAGCTGAGCAGGAAAGATTGGAAGCTGAGAGGATAGCCGAGGAGGAAAGACTCGAGGCGGAGCGTTTGGAAGCCGAAAGGATAGAGGAAGAGGAACGGTGCGTGGTGTCTCCTGCAGACTGATAATTGAGACTAATTAATATCCTTCGAACTGGGAAGTTTGATAAATGTCCTGTGATCCACAGCTTGGCGGTTGAGGCGGCAGCAGCCGCGGAAGAGGAGAGGGTCCAGGCGCAGAAGGCACTCGAAGAGGAGCTGAAGAAGCAGGAAGAAGAGGAGCGACTTGCGGCGGAAGCGAACGCAGCTGCGACGGGTCTGGTGGATGCAGGTGGAGCTTCGCAGGGTGAAGAGGAACCAGAAGAGGTTGAAGAAAGGCAACAGGAACTCGAGGAGAGGGATATCGAAGCAATCGTCGACGAGGAGCCTCAGGTGTGAAATTCGTATTTTTATTTTGTAACCGAGTGCGAATTAGATTGACACAAATACGAATGTGGATTAATCTTCGGACGTGTTTGCAGATCGAGGAGGTCGCAGTGCCGGAGGATGACGTAGCCGATGGAAACGCCGGAGCGGAAACGTTCTGCGAAGAGCCCGTCGACGTCGAAGGTGGAAACAGCCAGACCGAGGAACCCGTCGCCGAAGTTGTGGCCGACGAGACTAAAATCGAGGAAGTTACTTCCGGCGCCGAAGACATCTGGGGCGACAACGAGGACGCGTAATTCATTATGGTCGAAATAAAAATAATATCGTAATAATGTTAGTGTATAAGAAAGAAGAAAACTCGAATGTTCCTCTCCGACTCTCTCCCGTATACCTACCTGCAATCGCGTTCTCACTTTGATACATAGTTTTATATACATACACATGCAAACGATTGATTTCATTTATTTATTTATTTAATTATTGATTTTCATCGCGGACGGAATACTTGGCGAATAATCGACAGCGAAATGATAACAATATATGTATATATATATATATATATATAATATAAAAAAAGAAGCCAAGGAAATTGGGACGGATTTCAATTTACGTTGGGTAAACTGTTCAAATTCTAGTCCTGGGTGAAATTTAGGAAAAAATACATCGCGTCCATTCGTTATTCCCACCTATGCTGAAGCCGCTTGTTAATTAGACGAGGATACAGATCGATCGATACTTGTACGTACAATAATAAGATGAAGAAAACAAAGAAACGCACAATCGTATCCGATTATATCGGAAATGAAATACGAATTTGGGATAACGTAATTGTTACCGAACGAGTACTACTTTGATCTGTACTTATTGATAGAAAAGTGCTGACCATTGATCTGTATCGATATGAAAAATAAAGATAAATATAAAGTAAAAAGTATTATAATGTCTATTGTTGTAGAAATGGAAATCTTACCGCGTACATACCTAAACACGCAAAGAGATAAATATATTATACCTATATTTGTATATGGTAGGTAGATGATATCGTAATATACGTAAGACGCATATTGTGTTCCGCAGATGTTACGGGATTAGATAATATCTTATTTTCGATCCGTGTTTGTCGCTGCGATTAGGATCTAACGGCGTAGGAGAAGAAAAACAGAAAATATAAATATACATATTGCACGTAGCTGGCGTAAAGATTAGAGCAAACTAAGCAGAAGAAGAAGAAGAAGAAGAAGAAGAAGAAGAAGAAGAAGAAGAAGAAGAAGAAGAAGAAGAGCCAAAATCAATATACGTCCTCGTTGTATTGTATACCTTTTAATGGTGTGACAATCATTCTACGTGTGTAAGCCGTTACATATCCAGATACGATTTTAATCTATTTCCAACATCTTTTGTCTACGATTCTCTGTACCGTATACTAGAAAATACATATACGTGCCAAAGTATTTGGATCAATAGATGTTTTCATAAAATCGATTACACCCGACACGGTCGTGATTCCCCACATCCAGTACAATTTTCCAAAGAATAGATATAGTACGATATCCAACGTATATGATTGAGAATTTCGTTTTTATTCTTATTCTTATTTTGATTTTCTTCTTCTTCATAGGAATAGTCAATGTGTACCTTCGATCGTAGTATAAGAGTAACGTTTCGTTCTATTCGCGTACATCGCGGCACATTGCATGCATGTGTGTACCTACGTACGTCCGGCATTCGTTCTTGGCACTGGGGGCGTATCGATCTGATTATTTATAAATCCGTAACTAAGGTCCGCGGGAATTGATCGGGAAGGAAATATCGACGGAATAAGAATGAGGATAATTCCAAAGGCACGTAATCAGAAAATCCAATGCGCAATAACAGCTGTACGTACACGTCTATAAATAGGACGAAACATTTCGCGTAACTCCTAGTTACATCGCCTGTTATTCATGAATGAACGCGAATCGACCAATGAAATAAGAATAGAAAAGGAAAACGGGTAGAGTAAATGAACGAAATATCACGTCAGTATTACCAAACGGACACGGACGGTCGCGAGATCGTTCGTCTTTGCGAAAACCACGTAGGCCACGTGCATCGGGAGTCACGTGCAGTGCGTATAGAGATTCGTAAAAATATACGTGGCTAGATGTTTTCATAGTCGAAAGTCAAAAGTCAATCTCTGCCGCCCGATACAGCCACGTGAATAGGTGAAATGAAGATCCATAGGGGGTGGTCAGAATGAGAAAAGGGGAGAATATCAAGAATGAAATACGTAGAGGGAAAGGGTTCGCGTGACCGAAGGGCATTCGTGATTTCGAGTGGTCGAGTTAGAAGATAGAGTACATCCTCGGATAATACGGGGTCCGTTGACGTCACCGTTCGCAACTATATTACATATACTGGTCTACAATGGTATTTACCTATAGGAAAATATCGCGACCTCTTGTCTGCAGTAGACTCGTCGTACCTATCAATCGCTCCTTTTCAATTCTTTCATCCCTCAGACTCCATCGACTATCGTAATCCATTTTGACTGCGGGTTTTCTCTCATACATATAAATAAACAATCTAGAGTAACCATATATTGAGGAATTCTCGTTCGCGCTACGGGGGCTGATGTATAGTGTTCCATATTCTTGTGCGTTTATAAGCGAAACGAGTATAGGTATACTAAATATAAAACCGCGGCATCGTAGGGTACGCGCTTTAAAAGTAGAAACAAAGCTCAGATAGACAATGACGAGGCGTAGGTACATAACACGAGGGCCGCAACGTTGAGGAAAATTTGCAACGGTAGGTTCGCCTGGCAAGTAGCTTTATATAGAACCAAGTTTTCGAGACGATTCAAGGGCAAAAGTCTGAAGCGACGAATCTGTCTAACGTCCTCGTCGTCGGGCAGAAAGTATACTTCGGCTGAGCATGGCCGTTAAGAATTTATCGCCTGCGGTATGCAGCGCGTATATCCATCCCTCCGGTCCATGTAAACATCGCGTTCGCGTTGTACGAAAATCGAAGCCCGACATTCCACATCATAGACACACCATCTCGTTTCTTATACGCACACCCCGAACCGAATCATCCACTGGTGATTACGCAAGTTCATGCAGCTGCGGAGAGAAAGATGAGGCGAACGACGACGACGCCCGGCGTCTCCTCTCCTCGTCATCGATTATATCGAACAACGTCCGACGTCTGGGTAGGTAGGTATATACATACAGGACTTGCCCCGAGTATACAGGGTGAGTTTTCTCCGGGGTTCTGAGAGGGTGTGGCTTGAATTGGGTGAGACACCGCCTTCTTCTATTCATAGTTGTTAGTATCGGAATATTATTCCTCGCCTACTGTCAGTTATAATTGTTTACTGGGCTCTAACGCAGACTTGTTGTGTGTATCGATGGAGAAGGTGGTCAGTTCGAACACCCAATGTGATACTACCCGAATGGATCAATATTATTAAGGCTTATTGTTAGTGTCATTGCTTCCTTTACACTATCATCATAATGCAATATGCGATCAGACTGTTTGTTGACTTGATCTAGATCGCCGGGAATAATAGATAGATTTGGGAATAAAGGTATCTCTACATGAATGGAGAATATTTTCTTGACAATAACAGGTATGAATAGAAGAAGGCCGAGCTTCGACCAATTTAGACCACACCCTCCCAGAACCCCGGAGAAAACTCACCCTGTATAGCGGAGACTTTCATCTACCTGCTCCTATCAGGAGGTGGGGGTTTCGGAATAAGAGGAATGACATTTTTCCTCGACGTCTTTCCAGTTTCCGGTAATGTTCGATTCGATGGCAAACGAGAATCATGACCTGCAGGGTGCCGAGGTATAGCCGTGGTATAAACGAATACTCGTAGGTATTATATTAGGTATACATCCAACGTAGGTATAATATAATGCGCTTGTATGTATAGGTAGGTACCTACATACGATCATGTGTGACACGGTTGGTGTTTCGATACGCGTGTATACTACAGTCGCAGGACTATAATCGCATTAGTTTCATTATCTGTTAATACCGCGTGAACATGGGAGAGAAGCGAGGAGAGAAGCCGGGATATGAGGACAGCGGGCGAAAGCCAGACCTTGGATTAGGAAGTATTTCAAGTATAAAACTGTTTACCTCAACAAAACTGCGAAACGCGTAGGTATTATAAGAGAGACAAATATTCACTATATCCAATATAGATCCGTGCGTAGGTATAATACGTATAGGACGTAAGAATTACTAAATTACTCCTTTTACCTAAAATATTCCTCCTGCGGGGTACGACGACACATCCATAGTTTATATAGCCAGAGAGGATGAAATAGAGGGCATGATGTCGTAAAAAGTTCGATTGACGCGTATCTCTAATTGGATTCAAAAACGTCGAATGTAGCATAGCAGCCTATATACATAGAGGGTGAAAATGGACGGGCGCTAACGGTTCCAACATTAGATTTCGTTCGGGGGTGATCGCCTACTGACGTCACCGGGGTTGCTGGCGCCAGCAGCCACCACCCCCGACTTTGTCGGTCTGGAATGACGTCACTCGGGGAGGGGGTGGAAGCCTGGAATGGTGTGAGAATCGGCGCGACACGTGCAGCCGCTGCCTCGAGTCCGCGAGACGCCGTTCTTCGATATAGCTTATCGCGGATGGGAGAAAAAAGAGCCAAGGAGAGACGCGGGACTCTGGATTCGCTTGAATTGCATTAAAAAATGGAATAAAAAAATAAGGGCGGCGATACACGAGATAGAGACAAATGCATATTTCGGTTGACGTAATGAAATGTTGTGGGTGTAGTAAAATTCGCGACGATTGTATTCACGTTGGGGCTGGCGAGAAGGAGGCGTGCGATGGAATTTTCTCTGACGCGCGGGGATGATGTTGATAAAAAGGCTTTTGCGTCATACGCCGAGCTAAACAAGCCCGTCTAGCACGAGGTACATAATGCCTACGGCCACCAACCATACCGACCGCGACCGACAACCTACTTGTGTACATATAGGTACTATATTTATATTTACTTGGTGAGATACACGCGGGAGATGAAAATTAAATATAGTTCCAACCCCCCGACCCGGCTCTCCATCAGTCGCGATGATATTCGCCCGGAGATATCCTTGCGAAACGGAATGCGAAATGTAATTGCAACCGTAGCGTTGACGCTTATACACCTTCCGCGTTCGTCGCCTGCCGGCTATAAAACGAAGAAATTTATACGCGGCGAGGTGTCTCTTCGGCCGAAACGCGGATTAATAAATTGAAAACTAGAGAAATCCCTATCGAGATCGAGGGAAGAAAATTAACTGTGTCCGGTAAATGGAAAATAGAATGATCGTTGAATAATATTCGCCGTGGGGCTTACATATCCCACATGTTGTGCACCCTGGTGCAGCAGCATTGATTTCCCTAAAGCTTCGTCGACGAGCGTACATCCGACTACCGCGAGGAGGGAGGCCAGGATGTCTGGGCGCAGCAAGCCGCGGCGAGAGGCTGACCTCTTCCCTCCTGTAAGATCGAACACGTTCCAAGAGCGTGAGGCGTGAGTCGTGACTCGCCGAGGGAGATCTATTCCTGCTGGAGCAGGCGAGAATTATCTCGGAATTCCTCCCTCCTGTCCTGTGTATACCTACATATATTTATAGGTATAACAACGAACGGCGATAGGATGTATACACGCGCCAACCACGCGTGATGCTGAACAACAAGTATATCCAAAAACGGCATTTATCCTCTCCTCGATATCGTCACGAGGGATCTCGAATCGCGGATTCTGGATTCCGAATACCCCAACGCGGTTTTCTCTCACCTGCAGTATTACCGTGAGGAAAACAAAGTCGTTTGTTAAGCGAACGATCGGCGATAAAGTTTCACTCGAATCTTGCCAACCGATCGACACGGATATTTGATATATTTTTATTTTTATTTTTTTGTCAGCATATTCGCTGCAGCTGCGTTGGTAAGCGATAAGATTAAGGGATAGAAAAAGCGCGTCTTCTTTATTGTTAATAACGGAAAGATGATCGATTATCTTCGACGACGGATGTATGTAATTATAGGTAGATAGACGTGGACGTATATTTCTTTTCGCGTAGGCATTAGACACATGCAGGTATACATATGCATATAGGTATGTTCATAGGCAATCGATAATATCCTCGCGCGGACTAAAATACCCTTTCGGTTGTTAGCCGTTCGCGTATAGCTTATGTACGTATACAGTAATACAGTATACATATAGATATCTAGATATCTACATGCGTACGCCTCGCGGGTTTACAATACCGTCGAACTCTGGGCGAACGATAGATTCGCGACTAGGACGATGTTATACCTATAGATGCATGGAGAAAAGAAACCCCGGAGGAAACATTCTCCGATTATAGATGAATAATTTGGTTCTTTGTCCCCTTCGTGTTTAAATTCAATCGTTATCCGCGTACACATGTAATATCTGGAGTCGATTTATACATAGCAGAATTCTATTGCTACCGCGAACCTTTCGCGTCACGTTTTCAGAATAAGAAAAGAGGAAAAAATGTCATCAACCGCGCACATCGTATCGTCCTCGCGTCCGCGAAATTTAAGCCCCTCAAGTAAATGTATGTACATACTCGTATATGATCGGTGATTAAAATCTGCGTAGGTACTCAAAGTATTTTCGGATGACACAAGGCAGTTGGAGAAAAGATATGATATCAGCATTGACGCACGCGTCTCTCTTTGCAATCTCTTTACGCAAATGGTAAATCCTTCACCTGTTTCCAACTCCTCAAGTTTTATCGAAATCGGTCTGGTGATAGCTAATTTTATATCGGAGCTTGATATAATGATTCCACAACTCCGAATTACACCTATCGAAGATCGCCGCAAAATTGAGGCACAATTATTTCCTTCTCCGAATATACACAAGTTCGCATTAAATTCAACTTGTTGGAAATTCTTATCGTTTTATCGTACCACTCCATATGTATACAAATTTATTGGGAAAAGAATTGTATGTACGTATAATACGCGGCCGCCTGATTTTTCATCTTCAATGACTCATTGTCAATGGTATAGAAGAAGGAAAACGGTATTAATGGGAAGAGGAAGAGAAAAAATTTCGCGGGTGGGCAAGATTTTTGCGGCTCAGAATGTTTATAGAGCAGATATGAAATGCGGCAGAGCTTGAATTGGGATAAACAAGGTTATATACGCGGCTGAATCGGGATCAGCCACTACGAAAACATTCACTCGACTCGCACTCGACTCACTCGATACTCTCGACGCCGTAAAGCTTGCGGATTTTAGAAAGAAAATATTTAGGCCGGAGTGGCGAAAGAGATAAAATTTACAGCCTCGCGATGATCGTCCTTCGTCGATTTCCCGCTCCTCTCCTCCTTCCTCTTCTTCTTCTTCTTCTTCTTCTCGCCCCACGCGAAATTGCTATAGTCTCAATTTCCGATTGTTATCTATACGTTTCTATTTTTCCGTATCGTCCGAAACGTACAAGATTTATTTTTCGTGATCGAGGGAGGATCTATCTTGCGGCGTATCATGCCCAGTCGAGCCGGTAAATAATTGTGTAAATCGCGCGTGTTTCGGGGACGAATCGCGGCGCTCCGGACGCACCGGGATGTCGAGGTGGCGGCGTCGCCTCGCCAGGCGGCCGGTCGAACTCGGTTCAGTCAGTTAGTCAGTTCGTGCGAGCGACGCCGTCCCTTGTGCACGACGTGGTAGTCCCGCGACATACCTACCTAGCGCAGTGAGAATAAATCCCAAGTTGAGCATCGTTCGTTGCCTCGCTATCTGCACGTCCTTCTCCTCCTGCCACCCGTGCCTACCGAGGAATTGAACTGTGCCAATTGAGATTCGCGGCATCTCGAGCCCGAGATAGTCAGTCGCTGTCTCCTGTGTCACGTTGTCACGTTGTCACGTTGTCACGTTGTCACGTTGTCACGTTGTCACGTTGTCACGCTGTCGAGGGTCAAGGGTTCCGTATTCTCGCTGTAAGGTGCATACCTCGCCTTGTGAAATAAACGTGACCTACGTCAACCCCCGCCGGGAGTTCGTTCGCCACGTTAGATCGAACTCGAGGCACAATTATACACGTCTATACGATCTCCAATACCCAAAGGAATTTAAACCCCGTCCAAACGCTGCTGGAATATTTTCCGAGGATATTTTCTAAACGTCAAAGTCGACGCGTGAATAGTCGTCTGCCCCATACGGATAGTCAGAGGTGAGTCAACTTGCTTGTTTTTATTCAATTTCAATCAATTTGTTTTTTCTCTTTTATCCTCATATTGTACCTATACGTATTTCACTGTATATAATATTGTATACATTTTTTGAACGATACATTTACCTATCATGTGTATATGAATTATGATACTCGAACCGCTTTTTACTCTGCGATTTATACATTTGTCATTGTTTACATGAAATTCAATATACAAGAAGTATGGTTACGATGCTTTGGCATGCGATTTTTCACCTCCTCTCTTCGATTTTTCAAACATTATACTATCGAAATTTTTTCTTTCTTTTTCATTTCTCCTGTCTTCTTTCACTCTATATCTCTACCTCTTTGTACCTTATACAATTTTCGTACACACATACGTATATACGTACACTTTGCCTATACTATCTTATCCTATACGTAGGCATATGTATGTACGTATACACGTATGGGAAAAGCATGATATCAGCTATGAGAAAATTTTGAAAAAAAAAAACAAAAAAACGAAACGAATCGAAAAATAACAATATAAACAAAACCAAGCCTGAAATTGACTGTGGTTCAGTAGCGACAAATACACCCGTCGAGATTTAAAACACAAGTAAGTATCGCTTGGTATGTTTTTCTTTGTAACAGGTTGACTTCATTTTACATCATCCTTACCAAAAACAAAAAAAAAAGCAAAAAAAAAAAAAAAGAGAACGAAAACGAAACCAATCTCAATCAGTATAATCTCTATACCTATACCTATATACCTCTACCTCTACCTCTACCTTTACCTACCTACCTGCCTATCTACCGCTCGCTGCAAGGGGCTACTCTTGCAGTCTATCGTTTTAAACTAAAAAGCTCCGCTTCGCGATGCAGACTCGGAACCAGCCGCAGACTGTCCAGTCTATGCCCATCATCGTTCCAGGTATAATATTGTCATGATTATTATCGTTATTATTATTATCATTATTATTATTACGTCATCATATACTTATACTTGTATATTATATACGTACGCTTGATATCCTATTCGGATGTCGGAGAATGAATTATTACAATCCCGCCGATTATCTGCCTTGTACATCATATATAAATACAATCTACGCGTATTCCATTGCTTCAACGAAACTATCTATACACGTCGAGATACGCGATGATGATGACTAGATATACTATTAGGTAAGACGGGAAAAAATCAAACAAATTCTGATCAGCTTATGTAATTATTGGAACCATTTGGAAAAGATACGTTGAACGTTGAATGCAATTACATGCAAACTTGTTGTCGAGACTCCTCTTTCTTCTTTCCTTTTTATTCATTTAATAAACAACTGTTTTTTCCTTTTTTGTAAAAAAAATATCCAAGTGAAAACAAAATACTTGATGTATATCGCTACATCCGGTGACGGTGGTGGTGCGGTAAGGAAAAGCACGTGACTTGATACTTTGCATCGATAAGAATTCTGAAATACTTGAACCAGCGCGAAACGGGAAAATGTGTATTGAAAAATAAATAAAAATGTACGCAGATACCGGATGAGGATTTTGATGAAATAACTATTTCCATGTATGTACACCTAATTAGAGGGATCGACTGATCGTTTGATGTTTAATTTCTTTCACATTATAGGATCGCTACCAGATATCGCCGTCACGATGGTTTCCGGGCGAGAAATTCACGGCGCTTTCAGGTGGGTGGCATTATGCAGACCGCGCAAAAGTTGCAAATTCTTATACATATATAATGATCCCTATATTCAATTACGTAATCCCGGCTGTATAATGGCAATTAATCAAACGAACCGTGACACAACTTGCACTTGTCCTCTATTTGTATTATTTACAAGTCCGCGAGATCAAATCAACGAGAGTATTATACCTATTATGATTTATAACCAACGTCGATCCTTTAGGAGTCGAAAAAAGAAATTCCTCCGCATCTGTAACATCCGCGAGTAAGCGTTTCCGGCGTTCCATGTCATTCAATCTCGGTTTCCTCATCTCAACGACGAATGACTGGCAACCGGCGAGTGTAGTGTAGAATATATTCCTCATAGCTCCAGGCGACGACGACGATGGTCCCGGTAAAAGTGGTTACAACGTTTGCCCATAGGTACATCGAGCCCACACTCGCACTCACATTCACACACATACACACGGGAGTGATATTCAATATATAACAATACCTAGGGCCGGCCAGTGTAGCAGGCATGCGAATTGGTAGGAATGACGTCACATTGACGTAAGCGACAATTGTCGACTATTAAAACATGAAGGAGAAAGAAAGAGAGAGAGGAGGAGACTCTGTGTCTATGGCTTTGGCGATGGCTTTGGCTTTGGCTTTAGATCCGATAATTGGAATCTAGGCGACCGAACCGTTATACATACCTATATATCAGCGACAATACATGAAAAGAACGAGAAAACAGTTCCGGGGGGAGTAGCAGCGGAGAGTTTAGCTTCCAGTTCGATCCGGAGCTTTGTACCGGTTCCGGATTGCTGGTGTTGCGAATCGCCTATGTATATACATATGTATATGTATACCGATTGTATGCATACCATAAACGAGTGCCTCGGAGAGGAAATACCTGACGAGCGAGGAACGGAAGTTCAACAACGCGAAAATTTATGACCTTGCACCAATCGATGAGCAATTGAATTATAGCTACGTTCGCCATTCTTTATACCTATCGCAACACGTGTACTCGATATCCCATTATTTATTTCCGATCCGGCGAGAAAGAGATAGAGAGAGAGAGAGAGAGAGAGAGAGAGAGAGAGAGAGAGAGACCGAGTCAATGTCATTGCCAGGATTACAGCCAGGATATTTATACACCTCGACAACTTAATCATAAAAATGAAATGAAATTGAATTTTCCATTTGCACGCAGTTTGATCGTGGACGACGTAGACTCGGTGGATTCCCATCAGTGCCATTCGATTCCGAGCGAGAGTTCGAATTTGGGCGGAGCCTCGACGGGCAGCAGCTCCCAGACGTCGTCATCGCACACCCCGTTGGACAGCCCGGGTGGCCCGCGGGAAAGAATAAAGCAAATACAAGTTGAGGCCGAGACGCGTAGGGGCGAATTCGCGAGACTTCTCGAGGAGCATGCCCAGGTGGTCAGAAAGCTCAAGATGATGGAGGCCGAAGAAGCGTTGGCCGTAAGCTCGGCGTCGAGCGGAAATGTCCTCGGAGCTACCCATGCGTGATTGGTTAGGGTTGAATTATTGTTAGTGTAAACGGCCACACGGTAGATGTTTCGTTCGACCGAGAGAGATAAGATAGTAGAAGATGTACACGCATTTAATATGCAGAAATACTCGGATACCTGTAGAGCAAAGAGCTCCTCCGAGTCCTGGTGGATAATTTTATCAACATTATTTCCTACCTTCTCAAAGGTGTAAATTTGAGATTGCAAAATTACATACGTACGTGACGAGCGAGCGAATTCTTACCGGGGAAATTTCAGACCTGCATGATACATTTAACGCATATAGTTTTGTTTCGTCGCGGGATATAAAAAAATCAACTTTCCTCCGGCTGTTTGATTTGACGAATAATTGTTCGTTTGTTCATTTCAATATGTCGATTTTTCAAAACGTAAATTCATATGGATTCACACTGCAGAGAAAACGCGAGAGAAAGAAAAATGATAAAAATTTGTTATAATATTGAGGACATTTGATTTCACGTCGAACCCGCATGGCCCCGCCAGACTGTCTAAATAAGTTATTTAGAATATGAAAGTAGAACGTAATAGAAACAACAACAAAAATTACAAAAAAATACCAATCCACGCCAATCCATACATACATGCATACATACATTTCTAAAATTTATCACTATTCGTATAGTATAGGTACGTACATACATGTATAGGTATATATATTTTACTGAAGAGGATGTGAAAATTTGAAGAAAATTCAAAACTGTTTGCTATAGCATATACCTGTATTGTGTAAAGAAACATATTTAGTGACTATAGGGACACTCCGTGCGACTTTGGCTTTCATGCAGATCGATAGAAATAACGAGAGGCAGGAGAAAATTAATACAGGGGGAAAAGAAAGAGAAAGAGAGAAAAAAAAAACTCAGATACAAGAAATGAAAAATAAAAAGTACTTTTGGCAATAACTTTTTTCAAAGAATTTCAGAAAGACTGCGAAGCAAGGTAACAAAATAATATTAATAATAAAAACAATAACAATAATAATATAATAATAATAATAATAATAATAATGATTGTTCCAAATAATTGTAAACTAGCGATGATTTTTAGCGATATACACCTTATCAATTTTGTAATGAATATGTTTGTGGAAAAGAAAAAATAAACAAAAATATGGTATGAATTTCAAGGTGCTAACGAATAGTTTCTCGTATATCGATACATGATTTTTTCAAATCAATCTAACAACATCTCTGGATGTAAATTAGCAGTTTTTTATACCTGAGAAATTGCGTAGACATCGCACTCGCGAATGGTATACGTGAGATGTACATAAATGTAAAAGTGAAGAAGAGGGAAACCGCAATTCGTAGATCAAAAATACGTACCTATGCCTAGGTATGTATTTGTATTTGTCTAGTATGTATATACATATTTATTTTATTGAATTGATAAAATCTACATACGGTGTATATCACAGTAATCTCACAAAACTTAATATCAATTATTTTTCTTCAGTTTTAGTTTCTAATCGTTTTCGTTTTCTCAATGGTTTTGTTCTCGCCGAAATCATTCGCGAATTATATTTCACTATCCAACGTACTGCATAATCTGCGAATACACGTAGAAAACATTGTAGTAACGAGTGAATTCCAAAACTATACTAAGCATCAAGAAAATTGAAAAAAAAATAGATGAAAATAATCGTCGGAAGTAAGTAAACAGGCTCGCCCTTGGGACAATAAATTCTCACAAAAATGTAGCCGAACCCAAACAAAACAATCCCTTAGATCCTTAGAGCGGTAAGAATTGATCAATTTTCTCCTTGTAAAATATCGGTAATCATTCGTCCGAACTACGCATTTCCTGCTACTATCAAAGTTGAAGAGAAAAAGAAGAGAGAATGAGACTGGGTAGATATTACTGTTGAAAAAAAAAAGTAATATCTCGATGCGCAAGTCAAGAACCGAAAGATAATCATTTATTCCATCTCTCTACGGCTCGGTGGCTCTGCGTTGGGCAGCGAGCATCATCATTCTGTGGCTGAGCTTGACGTTGTGATCCCTCAAGTAGCGTATGAGATCGGCTTGTTTTTCGAGTAATTCAGCCAAGTTAGATCCCTTCCTCTGAAAACCAACCTCTCCGCCACCGGCATAAGAGTCCTGAGTGAACGACGATAGCCATTCTTCTCTGGTGACATCCGGCGGAGGTCTCAATCGATTAAATCTGACGACTCGCCCTGGCAATGAAATAGTTACAAATTTACAGACCTAATTCTGGCCAAGTTTTCTTCTCAACAATATATCACCGCTTACTTATGTAGTTTACATAGACTGGTACGACGACTGAAAGTTCCAGAGTAGTCAAAAGCAGAATATAGTTGACTGGGGTCAGCCACTCCGAAGCTTTGCAGTATTTCTCGTAATCCGTCTTGTGAGTGTGATGGAGGATTATAGAGAGCAGAAGGAACGCTGTGTTCCATAACGAGACGACGAAGAAAGGAGCTCTTATGTGCTGGTAGGTGGATTGGTAGAAGTCGAGATACCCGCTTATCCTCAAATGGTGGTGTTTCACTTTCAGGATGTGATCCACCAGCATTATTACCAGCCAGTAGGCGCAGTGGAGATACAAAAGTATGAAGTAAGTGTCGCACTTGTTTTGCTCGTGAGGCCACAACGACACAAATACTATACCGGCTATTTCCAAAGCCACCTGAAACTCATCGGCAAAATATTCATCGCCGTCACTTCTGGATATTTACCAAATCTTTCCACAGTGATAGAATAACGTTTTTCAACTCACGCCTAGAACTAGAGCGGAAGATGCGTACGGTACGGTATCCAGTTTTTGAAAATTGTCGTCCTCCTGAGATGTGAGAACGGGTTGAAGGTACTCCTCGTCGTCCATGTTCATTGATGCGTCGAAAAATACCGCACCCTTTGGAATAAACAGAATCAAAGAATGATATTGAGATTGAGGTTAGGTCGAGCTTGAGTCAGCCAAGTTGGAAACCGTATGATGATGATGAATCGAGGGACGTTTAGACGGCGCCTATAAGGTTAGTTTAGAATTATATTTGGACTCACGCTTCCAGAAGTGTTTAGACGACGTATGAGACTGACCATCCCCTGAGAGGCGTGAAGTATAAACAAATAATGTGATTATCTGAACCCGGGAGGGAACTTTGAACGTAGATGGATATAGAGAAGAAAATAATAAAACTCTGCCGCCTATCGTCTCGTTACATTTTCCGTTCTTCTTTTAAGTCGCGCGCCGAAGATAAGCGCGGATTCTGTGAATCTCGAGCCCTTCTAATATAACGCAGAATGGTCGTCGAATGATGTCACATTTTACTATCGTATACACAAACGCTTTGTCTCCCCCTGGCTGCGCGAAAGATTCATAATTACTCTACGTTTTGGACTCCCAGTCGATGAGATCATAACACGAATGGCCGCGACTAGCAGACGACGCACCGATACCCCGAACGAACTTCGCGCGAAACTTCGAGTTCGCGAAACAGTAGAAAACCTCGCGGCGAAATGCCGCACAAAACCTCTAAACTTATTCCGGACTTTTGAAACGAGAATAAAAATGAACCTTTCCAAAATTAACGTTCCAAATTATTCCTGATTGTCCAATAATTATTCAACATGCGGTATTCGGCCTCGAATCAACCTGGAGCGGACTCGGCCCAGGGTGCGAATCAGCACGTCGGTCACGCGGGTACATCGCGGGTCTGTCGCATACGGGACGATTACGAAGTTCAACGTCGAGCGCTTCAGGGTTCGAAAGGACCAGGGAAATGGTGTTTAGGAACTTGCGGTCGCCCCGGAGACGTAAGGAGGGTTGAAAACTTGGGAGGAAGTTGTTCCACGCAGACGTGGGAGCCGTGGACTCGGGGTACCTGCGTGTCGAGATCGCTTCGGCTTAGGAAATCGAATGAAACTTTAATCATCGGGTCTAACGGTGGGCGGTTTCTAGCCTTCGAGAACGAGCTCTCCAACGACGACTATAATCGTATTTTCGAACTTAGATACGAGTCGAACGATGATTGTCGTGGGAGAATTCCGATAGTCGCGAAGATCTCGACAGCTACGAGGAAAACCGACACCTTCGGTATTTGCGAAGCCGCGAGAAGTCCTGCAACTTGCGCGGAAAAGGCCGTACAGATCGACCTCGTCGAATATAAAATAATAATCTGCGATCCGCCGAAGGATGATCAACCGGACAATTCAAACCTCGAGAAAAATCCTACCGAAATTGTTCCGGAGTCGCGATTGTCACCCGGACCATCGACGATCAGCGCGACGTCCAAACGAAAGTTGAAAAAGACTGATTCGTCGGTGAAAAAACAAACCAGCGTTAGTTTGCGGGTTAAAAAAAAGCCGACAGTTAATAAACGCAGCATTCTAGCGGCGAGTAAAAAAAAAGTTGAGAAAAAAAAAGTTGAGAAAAAAATCACTGCCTCAAGTACTTTTTCCAAGCCGGCGACGAAAGTTCCAACGATCGCTAAGAAGAGTCCTACTACCGCTAGGAAAAAGTCAAGGGCGGTCAAAACTAACGAGAAAAAAGTTGGCTCGAATCACGTCGTTGCCGCTGCTGCAGAAATTGCGGAAGAAATTTTGGTCGAGAAGGAGTTGGAAGCGAGGGCTGATGTCGTAGAAGAAAGTGAACATGAAGAAAGTAAAGAAATCAACGAACCGAGCGTAAACGAGTTCGAGCTAAACAACGAGCTTAGCAACAATCAATTAAACGATGAGGGAGTCGAGGTTGTTGAAAAAATCGGACAATTAGCATCAGCCAGCGGGTTTCAAGAACGAAGGATATCGCTTCCAGACGAGGTTTTTGAAATGGAAAAAGGCGGAAAGGACGAAGCCAACCCCGAGGCTATCGCTGAGTCCTTGTCCAGATGCTCGAGCAAATGTCAGGGTGTGCCACTGCCGCAATATGATTATGCAAACCGACCGACGAGCTCGAGCTCGTCATCGAAGAAGCAGTTGGAAAACGGTTCGACGGTATCTGACAAGGCGGATCAGGTGAGGCAAAAATCATACCGCGTCAAAAGACAGTCAACGTTCAAGAACCCGAGGGCGAACTCGTCGACGTCGAATAGCACCGAGTGTGAGGATTTGTACTCGTCGTCGATCCCGAAGCAAAGTAGACCGCCGAAATCTTCCCTACCGAAAGAAAAATCTAAAAGCATTATTAATCCTAAGCCGGAAAAGCCGATTGTTGCTAAAAACCAGGAGGATAAATCCGAAATTGTTTCGAGCGATGAGTCGGGGGGAAAATCCACCAGCACGGTACCAGTTAACGAGGATACGCTGCAGTCACGTTCGGTAATGATTTTCACATTCCCCGAGTGGCTTTGGCACTTTTTATCAAGTTTAGCGAACCTTTTCATGCGTCGCCTACTTGATAGTGAAATTATTTCAGTTCAATTCCGGGAAAGTTATTCGAAAAAAATCTACACCCCGTCGTCGTGGATGTTCGCAATCGTCGGTGATGATGATCTGGCAGTGGCTCAGAGAAAGATATCGAGATGTGTCGGCGAAGGAATTCCCGTCTTTAATTGGGTCGAACGATCGCATCAAGGATCCGTTTCTGTCGTTAATATTTCCAGTCATGCAGCAGACTAAAACAAATTGTTCAAATTTCCAAAGTTGAATACTAGATACAGCGATTTAACTTGAGAATAAAATGTCCCGACGAATTTCACGCGTAAGTGTGTCACGATCCTTTCTTCGTTTCCTAATCGCTCTTGCCTCTCGTCTCTTGATCGACCATCGTAAAAATATTTTATCGCCCAGTTCCGACCCTTAGCCTTGAGTGTCCAGTAAAACACATACACACACTCGGTACACCTATAATTGAAGCCGTGTGGTCCGAAAACTGGGAGTAAGAAGGGAAATGCTAAGGCAAAAGCGAACGGGAACGCGTGCGCGTTATCCGTCATCGTTAGGTACACGTGGAGACGGAATGAGCTTTCGCTCCAACGGTCAGAGCTTGCAGTCTGGCGTGTCTTCTCAAACTGAACGTTTCGAGTTTACCATCATTTCCTTCCCTCGCGGCTAACATCCTTGAAAATCTGCGTATAGTAACCGGCGAAATGGATCCTCAAAGTTCACTCGTCCCCCAAACTATAATCGGCTTTCCAAACTCGCAGTCACTCCGATAATTTTTTTATTTTTTTTTTATTTTTTTCAAATTTGGATTCTGTATCAAATGTAACCGCAAATCCTGGAGAACAAGAAGAAGAAGAAGAAGAAGAAGAAGAAGAAGCAGTGGAGAGGTTGGTCTTTGAACAAGCGAGTGTGATAATTAGAGAAGGGAGAAAAAAGTTGGCAGAAAATGAGTAAATCGTCGGAAGAAGGGGGAGCTGCGGGCAGCACGTCGCCGCAGGATACGGGGGCCGGAAACGGAGCGCAGAAAGACGCGAATGGAAATATATACGAGGACCGTGGAAGAACGAAAAAGATCATACGAGTCGTGACGGTGATGGCCTACGTGTTTTCTGTAAGTTTTGTCGCGATACTTCTGAGCGCTTACTACGTATTTCTATGGGAACCGCCGAATCCACGATTGCAACGGCACCCCCTGACCGGCGACCCGCAGGCGGAATTCTTGATAGACGATTTATCACCGAGTTCGAATACGATGAACCCGTCCGAAAATCGATCCGCGGAATTCGTTGATGATCCAAACGCGAGGATCAACATCTTCAGGAAGATAATGACAAGCGATCGAGAGACGAGAGATTTTTCCCTAAAACTTGCAACTCTACCGCAGAAGCTTTTCACCTACGAAGATATCGTGGAATTTAATCGTCGAGCCGCTACTGAACCGGAGGATTCCACCGTCGACCCAATCGCGCCAAGGTCGACGGTAGCCGATGAGGCTACGAAAGCTGCCGTTACTTCCGACGGCGCTTCAACGACTCTGCCGATTTTCTTAAAGACTTATTCGGTGAAGGAGATTCCAGCTACCTCTTCGTCGGTGGTAAAAATGCCAAAGATACTGACGCGTAGCAAGAAAGTGTATACTTCGTTAGGGGGATCTACGTGGTCGTTAGTGGACAAAAAGAAAGATATCGAGGTTTCGGAAAGCTCGAGGATTCCGGCTGAAGTTATCGAACGAGGGAATGAATCTATCGACTCGAGTACGCCGGGTAAAATTCTCGGCGAGGAAACTGTCTCCACGACGCCGGGTGAATCGAGTACATCGGACGTTATGTCAACGGGGGATCCGGGAGCGACGGTTTACCCAGGAATTGGCAATTATTCTTATCCAGAGGCGATCGGTAGCATGGCGGAAAATAATAAAGGTAAGCGGTGATCGGAGGTTTGGACAATAGGCGACGCGTTACGTCAGACCGCCAATAAATGTGTAATACGTAGATTGGATTCGCGACTTGCAAATACGTAACAACGATAACTCCATTGACCCTCGACTTGTCGCATCGGAAGTCGGAATCGAGCAGAGCTATACGACTATTGAATGAATCAAACCACCAAAGGCTCCTCGTTTTTCACTGTCGGAATTCCGTCGAGTCGTTTGGACGGAATCTCGCGATCGGCTATCTCCGAATCTGAAAAACTATTCCCGATATTGAATGGCAAGGTGTTCTATCGAGCCGGAAGGGTGAATTAATTTTCAAGGTAAAAAAATATATTCCATCGTACGTAACGCGTCGTTGCGATCGGAAGTACCTAAGTAATACGGGACAGGTGGTGCGAGGGAAGAGCCCGGTAATTAAAGCCCTAGAAAGTTCGAAATACTGGGGTCAAGGAGGGGTCAAGGAGGGGTCAGCCAAGATACAGGTGAGAAGGTATAGGCGTCGGAATAGGGTGGTGGTCGGATTATCCCCGCGGTACTCGACATAATATGGGATGCGGGAATTGGGCCTAGGGCTTCGCATTCCGTTACGTCAGCCAGCATTTTTTTTCCCCCCCTCGCATATGCCAAGAAATCCTAACGGGCACATCGTTGTTGCGGTTTATTCATTTTCGCAGAATTTTACTTTGTCAGAAAAGTAGATAAATTATGCCAAAGAGGGTCGTTGGCAGTTTTTAGGATTCTTCCGACGAACTCAATAGCCGAAATTCTTTTGAAAAATGTATCATATTTCTGGTCGAGCTTTTTTCTTCTATCATCAGCTACGTCGTCTTATATCGGCACCCTCGCCTCGCGGTTATAAGTTCCCCACTGCGTACCTATACGTATTACACGAAGATGTTTGCCTAGGTGGTGCGATCGAGGTCAAGCTATAGGTATAACTCTCTCTCGAAACAAAGGTGCGCCTCTAATTCTAACGAGGGATATACCCATGGAAATGTCCAAAGTACCTACACGTACGAGATGACAAGTGGAAAGAAAAGTCCTTATACTACAATTTCACTAAAAGTTTTCAAAAATACATCTCCCCTGATTATTTTCTCAATGAAGACAATTCAGATTCTTATTCGTCCAGCTTTTTAACGGAGAAAAAAAAAACTATTTGATTTCCGCCACCCTGTATGTATAGGTCCGGATATCTTCCAGATCGAAGATTGAGTTAGAGACACCATCCGTATTTATCTCAGGCGGTACGAGATGCTTGTATGGTACGAAGGAACGCGCGAGACCTACGATGAGCTTTCATCGATCCGTCAGGTATCAGTCTTGGTTTATGAATCCGGGCTTGATGATAATAGTGCTTCGCGAGATGTGGCCGATTGTAAGTTTCCTCTAATAGAATCGTTTGATTGTTAGTCGGGGGCGAAAGACTGGTCCAAATGATTATTTACCATTTCTGCGCAGCTAGTGTATAATTATTATGTACCAAGGTATATATATCTACAGTCGGTGATAGAGTTCGTCGGAGCTTGCGCAGTGTTAGAGAATTTCTCCAGAGCTTTAGACGATTGTGGGTGTGCCTTGGACGCGTCTCGTCAAGGTATACGCGTGAATACGCCATTTGGTAAACACTCGTCTCTAAATAGCCGTCGGAGGCCCCAAAGTTTCGTCAATAATCACCTATACGTAAAGATTCGCGTCGAGTCCGGGGCTCGAGTTGATTTGCTAATAGAAAAAAAACCCCTGTGCAGTCCCCCGCTGCTGCAGTGATCAACTGCACTTGCCATCGCACACGGTAGTTGGGAAAGGTCATAGTCGTTCCGTCGTCAACGAGTTCAACCTATCGGTCAGAAATTTCATCGAAATTCTCTCGCGCCCACCCACTCGCCCGATTACTCATCGATAAGCCAAACGAACGAGCTATTGTTATGGAAATTAGAATTCCCTCGGCTGTCGTCGACCGCCTTTTCCTCACCCGATAGAAATTCGGGTAAAAGCTATCAGTCATCATGCCGATCATTTCTGCCAACCAGATGCGAAGCACGTATATACACCGAATCATTGGACGTGCTGAATTATAGTTTGCAAAAAAACCCTGTGTTTATGTACATTTCCTCCAAATAGGAAAGAGAAAGAAAAAAATAAGCAAAAGATAAACAAGTATCGAGATCGCAATGCAGCTGCCGCGAAAAATGAGTGCCCAGAATATGATGGCGAGCATAAGTCGTACTCTGGGCACGAGGAGTGACAGTAAATCGGCAGCTGCGGCTAACGAGGTGAGGTTTGCTGGCGAGGAGAGTAAAGACAAGCTTTACGAGCCAAAGCACAAGCAGAAGCTCGTCCGAGTATTGACGGTTGTTGCCTACGTTATTTCCGTTAGCCTAGCCGCGATCATTCTATCGCTTTACTACATGTTCCTATGGGATCCGCGAGACCGTATAAGCTACGGTGCTAGAAACAGCGTTAAAGCAACTAACGCGACTGGTAACAAAGTCGAATGCGTTAATTTCACCTTCGTACAGCACGGACCACCTCCGGTGTTCCAACCACCACCCGCCCCGGCAGTCAACGATGGTAATCATTCGAATGAAATTTCAGGGTTGTCCAGATAACGAGTCATTCTTTGGAAAATAATTATAGTTTCAGATAGACACGATTACGTATATTACGGATAATGAAAGAATTTCTTGTCTTTTCGCAGTGACCGTTGGAGCCGAGGTGATCGCGATGACCGGGACTACGACACCGCAGACGATATCTGCTCTGGAGAATGATCCGGAGGATGATAAGTTCGACGTAAGTTTACGGAAACACGAGTCAAGGTTGTCGGAGGATCTGGAGAACGAGGAGTTGACGACGGCGCATTCCGAGGTGCAAATTTATCCGGAAGAAATCTTGCGAGATATTACCAATAGCGAGAAATAGCGTCGACGTATACGCCACGCCAACGGCATCAACAATCAATGACGAAATTTTATTCCATTTGTGAAAAAAAAACAAAAAAAAAAAACTATAATTACTTACTCCCGACTCACTATCAGCGAATAATCATCTTACTCATATTTTAGTAGGTATCTCAAGACGTATTCACTTTTCTTCATGTATCTCTGAATGAGAATTCGATATAGCGCTTATCTTTATTGCGATATTATATACTATTCATACACGTATGTATTATATACTGAAGCTTGATGTAAGTACTTACATACCTTATTATAGATATTATACCTATATGTACCACGAAATTTACACTCGGCCGAGTCTCTAGCTAACAATAAGTTGAATTGCGACATCTTATGTTAGATTCGAGACTTTAGAGAAGATCCTGTAACGACGCGATCGAGTACGAGTATAGCGAGCGAATCAGTTTCAACAGATGAAAGGAGCGGACAAATTTATTTCTAATACTGAATTAATACCGCGCGAAAGAGTATCTTGATCGTAAGGTAATCGAACCTCATTCCCTCGCTATAATGTAGTACTTGATAGATAATATTATGTCCCCTCATCTTCCTACACACTATTATAGGTCTACCTATGTGTATGAGAATGAATTCAAACAGATACCTATTTATCTTTGTTATTAAATAAAACATCCGTTTATTACCAAAATAATGTGATACATTATACAAAAACTATACACAATACGATGTTGGAATACCAAGTTTTTCACCATTAGTCTCCAGTAACGAACATGTGAACATCCTGACTCGAACTGATCATTTTTCCCGCCCTTTCGGTTCCAACGATACCGGATAATTTAAGCGCGTCGTATTTCGAGTATATCAAAGTGACGGTCATGTTGCTGTCCGATCCAGAATTGGGGTTCTGATTAGCTTCCTGCATGAGGTTGCAAATCTCGCTATAAAAATGGGGGAATGTCGGGGGTGCGAAAAATATCACGTGCCTTATCCCCTTGACGCGTATCCTACGAAAAAAATGAAATCTTTCGGAGTAAATGAGGAAGTGGGCGTCGCTGTGATAGAACATGTCTCTGGCCCTAGCCACCTTGGCGTCTTTCGAGTACTCGCAGACCTGGACGAAACTGAGTTCTTCTTTTTTGAAGTAATTTCGAACTCTGACAAAATCGAAGTACGACGGGACGTAGATGAGGGTGTGATTCATTATCGAATCTTTGTACTGCGGCAGAATCTTTGACACAAAGAAATTGTATCTGGCTTCTATCGCGTGAGCGTGATCTTTCGAATCGAACCTGTTGAATACCTGCGGAACTTGAATGACGACCTGGCAGACTGAGCCAGAAGCTACCGAGTTAATCACTCGTGCTTTCCCAGCATAGTTGAAACAACGTTTGTTAAAAATCCCGTGTATCTCAGGGAGCGGGACACCTGAGAATATCAGTGTCTGGCGGTAGTACTTTGACCACCCATTCACGGTCCAGCTACGAACACGTGAGAAATCTGTGCCATGAGAATCTTTCGGTTGTAGGTGAAGATGGTCCAGGACATGCAACAGGTGGTCCCAATTCTGCATAGTGAAAATCTCAGTCTGATCCAAGATGAGCAGTTCGACAGACGCGAGAAAGTCGTGATCCCTTTCAGCCTCTCCCTCGGCGCCAACGAGCATCCTCAGCCCAAGGACAGAGGAGATGATTATGTCGGAGGAGTAAAATTCGGAATAAAGTTTGAGGGTTTTTTTCGTCACAGAAATGCCGATCTTGAAAGTGTCGTCAACGTTGCCTCGAAACGTTTGCTCGTAGTCTTCGGGCTTTGGATTTTTTTTAGGCATCGCCAGCTCATTGCCACTAAAATCCTCCATGAATCTAGTCTTGTTCACCACGGATCCACCCTTGTCTTCTCCGATGAGAATCGATATCAGAAGATTGACAATTCGCAAACACGAGTCGCGAAAAGGTACGATTATCAGAACTTTAGGCCTTACTAATCCCTGGTCTCGAAATTCGTCAGGAATTTCTCCTACGCCTGACTTTTTAGCCTTTGTCAACTTGGCGTTGTGATGCAGAACTTTGGTACGAGTTTTTAAAATATGATTCACGGCATGCAGACAATACAGAAACCTTATTTCCTCCCCATTTGCAAAATTCCTCCCGCTAAAATACAAATCCTGATAATTATTCATCACTGAGAACATCTCCCTTTGCAGCTGCGTCATCGGACTCGGGGAAGTTGCTAAATTGTCTTTAATACTATCGTAGTTTGCCTTGGATATATTCCCTTGAATCTGTGTCTTCACGTACAACTTGTCCCAGTCAATTTTATCTATAATTTGCGGTATACTTCCATGCCTGGCAAACTTCTTGTCTTCCAAGATCGAAATCTTCGGCTTCTTGCTTAGGGGCTTTGACTCTTCCTCCTCGACTTTCGGCAGTTGAAACTCGACTGTTCCAAGAACGTGCCAATTTAATCTCTTGGTCGTCATTTTCTGGGGCACTTGGGAGACGGATGTATACAGCTGATCATCCAAATCGTTCAGCAAATGGAGGGAGAAGGGGTCTCTGAGGTTCCCAGCATCTTCCTGGGCAGTTTCCTGATCCTCTTCCTCGTCTTCTTTCAGATTAATCTCGATATTCTCATCCTCGCTTGCCTCATCCAACTCTTCGTTTGGAATATTCGATTCGTCTTCTTCTTCTTCTTCTTCTTTTTCCTGGTCAGCTTCGGAGTCAGATTCAGACTCTGACTCAATGGCAGAAGTCTTTTTGCTTTCTACCCCGGAAAAAGTGGAGAGTAACATTTTCATCGGGTCATCTTGCTCCTCCTCGGAACTGTCGGCCTCGAGTTCGATCTGCTTGTTTCTTTCGGCCTCCAGCCTTCGCCTCCTATTTTCAATTTCCTCGTTTTTAGCCTCTCGTTCTTTGACGTACGTGGCTTCCCTGATGTTAAATTTACCTTTTTTCGGTTTAGGTTTGCGCTCGATGCGCCTGTCGAATTTCCGCCGGTTCCCACCGCGACTAGGTTTTTTCCCTCTAACCATGGCTAAGTTTGATCGGTCGCTAATGAATTTTTCACGGGTAAAAAACTCGTTCCAAAAGTTCGGTTATATCGATCGACAACAAACTCCCGGACGACGCGCACGTGGCTTTAAGGTTAGTTTCGGAACCGCGCTCCGCCATACCCCGCGGCGAAAAGTAACACCAACGGAGCAGACGACACCGTCCGATGTTACGTTATTTGAAAACGAATCGCGAATCGACTGTGACAAGTTCCGACTTTAAAAGAGCGTTATCGCATCTAACGCGCCTCTGCTTCTATCAACGATGAAAATATTGAGCTTTTTTCCACCAAGAGGCGAGATGATGTCGCTTCTTTAACGCAAACTCGCGAAGCGAGTTCTCAACTTCTCACCGCAGCTATTCCTCGAGACGGGAGCTATTCACATCGGCTCTCGGACGTGGGGCCGGACGAACGCATACATAGGCAGTAGGCAAGTCGCTGTGTACGTGCGGCGGGTGTCGGTCGAGTGACAGCTCGCGAGGAGATAACGAGGAATGATTAGTCCCGGGGGACGAGGGGCAAGTAGGGCGGAGGAAGAAGGAAGTAGCGATTAAACGAATTAAGAATGGAGCCCATCTGTTTGTAAAATATCCGGTGTAGGTAGTTCGGTCGGGCCTTCGGGGGTATACATAGGTAGTGATAGTCGGGTGTATCGGGACTCCGTGAGTGTGTATAGGATAACGTAAAGCTCTGTGGTGCGCGCGCATCAACAACAGAGGCTCGCCGCGAGCATCCATCGGCTCGTAGGAGCGAATATCGTTGCGGGTAGAGATTTGGTGCTCGCTCGGGAGTCGGCTCGCGTTTGGTGTTCGTTAGCGGTGTTTTAAAAATCCTCTCCCACACCCCGGCGGTGGTTTGACAAACGAAGCTGAACCCAGCTCGTCGAGGATTTACCGAGGCTGTAGAAATAGGAATAAGGAAACACCCATTTCCTCGATTCTCATGAACTCCATCGTCGTGCCTCTAGTGGTAAGATGGCGGTGCAGCTCGACGGAGGGGGAAAGGACGACTTGAAAACACAATTTGTCACGCGAGAAGGGACCTACAAACTTATGACTCTCTCGGAATATTCCCGGCCTAACAGGGTGGGCTACACCAACAGCCAGGGTAGCGCCTCGGTCAGGGTGTCATTCGTCACTTTGCCGGATCCAGCCGATCCCACGGGTACTCAGGGCCTGGGCGACCGCATGTGCTTCAATTTCGGCAAAGAACTATACGTCTACGTTTACCGGGGTGTCAAAAAGGTGAGGCATTCCCTCGGGGCTTTCAACTCGCTCCCGATCACCCTGAACGTTCTCTCCCGTGAAACATATCGGAAACCTAACCTCAAACATCCTCCGCCGCGACTCCATCTTTACAACCACCACCACCACCACCACACCTATCGCACCATTCGCCAATCGCCTTTCATATATTCGTACGTTGTACGGCGTCCACACATGCAAAGGCGATATTATTGAACTTTTCCCATTTTCCGCATTTTCGTCATTTCTTTATTCCTCAGTTTTTATCATCGTTCTAACGTCCACTCGAGTAATTGACCTTTGCTCCAATTAACTGTCCGAATTTATTCGATGATGAACGACTACAGGATGAATTTCATTACAGTTGTAGAATTAAAAGGGACGTTTTACAGGCAGTCGATCTCAACAAACCGGTAGACAAGAAGCTTTACAAAGGGACAAATCCAACCTGCCATAACTTCAATCAAACAACGGCGACGGCAGACAGCGCTCCCTTGCTTGTCGGATTTTCTACAGGACAAATTCAGCTCATAGATCCGATAAAAAAGGAACTTAGCAAATTGTACAACGAAGAGGTAGGCATTGAAGGAAAAGTTGATATTGTATTCCAAAATAGTCGTGTAAAACCTCGTTTTTGAAAGGCTAACAACGGGCTTCGGTTCTGGGCAAAGCTTATCATTGATTCTAAAATGGCTCTGATACAAGGCTGTTATCTCATCGGCACGTGATAAACAGGCAATCGGCGACGTATACCTAACACGCTATCTCTCGCATAGCCAGACTATTCTCATTTATAACAACTTGCCACGGATAGGCTCTCAGCTCTTTGCTTTGTCACTCAAGGTTGGCCGCACTGTTCTTTGCTAACGCAATTATAACTCAATGAATTAATTAACCACACGTAACAGACTATGTTACATAACTTTGTTACGCTTATCTTGTAAAAGTGTTGACCTATCATCCTGGCTCATTTTACCGTTGCAAAAGACTTGCTCAAACTGATAGACTAGAGAGAATAACGAATGAATATTTCTAATTCCAGAGGCTGATAGACAAGAGTAAAGTGACTTGTATCAAATGGGTACCTGGCTCGAGCAACCTATTTCTAGTTTCGCATAGCTCTGGCCAATTGTACTTGTACAATGAAGAGCTACTCTGCGGCACAACGCCGCCTCACTATCAGCCATTCAAGTCTGGGGACGGATACGCAATCCACACATGCAAGACAAAGTCTACGAGAAATCCTCTCTACAGATGGGTCATCGGGGCTGAAGGATGCTGCATTAACGAGTTCGCTTTCGGTCCCTGCGGCTCTAATTTAGCCGTAGTTTCTCAGGACGGTTTTCTTCGGGTATTTCACTACGACACGATGGAACTCGTGGGCTCTGCGAGGAGCTACTTTGGAGGATTTTTGTGCGTTTGTTGGTCACCAGATGGAAGATACGTCGTGGTGGGTGGAGAGGATGATCTTGTTACGATATGGAGTTTCAACGAGAAGAGAGTCGTTGCCAGGGGTCAAGGCCACCACAGCTGGGTCAGCGTGGTAGCATTTGACCCTTACACAACATCCTATGGAGATCACGACCCGGACTTTAGCGGATCAGATGACGAATCCATGCCCCACAACAATCACAACAATCATTTTCACGAGAAGCCAAATAGATTGTCAACGGTCTCACAAGGCATTCATTCCAATAGAAATTCTTGCGGTTCTGAACTCAGGGTCTCGGGGGGCACGTGTTACAGGCTGGGAAGCGTTTCTCAAGATACTCAACTGTGCCTGTGGGATATAACCGAAGACGTGCTGCGACAGCCGGTCTGCGCCAAGCAAAGAACTTCGACTGCAGGTTCGGGCACCTTTTCTTCTTCTGGTACATTCACCAGTGGTAACGGAGCGACGTCTAATCATCTTTCCAACAACGCCAAGCACAACAATTCGAATAATATAATATTTAAAGAGAGCGCGAGTGGTAACAATGAAAGTAGTAATAATAGTATTAGCACCAACGCGGCAGTGTCAACGGTGAATTCTCTGACTCAGAGGCTAGCGGGACTGGGTTTCGGGGAGAGGAGAGGTGACAATCACAAAAGAAACTTTAGCCTAACTATGAGAGGTAGTGGGACGAGCAACAACGCGTTACAAAACAATGGTGGTGAGAAATCTGGTAGTAACTCAAATTCTAGTAATTCAAACAATGTCGGCGGGGGCCTGGGCACTAATAAAAAATCAGGTTGTACAATGGACGATCCGATGAGATTGATAGGGACTGCCTGGTGTCCACGTTTCGACGAGTGCCCCGTGCTAGAACCGTTGGTGTGCAAGAAACTGGCCCACGAGAGGCTGACTGAATTAGTGTTTAGAGAAGATTGCTTCGTGACGGCGTGTCAGGACGGATACGTCTACACGTGGGCGAGGCCCGGTCACATGGTAGGTCCTCTCACGATAAGCAACACCCTGCACAGGCCTCACCACCATACCAACCCCCATACCAACACCAATTCTATGCGACCCAACGATCTCTGATGTAACCCATCCTATATTGTTATTAAAACTCCATCGAGCAGAGTTTATTGATTAATTAATCAATTCGTTAATCAAATCATTAATCAATTCATTAATTAATTGATAATCGATTCATTTGTATATACTAGAGATAGCTCAGGTCCGTACCTTAGAAAAATATAATCCAAGATCTGTAACCATTTTTATAAAACGCCCTTTGCATCGTCGCATGTGCAAATCGAGGGAACGTCAAAAGTGTTACAGGACTTTTAAACTAAACTTTAATTCAGTCCGTACTGTATATGAATATATGACTATATGACTATTTGACCATTCGCAAGGATCCGCCGCTATGGGATAATACTGAGCACCCCCGTGCGTCAATTGAAACTAATTTGCGATCGATTCACTTGAATTATCTCGAGCAAGAAATCTCTTCCAGTCCCTAGGATAATATAGCTTCAAGATTCGATCACCGTTTTTGAGTTGAATTTTAGAAAAAGACACTCTGGAATATCTGAGATAATGGATCGGTGGCGGAAATAATTTTCGTCCAAATGCAGTATTATCCCTTCGCCTCGCCCCTTTGCTTAAATCGATACATACTAGATCAAATGTGTCAAAAAGACAAAATATTGGAAATCACGTTAGAAGAAATCTAAATAGAGTATATTTATGTCTGGTTTGCATCTTTGAGAGTGATATTGTTTATATGCCCAGTAGAGGCCTGATACGCGGGCAGGTCCCTCCCTCTTTGTCCCTACCTTTCCTGCCCCCCGACCCCTCTATTCAAATTATCCCCAAGCCCATGTAAAGTGTTACTAGCTTAGCTTAGCCGATCGTAGTAAAGCAATTAATTACGTAGCGAGACTATTGTCCCAGAAATAATAATAATGTGACATTTACTCCTCTGTTGGAAATGATAAATTGCCTTGTTGTAAAATAAAGCAAAAAAGTTGAATGAAAAACTGCTGCTTGCTATTCCTGCTTGAATTTTCGTCCCCCTATTTTATTTCTTATTTTATTTTCTCCCCCCCCCCCCCCCCCCCCCCCCTTTAACGTTGCCGATTTTGTTTACAATTATTTTATCCTGAAATTAACGATGTTGTTTTCCCGCAAAATAGAAACGCGCTGCTTATTTATTCACAAACTAAATTTGACAAGAAAAACAAAATCGCTAGCAAAATTTGAGTTTTTGTTTCGTAAGAGAAAGAAAAAAAAAAACAGATTAATATCACGTGCGTTGCTTTTGGCTGACCCAAGAGGCCATGGATTGCTGCCCTGAGTTTGCGCATGGTACGTATGTACAAATATTATTATTTGTTTCGTCGAGCTTTTACTTAAGCCTACTTATAAATTGCTAGACATTTCACGGCAATGAAGATCCGTAACGCCCATTTTATTTTAACAATTAAAGCTGTCGTGCCACTGCTTGCTCTCCCCATTGTTACGCCGTTGGATAATTGAATCTCAGTTGAGAAGTGAGCTCAATTTTTCTGAATTGATTGATTTACAGGCAAGCATAGGACAAATGGGAACTGCTTTACACGTAACGAGTCCGTTGGAAGGCCACGGTACCGTAGTATAGCCGTGGATGAAAGAGCACGTGAACTTTGCTAGGGCAAGCCGACGACCGTCCTACGTTTCATCGCCAGGATTTCCCCTTCAGAATATTACACACCATTCCACTTCATACCTTATTTTACAATTAAGAATTATACCCTTCAAAGACTATGTGATTATTGTAAATTTGTAGAAATTACGAAATTATATTACGTATAGAACCTATGCGAATTCTTTTCTTTCATTGTGTGGAAGAAATTAAGATAAGTATTTCGAATCGTAACAATTATCAACTCCTTGAAAAATATCGGAATAATCCAAATGGTTCGAGATATGATTAGTTTCGTGAAAATTTCGTGTTGAATTAAATACGAGCAGATAAGAAATGCAAAATAACTTTTTACCTCAGCCTTGATTAAAGTCGAACAAATTGCAAGTCGAGTCTAGTTAAGACTTGATAACAATTACGATTACGAGTATGTAACCAAGGCAGAAAAAGAATGGAGTAAAAACTACCATTGTTCACCCCGCAATTCGATCGAGGTGATTTTATTTATTTCGCGACCATACGATGTATGGAATATAAATAATAATTGATAAGTTGCAACGAGAGAAATGATACGTAAACGCAATTATGAGTAAAATTTCATTTGTATAATAATATGTACATTCTTTATATTATTATTGTAAATCAGAACATTTAAATGTTAAATCAACGTTGTTTAGTATTTTATTCCCGCAATCCCGCAATCACCTATATCAACATCTTTTTCACGCAATTTCTTCCTACGCACACCTATAATAGACAACGGCTAATTCGAGCTAAAATTTTTCTCTGAAATGAAAAAACCTTGGGAGAAAATGTAGAATAAGTGAAAGGAAGGAAGGAAGTGATAAAGCTCAGGAATTATTGGTAGCGTGGCGGTCGGCGATCCTCTTCGAGCGCAGCTACCCTCTAGTCTCCGTGACCCACGCAATCACAGAGACGTGAGAGAGCGTTTTGCCCATTCGAGCGATTGCGGATATTTTTATTTACTTTAACAGTAGGATATTAACGAATTTAATTTGCTATTTTAATCGCGATCATGGTAGAATGTAAATGTGACTTTGAGCGAGTTGCAGGAGATCTTTAGAACTTTATAATAATTATAGCAATCGCTCGACGCTGTACGGGAGAAAAAAATACAATCGAAATGCTGCTGAAAACTTATGAAAGACACACACGCAAGCAAATTCTATAACCGAGCCGACTCGGCCTAGTCTAATATCCGCCTATATTTAAGCTAGTCCCATTTTCACCAACACACGCATACTGATCGTTATATATCGCGACTCAGTCACACCACGTGGCTCATACCGTCAACGTACTGTTTTCATTTTGCAGCAGCTGGGAGAAAAGAACGGGTTAGTATGTGCATGTCCTACACGCGTACGTGCTACCATGTATGAGATACACTTTTGTTTCTTACGATCAAGCCAAGTTTATTTCAGTCGAATATAATCATAGAAATTGATATAAAAACATAGAGATAAGTTATTAATGCAATCTGCAGCAAGTGCTTATTCGATTTCATATAGAATGTTATCAATTCAAATTAGTTGGATACCCGAGCTAACGATACAAGAAACAATGCGATTGATATTTTACCGCCACGCTATACGCGATAGAAAAGAAGGAAAGAAGGAGAATAGAGTGAAGAAAGTGTAGAGGAATAGACATGCCAAATTAATCATAGTATGCAAAACTTACGATCCTGAACAGCCCCGAATCTCCCACGTTGCCAACGTCCAGCTTCTCGGTCTCCGATATCCAAAATAATCCATTGGCAAGTGGGAATAGAATTAAAAAATCACTGCGCTTGTTTATATTTATATTCCAGATTGCGGGGTATATCACGAAACTGAATCGACAAAACACGGCGATGGTGACATTTCAATACGCGCGTAGAAGCAAAAAGAATAAGAAAAACTTCGCACTTAAATTTTTTTACGACTTACTAAAACGCGGGCACAACCGAACAAAAACTGCACCACTTCAATTTATATATTCCAAATGGTGGGTAGGATTAAAAACACTACACTGTTATATTTTATATTCCAGAATGTGGGCACAACTCGAAACACTGAACTGATATATTCAATACATCCGATATCGCGGCGTGTGGTAATTATGTCATCACTTTACAGACGACAATTGAAAAGAATTCGGGGATTTCGTACTCACGTAATTTCATACCGCGAGAAAACTCCGCGCCCCGACCTATTCAAGATGGCGCGACGATCGTTCGTCGATTGTCTTCCCCGACTTTACCCACCCCGCCAAAACCGATAGCTTGAGATTTGAAATGAAGAAAACTCACCGTCCCGATTATATCTCTACGTCCACGACCTCATCTTCTTCGCAAGTGAGGGAATTTTAACAGCAATAATCAAGAAAGACTAGATAATTAGCAATTAACTTCATCCCGCGACAAAACACCGTGTCCCGACTTATTCAAGATGGCGTTACGATCGCTTGTCGAATGTTTTTTCGAACTTTGCTCACCCCGCCAAAACTAGAATCGATATTTCGAACGAGTCAGCGAACAAGAGAAGAAATTTACTCTCCCGATTAAATGCCGAATTCAGATTCGCGGATTTTACTATTCTACTGACGATAATTATAAGATACTCAACAATTGCGAACCATTTTCGTGTAGCGAGAAAACTCCGTGTACCTCGGAGTTCAAGATGGCGTGACGATCGCTCGTCACTGGTTTTTTTCTACCTTACCGACCCCGCCAAACGACGCTTGAAATTTATAACATATTTTCCCGATAAATTGAGACAATTACGCGATCCGATAACGAGTTTGACTGAATCCTGAGAATTATCTTCGAAATAATAGGGCTACAGTCAGAATCCACTCCGGAAACAACATCTATTACTCCAAATATCTCCAAGCTCTAATATCTATACGGCATCGCCGCTGTCTTTTGTCGAGACTGTTTCAATCCATATTTACACTGACTTGACATGACGGCAGCGCGAAATTATTGCCGATTGATCTTCCACCGACTCTATATTCCACGATCGCAATGTGCTTATTCTATAACTCTCAATATTGTGGGAATTCGAGACGATTTGAAGCGACGACGCGCACGGACGACCGACCGGCGTCGCGGACGAGAACCGACTGTCCGACTGCGTGATAAGCGACACGCCGAGCTTGTCGTGTTTATCGCTCGACCGGCTCGACTCTGCGGCGTTCGCAGCATCGAAAGCACAACATAACTAAGCCTACCTGTATGTAAACAGCGAAAGGCTGTCAAAACGAACTGCAGTTGATCGGATAATCCGAAATCTCTCTCTCACAATATAATAAATTATAATGAGGCTAATAATAATGTCCGACTGATTAGTTTGTCTTTACCAACAATATTTCGAATCCTGTGCAACAAGTGGTTTGTACTATAGCTGCGTTCAATTCTCACGCATGTGTCCTAACAGGTTAAAAAAATTTGTATCCAACAAATGTATATTTTAACGACTGACAAGAACGAAGACCAACGTCGTATATCAGATGGACTCGCAGCGGAGAAGTCTATCCTATGGCTAGAATAATCACAGGTCAGAATCATGTAGTACTTATTTTCATCTAGGAAATTCATTATCCGCTTATTACGCACTTGATCACGTTCGAATTTTCAATGCAATTGATTCTCATAGCTGTCTGCGATCGATGTAGATTTTTTTACCCAAAACAAAATCTACTTTCACATTTCAAATGTCTCAATCTGTTATCACCGACAAAATTACCAGCTGAAATATATTCTGGCTCTTCGCTAAATAAATTTTATACGTTTATTTATTTGCCAATTTCCTCCTTTAACACCGTTATGAAGAAATTACAGATCGTACGAGTCGACAGCGATTCTGTTTTGAAAGCCGACCTTCAAGTCGGGGAAAATATCATCGGCATCGGGGTTGTCACCGGAGTGAGTATTCGGACCTGCTTCAACAAATAAAATACCAATTAGATGGAATGGGGCATTAGAATCTTTGGGAGAAACTCTAATCCATCAAGCTTTCTTATCGCAGTGCAAAGACGAACGAGTACCCAAGCACGCCATCACCATCAACGTCACACCTGAGGGAGAAATGACAATAAGTCCAGTACAATTGGTTTTTATTCACTTTCCGTCATTTCTCATTGCCAATATATAGAGAATCATATTCTAATTTTATCACTATCTTTATCTTGCTAGAAATTATTCAATTTACTGATTGATCAACACTTATATTCATACTTAGTTTGATTTTTCATATTCCAGGTGGCCCCCTGTTATATGAAATCACCTGGAACGTCTGGCTGGGTACAACTTGAGGTGGGCTCGACAGTCCCAATTCATTCGGGGGACCTATTCTCTCTACTGAGCGATAAATACTGGTTCAAAGTTATATCCGTCGATGCAAATATGGGGGTAGATGAGTCTAGCTTGAAGCGCAAGGTGAATATCTAGTTTTTCGACTCTGCCCAGGACTTGATTAGTCATTTTTCATCACTTCTCTGGTACTTTACAGCTGGAGAATTCAACAGATTCTCCAACCACGAAGAAACTTCGACAAGATGGAAGTATCGAGGCCTTACTGTCCCCTAATGACAATCTCAATAATGTTCCTAGTAGTTTGGGTGTCGATCCTGGACAGGAGGAGATCAATCCACTTGATTACGAGGAATCTGCCTCTCCGTCTACTGAGCCAACCAACAATGATATCTACGGAGCTAGGTCTACACGATTTCTATGTTGTTACTTCAATGAATGTTTGAATTATAGAACATCCAATTCATTTAGATCACATCAACCTGTCTACAAAAGTATTCATCCGTTATAATCTTCGTCCTGTTTCATTCGCCAGTGTTCCTGAAGAAGGTAAGGTGCCGGATACAAGCTCGTCCACAAAGTTAGGAACTTCAGGCTCAAGAGATTCCGTCAAATCTGAAGAACCGAACGAATCTGAGCACCCTGCTGTGGTAGAGGCAACAGAGGAGGATGTACAGGAGAGAAATTCAACGGAATTCACCGAGACTGGGGATGTAGATGAGACCCTGGATGCTGAGGATGCTGGAAAAAAGATCAAATGGGGCTGTGGGCAACACTTTAGTGATCGTAGCGATCCAAATGCCGTAAATTCAGCAGAATTACAAGACTCGGAACAGCCTGCTCAATCTACTTCGCAAAACGAAATACCTGCACCTCCCGTTGAGGCTGGTTCATCTTCCCCGATCAGAAACATGTGTATGTACGGGAGCAAATGTTACAGGTGTGATATTATTATTACTTACTGTATCTATTTCAAACTCGAATATGATCAGATTATGGTATTATGGTTTTTAAGAAGAGTCTAGTTTGTGACGGTAATTGAGAACTGAAAATTTATGCCTCAGAACAAACAAGGAGCACAAAGTGGAGTTCAGTCATCCGGGAGATGCGGATTGGGAAGCACTGGACAACAGACCGGAATGTCGTTATGGAATACGATGTTACAGGAAAAATCCGCAGCATAGGAAAGATTTTAAACATACTATCAGGCGGAGGAGACGACCTCAGACTCCGATACGAGCCAAAACTCCCGACCATGCTTCTGTGACGGATCAATCATCTTATGAGGAATCTATCGACGAATCAGAATATGAACCTTCATGGTACACGGATAGTTCAGACGACGTGAAAAGCGATTGGGATGATAAATGAGAAATCTATTACCAACTAGAATCTATTAATTGTGTTTTCAAATTGTTTGTGTGGGTCAACACATTGTAAGAGTATATTTTATGAATAAATATTGGTTATTGTATTTGAGATATGTCTTTTTCTATTCCTCATAAATCGGAGATAAGTCCTCCAGGGCCTGAACAATTGTTTCCATCTTTTAAACTAATCGACGAGTGATTGGAAAAAACATTATCTGCGAGTCCAGTTCATCGTCATACTTTGCAGTAGAAAAAATACAAATGTTTATTGCGATACCGATGGAAATACAACTTTTTCTATAATATATACATGCCGATGGCAGAGAAACTTCTTATGTCGAATTACTATACGTTAGAGAAATAGTTGGATATTCAAAACAGAGCTGACTGGGACACACAAGACAAATGAATCAACGAGACTGTCTGCGAACTGCGCCCATTTGGTCTAGGCTATAATATCCTTGATAATTGGTAATGTGCTATTTTAGAAAGGGTGATAGCCTTCGTCATCTTCAGCTGCGTATTCGTTGGAAGCTCCGATAGCGACGTCGGCAAGCATATGCTTAGGTATTTCGGATCCTCGGACCTTGACAGTATAGCAAACGTTTTCCATTTTTATCAGGCTCTGCTTCAGGGTGTAGAGTTTTCGGTTTATCTCTTTTCCCGATGATCCGACGCAGCCCAAAAACCCTACGTAAATACTCCTGACAAAGTTACAGGTCTGAAAGCAGCTCGCTATGTCTCCTGTACCCAGATTATTTATACATTTGCGCATTAGCTCTCCAGTGAGGTCCGCTATACCCAGTATATATTCGTGTGGCGTCAGCATGGTCTTTATCTCCCTGATATCAGCGACATCCTCTCCAGAAGGAGCCTCGTTGTCGGAGGACTCTTTAGGCTTGTTGGGAACTACGTAAGTCAAGGATTTCTCTAGGTTCTGCCAGTCGTCTAGCTTGTTGCTCTCCAGATATTGGTAGAACGTTACAGCCTCAATGTATTCCTGAATGCCCGAAGTGTAGGCGCGCAGATACTGGAAGGGATTTTGCCCATCCAGTTCCTGGGCGATACTCCTGAATAAAGTTTTGGCAAGGGTATCGAGCCTAGCCTTAGCCTCTCCCAGGACAGCTTCCCTCTTGCTTTCCTTGTCGAATGTGTGGAGGAGGAAGATTATCCTCTTGCTTTCGATGGTCACGTCTCGACTGAGCTTCACTATAGCTTCGTGACGATCGTGTTTACTATCCAGCTCCGCAGCGTAGCCTCTGAACTGTTTTATGACCAAGGAATTTTCGTTTATGCTCTCGAGCACTTCTCGCCCCTTGTCCCCCACCAGGACTTTGTTCTTGTTCCCGTAATTGTGTCCGCGATTTCTTCTACCGCCTCCAGATCCTGAAATACATTTTACTTTCGTCACAAGAATCGCCAGCGTGATTTTCACGGTTCTGGCTTCTGTTAGAGAAACCAAACGACGAGGGATGTCTTCGAAAATGGTTAGGTGGTTAAAATAACCTGATTGAAATTTATTTACCTCTTCCGTGTGACATCGTGACGACAAATCCGGGGGATTCGGATTCCAGATGCAAAGTAGATCCTAGCAGACAGCCATTGACAGCTAGACTTGTTTTTATACCAAGACCGTGAAACAGTTAGGTTATTCGATATCGGAAAACGAGCGATCTACGGATGTGTCAATGTTTCCGGAAAGCTTATCTATCCACTGATGTGAAAACTGGGAATGGAAATAAGTGGAAATGACCTGACAATTAAATGTTTTTGTCGCTTCAAAAATGTCACCGGTGTATTTCCCCTGGTGCGAAAAGCGGGCGGATCATTGGCCGGGGGGTTGATGACGTAAATTTAACGGAGCGACCGACTGGTCGTTTCGGTTATGTCCACCGTGCCAAGTGTCAGACGACGTGGCCTGTGAAAACATGGCGGTTCCAACCCTCCCGGAGCAATTGACGAATTCCAAAGAATATTGACAAACAATATACATCCGACACGCGGCGAACCCTTTTTACCGAGCATCCCCGTCTCCGGAATCGAACCGCGTTTAAAACTACTTTCCTAAAACCCGACGCTAACCCTCGCCGATAATGGGGCTGTGCAAGTGTCCCAAGAGGAGGGTCACGAATCAGTTTTGTTTCGAGCATCGCGTGAACGTGTGCGAACACTGTATGGTCACGAATCACCCGAAGGTTTGAAGCCAGTTTTTTCTTCATCCCATTCTCGCCGTGTGGATATCACAGATTCGTGAAATTGCGCATATTCTATTCCAGTGCGTAGTTCAGTCTTATCTCCGATGGCTGAGGGACAGCGACTACAGTCCAGCCTGTACTTTGTGTTCGGGAGCATTGACTGATGGCGACTGTGTCAGGCTCACTTGTTACCACGTCTTTCACTGGGCCTGCGTCGACTCCTACGCCAGAAATCTACCAGCCACCACAGCACCTGCAGGATACACTTGTCCGGCATGCGGAATTCCCATATTTCCTCAAGCTAATCTAGTTTCCTCAGTTGCCGATGTTCTCAAAGAGAAATTGGCTGGGGTTAATTGGGCCAGGGCTGGGCTCGGCTTACCGTTGGTACGTTTTCTTCCTTCTTGTTCGTTTGGAGATTAAATCTCTCCAACATATTGCCTGTTCTATCATTCCGCTTTTAGAATTCATATCCTTTGTTTGTTATTCCAGCTGAGCGACGATAGAGAGCAAAAGCCAGTGCAGGAGAGGAGCGTTTCGGTGACTGAGATATCGTCGTCGTATCAAAGCCACACAACCACTTCGTCACCTAGTATAGCCACTCCCAGGACAAGCAGCAGCGTGAATTCTATGAATTCGGGACTGAACAACAATGGCAGTAGCAGTAGCAGTAGCATTCATTCCACGGGGCAGAAGTCTGGACCCCCTTATTCGGTGGTCAACGTCGAACCATCCATGCCATTCTCCAATCAAGCAGCTAAAAAAGTATTCGAAGCTTACGACGACCCCAAGGACGTTTCCTACGACCACGACGAAAATAAATATCAAAGGAAATCCGCCATAGAATGGTTTCTCAGGTGGTGGAAATTAATCTCCAGAACTCCAGCGCGCAGGCGAAATTCCGGCGGTATTTTCTACAAACGATACGTTATGCTCACCATGCTTGTATTCGTCGCGTTCGTCGCGTTAATTATCGTATTTTCATGGCTCGGCAGAATAGCCACGGACGGAGACCCGAGCTTCGACGTTAACAGAAATACCATGATAAGAGTTGAGGGCAGACAAGAATAGAAAACGTTGTCCAATGTTTGAGATATACCTAGTAGATAAGCGTAACGAAGAGTCAATAACGCTAGATTTATTTACGCCTGTATTTACATACTTATATGTACGCATATTATATCATGTATATATCGAAATGCGAAACACACACGTGGAGAAACATTGTGTCATTTTTTACTTTTTAAGCATATAGGTAGAATACCCGGTAACGCGGCAAACGATTCACTATCATTATTATTATTATTCTTATTATCATCACTATGAAAGTTGATTAATTTTTAATCTAATGAATACACATAACAATGATGTAGAAATAAATTGTATATTTGCAATAATTCCCGTGTCTCGGATGTATTTTTATTCGCCTTGTAAGAAACACTATTGCAGGTACAAAAAGCGAAGGTCAAATGAATTGGGTTTGAGGAACCACGAATTCCGTAATCTCGAAGATCACTGGAAGACGATGAGACAAACGGATAAAAAACAGTCTCCAGGCTGCTGGCTTTGGAATAAATTGAAATAAAATCAGAGACGGATTTGTAATTGAAATCTTTCGTCCTGTTCCGTCCCAACTGTGGCAGAGTGGCTCATGAAATATTAAACTGTTTTCGAAATGAACAACGTATTCTATATTTATTCTCTACACTCGCGAAGTAAAGGTAGCTAAAAAAATACACCCGACAGATAGAATGATGGAAAGATCAACGACTCTAATACGACCTCATCGTTATTCAATTTCGTCGACGCTGCAGCAACGAGATCATACGTATAATCACTGATTATTTTCCCCTGTCCCAATTTCCCGCCTATCAGTCTATCTGAATTATCACAAATGCAGCTCATTGATACACGATTTTGCAAAAAGCCAAGGTCAATGCGCGTTTCCCTGAATCGTCGAACGCCTGCGTACGTATCAATGGAATTTCATGAATGTATTCAGACGCCCGGGGATGGGATCGGTTCGCAGGACCGTAGCTGCAGTGGTGGGGAGGGTATGGGCAAGGAATGCTATCTGGAAGAAGCTCAGGTAGCGTTAACGCAGATGTGAATGGACATCGGACCACACCGGACGATCCACCAGCTCTCGAGTCTCTCCAGCAAGTAAAATTTTGCGATGAGAAGCAACGCGTGGACCAAAAGACTATACCTCGACACCCTGACACTCGGCTTTGGAAGCACCGCCGGGATTTTCTGCCTTTACGAAAGTGGGCACAAGTTTTTTGCTACCACGTTAACCGTTCTCGGTTTGGGTGAGTTTCAGCAATCCATTTTCATTCATTATCACTCTCTCTCTCTCTCCTTCTAATATTGTTTGAACACATCTAATTCAGGAAGCGCTTATCTCTTATACTGGCGAAATGCAGCGCGAGCAGTAATCCGGTGTAATCACGCGGTGATCGTAACTGGATGCGATTCGGGTCTGGGCTACAGCCTGGCTCTTCACTGCCGATCTATGGACGCAGCGGTGATCGCGGGTGTCCTGAAGCCCGAGGGTCCAGGGGCCAGGAATTTGGTTCGCAGGGGGATAAACGTAGTCCCCCTGGACGTCACGAGGCGTGAAAGTATCGCGAAATTTGGAACCGAAGTACGCCAGTTGATGGCGAAGGAAAATCTGGGTAAAATATCTCCTCACGCATGTACGATCAAAACGAGAAAGAAACCAGAAAAAATGGCAATGACTCATTTCCCCGCATTGCAGTGATTCGTGCTCTCGTCAACAACGCCGGGGTAATGATATTCGGCGAGTTCGAATGGCAAACCGATGACCAAGCCCGGCTCCAGGTCGAAGTCAATCTCTTGGGAACCATGGCTGTTACCAAGGAACTCATGCCGATCATTAGATCAATGCGGACGAGGATCATCGTCGTTACCAGTCATTGTTCGAGCCAGCCTTTGCCCGGCATTGCTGCCTACGCGGCTACGAAGGCCGCGGTTTCCGCTTGGGCCACAGCCCTGAGGGTCGAAGTAGCCAAATATGGGATCGACGTGGTTTGCTTTGTACCAGGTGATTTTTTCTTTCGGTAGATTATATTTAATGATGAAACAGGGAGTTCGATCTTTCTCCAGAAAACGCGCCTACTATAATTCCGCAGGATCGTTCACTCGGGAGAGCAATTTGCTTGCCAGACAGAGCGAACACTTTGCGGCGATGGAATCGGCGATGACCGACGAAGCGAGGAACTTTTACGGAAACTACTTCGCAAGGTACAGAAAGTACCTTTGTGCGCTTTCGAGGGAAACGGCCCCGCAGAAATTGGAGAATACCCTGGTTTATGATATTTTTGAAGGAGCTCTGACGGACGTTTATCCCCGAGCCGTCTACAAGTACGTGAGACATGCTATACGCGGTTTGAATAAATAATACTTTATTGTATTTATTGATTTTTCAGATGTGAGCCTTGGAGGTACACCTTTTACCACTTGCTATTCAGAACTACACCTTGGCAAATTCGCGATCGTCTTGTTGAGAGTTTCATGTTGATGCCGAGATGGAAGGATGCGAATGAACCGGAAGATTCCGCTTCCGAGCCAAAATCCTCGAAGTTTCAAGTCCCGGATACTAATGAGACAGACGCTATAACTACGATTGACGAAACGGTCGTTGGATCGATAAGATCAAAGTCCGATACTACGCCAGCGGGGAAGAAAGAAAACGAATCCCAACCCACTTGAGAATAATATAGTTTGTCTTGTATACGAAGATGAACATGTTTGTATACTTTCAAGAATCTGTCGTATGAGAGATAAAAGTTTGAAAGGACATTTGAACCCGCCTACTGTTTGCAAGCTTATTGATTATTGATTACAATTATAAACTACCGCCGTCGTATGGAAAGTATAATTATGGTTGAGATTTTGTCCTTGTAAGTCTGCATTTTTCTGTACCGATAGGAATAAATCGATATTGAACGTTTTACTTGATGTCCCTGACCGTTTTTCCTTACGGTTCTTCTTCGCAGCTCTGCAGGGTTTCGCCCTATACAATTATTTCTTTTTCTTTTCTCGTTTGGACTTGCTGCTACTCGGCCATCGGAACCATTTCGACTCACGTTTCGCAAGTACCTGCGTTTTCCCTTTCAAGTCTTCGTCGCTTACCTCTTCTCGTTCTGAAAAATGTCTCGTATATAATATGAATTAACTCGACGGGGGCTTCCCTATCGTAATGAAATTATCACCTTGAGCCAGTGCTATGTCTTCGTCGCCCCACGGACAAGGAGTCCGAGTCGCGGGACGGTCGAGTACGGCCCGCCAGTCTGGATCAACATTGAGATCCTTCACCTCCCTCGGGCTGCAGCTTCCTTGGGGGCATTTCGGATCTCGACACTCGTCGCGTTGTCCAGGTCGAGTGTCCTGCGCTTCCTCCAGCTCTGTGGTCCTCATCTCCTTCTTCTCCGTCTCGCTCAGTAATAATTCCGGAAAGTATTTACGCAATGAAAAATCGCGGGGTGATACGTCGACGTAGTTATCGTTCGGTTTGAATATCCGTTCTCCTGGTCTCTCTGTGATTCATTTCTGGAATTAATTCATTTTCGTTATACTGCTACGCTCGGGAATCTACCTGTCCGCGGCATCCACGTATTCATGATTTCCTTCGGCGTCAGGGAAGTAGAGGATGCTGGAGAATCGTGGGACTCGGGCTCGTGAGTTTCGTGAAATCGAATTGTCGATCCCGCGTACGGTTCGGGTAGCTCGGCTACTTCGTGAGTTGTGGTTTCCATTCGCGAACAGCACCTTGCGCAAGTTTTTCGCGAAGTTGTAGGCGGCCTGGCATTCATCCTCTCGTTTCGATGGGAAGTAACCGTCGTTTCCGTTGCTTTGTCGAAACGGTTTTTCGGAAAACAGGTACAAGTTGACCGGTTCTGGTATCTCGTCGTCTGCGTGGAAACGCACACGCGGGAAGACGGGTCTCCGCGTCTCGCGTTTGCCATCATTACCCATACTTCATTCAATCGAGCATACGGGCAATGAAAAATCTCTATACGTCGATGAACTACGACGAAACATTGTTTTACGCTTTTTTGAGAAACAATTTTCGTTGATTTGGGTCCGTAGCGCGCGTAACGGAATGCAATCCAATCAAGTAAAGAGTAAAGAATGCTTTTTCTGCGCGTATTTTACAGATAAAAGATAAAACTCAACAGGAAATTCAGAATTTCCTGCGCGAAATATTCAAACGACTCCCGCTGGCTGGTTTGCGGCAAAACTGGTTCGCTGGATGGTCGTGTGGTGGCGCCACGTACCTGCGCAAGTATCGCCATCTTGCGGATTACCTGGGAAATAGTTTGACGTTTAATCCTAACCTGTGATATGTCAAATTTTATTGTACTTTGGACCTATACAAGTTGGCTCATTTTTAATCGAGGAGGTGACAGTGTAATAATCTACAGTAACGCGAAGCTCCGCGAGCCAGCCTTTTCGGAAAATGGGGAACCGATCCAGCCTGCTTTTACGAGAGGAAGAAATTGCCCAAATTCAGGATGCCACTGGCTGTAAGAACGTCAACAAATATCATGAAATAGAAAAACAATCAAACTTGCCTGCGAATATCGACGAGAACCCGTCCGCACGAACCATAATAGTATAATGCTATTATTTGCCTTGGTAATTAGCAACGGGAATTCACTTACAGTTACGCCTAACCAAATTGAGCGGCTTTACAGTAGATTCACAAGTTTGGACCGCGGGGACTGCGGCACGTTGAGCCGCGAAGATTTCCTGAGGATTCCCGAGCTGGCGATCAATCCTCTAGGGGACAGAATCGTCAATGCATTTTTCGAAGAAGGTGGCAGCGATCGAGTCAATTTTCTACAGTTCATGCAAGTTTTGGCTCACTTTAGGCCCATCAAGAAGAACAGCCCGAATCGACTCAACTCTAGGCAAGAAAAATTGAAATGTGGGTGATAAGTGTGACTGGCTATTTGAAATAATCAATTTCCTCTATTCCCCAGCCATTTCCAACTTAATGTTTTCGTTCATCTACAGTCTAGAATTGTATCCTCTATCCCCTGGCTCTCAAATAATGAAATTTCACGCTATTTATTCCATTACAGTTGCCTTCAGGATGTACGATTTGGACAACGACGATCTAATCTCAAAGGAGGAATTGCTGGCGATTCTACACATGATGGTGGGGGCTAATATCAGGTAGGAATGCTTTTCATTGATCAATTGTCACTTAGGGATTAGTCAACTCGGCACTTGTCTTTGTGCAAATTTCTAATTTATTGTATCACTGCAGCGAGGAACAGCTGACCAGCATTGCGGAGCGGACGATAGTAGAAGCTGACGAAAACGGGGATGGTATGATATCCTTTGAGGAGTTTTCCAAAGCTTTGGAAAGAACTGACGTTGAACAGAAGATGTCCATAAGATTTCTCAGTTAGAAATGCCGGCTGTCAGTGAATGCACAGAACAAGTTATACTATTACTTAATAGAGTTATAATACTGTTACAACTACAAAGCAACAATCGATTGAGTTCCATAGATTAAGTTTAGAATGGTAGTCGCCGCAGCTGCTTCTATTCACAATTAATTTATGCCACCGATAGTCTTTCGGGCTGTAACTCAGAATAACAAGTCAGCAGGAAGTAATTGAATGTCAATTTCCAAGGTGCAGATAAGTTTGATAAAAGCTTGTTTTTGGATACGCTCTTATCTAATCTATTTACGACGATGTGTATAGTTTGAGGGAGGAATAAATACCTCCTGATAGTACGGAGCTGGTTAAAATGTGCATGATTTTGATTGAGATGTAATTGTGGGCCAAAAGCAGATGTTAGGGTGAACATGTCGTTTGGGAATCCCTCAAATTTCAGAATATTGAAAAAGATGGGCTAATATATTTAGATACATGATGTATAGAAATGCCATTTGGCCCACTGTGTAGATAGCACGTGTATAGCAGAATACTTAATTTTTAACAAGTAATTTTAGTGCTCAATTTTTGTATAAGCGTTGACTGAAGAATTTAAAGACGGCTATCCTTATGGGGTTTTGTGTGCCAGTCAAGTGGGCCCAAGTGGGCTCGGGGATACGAACGGTCTTCAACTTTACCGACAAAATAACGTTGCACTATATCTATAGTGTGCACATAATATAGATATACCACAATGTTCTTCAGTCAACGGTATAAGTAAAATCAACAGCCGATATCCTACGAATTGTTAAATTGTCAACCTTTTTTAAGGAACTGTACAACAGAAAATTATTATATTTTTGGGCTAACTTAATATTATTATTCGTAGATAATATATGTACAGTTGGATAGGAAAAGTATTATTGACACTCCGGAGAGAAATATTTACGAAAATTTGTTAAAGCATTTTATAGTCTAGTCGATCCTGTTGAAATGTTCTTCATTATACGTTGTTGGACTTGTTAATTTTATGTTAAATAAAAAGAAGAAATGAAACATTACCAATCCGTGTTGCCCGTGTATTTATTAATTAATTTGTTACTTCTTTTAAGGGGACCAGTATGTCGCGGTTGTAAAAATGAAACGTAGTCAAAAAAAATTTATTTCTTCACCAAAGTTCATTTAACACCATTATAATCATGTCACTAAAAATCATTCGCTGCACGAATTGAGGCACACCGTAGGTCGGATTTCACTTTCTCCGAATCCGAATTGTTCGGAAGACGCGCCGTCATGGATTGAATGAGGGAAATTGAATTAAAAAAATTATCACAGAAGATATGGCCAATTTTCCGAAAATCGGACATTGCTTTTCCACTTATTTTCAAATAACTCAGCCTAAAAATTAAATTTTTCAATTTCCCTCATTCAACTTGTGACGGCCCGTATTCCGAACAATCTTGGTCATAGATGAGTCGAATCGGACCTACGGTGTGCCTGAATGCGTGCAGCAACCGTTTTTAAGTGAGATGATTATAATGATGCAAAACGAACTTAGCTGATGAAACAAATTGATTTTGGACTATGATTAATTTTTCCATCCGCGGCATACTGCTCCCCTTAAGCAAGGTTTTCATATTTGAAATTGAGAATGTACTACAGAATTGGTGGGTTGGATTCAACACAGCTATTACCGAGCTGGAGAGAGGTTTTGTCGCGATAAATAATAAATTTGACTCCACGGGACATTTAAACTAATCCTCGCCCGCTTTTTTCGGCGAAAATAGTCTATCAATCCGCCACGAAGGTGGTGGGGGCGCCACCTCTTGAGTTATAATCATGAAGACTAGAACCAGGAAACCGAACTACGCTTTCTGAGACGTTCCATAAAGCGGCGCATGCCTTAAGTTCCAATTTCTACCACCGTGACGCTGATGCAGTTATGTGGCCCGAAAAGTGACTGTTGTACAAGATAACCTTATTTCATCTCAAGTAGGATGAAGATTGGAGGATCACGAATAAATGAATAAAATGAATCATTAGTCATTTCTGACAGCAATCCTTACAGAATCAGCTTATTACTTATTGGGAATATTTGTATTTATTGAGGATTGCTTGGTTACTGACGTCTCAACTGACACTCACGGGGCATGTTTGAACATATTTTTCGAGTCTCGTGTATGAATGAAGTAAAATGTCGGCTATGTGAAAATCACGAAGATTAGGTTAAAATGATAAAATAATGATTTAAACGTCGTGATTTGACACTTGTTGACTTCGCTGTTTGCAATTTAATGCGAGCTTATGAGGCCACATAACTACGTCAGCACAGCGGTGGCAAAAATTGAAACTAACGCCAAGCGCCGCTTTTGGGGACGCGTTGAGAGTGTAAATAGCGAGAAGTTCGGTCCTTCATGGTTATAATCTTAGACCATTAAAGGTTATAATTACCTGCAGAGCCTCGGGTGGCGGACTTACAAACTATTTTTGCCGCAAACAAAGCGCGGCAATTAATTGAATTTCCTTGAAAAGTGATTTTCAAAATTGATCCGTGAAGGATTGAACGTCTTTTGATATCGGGACTTAACATTCTCGAGCGTTGATTAAAGAATACCATTTCTTGTTTTCTAGAAATGTTATGAAATTACAAATGAGTTTTTTGTTTCTTTATAATACAGGTAATATTATATTCAAGACTCACATGTTGTTTCATTTACAATTCGCATCATCGGCCTTCAGCCAAGAATAAAATATAATTACAACGGGTTTCCTTGACAGAAATCATACTCATAATCATAGTTCACAGTAACGTTAGATGCATTGCGGTGCATTTCAAGTTGCAGAGTTCATAAATCGCTGGGATTACACACGATTTCATAGATTATTCGATTATAATTTATTCAATATAAAATCATTTCATATATAATCCTACTTATAACTGACCTACGCCGTTGAGGATACAGCCAATTTCTTCAAATGCTCCATGAATACTTGAAGGCTGACGTCGTCAGTTAATACAGGTGCTCCGCTCTCCTGAAATCAAACCCCAATTCCATTGGCGATCTACCGAACAACTCGAGTTTTTATAGTTGGAGCAAACGTGTAGAATTTATATGTACAGTAGTAGAGACCTGCACCAAGCATATATCAAAAATGTGATTGTTGGTGATTATAATAAAAATATTGTACATTACAATTTGACCAAAAGTTATTTCCTCCGAAATTCAAGATATTTATTCCATTAGCTTCCTCAAAACATGCAACAGCTAATTGTGAAATGAAGATAAGGACTCGGAAATAAATGTCCCAACTTTCCTCTTCCCGTCAGAATCCCACACCCGTGTTATAAAAATATAAATTAAGAACATTCGATCGTTAGTAATGATGAATAAAGCTGAGCTAAATTGTTAAAATGATGTAGACTTTCTCCCTCGCCTGAAGAATGCTAAGAAAATGAGACGATAAATCTAATGATAATCGTAAATGTCGGGATGTAGGAGTGTCGAAATTTATACGAATATCCCATCTCCCTGTTTTTCCCAAGCTCCAATATCAAAGCAAGTGCATTGACGTGAAATAAAAAAAGAAATTGTAGGTAACATAAAAATGATTTTGAAAAACACACCCCGTTGGCCATCGGCATCCCCTGGATCGCAGGATTCATGGCGACATAAAAAGGATAATTTTAGTTACATATGCCTGGTACTCGATATCGTAGAGCAGCCTAACAACTACTAGATCAAGATTACTCATACGGCCAACTTTCCATATTCAATCTGACTCAGATTGCTGAGCCAGCCGATGGAGAAATAATTTGAATGGCATTTTATCCCCTCAGGGAATAACAAAGTACATAATTATATTCTCAGATATTATACTCACCGCGCCATAGGCATACATATTGTTGTGTGTTTGGCTCGGATTGACTTTACTCAAAAGGAATCTAGCCTGAGAGCCACCCTGTTCTGTGTCGATGTACCGAGGAGCCGGAAATCTTCCAGCTAAAATTTCAGCAGCATCATCTACAGGGGCTGCCAGTAGTTGTCGGAAATTCTCGTACTCCGGTAACTCCTGATACTTGAGCTGACGCCACTGAGCTATCGTCTGTAATAAGTATTGTTTGTGTTTGAAAAATCATCGATCTTTCTTTCAAGTTCATAATTCACGTGAATTTCAACGTCTTGTTAGCTAGAGTGTCGAAAAAATTACGACAATAATTCACCTCCCCGTGGAAAATGAGGATTTGGAAGAACGTGTCCATGAGTAGAATCCTGTCTGGCTGAATCGAGGAAGTATCTAGTAAAACTGGCTCCGGGGGACCTCCAAATCCATAGCTGTACAATATCGGTTGTACCATGATGAGAGAATTGGTCAAATCTTCCCTCATGAGCATGTGCCTGTAAAGATTGAACGAATAACATTAATTAATCGTGAATAATTGACTTTCGAGATGGAATTTCCAAGATCATATACCTATAGAAGCTAGTTTCGTCCGGCGAGTTGTTGAAAACTTGAAGAAACTGCGATCTCCTGAGATGATACATGAACTGGGGATACAAGGAGAAGTTTTCGGCGAGTCTGAAGCTGTTAGGATCATCCTTTCCGTACTCTCCGAACTTTTGACACTGTAAAGAGGAAGATTTCAGTTAGCATGCGTTTTAACTATAGATAAAATGAAAGCAGACTAAATATTCGATTCTTACAAGTCTAATTAGCATTCTATCAACCCATCTGAGAACGTCTGGCCCATCGTCGGTTTCAGCTCTGAATACAGCAAGACGAGACATGAGGACTGCAGCTGCTTCTTGATCAAACCCTGCGCTGACGTGATGTAAAGACGTAGAGGCGTCTGCCCAGCTGTGAAGAGAAAATAGTCGTGATATTTCGCAGATTCAAAATCGAGTATTATTTAGGAAAACTATTTATGCTTGGTGAGTTAGAAAACTAACTTTCTGGCAACGGTAGTGACTCTGATTCGTCTCTGTCCACTGCTGTGCTGATACTGTGTGATGAATTGAATGCATCCTCTGCCTCCTTGAGGTATTGGCGCGGCGTGTTGATTGACAACTTCGAAGAACAGAGCAGTTGTGGTCGAGGGATTCAGGGAGCAGAATTTCCACTGGCAAGTGCCACCCAGACCAACTTCCTGTTCCCCGACGCTGGGTCCTTTGACCCCAAGAGATACGCAAGGGCCTATAGCCCCTGATACTTTGATTTCTCTGGATGTTTTCACCTCGAGAGTGGCATTGAATGCCATTTTCAAATCCCCCTTTGGATCCTTGGAGAAAACACGTTGGAAAGTTTGCTTGAATAACGAAGAGTTGAAAGAATCCCCCATGACCATGTGGCCGCCTGTTGAATTACAGCATTGTCGCATTTCTAGAAGACCAGTCTGATCCAGGGCACATGAATAAATGTCGATTATGTGCCCGTTTGCTGCCGCTCTTGCCGCTAGGCCGTCGTAGTGCTTGGTCGCTTTTTTCATATGCTTTGCGTTGTCTTTGTGAATGTCGTGATGGGACCTAATCGGTTGGCGCAAGTCATCTGTGACTACTTGTCCTGGCCCTTGACTGCAGAGTCCACCGACGAATAGCAGAATCCTACTTGGAAACAGAAGGAATCGTTAATTTTATTTCACAGCAGGTATCTATCTGTTAAAATTAATTGATGTTCGAATTATCGTCATTTTTTCTTGCTCAAATCATTTCGGAAGCTGACCTTGCCCCTGTATTTGCGTAACTAGCTTCTAGCAATCCAGTTGCCACAGCTAGTGCAACACCCGTAGATCTCAAAGGTCGTTTTCCAGGACCAACTGGCCAGGGATCTTTCTGCAGTTCTCCCAGCAAGTCGGTCAAGCTCATATCGCACTTGTGGACCGGCTGGAGGAACCTATTAGCTGGAGATAACGGCTGACCACCAGGAACTCTTTGTTGATTAGGATTTTGTCCAGGAACGGGTCTCCCAATGCCTGAAAAATGCGACAGAAATGAGACCAAGTTTTTCCCAGCAAAAACAGCTAGCGATAAACACGAAAATCCTCTCACCCAGCATATCCTGTACTTGTTTTGGCTGGAGGTCCTTAGTCCCGCGGAAAACATAGCTTTTGCTACACCCCTCGCAGCCCAGCTCGTGAACCTGCACCATTTTCCCAAATGTGATCAATCCAATGAGAGCGTTTGGTGGAAGAAGAGAAAGTGACATTTGCAGAGAGTCCTTCAGAGCTCCCAGCTCCTCCTCATCAAGGCAGGTGTCTACTACGAGCAGGAATATCGGAGGAAGACACTGCGCTCTGGTGATTGTATATTCGATCGTTGAGAACATTGGAATCAACTCGGCAGGTTGATGCTGTTCAGAAATAGCTGCATATTGCGGGGGGAAAGGATTCCTTTGGAAACAGAAGTTGCAGACCCAAAGCTTCGCCCTATAATCCACCTGGCAGAGCGGGTTCAAAATCGCTCTGCATGTTGACCTCGTGCAGAGAACCGGATCGTACTGAATTGGGGGGAGGTCCAGACGCTCTTTTATAGGCTGATAAAGCGTCCCTAGCGGCACCACCAGCCTAGTGGCTTCGATACGAGATGAAGGCCAGACATTCCACGTGAACCTGACTCCGTCTCGATCTTCGTTTTGCTGAATGAATTCCTCGTAGGTCGTCATGGCGTAGGGAAATCTAAAGCCGTGAATTGTGATCAGTAAAAGCAGGAGAAACTAAAGCCCTGACCACTAAATTCGCAAGAAGAAAGAGTCTGGTTTGAAAAAGAGTTTGACAGGAACAATATGCTGCTTTTGGATTAACTCTGGATGAAAAAATGGGCTATTTTGATTGTCTTTGAATTGCGATTGTCTTTTTAGCTCACATCGAACAACGTAAGTCGAGGGGAACGTGATGGAAAGTAGAACTGAATAATCGTGATTGATTTGGGATTAGAGTTATAGGTTATGCTGGAAAACTCACCGTACAGAAGCGGATTTGAGTAATACAATTGGGTCTCGTGACTACGGATTGTGTGAGGATGTTTTCGTCGAGTCCAGAGGGATGATTACACCATTATTTCTCTTTGACAAGGGTGGAAATAGTTCAAACGATACTAGGCAACTCGCACACCCGTCACTACGGGCCACGTCACTTTTGAGAACGCAGGCCGCAGCGCGAATCTAGCTCGGCTGTTTTCGCTCTGGAACTAGAATTTTATTTCCCGCAGGTTGGCCCTCCGAAAAGTGTTGTCGTCTCGACGTACTCGACTACGTTCATCGATCTCGCTGATGACTTCGTGATTTTCCGTTTGTCAGTTGCTCGAACAATAAATGGTGAGTATTACTCGATTATTCAATTTCTAATTATTTAAACGGCCGAAAACTAACACCGTCTGCATTCCCCCTTCGCGTTGGCATAACCTCGACCCATTCAGCCATATTATTTTCCCATATTTCCGCTGAGCGTTAGAAAGACGACAATTTATAGGTTGGTTTTTTTCTCCAAGCGCGAGAATGAAAGTCGAGTAGAAAATTCGGTTATGAGAAATGAACGATTATCGAGCGAATTCTGAAGTGTTCCTTTCTCCAAAAATCAGGGTCAGAATCAGTCGGGGACGGGAGGTACTGGGGGAGATAAAAAGGATGACAAAGACAAAAAGAAGAAGTACGAGCCTCCGATTCCAACCCGAGTTGGAAAGAAGAAGCGTCGCACCAAGGGGCCAGACGCGGCCACAAAGCTACCTCAAGTAACGCCGCATACCAGATGTCGTCTGAAGCTTTTGAAGTACGAGAGAATCAAGGACTACCTACTGATGGAGGAGGAGTTCATCAGAAATCAGGAGCGACTCAAGCCCCAGGAGGAGAAGAACGAGGAGGAAAGATCCAAGGTCGATGATTTGAGGGGAACGCCAATGTCCGTTGGAACGCTAGAGGAAATAATTGACGACAATCACGCTATTGTCTCAACCTCTGTAGGCTCCGAACACTACGTTTCGATCCTGTCCTTCGTAGACAAAGATCAGCTCGAGCCTGGGTGCTCTGTTCTGCTAAATCACAAGGTTCATGCGGTCGTTGGTGTCCTTGGTGACGATACGGACCCAATGGTCACTGTGATGAAGCTAGAAAAGGCGCCACAGGAAACTTATGCGGATATCGGAGGTGAGAGTCGAACAGCTCTCTAGTGTCGTTTGATTTTAAACAAAAGTTTTCCTTCCTCAGGGCTGGATACGCAAATCCAGGAGATCAAGGAATCCGTCGAACTGCCCTTGACTCATCCTGAATATTACGAAGAGATGGGTATCAAGCCTCCCAAGGGGGTCATTCTTTATGGTTTACCTGGAACAGGAAAGACCCTGCTGGCCAAAGCCGTTGCCAACCAGACCTCGGCTACTTTCCTACGTGTCGTTGGGTCTGAGCTGATTCAAAAGTATCTGGGAGATGGTCCCAAGCTTGTGAGAGAGCTTTTCAGAGTCGCGGAGGAACACGCACCCTCCATTGTGTTCATAGACGAAATTGATGCGGTTGGTACTAAACGATACGACAGCAACAGCGGAGGGGAGAGAGAAATTCAGCGTACCATGCTGGAGCTACTCAATCAGCTTGATGGTGGGTTTGGGAGGAATTCAGTTTCTTTATCTCTGGTACTTTGTATTGATGGGTTCTTCTGAATTGAGATGAAAAGTACCAACGCACAAATGTTGACAGGTTTCGACAGTCGCGGAGACGTCAAGGTGGTAATGGCAACGAATAGAATTGAAACATTGGACCCAGCATTGATCAGACCTGGCCGTATCGATAGAAAGATAGAGTTTCCACTGCCCGATGAAAAGACAAAGAGAAGAATATTCAGCATTCACACCAGCAGGATGACTCTGGCGCCGGATGTGAACTTGGCAGACCTTATAATGGCCAAAGATGACCTTTCTGGAGCTGACATAAAGGTTTTTGTCTTGTTCATTGTTTGGGAGTTGAGGGTAGACTGGAATTCTTTTTTTGAGGAAGAGTAGAAACTCAATCCTCCTCTTATTTACAGGCAATTTGTACGGAAGCTGGTCTGATGGCTTTACGGGAACGTCGTATGAAAGTGACTAGTGATGACTTCAAGAAATCTAAGGAGAGCGTATTGTATCGCAAGAAAGAAGGATCGCCCGAAGGATTGTATTTATAAATCGAATCAGTAAATTTTTCTCCACGTTCTATTGTATTTTTTATTTATCATGAGAACACGATATTCAAATAAACAAATTTTCTTTAACTACTGCTTCCAGAGTTTTACTTACATCCTAAATTCGGGATATACTTCCCTTAGAATTCTAGACCAACAGAAATAAATTCATTTCATATCCTATTGTTCATAAAAAAGTATAGTTAACAAAGCTAGGGAATTATCAGAACGTAAAATCATCTATCGACATTCCTCGATCTTTCAACAATTTGTCAAAATGTTCACGAAGCGTTTCTGTAGCTTTGTCGGAATGTTGTCTCTGCTCGTTTCTCACTTCTTGCAGAGGTGGTTCGGTAAAATCTTCTCCCATGTTTTTATTCGCCTCAGGTTTTCTTGTGCAAACGTAGCAAGCCCCTCGCCTAGTCTTATCCAGGATATCATCGACGGGGGAAGGACCGTGGCAATCGTTGGCTAGTGACGTAGCCAGGCCTTTGTACTTTCCTAATATAAAAGCATTCTTGAATCCATCTTCGTAGCCGATGTCAAAACCCTCCTGAAAAACCGATTGCTTTCCTTCCTCCACTCCCTCCCTGTACCCAGCCTGGGGAAATCAGACAATTTCAAAAAGCGAATTCGCGGTAATTCGTTATAAGTAATTTTTCAAGAGCTGTGGAAGAGATTTTCGAACTTTTCTCACCTTGGCAGCCGCGTCTATGACGCAGTTCCAGCTTTTATCCGACAAATCAACAGAGTTTTCCATTTCCCCACTGTCATCCATGTTTAGGGTTATGTTTACGTCGCTTCGCGTCACGCGGAATACAGGTTATGTTCCCCAGTGTCGGCGACTCAAATAACCTATATAACCTGTAGAACATGTGAACAATATCCGGCGAAACGCCCGCAAATTTATAGACATGGACATCAAGGCGGAGTATTCTGGTTCGCAACGCGATTCTGGTCAATCCGCGGATCTCGAGTCCCCAGAAATCATCGAGCAAAAGTACGATTGCGACTTGACATAGATTTGGAGCATCTGTCAAGCTCGCGGATCGCCTTGGTTTTCGTAATCTCTTTTCTAACAGACATGTATGCGATTTCAGGATTATTTCGTTGGCCCAAGCAAAGCCCAAAGGGATTTCCGACAAGGATATATCCGCCGAAATACCGCATTTGGAACCTCTGCAAAAAGCGGCTGCGATAAACAAGCTCCTCACCCAGGGATACTTTGATTTATTCAAGCAGGGAGGAACCCTCCTCTACCGTTTGAAAGATCCTAGCAAAACTAAGAGCGTCAAGGGTGCTGACAACGAGGAGAAAGTAGTCTACAACATAATCGAAGAGGCGGGAAACAAGGGGATATGGATACGCGACATAAGATTCAAGTCCAATCTGATGCCGACGCAGCTGAACAAGATCCTCAAGAGTTTGGAGACCAAGAAGTTCATCAAAGCCGTGAAATCTGTAGCAGCGAGCAAGAAAAAGGTCTACATGCTCTACAATCTAGAACCCGACAGATCTGTGACTGGCGGAGCCTGGTACCAGGACCAAGACTTCGAGGCTGAGTTTGTCGACGTTTTGAACCAACAATGTTACAGATTCCTCGAACAAAGAAAAGAAACGACAAAGAATTGCAAAGGGGGACCGATCGCGGCTAGAAATATAGCTTTCGCATCCTCCAAGGAAGTTTGGAAGTTCATCTCTGATCTCGGAATAAGCAAAGTTAGACCTGGATCTTTGATTCCAATTTTCAACAGGAATAGTGAAGACCCGAGAGTTCAATGTCCCTATTTTGTTTTGCAGGTGAAGCTTTCCGTCGAGGATTTGGAAATGATTTTAAACACTCTCGTCTATGACGGCAAAGTGGAGAGGACTTTGTCCAGCGAGGGAAGCAATTTATACAGAGCTGTGGAGCCGCTACTCAGCCCACCAGGACTGATCAGAACACCCTGCGGCGTTTGTCCGGTAATTTCAGAGGCAATAAATGAGTTCAGGGTGTAGTTCGGCTGAAAAATTTGCTATTTCATTTCAGGTGAGGAAAAACTGCTGCGACATAGGAGACATAACGCCAAAGAAGTGTCTCTACATCAAGGAATGGCTGGAATGACTTGTGTCTACTGATATTTGTGTGAAAATGTTATGCAATGTGAAAATAAAAGTATTGTAGGAAAGATTATTGTGGATCGTTTATTGTTGCGGTTCAGACGGAGGGTGGATTTTTGAAAATCCGAGTCGATTGTTGCCGATGGGATTCGGGATCGGGGATTGTTGGCTCGGGTACTCGGTGAGCTCCGTGACTGTAGCCGGGAGAATCTCCCGCCAAATGTCCCCCGCCAGTGTTAGTTTCAAGGCGACACGCACGCGCGGCGGTTAGCATCCGGTGTGTCTTGCCAGGTGTGCGCGCTTTGAGATACACCGTTAAATCGGGCTTTGTCATGAGTCGGTGGATTATGATTAAAAATCGTGTTATTAGCGCGGCTCGTTGATCCAGTTTGTCACGCTAGAAGGAGGGCTAGATGCTCGCGGGTTTTCCACCGAAAAACAAACGGATAAGAACCCGAGCGCCTAGAACGTCCCCCCAGCCAGTGTCTTCGGAACGCATATTCCCCGACAAGTAGCTCGTCACTCGAGATTGATTTCTGCCCGGAGAGCGAAGCGAGTCTTGAGCGAGAAGTTAAGAACCGTGAGAGACAGGCTCCGGCGAGTTAGCGGGAGCGTCGTCATGCCTCTTCTCCGCAAGAAGCCCTTCCAGAAACTCCATGTCTCCTCGGATTTCCGGGACGACGACGAGGTCTTTCACTGCGAGGTTACAAACGAGATTTTCAAAGACTACAAGTAGGTGTTTGACAGCATCGACGCTCCCCCGATAACCGATAATTATCCCGCTTAACCTTAACCCCAAAAACCCTTATTGTCTCCCAGCGAATTTTGCGAGAGGATCATGCTCTGCAATTCCCTCGTCTGGTCGTGCAGCATCACAGGCAAGCCAAATCTCACCTACGAGGAGGCTTTCAACAGCGAGGAAGACGCCAGAAGGAGCCTCAAGGAATTCCCCATGGAGGTAAGCAGGAAAAAACCCGTGACACTCGCTTGTTCTATAAATAATGGGTAACATAACCTCGCTACCAGAGTCGCCTTTCTCACCGCTACAATGTATTATCTCTCTTTTGAATTTCGTTACATAATCCGTCTTGCCTTCTTCGTTTTTCCTCATTACAAACCGCCGCTTATCATTTCTATGATTTTCCCGCCGCAGTTGAGAATCCCGATCTTGTACCTCGCCAGCAAAACCAACAGAACTTCCTTCAACGAAATGGCGGAGGACGTCTACCAGTTTGCCAGAGACAGATATTTCGTTGGGGAAATGATCGAGGCCAGTTTTACAGAAGATTCTTGGTGCGAATGCCACGTTCTTCAGGTCATCGAACCCACCCAGCAGCAGATGAACTCGTATGTTAAAGAGAACAGCAGGTATTGGCTTTTTCCTGTCTTCCTCACTCTGCCATTGCCCTACCCCTACCCCTACCCCTACCCCTACCCCTACCCCTACCCCTAGCCCAGCCCTGCTAATTGATTACCTGGTTTCCTCAATGCTGCAGGAATAGTCAGGAGCGTCAGTACCAACCCCCTGCCAAGCTGTTTCGATACGAAGTCGAACAGTTCGATTGCGGCGGTGATACGGACGTAAGCCAACTCATGATTGTCGAGACCTCTCAGGTTCGAAGGCGTAAGCAACACTACAGCAGAGATAGGAACAAGATGTTCCTCAGACAACTCTGCGAAATTCAGCCAGATAGCGGCGTATGGGTGGTCAAGGTGATAAAACAGTTTGGAGATTCGATAATAAAGATGGTTAAATTTTATTTCTTGACCGGATATTTTGAAAATAAAAGTTTGTACCTTACAGGAAAGTGTCCTGCAAAAGTACGGCATTCACAAGACTAGATTCGACACCATATTCGCCGGTCCCATGCCAGACTTTTCACCGCGAATTAAAAAACCGGTGAAACACAAGCAGGAGTCTATAGCCAAGTTTCTCACGCCAGATGTTTCAAAACATAGAGTTTTCGAGAAGCCAGATCCTCTGAGGAAAGTAAACGACAGTGGAATGGTCGGCAAGAAATCTAAGAAACAAAAGTAAGCTTGGTAGCAACTTTTTTTAAATCTAACTAACTCACTTTTAGCCGAATACTTAGTTATCCCTCTTCTCCCTGTAGATTGAACGGCAAATTCAGGGAAGATCTGAAAGCTAAAGCTCTGGAAGAAAAGGCTCGGCTCAAAGAAGCCAGGCTCGAAGAACGGGGCAGGAAAAAAGAGGAGAAACAGAAGCTCGCGGCTTACGTTAAGGAATGGAACAAACCGAGGGATGATTTGGAGTGTGAAGATCTCAGGCAGATCCCAGAGCCGATTCCCATCAAATGTTTCATCCCCAATGATAAGTTTGGAGACTTTGTCATGATTCTGGAATTCCTAGAATACTTTTACGAAGAGCTAGAAGTCAGCAGTTACTTTCCTGGCGGCGTGAATTTAGACCTAATGGAAAAAGCTCTTTTGGAAAAAGAAGTCTCGGGACCTTGGAGCGATCTGCTGCAACTCCTGCTTGCTAATATTTTCAAATTTCAAGCTGAGGAGGAGGATGAGATCCACGCAGATGCCGCCAACATAACTGACGAAAAAAACATTGATCACAGCGTATCCTCCATGGTCGAGGCTACCAAATTGGCAACGATCGCTTCTTCTTGGTGCCAAACTCATCACGGATGTCAGCTATCTGAACTCGCCTTGGATCATGTTACGCTCAGTGAAATTCTAAGACAGCATCTACTCAGTTCTGGGGGGAGGATTAGCGACGTTGCATCTAAATGGCGATATTCTCAACGAGGTAATCAGTTATCCGTGTCTTTTTTCATCTCGAAAATTAGAATCTACCACAAATCGCTCTACTTATCTAACTAAAAAATGTTGATTCAAAGGTGGCTACACAAATCACGACGACCCAGCCCTCCTCATGAGGATGAGAGATGCTCACATACTTCGAGCCTTGGGGCACATGAGTGTCTGCGAATTCGAGTTGGATGACAGGCTGAAGGTGATCAGTTGTCTGATCAATCAATTGCTTACTTTTGCCTCGATTCGCGACGTGATAGACGAGAGGTATGAGAAGCTTCATCAGGCCAAGAAGGATCTCAAGGTTTTCCTGATAGCCGAGCAGAAGAAGGAGAAAGAGGAGAGAGAGAAGATGAAGGAGAGAGAAAAGGAGGGTAAAGTCGAGGAGGAAGAACAGAAACCGAGGAAATTGACCAGAGGAAATTACGAGGATGAAAAAAAGAAAGAGGAGTACGAAAACAGGCTGAAAGAATTACAAGCTGCATCAAAAGACACGCAAATGATGCTGTGTCTTGGTTCCGATAGAGCGCATACAAGATATTGGCGATTTCTCTCCATACCGGGTAGGTAAATCCCTTGGAGAAACATAAATCAACAGATTTCTCCACATTCATTGAATTTTTTGCAACAACAGTTACAATTTTAATTGATTTCCAGGCTTATTCGTGGAGAATGACGAAAGATGGCCAGGCAATTGCATCCCGCAAGGAACGCCGTATAAACCAGAGCTTCAGGACGATACCGGGGAAGCTATGTACGCGTATCTGAAAAAGAAATTCAAGGACGAATCTAGCGACAAAGAAAACAGTATTAAGGAGGTGAAGAAATCTCCGAAAAAAGTTAGTTTCTCGGATAAAAACGGTATGAAATCGCCGAGAAAAGATGCGAGCCCAAAAAAGGAGGTGAAAATCGATCTAAATGACGTCAGACAAAAGTGGAAGATGTGTACGGGGGATAAAAATTGTCTTGTACACTCCGGGAAGGGAGGAATAAAGTGGAGCTTCTACGGCAAACAAGAAGACGTCGGAAATCTCATAAATTGCTTGAATAAAAGAGGATTCAGAGAAGGGGAGCTGAGAAATGTCCTCCAACAGGAAGCAACGAGTTTGACTACGGCTATCGAAGAGTGTCCTCGTCACAAACTCAATCCTGAAGTTGTAAGTATCGATTTTTTTCTGCCAAAGATCATTGGGTCTTCTGCCAATAAACTCCTCTTTTTTTTTTCTTCACAGTTTATGGAGCCGATCAAAGAGCCGACGAATAAAAATCACAAGAAAAACAAATACGACAACGTGAATTTGGCCTTCCCAGCCGGTACGGATATAGGAGAAGTGATGGAGCTCACCCTGAGAGATTACATCCTTGATTTGGAGGATAAGATCAAAGTTGGATGTCTTGGTTCGCTGAAAGTCATTAGTCGCGACGTTTGGAGGGCTGCGATTGCTAAGCGGAGCTACGACAAGCAGTGCGACAAGCTCGTTTATGGTCTGAACGAAATCGAGGCAGACACCGCGTCTAATATCACCCTGGACAAGTTGAGGAATGAACATAAAACTAGCAGGCCTGGTACCCCCGATTCTGAAGTCAGTAGCGTGGGGATAAAGACTTACAGAGACCCAGGCAGATACTTGGGGCCTCCTAACGAAGACGAGTCTCTACCTGACCCCAGCCAACAAACTACAGTCAAACAATTGGCCTGCGCCATTCTGCAGATATCACACGCGATCGAACACAAGTACCTGAAAAAACCCCTCGGAGTAGACGAGAAGGACAAAAAACCAGTCAGCGAAGAAGTAGGCAGGGATCGGTGGGAACAATCCCTCATGGCTTCGACCAGCTGGTCCCAATTGTTTCTACACTTGAGTACCCTAGAGAACAGCATCGCCTGGGCAAGGAGTGCACTTAACGCGCAATGTCGCCTTTGCAGGAAACGAAGGGACGCTGAAAACATGTTGTTATGTGACGGATGCAACAAGGGACATCATTTATACTGTCTGAAGCCCAAACTGAACGTTAGTAGCGATTGTTTTTTTCGTTTTACTTTGTGGAAATCCTTTTTCTTATATGAAAAACAATGTTTTACAGGCGGTACCAGAAGGTGATTGGTTTTGCGCGACGTGTAGACCAAGGGAGACAAAACCTAAAGAGAAATCAAAGAGGCGGAAGAAGTTTGAGGACGAGGTGGAGGAGGAGGCAGTCCTTACCAAAGAAACGCGAAGGAATAGGGCCAAGAGAATTCCCGAAAGCGAAGACGAGGAAAATAATGGATCGAAAGAGGATACGTTAGTCTAAAATTTTATATTCTGATTTCAAACTGAAAGCTTCAACTGCATTAGATTATAAAATCTCGAGGAACTTTTCACGTATCGTTAATCGGAAGATGAGAAATTAATGAATCAATCAATTCTTCACCAGAGAATCGACGACGAGTTTGTGCTCGTTGTGCGGAACCGGAGGGAGAGTAATATGCTGCGACGGGTGTCCAAAAGTATTCCATTTGGAATGCACAGAACCACCGCTAAAGAGAGTTCCACGTGGCAAATGGATGTGTCATCACTGTTTAAGAAGCAGGAGCAACAGGTCCACAACCAGATATGGTAGTTATTTCCTCTCACAATCGTATGATCCATTCGGAATCCTTTTTTCAAAAAATCCAGACATTATTCGCCGTGTTTCAGGACTAAGAAATTCGAATAAAACTCGTCTTGCGAGACTCGTGAGGTTTTTCGAAAGCAAACCAGATACCCTTGCAGTTCTCATACTTTTCGACTTTTCGAACGTCGATCTGATAAAACTACATTCATCTATGAATTTAAACAGCCAACGTTAGGCGTAGATAAGTTAGGCGTAATTTTGAAAACGGGAGGCTTAGCTTTGGGTGTGTTGCCAGCGAGAGGGCAGGAGCGGGAGAGAGACAGAGAGAGAGTGAGCGCAGCTGCCGCTCGCTCGCGCATCCACGGCTTCGCCAAGAGTCTTCTTACTACCGAATCCACAGACTGGGACGGTCTGTATCGTACCCACAAATCGTATTATCAAGCAGAAAATAACTTGGCTCTTTCATTGACACTTATTATTTTCTTTCACTGCTTGGGAATGCGATTCATTTTATGTATTCATATCCATTCACTAAAATTATCTAGGTAACAGCATGGAGATTACTTTCTTTGGTTCTCTCGATGATTAATGACGTACTGGTAGCATTAGACTTTCTCATCACCGTAGAAATTCAACAGTCGATCAAATTCAGGATATGAAAAATCTTACAGATTTTACAGATATTACACTATGTCTCGTACAGTGTTGGGCGTAATTAATTACTTTCTAAATACTAAATACATAAGTATTTAGTATCGAAAATTTTTTAAATTACAAAATACAAATGTACTTTGTATCAAAAAATCTCCTAAGTACAAAATACGAATGTATTTAGTATCGAAAATTCTCCTAAATACAAAATACAGATGTATTTAGTATCGAAAAATCTCCTAAATACAAAATACAAATGTATTTAGTATCGGAAATTCTCCTAAATACAAAATACAATTGTATTTAGTATTGAAAAATCTCCTAAATACAAAATAAAAATGTATTTAGTATCGGAAATTCTTCTAAATACAAAATACAAATGTATTTAGTATCGTAAAATCTTCTAATTACTAAATACGAATGTATTTGGTACCGAAAAATCTCCTAATTACAAATGTATTTAGTAACGAAAATTCTTCTAATTACAAATTACAAATGATATATTCTCGAAATCACTCATATGTACTCAAAATCAACCATATACTCCGAAATTACCTCTACACACGAACAATACCCCATACGTACTCGCCGTTCCCATATAACTCAGAACCACCTCTTATATGCACGTTTACCCAGTGTACTTATTATTTCGTTTAATCTGAGTAATTAGCTCTGAAAATGTCTTCAATAAAATTTCCGAGATGTGATTCGCTCGATAAACGGTATTACTAATTACATTTGTAATTTGTAATTATAAAATTTTTCGAAACTAAATACATTGGTAATTTGTATTTAGAAGAATTTTCGATACTAAATACATTTGTATTTTGTACTTAGAAAGTAATTAATTAAAAATCCGCCCAACACTGGTCTCGTATTTCTTCGATCATCTCTGCACTCTCGCGATTTTAGATCACTGCGAATTAATTTCTGTATCGATTTCATCCAAGTTATTATTGTTTTTTATTCTTCATGCGTTGAGTTTTCATTTTCAAACTGTCATTTCGATGTTGTATATAATTCTGGCTTGAGCTATGTGGTGTTTGCTTGAATTTAACTGTAAAACCAGCACCGAAATCGGCTGAAACATCATCCGATAATTGAAATCGTGATAGAAGTTTAACGTTCTTCATTTACTCTGGCTACAGACAGCAGCGTTACTTCGGATGACTTCGAACCTGCGCCACAGCGGCAAACGAGAAGAGCTGCAAAACGTGCGGCTGACGAATCCAAGGAAGATACAAATTCTGTAAAAGGCTCTATGGCAACTCTGCAGGAGTTGTTAGCGGATATAACACATCACAGAGACTCTTGGCCCTTCCTTTCTCCCGTAACGAAAGACGAGGTCCCAGACTACCACGAGATTATCACAACGCCCATGGACTTTGGGACGGTCAAGTACAAGCTTGGTAAAGGAGACTATCGAACACTCCGTGAATTCTACGCAGACTGCCTTCTCGTATTCGACAACTGCGAGAAATACAATCAGGATCACAGTTCGGTTTACAAGTTAGTATCGAGGATGGTGCTATATTTGTCATTGGGTTCGGACGCCAGAGATTTTGGGACATTACTAATTCTTCAATGTTTTTGTCAAACGTTTAATATTACTGTTTACTCTTCAACGTCAGCCTCCCAGCTATTCGGGTGAATCAAAAATCTATAACTAACTTTGGAACTCTAGAGATATCGTTGACTACTTGCTGAAAGCTGAGAAAAATAATTACCCAAACTCAGAATAGTAAAAATTAGTATGACAATTCGTTGGCAGAAATAGTGTACCTACTCACTGACATATATAGCTTTTATTCTTCTTTAACAGAACTGCGACGTGAACTAACGACGATAAGCTAAATGTTGTCTTGAATGTCCCTTTGCATATGGTAATGCCTATGACTAATGCTTGAAATTAGATGCTTTGCTAAACTGATGTTTGTTTTCGTTTTCTGTCTTTTTATGGCTAATTTTGTGTGTACTAACAAATTTGTTAAATGTCTGTAAACAAGTGAGTCAAACGTCTTGTCTCTAATAAAAAATAGCATGTTAGTTTTACAAATGATTACTTTCGATATACACTCTGTCTTGAGTTTTACTAATTGTTTGTCGTATTTGTTAGATAATTATCGTTTCGTTTCAAAGTTCGTTATTGTCGTTATTGTTGTTAGCGAGGAATAATTGTTAATAGCTTGGTATTGCAAAGAGAAAAGAGAGAGATTGTAATCTTTGGCATCCGAACGCAATATCAATATTATTGGAACAGATCTGTGCTATGTTTGTTTTAAAATGCAGCACCATTTACAGAGCTGGTGCGCGGCTTGAGAAGTACTTCGAGAAAAGATGCAAGGATTTGGGCCTGAATTACACGGAGGAACAGGTTCGGCAACCGGATATTAAAAAGTTAAAAACCGAAGCGAACGGAGAGATGGAAAATGGTGTCGAGGACGAGGAAGAAGAAGATACGCAGCAGGATGACGATAATAAAGAAGAAGAGGAAGAAGAAGAAGAAGAAGAAGAAGACCAGGAACAGGAGGTTGAGGAGGAAGAGGAGGATGAAGATAAAGCATCAGAGTCGGACGACAGTTAAGTCTGAAGCCTAGAAAAAGGTCCATTGAAATTTTTGGCAATGAAAAAGACGTTGCGCAATCTTTCAATTTGCTACTTGTTTTTCTCGTTTTCTTTTGAAATTTTTTATTTTTCATTTTCTATTGCTCCAAATGTTAAATAAGCAACTACTCAAGTGATCTTAAAGAGTTTTGAGCATATGATTTCTTTACCAACGGTTTGCATATTTTCGTTGATTTTAGAAACGTTTCACGAGAATCGGTCAGCGAAAATATGCGAAAAATCGTCGGTAAAGACAGCCGTAGAGACTAAAAATATGTTAATGTCATGAATAAGAAGAATCGCGGTTTTTCCAGGGATAAGATTAGAATTGATCTAAATTTCCAACGATATTTATTGATATTTCGAATGTTGGGAGTGGCGGAGATGAATAAAGCGGGGAAAACCGTTCAAAACGGGTATTGCAAATGGATAACTTTTTTTTTTTTTTTTTCTATAAATTCGGACCGTTCTACTAGCGTTTCTTGTATTCGTTAAAACTGCTGATACTGATTTCAGAAGTTTTTCCGAAGTGCGAATATGAATCTTTAGCTCGCCTTGATTAAGAAGGTGGTCTAACGTAGATCGAAAGTACCTATAACAGTATAATACTTTGCCTAATGCTAGTTTTACTTAAGTTACTATAATTATTTCTCGAGTACAATACGAGTATTTTCGCAATCACGATTATTTATTATTTTAAAGATAATCCTAATGTATTAGAGCAGCCACATTATATTGTACGCTATACTCCTCGTAAATACGTTGCCGATTTTCAAACGCAAAATCAATATCGTATCATCAGCGATCGAGATCCTTATCATTCGTTATACGCAAGACATATTATATACCATATTGTATACAATAAGGGAATGATTGTCGAACGAGAATATGTATCGCTGATTGCTCTCTTTTTTCCCCTCCCATTTCTCCCGATTTCCCATCTTTTCCTCTAATTCCTCTGCCCCTCTCCCCTGGTCCACCGAGTTGTTGATTGATATAAGTTCTCAAGGTACTTATTAGCGTTGAAGAATATATTGCGAGGGGCTTTTTTTCGAAATGTTTTAAAATTAGGCTGGGCCTATACAAAATCGAGGGTACAAAATGTCAATGTCCGTTGTATTGTATAGTATGATTGAAGCGGTCCTTTGTAACAATGTGCGTTTTATACAATTAATTTAGTAATAAACTATTTCAATAATAAAACAACATATTATCTCCCTCTTTATTTCGTTCATAAACAATCGTAATTGTTTACGGATCTCTCAGTTACAGATGAGAAGATGAATTTTGTTAATCAGTTGCGATAAACGCAGTAAATTTCTTTTGATAAATCATTATTGAATTACAGTAATACCTATTTTTCTGCTCGTATACGAGGCTACAATTAATTGTTATGCCTAATCATAAGAATCCAAGAATAGTAATACGGTTTAAAATTCGAATAATAATTCGCGCTTCGATAAACAAAAGACGACCGCCGTGACGCCCTGGTCCTACCCGAGTGTCCGACAAGCTCATTCCTGCCTACGACGCCAGCCGATTCGGACACTCCGCGGTTACCGTGCTCGCAATTTATTATTATTTACTCGAATATTCGTTAACTGTGGTCTTATATTATGATATTGAGGAGAAGTTATAATAATTAGCAGAAATTTGTCGCCGTCGTCGTGGAAATGTAAGTCTGAAAATAATCGTTAGCGTATTTCGGTATGTTGTTGTAGGATTTACGCAGTTTTTGCGTGACAAATATCGATTTAAGAGTAAATATCGATTATCATTTCATTATTTCATCGATTCATGATTAATATTGTCATAATTTGGACAAATATTTCGTTGGCCGGTTCGGAAAATTTCATTCGAATTTCAAACTTTGTTTGGCGGGGTTGGTGAGGTGGGAAAAAACAAACGGCGATCGAGCCAGTGTAGTCTTCTTTTTTATCGCAGTCGCGGGCACATCGCGGCGTCCGATTCTATTTCCTAATTACCGCGTCTTTGTTGGGTTATTTGCTGCAAAAATTGATGAATTTGCCAAGCATATGAAAACGGAGAGTTTGATAAACGTATAATCGGGCAAGTAAGTGTTGTTTATTTGAAATCTCGACTGCCGTAATTTCCCGAAGTCGGTAAAGTTGGAAAAAACAATCGACGAGCGATTGTGTCGCCATCTTGAGTTTGTCGCGTCCGCGGAGTTTTAGCGGGATGTGAAAATAATTCTCAATTATACTGAGACTCGTTAATTATTGCTTTTGAGACTAATTAATTTGCTAGGATCGGCGAGACGCGAGTTTAATCGAAAAGTGAAAGTTGTTCGTTGTAAATTCGAACCGTCGTTTTGGCGGGGTCGGTAAGATGGGGAGAAAACAAACCGCGATCGAGCCAGCGCAGTCTTCTCTTTATCGTGGTCGCGGCACATAGCGGCGTCCGATTATTTCCTGATTATCGCGTTTTTGTTAATGTTTACTGTGGAAATAGACAAATTTGTGAAGCATATAAGAATGCGGAACTTGATAAATGTATAATCAGGCAAGTAAGTGTCGTTCATGTGAAATCTCAACTGCCGTAATTTCCCGGGGCCGGTAAAGTTGGAAAAAACAATCGACGAGCGATCGTGTCGCCATCTTGAGTTTGTCGGGTCCGCGGCTCGTGAGTGTTATCGGGATGGGGAAACAATTCCCAATTATACTGAGACTCGTTAATTATTGTTATTGAGATTAATTAATTTTGGAATAGCGCCGAGACGTGAGTTTAATAAAAAAGTGAATGTTGTGCGGTGTAAATCTCAACCGTCGTTTTCGCGGGGTCGGTAATGTTGGAAGACACAATCAACAAGCGATCGTCCCGCCAATTTCAAAATAAACGAAAAAACTTTTTACGTGGTATGTATGAAAATAATACGGAATACTTGAGTTCCTTTCGATTGTTGTTTCTACGGTAGAATTATAAACTCATTTGTACATTTACTCACAAGTAATATACTATTTGACCAATCGTAGACTTTCATTCATTCGAACTGCAATCGCGTGAAATCCAAATTCTTCTCATCCGTTCGTTAAAAAGTTAGGGTTTTTTTTTTCATTCCGAATTAATTGTATGATGCGGTCTGAAAAAATGATGTCGTTCACTCGGGCCTACGACGTGATAATAGCGTATCTAAATTCACATACCTTCTTCACGGTTTCGGGATAAGTGAAATTTATTTAGTGATAAAATGGAGTGCGAAAGTGATTTTTTGGATATACCACTTGCCCCACTGGAGCCGGAGGAATCAAATTGTAGCAGCGGAGAGTTGGACGAGGTGGAGAAATCCTGTAGGTGCATCGAACTGGTGAGTCGCATGCGTTTGTATTTGCTGTCTATCTTTTCCTCAATCTTGCTATCGCGTGGCGTGGCGGTACCATTGATTGTACCTGCTTTTATAATTATGTATAATTAGATCCGCGGTCAGCAGGAGCCTTCCAATTTCCATATGAAATGCATAATTCTTATCATTCGTTATCCCTCCATTAATAATCACCTTTCCAATTTGCGAAATTATCGTTACTATCAGTTGATATGAGTTAAAATTCAATATTGCTTCCCAAATTTTTTGCCAGGATTAAAAATTGAGAATACCGTTTGTATCTAGTGACATAGAATGTATAAAATATCAGAATGTTCATGTGTAGGATGTGACTAATCCGTTCCACCCCTACAGTGACCTAAAAAACAGTAAGTTGACAGTAGCCACGTGGTGTGATTGAGTCGCGTTATGTTACGAGTATGCGTGTGTTGGTGAAAACGAGATTAACTTGGATATAGGTGGATGTTAGAGGCAGGCCGAGCCGGTTCGGTTATAGGATCTGCTTGCGTGTGTGTCTTTTTTAAGAATTCTAATAAATTTTCTATCCCTACAGCGTCGAGCAATTGCCAATTAGAGCCAATTGTAAAGTTTTGAATATCGGATAATTAATTACGTTGAAATAATTCTTTCTAACGACGATCATATCAATCATTTAAATCTGCAATTGCTCGAATCGGCTAGACGCTCTCCCGAGTCTCTGTGGTTGCGTGGGCTACAGAGGCGAGGGAGTAGCTGTGCCAGAAGAGGATCGCCGACCGCCACGCCACAACATTATGTGCTTTTTCTCTCATTTTCCTTCCATTTTCTCTATCCGTTTTCACGTTTTTTTTTTCATTCTCTTCTGTATATCCTATCATCTTTCTTCTGCATGTATCTTTGCATCTCAAAGAAATGCGTTCCCAAAAACGATGACTTGAAATTCAATCCAAGTTGGAAATTTCTATGATTTTGAAAAGAAAAAATAGTGGAACGTAATTACAGCTCAATATTTATTCAGCCAACGAGTATAGGTACACGTGGATAAGAGATATTAACGAACCGCGGGGAAATTTTACTACAGAAAACCATAATTTTCGCGTAAAATACATTTCCTCTAGGGTTTTTTTTTTCTATACTGTGATTTTGACAAAAATTTTAATGGTGGTGTTCTAGCGCCTCCTTTCTTCTCATCTCGGCGTATTTAGCCAAGTTCTCCGGACTGTTGGCTATAATTGAAATGAAATTTTCATGGTTTTTATTATCGAATCGTTTACGAAAGAAACTAGTTGCACAAATAACAAATTTGGCAAAGATTCTTACCCATCTTGTGAATCTTGTAGAATACAGGGAAGGTGAGGATCAGAGAGTAACAGTAGTATCTGTACATCCATTGGTTCTTGAAGTAGTAGGCGTAGGGAAATTGGGCAATCTTTGCTGAAAATGTGTAGGGGAATTTCATGGGGCGACCCGGTGGTGCTTCAGCAGACATCTTTGCTAAATAATTAAAGACAAATAAATATGTTAGACAATTAAATCCGTCAACGATATTATCAACAAGTTCTTTTTCCTTTCCGATGAGAAATCACCTTTCTTTTTCGCTCGCTCTGAAACTTAAGTATTGCTAACCAGGGCTTTGATGTAATGAAGATAACGATTATTTTCAGCGACTAAAGGAAATGAAAAAATGCTACAAGAAGCCGAGGAATATTGAAGAGATATTAAATAATCTTATGTAATTTGGAGAATGATATAAGTGCTGAGGATTCGACGAACGGTTTTCTCGTTCAGACGACAAAACTTGGTATTGGTAATGTACCGATGAACAATTCACAACACGTGAAGCGCACAGTGGAATACAAAGAGCAAAGTTACAAAGAAATACGGATAGGGCTCTGTCAACCAGTTGATATAATCTGAGGGATTATTAACGGATTCATTATTTCTTCTATGAAAACTCTTCCCTCTCTGGCTCTGGCCGAGGGACGTAGTTATTTCATCTGACGTTTCTTCCCGCAATCGGTGGTACACCCATGTTATTAATCGTCGAGCTTTCGTGTCGCGGAGTTTGTTAACTGTTTCAATTATAATCGTAGAATATTTAAGGTATTACCTTTGCTCCTCGACAAACTCTTTTCTTCCCAATAACGTGTCGGATTATCCAAAAATGTCGGCTGCCCTCTGCGGACGACGTTCGACTAGTCAAGGCTGCGTTCACTCAATTACGTAACCTAACCGTACGCGAGAATCGAAGAATTCATATCAAGTCTCGAGTCTCGTAACTCGATGTGCACGAAGCCGTCATCGATTTCAAAAATCTCAACCGTCGTAATTGTGATAGTTTGCTTTCGTTTCGTTTATTGTTGTTTAGTTTCCTCAGTTTACATGATTTATTCTGTCAAGATCCGGCTAACGTGGCACGTATAAACACAAAAAATGTCGACACTGTACGATAAGATGAGGGAGATCTTCTACCAGGCTCAATTCAACCGGAGATCCCATCCGAAGTATTTGGCTAAGTTGAGAAAATTGTTTGGAAAGGTGAGCTATAGCTTCACTTCTGCTCCAAAATCTCGAATCTCTCGATTCCGTTTCGAAACTCTTTGTATTCCACTGTGCAAATTCCCCCCTGCTGCATCGATCTAACCAACAATAATTTATAGGCGACAGAGAAAGAGTTTCTCAAAGAATTCATCGCCTGTTTGGCGCCGGCGCTAAGTCTCGGAGAAAAACAGCCAAGGGTCGAGACGACCTTTGAGTTTGCAGCAAAATTTGCAGTCACAGTTTACTCCGCTTCGGACGACAAGGAGAAAGATGACCAGGGAAACAAAGGAGAGGAGACGCAGGAGGAACTCTGTCCGTTTTGGAACGACTTGTTTGACTTTTTGTTGGATAATCATGATGTGGAAGATAACGCGATTAGATTCAGGATGTGCTACTTTTTGAATATGCTATTGAACTCGATGGGGGATAACGCCTTCATCGACGATGATTTGTGCGACAGAATAACAAATTGTATGATGGAACGTCTGCAGGACAGAGTACCGAAGATTAGAGCGCAGGCTATTTTTTCTTTGCATCGTCTTCAGGATCCTTCCGATGAGAATTGCCAAATTATCAAAGCCTTCATTTTTCATCTATCCAAAGATCCGCAGGCGGAAGTTCGTCGAGCAGTTTTACTGACTATTGGAAAAAATAAACACACTCTGGCAGCTGTCCTCAGAAGGACAAGAGACATCAACGAAGGCGTCAGAAAATTAGCCTATCAATTTTTGAGCAGAATTACCGTTAGGTCATTGAAGATCGAACAGCGTGACAGACTTCTTAGCGACGGTTTACGCGATAGATCTGAAAAAGTTAGCGAATATGTTAAAACTAAGCTTGCGCCAACGTGGCTGGAGCACTACGAAGGAAAATTTATCAACCTACTCAGAGCTTTGGATGCCGAAAGGACTTTAAAAACTTCCATTTTGATGCTTGAAACTTTATTCAAGTGGGTAACATTTTCACTGTGAGATTTCTAATTCATTCGGCAGATTTAATCCATGGGAATATGTGATAGTCGTGATATTTATTTCCTTTTTTCGTTTCAGAGCTACTCCGCTACGCAATATCATCGAAGAAGTCCCTGTAGATGAGAATACCAAATTAATTCCTGTCGCCGAATTATCCAGCGAAAATGTTATCTTCTGGCGTTGTACTTTGGAACATTTGTACAGAGAGGGATGCGACGATCAAGCGGAAAAAGTTATCACCAATTTGTCGAAATTTTGTCAATACATCAAGGAATTTATTACTTACATGAAACAAGGAAATCGTGAACCTTGGGAGACAAAGAGTCTGCAATTTGTCCTACTACAGTTGTTCCACATAACTAAGACTTATGATCTGGGCGACGAGGTTGGCAGGAATAATTTGAAGGAATTGATACTAGATGTTTTGAAGTCAGACGCCGATTCCGAAGAATTGATCGATTGCATTGTTCAACAACTAGTCACTGTAGTTCCGAGCACCGAAACTCGGCTACAATTGTTGGCAGACGTTATAAGCGAGATAAGGATGCCTCTTACCGTAGAAACTCAGCCAATATCTGCTACGGAAAGACACGAGAGAGAAATGAAGGTAACAAGCCACTCGTCCAAGTCTGCCTAGAATCTCAAATGGTTCCTGTTTCTTTGCCTGTTATTAATCGTCATTATTATCATTATTTTCAGAGAGCTAAATGCAGAGTCGAGTTATTAGAAGTGGAAGAAGAACAGCACAATGCTGTTCAAGCCAAAAATTACTTAATGGCAGAGGCATTGAATAAGAAAATTCTGATTCTATACAATGTCATCAAAGAATTAGAAACCGAGCCCGTTTTACAAGAATTCGTAGAACCGGTTATGAAGGACGACGAAGAAACGCTAGTCAAATCGTTGCAGATTATGTTCTCCATGATGCAGAGCGTTAAGGTTTTCTATCCGACGTTGAGGAGTCTTTTTGAAGACATGGTTCTTCCTAGTCTCGACGTAAGTTTGAGTCAAAAACTAGAGAGAAATTGCTTTCATTTATTCATTGTGATGAAACATTTTGAGGTGAATGAGATTTTACAAATTTCAGCATGCTGCAGATCGAGTAATCGTATTGGCGATAAAAACAACGAGCATTTGTTGTCTTATGGATAAAAATTTGGCCAAGAAATATCTTCCTGTATTTTTCCTGCAATTTGGAATTGAGAATAACGAAATCTGGCTGGCTAGTCTTAAGGGGATATTCGACCTCCTGGTACATTACGGTCTCGAACATCTCGGTATGATCACTGGTCTGGAAACAGAGGAAGGGGAGGCACAGGCCAACAAAAGCAGAAGACACAAGTCTGTGAGATTATTCAGTAACTCTGACAATGACGAAATACCTTCGGGGGGACAGCGACAATCCCTCGACAACTCTAATAAGAATATTATCGGTATTCTAACCGGATTGTTGGACAATGTCGTAAGTTTAAATCTGGTTCATTAATCGAATTCTCATTTTCTCAGACCAAATTTTCACTCGGACTGAAAAAGGTGAACAATCGCCAGTCTCTTGGCCATAATCAATCTCCTTGTTTCTCAAATCGCAGAATCAAGACTTGCGGACTATAGCGGCGGAAGGTCTCTGCAAACTTTTACTCCATCGTCGAATTTCTAGCGCCCCTCTGCTAGCCAGACTTATAATACTCTGGCATAATCCAGTGACTTACGAAGACGCCTATCTACGCCAATGTCTGAGCCACTTTTTCAACACTTTTCCCACCGCTATACCAGGCAGTCAAGAAATGCTGGAACGATCTCTCCTACCGACTCTGAAAATCCTGGCAAATGCTCCGGCTACTAGTCCTCTGCAGGATATTGACCCTGTTAAAGTTGCCCAACTGATATTACACTTGACAAAACTCGAGGCACAGAATCGTCCACTCGCTTATTGCGCCCACAATAATTTAGCCCTTGCAATTATTGCCGAGGCTTTGAACAGCGACAGTGTTCTGAGTCCTGGAGTAATAATCAGAAGTTTAAAATACTTGGAACTCAATCTGGAAGAGGAATCGACAAGGAAGTACCTGCAGGAAGCTACAGAGAAGCTTTTATCGGAGGTGAATGTCAAATCGAGCGATAAATCGACGTTTAAAATTCAGCTGATCTGATTTCTCTCCTCGTCTTTATATTTTGCAGGTCGAGCCTTCGGACAAACGAGCCATAAATGCTGTGTTACATTTTAAAAAGACTTTGTATGTCCGAAATGGCGAGGAGCAGCCAGAGGAGGAACAGATGGTCGAAGACGATCCTATGATCGAAGATGACCCAATGATTGAGGAGGATTCTGAACTACCTGAGATTATGATGTGAAGATCCATCCCTTTCTGCTTCTTGTATTTTCGTACCCAGAAAGAGATGGAGCAGGCCGCACCGTTAACAGGCTTTTTAAGCTAAGTACCTGTGATAAACAATCATACTCAATTTGCAGTAACTACTGCTGTTGTTCGTTTCGTTGTTGTATCGGGAGAAAAAAAGAAAGGTGATTTTATCTCGAGGCATTCATGTAGTTTAGCATATTTCAGTTTAAGGTATTATAATTTCTCATTCATCACAACAATCAATTGTAATATATCTAGCTTTTAGTTGTTTTCACTGATTTGTACTATTTCGAAATATTTTTACGCGACCTCGTTTTTCCATATACAATTACGGTCCCGTTCGCTAATAAGAATTTGTACGAAAGACAGTCTCGAAGAGGCAGTCGGTATTAGGCGAATAATAAAGTGAGTTTCTTATATTTCGTTTTTACCATTATCATTAGTTCAGTCATTTTCGTTGACTCGATCGTTTTCCGGAGCATCCCGGGGATCCGGAACTATATGTGTAACTGAACGGACGAGCACATTCTCCCGCGGCTCTCAACCCGACCCAATAAGTTTCGAGCTTAAAAACCACTCGAAATCCATCTACACTTTACTCGACGTGTGCATTTGACACGTTTTACGGCCGTTTAACTCCTCCCGGCAATGTGGGAGCCAAATGGGGGGGCTAGCTGCTGCATGAAACTACCTAAATCGATATTCAGACTTTAGAGCTTTTGCCAACGAACGGCGGGGGGGAAACGCTTGACACCGAATCACTCGAGGCCTTCGATAATTCATTTCATAAGTACGGGTCATCCTTTTTCTACTTCTACTTTGAAATATTTTTATTCACGATAGAACGGTCGATTTTATTGGGTCATTTGATTTTTATTTTTCGTTTATATCTTGTTTTCGTCGATTTGTCGCTCAGAGATCGATGGTGGATTTCAAGTTTCGAATCTCTGCAGCGGTGAAGCTCCACGCCTGATTGGCCAAATCGATTGTTACACTCGACTGGCCATCCATCCCCTGTGACTGTAGCTTTGTGTGTATGTATATGTGCGCATGTGGACAGTATCTATGTACGCGCGTTTACTGGCAGCTATCTAACCAGTTGGCTGTGACCCGCGATAGTGTCGGACCAAGAGGCGTACATACAACCTGATATGTACATACAATCTATCCCCAGTCGGTTATAGATCGAGTCATTATAATCGGGATGATGATGATTGCCCGAATACGCCGTTCCATTCGAAAATTTCCCTGCTTTTTTTTCCCCTTCTTTTTCTTTCCACGTGCAACGCGTACTTTATTTCATTATTACAATCATTACGCTGTTATTTGTTTGATTTTTTTCTTCTTTTCGTTAACGATGCGTTTACAGTGACGTCGATATAGAATTTCACGAGCTCGAACGTCGCTCAAACACATCGTATATTTTTGTCTCTAATCGTAAATGTGCATGCAGACTGATGAATGTTTATGTCTTAAAAGTTCTGTAACCCGCTTTGGTACAATCAACGCGGTACATAACAATTATTATCCGCATCGAATCCGAGAATCGTTGACAAACTCGAGAGATATTTTCAAATACGCGGAATTGATTTAATCACGTCAATTGCCAATTATCCTTCCCTTCGAAATTATAATTCAAATGTAATTTTTTAATTTATTTCTGCACTTTTTTTCTCTCTTTCAATCGACTTGGCTTCTTATATTTTTCCAAAGAAGGATATAAAAGCTATAGCGGTGAATCTCTGATACGCAGAACTTGTTCATTAGCCAGAGAGACATCGTTATTTTATTTCGTTCATTCAATGAATCAATCAATCGATTAATTTCACCCGTTGTTTTTCTATCACAATCAATAAAATGAAATGGCTATACTATATAGTCGAAATTTATAACGGAGAAAAAGACATGGTTTTTATGTACGCCTCGCGGTTTTTGTATGTATATATGTATGTATGTGCGTGTGTGTGTGTACAAGTAAGCGTGTTTACTTCAAGTCTGGTAATTACAATTAGCAACGATGAAAAGTCAAAGTCCTCCTTTCCGGGGGCTCTTGGGGTTTAAATGCTTGGCGGAATGATTTTTAACGAGCGGCGCCGGGGTGGAGGAGAGTATAGTCACCAGGATGCGATAATTACGGAATCGCGTGAGCTGAAATATATAGCTCTTTGTGCGAAGCCCTCATCCCCGCGTTTCCCTCGATCCTCCATATATTTACAATATACGTACGTACTCGTATATGTTCCACACATCGTCCCACGTCCGGCATGGTCACTTCCCGTACATTTTACCTATACCTGCTACTGATTGCGAGCTCCTCGATTCTTCGTACGTGCGATACACGCGTGCAGCTCCGTTCCACTTGCGTAACATTTTCCTTCGAATCTCCCGACGTCGACGTCGTTGTCGTTGTTGCTTGCTTGCTTTTATTATACCCTCGTCCGTTTCGAGATCGAAATTGGAAAAGTATAAAAAATAACAAAAAATAAATAAAAATAATCTTCGAAAGAAATTCGTCCTCCGCCTACGTATATTTCAAGTTCTCGCCAATGAAACGTTCAAGTTTGTCTACGGAGTTGAAATTTATCACCAGCCTTGGCGTTCTCGCGTAGATCAGTTTTTCCGCGCAATAATTTCTCGTTAGTAAATTAGCTTGTGGGTTTTTATAAATACCTAACGTGTGGTTGAAAAGCGCGCTGTTTGGGGAAGAAATATGAATCATATTAATCAGATTCTTTGATTAGTCTAACGCACGCGATTCAAATTTGAAGAATTAAAAATGAAAAAAAAAAAAAAAAAAGAGAAAAATAGTTGCCTGTCACCGCGACGTGGGTTGAGGAGGAATATTTTTAATTGACGTAGCACGACGACAATCTCTCGACATGTATTCGACCTGTCGCCTCGAGGCCAGTTGCCAGGTTGCCTCGTAGATCAGTAGGGGACTCGCTCGACCGGGCCCGAAAGGTGCTCGTTAATTTCTAAAAATGACGAATCACTTAGTCGACACCGAGTGTACTGGTTGTTTACGACGTCTCTTATTTCCGGGGGTTCTTTTTTTTTTTCTTTCTACCTACTCTTATGATTCACGTCTAAGATAGTCGAGAATTCGTTGTGCAGTCAAATTAAAATATGCGCGGGTTAATAAATAACGGAGTTGAGAAATTTCCCTACACAGCACAGTGTACGACGTTTCGTTCTGAATTTCATCGAAATCCCTGCAGAGTATCCCAGGCGTAGCGGTGCAACGGCATTGTTCTCTCATCGGCGTCAATAAGGGCGAGTCCTGAAGCGAGTCCTCATCTCGAGTGAGGCAAAAGGGTGGATAGGAAGAAAAACCCTCGAGAAGTTACTGGCGAAGAGCCATCCTCATCTACACATCTTCATTATACGTATTTCTACATGATTCGACTCTTTTAATTATTATCATATTATATGTATACACCGTAATAATTCGAATAGTCGCTAGCTGGGGGTTCTTCTTTATGCATACAGTGGTTATTTTCATTTCGCATGTCGAATGCCCAGGGTCCTATTCTCGTATCCCTTCCCCGAGGCAACGTCCTTTCCTGATGAATTGTTAATTCTGACTAGTCACGTGCACGAGCGCGGAAATCCCGCTGTCAGTGTCAGACTTGACTGCAGCTCGCTTGTAGATGAGTAAGTACATATGTACATGTAGGTAGTAGAATATCGCGTTTTCTCGTCTGACGACGCACGCACTTATACTACTGATGCGGGTCTCGCCGCAGGTGGAGGGAACCGGCTGATCAACGAACAGCTGTACGTACCTTCGGTTGCCGTTGCCACAGGCGTACAGGCTTCACCGAGGGTAATCCCTAACTTTTTCTACATCCTCTTCTTCCTCCTCTGGTAATCCTGTCGTAATTAACCTTCCCGAGTGTTAAGGGTAAGGGGAACCATACCGAATGGACATATTTGTCATTCTTCTTACCTGTGACATGGAGACAGAAGAAAAAGAGGATGAGGAGAAGGAACTTTGCGTCTCGTGGCCACGTAGTAGACATGCACGGAGGCGTGCCTATAGCTGGCTTGCGAGCTAGTAGCATGCCATTGTTCGGGGAAACAATTACCCGGCTAGGTTTATAACCAGGGCGTGCGAGGAGACTGGTGCTGGTGGAACCTGAATTAGGTCGGAGGCTTGAGGCATTGTTCTTCAAGGGGCGGCTACACACCTCTACACGTCTAGCCGGGCGCTCTATGCCATACGTTTTCTTCCCTTTCTTTTCTTTTCTTTTCATTTTTTCGTTTTTTTTTTTTTCCACCCATCGAATCGAGGAACTATCGACTGACGCGGTATACGTATTTTCAATTTCAACTTATCGCCTCGTTGTATGTTACATACTCGATCTAAACCACCCGTATATGCGCCCAGCAGGCGGTTTTGAACTTTTGAACACGTCGAGCGAAAACCCGCGAGAGTGGCGGGTTCGAGTTTAGTCTGTAGGGCTTAAGCCCTACGTAGGTATGCCTTTCTCGGTCTTCCAGAGAATCCCATACTACGGAAGAGGATCCTCAGTTGAGTGAAGTTGGCTTTTGGAATGGCCTGGCTTTCTCTCCCTGTACAATATCTCTTTCTCTCTCCTTTATTCCGCCGTAGACAGCGGCGTGACCGCAAGAAGCTACCGGTTTCGGGGTAAACCTTTTTGCGGTTTACTCCGGGGCCGTCATGCCGGCGCGGATTGATGTATACAACATAACGTAGTATCTATAATATATATACATTCCTTATACCTATAACATACACACACAAACCATGACGTCTGGGGATTTAACGTTGGTCAGAGAATTTGTGGGCGAAACAAATTACGCTTCGGGAAAGTAGAACCGAAACATCATCATCATCATCACCGATTGTGATTCGGCGAAATTTTTCATCAACCGACGACGGTGCATGTTCGTATAATATATAATCCATATACATTTATCCACTGACAACCCATTTCGTCCAAGGCCTCCGGAATACGGGCGGAAACCGCAGTAGGTAGGCTATGACGTAATTCCGCGGTTACTGCCTAGAGACAGCGATGTGTACGTTAGATACGCCACGGGCGTACCGTAGTAGATACTAGCTATTGCAGCACGCGCGGCACGGCGGGGATAGGAAAAGAAATGAAGGAACATAAAGATAAATAGTTGTTTTCGCGTTGCCAGTCGTCCTCGTCGCTATCGTACATAGACGCAGACTCGCTACTGGGCTCTAACCCGGGTCCTATTATTACCAGAGTCGCGGGAAATTGCGAGATGCTAAAAGCTTCTAGTAAAGACTTTCCGCACAGAGTAAGAAACTCCCGCTACGGGAGAAAAAAAAACCACACAATCGACGTACACCAAGGAGACTTTTTTTTGTTAAATTTTTTCATTTATGCTACGCTACGTGGTAATTTTAAATATCGTTTCGAACAATCCACGTATAAGCGCGAACCCAATTCGGTGTGTGTAATCGCGCTTTGTGCCTTTGTGTCTCGCATTTCCTAGCTACCCTTATGTACCCCGACCCCGACCCCGACCCCGACCCCGCGTATACGTCTTGGTCTTGCATAATTTGCACATACTGCCGCACAGGATCTCGGGGGTTCTGTGGAACAGCACCTACGCGCGGGGCTCCGCTCTTCCCCATATGTATATGTATACATATGTATATGTATATGTATATGCTGCAGTGTTGCTTGGAACGGTAAATTCCGCGCGAGCTCCGTTGGCGTATCCTCCTATTCTGTGAGGCCTTACTTTCAAAGGGATTCCAACTAGTTCTTGATCATCCTTGACGCCCGGGACTCGGCCGAATTCCCCCGTCGAGGAGGAGGAGAAGATATTCATCCTAGCAGCTGACAGTTCTATCCTGTTCTACTTCGACAAGTTACCTATATCGGTCCCTGAAAATCCTTTTATTGGTATCAAAAATCTGGGTATCACATACACGACGGTATATAAACGAGCGCCTGAAATTTTAGTTGAATAGATTCGAGCCTCCTCGTTTATCGGGGTGCCCTTTATTACGCGCGTGAATTTTCGGTCCTTCCTATACGAGCTGTTAGATAATTAACTTTGTTTTCTTTCTTTTTTCCTTCTTCTTTTCCACATCGTCGAGAAAATTTGGTTCGCCGAAGGTTTTTCCTTTTTTATTTGATTTTTTTTGGTCATACCTAGAAAATGATTCGTCGTGCGTGCCGCAACGGGCTGAGCTCAATCCTCGCCTTGCAGTACACCGCAGGCGAGACTTTCTTTTGTCGTATAAAAAATTTCGAAGGATTTTTAAACCGAAACTTGAAAGTTCGTACGGATTACTAGAAAAGTGTGTATATGACATTTTGACATTTAGATGGGAGTTATTATTATATATAACGTCGTATAGTTGTATATAGGTAGATGTTCCTTAACTAAAGTTCCACTGCAGACCATTTCGGACCACCGAAGGCGTAAGTAATAAGAGGCGTACGATTAGACTAATTCCTAATTCCCTATAGCGCTATCGGGATTATGGCAATGAGACGAGACCTATTCATCTAACGGAGCTCCGTTGATCCGAACCAATGGAAATTAGACTACGAATCCTATTAATATCCATCCGTGTGACACTTCCGACGACGGTTTGATGCTGCTGCTGTTTGAGATGAAAAAACAACACTCTATAGGTATATCTACCAAAGACTGGCGTGGAAATCTCTGGGTCGTTAGAGCTCGGTAGGAATATAGGCCCGCGTTCACGTCGATCAAAGATAACGACCCGAGTCGACCTCGCAAGATAACGAGCAGATGGTTCAGGACCGCGCCTCATTCGTACTCGAGTTTTACCTCATTTTCACATTTTCATTTTCATTCTCATTCTCATTCGTCTTCATCGCCATTGCGTTCGCTAGTATTATTTCCATACATCGTACGATCACGTGGAACTCGAACGAAACTGGTTCAGGGTGGTGGTGGTGGTTTCTTGACTGTACACTCCGCTATCCGAGTCCAGGGGGAGTCTTCTTACCGGCGGTATATATGGGTGTTGGAAGGCGAAGGTATACCACGTGCGTTGTAACGAAATATCTTTCGCTAAACACCAGTCTCGTGTTACTCTTCTATTCTATTCTATCTAGATGATAGTCCAGCGAGAACAAAAGAAATCATTCAACCCTCTTGCCGCTGCCAAGCTTTGGGATGGAAACGAGTCAACTCGTCTATACATATAGCTCGCCCTGACACGCACCGCTGTGAATTATTCAACGGGGTTATCGTTTAGCAGGAGGCTGTTAATTTCCACCTTTCCCGTCCGCGAGATAGTCCCAGTATCCTCGTCCAGGTGCTTCAGGGTTGGTGGTAATTTTTTGACATCCCAACCCTCCAGTCAGCCCTCTGCACGGTGTTGCCGGGCAACAGTTAAGGCCAATTATCACCACCCGCTTCGTCTTATTTTTCACGTCTGAAGGGTGTAACCCATAGTATACGCAACGAGAAGAAAAAATATATAAAAAACAGACAAAAAAAAAGGACAATTTTTAACAACGTTGGAATATCTTCAAGACATGTGGCTTTTATAGGTACTGACGGTGGTACATTTTTCGAGCATTCGACTTGAGCTGCTTCTGTATATGTATACTGCAATCTGGAGGATACGAATCTGCAAATGTGGAAGGCGTAGGTACTCGCCCATCTCCCTCGAGTATTTCAGGCTGTAAAGTAGCAGTAGGTAATACCAGCGCGATTCCTGCTGATTTTTTTTTTCTTTTTTTTTCTCAAATGAAGAGAGAAGAAAATTTTCGATCGAGAAAAGTAGCGAAATGTGGATGAACGAGTTGCTCAGTGCGTGTCTTCCATTAATAAGTCATTTTGAACGCACGCGTCCTTTGGTCCAGAGCAAAAGTCTTATTTTCCTTCTTCTTCAGTTCTTCCGTTATTTCGTTGATTTTCTTCGAGACTGAATATGTTTCCAGGGTTTGAAAATGGCCGTAGCTATCGATACTGTGGTGTGTATTTGATATTTTACCGTAAACTGCGGCGTTCCAAAACCGCGGGCTGCTCCTGCCGCATCGAGTTTCCATCTCAATAAAGCCGGAATGTGACGAGCGTTATTCACCGTACCATTTTACTTTTTCTGCATCCCGCCGACCGCTCGCCTCATACATACAATACATACATACATACATACATGGGTAGGTATATACTTTATAGGATTGTTAGAACTTCGGATGCCAGCTGAATACGACTCGTAAAAATACCTCGCGTAGTTTATACACTTTTGCTGCGTCGGTTTATACCCAGTGACGCTCTTCGCATCGACATCATAACAAAATATAAAAGACCAAAGAATACCGTAGGTACTACAAGCTAGTCCCGCAGTTTTCGCGCAACTTTTGCGGATTATTTATTCTTTAAAGTACTTTTGCTAAAATCTACCTGATATTTCTGTTTGGAATTTTGAAAACCGAGTACGACCGTGTGGAGGGAGCCTTAGAAAGTTCTCGTTGATTCTGGTGGTGCTTCCCTGCTTTCTTGTCTGCTACGGGGTGTTGGGTGTTGGGTGTTGGGTGGTGGGTGGTGGGTGGCGGGTGTTGGGTGGCACGGCGCAGCGAGGAAACACGCAAACCCTATTAGAGACGCCGTCTGGGAACCACTTGGCTCTCCCCAGGTCGGAGGACCGACTGATGCACTTTTCTCTTCTCTCTTCTCTCTTCTCTCTTTCTCTCTTTTTCTCCTTCAGGCTATTTCTCTCCCGTCCGTATGGCCCGGGTCACGTTTCTTCGGGACAATTCAATGGGCAAGAGAATTCGCTAGTGTCGCGGGAAAATATGCATTCGATATCTGAAAGGGAATTAAAAAACGAAAAAAAAGTCAAGAAAAAGATAGAGAAATGAGAGGAGCTAAGATCCCTATAGGAATTTGCGAGTTTCGTTACACAGCCAGTAATTTCAGTCGTCCTCCGGGACCCCCGGAATTTCCGTCGATGCGTAAATTGCAGGAGATTCATATCTCTGCTCGTATTTCATCGCCAGGCCGGGCATTAGTATGGATTAAAGATTTCCAATTTCCGTGCGCCTCTCTCTATCTATCTCTCTATCTCTTTTCCCGGTTGCTTGCGGGGCGTTTATTACCTGCGCTGTCTGCTTCCATCCCTGACTGCCTGCCCATGCCTTCGCCTCTCATCGTCAGGCGAATACGATCTAGCCTACGTCATCCTCTCGGATATATATTTTTTACCAAAACCCCGACCCCCATTCTCCTCTACATCATCTGATCCTGATCCTCGCATCTCCCTCGGGCAATATTCTTCCATTAACAATTAGAGATCTTTGTTGCACGGTGATCAGATGGATGAGGATGAGGAAGAGGATGAGGATGAAACGCATTCGTGTATAATATACGTGGTATATCTCGTGCGTAGGTTGTGAGGTATCCTGATAGTTTGGTCTCGTCAGATGGCCACTGGCACGTCAACCAGCTTTCAAAGGGTTTCGAAGTGTGTGACGTCGATCGGTCATTCGCAACCTAAATATAAGTATAGGAGATCCTAGTGGGAAGAAGAGGACCTGAGGGCTGGGAGGGAAAAAGTTCGCCTCTTTATATCTGTCCTTCGTCCTCAGCCTTATTCCACCCCTTGTCTTCTCCCTCGTCCCCGTCCTCGTCCCCGTCCTCGTCCTCGCGCAGCCGCCTTCCTCAATCGATACCTTAACCTCCGCTGTTAACCTCGGGTTAAGAGCACTTTCGGGAGTTTCGAGGAGATCTAGTGGCGGATATAGCCCGGGGTAGGTACGGGGGTGCGCGGACATCATCGACTTCAGCCACGGTCTCCTCTCTTATTCGTCATACTCCACGTGTCGGTTGACACATACCGCGTCTATACGTATAATATGCATGTATGCTTTTGAAAAAATGCCAACGCTATAAATGTGCCTCTGCAAAATGAAACTATAAATATAAGGAAAAAGAGATGCTGGGTTGGATGTATCGAGTATAAATGTGTTATAAATGAAGATAGACAAAGTCTGGGAATGAATTTTCGTGTAATTATACGGAATCTCTACTCTTCTTCGCCCTTTGGCTTTTTATTCATTTATTTATTTATTCATTTTCTCACTTTTTTTTTTCTTTTCTTACTCTCAAATATCGTATATAGGATGCAGTCTATGTTTTTGGTGATCGCGTGTGTGTGTCATATACGGTGGTAGTATAAGTAGTAGTTGTGTAGTTGTCGTCGTATTCATAATATATACACATTCACAATGAATTCATTAATTGAATTGTCAATCAATTAATTAAATTAACGATCAAATAATTGATTGATCGATCGTTTTTATAGGTATAGGTATGTAGGTAGGTATATAACATTGAATCGTTTCGAATCGTACCTAATATACCAACTAAACGATGACAATAATAATAATAATAATGATAATAATCATCATCATCATCATCATAATAATAATCATAATAAAGATAATGATAACAACAATAATGGCAATAATAATGATAGTAATCACAATCATATAGGAGGTATAAGATACAGAGAAGTAGCGATCTAGTTTTTAACAATGAAGCACGTATTGTAGTACCTTAATTGATTATATAATATACATATGGATGTTGTTTTTTATGGTTTCTTTTTTTTCTTTTTTGTTTGCTGTTTTTTTGACACGACGTGCGATATTTCCTGATCTTTGAATGATATACCGCATACACGTGTATGTGTACTGCAGATATTAATACATACGTATTATAATTTCACCGAAAAATCGTACCATGTGTATTATACGTAATACGTATCTTGTATCTAGTTTTTCTCTTCCGGATATTTTTGTTGTTTTGGCATTTGATGAACATTGACGTATGTCCGGTATGTTATTCGGAGTCTGTACATGGTATATACATATGTATTGTAGGCATACGTCGGTTATGGCTATGTATAGCGACGCTCACATGCATGATACATGCCTACTATGTATAGGTATACGTCTACCGCAATATATGGTATATTATTATACGAGTATGTATACGGGTTGGTCTGCTGTTCTCCTAGTGGCTCTTTATGTCACACACAGACGCAGACGCAGACACAGACACAGACACAGACACAGACACAGACACAGACACAGACACATGCTACGATATAATAGTATATATAAGGTATTATAGGTGGGTATTATCACCCCACGGAGTGTCGCGTTCGTCCATACGTTGTGTTTCCGGGTCTGCAGGTGTATTTAGGTACGTTATACGTACGAATACGTATATGTATATTATCGTTTTGTTTGTGTCCACGTGCGTAAAGATACTTCGCCCGTAATAATATTATATACTCGTATATATATGAATGTATATAGATGCTCTTTCATTCACCGGTTGGTATATCCTACTTATACTTACGTACCTTCGTAAGTACGTGCTACGTAGGTATATACGTGTACGATAGAAAATTGCCAATCAGCGCGATAGATGGATGTAGGATACATACATACATACATACATACATACATGTGTACATTGGTATACAGCTGTCCTTGTAAAAATACATCAAGAGGCAACAACACGAGCTTCGAGAGCTGGCTGATGCGTCGACGTCGTCGTCGCGACTCGCTAGATACGTATATATATAGATCGCAGTTCAACTATCCGTCGTATATATATTATACTAAAAATTTGACTGGCAAATAGACCGTTTCATCAATTATTATCAATTATCATCTATCATAGCCTCGATTTGGGGGGGAGAGGAAATTAAGGAATAATTAGAAAATATATATATTCATATGTATATTAATTTGCAACGAAACTATATTATATTATTTTACAACATTGTGATTTATATCCATCATCATCGTTCGTCATCATCTTCACCTTCACCTTCATCTTTCCCATTGTCATCGTCGTCGGTCGTCATCATCATCGATAGGTTTACAATATGTGTAGGTATAGTTTCACAGGGTAGATTATTATTGTTAGGATTATTATTGTTAGGATTATTATTATTATTATTATTATTATTATTATTATTATTGTTATTATTATTGTTAGGTATTATAACATTATTACGTTATTACGCATATTTACCTAATTTCCAGTCGATTATGGAACGCAGATGGACAATCACACGCACTCACGCTATACAGGGACTTTTAAAGCTTTTTTCATTAGAATATAAAGGTTTTCGTCAGCCTAAGTTGATTTTATTTTCTTTTTTTGTCTTTTCTTTTCTTTTTTTAGTTTTCATTAATTTATTAAATCTTTTCTTTTATTCATTATACATATTATTGTTATGATTATTAATATTATTATTATTATCTTAGTCTTTTTTTTCTTTAATTTACAGGTCAGTATTGTTATTTTCCTTTTTTTCGACTCCGTTATATCACTCGTATGTACTTCTAATAGCTTTTTCTTCATTATCTTTTTTTTCTTCTCTTTTCTTTTTGGTTTTCCTCCTAATTTCTCTTTTACTGCGCGGCGATTTGAAAAGCTCTGGTCAAAACAACGAACGTTTTATATTGAATCGGGATACTCGCACGCTTATAGCTATTTTATATAGGCGAATGCCGCGATAATTCACGCGTTTTTCGAATGAACGAGGTTTATATAAATAATGCGATCGCATGTCTCGATAATTGAATCCCGCGTGATCGCGCGATAGCTATGCGTATGTTATACATAATACGAGTATATGGTATTATGGTATATATATTTTGACGTGAGTATGTGGTACATACGTGCACATATAGGTATTTACAGAATCAGCTGGCGAATTCGTATACTAAATATGACTCGATAGATAATATTATAGGTACATGCATATGTATAGGAATCGTGAAACGAACGAAAAATCCTGAAACGAACGAAAAATCCTGAAACTCTTCCATGTAGATACATACAGGTATACCCATATGCAACATACTGTATATATATAATTGTACGTTGGTGTTTGCTGCCTGCCTTTGTTGTTGTTGTCGTAGCTGCTGTTGGTGTTGCTGATGTCGATGCCGATGCCGATGCCGATGCAGGGCCATGGAACGAAGAGAGTCACGCGAACATTTAGTATCCCCTTCGCTTTCGAGATAAGCTTTTCGCTGCCTCGAGCCATACCTGTCCCTCGTCTTTTAAAACCTTTCATTAGCATCCCACTCATTCTCGCTACCTCAATCTTTCTCTACCATCTCCACCCTGCATCCTCCACCCTCCATCCTCCATCCTCCATCCTCCATCCTCCATCCTCCATCTTCCATCCTCCATCCTCCAGCTTCATCACAATTCTCTTATACAGGGAAAAAGAGAGGACAAGAGAGACGGAGGTGTGCAGTCTCGTATATAATCATCATCCGCGGTCTACCTGGTTCCTTTTTTCTTCTCCATTTTCTCTCTATTTTGTCTGGTTATTTTTCGTTTTTTTTTTTTGGTACGATACTTTTCTTACGGTTAAACTTACGTCACTATTATGAAGATGTTTACAATATACATATAATTACAATCTTCAGAATTATACGTACCGGTATACCATGTATAGGGTATAGGATGAATACACGTATGGTATGCATATGTATTCGTATTGATATAGGCAATCGTATTGATCTTATTGATGGTGATTAATGACTTTTATTCTTTCATTTTCGTTTTCGTTTATTAGTTCGATTTGTTTGTTTCTTTTTTGTTTTTTTTTTCTTCTTCTTTTAACTTTATTCATTTTTATCATATTATCAAGCGTATTTCGTTTATACATTATTTTTGTTTACTTTTAATTTTAATCGGTCTCGAAACCGCTTCATATATAGAGATATTTATTTATATATAATTATAACGGCTAATAATTAATTATACATATTTTTTCTCACCTTTCAATAATTTTATTTTTTATTTCTTTTTTTGTGTTTTTCTTTTCTCCTGTTGTGTGTATACGTGTGTGTATATGTATATTTGAATACCTTACTTTTTTGACTACTACCATCTCTATCGTTTATGTATATCTTATATCGCGTGATTATCGGAGTCGGAAGGAAAAGAGACGAGAATTGAATAAAGTATCAGACTAACCAATAAGTTTCGCAAATTATCGATTCGGAATTTAAACGAAATCGATTCTTACACACGCGCGATAACCGCAGGAACGATATTATATTAGTTATATCCGAATATCCTCTACCTGCAACGGCACATACTTGTACGATTCTATCATTTTACATTTGACATTAGACATTTCACATTTTACTCGGATCTGTAACCCCTTGATGCAGATGTAGGTACATAAACACACGTGTGGATTATTCTGTAATTGTACACGAAAATACGCACACCAGCCGGTAGAGGATAATCGACAGGTGTTTATAACTTCCTTGGTATACCTATCTCTCTCTCTCTCTCTCTCGTATTTCTCTTCTTCTTCTTTTTCTTCTTTTTTCTTCTTCGGAGATAATCCCTGCTTATACCTATTTGGCGTAGAAGATGAATATTCGATATGATACTAAACAATACCTAAACAAGTAGGGCACGCAAGTTGGAATTAGCAATTCGCATCGATCGGAGTAAACAGCGCTCGTTATATCTTACGCAATAACGAATTGACATCCGATTCCTATTAATTACCTCGAGGTTCGCGCATGTATGTACATAGGTACGTGTACGTTTACGTGTGTGTATGTAGTGGAGGGTGAATAGTCTCGGGTTGGCTCCTCGTCGATCCCGGGAGGCCACCGCAGGCTAATGTCTGGGAATCAGCTAAAGCTAGGGCATCCATCAAAGTCACTTTCTTTGAATAGCGCGCGTCGAGTATCTGCGTAGAGTTGGGAGAGGATCGAGAAACGCGCCAAGTCTCTCTCTATCTCTCTACCTCTATAGCAATTTTAACCCTAAGTAGTCCCCCGCACATATGGGTCACTCGTATGTCTTCCAAAAATCTTTCAAGCGAAATAACTAAAGAAACGGCTTATAGTTGTAAGGATTGTAAATTGGTGAAAAAAAAGTAAACACGACGGCGAGAGTGTGCGTGATTTACGGGTTGCAAAAAAATAGTGCGGGGGGCTATAGAGTTAAGCCGCGATATCGATTATTATCGAAAGAATCAGAAACGGAAGGAGAAGAAGAAGAAGTTAATTCCTTTTCAATGAATTTTTAAGCGATTCAAAGACAATGCGACCCCGCTTCGCGTGCTGGGGTTAATTTTTCAACAAGAACTTAATAAATCCAGGCACATTTATAAGGAACACGCGGGTGGAAATATCAACCGACTTGCCAGCACACGAATCAAATGTCGCGTCGTCTTGTGTGTTATTCATCTCATACGTTACAAACGTAGATCGATGGGGTTGAATTTTGATCATAAACGACGAAAGCGATCGATCGAGTCTCGCGGTACGTGAATGAATTTGGTTTTCGTTTCGTTCTTCTTTTAATTTTCGAATCGAAATACGAGGGAATCAACTGTATAAAGAGGTTTTCAGGAAAAAATACTGTACGCAGTTGCTCAACTAACTAGACTCCCAATGCTTGTCTATACACAATTACACATCACGCGGTTGCGAATATAAAGTTTGGCATTATGCGTTGTCGTAAACATGCTGAAGTTGCACGTTCTTCTTCGAATATACATATTCACACGTGTATGTCGTTCCATTCATCATTCATCATTCATCTTTCATCTTTCATCTTTCATCTTTCATCTTTCATCATTTATCTTTCATCTTTCATCTTTCATCTTTCATATTTCACGTGATTTGTGTGATATTAGAAATTATCAAATTAAATATACGTCATATCTATATAATAGTTACTAGAAAAGGTTTTTCTCTTTCTCATTTTGTTTATTGATTCCTTGTTTTGGTTTTTTTCCCTCTCTCTCTCTCTCTCTCTCTCTCTCTCCTTCTTCAGATTTCAAACCGTACATGCAGGGCCGTAATTAGTTGTATAGCGAGAAAAGTAAAATAATTTCTCTCAAAATAATATTTATATTATATATATCTCTCTTTTTTTTTTTTAATCACTTCGTTAATTTTTCGTCTCTTATATTTCATTTCATTTCATTCCATATCATTTCATTTTTCACATCTATAGGTGGGAAATATATAATATTTTTACCATATATTTTCTATATATTATAGTATATATAGATGGGTTTTGGGGTAGCAGGTATATTTAGGTATACACATCATTCGGATTATTCTAGCTAATACTGGTTGGGTTGGCTCTAGGTTCATATGCTTCAAGTACGTTCGAGAAACATTGATAATGATAATGATAATGATGATGATGATGATGATGATGATGATGATGATAATAATAATAATATTAATAATAATAATAATAATAATAATAATAATAATAATAATAATAATAATAATGATAATGATAACGATAGTTGCATTTAGGTCTACCATATACTTATTTATACATATGTATGTATGAGTATACATGCGAGTGCACATCCGCGGGTTGCAAAAATCTCACACCGTCCCGATACAAAAATGTCGATTGTATAGTTTCTATTCATTTTCTTAATTTTTGTTTTCAAATATTTCAATGCGTGTCAACAGATGTGGCTGATATTTTGCGGAAAAAAACGAAAGATAAATAAACAAGAAAATTAAAGAAATATGAGTGTAAAAGATTGGAACGGTGAGATGGAGAGAAATTTCGCATAACCGGACGTGTCGAATTGATAGGTATTACGTATTATATTATATTATATTCTATTGATTCTGCGTATACATATGAACGTGCGTAACGAACATACACATACGCGTGTTTATTTTGTATCATAAGCGCATAGGTATAGGTCGCGTAGGTATGCATGTACGTATCTACGTGTATGTAACGTACGGAAAAGATATCATTTTTCTCTTACGTGGCTCCAGTCTTTTTCTTCATTTCATTCCGCCGTTTTTTTAGTGTCGTTATTATACATTAGGCACGTACATACATACCCACACGTGAGGTGGGGTATATAATTATATATGTATATATAGGTATGATGCATACATATATACTATAATACGTTTTCGTAGTTGCGGAACAGATTCTCCCGGTTGATTCTCTGATTCCTAATTTTTGCCAGTCGACGATCAATGATGATAATGATGATAATCAATAATGATAATAATAATAAAAATAACAACAACAACAACAACAACAACAACAACGATAATATTAATAATAATGATGATGATAATAATGATAATAATAATAATAATGATGATGGTGATAATGATAACAATGATGATGATGATGATGATAATGATAGCGATGAGGAGGGTTGTAATTGAAAATGCAATGGCGGTCAGTACATCTCGAGTAAGGACGATTCAGCAGACCATATGCTACACGTTCTGAAAAAGCCTGTGCAGCTGGCTCGACGAGGTTATCGTAGTTTCGTGCTGCGGGTAATACCAGCTTCCACTGGCACCGCCGCCACCTTGACTATGGTTCTGGGTATAGGTTCTACGCGAGGCGCAAGTTACACAGGCGCACCCTTTGCCACCTTGACACCATTCGGTACACGTTACTGCCGCCGTGCTAGGGGCTGGCAAGTAATTACCCAGCAGCCAGTTTTCCGCTGCATTTGATACGGACATACTTTGGTAATGGTGCTGTTGCTGTTGTTGCTGTTGTTGTTGCTGTTGCTGTTGCTGCTGCTGCTGGCTGTGGGACAATTGCGACAGTGAATGAGACATCTGATTCGTATGGGAAGTTAAATTTCGTGAATTTGGTATCGCGTTCGTCTGCTGCTGCTGCTGCTGTTGTTGCTGTTGTTGTTGTTGTTGTTGTCTATGCTGGTGTTGGAGATGTGTCTGTTTTTGAGATACCGCGGCTGTCGCGGCTGTAGTCGAGTGACTCAGACCCGAGACGGTAGGAGCCGCGGTGCAGGCTGTCTGGTGATGATGACTTTTCTGTCCCGTGGATATGCCGGATGCGTATCCCATCTGTGCCGCCGAAGATGTCTGGTGCTGTTGTCGTACGTGTGAATTCTGGCTTTTTTGACTAACGGAGCTTGTAGCGTTGGAACGATTCGTCGATTCGTAGCTCGAGTAGGTATTGGCGCTGATCTGGTGACCACCGAGGATGCCCTGGCTTCCGGTGGCCAACGGATTCAGCGACGAGGATGAACCAGAGGCCAGGGATTGCAGTACCGCATTTTGCGAGGGGGTCAATATCGCCGAGGTTTGTCGTCGTTTGCTCGACGTCGAACCTCCGCTCCACCTCCTCGACGTCGCCACAGTGTTGCTAGGTACTCCGTTCGCGTGTTCCGGGGGCCCCGCTGGCTCCCTGGCCCTCGTTCGCGTTGGTGCTGCCGGGGCCTGTTGCGGGGCTGGAGCTGCTACTGCCCAGGGTTGGAGACGGGCGTAAGGGTGCGGCTGGGGTCGACATCCCCTGCACGATACCGCCGCTATTCCAACCGCCGGCTGTCGATTATGACCTAGGACTACCGACGACGTCTGGTGATGATGTTGCTGCTGGTGTTGTTCGCCACGTTGCTGCTGCTGTTGTTGTTGTTGTTGTTGTTGTTGTTGTTGTTGTTGTTGTTGTTGACGGGCTTTCATTTCCAGAAGCGATACCGCGCTTCCTGGCACCGCAAGGAGTTCTGTAACAAAAATGAGTACGAAATTGGCTTACTTTCTTTGGTTCATTTCGCAATGTGATATGAAGAAGAAAAAGAGAAGAAGAGGATGACAGCTGGTATAGGTAAGCGTTGGGAGTGTCGGTATACATCGTCTCTACGCGAGAATGAAAAGGGTCTTTCTATTTGTAGGGGGTATTGATCCGGGTTATTTTCGACGTGAAAAACAACAACGGAATTGTAAGTAATCAGGAAATATGAAATCACGAAATTTATGTAACAGACGTGCTTTTAGCGTCCATTCAACCTCCGCAGCTCCGTATATTGTGTACGCACGTGCTGCTGCGTTTCTGTATACATACAAAGCTAGGGGAGGGGACAAGGAAAAGTTGAGGAAATAGAGGTCTTTACCATCTTTACACGCCACAAGTAACGCGGGGGGAGTTTTCGCGATCCGTTGCTTACGTGGCAGTGACGTTTGAGACGGATATTGCGGGAGTGGGTGGTGGAGGATGAGGATAAGGATGCGAGGATGACGTGACCCTGGAGCAAGTCCGGGAAAAAGGGAAAAGCAAAGAACTGGGAATCGAGTGCTTTGACGAGGCCAAGTAATCTACCGAACAAACAATAAGTTATTAGCACCGGCGTACCCTAGGGATGGGATAGGATGGGATCGCGTGGGATGAGGTTCGGAGGAAGCTCGGGAATAGCGGATGACGGGGTCGCCGCAGCATCCCATCATATCGCGGAAGATAAAAGCGAAGGTTTCCCCTAGCTCCGTCAAACGATCATCATAATATACACTACAAGTCCTCTTCGTAAAATTTCATACGTAACGAACTTGGATTGCCATGCCGTTACGACACGATCTTTCTCGATAAGCTAAGCTGGTCGCTTGCATTTCGATTATTTATTGCGAAATCGGCTCCCAACTGAATCGCGTATTGAAACTCGTAGTGCAGCTTCGGCACTCTTTTACTCTTTCACTATCTTCAGAGACGATAAATTTTTTATTGCCAATGGTATGTACTAGGTACACTGGGAGCTTGTGGAAGAGCATAGCGGATGGGAAGTTGGGACTGCACGCGGTTGTCGGCGAAACGCCAGAGAACATCCCGCGCAAGTTTGTCTTTGATCTCGCGACTAGAGCGACTTCTTTTCTAATACTTGTTTCAAACGATTCTCAGCCTAGTATACCTATAACTACTATACTACTACTACTACTACTAGCCACTACTACCGCTTCGTTGGTCTGGATTTATTTTTGCCATTTCGGAGAATGCTTCATAGATCATCGCTGCCGTCCAGAACAGACCAAGAAGAGAGAAAGAGAGAAGGAGAGGTGGGTAAAAAAAAGGCTAGTGCTATCCAAGCCCAGGGCTGTTGGATGCCGAAGAAGCACTTTGCTTTGAGCTACCAGATCGTGGTATAGGTTATACATAACGTGTACGTATATACGTCCGTCCGCATCAGCTGACTCGCGTCATTAGTCAGACCTCGGCCGATCGTTAGGGCGACTTGGCTGATTCACCTCGCCTTTTCTCTCCGCGCTTACGTATATGTCTATTAGGGTGGATCGAAAAAAAAAAATTTTCTCGGCTACCCTCAAAAATCGAAGATATCGCTGAAATAAAGGTCTCCGTAAAAGGATTCGATTTTCTTAATTTTTTTAGGGGGCGCGCGGGACGTTCAAAAGTGCCATTTTTAGCGTCAAATTTACGTAATCGCTGATTAACGGAAACAGATTCATCCGAAAATTCTGATTTTTTTATATAAGGTGCCCAGGTATCTACTCTTTCAAACCCATATTCACAGACCACTACCAATTGTTTCATATCTTCGAAAAAAAATTTCGTAAAATCAATATTTTCAGTATTTTTCAGGTAATTATTGTTGAATTTTCATTCTTCTCCTTCTAAAACGTTTTTGAATTTCTTCCATCGTTTTTTTCTTGTAAAACTTTTTATCAGTATCGCTTACAATGCAAAAATTGCAGAAAAATAAATTTTATTTCGAAATATATCCGAAATATCAAAATTTTGTTTTTCAGCAATTTTCAGCAATTTTTGCATTGTAAGCGATACTGATAGATAGTATCACAAGAAAAAGACGATGGAAGAAATAAAAAAACGGTTCAGAAGGAAAAAAATCAAAATTCAACGATAATTACCTGAAAAATAGTGAAAATATTGATTTTCAAAATTTGTTTTCCAAGATATGAAACAATTGGTAGTGGTCTGTGAATATGGGTTTGAAAGAGTAGATACCTGGGCACCTTATATAAAAAAATCAGAATTTTCGGATGAATCTGTTTCCGTTAATCAGCGATTACGTAAATTTGACGCTAAAAATGGCACTTTTGAACGTCCCGCGCGCCCCCTAAAAAAATTCAAAAAATCGAATCCTTTTACGGAGACCTTTATTTCAGCGATATCTTCGATTTTTGAGGGTAGCCGAGAAAATTTTTTTTTTTCGATCCACCCTAATGTCTATAGTCTATCGATGGTGGATTTTTGCACGAGTGGAGCATACATATAGGTTTGTTGAGTAATCGGGTAAAATTGCATGAGCTATGTAACAAGTACCTATCTGTATATTTCGAATGCAGGTGAATTTGAAGGAATATGATAAAGAGAAAAATGGGGGATTATATACGAAATAAAATTTCTCTATCTTCTCTAACGAGATGGAAATTGAAGTGGATTGAGATTGCGATCTCCCTGCAGGTTGCGGAGAATATTACGTATTCCCCTTCTTCTATGTAGAGCTCGAGATCTCGTTCGTTGCTAAATTGCGCGATACGCCGCGCTAATGATCGCGAACGTTTGTTAAACTCTCGTGACAGGCAAACTTTGAGGGAATTATAACCGTGTACGTATACGAGTATCTTGATGAAAATATAATGAAACTTAAGTTTGTGTTTCTTTGAATTTCTTCACATTTCTATCTTCAGGCAGTATTTCGGCAATATTAATCTCATCGCAATTAGCCACCGCGGGGATGCTGGGGACTGCATCGCAAGACGACGGGGAGTTATACGAGTTACGTTAATGGCAACTTTCTCGTGCATCCAGGATATTTTTCTCTACTCCGATGCATCCGCTAATTATTTAGCCACCGCTTTGGGGCCTTGGAATTTACGGCGAAGGAAATTGCGTCGAAGCTTCTTCTTCGTCTTATTCCTCCAGTACCGGCACACGCACCGGTGATCGTTAACCCCTAAACATAACTTTGGCGGTTTCCCGGTCGCTGTGCTCGTCGCTCGTCGCTCGTCGCTCGTCGCTCGTCGTTCCTCAGCCGCGTATAGGAGCAGCCCGCCTCCTCGCCCCAGGTCGTTAAAAACGCATAAACTGCCTCATCATCGGTGCCTCCCCGGACCCATGAGACTTTCCGAGACCTGGACTTGTATATGACTTCGCGGCATCTATCCGAATTACTCGGGTCACGGGTCGAGTTGCAGACCCAAGTTCGCGGTGAAACGGTATATATATACGTATACGAAATTGTATATCCACGTATACGTTAAAATCGGATGGAAATTGCAGGAGACAGGAAAGCGGCTTCGGCGTGAGTAATTCGAGCGAAAGAAACGTCGGAAATCGTCGAGGGCTTATCTCGCGCGAGATGATGCCGTGCGAAAGGTTCCGGCCAACCGAAAATTGTGAATTTCAAGAAGGTAGACTACCTGTATGGCGTATCGGGCGTACCGTGCGAAGGTTTGCGTCAAGAATTGAGATAATTAAACGATCGATAGCCTCGTGGCATTTTGCACAACGCGTTGCCAGGTTATATACCTAGACGTATACTACGAGTTGGTATACTTCGGGGAAATGATATTTTTACGCAAGGTGCACGTCCGCCTGATCTGATATATGTGTATATACATTTCCTGGGATATTCTGTCATCGGCACTCCCAGATTTACGCTACGCCAGAATGATGATCGGACGTCGTACCGATCCCTGTACAACCTTACTCCGGAATATCGGGAAGCCCTATATACCTATAACCAACTTGCAAGAGGACGTCAATTCAACTCGCTTGAAATCTGTAGAAATTTTTCACCAAGCCTCGTTACTTCTGCTTCGCCTACCGTAAAACGTACCGGCGAACGAACCTGACAGACTACCATCAGCCCCCCCCCCCCCCCCCCCCCCCCCCAGACCCCGGGCCCCCTTCTCGCGTCATCTTCATCTTCTTCTTCTTCTTCTCGATCCTCGAGTCCTGCTTGCGTAATTCCATTCGAAATTTCCGCAATTTCGATCACCGCGAGATATATTAGACTAGAGAGAATAATTCAAAATCGCGCAACAGACCACCCGGTATAATTTAAACTTTTCATTAACGGGGAGTGTAAATAATGCAGATGGCCAGACTATAAGCTGCTCTGGTTTGAAATTATGGCCAGAGGCTTGCAGCGTTGCTTCCAGCAGCATGAGGAGACACGTCAAATGATGATCCTTGTGCGTAATTATAGAAAATCAATTCGTACTGATAATGAATTATGCGCGAATGCAGGGTATATTTTCTTACGTAGTACATTTCTTGTGCCAAAGGGAATGGCGAATCGAAACGAGTCTCGGGTCGAATCGTGGGTCGGGTAGGTACATGATGATATAGACGGAGGTCGGACGTTTGTGCAAAGCCTGACAAAGAACGTAGTGGGTTTATTAAATATGGATATCTCATGGCCTGGCGGTTGATCCGCAAGTTAGAAACCGCTGCAGTTTATACCAGGCGGAAAGCCTGCCTTTATATTTTCTCTGTATCGATCGCCCTGGCTGGTCGGTTTGAAAAATAACCAAAGAACCAGACTTCACGGCGACTCCCAGTAGCCGCTGTATCAATGAAATATAAGTACCTACGTAGGTACTACGTATGTAGGTAGATATCGTATATATCTACGTCGTTCGTATACCAGTAGCTAACCCAAAACAACATCCGTTCCCTTGATTATACTGCAGGGTCGCTGTATACATAAACGTATGTATCTACCTACAGCCACGTAACAACGTTCAGGATATATACGGGTTTTTTTTTCCAACTTTAATTACATCTGCTGCAGTGAGTAGGTATTCTCAGGAAATCGAAAGCTCGTATCGCAGTGATTGGCTTTCCCAATTATCGCTGATTTCAGGGCAATAGAAACGCACGCTTCTCGCCAGTTAACGTCTATCTTCCTTTTTCCTTTCGCATTATCGTCTCCATTTACAGTGTAGGCGCAGTTGCTTGCTGGAAACTTGAGGCAGATACAAATAACAAGCAAAGTGTCAAGTGTAGTCCTGGAATGAAATTAATCATTCGAGAGCCCGGGGTCTCCCGGTTTATAAGTTTGAAATCCGAATATTTAAAGTTGAAAAACAAACGGAGGGGCCGGGCGCGAGTGCTCGCGCGCCTTTACTTCTTTCCATCTCCTTCTCGCTTTTCCTCTCTTACTTTACAGGGCAGCCTTCCAAAGTGGTGGATTTAACTTTTAAATGAAAATATTTCCATTTCTATGCACCGCTTCGCTTTGAAAGACACCTCGCTCCCCGCTACTCGTTATTAACTTATATAATTGCATCGAAATCAATTTCTGCTTCGTAAGCTCGACGGGCCCGTAGTCCGCCCCCTCGCGTATCTTTACGTTCGCTGTTATGGCAGGGCAGAAATCGGCGACGGGGGCGGACAGGAGTAATTTTCTCCGCCAAATATATACGCAGCTGTGTTAGGTACAGGTTAGGTAGACACAAACCAGCGAGTAAGTCTGAAAATATTGGGGAAGTAAAAGATAATATGAAAAAAATACGAGGTCGGAAGAAACGAAGAGTGAATTGTGGAAACATCAAAAAATCAATAGAAATGGTACGGAAACTGATTAAATAACGTTTAAAAAAAAAAATTCGCCTGATCGCTGGATTCTGCATACAGTATTTACGCACGTGTATGTATAATGGAGTAAAATATTATTCCACCGGCGTCGCGTCGTGGTCGTCGTCACGCTGGTGCCAGGAGACGCAATCTTATATTCCGCCAAATGATATACTCAAAGCTTAGCTGAGTACAGCTACGTTCATACTAGGGATAATTGCGTGACTGAAATTACCTATCTCTATACATACATACCCCCTGCTTGCCTCCCCAGTGCCTTTTAAGTCTCGGAAAAATGATGAACAGCTTCTCTCTTTGTCTATCTTTCTTCTTCTTTTCTAATTATTCATTCAAGGATCGGTCCAGTCAGTATTCAAACTCTTTCAAGTGAGAATTGCACAAACGTGTGGTGAACTTGGAACTGAAGTTGATTTCTTATAATTTCTCACAACTGCCCAAGCTTCTACATATTTCTATTTTACCATCGTTATTATACTTGGCCATTTCTTTCTCGCGTATACCTATACCCTGAACTTCTCCTCTCATCTTCAAACAGTCAAGTAACTTATCGCGTCGTTTTGCCTCTTGTCATTTTCCCTTCCTATCTCACCAACCCCCACGATTGTCCGTCAGTTCTGTCAACCCTTTTCTTTGGCTCGAACGAACAAACAGCTGCAGCTGCTTGTTAGACTTTCCTGGTCCCCGTCGACGGCGTTATCACCTTTTCAGTACCTTATCTATTTCCTTTTGCATCCTTTTCTCCCTCCGATAGTCGAGAATTGTAATTGACGGTTTGTCAGACTTCGTATTGGTGTTTTCTCACGCGGATGTGCAAGCCGCGGTTTGCCTGCTGCAGTATTGCTATGGACTAATTGCGACTAGTAGGTACTCTCGACAATAGCACGCAGCTGTACCTACTCGCGTGTTGTTTTACGCGTTGAGTGCAGCTGCAGCGCTGAGACGAGTAGCTATTCTGGTATAATAACAATTTCTCGTCGCGGGATGTAGTTTCTTTTGGGAAAAGTAGAGTACTATTGGGAATTACCCTGGTCTGACCCCTTGACCAAATTCTTATTTTACTTCCTCTCTCTCTCACTTTCTCTCTCTATCCCCCTTTAATGAGAATCAATATTTTCTTCTCTCTTTCGCTGCAGGCTCGTTTGTTGAAATGTTTCCTTCTCCCCTCCTCCCGGTTATAGAGTGGGAAGCACCTGCTCCCCCTAATCTAAGCATTGTCTGTTTCATCTGTCCCCGTTGCTTCGAGAGACCTTCGGGGCGTACCGAGTTCGGGCAGAAGACGGCAAACAAAAGACCACCATCACCTCGTCCCTTCGGCCTTCAGCCTTCAGCCTTCAGCCTTCAGCCTTCAGCCTTCAGCCTTCAGCCTTTAGCCTTTCCATTGTCTTAACCAAATTGCCGCCGCTGCCTGATGTCTGATGCCTGATGCCTGACGCTTTGCTACCCGTGATTCTATTCCTCCGACGTATTTCTTCTCCTCGTTTTACACGTGGGTGTATAGTGGCAGTCGTATACTTTACTTTCCCAAATGGGAGGGAAGGGGGGGGAGGGGGGGGGGAGAGAGATTTTCAAGGGATCGTATAAATTAAGTAGATTTTTCAAAAGATTCCCGTTCCAAGTGGGCGGATGGTTTCCTCCGTGAAGGCATGATGCAGAGCCGAGACCTTCCGCGTCGATATTATACCCGAGGTTCGAGAGAAGAACAAGGTGTATTATCTAGGACCCCAATTTACCTGGAGGATCGTGGGCAAACAGGGCCGTGCGAATGATATAGGGTAGGCGACAGGGGCTTGGAGGATCGAATTATCGTAGGTACCGTTCGTTCGTTCGTTCGTTGGATCGAAGTGGTCGCTTTATGTACACGCCAGAGACTCGGTATAACCGAATGAAACCCGAAACGGATTGTAACTGATCCGAAATTCATACGTAGGAAATTAACAAATTTACATGAATTATTACGAATTCTTCCTTTCCCTTCCCTTTCCTTCCATTCTAGACCTAGGGTAATTGCTGCGAACAAACAAAATTCAACCGTTTTCATCATTAACTACAATTAATTACGGATTAACCTCAATTAGACTAACGCAGAGGCATCGCGTCCTGTCCGCCCTACTTCCCTCTCTTCGTCTTTCTTTACCCATCCCTTCGACGTCAGTAGGGATCACGGACTTGAATCAGCTGTTTGACGTGGGTAAGCCGGGGAAGGGTCTCGGATCGTTAATGCAGGTCTTCGATGTGGTTCGGGCAGGGGATCCGGGCAATCGTATAATTCTTGCACGGTATATAATCTACAGTCTACGGACTCTAATTATTCAGGCATTGGGTAGACATATAGGTAGGTACGACTGTGAATGTCCGAATTTCATTCTGTAGTCTATTTCTTTCTTTTCGCAATTAGGGATATCCTGCGTGATTTTTTGGGTATCGAGCATAAATATAGAAAGAAAGTTGCCGATTGGCCATCTTCGAAGGACAGTTATTTTACTTTGAGGAAGTTGAGGTAGCAGCGAGCGAAAGAAGAACGTCTCGTAGTTACTTAGGCGAGCTGGGGAAGACGGGGCCTTTGAGATTCTATTCAAATCGGATCTCGGGGAATGCAAACTCTTCTCTACCGGATTACGAATTGGAATAATTTCTTATGCTAATCCAGAAAACGCCCGACCCACACGCGTCAGGGTCGATTTACGTGTAAAGCTCGTACCTCCGGTATACCTACCCGGCCAAAGAATAATCTTGCCATTTTACTCCGCCCAATGTTTTTCCAAAAACTTAATTTCTTCCATTTCTTTTACCGGCCGGGGCTGCGCCGAGTCATATAACGACCCAACACCTTTGGACAAGAAGAAAATGAAAGAAAATAAAGGAGATGGACCTTTTCCTCCCAACACCGCGAAATCGCCTACCCACATCAAACGTCGGGTCTTTCACCTATCCCTCGTAGTCGGGACTATACCTGGGACCGAATAGACCCCGGAGTCCCCGAGGGATCGATGTCTACCAAATTTTCAGGGAGGAATCGGTATTTTCTTGGAAAGAGACATATTTTCCGGGGTAAAAGTGGGCCGTTTTTTTTGTTTCTACATACGAGTTGACGTGCTCGCGTTTTCTAGGTTGTCCTTGTCACCGTTTGAGTTACAGTCTCGTGCGCTTTACAATTTCCATTTAGCGTGCAAGAATTTGGTAACGTGTCATGTCCCGCAGTTGGTAGTTCGGTATACCCTGGGCATTATGGCCTCGAACTTTGCCAGCTACCCAGATACCCTTTTGGGTCGTGATAATGGACCCCCTGATGTCACTACGATTTAGAGCCCATATGACCCGCAACACTTTTCTGTATGGAATCACACGTGTTTGTGAATACGAAGAACACCACGCGATACCGAATACCAACTTATTTTCCAAGTCGAATAAATTCTTGGACAGTTCGTGATGTACAACTCGCGAATATCGCAATTTGTCAACTCGATTTCCTTCTTCTTTGATTCTTGAGAAATTTAAGGAAAATTGAATGAAAAAAACGGCGCGGGTGATAAGCTCTTTTAATTTTTGATCAACTGTCCTTGCGCGTCGCGCGATGGATCTAATTCCTAAGCCTCGGGTCCGTTCAGGGACGAGTTTGGTAAAGTGGATTGCGACGTCTTTTCCGATCCTTATCAGGCATCCGAGGCCTTTCGCTATACGAGACGTAGAGCCCCGGGGTGAAGGCAAGGGCGAGGGATTGCCTTTCGCTATACGAGACGTAGAGCCCCGGGGTGAAGGCAAGGGCGAGGGATTTTTATTGCATAGGGGAAAAGAGGATCGTGCGATAGTGACGGTTTAAGGTTGACGGCACCGCGTGTGGCTCTCGATGGGGGCTATAACTTTTTTTTTTTCCTACCTACTCCTCCCTTCCTTCCTCCCTCTGATCTTTTTTACGCTCGAAACATTTTCAGTCCTATATGTCCTATGACCGATGGTCCGTGCGGGGCGATAGCCAACGGTATGCCGGTATGCCAGGACCCTTAGAAATGTCTGATTAGAAACTACAGCCTTTGTTCCATCTCTTGCTTTGGGGGGCACTACGAGACGCGGTATTCTTTCTTGCGGGCCAGTCTCTCGTCTTATTCTCTTGTGTCTTTTGTTTCGCCTTCCGCGCACCATCTCCCGTGGACCTCTTCTTCTCTATCTCTTGTCTCTACCGGTGTCGAGGAGAGAAGGACGGAGGGATGAAGGGAGGAAAAGGGAGGTTCTGGAAATTGCGCGGAATGATGAAAGACACTGTAATCTTATTCATTAAGGTAAGGCTTTGCCATCTCCAATATAGAAGAGAAGAAGCCCAAGGTGGAAGGCTGAAGAAACTCTCGCGGGCGTAAGCAAGATGAATGTCCCTCGCGCTTTGAAAAATAGATAAATATATGAAATAAAAATGGATAAATATAATAAAGTATATATACCGAAAAGTTAAAGAAGGAAGATAAATATCGGTCGAAGTTTACGCGCGTGCGGACGTCTTACGCTCACTTTTATCTCTTTCTCTCCTTTTTTTCTTGTTCCTTTTCCCTCCTCCTCCTCCTCCTCCTCTTCATCTTCTTCTTAGATAAGAGAACCAAGCCAGAGTCCGTGGGTGCCGCGTATGTATATTTTATGGGGGAACGAAACCAGCGCGTTAAAATTACGGGTGGACCTGAAGACGTACTTTTTTTTTATCGTACTTCTGGCTGTAAATTTACATAACCTAATCGCAACCAATGCACCCTGCAATATCATGCAACTGATATTATTTTCTTCTTCATTTTCTACGGGACGAGGTAAGAAACAAAAATCGAGAGACTATTTCATGATTATGATTATTATTTTTTCATTTTTGCAAAGAACACACTTCGACCATTTACCTCATCTCGGATCAATAAATTTTTTCACTATTTTTGTCGAGTTCCGTCGTTTCGATTCTCGATTAAAAACGGTCAGTAACGAAAGCTCGCCACCCAGTTATTCTTTATTCTGATTTTTTTCCTCCCTTGTAACGTCATCATTACAATTTCTACGGGTATACGCTTATCCGCCGTTATCTGTCGCGTACCGACTCTGTACGACCCTGCAGGCTACGCGTTGCAGCAACCCTATTTGCTCTTCCATCCATCTATCCTGCCACTCTGTCTCTGTCTTTCTCCCAGAGCACGTTCTCGACAAACGCTTCATCTCCGTTGATACCTCCTCCTGCCAAAACCAGTCATCAATAACCGACCAACGCCGTATCAGCTATCTATCGCGGCGTTGAAGCCTCTGCAGCTACACACGTGCATGCGACGCGGATACCTCGGGTTGCGGTTTAAGTCGGTCAATTACAATAACGAGGGACGAGGTGGGTGGAACTCGGTGGAAGTATCGGAGCTATAACGTAGGTATAGGTCATATTATGGTAGGTATAGGAATTTATCGATACCTTCGCCTGTATTGGCATATTTCCTACGAATCCATCGCCGCGGTTGGCAGTGGGAGTAGGTATAGGACCTCGAACAAAAGGATTATTATTTCATTTTAAGCGAAGTCTCGACAAAGGCCATTGTGCCTGCAAGTATACGCGTATATATAAACCGATCGGCAAATAAGTATTACCAAATGAATGAACAATGCGTATGTGGAAGCCACAGCTATACTCATCGATCGATGATTACGGTAAAACGATTCCTCATCAAACATCCCTTCCTATAATATACGAAAGAAAGAAATCCGATCGTCACGGTACACATTTGTTATACAATTTTCATTCAAGTTATATTCAACGAACCCGCGAGGGGGGCCAAAGCTGCTATATACAATACCTGTACCTATATCTATACCGGTTACATCTAATTGCACCAGTCGGAGTATTTCGAATGATAAATCTCTTCCCCTTCAGCGTGAAACTCTCTCGCGTTGATTAATGATTAAATTAATTTTTATGAATTTTCTTCCCCTTTCTCCCTGCCATTCCCTTTTTTTTTCTCTCTTTTTTCTCGATTCGTTGGATGGCGGAATTTCGCACGACGAACGATATTAATTTATCTATCGACATTTCTCTTCTCCGTCTCTTTTCTCTCTCGTATTTTCTCGCCAGCTAGGAATGAGCCATGGTTATATACGTGTAGCTCTACCTGCCTGCTTGCTTGCCTATACCTACCCTGTAGCTCCCCAGGGAAGCTTTTAATAGACACGAAAGCAATTACTGCGCCCGAGCAACGGGGACTTGATCCTTCTTTTTTATTAATCCTAACTGATTTTCGAAGCCTCTACGCGAGGCGATTTTTATTCAATTCTATACGTATAACTGCGGATTAAAATCTTGATAAATCTTTGCAGACGGACGATCCTCTGTATCTTTAAGTCTTTTTGGTGTCGGCGGCTAATTGCCCAAAAAACTTTTTAATCCACCAACTTTCGACATTTTTCTCCTTCGCCTCTTATATTCTCTTCGAGATGGAATTCTATCTAGTGGAGTAGAGAATTCCATGCTCTTTAGATTCTCATTCCATCTACTGCAGTCCCGCGAATCGATATTCCTATAGAATGCAATGGGGCTCGGGAAAATTCAAGTCCCCGTTCCAGCAGCTATCGTCTGCCATCTCCCCTCGCTGTACTGCCACGTGGAGAGTTTGGCCGGAAGTGACGGCTTAACGATTAAACAACTAGTTCCGCTAACAGACCCGGACGTTCCCCGTCTCTCGGTTGAGCAGCAACCAGAGACTAGAGATCCACGACTAAAAGCCGGAGGACCAATAGAGTCCTTTGGAGTTACGAAATTTCATCGATTTGAGAATAGAATTGAAAGAAATGAAGGAATCGTTCCGTTTGATCGTCGCATCCAGTGGAAATATAGGCTTTTCACATGTCACCAATATGACAATTCAAGGTTTGAAAGATGAAAGAGAACTTTACGGAATCTCGCAAAGGCGATTAAAAAATCCATCACACATAAACAGACTAGGCCCTACCCTTTAATAATATACCCATAGCCACATGTAGGTAGAGCAGATTTGAAGAATTTGTTCGGGCACTAGCTGCCCGTTGTACACATAACTACGTTGTATTATGTACCTACTTAGATGCATGTGGTTCGCATATTTTCCACAGGGTATAATATTGCGGTCTCCCGGTACTACGTGAGCGGCAAACTTGTTAGGCCAATGGGCAATGCGGACGCAACAATATACCTTTCTGAAATCTCACCCCGTGTTGTTCTCTTACCATATATACCAGAGGAAAAATTCCGACGATTTCTGTTCATCTTTTCATGAATTTTCTTATTCTATAGTCCGAGTTAATGCGAGTTCGCCGAACGCCACGTACCTAATCGGATAAGCGAAAAGGGCGGACGTAAAGTAAAGCAAGGTTATAGTCAACGGAGCTCTGGGTACGCCTGGATACATTAGACTAATATACTAGCGTCGGGTATACAAATATATTCGTGTGCGGAAACATGCAAATTCATACACGTTTATACTACTGCTGGATCGCCGACGATCATTTCCAGGCAACGACTTCACCGCTGCAACTAACGCTCCTTTAGTTTTATGTATCTAGCAGCAACTGGGGCCTGGGATTCGGGAACCAAACCCTGTAGGATTCATTTGAAAGTTGGGTTTACCAAAGTCCAGAGTATTTGAATGCGGATACCAAAATCGGTGATAAGTTAACCCTGCAGGTCGAGTTTCTTCTCTTTCTCCAACATAGGTACGTTCTAAAATGATGCGAAACACTGTAGAGAAAATACTTGGTAATTTTCTCGGGGAGTTTGGACAGAATCCCGGTTGCAGGGCGTACCATCGGCGTGCTAATGAAAAGTCCAGTTGCTTTCAATTTCCGGGACGCTTCATCATCGCCGAGGGTCGCATGGGGAGGAAGGAGGAGATTTAATGCTACTTGCTAACGAAGCTACGCCGTAAGGACCAGTCGATGTCCAAGCAAATGTAGAAGAAGGACCCTTTTCAGAAAAAGGACCTTTTCCTCTCAAAGTTTGCGTCGCGAATCTTTGAGACGAAACAAAGGCGAGCAGTTATTCTTTCTCTCTCATCTCTCATCTCTCATCTCTCATCTCTCATCTCTCATCTCTCATCTCTCATCTCTCATCTCTCATCTCTCATCTCGCGGCATCGCGTTCTCCTCCACGTATCTATCTCGGTCGATCCTTTTTGAGCGGTGTTTCCCGGTATTTGACACATCGGTGACGACGACGACTGCCGCCTCTTCCTCCTTGTTATTATTTCTTGTTATTCTTCGTCTTCTCCTCCTCGTGACCGTTCCAGAAAATACTCCTGGGTCTCTTCGCAGGACCCGGGACGTGGTATAGGTTATACGAGACAAGAGCATTCCTACGCGTCTGCTGCTGGTGCCATGCCCATGCCCATGCCTATGCCGCCGCGAACGGAGCTGAGAGTACGAACGGACCTTGGTTAGTTAGGCGGAACACGCCTCTCTCGAGACTTCGTCTCCGTCTACGGGTCGTCGGCGAGGCTCCGAAGTAGGCCTGCGGGCTCTGGGCCTCTGGTATCCTGCCCTTGTACAGGCGCTGAGAGATGGGTATAGATATACGGCTCGCTATCTGCAGGACCTTTCCTTCTTTTTATCCCTCTCTTGGTTTTTTTTTTTCTTTTTTTTTCTTTTTTTTCTTTTCATTTCCTTCGTACGGCCGCGGACTATACGGGGAGAATATCTTCCGAGAAACTAGCGAATCTACAATCTGGCTAGATTGCTTTGTAGGCTGGGTGAACCACGGGGAACAGAATCTACGATCCTCGAGCTACCGTTTTAAAACGCGAGAATCCAACCGCGCTGACCGAATAAACCCAGAATTAGTATTAGCCAAAGAAAACGTATACGCGATACGTTTTTTTTTCATTCGTTAGGCGATTCGGTATATAGGCAGAGTCTCGAATTGTATATATCGACGATCGATGGAAAAGAGGCCTGATTCGCATACTTGGTGTATACCAAGTTGTTATGCAAATTGAGGGGCAATTTGAGGCGTCGATATTCCAATCTCCGCGCATACGTATCTACATTTTTGCTCGCCAATCGCGTATAGTTATCATATACCTAATGCGCGTTATCTTATTGATTTTTCTCTTCGTTTTCTCGCTCTATACATAGGAAAGCTATTTTTTTTCTGCTGTCACTATGCGGAATTTTCGCAATATCTTTGAAAACGTCATGGGAGGGGGAGAATTTCCATCGAGGTTAAAAAGCACGCGGTCAAAGAGAGCAGACCGTCTGCTATACTTGCAACGAGCCATTCATTTATCAACCATCTCGACGCGACGCTGTATAGTTATCTCTTTCTCCTTCTCCTCTTCCCCAGACTCTTCTCGTATCGTATTATCGTATTCTCGTATTCCGTTCTCGTCCTCCGCTCCCGGCGGTACGCGTTTGCCGATGGGAAATAAAACAGCTGATGTCGAAAACGGTGTCCACCACATCAAGGTTCAAGGTGGTCAGGCGGAAGTCCAGAAATTATATGAAAAATCAAATTTAAAAGGACCAAACGCGGTTCCTCTGTTGCAAAAATGAATCGAGAATGTAACAGAAGCTCGATTCCGGTGCGCGTGGAATTTCTCCTCGTTTATCCCACAGGGTTGGGCTTTGGATGGGAATGAACAACGAACGACCAAAGGCCAGGGACGTTACAACTCATGCTGCTGCAGGATTTCGAAGCGAGGACCGCAAACCGCAGGAACGGAGAGACGACCAACGAGTTCGCGATCATATCCACCGGCTCTGGTGAAACTAACCCCTTTGAGAAAGATTCGTTCGCGGTAGATGCTCATCCCTGGCGTGTCGAGGTCTACGGTTCGATGTTATGCACACTTCGACAAACACCTTTGATGGTTTCTGATGAGAAAAAAATATACGCAGATACTTGACAACTGAAATGCAGCCGCAACGCGGATCAAGAAAAAATCGGTAGACATTTTTAACCGTAACTACTCCGAGTCACAATGTCTATAGTTTCACCCAAATGTTTCTAATCAGTTGGCTGGGTTTAGTCCGTTTATTAATTGTCACCCCACGAACGGGGAAGATGAATTTCCACAACAGCTGGACCCGCCTCAACGAAGATTATTCGTAAATCCGATCGCCCCAGCGAAAATTCAAGGCTTCTATCGATAAGCCACGGTCCCATTGAACAGCATCGGAAATATGAGAACCCGTCGAAGTGAGCGACAGGCTCTGGTTAGAAGGGCGAGCCGAAGACCTGGCCAAGGTTCGAACGGACCTCCGGTATCGAAAAACGGAAGTTTATACCAGTGACGCGACTTTTATCGTTCTAGCCTTTTACTTGGTTCTTCGAGATATGTGAAAGATCTCATTGTTGGAGGATTTCGAGAAATCCTCTTCAGAGGTTTGGCTTATTTGGGTGTATTAAAATGTATTATACAAGGCATAAATCTTGAGAGGGGTAAATTTTCATGCCAGACCTTAGCGAGTGGCGCGATTCGGCCACAGTTTTCTTATTCTGGACGGTTCAATATCAAGATATTAAAAGTTTTTGAGAGCGAGGGGACGGTGAATAAGGAGAGACCGCTCCGGATCGGATGGGATGGGATGGAATGGGAGGTTGCTGCTTCGCCGGTCGTACATCATAGGAAATTCTTGAATACGTAAGAGAGCCATAACTTATATATCGAGATCGGGGTCTGCCCAAGTTTCTCTCTCCTTCTCTTCTCTTTCTATTCCTCGGTTAATATCAGTACATTAATATTTACCGCGCGCTGTACGCTTCGCCATATATTTCAAAGCGTGTCTTGTACACCGACAGCCAGCCCAGCCAGCCAGCCTATGGCCCCTCGAAAGTTGCGGATTATTGTTGAAATTTCTAAACCCGAAATCAGGGCGTAGCCCCGCGTATCGACATGTAACATGTAATATTCGGAGCGGTTCATTAGCTTGATTAGTCTAAACGGATAATTAGACGGGATCGTTTTGACAGGCGTGGTGTATAGACTTTTCCTCTCTCTCTTTCTTTTTCTCTAAAATCTTACGCTCAAATCGATCCCGACGTGTCGGCCTGAAAGTGTGACGGAGTAATCTTGCGCTAATTAGAGACGGTCGACTTTAGTTTCGTGTACAGTCGATCGATCAATAATTATTTAATTTATTCAGTGAATGGAAAGAAACTTTTCCAATGATCGAACAACTTGCCCGGATGTAATGTACTTTACCGTCCATGTTAATTCAATGATTGATACATCAGATACAGACATTTCGTTATAACAGGCGAACTATTTTCAAATCCAATAGTAATTACCCAGCGAACGACGCTGCTTTTCATCTCCGATCGTATACGGTACGTACGTTCGATCTATGCAATGCCTATATGTATTTTAATGTTCGATATAATATTCGACTTATCCATTTGCCGGACCTTGATTGCGATCGCATCGATCGTTGTCTATTTGTCAGCTGGGCACATGGCCGTATCAAATATTGTCAGATCGGTGAAAGCGCAGCCTAATCGTTTTACCGTCCCTTCTCCCTACAGCCGTTTGTTAATCAATTCGAACAACAACAACAACAACAGCTAGTTTCGTTCTTTCGATCAACGGACAAAATCAACAACGACAAGAACGCGAGTACCGGCTATACCGCCGCGTAGTTTTCAATCGAACAGAAACCTTGTCCGCTTTGAATCGAACTGTAAATGGATTTCCTGTTATCTCCAGACCCGTATATATTATTATTCCGATCGCTGGCCGATCACGAATTAGATACGATAAATTGATAAGTTTTTTTTTTTTTTTTTTTCTCTGTCAGTTATCAATTTCGTCTACGTTCTACTGCAAGTCAAAGATTAGTCCATCGAGTGAATCATTCTATACAATTACGTCGATCAATCAGTCTATCGGGATCAATGAAATTTTGTTTGATAAAAATCGATCGATTTTCGCGATTGCAGATAATTTCCAGTCCCTTCACTCCAAGAAGAATAAGGAAAAGCAAAAGTATGTCGGAGTTATGCGGTATTACGGATTAATTTGTGTTCGAGAATGCAGGTGGGGCACGCGCGATGATTAATCTTGACTAATTAAAATGCACCGCGCCAAGTTGCGATACGCGATATGCGAATCTCGAGAAGGGGACCCCCATTTAATTATCTTATCGCAATGCGAGTAGCTGAGGAGGCCGCCAGCCACGACTCGGGTTTGTCAAAGACGCGGCGAGGAAGAATAAGAAGAAAAAAAAGTGCTTCTGTCGTTTCCTTTCAAGAGGCATTTTCCGGAATCACCGAGCCAGCTACAAGAATCGGTATATATGTATAATTATTTCGCGTTACGAATCGGTAATTAAGGTCAATTCGTGATTCCGGTGGACTTGATTGATTTCTCGATCATCAGTCATCAGTTGGAAAATTTCTTTCACTGCGTTTAGGCGCCTGATTCCTTTCGATCAAGTATATATTATCGATCGCGTCGAGTTCTAATCGGAACGAAGTCGGTTTTCTAGTCGATTATTATTACCGGTAATAAATGTATTATTCTGTCAATCATAAAAAGTGCCGGTGTAAATCGGCTTGTGGTAATACGAGAAATCCAACACGCCTATAATGCACGACGCGGATCGATCGAATGCACACGCGAGTTTCGCAAAGCCTCGTAGGTACATACGTCTACCGCGCGATATCTTTTCCTTGATTAATTCTCAAAGTGTCGCTCGAGCTGCAGCTCCCACGGGAGGATCGTAACCGTATATCTTATCTCACGTCCCAGACTCAGCTTTCCATCCACCAGGTACACCCCCCCGTGCGCCTCTTGGTCGCGAAATATCGAGTTTGCAAAGCTGCGAGAATTGAATCGAATCGAATTATATTATTCCAATCTACTTATATGCGATAAGTTCGCATATTCGAATTGGTCAGAAATTCATGATACTTTATTATACTTTACACTGGGCAGTGCCGTGGGATTCACTCGGTGATTTCGGTCCGTCACGCATAGAGCCACCGTGAACGTGTGTCATGTGCCAAATGCAACAGCACGCGCGGGTCGTCGTGGCTACTGATCGCTACGTCATATCCTGCTAGAAAGACTGCTATGACCATACGCCACACGCCATACGCCATACGTCTACTGCTTTTCGAGGGGATAGAGGAACGGAAACGCCGAATTCTACTCGGGAAGTAATTATCATTACCGAGCTCTGGTCGTCAAGGTTGTATCATTATCGCTGGAATCCCGTTCATGCTCCGTGGCGTCCTGGTATTTTATACTTATACCAATCCTTCCTCGTACCTGATGGGCAGACTTTATCTCCTTTTGCGAGAAAAGATCCATCGTCGAATCTGAATTACTGACACGGGGTTTCGCTCGCTAGTCGTATATGGATCTTGAGATTATTCCTCTTGGCCCTCTTCTACTCACTTACACTCCTCCATTCGCAAAGAGGCTTTGTTACGTTCCAGGCTGCGCTAATGCCTCGCTGGGCAAGAGCCACGTTCGAGTTAATGTTACAGAGGGATTTATCATCCGGATTCAACCAACGACTTGGTATTTTACGAGCTGGATACCTCCTCGCCTCACAATCAGCCAGAAACCTCGTATTCTAGACGATTAAAACCAGAACTACAGCATCGACCGACACTCGAACCGTTCGAAACGTACTATATACTATACATATAAGATACGCAACTCTTGACAACATCCGTGGTGGGATTGAAAGAATTTTTTCCACCATGAGAGAGAATGAATACGAAGGAGATGAGACGACGGTACAGCTGAGGGAAACACGCGAGGTTGTGTAAACACAGGAATTAGTGAGACGGCTGAGTGTTTGACGAAAGGGAGACAGTTCCTGGAGACTCTACGTACTATCTGTGTCCTTTTTCTCTCTCTATCTCTGTCTCTTTTACTCTCTAAGCTGCCAGCGGGTTGACTCATTTGCCCGTCGACTGGTAGGAAGGTAGGAAGGTAGGTACTCGAACCCGCCTATCCGCCCGAAAGTACGCTGTTTGCATCTCAAGTCCCCTTCGGGCTGGCAGAGCCTTGCCTGCGCAGACGGTGAGCAAATAGGCGCTCACTTATACGTGACGTTGAAATTTTCGGATGGTTTAGGTTTAGGTTTAGGTTTAGGTTTAGGTTTAGGTTTAGGTTTAGGTTTAGGTTGAGGTTTAGCTATATCTCATCGTCGTCGAAGGTGTCCTTGTCGAGAGTTTCGTTAGTCTCACGGAAACTTTGGATTATAATAATTAGCATCAAGTCTCACATTTCAGGGAGATTCGAGTCAGAGAAAGAACGAATCGAATTCCTCATCTCCCACGTACCTATTCATATTTTGTATGCTGAAATAAAGAAACGCGGAATTGCGTATCTGCAGAGAAAGTTTGCTGAAGAATTTTTGGATAAATCAACACGCCCCGAGGCGAAATTGCCCCGCGAAAAGATCCTCCGATTCCGTAAACAGTACGATTCCCACGCGGCTGTTTGTCAAAGGCATTTGTCGAAGACAAAGAACGTCTTTTACGCGAAAGAGAATTTCCTTCTCCTTGTACTCATCCTCGTTCTACTCTCGGGGATGTTCTCGCCAAGACTCGCACTCCGGGATTATCCCTACGCCAGGTTACTTCCCTTTTCATTCTCAAACTCCAGTTATTCCAAAGTTGAGTGAACCACGTGCCGCCCTTCTTCGCGATCAGGAAAAGGATGCGGACAGGTACTTTGCAGGTAGATCCAGGATCCTTTTTCACGTCTATCCAGCATCCAGGAGGACTTCGGTAAGCGTCACCTGCCCCTGGCTATACATAGGGTTCGATCAATCGGAACTAGAGATCTATGCGAGACGCAGCTGCAACGTACGTGTCTTGGCGGTTTTTGGTTACTTACCTGCAATTGGTCTCGTCCTTTCTCGTATATACTTTAATTGCTTTCGATAGAGATTGCGAGGTCCGTACCTACTCTGGCAGAATCGCGTACGGGAATTGAGCGGGACGTAATTTGGTATTCCAACAAGCAAAGAGCAAATCCTCCCTCGCCCTACGCCCTCACGTTCCGCATTAAGCTCCCGGGATTCTATGAAAGGTCCCCCTGTCACATACACGACGCACCCTCACAAATACCTTATACCCGTGTTTTATAACGCTTTGAAATTTCATCGAAAGTAGGTACATACATACGTCCCTGTCAGAGGCTTTCCATTTCACTCGGATATCGCCTATTTCGTTAGGTAAATACGCCGCGTACCGAACGTATCGGTATGCCAAAAAATTCCTTCAAACTTTCGGTTGAACATTGTTTTTCTTTACTCTATTTTATTTATTGCACTAGAATTAGTATACCCCAGGCAATTTAAAGCTATTCACTTTTTTCGAACCACCCTCGGAGTCTGGGTCCCTCGCATTACCACGGTTCCTCCTCCGGCTCCCACTAATTCTCTTCATTTCGTTGGTCTCTCTTTTGAACTATCTGTTTCTCGCTCACTACTGGCGGACCCTCGGTTTGCTATAGAGCGAAGCTTTTCCTCTCTCCGGCAATGACCAACGGGGCTGGACAATGGCCTGGTCTGCGCAGCTAGTATAGCAACCTTTCCGACTTATGGACGAATTTATGCAAAGAGGGAATAGGATATATCTTTCCGCGGCTCGGCTTTGTGTACGAGGTGAAGCTCTCGTGCCCTCGTTTCGAGGTGCCCTAGCTGCGCCACGATGCGACGTTGGGGCAAACGGCCAGGGAGGAGTGGAGACGCGACCAACCGAGCCCATGGGTTCGACCCTTGTCTACTAATTACACATTCCTCGTGCAGGCGATGTAACTATTCCATCTCTCTCACACCACCGCGTTCCTACATTGTTCATACATACATACCCTACAGTACCCTGTCCCTCGCCATGCTATGCCATACCATGCCCTGGATGGCTGATGCGGCGCACGGCTCGAATTCGCTAATACCCAAGGGCCCACTATATTTTCGAGATCTTTCTCCACCGAGGCGCTTTCGGGATTCCATCCATCCAGGATATAATGACGACGTTCAGGATTTCGTCGGGTTCTCTTTTTTCCTCTGCTTCTTCTTCTAATGTCGGTGTAATGCTGATAGTAGATAACGCGTGAGAGAACAGGGCGGGGTGCCGTTTGACAAAAAAGTCTATAAACACGGGATGGCAGTTTTCGTGCAAGCTTCTACCCACGCCGTATATATCCCAGACCTTCTCTGAATCTCCTCTAGTCCATGTGGGTATACCCACCAACGTCCAAATTGACTTTTCAGAGACGAGCTGAGAGGAGAACGCGTGTGGTAACTGCCTAAATAAACCCGCGCCGAGGTTCGATTCTCGTTCTTTCTCTCTAACCGAAGTTATAAACGGCTATATGTCCCTGCCGAGGCTTCAGACCATCGCCGGTGGTGCAGTTAGGCGTTAGTTCCAGTACCAGGAAGGTGTTAATTGCGTGCATCTGTCAGCCCCCACAGGCTGTCTATTCAGGTTGTAAAGTCGAGGTGCGTTGGTTCCCGGTAAAACAGAGATAGAGGGAGAGAAAAAAGAATATTTAAAGAAAAAACGAACGTCTCGAATGTAACCTCATCGATGATTCGCCCCCCACGTTCAGGGACAATGCACTAAAATATGACCAAGTGGGAAATTCCTTCGGACTAGATACCCGTACCGAGACAAGGCTAGACACTCAGGGCTGTAGGTACGGGGCTTCCTCTTCGTCGGGAGGGCTTCGCGGGGCTTAGAATCCCTAGCCGTGTTCGTTCTCATATCCACCCTGATCGCCTAGTAGGTATGTACCCATCTGAGAAGAGCCCTAATGCTGCAGGTACAGGTTATTTGTGATTTTATAATAATTGAGAGTGTAATTTGGGAATGCCGGACACGGATTCATCGCGACTTGGGTCTCAATCCGTGGGTTTTCCTCGTCAGGCGTGTCTCGGTAAGGGTGTACGCGTGTAGGTGGAACATAGACATACATATCCGTGCCGAGCAATTATGAGCTTAACAACTGAAACTCTGGTATAAAGCTCTGGCTCTCGCTCTCGCTCTCGCTCTTACTCTCGCCGGGCTGGACGGCATGGCCGTAATCACCGGAGGATAAGGGATCGCGGAAGCGGATGTCCCTTCGTGGACCGGGGTCAGTTACCATGGCAACTATGTGCTATGTGCTAGATTCACGTTGCTTGCTGCCAACTAACTGCTGCCGCCGCCGACCACCATCCCCCGTAGTATTCTCTTCCTCCTTTACCGTTCTCCTCGTCCTCCCTGCGCATCGTATGTATGGGAGGAAATTTAAACTAGTTAGGCACTATATTTAAGCCAGTTGACTGAACAAGTGGATTAACCGAGAGCGTCGCGATATTGAATACGGAGACGACGTCGTCGACGACGACTCGAAAGGATCAAAGCGGCTTCGTTAAAGACGAACCGCTCGCGTCTAATCACTGAACTGTACCTCGAACGGCTCGACGCGATGCTCAACGACAGACAACTCAAGAGCACGTTCATTTGCATTACGTCCAAGTCCCAATCAATCTCATGCCTTATGTACATTCGTACTTACACCATTCGATTCCAGTCTCTCCATATCTTTGCGAATATGAGAAATTCACTTTGCGTTACATCCCACATATACATATACGTCTATGCTATGCCATACGACCGTGGTGTACACGTGGATCGAGTTCTTCGGCCGAAACGCGCGTTCCCTGGTATTATAGGACGGGCTCGTCAGTCCGTAAGCCGGTTAATTATAGAGACGTCAGGTGACACGTGGGAACGCGAATGGAACGCGGTGAGACAAAGGCCGGGACGAGAGCTTTGAAAATGAATATATATCAACAGTTAGACGTAGTAGTAGTAGTAGTAAGAAGAAATGAAAATTTTCTCAACGTTGGAAAAGAGAAAACGGTATTCGTATATACATATAGTAGAATGTAGAATAGACCATGAGCAATTTCGGAACAGGGGTGGAAAAGTTTGACGTAACCAATTTTGGACAAAGCCTCGGTGTATAAGCGAAGGGAGAGAAACTGAGAGGGAGCTGGGTGGCTTAATATCGGACCCACGTATAGAGGGACTGCAGCAACAGCGGCTAGGGGCACTCGGATGATGACGGGATACGAAACAGATGACGCGCAAGTATGTTTTTACTCGATGTATACGGACTAGGTGCCCCCGCGGGGCCCTGGGCACATGTAATCCTACCGTCCCTGCCTTTGCTAAATAATACCCCTTTCTACCAGGCGTAGTACTATACGTATATATGTATATATGTATACGACATACCCAGCTCTGTACACGTATATTGCCGAGCCACCCCATGCCGCGAGGTTGTCCCTGTCAGACCGACTCTACCTGACAGGGCTTTGCCCAGTCACGGCATGTTACCAGCAGCATGGCTGTGAGCCTGGTGCACGCGTGTATGTTGTTAGGTACGCACGCAGGAGGGGTTTCCTATTTCTCATCAGGCCAGGGTCCTCCCTGGGTCCTGGCATTCGTGACGGGATAAGTGGCTCCAGGAGGTACTCTTTGATCCTTCCATGAAAGTACATAGGTATATACATCGTTCGCTTTCGTCTCCAAATGGTTCCGAGAGAAATGCCGTTCGGTAATCTACTTCCAAAACCATTTGGTTGCAATGGTATAGTTCTTGACACCGATTCGAATACCTACCCCTTATGCAACTGCAGGACATCCCTTCTTCGATTTGCTAATTGAGCTTCCGGCTATCGCAGGCTAGCCATTTCATTCTGATAAAGTAGAAACTACACATGCTACACATCTAACTACTTAGACCCAGATAGAGATTCTGCCTATAGGGAGACGCGGATGTTGGCTCTATGGGTAATGACGTTACATCTTAGCTTTACGAGCCATCTTGCGCACCGTTCTTTTTCCCAATGCTGTGTACGTAGCTATAATGCTCTATACTCCTTCTTTATCTTCCCCGCGCGTATAAAGGCCTTTTTCCCTTCTTTCTTCTTCTTCTTCTTCTTCTTCTTCTTCTTCTTCTTCTTCTTCTTCTTCTTACCTCCAATGTCGTAGTCGAGTATATCTCGAACGGAGAGAGAAACGGGGGTCGTAAAGTGGGCAGGATCGCGTTTTATTCGAGTCCGCCACAAGTTTGGCGGACGTAGCTGAGAGATAACACGGTGAAAATATCCCGCTTTCGGGTCTTCGGTATTCCCAGCTGATTCTCCGAGCACGCGAAACTGATTAGGAATACCGCGAAGAGTATATATATACATGCGTCTACTTAGATAATAACGAGTATATAAACAACATGTTTGGTGGCTTTTTTCCACCGGATTCGTAGCTTATCTATGGTGTAAAAAATGCTAATCAACTTTCCGGCTAGACTCGAACCCGCGATATGAATTGCCATATATCTTAATGAGAATCTAAACCTAGCTATATACCTACTCGATCGCCGTATCGCGACATGTTCCATTCGATTGGCTCGGGATAAGACGACGGCAATGGCCAGAAAGGACCGGCCGCGACTTTCGGACCCGGGGCCGACTCTAATCCCCCGGGTTCCCTCGACCGTGTAATCGAAGAAACGGCCGAGTACCGCGCCTCCGCGTCGCCAATCCTCCATTATAACGCGCCCTGGCCGAATATACGTGAACGTGCGAGCTATGTGTGCGTGTGCGAACGTCCAACCGAGTATATACACGTATATACTGGCAGGTATAAATAAAAACGTACGTTGGCGTTAATTGACGAAACAGCCGGCATATTATATACTCGACGACGAAAACACAACTCGGCTAACGACCCCCTTGCCTTACCCAACCTCCGTATTTTATCTCGAAGTGATTTTTCTGATCGCGATGTGGAAATTCATACTTCTGTAAAATAGTACATACGAATGAGAAATATCCACTTGACGAGAGAAGAGAAATGCTGGGTTGGCTGTTTGTTTTCCGAGCAAACGGAGCCTGCGGTGCGTCAAAGAGAGGGATGGAGATACGCACGTTTTCTGTATTTGACACAACTAGATTGCAAATTCAGCCCCTCGAGTACGACTTTATTGTTGACGAACTGCAGATATTATCATCTACGTTTATAAACTTCCGTGAAACGCGTTTCATATTATGTACGTACTACGTGGGTATACAGCCTACGTCCGTCACGGCAAAGAACTATATCGCGAATGATCGCTTTATAGCGTACTGCTATTTTTTTTTCTCCCTTTACCTTCATTCACGCGAGGGCCTTCGAGACTGAACACAAACCGTGACCCTCTCTAAAGATCCCTGTATACAGATCAGTGTTGGGCGTAATTAATTACTTTTGGTAAATAATTACTTTCTAAATACTAAATACACAAGTATTTAGTATCGAAAAATTTTTTAATTACAAACTACAAATGTATTTTGTATCGAAAAATCTCCTATGTACAAAATATGGATGTATTTAGTATCGGAAATTCTCCTAAATACAAAATACAAATGTATTTAGTATTGGAAATTCTCCTAAATACAAAATACAATTGTATTTAGTATTGAAAAATCTCCTGAATACAAAATACAAATGTATTTAGTATCGTAACATCTTCTAATTACTAAATGAAAATGTATTTTGTATTTAGAAGAATTTCCGACTAAATAAATCTGTATTTTGTATGTAGAAAAATTTTCGATATTAAATACATTTGTATTTTGTATTTAGAAAGTAATTAATTAAAAATCCGCCCAACACTGATACAGATACGAGCCTCGTATTTTTATCATGAAACCTTTCCACGTTGGATCCCGTTGTTAATTCGAAAACGGAAACGGAAAAGCAATCGAGCAAGTTGATCTCTTGCAAATTTGATAATTTCAATATATTTTCGGGTCAGTCCGTAACGAATGCGTCTGTAAAACGTTGCCGATCTCAATTCGAGTCCATGGACTCATACGTAGGTATATACCCACTACCTGATGCTGCCAAGCGAAATTGCTTTTTCTATAGCAAATTTGTCGAGCATTCGAAAGAGGGGAGCGAAAGTGCTCGGTTCGTAGGTAGGTAGGTGGAGAGACGTCCGGATGCATATGCGGTGGGTAAGCGGGCGAGGTACGTACGTCGGATGTAGTGGCATTGCAGTTGTGTATACATATAGTAGCGACGAGCGACCGAGGGATGGATGTATGAAAAGGTCGGCGTATAGTATACAGGGAGCATCCCGATAGACGGGAAAATTTTCATCCTATTCCCCGTGTACGTGGTGGTATACCTGATACCGCTTCCACCCTCGTCCCGCATATTCGCCGGGGGGTTGGCGACTCGAATTCCTAACCGGGTATGGTATAGGGTGGGGTCTGGAACCGAACCGAGCCTGATGGATGGCGCCGCGAGTCCCGAGACCGGGAACCCTGGGCTCTCTGTGCACCAGCTAACCACCGACGTATTATACTATACTTGCAGGACCTGTTTCGGTCTCGCTATCCATCCGCTTCCGTTACGTTAGTCCAGATATTAAGCAAGCCCATTCGTTCTATCATTCCTAGGTACGTTTTCCCTCCATCAGTTTTGTATCCACTCAGATCATGTGAGGAAGGGTCAGGGTCGCTTTCTACACGTCACCCGGCCAGAAACGGAACCGAGTATTTATAGGCAAGTTGACTTGGTGTTTTTTTAAAATAGATTTCGAAATCTTTCGAACTACGCCTGTGTATCCAATCAATGCCACTTTTTCCCTTCAAGTTGGGTAAATAGCGAGGTAAGGTCGAGGGTGGGAAGTTTGAGTCTTGACCGCCGATATCGACGTAGCGCGTAGTTGTAGCTTCACATATTTCCGGAACTCGATAGTTTTCGGTATGTATCGGGTAGTGCCTTTGATGTAGTCATGCATCAGGGAAGGTACGTGACGGAATAATGGGCCCTTCACGTACGTAGCTTACGATCGTGAGAGGATTCGCATCTTATACCTATTCAGAGATGATTGCTAAAAGAACAGTCGACGCCTTGGACTTTTATCTCTGCTGCAGTACATTCGCTGATGTATGTACATCGAAGATATCGACTACTAACGAACGAACTTTATCACTTTTCTGGATTGAGTAGGAATGTTGAAAGTTCCAAGGATATGGTATACAAAAAAGGAAAAAGAAAACTGTGGTATTTTCTAGCGGTCGAAAACTGAACCGAAGAACCAGCACCGGGGATTGCTCGGTTCTTTGGAGCTCTGGCTGTTCTTTATATGCGAAGTTTTAGTCAGCCAGGCGAGGCGCACGTGTTTTGCAAAGGCTGCCTTCATCGCTGCTGGGTCAACCGTATATAAGCTTCTTTCTCTTCAATTTTCCATCTCTCTCTTCCTCTCTCTTTCTTCCTTTCCTTTCCTCTTTCTCTCCGTCTCTCTCGGCGTGGCTCTCGGTCGCGTCTCACGTTCCAGTTACACAACAGCCTGCCGTCTGTCCGGACTCGTTCGCGGAATCGCAACACGTGCTGGTCGGCTTCCACCCGTCACACGTGCACCACCACCACTACCCATTATAATACCGCCATCGTCGCGACGCCGACGTCGAACACGAAAAATAGATCACCGATTCAGAGCTAAACCCCCCCACCTTGAATATTCCTACTTTTTTACCGCGATAGTCGGAGAGCCTTGCGAATTCTCACGAATTGCCCGAAAATAAGAATAGGTCGAGTATTTTTCATTTCCTTATCGTTAGTTTTCTTATATCCGCAAAGCTGCGCCGTTTTCTTCCCTGCGATTTACAATCATCATTTCGTTTAGGCTTTAGTCGTTTTCGCTCGCGGATCGATGGCGACAAATTGACGGTCGGCCAATCGCGGTAGGTACCTGTATATCTACTGAAGTTTCCGAGTTACGTATACGACAGAGATTGGAAATATCTGCTCCGGTGACCTGGACTGTCCTATCTGTCGGATCCTATTCCTGCCGCAATCTCGGCAAACTGCAAGTTCAAGTGACGGGATATTTCTGCATCGTGCTTGTCAAGCACGTTAACATTGAAACGAGATTTAACGCGGGATCTAAATTCTGACGGGTATAAAAGAGAGAAAATATGAAGAAGAGGACATGAAGATGCGAAGAGGAAGAGGGGTGGCTCTCGGAGAGAGCCTTAAAAAGGCTTAAAGCTCCCGGTAATTATACGTTTCAGTAGCTTTCAAAAGAGAATTCATTTATGCAGGAACGCAAGGTAAGCCGGGAAAAATAAGAGATGAAGATTAAAACGAAACACCTGGCGCCGCTTCGCGCAGCCCAGAAAGGATAGGAAAATGAGAAGGAGGACAGGAGATAGAGAAAGAAGGTTGTGCCGCGTGGGGTCAGGTTTTTTATCATTACTATATAGGTATATCCTCTGAACAATAATATAAGTATAAACTACTTGGACTTGACTTTGTATGAAATGTCACCGTGAAGACGGTGGTTAAGTCGTGCTTCTCGCATCGTCTCGACCTTTGCCAAGGTATACTAGCTGCGTACCTATACCAGCTACCACTCATACCGGGTTTCAAACTTCCACGAAGTTTCGGTCCACCTAGATGACGCGCTCCTCATCCGAGATACTCTAGGGACCGGGAATCCATTAACTATTCGGTCGACAGCCTGGGGGAATCGTGGCTAAATCGCCGGGAATATATGGCGGGCTGGCACTCGCCTAGCCCCGCGCTCGTTTAATATATACGATGTAGTCCAAAAACAGATTCCCTCGACCATACGTTCGTCGAGGTTGAGATGCATGTGTGTTAGCCGCTTGCAGCTTCCCGGGCTATAGGTGTACGTACGTACAGTAATGTTCATATATGGGTTCCCAGTGACTCACTATTTTTCGTGGCTTTTCTCCCGAATGAGTTTCCTTTCTATTCTCACTTCGTGTGCCTGTGACTGTCACTGATCTCTGACACCTACTTCGCCGGTCATCACTGACCTCTACCTTATCAGTAGAGATCAGTAACAGTCACAGGCACACGAAATGCGTATAGAAAGGAAACTCATTTTCAAAAAAGGCCACAAATAATAGTGAGCCACTGGGAACCCATATATGAACATTACTGTACATACACGTACATTTAGGTATCACACTACATATAGTTGCGCGAAACTCTGGACGAAAAAATTTTGCAGCTGCAGTCGATGGGAGAGCGAGTTCCGCCGCGTCTCGTTGGCGAATCGCGGTATAGTATTATACATATATGTATACGATGCGAATAGAAGAAGAGAATAGAAGGAAAGACCATGATGCAGCAGCGTGGTATCGCGTGTCGAGTCGTGCGGTTCTGCGATCTCGTCGAGAGCTTTAACATATACTGAAAAGTAATTTGACACCATGCAGGGTAGAAAACGAACTGCGTTATACTCTCGTACATATAATATAACGAAAGACGGAAGACGGATCTTTGGCTGATATTTTCCCACCGAAGTTTCCGTGTAATTGCCTTTTTTTTCGGATGCCCCACGGTTAATATAATATCGTTACCCGTTGGTGGGTGGAAAATCGAGGTGTCAATCGGTTATCACCGCGGCTGTCTATTTTCTCACGGTAATTCAACGTCGAGCCGGGTCAAACAGGGGGCGAGACTAGCTCGACGTATAGCTATCTGTCTCTTTCTCTTCCTTTTTCTAGTCCTGTTCACTCGAGTACGCTGCTGGGGACCCCAGGAGCTTGGAACAACAAGCGAACGGAATACGCGCACGTACGTGTCCATGTGGACGGTTGTTACAGGCACACCCCCCTGTCCCCCCTCATCTTCCTCGTATATGGGCGCGTAATTGAATGAGACCGCGCGCGAGCCGCTGTGAAAATAAGACGTGAGGGGCCTCGGGGGGGCCAAGCGGGTCGGGGGCACATCGCAAAAGCAATTGCTGCCTCTTCGCGCGTGTGGGTATATGAAATTGAAATTCCCTCCTCTCGTACTCTTCGGGCTGTTATTGTTATTGTTATCGTTAACGTTATCGTTATTAATATTATTATAATAAACACGACCTGCCACCCCCTCCGGTGTCTTCTTTCTATCTCTCTCATTATCGGTAACTGCAGGTTATTCGTTATTTTTTTAACCGCGATCAGCTTCCGTCGTCCCCAAAATCAAAGTAGGTACGTCTAAGCCATGCCAAGTCGAGACTCTGTATCCTAGATCAGGATCGAATGTGGTTATTGATCGGTATAAAGCACACAGTCGAGGAGTGCCGGTTATTCTCTATGGGGAACGCCTGATTACATTAGCCAGCCACCATATAGTGCCTCGCCGCGCCGGGTCTGGCGGATGAATGCTCTTGTAATTGCACGCCCGGTAGGATCATTGGCGATGATTTATATAATGACCACCTGAAACCCGTCATTAGAGGCCCCTTCTATACTCCCGCGGCCACACAGTACCCCGGAACGTGTGCTGGATCCTCTATCTCTCCCACACACACTCTCCAGGCTCACGTAAGGTGTACTCGTCTAAAAACCCCTCGCCTTTTCTCAACCATCTCCATTTCTATCTTTCTTCATACTTTACGGACCACACCACGTCGTTCCTTCCTCCCTTCCTTCCTTCCTTCCTTCCTTTCTTCTCTTCTCTATTTTATTTTTATTTTTTATTTTTGCTCTTCTCTAGACTGCACTTCTTCGTCTAGCCGCACCCACGGTCTATTCATCACCCTTCCCACTTCTTCCTCTTCTTCTTCTCCTAACTAATCGAGCAATTTCATTCAAATGAATAAAGACGGGGTTTTTTCGTATAAGAGAAGGGGAGTGCAGAGGCTCGATTGGTCGGGATATACGATTCTCGTCAGGCTTATCTTTTGGTAGTCGATTAAAATGCGGTTAAGCTCCTTGGGCTTCTCACTTATACCTCGCCAGTGGTGTGCCGGTGCTTGACCGCGTTTTCGGTCTGGCATATCGAACGGCGCGAGGGATTATTTTTCTAGCTACATACTTTATGGAGCGATAAAACACCCGGTTTTTATACGCGCCGTAAAACCGTGCCTCTTCTTTATACTTGGCCTATACCTCTTTACTCCCTCCTCTTCACTTCTCGCCTCTATTTCTCTCGACTGGGCTATGGCTGGAGGTCGGTCAGTAGTATGCCTGCCAAATGGCATACCGCGATCCAAAGAGACCACTACACTATTGCCATTTATGCGCCGCTGCATGCAGCTTCATTCGCAATTCTTGGAATCGCCCATTCTCCACGTTGTATACCCGCGCTTCTTATACTTTTCTCCTGATTACGATTTAATACCGCCCTGGCTCCCGGTGGGGATTAGAAATAATTTATCGTCGATTCGGTATAGAATGAAAAAGGAACCAGAGGAGATCAAGTACACGAAGAAAAAGATCGATTGGCGATTCTTCACAGAAGCAGGCACAGCCTATTCCCTTCTCTTCTCTTCTCTTCTCTTCTCTTCTCTTCTCTTCTCTTCTCGTCTCTTCTCTTTCTTCTCTTCTTCTTCTATATACCGCGCGGGGTTTTAACGAGGCCTTTTCACAATGGACAAACTGTCACACGTATTTGCCCCGCGGTCGGTACGTGCCTGTAACGTTGGCTAGCTTAGCTACATCCACATTCACAACTAAAGCTACAGCAACAGCCGAGACCACTCAAGGATTCGTTTATGACGTCCCCGTGGACGCGGGGACCAGATTAAGGCGGTATTGTGTTAGCGAGGACAATGGGGCGCTTGTGCTGCAGTTGCTGTTTCGAAAGCTCCGCGCAGCACCGGGGGCTGTCCTCTGCTGCTAGTCTCATCGCCCACGAGATGTTGAAAATGTGAAAAATGGAGAAAATCCTCGACGCGATGAGAAGGCAAACCTTCTACGTATTATTCTTCCTCCTTTTCTTCTTATTCTTATTATTCCGCGGCTAGGAATTCGCGCGGACGCCTATCTCTACGTTTCTCGCTTCGTACCAGCACGGAACGGAGAAACGTGCGCCGAGTGCAAATCCGTTTGCTAGCTATGCCACCGGTCCTGGTATGTACTAATACTACATCCCTGTACCATCCCCATCCCCCTGATGCAGCAACGGGGAATCCCCGTCTGTCAAATTACGAAAGACGTCCTATTATTTCATCCTTCACAGTCCCCCGGAGATAAAGACAGAGAACGTCGCATTCAGAATCCTATATAGCTTCTTCTTTCCTCTCGTATCTGCTGCTGCTGCTGATGCTGATGCTGATGCTGCTGGCTCATCGCTTGTATTACTTATATTTTAGTTCGCTCCTCGGGACGACCCGGATGCTTCTGAGTCGGCGAGGTTACCCCGAAGAATCAGATAACCGCCGTGACCCCAAGAAATCTAGAAATCACCGCGGTACGTGATTCCGAGGTTCGTTTCTATGCCTTGGAAAGATGAGGAGAAGAAGGAAGTGCCTTACTTCCAGCTCGATCGAACCGACGGAGTTTTCTTCCATATTTCATTATAGGTAGGTATAAGCTTTAGGTAGGTAGGTATGTGCGCAGGGAAGATGGAATTCATACCACTACTGACGCTTGATTATATTCTCTATGTATACATACGTATGTATACCAAGGATCATGTGATACATAGCGAGGCATCCGCTTCGTACCTTCGATCGGATTCAGATTTCCAGTTGCGAGAGGCGAGAGGCGAGAGGCGAGAGGTGCTTCGTCGTCGAGACGCCGAGAATTTCAATTTCCGTCAATAAATTAAATTCGTAAATTTACGAGCGCTGAGAATCATTCCTACAGACACATACCGCGATGATATACATATACGTGGTAGTACGGATCGAGACTGGCGGCTAGCGGCTAGCGGCTACCTCGGAAGGAATTTCGCCGTATTTTTATTCATTCAATTCTCTTTTGACCTCCGCCTTTTACATACACAGAGATGCCTCTGCAAGTGGAGAACCAGAAAATCCACGGAGAACTTGCGACAATCTTACAAGTAAAGTATACAGTGTTCGGAACCATGCCAGCGGAATTGAAAAATAGTCATACAGAATCGCAAGACTTTCATCTGTCACGCTGTGAGCTCAGAAATTTTTGAAAACAATTGTTTACCGTGGTTTTTCCGAAAAACTTTTGTGTTCAGTTTTTTCTGTGAAAATTTCACTAAAGATAGTCCTTTGAATGCTTAAGAATCCCTGAATGAGTTTTTTGTAATTTTTTTTTCGAATCGTGAATTTGTTTTTCCCCCTATTTTATTTCTTTTCGTCTAATTTCTTCAGCCATGTTGCCCGCATCGATCTGACGGTATTAGCAAAGTTACGACGAAGACTCGTCGCTCAGACGTACTCGTACTTTTGCATTCAAGGTATATACGGGCGTTTCCGTCAAGCAGCACTTCTCTCGGTCTAGCTCGCCTTAAAGTTTCGGTCGGTTGGTACAAACCAAAGGAGAATTTTTTTCCGGTCTTCTGCGATCCTCCCGGGTACATAGGCGAACGTCTAGCGAAGCGAATAGTCTCTGAGGATCATTAGGCATACGAACGGCACGTACGACCATTTGAATATCTTTTCATATAGGCCATCCGGACGGACTTTGCCTTCTCGTGCTCTCGCTGCATTCGCCTTATGCCCACGTGCGTCTAGGATTCTTTTTCTTTTTCTACTTCTGCTTCTTCTTGGCTGTTACTCATTGCCCGATTGTGTTGCGAACTGGATAATTGCCACGCGTCACTGACTCCGCTAATGGTGACTATTATACTGCAGTCGATGGACGAATCGATGCCCGAAAATCGTGTTTTTATTTCTCTAGAAATTTTCCGGAAGTTTGTATGATTGGAGATTTTGGATTTCTTCGGGGTTCCAAGTGATATGCGGTACGTTAGGTTCGGATATCTGGGCCCCCTTTGCTTTCTGACGCAACTGATCCAATTGAGGTTTACCTACGTGTATAACAATAAGCCGCTAAAATCCAATTACTCATTATCTACAAGGTGCAAGGAAATTAAGCACGTGACGCGAACGCGGTACCAATGGGAAGGGGGCTAAGCCTGCGTCAATATCTTGGCCTACCTGCGTCACGCGGTCCAAGTACGTAAGTGGCTAACCCCCCGTCTTCCTTGTTCGCGGGTATATTTTTGTCACTGATCGAGATTAAGTTAGTGCCTACCGTCTTCAAACACGACTAATCTATGCGAGCAAAGCTTTTCTTCGATCGTAATTATCTGTCCAAGCATGATATCGACGATAAAGTTTATTGAATTCATCTCATACGTCGCGTGATTATATTATACCTCTACACGTGTAATGAAGAGTTTGTCTGCAATCGGCTATAGCACCATAATACTCGACGTATAGCGTCGTTTATCCGCCACGTGTCGAGACGCATGTGACGCCTGTAGATTTAGATATTTCACGTCGACGATGGTCTCTATAAACATCGCGAAAGCAAAATCATCGAACGTTGACCGATGAGACGAGCTTAATCTTTCACTTGGCCCCTATTCGACTTGTCTATGTACAACTACTGCAGTGAACACGGACGTATTTTTTCCATACCCTGCCAGTGGTCATGGTACTGGACAAAATGGGGGTCTGCGTCCTTTTTGATTTTATTTTTCATCTTTTTGGTTTTTTGCTCCTCTTAGCGGTCGTCCGCGTTATAAGCTGCTGGGATTAATTCCCTCCTATACCTTCGGTGTATACCGCGCGGAATATAATCGCGGAGATTTTTTAAAAAGGCATAATGCTATACCTGGGTAGAAATAGGATCGCCGAAAGGGGTTTCAGCTCCGGCTTCTGGGGCTCTGGGCTTTCGAGGAGAAAAGCAGGCGGAGGACATGGTACCAGTATACGTAACCACTTCCATGTACAATCTACATATACATACAACGTACCTACGTTACATGCAACCACCGTACGTGAAATGAATATGACGAAAAATAGCACGAAAAAAAATAGAGAAAGAGAGAAAAAAAAATGGAGAACAAAGTAGTAAAAGCTAGAAGCGGTGCCTATCCCCGGCTCGTATGGCGCCCAACTTTCGAGGCCAAACTGAAACTGAGCTTTGACGAGCTTCCGAGCCTTTTGTGCGACCTGATTCCCCCCCGACGACGACGACGACGACGACGACGTCGACGAGGACTAGGAAGCTTTGCCCTTTGTGCGAAACGGGGCTAAGTCTACAGAAATAATAGCACCACCGAGTGGACCGAGACCCGAGTACGCGAATGCATCTGCCGCGTCGTATCTCCTATCCACTTACACGTATGCATGGATATTCTACTATGTCGTACATCGCCCATGATTTCTTGTTCTCGGGGCACCCGGGACCTTGGAAACTAAACTATACCCTTGAATGGTGAAATTCCGGATCGATCGAGTATTCGGAAAGGTATTTCGGGGAGGAGGAGCTTCGGAGCTAATTATACGACATGAGCACTTAATTTTTTCAAGAAAACTGAGATCCTCGGGATCCTACTAGGAACTTATTAGCAAAGTTCGTATAGGACGTGGACGCAGGTCGAGAGCTGTGATCAAGTGACTTTTTTCGAATATACCTAGGATAGTATCCGTGATATTCTCCCACTACTATAATACTCCACGTTGTAGGTACAGAATAGACGGCGGGAATTCGCGTTGGTAAAAATGTTTGAAGCGCACGTCGCGTACTATACCGTGTAGAACGTGACCCTTGGATAGCGAGGGACAATGGCGCAGGTCGTCGCCTAGCTAGGTGCTGTGCAGGAAGTACCGAATGGCGTCGGCGTCGGAGACGCGATCATTCGAGCAAGGTATACCTACGCTAGATAAAGGTCATTATGCCCTGCTGCCGTCGTAATGGCAGTTCCAGGTAATTTGAGCCCTATGGGCCCCGTGATCCGCGATAGCGTATAGCCTAAATGCTAGCCGCCGGCTCTCCCCCCCTTACATTCTCGTCGAACCTGCGACGCTCGGCGTCGTTACTATATATACGTGCCTCCGGGCTGCCCTCGGCGCCTCTTCCCTTTCCTCTATCTCTTTCTCTCTCTCTCTCTCTCTTTCTCCTTCATCCACCGTAATAATCCCCTTCCAATCTCTTCCCCTCGCCGATTTCGCGCAGGACAACACGCGGCGGTTCTCTGGTGTCAAATAAAGCCTCGTAGGCATCAGCCTGAGCAGACTCGGCTACGATTTACATGACAATTGCGGAGTAGTTCGTCCGGGAATTCGCGAGAGTGAAATTATTTCGTCTCTTTTTGGCCCGACGCCTTAAAATCATCGGATCAGAGAAAGATCGCTGCGCATGATGATCAGGGCACGGGAATTTCACATCCGACACATACATGCAGGTATATAAATTTCTAAAGAGCGAGGATACTTTCCTGATGGGGATGACTGGAGCGTATAAGGATATGATATACGTCCGACTACCGACCGGTTATGATCATCGCTGATGGGTTTACCTGAAACAAAAAAGAAGTCAAAGAATTAAGGATAATTAGGACCGTGTACAACACGGGAGATCCGTAGAGATTAGATTTTACGATAATTGCCCAGCCCGCTTCACCTCTACTTCTACCTTAACTGTAGCCCCCCTGCTCGCTCTTCCCCATTAGTAGGCATTCAATTAAGTAGGTAACTGGTTTAACATTTGATAAAACAAGCCAATCTCTCCTTTATCGTATCCTATTACCAGTGCCCACATTCGGACTTGACTGGACCAGACTGCGGAAAGAGAAAGAACAAGTCCAACAAGTCCAATTAGGCGGGCAATATCTCCAACTGGGGGGGGGGGGAGAAGATTTTCAGCAAAAATTGACTGGACCAGCTGCTACTGCTGATACTGCCGTGGCCGCGGCAGCTATAACGGGGAGGGAAGAGTAATTTTTCAAATAAAAATTACCTCCAACGTTTCGGCTGACAGCAGCGAACGGTGGGGAACGGTAGTTAACACGTAAGTGCCGATTAACATTTTTCAAATTCAACTCGGTCGGGCCCTGCAGGCCCTCGGCTATATAATGTTACGGCGTTTCGCTCAGTCCGCGAGCATCGGGGCTCCCTCGGCTATCGAGGGAAGTTTATAGCCAAGTGTGCCTTAATTAGCCTCAAAGTTCGTCCAATTAAGTTACCATCTCTCGAGCCTTGCCGATAGCTATTGCCTCCCCTCCCTGCTTCCGCTGTCGCTTTCCTGGCCCACCCGACGAGATCATCCATGCCTTTTATTCCAAACCGCAATCAATATAGGTACTTTTACCCGCGAAAACTATCGATTGTCTTCATTGAAACGTTCCCTTTTGGTCTTTGGGTATACGTATATCGTGGGTGCGGAGGCGGACACAGGGGTACACCTGTCAACCGGAAGGGTAGGGCTCGCGGCGCCTGGAGGGTTCGAATTCCGTCGTATATCATGAAATTGGAGCTAGGGAACGCGTCGGCATGTATACGCGGTATATAATACGTGTATAGACGCGGATAGTGGCGTGTAGGTGTTCCAATATGGATATACGTATATTGGCATGCGATGGTGTGTATTTTCTCGCCGCGGTTCTATATCGTATATAAATTTACGGATTGACGGCCTCGGTGATAACCAGTCAACGAAGCGTAGGTACCCACCTGCCCACCTTATACCCACCTATACCTACTTCGCTTTATCGATGACGGATCACATTTCTGCGTGAGAAAGTTATGTCCGTGACTTTCGAATTGCGTTGAGTGCGATAAATGACCAAAAACGCCAATTAGGAACTCGAGTGCCCATTGGCGGAACGAGTCTTCGTTAGAATTTCACCGATCGATCGATCGATTTATGGAATTTATTCATTTCTCGTGCAGCTTATTCTTCTATGGAACATCTCGAGGGCGGATACAGGCAGGGTGTATACAGAAGACCGGAGTTTATCGAGCCGGCCGGGCGGCCCCCCGTCGACGCGTGTGGATTTTAAGTAGATTTCTATATTTTATTGAAACTCGAATAGCTGCTGGCGCGGAAGTTAGAGGATCGGTAAAACTTTTTTATCGGTTAAAGTGCCCGAGCTGCAGGAGCTACGCCATGCCACGACTCGAGGCCACCCGGAATGGGAGAATAAAATCCGTTAGATATATGTATGTACGTATATCCGCCGCATGCACACGACTCTGGATACTCAAGTGACGAAGAAAAAACCTACGCGACGAAGGAAAATTAAAAGTACAAGATTTGGGATCCAGGGGGGAGATGTTTTTCGCCGCTGATTCATTTCATCTCATTCTTTTGCACAATGAATCGCCCACCAATTGCTGAATTGAAGGCCCCAGTGCCGTTCTTCGTCTATGGCGAAACGAGCCAAGCAATCGCTCATTCAGTTACTTACTTACTTACTTACTTACTTACCTGACGGGGCATAAAACTCGGGTTTAATTAGTTTTGCAAATTCGCGTTCCTGGCCCCGCGGCATATACATATACACGGAGAAAAAGAATTTGTTGAATCAAAAGAATATCGTTTGAGTCAAAAAAATGGGCGGTCACGGGCGGCGAAATAGATATTTGCTTGAGGCAACCAAATATTTTCTCGAAACGAAGAAATTACGTTCCCGTCAACTAATTCTCGCTTAGGAGAAATGCATACCTGATTATTACAACTAATTTTCCTATTTGGAAATATTTAGTAAATTCAACAAATTTTTTTTCTCAGTGTACCTATCTAGTACCTAGCTTACCTAGCTTCTCCATACCATTGTCAATAACAGTGCCGAAGGTGGAACTTATACATCTGGCCTCCGGCACGTATGTGCGGCGCGTGATTTTACACAGGCGTAGGTATTTTCTCTACGTAACTCACGGACATACGATGTATAGTACACATAGTTCCGAATGATGATGAAGAAACGAAGAAGAATGATAGAAAAACTATAACTATTCGTGGATTAGAAGCAATTATCCCGGCACCGGTAGCTACTGTGACTTTTGCAATGGGCGGAAATTTTTGTTATTCAAATCCACCCGTATATATGGAGGGATGCGTGTCGGTGACGGGTGACGAATTCCCCATGGCGAGAGTTTGCGGACATCGATCGGTTGGAAATATTCGATTTCCCATTTCCAGTTAAACCGTCGGACGTTGAGACGCGGGGTAATTTCGTTGTGTCGAAAAAGCAATTTGGAAGACCGATACAGGTAGGCAGGTACATACATACCTACGTTTGTACATAGGTAGGTATATAACGTAATCGTGAGAGGGAAATTAATCGTTCCTCGTTCCGTTCGACGATCAATATCGTTCTAATGTATCAATAACCGTTTGGAATCGTTTTCATATAAAACAGAGCCTTACGAATGTAATTGCACGCCGTGGTTCGTTCGGGGGACACGGCAATCTAGACACTGCGGTGAAAAAAAAGGGGGAAAAAAAAAACGCTGCGCGGATTTTTCAACGGAATTCCGATTCGTACGCGTCAGCAAAGGGAAACGATCGTAAACCATCGGTGCGTTACTCCCTAACTCGCACATACGTAGGTATACAGCCTACACATAAATGCCCATAAATATCTGTAGTACGCGGGTGTATATAGGCGCGGGTAATCAGTCCGATTCTGTGCGGGGGGAGAGATGGAAGCCTGTGTTTATCAGCGTCGGCGTCGGCCTCGGGCGGCGTCGCGACGCTACGCCACCCAACTTGGGGAGGAAATTGCGGAAAAGCAAAAGCGGGGGATGATATTTGAGTTGTAAATTAGGCGAGGGGATATTCACTCACGGAATAGATGACAAGCGACTGCAATATTTCGAATGATTTTCATGATTTCGTGTTGTCACATGCGATTGAATACGTTCGGGACGATTTCTACTGATTTTTAAGCGATTTCAGCTATCGTACGAACGTTCGCTCTTCCTAATTCTCAAGCTTTAAAACCAATCGGCTGATACGCGTCGATCGGTCTGATGGAAAAATGTTACATGTGTGTGAGTTTGTACGTACGTCATCACCCGCGTATAGGTACAACGGAAGGTACACGCAGACCTAGGCGGATAGAAAGGAGGTTTTCTTGCGCAGAATATTCCCGCCGACATCATAAATCATTTCCTTTGTTTACCCCGCGGCGCTACGGCGTTTCAACCGTGTGTGGATGAGGCAGCTTTGTGTCGAGTTTGTGTGTTAGGCGACGTACGTTGTATCGCCGCGTCATTCGCATGTACGTAGGTATACGTGGCCACTTCGTGACGCAATTAATAATTTCTGCTCACAGGCAGGTGGGTAGAAGAGACGAGTTTCCTCGGTTTCTAAGCTCGCCCAAACTTTACCAGATACATCGTCGTCAATGACAAACAATAATTAAGCTGTTAATTAATGATCATCATTGCGTGCTGCTGATCGATGCAATCCATTATGACAAACGTCGCACGTTTTGTTCGAAAAACTCGCACTTCGATCTATGTATACCATAAGGTATAGCAGAAAAATCATCGAAAAGGCACATGGCATCGGGTCGTTAACGTCAGTTATACACAGGTTGGAAAATTGGCCGTTTTTCCCTTCTACTTCTATTTCTTTTCCCCATTTTCGTTTCGATTGAGAAACGTTGTTTTCGAGGCGAGCCCGACACGCACGTCCAAATGTTCTGCTGACCCTGTAATTTGGGTTGACTCAGCCGCGCGCGGGTACGGGAATAAACCGAATGTAATTAACGGCTCTCAGACGCCCTCGCTCCTTTATGTACATACGTATGTACATACCTAAATGTATATTGTATGTATCTAACTAAGACCGCGAATCGCTCCTAAGATCGCGAATAAACGTACCAAGCTCTAACGTCGTCTCGGCCTTGCCAATATTTTTGCATCTTCGCACGTGGTCAGGATATTGCAGGCTGACATCAACCCGTGGGGAGAAAAGAGAAAAAAAAATCGTTATCCACATCGCGTTCTACAATCGGTGGATGATTAATCCGCGTGGGATATCCGCGAAGGAATTTGCGCACCAGCAGCGACTCTTCTCTTAATTCTTCTTCAGATGGGGGGAGTGGAACTTGACTGATGAAATTTCACGGCTCTGGGGAATTCTCGTACGTCGAGCTAGACGGAGACGTGTGTAGGTATAAACTATAAGATATAGTATAGGGACGTGCGTTCTTGGCTCCGAGTCGAGCTACGCCGCCATGAGAGTCATTAAGATTCTGCATTCGGAATACGTTTTCACGCTAATTAAACCGATCCCATATGCTCTCGCTATACGCGGTGATCAATCCTCGAGGGTATTTCGAATCATCGTCAACGCAACGCTATATGTACAGTCCGGCATTGATTTTCGTGGATCGTCTCTCAAAGTGAAGAAAATCGCACCTAACTCATCTCACAATTAGTATGGCCTCGTGTCTTATACCGTTCCAGATATTTTTCTAATCCCTTTCAAGTATTGGGTACCTCAGACTCGCAGCATTTAAGCGTTTTTCAACACTGGGGACCGACTGCGATTCTAATTGCTTCGGGAAACTCAGGGGTGTAAAGGAAAAGGGTTGTTGGGATGTTGTGTTAATAGGAGCCGAGAGGCGAGTCTCGCAAGGGTGTTCCTCGGTCTTGAATTATTCCCTTTGTTTTTTACGACTAGGCAAGGGCTCTCCGATTTTCCGACGAGAATGTTGATTGGTTTTAATTTTTGAAAAAAGTTGCAGCATCCGATTCATTGATTTCGCCAAAAGCGTTTCTTCTCTCTCTCACGTTTTTCTTGCCAATTGTGGTTTATTTCCGTCTGATACGCTCTCAACCGGGGAGAAAATATTCCGTCGACACGACGACGTATAACATCGTGCGGCCTGCGGGGGAAAGGCGAAAAATAGGAATTTTATTATTATAATTTGAATGAAAGATACGAGACGAGACGAGAGACGAGCGGATCGAAAACAATAACATTTTTATTACCATTTCGGGCCATAACGCCATATTGTTTTTCAGCCTTTTATTTCCCCGTCGCCCGTGGTCGTAAACCTTCGATATTATTGCCTCCTAGCCTCGATGACTCACTTAATGATCGCTCTGTAGGTGGGTTACCATTACACCCATATAATAGCATTACGCCTCTGCAGAGAGACTCGAAATTTACAACCTAGGAGTAATCCTGTGCCTACCGAGCGGAGATAACAGCCGTATCTCTGTCTTTCTCATTCCCTCCTTTTCTCTCTGTCGGAAAGTTTCTGGTTGTTCTCATCAACGTCTGCAGAAGAAGTTCGGAGAGACGTATGCGTGTGGTATACCCAGCGACCGTTCGTATTCTCTCCGCGCTTGTAGGTACACGCGGTGCGAAGTGCTTCGGCAAACGAAAACTGATTACTATCGACGGTCTAAGCCTCGATAACGCAGCCGGCGAGGTGGTAACGCGGTTAGAACCTCCACCGAGGAGACGAGAAGAAAAATAAATAATAGAAAAAGAGAGAGAAAAAAAACGCCAAAGAAACAGGTCATAATGGACACGGGGCTTATTTTTTTCGAACATTATCTCCCTCCCGTCTGCAAACTGTACCTATACTGATAAACTCGTTGCGATTTGTCTTGTTTTTCTTTTCTTTTCATCTTTATTTTTTCTTCTCTCCTCCGGTAGCCGGGACAAAGCCGCCGGTCGATTGGACGCACGCCCCGTTGCATTAGGCTACATTAGCCAGGTTGGTCGGAGTTGGATGGGGGGAAAGGGACGAGGTATATAGACACTCGAAGGCCGGTTTGAACGCGGTACTGTCTATGCTATACCATTGGACTAGGGCTAGGAGATACCATTATTATGTAGGTTTGTGCCAAGCCTCAGGTCGCACACGTCCCCGTAGGGGCATATACATATATAGGCGAGAACCCGCGAGACGTGACTTTGGCCGATAGCGTTAATGCTGACTAAATTTATCTATCTCTTGGCTCTTGGTAGGTAGGTAGTCGCGTACAGTCGCGTAAGTATGGCTATATACGCTCCCGTGATTATCGGGATCTCGCCCCGAGGCTGTTAGGCCCCCCTCCCCCCTCGGAGAGTACCTCGTCTGATCGATGAATGACGCGCGATCGATTCTCGCTTATTACCAGACGTATTAGCTCCGCAAATACAGATGTCGTCTCTTCGGGTTTGGATTAGGCTTGGTACCTATCATTATAAGAGCTGAGGGAAAAAAGTAACCTTGTGAAATTCAGTGAAATCTTCTAAACACACGCGTTTAGGGAGAATTCATAGCGATTGCTTAATTCGCAAATTAGTAATGCAAATCGATGCCTTTCATGGCTAGATAACCGTCTTTTCACCGAACCGTCATTGGTATTCAATCGATGATCGTTGAAATATAATATAGGCCCTTCTCGAGGTATTAAAAGATAAATCTGCCACCGCTGCCGGGACCGGTAGTTAGTTTCTGCTTGAATTCGTATATAGATTTATTATACACCTATAGATGTATTCGTATATAGATTTATTATACACCTATATCGCTGATGGAAATCAGCTATCGGCATCATACATCGACTATACTAGATTCATTTTTATTATATGACGAATTACGCGGTAGGTATTTGCTCCGAAATAGGCTAAGGCCAATTCAATATCGTCTCATAACCGTATCACCGTCGCTCCTTCTAGTTGGTAATGGGATAAACAGGCAGACGACGTCAGAGAAGAGAATCTATAAGCCACGAAAAATGTTAGACGAACAGTATAATATAATCTAGACGAAATAGTGTAATGGATCGGAATGGAGTTTGCTGGATGTTTGATTTTTTTTTGTTTTCTATCTCGTCCCCCTGTATAATTACGTTACATGTACCTTCGAAGCTAATGATCGAAGAGATCCGGAGATCCACCTATGACGAATCACCGGCCCCGACCCTCTAATCTATGTGAAAAAAGAATAAAAAAATGAAAGAATAAAAAAAATACATTCTCGATAAGAAATGCGCCCGGGAAGCTCTCAGCCCGTCAGACGTACTTAGTCGATGGTCGTACACGTCATTCGGTTGGATGACTGACTACCGTCAATTGACTGTTTAGACCTTTGCTTTCGGAGATAAGAGTATATACCTATACACCCGTATTAGAACCACTCAACGGACTTGGCCTGAAGCCTGAAGGTTCTACAACGTGTGAAAGAAAGATACAGATATCCAGCGAGAAATGAAATTCCAGTTGTCATTTGATTCTTTCGACGGAATATCACTTCGAGGTTTTGTTGGTGCTGGAGAGGTACGTCGCAGCTGTCGGCGATCATGTGAAGGTGGGAGAAGATTACGGTTGAGGAATGACAAAATAAGTTGGACGGACGAACGAACGTCTCGTGCTATTTCGTTATTTCTATCACGACACTCCGCGAACGAACGAACGAACGAAATGGGCGAGGCCCTCCAGACGCCTATCTTCCTATCTCCGAGGGACGTTTATTGAATTCCGAGTCAAAGAAGTCCGACTTCTCCACCTCCTTTTTCTTCTTGTATTCGGCCGCCGAGTTTTTCTATATAGTATACATTTTTCTAAAACGAAACCCCCACAATGGGGTATGACATCGCGCTAAAGACTTTCTTTCGACGAACTATTTTTCTACTGTGACAATCTTTGGAATTGAACGAGATATCTGGATGACTAGGGGTAGGTAGTGCTGCACATGCATTTTATCTGCCATGTGGCTGGCCAGATGAGCTTGGTAGACACACGTACGTGATAAGCTAACATGCTACATTCGGTGATAAAATACAAACACACACACATCCATACGAGATCAACGAAAGATCACCCACCTACCGCATGCGGGTTTCATTAAACTCGTTCACAATCAGTCAATTGCCGAGTTACAATACGATCGCCGATTATCGCATTATATTGAACCTTCGCCATTAAATTCTCGGTATAGAGACAGGAAGATATTCCCTGTATTGGCTTGTATTACGCGCGGGGATAGGTACACCATGGGCATGGGTAGGTACCGTCCATCCTCGTGGTCATAATCATTATTGTTATTATCACCCGTTATTATTATACTCTTGTAACTGCATTGGATGACGTAAGCCGAATGCAATTACGTAATTAACTGATATAATCGGCACCCGAGGTCGTAAACGGGTCCAGCAATAATTGTCGTACGCGCGAGATTAAAGAGTCTACATGTCTCTCAGTCAAGTCTTAATACACGCCTTTTGACTTTGACCCCTGGGCATGACGGTGAGCTACGTATGCTTTGAAGAATCTTCCTTCTAACCTATAACCACGTGGTGCCTAGCTGGTGCGTGTTTACCATGCGCGCATGAAAGATTGATCTAAACAGGAAAGTGACTGCGCGGGGATTTAAAGGTATAGAAAGAAAAAGGAAATAAATAACAGGAACGGGAGTCGACCGGAAGGGAGTAGGTCATCCCGTTAAACGGGCGACGGTTATTCAAGGGGAATAGATCGAGGTGGAAAAAGGAGAAGGAAAAGGAAAAGTAGAAAAGGAAGAGGAAGAGGAAGAGGAAGAGGAAGAACGAGAAGGAGGAGGCGTTGGACGAGGTCCGCGCGTAGTAGGCGCGCGCGCCCGAGTGTCTCGGTTCGTACGGAGCGTTCGCCTTTAACGCGGTCGGCGGACCAGGGGGGATTCCCCTTCCGACCGACGCACAACTCGCCTCGGAAAGTGAGATTTGTGATACAGACACGAGGCGCGCCGCGGCGAGACGAGGCCAGGCCAGGCCAGGCGAGGCGAGGCAACCTGTTTCTCTCCTCGATGCTGCAAAATAGCTACTCCAACCTCTCGGGGTCCCGGTTGTATCGAGTCCCGTAATGGTAGGCAGGAAGGAAGTCTGTCCTTGATCGTGAATCGAGAATACATCCCATCTCCCCCCCCCCCCTTCTCCCCCCACCATCATCACCACCACCTGCCCACGGCGCAGACCAACCTACGGCTATTACATCCTAATCTCCAATACCTCCGTCTCACGCACACGTACGCTACATATGCAGTCCATACGGTAGGTATACACTACGCACATTCGAATGCAGTTCCCGTTCATTCACTTATTCATTCATTCATTCGTTTATTTCGTCGGTGCTACATGGAGGAGGAGAAGAAAGAAAAGAGCAATAAATAATGAGGCGAATGGTAAGCGGGTTTGAACAGCTGCCCTGGGTTTGCCGATGGGATATTTTCCTCACCGATGTGTGTACAGCAGGTACCTATGTATATGGGGGTATACTTGTAACGTGGACGTGTGAGAATCGCGAGGCGATTAGCCGTCAGTATTAATTAGCGGTCGCTGCTCCGAGCCACCCACGCGCGTTTTTTTCTTTAGTCCACGTTTGCGTTACGTCTGACGACAAGAACAAGCAAGTCCTTTCCGTTTGGTAGGTACGAGGAGGAGGAGGAGGAGGAGGAGGAGGAGGAGGAGGAAAAAGGACAAACTCTTGGAAAAACTGAGACGGAGGGAATTCGGTTGTATATAGAACATTAGTTCGTGGAAAATGCGTCTGGTGGTACAACATATGATAGAACGGTCGCGAGGGCGTTCGCATGAAGCTAGTGTGTGAAATATACCTTGACGATACACCTGTTACAATACGACGCGATATACATGTTTGTTACTCTTGTTTGTTTCTCGGGGAGAAAACAACCTGCCAACTCATACCACGTACACATGTGTCGATTAATTTATGACTTAGCACTCGAAATATACATCGCGAGGTTGCTGACGAATCGACGATATCCAACGATTAGAATTGCGCTGAGAAATCATTCATTCCGGACTTCCTATACCAGGTAAACCGCCCCTGTTTCCTTGTTCAACTGCACCGCCGCCCTTAAACAACGGGGTATACCTATGCGGCATTTATCTACGTCACGAGCTTGCCGCATGGCGTATAAAAGCACGATCATTTCAAGCCACCCTGTATAAACGAGGGACGCCCCGGCAGAATGAATGCCTTCATTAAAGTCGATAGGAAAATACGCGCTCGGTTCTCCGCTCTATCCATCACCCTATAACCCTTCCCTTTCTCATTCTCTTCTTCTTCTTCTTCTTCTTCTTCTTCTTTAACTAGTCTCTCGTCTTCTTTCTCTCTGGCCAATTTTCCTTTATTATCCCTCACTCCGTCACCCGCACGAATCTGGCTAGCTGGCTCTGGCATTCGTCTGCAGCGGTCCACTACTAGGCTATATCTACTTTGGTCCTGATCCTTCGGGTTTGTCACCCTCCCGATGGAGGCTGGATGCAACCTCTGGGGAAAGAGCGACTCGGTTCTCATTAATTTCCGTACCATTCACCCTCGACGTGTAGGTATATATGCGAATCAGCCACCTGAGGGTTCGCCCTCTCATCTCGTTTCTGGCAGGTGCCTCTCGTACGTGTTTATCGCGGTGTAGTGACCAGGTTTTATTCTTCACGGGGGTTTACGTCGCCTTTTCAGAGTCGAGTTCGACCCTGATGCATGCGGCTCAGGGTACGGCTGTCGACGGTAATTAAAGCTAACAGCTGCGCCGGGCGTGACTTGTGTTAAAGGTATATGTGTATAGTGCAGAAATGGCAAATTGAAATAAGCTTCGCGACTTTCGAAAGCTCTGGTGCGATTTTATCTTTGCGATACGGCGGGGATGAGATACAGAGGCGAATTTAATCCCTCGAGTGGTCTGACGGACGGACGCTCGGATATACTCGACGACGCTACGATACGATATACGCTACGCTACGCGACGCGACGCGACGCCCTTTGAACAGAACCACTCAGCCGTGCCAAAAGGATGCCGATGCGACTATCCCAAAGCTTGAGCTGATCCGCGTCCGTCTATATACCGTCCTCGACGTTGACGAGATATTTTTTGAGATTCTTGTGATTCATATACCTCCTCTTGGGTCAAATGTCTTTCTGCAAACTCTGGCGATCTTTCTCTTCTTCTTCTTCTTCTTTCTCTTCTTGTCTTTTCTCTTCTTCTCGTCGACGGTGTAATTTGAGAGAAAAAGAAGAGAAAGACAAATAAAGAAGCATAGCTCACGTCCGGTCACGGACAGAGCCCATAGCACCACCGTCAGACAGACAGACAGATGAGAGAGGGAGGGCGGTCGGTTGGTCGAGTGTAGTCATTACGAGGAAAGTCCATTGTCAGCAACGTAGAGTTACCTCTTACCCGCATGATAGTTGCCTGCGTGTCTGTCTGTCTGTCTGTTCGTTCGTTCGTTCGTTCGTTCACTCGCCTGCCTGCTTGCTTGCTTGCCTGCCTGGCTCGGCATGGTAGCGCAGGGTAACCAACGTAATGACCATGGACGCAGACCCTCATCTGGCTGGCTGGCTGGTTGGCTTGGCTCCGACTCCCCGGGACCCGGACGTCGAGCAACTAAACCGCGGACGAAGGAGCGATAGAACTAGAGAGCCAAAGAGCCAGAGAGAGATGGAGGATGCTATGGAAACTGTTGTGCACGTTCGGAGTCGATTCAAAAAGTAAAATTGATTGCTGTCATTCGAACGGGAATCGTCGAAACGAGGACGCAACGCCGGCAATTCCCTCCACGTTGAAATCAGAGCCAATTCACGTGTCTGACTTTTTACAAAATCATTTCTCTCTCGACACAGAGAATCGCTATTCGCTTTGAAAACAATACAAGGATGAGGAATGTGGATGTTTGGTCAGTGTCTTTCGACGATGAGGAGAGATTGTCGCTGCTGATGAAGTCTGAGGCGAGAAAATAGGATTCCCCCTTGGAAAAACTTACAACCATAAGAATCCCTCGGTTAGCGTGAAGAGATCTGGGAAAAGAATGGCCGAGTTATTGGTCACTTTGCAAAGGTTGTAATCTCGAAACTTTTTGGGCTATAATTCTGCTCGGTGAGTGTTTTGCAGAATGAAACACGCGGCATTCACACAACCGGACGAATTTCTCTTATCGGCTTTTGATCAATGCTATAGAGACGAAAATCGAACGACCCGGCAAGCCCAGCCGAATATCCAACTGCTTCACGAGCTCGGCCCTGCCGCTGGATAACAAACGGAATACACGCGATGTGTATTTCCATAACGCGATAAGCCCCGGGTCGCCCGGCTGTGTGACTTCCTCTCCGAAATTGCCTATGCATGACGCGCCGATTGCGTCGTTCACGGATCAGGCGAATATTGTACTATGTAGGTATATACGCGGTCGAATTTCCTGGAGGATAAAAAATTTCACACCGCGTTAACTTTTTCTTATACCTATATATATATTCTTTCCTTCATTCTCTCTACACATTTTCACCATCGATACTGCCACGTCATTGCCAGGGGCAAGAAACAAATCGAACCACAAGAATCACCCGAATATTATAGGCGCCGGTACCAAATCATAATATCGATGCTAAAACTTTAGTCCACTTTCGTGGATTTCTCGGAAACTCATCATTCCGGTTAAGAGAATGCCTCGTCTAATGGGAATGGTATATTTCGATGAGTTAATTCGCGAGTCTCGTATAGAAAAATGAGACTTTTGCCGGTTGATAAACGGTCGCGAAACATCCAGTCCAGGGACCGATCGATATTTGATTTCGAGCTTCCACCTTCAGACATTCGACGTCGCTGGTCACGTAGGGCTTATCGCGTTGGGAACAAAAGTTTCATCTCACCGATGTACCCGAACTCAGCTATATAGCAATCTTCCAAGACCAGAAAAGTCCTCTTCATTTCCTATCCGTCTGTCTGTCTCTCTTTCGATTTCTCTACGATATTCTCATATATGCAGTGCAGGGACCAGGAGACACTCGAACGATTTCCAAGAACCAATTTTATCTCCCACGATCAATTCCCTATAAAGTCGAAATATACTTAAGGAGAAGGTACACGTATGCATACGACAATACTTAATCATCGACCGTCCGTGCGCTCAGCTGATCGCGTATCTGCTGCGCCTCGACGCTTTCTGTCTTTTCATCTTTTCCTCTTTTCCTCTTTTTTTTCTCTTTTTATCTTCGTCTCTCTCTTTGTCGATGGATGTGCGGAGGTGTGGGTAATTCTGGGAGCTAGGAGAGTGATGCGTGATCTGCGGTCGAGTGAGAATCGGAGGAGACACGGCCGGGCGTGGATCGCCTGATCTCCTTAACGCAGTCTGACGGACGCGCCTTTTATTCTTCTTCTTCTTCTATTCTTACGGGCGTCGAGCGAAGACACGCGTTTATAACCGCGACGCCGCGTGTTCGTCGCGCATCGGCTGATCACCTCACCCTTGAAATCTTGCCAACTATCCAACTTCAGTTCTTCTAGCCTTTTGCCTCACGTACCTACGTGTACCCTAGGTATGTATCTCTGAACGAACCTTCCGCGTCATCACGCTGCAAGTACGAGACATGCGATCCCGGCCAGTACGTCTTTTGACATTTTCTCCTTTTATTCTCTATCTCTTACTTTTACTCTTACTCTTACTCTTATTCTTACTCTTCGTTAATCTTACTCTGGCTCTTACGAAATGAGGGTCGAGCGAGCGTTGCGTGCTGGGTGGAAGGTTGCGGAGGCTACGCCGGTTAACTACGTCGTGCAGATAAAGTCTACTGATTTCCACGATCCACGCAACTTCGTGTCTGACTCTTATTCTATAATACTCTAGAGAGAGACTCGTCGTCGAAGTCTTTTACATACCTGGCGCTGGATTTCAGGTCGTCTACATATTCGCGAGAAAATCAAAAAATGAAGAAAAACAAGAAAGACTGGACTGCATTCGAGAGAGGGGTTTCAGTTCTTACGAAGCTGAAGCTAGAATCCAGAATTAGCAGCCCAATGGTTCTTAGTCAATGGAAATGATGTAGTAAAATTCAAGAAACCCTAAATTTCGCTATGTGTTTTATAAAAAGTGAATGAATTGGACAAAAAAAAAAGTCATAAATCTGTACTGCATCATCCTATTTGGAAGACTATTAGCTCGTTTGGCTGGTAACTCTGGCAGCATGCAGGCTACAGTTTTATTCGGTTCTTTTATTTGACCGTCTAGTTTTTGCCGCGCGGTACTACTTTTGGAGTCGAGTAGAGGATGAGAGGAGGACCGAATTTCCTTGAAATTGCGACGATTAAAACGAAATGGCCGGATGTAACCGGGCTTGTGCTCGTACGTACGTGCTACGCGATATGCTCGTTCGTATATGTACTACCATATACATTTATACCTATACTCCATGTATGGGAATTAAGGCTCCGCTCACACCGAGCCGTTGAGATGATCGTTAGCCACTCTACTTACCCCGGGCTTCCCGTTAACGAGCACGAATTATATACGATCGAACGCGAACGGGAACGAACCAATCAAACTCGCATGATTGATCGCCGTATATCGATCGAACCGACGTGGCTTTGAGAATAAACTTTCCTTCACACCCGCCGATCATATAATGTAATCTAATAACATCGCGCCCTCGCGTCTTAGTATCAAACGTATTATATGTAGGTATACGTTATGGTCGATGAACATTAAGAACCGGACAAATCCGTTCGATTCCAAGAATATGGAGAAATCTCGAGGGTTCGGACTCGACGATCGGACGTCATCTCGATGGAAATCTTCGCGTCACCACACGATCTTTCGTCTCGTAAAAATTGATCGATCGAACGAGGTACGAGGACAAAATAAAAGAGGAAGGGAGTGTATGTAGAACGTACGTAATGTGTGTACGTGGCGGTTAGTCTGGTACTTGGCAAACGCGTTATTATCCTACGTACGTCAGGCGTAGGTGTGGAACAACTGCTAATCTCTTGAGTCAAGTTCTGCTGATTATGAATTCAAATGGGTATGGGTATGGGTATGGGTATGGTTAGGTATAGGTGCGGCAATCGCTCGGGGCTCCTTTAGCGCATTAGTCATGTCTCCGCCTTTTCCCTTCTATCTTTTTTTCTTTCTTTCTTTTTTTCTTTCTCTCTTTCTTCATCTTCTTCGTCTTTCTTTCTCTTTCTTCCTTCCACGGCAAACATACGTTACGCGTGACCTATGACAACTCCGAAGAACATTCTCCCAGTCTCGAGTCACTCGGCTACACCTACTGCTATATTCCTCCGTAATTAATGACCATCCAACTTTAAACCGGTTATTATATCAATCCAGCAAATTGTACGAATCCCTCTTTCTCTCTCTATCTATCTATCTATTTCTCTCTCTGGAAATCGAACACCATTAGGTCTGGCAATTTCAATTACGTCGGCTAGCGATTCTACCGGTGGTGGCGCATGACGTCTGGGAAATCTGAATTTAATCATCCATCTCGGAGGAGTCGGATAAAAAAGGAATAGCATCTCGCGTCGTAGGTGGAATTGGCATCTGATCTCTTCGACTGGGAGCTGCTGGCTGTCGACGTATGTATAACCCAGTCCGTGTGTTCCCGATCTCTGTATAGCTATGAGAGCGAGAGAGATAGCGAGAGAGAGGAGATACCCAGAGATATGTATGTATATCATTCTGAAATGACACGGCCGAGTATCGGCATGTGTCTCCCGTCTGGCGCTGCACCCTCTTTTAATAAATCCTCTGATACGTCTCGAATCCGGAATTGAATATCGGAAATGAAATCCAAGGTTCACTGCGGATTTCGTGATGCAGATTTTCCCCGATGGAATTTCATTTCTCTCTCTCTCTCTCTCTCTCTCTCTCTCTCTCTTTCTCTCTCTCTCTCTCTCTCTCTTTATCTATCTATCTATTTCTTTCTCGTTTTTCGCCCACGTCTCCGTCGAGTTTCGTCGGTTTTCAACCAGCCAACCTAGCTCGGGGTCCATTCCGTGCCGTTTATCATCATCTGTGATCATGGCTTGCCATTCATCAACTTCCCGTGCCTCGTTTCAGAAGAGAGAAAGAGAGAGGTGTGGGTATTCTCGGTGCGGCACGGGCTGCGAGGAAGCCTGTCCAGTGCGTACAGAGAGAATGAGAATGAGAATGGGAATAAGAAGGTTGATGTTGATGTGGAGATGGGGGTGGAGGTGGAGGTGGAGGTGGAGGTGGAGGTGGAGGTGGAGGTGGAGGTGGAGGTGGAGGTGGAGGTGGAGGTAGAGGTAGAGGCTGAAGCTGAGGCTGAAACTGAAACTTAAACTGAAACCGAGACCGAGGACTGGAATTGAAACTGAACCGCGTAACGAATGCTAGCAGCTGTCACGAGTCGAGTTTTCCCTTTTATCGTGCGGCGCCTTTGCCTCTCTCCGTCCTTCTCTCTTTCTTATTCCTCCTCTTTCCTCTCTCTTCACACATACACTTGTATGTTCTTGATCCTTCCCTCGTCTCTGTCCACATACAGCTATAATATAATACACGCCTTGCAGCCACCGTGTCGTTTTCAATCCAGTCATCAACGAAAACGAGGGAATTACGTCAGAGGAATAGGAGAGAAGATAGAAGCTAATTTTGTTAAGATTCTATATACCAATGAATTCTTGATAATCATATATTACAGTCTTTGGCTGCTTTGGGTCAATCTATTTCCATACGGATTGATTAATTAACCTTTTCTCGTCGTCTCTCTAATTGACTCGTTACTCGTAATTCTTTCTCTTTACGAATTTATTCCATCTTCTCGCACCGGGTCACGGGAAGAGCAACGGAAAGATTGCCTTGTCGTGATTCGCAGCGATATCGCTAGCTGCCTACTTAATACTCGCCGGCAACTAATCGTCTAATATTTCGAGTCCCCCGGGCGATCGTGGGGTATAGCACGAAAAACTCGAATGGATATGAGAAAGAAATCGTTAAACGCGAGGATATAGACGGTGGCGTCTGCTGCAGCCGCCGTTCGCTAAGTCGCGTCAGCTTTTTTCCTCTCCATTTAATTTTCGGCTCGTATATAATTTCGCTTAATTTCAACTTTCAGAGTCTTGCAGCAGCTATACGTATACGCGTTACGCGGCTTATTTAGCCACACAGAAACACATAAGCCTGCTGCTTGCGTGGAAACTGCTGCAGTACAGCGACGATGTTTCCGGCCCATTTGCCACGCCATGGCTACTGTACGAGCTATATCATTTCGTAATCATGGGTTCTACGCTGTATTTCACGTCATTCCCCGTTTTGCCCTGCGACACGGCGTACGTACGTAGCGTAACACGATATCCTATTCACGACGTTGGCGCTTCACTTTTACCCGTGATTTTTCCAAATTTGCCAGGCGGCCCGTCGAAAATGAATACAAACTATCTAGTTTTTTCGGCTCTACGCTCCGATCGAGCGATCAGTACGTCCCTTTGTACCACCTAGCCCGGAGTGCAAGGCAAATATACGTCGGACGCGCTTGCTTTGTCCCTGATAATATAATGAATTTTTCACCGGGGTTCCGTATCGCTAGCCGACAACCTCGTATCTAGACAATGGGGGATATTAGAACCCCACTTCGTCGCGGCACATGACTCGGAACCCGCATGTATTTAGGCTACGGAATATATACCCCGACGTGTATGTAACATAGATATACGCGTATTGTACGGCAGGGGACACAATTTGGTATAACGAGCCGGCGGGCTTGTATTATAGGTATGGCTATGGCTAAGGCTACCGTGTGTGCACCAGAGGAAATCTCTGCTGCCAACAAGCACAGGCATCAGCATCAGGAGAACATGAAAGGGGACACTGGCGGTGTGCGAACCGCGTGCTAAATGGATTTCCTCTGAAAGAAACCATGAAGTGTAATAGGAGATTACGAGGCCTTATGGCCGACTGGGACTGGGACTGGGAACTTCAGACTTGAAATCACTCCAAAGCTCTCTTTCTCTTTCTCTTTCTCTTTCTCTTTCTCTTTCTCTTTCTCTTTCTCTTCGTGCCTCTTCATCCCGCAACGATAAGTAGGTACGTGCAAATACGGGGAATTGGATATTCTCGAAATTACATTTTTCCTTTCAACGTTACAACCGAGAGCCAATGGGTTCGCCGGGGTCGCGTAATCCTTGAATAAAATCAAGTTACCCACTGGCCGGCTATCTCTGTTCTCCCTTCACGTACGACTAGGTACTAATAAGTATATCGAACTGAATCTCGACCCTCTAGAGAGTTTCCGATTTTGACTGCACATATACGAAGTTCCGAAATGTCGGAGACGGTCATGGAGGCCACACCATCGCCGCTCGACGCACCAGACAGGGTAAAAATAAAATTCGTTCGATCCCGCAACGTGCTAGAGACTAGGCACCTGTCCCCTGTCGTTCTGGCAAAGAAATTTTGGTGTTTAAACGCGCCGAGTCAGGGGACAGGTGCTCGAGGAAATGGCGAATCATCCTGATGCGCGATGACGTCAAACCTCGACATAGGCAATTAAGTCTGACCAAACAACTATATACACTGTTTAGGTATGTTGATGATTATTGTTTTCCTTTTTTACTCTCTCGGGGATCGATCGGCTACCGTTGAGGGGGGGGGACGCGAAAACGTCCGAGTTATATTTTGTTTACGCGTAAGCGTAAACTGGTTCTGATTTATGTTGCAATTCACGACCATCGATCACCGGGTTAACGTAACATCTATCATACGAACGCCTAATGAATCATGCCGGCGAACTGAACGTATAGGTATACGGGGTTATTTTTATCGTTTTCTTCCTCCCACTACCGATACGGCTTATAGGGGGCGATCGAATTGAACATTTTCTAATCGATTTACCAGGAAATACGCCGACTAAAAAGTACATACCAGCGGAAAGGAAAAACACACGCGTGTTCGTATACTCAGGAAAAATATTCGTTATATATGTATAATATTTTCGTACTGCCGCAGATGTCTTCCATCGATCACTCCCATTGTGACTACCTATCCAGCTCTACCTTCCTATCTATATACCTGCCTCATGCCCGTCTCGAACTGGGACACAGTGTTTTTCACGCGGTAGAAAACACGTTCGATGGAAAAAGGAGAAAAAAAAAGAAAAGAAGAGAGAAAAATGAATGAAAATTGCGTTTCAATTACAGTCTCGAGAAGGTGGTGGGCAGGGTGGGTTTGTCGCGCAACCTACTCCCGCGGAATGAAATCGCGAGACAAACCCTGCGGGGTCTAATTTAGAATTAATTAAAAATCCCGGACCCGGGGAGGCTGTAGGAAAAAGTGTTTCAAGCCTCGGACCAGGTGACTATATACGTTTCCCTGCGTGTATGTCTCGGAAAGTAAAAAAGTACGGTTTTGGTGCTTGGAAGTTCATTTTTCTCTACCACCTCGTGCACACTTGCCTTCGTACACCGATTCTCCCTTTCTTGCTATATAACGTCTCCAGACGCGATTTCTAACCACGCCATTTCGGGCAGCCGGCGCGTTTCAACCTACCCGTTTCAACGTAATTACCGCGGGAACGATTAGAATCGGGCGAGGCAGTAACTGCAGACGCCCCCTGCAACGGCTAGGCGGCGTGTGACTGCGAACAGCTGTGACGATATGCACTTTGCTTCGTACCTACTACCATTTTCATATTATATATGGTACATACTGCACTTCTTCCTGAAAGAAAAATCAACCGTATACGCAGCACCAGGAGTAAATAATTATACTTGCCAAGGGAAAAACGTATAGTTTGACCAGACGATGTCAACGAAAAGGAAATTGCCGACTGGAAGTACCTTGGGGTTTCGATTATTATTCTTTGGACAGATTTACTCACGCGTTTCCTATGTACTCTATACCTATAGCTATACGTCTGCATCGGGAGACTGGCGAGTGCTTGCGACCTACTCTCTATTCTACTCGACCTAAACTAACACGCCGGCCGCCTCTTCTTACATTTTCCATTATTTTTTCATCCCTTTCCTCCTACTCGACTCTTATGCACGCGTACGTCGGGCTATAGGTGCCAGGGAGGCTTCTGTCCCCCCTCCATCGACGTTTACCTTACCTACGTCTGTTTGTTATGTATTCTAAAGGCCCGTCCGTCCTGGATTAATATTTTCGTAGGAGCTTCTCAAGGTTCGACCGGGAGACTCTCGGGGAAACTACCTATAAGTAGGTCTCTGCGAAGGTATACAAGGAACTTTGGGATCAGATCCGTGAATTTTCCATTCCCGAAGAAACCAGAACTGCGACAATATCGATAAGAAGAATTGAGGAGAAGCGGTAGGAATTCGCGATCGTTACGGACATTTGGATTCAATTATCGTTAGTCATTAGGAGCCTCTGGTTGAAATACCCTGGCTGAGTTTGAAGAACTCGTGTAGGCGTGTGGGTAAGACATGGTCAAGTCTCGGCGACGCTGTGTAAGGCTTGGCTCCCTGGCGCTGCGGGCTAAAACGACTAATGGGATAACTTAGAGAGGAAGAAAGAAAGAAAAGAGAGAAGAGGGGGAAAAAAAAGGATAGGAAAAAGTCACTATAAACTCGAGGATTCATGACAGACATTCTACATTTCGTCCCCATTGTGTCGGACGGCTTATATGCCCGCGTAGATTATATCTTACCGCGCAGTACACTCGTCCTTTGCCAACTTGAGAGAAATCGTATATGTATGTGCAAGGGATGAAGGAAAATGGGAAATTTAACGAATGATCGAATGATGTTCGCAGTCTCAAGTCTTGAGAGATTTGAAACGTTCTCTATTTTTTAACTGCTTTTTTCCTCCATTCGTCGCATTCTCGGTCGCCTCTACTTTAGATTCTAGTCTTGCCGAGTTTTCCCGTGACTTACGACCTGGGCGTGGCCTCGACTCTCGTAACTGTGCATACTTTTTATTATACTTGTTTTCACCTCCTCGTTTCACAGACCCCCGCTAGTTCCCAGTTTCAAGTTCCAAGTTTCTGGCTCCTGGCTCCTGCAGCCCGGTTAGCGAGCGCAACTTTTTAAGTGCGATGCAATTTACAAAACTAACTCTACTCTCTCTCTTTCTCTCTCAATTTTTTTATTTCTATTTCTATTTCTCTTCCCCCCCCCCCCCCCCCCCCCCCACACCTTACGCCTTTTCCGCAGGGGGGTATGTACCGGCGAACTTGGCGCAGAGCTACGACAGTTTTAACAAACTTTAACCGGCCCAACCTCACGTCGTCGCCGAGTCGGTAGGTATACCAGCCGCAGCTGTTCTCATCTTTCTCTAAACCCGCGTAATTAAGGAGTGCAAAAATGGAATTAACGACGTAGAACGTGTGTACGTGTATTAGAGAGCAGGGGAAAAGTATTTTATGGTGCAGTGGGGAGAATGCGTTTATTTTTTCCATCCACTAGAATTATAAGCGCGAATTTCATACGAACAATGAATTTGCTCGCTGGTTTCAGCACAAAAGTAGAAATTACAACAACAGCAATGAGATAATGCAGCGTTGGTGAAAACAGAATTTAGCCAATGGATACGTTATAACCGAGTCGAACAAACTACGCTGATTATCAACACGTTCATCACTTTGATAAACGAAACGTTGATTCAATATTGTTTCAAGACGTGTTGATCCCCCCTCCCCCCTACGCCCACCTTCATTCGAAACGTAATTATTCGATGGCGAATATTCGACGATCGAGTGTTTCGAGCTCACACACGTGCCTCATCGACCGTGTCGAGGTGCGGTGTTCTCAGGCACGTTTTACCCTCTGCCGAGCTGGCTACCTAGCTTAGTTAGAACGGGAAGTGCCATCGAGGTGAAGAATTAAGTAAAACGAACTAGTTGCAATTAGCGAATAGAGGCCCAGGGCCTCGGGCACCGGGGCGTAGGTACGGGAAGAATGACGGAGCACGTAGTCCGGATCGTATAGCCGGGCACAAAAGCCCCAGCAGCGAGGCTCCAGCTAGTGGCAAGGGAGTTTGAGGGCACGGGGGAGACATAGTCAATCATGGGCTTAAGAACCGCAGGCAGGCAGCCAGACAAGCAAACCTTTCCCTTCTCCTCTTACTCCTCCCGGAACACCATTACTTATACCTTATACCTTATACCTTATACCTTATACCTTATACCTTGTACCTTGTACCTCGGGAGCCCGGCGACCCAGCGGGGCCCTCGACGTCCCGAGGGCAGGCGGGGGGCCTTGGAAACGGGCTACGTCAAGTACACTTCATTTCACGGTGGTAAAGATCGGGGTCCACGGGCCCCAGACTTTAGTCCGAGACCCCGAGTCATCAAAGCAATCGTTCGAGCATCGAACAGAGTCTGTCCCTTCGCTGCCCATGCCACAACCTTCTCCATCTTTCCTCTTACCCGTCATCTCTTCGTCCTAGTGTTTCGTCTCACGTATCCGCAAAGTTATTTTCATCCCGGAGCTTAGCCGAGTTACCGTTGGGACTGAAACCTCGTCCTCTTGGCTTAAATTTCTTTCGCCTCACGATCAACCCGGGGGACGTTTTTAACGCGAAAACTCTCGGCCAGTTTTCCTTCATCCATCTGTCCGTGTCGGTCTATAGGTACGGAGCCTTGAAAAATAAGGCCGTAATTCATCCCGACAATACGTCTATACACACGTATATAGGACCCTGCAGGCTTCGGAAATATCTGTGTCCTTTACCTAATTCCGTTAGCGAAATTGAAAGATTCAAAAGTTTGAGCTGCTTTTCCACCCGAATATAGGTATATACGAGCACCTACAGCCGTTAGGTTGGTAGGTAGGTATAGGAAATCCGACAATGGGCGAAAGTTGATAAATAGGGGATAGAAAGAGAGAGAGAGAGAGAGAGAGAAAGGCTGCCGGAATCGTTCGAAATTCGAAAAGTTTTCTCTTATACCTCTGGAGCTTCGGGGGATTGCGGTATTGTTCCCGTAAGGTCGTATAACGTTCGTTCTACGCTCTGTGGAGGAAAATATCGCTTTTTCGAGAAACGTCGCCATTTCGCTTCCATCTTTATCTTCATCCTTTGTTTTTTTTTCTTCTCTGGCTCCTTATTCGCTCATTTCTCATAATCGCACGCGGGCATGGAAAGACATTGACAAAAGTCTTCCATAAAGCTAATAATAAATTCGTTTCAAACGGAATCATCGATTCGCAGGGTAATACGGGGCGTAGTCCCGATCCTACGCTAGAGCTATATACATATGTAGGTATATACGTATACAGGGAGGAGATGACGCAGGGGGATCATCCGTCCGTGTCAAATGCGTAAAGCGTCACGTAATCACGAGCACACATTTCCACGCCACTATTTTCCAACGTTCCCACTACTACTGCTGCAATCGTTGAGGATAATCCGATTCGTGATCCTCGTAGGTATACTATACCCGAATGTTTTCTCTCGAAAAAATACATCCAAAGCATGTACCTACAATCTATGGCTATGTTTTTCTCCGCAATCATTCGACGGAAAGAATCATTGACAAACGATCAATGGAGCGGAATTTCCAATCGAAAAATAAATTACCTATAGATCCCTGGCTGATGCAGGATGAGAGAGAGAGTTGGAGAGAAGAAGAGGAAGAGAGAAAGAGAGAAAGAGAGAAAGGCAGTCAGGCAGTCAGGCAGTCAGGCAGGGTTCGTAACGAGTGAGTGGCGCCGGGGTCCTATCCTATCAGTCGGGCCCCATCTAAACCACGAAAGGGGCCCTGATGCCGTTGGGTAGGTACAATGGGGGGCGTGAACCCTACAATCACCGGGTATAGAAATTCTCCAAGCACGAACGAACGGACGGATGGACGAGACGGGACGAGACGAGACGAGGGAGGGCACCGCAGGGAGAAATGAATTGTGTCTAGGGTAATGAGTGATGCGGTAAATTTCTGATAAAGAAAGAATACACGAATACACGTTGCACTGACGTGCCGAAGGGGTCCGAGACCCCCGTATATGCGCTACATAGAAAGACGACCTGCAGTCGGGGTGAGATTAGGGCTCATCGGCAAAGAGATCCATTCACCGAGCGGCACCGTCGATATATAATAGGAATCTAATGGCATCTAGTCGAGGGGGTTCGAGGGATACTTTAGTCACGAAGACAAAGCCGATTTTATCTCATTTACTACCCAGGCTCAGGCTCGGCATACGACCGAGGCGAGGCGATTCGATATTCCGATCGTAATTACGCCTCTACACCCGACGACTCTGGCTTGGTACAACGAATGCAATCTCCCCAATAACGGGCCTTTCAATCCTCCTTCACGAATCCTCAATAATTAATCGTCTGAAATTTTCACATCCCTCATTCTTTTGTGATATTTTTCAAAATTCCGATTACAATTGCAACGAGGATGACGAGGATTCTGAAAAGAGGTCGGTGTTAGTTACACTCGCGTGACTCGCAATTAAACCGGAGGATTTTCTGAATACGAATTCTCGAAATTTTCCCCGAAAGTTATGAGTTTCATTAAGATTAATCCGATAAGCGGTTGAGCCGAAATTATCTACCCTGTATAAGTCAGGTACATACCTAGGTGGCGTGGATTTCTCGAAAAATGTAACCCGATACCCCCGCGGTGATGCGAGGGGGCAGACATATAATACATCGGTATACGTGGAAAACGTTTTATACTTTTTCCGTCAGAAATTTTCCGCTTTCTGTTTCACCGAATCGCAAGCAAACTATTAACCCAATTTGCTTAGGCTTGGCAAATTGCATACGCGTAGGTACGTAACGGTTCGTTGGTCATAAGTTCGAAAACAAACGTATAACATTACGCGCTAATAGGCAGTTTACCATTCGCCAGCCCGTAAATTACCCTTGGATGATTAACACCTAATTACGCTACTCCCGAGTCTCGCCGCGTAATCGGACGTCTGCGAAATCGTTGATCAATTTTACGAATTATCTTTCCACCTGGGTCTGGTAAGTAAAGGCTACTCGGTCATCGAGTCGATATGCCCCACAGAGCTATAAGAATCCTCGCAATTAGTTGTGACTAATTATAACGACAGGTAGTTTAATATACCGTGTATCCTGTTTTCCGAAGTCATGCAGGGGCATGTACCGTTAGAATGACAAGCCGAGCCAACCAAAGGATTTAAATCCTTCTCATCCGTTTAACCTAACGAACCCGCGTACGCTGCATGACGGCTAACGAGTTAGGCTAATGTTGAATTCGTACACGGGATTAGGCGACGAGGAGGCGAGTGATATATTAGGCGGGGGTGCAATCGCGAGCTGATTCATTAAAATTTCACACTTTTACCTGCCTTGGTGCTGAGAGACCGAATGTTTACCCATTCCGAAAGGAACGCGCGGGGCGTGCAAATCGTCAGTACAAACACGACTCGTTCCAATACCTATGTAGGTATATACCGACTGCCCGTCTGCCTACGTTTCACGAGTTCAAATTCCACCTGATTGCACCTTTCTCAGACAACAGCTCCGCGACGTCAAGCGTAAAGGAAATTGTGCTGACGCCAGTATAAGATGATGGGAGGCGAAGATTCGCTACCTAACGGGTGTCCCTGGCTCGTTGGGTCGCCAAATACAACCCAGACAGAGAAAAGTTTCTACGAATCTTAATGGGATTCTATATAGCGACGAGTTCCTCCACTTCTGGAGCTGTGGAACTCCATCTTTGCTTATTATTGACCGGCCTCGGGCTCTCCTTGTACCTATGCATAGATAGGCAACCGGCTGGCTGGCTGGCTCTCGAGTCTCTCGCTTTTCGAAGTCTAGACTCTAGACTAGCTAGGCAAAGTTTCACCAACACCTATATGTATATTGTATACACATATATGTATATGCATATGCATGCGGGTTGGTATATATACGCGTATATACTCGTACCAGATACGCTTCTGGCAGGGATACCCGGACTGGCGAGGCCAGAGAGGCAGAGGCAGAGGCAGAGGCAGAACCAGCCCCCCTACTGCATTTCCACGCGGGTTGAATCTGATTTATGTACACAGGCAAGCCTGAGCTGATAATGTGCGCCGCCTGCACATGGGGCCAGAGAGTAGAACCACGCCTGCCTGCCTGCAGCCTACGCGATGAAAACGGTACTGATGGGGAAAGAGGGGGGAGGGGGGAAACGGCGGGGTTTCCCAGGACGTGGGTACCTACGGATTAGCATCCCCTATATCCCAGCCTAGTGCGTGTATTTTAGCGGGGGCGATATACACGGGATACGGGATACGAGAGGACGAGGTGCGGATGCACGCCGAGGCTTTATTCCCCGCCCGGCCCTGGCTCTGGTTCACTTTATCTAACCGTGGCACTCGGTGCCACCGACACTCCGGTCTTTCATTTCATTCGACTTTACTCTCTATCTCTCTCTCTCTCTTTTATCAAGCGGTGTCATTTGCGTATGACGGAATATCGCTGAACGTAAAGAGGGGAACTTTGACTCCTATCCATAACCGATAAAGGGAAAAAAAAACAAAAAACACCAAGGAATTAAAATCATTTCGGAATTCTTTGGCTATGGAATTTTTTCACCGGAGGATCCTCGCGAATGGCCTAGGCGTGAAGGGGATGAACGGTCCGGGTCCGGGAGTTAGTATTATATTGATAGCGTGCTAGCGAGCACTTCGCAAGGTAATATTGCCTGCATTCCTCGAAGTTTCCGATAAAATCGGCGAGGGCGAAACTACCAGCAGCCGCAGCGAGCCAGCCAACCAGCCAGCCAGATATTTCGATACTTTCGTATATGTACCCGCGTTACACACGTACACTATAGTCTTTATATACGTGTGTAGGTATGTATGTATACGTTGGATTTATGTCCGAATACGTATATATGGTATAACATACGTGGGAGTGTCGGCTCGGGTTTTACCAACACACACACATACACATACACGTAGTAAGCGATGTATCTACCTACCAAAATTATTGCCAAACTTGCGTCCGCACGTTAAATCCTCCTTCGAAGGATCGCGGACAATACTGCGATGGTATAACAACCTCTCGGCACAAAGGACCTTCCGGAAAGTCGAAACGACAATATAGCTATACAGCCATCATCCTTTGCCATATCGACTGATGGATTAATTTCCAAATTCGTGATGGTTGAGGTGATTTTGGAGCAGGGGGGCAATTGCGCTTAGATCCTCAACGCGTAACGTCGTTCCAATTACGCCTCGACGTCAGTTTTAATTTGATATTTTACCCCCTGCGGAGCAGAACTACAACCCCAATGACTCGGTCCCGGAAGGCTTGGGGCTTGGGGCTTTGCGCTTGGGGCTCGACGGCCGCATCGCCGGACCTTTTCATCGGGTTTTTCGCTTGACGGATCGCCGGACTCGGGGCGAGGACAAGAGTCAAGAAGAGGGAAGACCGATCGAGGATTGTGGAAAATAATAATATTGCAATGCGTTTGGAAGGAACATAACGACGGAATTGCACCTCCGCGGTACGCCGATCAGGAACGGAATAAGGAGGAAAATTGGAAGAATCGTAAAAGCGAATCTATACGATCTTCGTGATTGACGAACTTCAGGTAGAAACTAAACTCCGCATTTCATCTCCGAGGATAGTTGGGATTCCTGTTCGCTTCGGCTCGACGGTATAGCACGGTTGACCAGCCAACGAAACGACGAGCAGTTCGTTCCATAGCCTTTTATGAAAACCTTTACCCGAGAGTCCGAGTTTATTACGACCGTAATTCTGAAACGTATATTATCTCTCTTCTCGGGTTGTTTTACGATTGCAGCCTGAACCCGACTCGAAGGGCTTGGGCTCAATGATGCACACCAGCCCTAGACACGCGCGTCTAGAAGGGAGGCCATATCGCTGGTGTTTTGGGAAAAGCTTTTTCTCCTTCTATTTTCGCATTATTTTCCATTCCTCAGGGTCTAATCTAACCAGATGTGAATTAGGAAGCGAGTAACGAGGTTCTCGTGTTTTTTTTCCCGTTGATTATTGAATCGCGATGGGGTGGCCCCCGAGCACGTTCCGCCTTTTTCGATCAGAGAACTTTGCGCAAAAGACGTATAGGTAGGTCGGTTGGTCTACCTACCGCTCCGGTTCCTAATGGCCGTCGACATTATCCTGGTAACGACGCGTGTTGTTTCTCCGATAAGGCAATTACCCGTAAGTGCTTCGTTCGCGGCGCCGCGCCAAGCCGAGTCGAGAGTCGAACCCAAAGGCCTCCCCGCTTCTTCTTCTCCATCTCCATCTCCATCTCCATCTCCATCTCCATCTCCATCTCCATCTATAGCTGGTGGACTTTTCGTCCTTTCTACATTACCAGACACTCGATGCCATCTGGATCCTCGGCCGAATATCATCGCCCGGAACCATGACGCTCCAACCATCATCCGGTATCAACAATTAACGACATGCTGGGATATCTACGAGTATCCTTTCTGTTTTGCATTCTTTGATTTTACTATCAGATTCCGGAGGCCAGTTGTTGTTGTTGACGGAATGGCGATGGATGATTTTAGGGACCGTCCGTGTGTGAGACGAGTGGAAGTATATTATATATATATAGATATATGTATTGTATATACTATATCTATATAAGGAGGATAATATAAGAGAGGGGTCGGCCATTTTGTCCCGCACGGGTTTGTAATTTCCTCGAAAAAGTTGCGGAGCTATAACCGTGAAAGACTCGCTTTATCCTCAGGACTTGTACGTGACAGCCGTCGAGCGCCAGCGCTCTGTGACTTGACACGCACAAAGCCCGTTTCCTTTACTTGAACGTTGTTTATTTTTTCCTCTATTCGCGTTCGATTCGCCCGGCTCACCTCAACCTCGGATCACCTCCGAGACCATCAGGACTACGTCGCTCCCCTTCCCCAATTTCCCTAATTCACGTCCGAGTTCATCCGGATGCGAATAACCAAAGGATACGAAAGAAAAAACAACAAAATAGAATAAATCATAAAAAATAAGGAAAAGGAGACACGGGTAGGGAATTTGAAAAACTTTCGAAGCGAGGTATGCGTAGCTCAAGGAAGGTAAAGGAGCCTTTTGATCGCTCCCAGGAGTTTGCCGAGCTGACGGAATCGGATAAGATAGAATTTATGGCACACGTCTCAGTATGCTGGCTACGGTTATTTACACTTTACAGTTTACACCATGCGTGGCTTTGTCGCCTGGCTGTAAGTTTCATGAAAGTCTCGTGTAGTGCGGATTACAGGAAGTAGCCTTCTTTGCGAAATCACGATATTGTCCCTGTCTCCATCTTTGCTGTAAATTCTTTCGCATTTCCGCGTCCCTCTTGTTCGTTCTGTAAATCGCAACTGTATATTGCAAAAGGACTGTCATCGTCAGGATTCGAATGCAGATTCGAGGAGTTTCGTAATTACGCAAGAACGCGGCGGTGGGAGGACATCCGTGGAAAGGGGAGGTTGGGCGTCCATTAGGCGTCTTGGGGAAACTTCTGGCGAACCCGATTCCTGCAGGGGCTGTTCCTCGCGTCATCTCGATAATTTAGAGTCCGTAAAATTTCATCATTTCCGCGATATTTCCACCCTGCCTCTTTCCCCTTGCTTGCCGTTCTCTCTCTCTTTCTTTTTCTCTCTTATTCTCGTTCTCTCTCTCGTTATAAATCGACCAATCGCACCGCGCAGCTGCGTCGACGTCACGGACGACGGCCGGGCCATTATTTCGTACCCTTCAAAGCGGCGGGGGCCGCCTCCGGATAGGCGAAGAGAGCCCACCGCCATAGTTCACAGAGCTCGTTCGAAACGACCGAAATTGTAATTCCAGTCGTTTGCCGCCCCCCGAGCGCTAGCCCTGGGACCGTGACTCGTTATTTCACGTTTCCAAAGACCAGGAATTCTACGTCTTTCATCGTCGGAGATGGGTAGGTAGTTAGGTAGGTAGGTGCCTAGGCAGTCTTCCTAGACGAGGACGTCGTGCGGAGCCGAGGGCACCGGGGCGTTACTCGCGAGGTCATATACGCTCCCATAGTTTATACAGCCTAGACTCGGTTTTGCGCACAGACCCCGAGTAGGTACAAGTAGGTACGCGTCCAAGTTGCTTGCGCAAAACCAGACGAGCGGCGGTTCGTCCTTTGCAAGCTTCCTATAGCTCACGGCACAATGCCTCTATACCTCCACACACACACACACACACATTACATATACCGTGAACCGTTCCCTCTTCCATACTAGCTCGACCGTTATACGGTTATACTCTACTCGCGCTTTCACTCCACGTAGAAAACCTTCGTCATTTGACTTGTGTGCGTATACCTACGTACTCGTAGGTAGGTACGGGATGCATATGGGTTATGGTACACCTTCAAAAGGAGACACAGACCGGCTGCCCCTAATTCGAAGGTAGGGAGTTTATGCTTCCGGTCAATAGACGCGAAGAGAGACGGTGGGGTGACTCGTGAGGAGGAAAAACTCGAGGGGGTGAAACGTGAGTTTGTACTTTGATTTGGAATTTTCTCTTCTCTATCGTGGGTATTGACTGTATAGTCGCATAAGTATTATAGTCTGATGAGAACGGAGAGATTACGTCCGTGCGCGGGTTCGGAATAATTGCCGAGACTCGGATCCTCTCTCGCTCACAATCAGACATTTCAATAGGATATTCGCGTGCTTAGGAAGAGAATACTCTGACTCTACCTTCGGATTGCCTCTAGACTATAAAGCGGGACTGCCGAGAGGGCAGGGGGGGCGAATGCAGCCTTTCCAAGAGGAATATCGAATGAATTATATCGATTGAAGGTACCCAGTCGATAGTGCAACGACTGGAAAGTAGGCTTCGTATATCTTGGCGGAATCGAATACCCGAGGCATATGTCTCGAGGCTTATATACCCGCGAAGTGACGTAGCTTTTCTATATACATCGGAATATACCGTACATCATATATAGGAGTGAGTATCAGCTACGGCCGTAAAGCAAAGGCCATTTCAGCTACCTGAAGGAAAATCGGAATCGACTGAATCGCCAAGTGGCTCGATTCTTCTACCTCGCGATAAACGAGAGTCTGACAGTCGGTGGAATTACGTGGCCGGATTTCAGTTCTAACAGATCTCATCCGGTTTAACTGGTCCCGGGTGCTGTTGCAGTGGCAGTTGGTCCCCTGCTACATTGCATTGTCTCTTCTCGGACGGTAAAGCTTAGAACCAGCTATGCCCCACTTCGTTCTGCCCTGTTCCGCTTTGGCCATTCCAACTCCATTCGGCTCGAAAGAAGAAGAAGAAAAAGAAGAAAGGATGCGGTTCAGGTGGAAGACGAGCCCTGGGTATGCGCGGAATAATGAATCCAACAACAAACGGCGAGCCGATTTTATTCCTCTTGGTAATTTTACACGTCTCGGCGTTATCGATTTGTGGCTTTCGATGTTTTTCATCATTCGTTTCCGACCGTCCACACCCGGGAAACTCTTTGTCCATTCTAAACACGCGTGCGAAGTATGAGAAGAGACGAGAGAGACTGAGATGGAGATAAGGAAGACTGGAGAATCACGTAACGTACTTCCTACGCCTCGTACTACTCGTCGAGTTCTCCCATTCATTTAGTCAGACGAAGGACGAGTCTCATCAATCAAATCGAATGCCTGAACTCAGAGCTGCGTCATTATCTTCGTGACGTAATAACCTCGAACCCGGGCATTTGATTCTTTCATCATCTAAGATTTTCTTTCCTCGCAGTTTTCTTCTTTTATTTCTTATTTTTTACTGGCCGACAGTCAAAACCTGGATGTGCCGATGAAAATCTCTCTATGTTCCTTTCTCTCTCTCTCTCTCTCTCTTGAGAATCGCGCATAGCCGCAGTCTTGCCCCGGGGGGCACCGGCTTCTCGGCTGAATAGTCGCTATTCGCCAAATGGGCGATAAAAAAGAAGCAGAAAAAAGAAAAAGTAAAAATATTATAACCAGCCATTCCGCAAGGTTTGGCTACGATCACTGGTGTACTTTTACGATCGAATCTTTCCTCGGGAATTGGAATCTCTCGAGATTGTTATAATCGCAAAAGTTTCGCAGGCATAATAATATCTGCATGTATGTACATCCATACGTATGCATATCTACGACGTGGCCTCTTAGCCAGTCAGGGAGAAGTATTAGTAGTAGGAAACGTGTAATAATCCATAAGGCATTACATGCACGTAATATACCATGAGCCGGGACGTGCAGAGACCGATAATCACGGGGCTTCGATCTAGGGAGAGAACTTGGACCAGATCATTAATCGACAAAATTCGTTTGTCCAGTGGTTGCACGACGTGTGTGTGTGTGTGGCGTAGTTACACACATACGTACGTGTAAAACCCAACGTGTGTGTACGGAGTATACGGTTGACTGCCCGCGGACCGGTCGGATTTGTTCCCTAAGCCGATTTTTCCATCGTTCAATCTTAGATTACAGATTGCGTCGAGAACATGTGTGCATCTTTAGGAGAAGGCCTGCCATTACCTACTCGAGGACGGCTTTCTCTCTCTCTTTCTCTTTATTTCCATCTTTTTCTCTCTTCGGTTCAGCGTTGGCCCCGTCGAACTCGCCTCTTCAGGCCCCACGCCTGGTTCGTAAAAATATCGAGTTTCAGGCCCCCGCACTGCGACCATAACTCCTGCCTCCCTCCTCCATGGCCTGGTGCTTTTTCTCTCTTACCCCGTGGGCTTCAGACGTACATAGTATATTTGCAGAAACACACATTTCGAGTGATGGAAAAGCGAAAGTGGAAAATAAGTTTGTCTTTATTTCTTTCCCCTTGTCGAAGGGTCGTACCACTCGTTCGTTTTTCCCTAGGCACGTATAGAGATTCAGGCGATAATGAATCGAGCCTCGCATCGGTTCTTTTCCTGCGAGGCAAGGAGAAGCTCAGGTCTAATTAACCTAGGAGGTTGTAGCTCGGTTTTAAAACGTGATACTTACCTGCCTATACCCGGGCCTCGTTAGAAGCGGATTCAACGGAGTCTGGGCTTCGGGGCCGCGGGGGGGGGGGGGGGGGGGGCACACGCTAGTAGATGCCGGGGTGCGCGAATGCGGCTGAACAAGAATATAAAATACCTCGCGCTTCCTTATGTACCTACACAGATGTATGTATTTGTATATAGATGCATACTCGTATATGTTTGTGTGTGGGTTGTACGAGTGAGAATCTTGGAAGGCAGAAGATATCGCGCGGCGTCGTCGTCGTTCCGAAAGGAGCTCGTGGGTTTCACGTTGTAATCTCGTTCGGGCCGGCGTCAATTATATCACCAATTTTACGACAATCCGTAATTACGCTCGGGTGTACGTGATTCCCCTACCTTATTCCGCCTTCCACAGGTTCCCCTTGTATAAGTCTGTATACCCTTCGGGCTGCAGCTCACAATCAGCCGTAAGGCGCCTCGTAAAAATGAGAATAACGATTGTTCCGATACACCCAGCTATGGCTTTCTTCCAGAATTTACCACCCCACCGTTTTCTCTACAAGTTTTGAGGTGTTTGATTTTCCAACTAATTGTAAACGAGATTGAGACGACGGCAATCTGCCTTGTTTCAAAGATTCTAACCATGCGCTCGATATCCGAGCAACCGAGGGTAATGTACACTTTTGAATTGCGAAAAAATCTACTTCCAGTGAAAAACAAAAATCATCATGTGACCATTCAGAAAAATCACCAAATTACAGCCATTTGAGGAACGCTCACAGCTGTAAATAAATTATCGTTGAAAGTCTAATGTGTAGGTACCAAAAAATGTTTCCAGATACTTAAGTTTTATTACAGATGTACAGTATTCTTTTGAAACCCAATAAGGTGGTAGTTGGGATTCATAAGCCATTGCCTCTCGATTTTGAAAATTCGAAAAAAAATGGAAAAAATTAAATGACACAAGTAATTTTTGCAATATCAAAAATGCCTTCGTTCATTCCATACAGGGATCTATTATGAACAATTGTGGAACAAAAAATCCAAAATCTGTCCAACGCAACCGAGTGATTCTGTATTTTCTTATCTTCAGCGCAACTACCACTAGACTGAAAGTAATACATGATGTGAAATATGGATAATGAGGGTGGAACCCTCCTCAAACATGATGATTTTTTTCAATTCGTTCAGAGTGTTCAAAAGTTGCAGAAAACAAAAAAGTTATTTTCAAGAATGTCAACCCATTGAAAGGTGTATATTACCCCCTTAACCGATTTCGGTAAAGTTTTCGACTGGCAGAAAGAATCTTGGGGTACGATGGCAGGTACCTATATACCTACCGGCTGTCGGCCCTCGTGTATTTTGAATTAAGTATAGGGCGAGCTTGCGCGAGAACGAGTGACGTCGGGGGGCCGAGGAAAGCTCGTTCATTGCATGTGTGCGGCATGCGCCAGTGCGCTTCACAGTCCCTTCGCATGTGTGCGGAGGGCAAAAGAGGGGGGGACGGGGTTTTCTGGGGTGGGTATTCACAGGGGACCCGAACGTCTATAGAATTTATATTCTATGCCCGCCCGGACCCGCCAAGACTTCAGTTCGGTTCCCTGGCGATGGTTTATTATTCAGCGGAGTACCTGCGCTCACGGTGTATAGACTGCCAAGGCTGGTTGCCCTCCATGCCGCCTACCCACCACCTCCCTTCACGGACTTCGACAATAGTCGGCTGTATTATCTTTTACTTAATATTATTTCAAAGGCCCCCCCCAAACCCCCGACTATTATGCACGACGACTACCGCGCCGTCGTAGTAGTACCTTTATCGTATGTTCCCGACTACTCCGCCACTCCGTTCCAGGGTCCAATTTCTGTTTTTCCAACCCACCCCCATACGGCCCTCTTCAGCTCTTCGTTGAAAAAGCATACGGGATTCCTGCTCGCTGCAATGATTTCGGTATATAAAGTTCGATCGACGATCACTCGTAGAGCTGCAACAGTCTGGTATAGATATAGTCGATGCGGCTCTGTGCGACCAAGAATGGAGATGAATCATGCGGAAACGCGAGTGTCCCGGCTTATACGGTTCGTCTAAGTAGGCGATGGGTGCATGCGGAATATACCGCGCGTGTGTACGGTTCGATTGCGTAATCGCAGGTGTTTTACAGTTCGTATACGTACTTTTTCGTTATTGCCTCATGTTTTTTTTTTCTTTGTCTTTTTATTTTTTTTACCTCTCTCGTTTCAAGGAAGCGCTAATTTAGATAAAACTGGTTATAAAAACACAAAGAGCCTCGTAACGAGCAGCCGGGCACGTGAACTCGCTAGAATCGAGATTACACGCGAAAGGACAATAATTATTTTTATACGGTTTCCCTGATGCCTCTGAAAATCCCTTCATCGATCTGGTACGATTCTTGAACGTCATAGGAATCGGTGGTACATGAAATTATGAGAAGAGCGATAATTGCTAACGGTGTGTCACACGTAGCCATTCAGCATTTCATTTTAGGTTTGAGTTTCTGTATAACCTTACGGTCTTCGGTTATACCCACGTCGCGTGGTCGTTTATCTTCGGAACAATAGCCGCTGCTTTCGCAGAGGGGTGAAATAAGAAGCCCCGCACACAAATACACACACACACACACACACGTCGTACTGGCGAAGCGAACGAATTGCAAATTGCGAACGTTGCTGGGGGAAGCCTGTTCGCGACAGTATAAGGATTTTTTTATAGTATCCACCTACCTACCTACCTACCAACTACCTACGTACCAGGCACGTTGCAGTATTCCATCTGCTGCTATTGCTGGCGCAGCAAAGTCTTGCATGAGCGATCAGCGAACGATCGCAAGAGGCTGATCGAACGTTCCGATATTACGGCCTGACGGTGCTGTTGCAGCACAGGGTCAGGATACGGTAGATTCTGACCCTCGCCTCGTCTCGGAGCCTCTCGCGTTTTAGCTTCGAAGTAAAAACATTTTCGATCCATACCTACGAAAGGCCGTGTAGTACGTGTCTCCGTATGCGAATCCGTATGCATTGCCCACACATGGACGATTCCATGGCATCAACGATGCAGAACCGGCTCTCTGCCTATCTACATTCACGACGACGACCCATACCCAACGTATCTTCGCGTATATACCCATGGCATGGCCTACTTAGCCCGAGGTATGTGCCGTCTAGATATACAGAGGCGGACATACACACTATGTATGTATGTACTTTGTCTCACTGTCCCCGAGTTTTGCCTCTGATCGTTTGGGGTTTCGGTGAAGGGGGTGGAAAAGGGGGGGCCTGAATCAGACTACGAGCCAGCGTTTTATCTAACCCAGAACGCCGTCAGTTCCAACTTGGTATAGCCGCATGCGGTGACGCAACGTAAAGGTTCAGCGTAAAGGTTAAGGCTGACACGGGCATTGTTAAGTCGGCACATAGACACGCGGGTATAAATATGTATGGAGGTAGGTATATATATATGCGGGAAGGAGAACCCGCTCGCGGGTCAAAGTCTCGCGCAAAGAACCGGCCCCGGTATTATGAGGATGTCGAAAATGTATATATGTACGCGGCTTTGTTCGCCGTAGGTTAGACGTATCATTTGTCGTCACCGTACTAGTTATGGCAACCTAAGGACAGTATGCGTTCATTGCTGCTACTTTTCGAATTAGCCAAACAGCGAAAAGAAAGTGAAAATTGGACATGAAGTGAGTATTAAATGGCACATTTGTTCAAGAATGAGACCCCGATGAAGCTGAAGTTAGCAGCCAGAGTTAGCAGCCAAACGTGGTGAAATTTTCTGTAAATTTGGATGATACAGTAAAGATTTACGTCTATATAATTCAATGGAAGCTTTGGTTTTGATAAAAAATTGAGAAAATTTGGATTCTTGTCTATCACAGACTAATTTTCAACTAACGCACTTCATTTGGCTGCTAATTTCGACTGATAGCTTCAGCTTTATATCAAACCGTTGGCTGCAAACGGTACTAAGGTGGCCAAAAATGGTACGTCTACCCTATAGCAGATGATCGGGAAAACCATTCGTCGGATGTGCTAGAACTGGACGTAAACCCAAACCAAGGCATTCGAATTAGTTCCCATCATGCATATGGGATTATAGAAGAAGGAGTAATTGGCTTGGGGAGGGATAGTCGCACGTGGTTATCTAATCCGGTAGCCACCCAGGAATCCGAGATCCGCCACGAAGCCAAAAAGCCCATCGGACATTCCAAACTTGGAGTGAATTTCTATGCAAAGTTGTCTATGGTCTCGGGGTCGGATAGGGAGATAGGCATCTCTAGTTGGTTGGACTCGCGTGTGTATATGAACCAGGTCTTCGCCCATGGCTGCTGAGCGGACACACGTGTGTATCGGTGAGCAAGAGAGAGAGAGAGAGAGAGAGAGAGAGAGAGAGAGAGAGAGAGAGAGAAGGGAAATGTCCGACGAGGATGGGAGATTAACCAGACGCCAGAGTGGGACGAAGAGGAGTACGAGCCACGCCGACGCCGACGCTGACGTCGTATGGACGAGTGGGAGAGAGACGGAACGTATTACGGAGGAAAATAAAGGTCACTTCCCGTGTCTGAATGAATTAGCCACACACAATCGAACCCCACTCACACCGACTTTACCCTACTCGCGATCGAACGTAAAACCACCTCCCCACCTCCCCACCTCTCCACCTCTACTACCTCCGTACCACCTACCTTCCTATACCTTCCTATACCTTCCACGGTTAACGACCAATACGGTTATGCGTCTCTGTGTACACTTTCAGACTCGTAATGTTCCTACGATCGCGAGTTCCATTCGAAGCTTCAGACCTTACGTTTCATATACTCACAATCAGTCGAGAGTCCCCGCGTGGTGAATAACCCACTCTCCGATCTATGGACCGTTTTCCACGTCTCTTCTTTTTCTTTCTCTGTTATCGCATGATTATCGCGGTTGAGGAAAAGGCGAGAGTTGATATTAGGGAAAACCTCGCTAGCGGTAATTGTATCAGGTGGCGGAGGATATTGCGGGACTCTTAATCGGAGAAGGAAACCCGATTTTTTCCTGTTGTCGACCGAACGTCTATGACTTTGATTGATAAGAAAAGGAATGAATAAAAAATGGGAAATGAACGTGGTGTACCCCGAGTTTGGTTGGGAAAACACTAGCTCATGCTTTTCTCTTTCTGACTCGGCGAAACGCAAACCGTAAAAATACTCGCTGATGCCGATTCCGACTCTAATTATCCAAACAATGACACGCCGCGTTTCGCACTTGCTATCTGCTACTCCCGTCACTCTACCTCGTGCCAAATCTCTACCAGGCTGTGCCAGAACGACGTGGCGGCTGGCCTAAAAAAACCGTGTTTGAAATCCTGGTGCGCCTATAAGCTGGTCTATGATAAAAATTTATCGCCCTATTCCAACGTCGTCGGTGTCCGTTTCATTCCTGAGTCTTTCCTTTTTTCTTTCTCTCTTTATACATATATATCCGCAAAGCAACGCAACGTGAGCAGAAATGCATAAACCAATCGAGAGAATCGGGTTTCAGGGATCGCGGTGGTCTGGCTTCACTTTATACATCCACCTATACGGAAACCCGCCGCCATGTCAAGTCGATGAATTGCTTCAGCCTTCGACGCGGATTCGGTACTTTTGCCATTACGTTGATGGCTCCAGCCTGCAGTTTGCAGCTATAATGTCCTCCGTGGAGATACTGAAGAAGTTAATGATGGAAGTTGGAAATTAAGCCAGACGTATGTTTTTGACTCGACGGGGTTTGGTATGCGGGCGTGAATCGAAAGCTCTGCGGAACTTACACACGCTCGGATGACTAATCTTGGTTAGAATCGTCTCGGATTTAGTTAGATTGAACCTTTCATACGTTCCGACGTGGCATTAGCGTCACCTTACTACGGCTTACGTCACGCCGCGCCTACCATTTAATCTCGCGGACCTTGCCAACCATGGGCAAAAAAAAGAAGAACAAGAAGAAGAAGAAGCTCTGGCAATCCTGACCGAGCGAATCACCGTCTCTCCTATTTCATCCTCTAGTCTTCTATATTCTCCCCGGTGTCGTGGAACGCGTTCTTCGCGATCCTCTTGCCTAATAAACGCCTCGAGGCGTCGCTTTCGCCCGGGGAGCTTTGGATTTTATTTCCATTTTTTTGTCAGACGACTTTGAATTATCTCGAACCGCGTAATTTTGCAAATGCGAGACTCTGGGTCGATCATGGGCTTTTCCCATCGAGGAAGGAATATTTCTCGAACCACGACGCTCGGCTGGGAAATGATAATAATCGAACTACCGACTCTAAAACCACGTCGCTGACTCCGACGCGGATCCAATCGATGTTTATTATTTATGAGCTGGCACCGCGCACACAAACCGCTCTGGGCTGTTTGCTTTTTTGACTCGAAGCCAAACTCGCGTATGCACGATGAAGAAAGACGAGGGGATCGAAGGGAGGAAGAGGGTATATCCATGCAAGATTCCCAGGGCGTAAGGTCAGGGCGGATCGGGCTTCGTCGTTAAACCGAAAAGTCGAATTTCCGGTACACGTGCACTCCTTTCAAAGCGTCTTAAAAGCGGAAACTTGGTCTTATTTCGTTTAATCGATTCTCAAACACGGCTGATCGATTCCCATTCCTCGAGAAAAATCATCCTGAGCCCAGCCTAGCACCTTGAGTTGATCCCCTTTTTGTTGTACACGATAATGTTGCTTTCTATGAAAAAATTTACCCAATCGCACGTATACGTCTTTGCGTCATCTCGAGCGTGTACACCCTGGAGAAGATATAGGGAGTATTTCATTTGATCTTTCTTCAAGTTCTACTTCATTTTTTTTTTAACTTTTTTTTGTACATTTCCTCGTTTTACAGGCCGTTGAGGATCCGGAACGTCTTGCGCCTTTAAATATTTACAATTCAGGTAAAAACCCCAGCCCAGTCTATATTTCTCACAGCTCTTCGGAGTTTTCATTTCAAAATCCGCGTGCACCTTTCCAGGTGCGAATATATCTTTCTATTCATATTTACAAACCGTTTTCCAAACCTGTATGTATATATCTATACGTTTACCGGTGCATTTCAATAGACTGAAACTACCTTTTTGTCTACTGGGCGCCAGTCGCCATATACGCTGCGGGGAGAAGACCGAGTCGTGAATTTCCATGGTATTACCAGGTCCGCATGCATTACACGATCCAGCAACGTGTCCGCCGTCGTGTCGACCTGCATTACAAGTTACGATGGACATGCTATTCGTGCTCAGCCCGATGTACCAGACAATGCGCCTGGCATAGCCTCCGCCTACGTCTATCGGTGTGTTCACAATGAGGATGGAAAATTGCCTCGATTTTGGAATCGAAAGAGTCTGAAGTTGAAAAATTCAAAGCTTGAGAGGAGCGCATGAGGACTCTCTTATTTGAGGATGGAAAACCGGCGTCGATGTGCCGGGATTTCGGTCAAAGCAGCAACTGCTTTCAAATATGATCGTTTTACCGAGGACTGACAATGAGTCTGCGGGTGATGAATAAGATGAATAAGAACCGCGTTTCGCCAACGTGAAATCATTCACGTTTTACCCAGAGGCGAGATGATGAGTCACCCATCACCGCGTTTCCACGATGGACCTTAAGACACTCGATCTGCGGCCACATCCGTGTTTATAGGTATATATACGAAAAGGCGATTCCTCCTCCGAAATTCACTACGTATGCTGCAGGTGAGAACCTCCGAGACACGTACGAATACAAATAGAAAATATAGCCAGAATCTGTCGAGGGGAGGGTAGAGGCAAACAGATGGACAAGAAAGACAGACGGACGTGCCAAGTGTGAAGCCTACTCTGTTCAAATAACACGACGTATATAGCTATCCTCGCCTTGGCCAGTGAACAAATACATAAGGAACTACAACGGGGATCATCGGGCTGCGAGGAGGTCTTCTTTCCATCCTATACGCAGCAGCAGAGAGGAACCACCTCTATAGCTTCGGCACGGCAATGGTTATTTGCATTTTTTGACCAAAACTTTTGCAATTTACGCTTCCTGAAGCCAAAGCCACGAAACTCTATACCAAGGAATTTCCCCCCTCTTGGGGTAAAAAGTTTTTCGCCTGATGCCCGGGAATCTCCTGGGGTGCGGCTGCCACAGGCCGAAGGCGAAAGAGAAGGACTTTCAGAGTCGTAAACCGTCTTTCGTATACATACGTATTACAGATACTCTTATGTATGTACATGTGATATACGTAGATGTGTATAAACTTGGTCACGTTATCCCCGGACCGCAATTGAACATTTTCTCACGTTTCTATTTTCCTCGGTGAAATAAAACAGGGGGAAAAAAAAATATCCAGTCTTTGGATTTCTCGTCGTACCTGAGTCACTACGGTACACAATACCCGGGTGATGGATGACCGGGGATATTTCGAATCAGCGGGAAGCCGGTCGGTAGAAAACGGAAAGGAATAAAAGGGAGAGGCTCGCCGTATATATATCGCGAAATAATAAATGTTTCAATGTATACTGGGGAGAGAAAACTGGGCGTTTGAGGGAAATAATTGCACCCCTGGTCCGAAGGTGCAGGTATATCGCATTCATACCTTATAGTATACTATATACGGGATTATTCTTACTTCGAAGAAAAAGACGGGAAAGGATCATGAGGTGTAATTGTCGGTACCCACCCAGCGGGCACCAACTTAAATATATATTCTTTATATTCCTTTCGACGATAAAATCGGCCTCCAGTCTCATATTCTGCAGGCTGTAGCGTAGGTATTATTCCCATCTCTGTACTGTATCCTATACGCACCGACGTGTATACCACGCAAATCATGCTTTTCTTCCGAATCCTCTCTTTAGAGGATTCTCGTTACGTCGCTCGTATTTTTCGCCGAATCCCGGTTCGCAAACAATGGCACGTACCTATACGTACCCTACAGCTGGTCTGCCCAGAGTCCGGATAATTATTGCCTCGGCACAATGGGCAAAGACCCCATGTACGTTTCTTCTCCGCGTTCGATAGTTATAGAAGCAAGTTGTATTTTTCATTGATTGTTAATCGAGTATCGATTTCGTCAACTGAGAGGTTTTATTCATTGCTAGAGCCAATTACTCGACAATCGCGGATTATTAGGTATATACGTGAGAAATGAGCTCCGTGCCGTTCCGGTATTCAATCTCCTCCTATCCTGCAGGTACTATTATAGGTACCTATACATATTTAGGTAGGTAGGAATGAGAGATCGAAAAGGGGTTATTCGATATTTTGGAATTCCGTCAGTCCCCAGGTATATAACGGCTCGTCGGCCGTTGCTGCACCCCGTCATTAATTAAAGGAAAATGAATTTTAATTATACCGTCTCTCTGCCCGCGTACCGTTTAAGGCTTAATTGCCTGGCTAGCCATAAATCAAAGCCGGGAACGCTAGGAGGTATATTTTCTCATTCGAAAACACGTCCACGTACTCGCTCGCTTGCTTACTTACCGAGGCATATACGTAGGTACATACGTGTGTGTATGTGTACACAGCTAAACACATACAACGTACCTATATACGCGCAGGCGTGTTGCGAACCTAACGAGACACGGAAGTTGCCAAAGCCCGTGATTTAGCGGCCAGAACGCATCGATCGCACAAATCGTCGATTATCACACGACTTCGCGTTCGCTAGTTGGGCTAATCGTGGAATTATACCTACCTACATAGGTTGTACATAAACGCCGGACACAATTCCTATAATACGTTCTCCTGCTGCAGGTTAGATTTTTGCCGATTTATTGCCGTTTATTCTTTTCTCTAACTATACCTATTTACATAAGAATTTCATCAAATACGATGCGCGGAATTGAATTATGCCAACGACGAATTAACGTACGCAGGTATTCAGCCACGTGTGCATAAATAACTTGAATGGCTCGATATGAAAGTAAATTTGAAACGATTGCGGTGAACTTAATCGACATCGTATACGATGTTTCTCGTATTCTGTATATAAGAATGATAATAACGTATAACGTTATTGAGAAATGATTTTTCTTTCTTTTTCTCGCAATGTTCGTCTCCAGTGTAGGTATATACCACCGCAATTATTCCTATATGTATACACCGTACAATAAGTAGATTATATATATATATATATATATATATATATACTTTATACAGATACTTATATCGATAAAATAGGTGCATATAATACATAAACCATCCACGATGGTAGATATATACGCACCACTGCATTAGGTAAGAATTTTCCCATATACGATAATCACAATGATAATGATAACAATAAAGCAAGGAAAACTATTGATACACATACATAGGTATAATGCTACGTATATGAGAATAAAAGGTGAATAGTATACCTACATACATGATATATGAATACATATATTGTAGGTATACCTATGTATAACGATGATGATGGCAGACGCGAGAAACTAATCGTACAAAAGTATTTATCAATACAATTTAGTCCCGCCAATGAATTGATGTATATATGTATATAGGTATATATGTATAGAAAGGGTAAGAAATAAAGAAACCAATAATGATCACCTACCGTCCATGCGTGTCTAACGTCTGCGATTTTTCTCTCTCTTTTTCTTTCTTTTTCTCTTTTCAAATTGAATTTGAGTATATTTTTTCATGATTTCCGACTTTCTCTTTCTGGTTTTTTTTTTTACTCTCTTACTCTGTCTCCTCGAGTAACTTGTGGGAAATAAAACGTAAGACAATTTGTTTTCTTCTTTCTGATTATAATTGAGAAAAAAAAGAAAAAACAATTCTTTCTTTGGTTTTTTGTTTCATTCTGGAAAGGTTGTGGAAAGAGAATATAAGGTGGTTTGGTATGGACGACCGCGACTCTGGCGTTTTCGTATTTTTTGTTTTTTTTTTGTCTCCTCAATTTCTAAAACTGTCTATTATAAATTTTAGATTAGAGTCAAACCGCGGTCAGTTAACATACGCGTATGACGAGTAAATGATAAATAAAGCGAAATTTTCTTTGACGCAGTGTATAAAAATAGATATGTGTGTGAAATAATTGGCAAGAAGAGTCTGTGGGTGGTAAATACGAAATGTCGGAACCGCAGTCGTTGGAAAAAAAAGTATACGTATGGAGAGGTACATGTAAATATATACCCCTGATACATGTATACATATGTAGTTATAATTGAATGAAATAAGAAAAAAGCTTTGCTGTTTTAACATGAAATATAAATATATTTGGGTGGTATATTGTACAGTCAGTGGATGGTTCATATATATATATATATATATATATACAGGGTGAATTCGTGCCGTCCGAACAGATCGAACCGCGTTGAGGCGGCCACGAGTCCAGAAACGGCAATTGTTTTCAAGAAACAGCCAATCAAGGATCAGAAAACTGTTGAAACAATTGCCGAATTTGACGCGCGGCCGCCTCAACGCGGTTCGATCTGTTCGGACGGCACGAATTCTCCCTGTATATATATGTATATATATACATGCTATGTACACGCAAGACAACGTGCGACCTTTATTATCGCTCGGTTAATTATCGTTATTATTATTTTTTTTTCTCTCACTCTCATTCTCACTCACACATACACACTCTCTCTGTCATTTTTCATTTTCCCTTCATCGTTATTCTATATAATATATGTATGTAGTATTTCAATCAACGTTTCGTTTTCTAAATAATCGCGCGCAGCGTATTATTTATTTATCATTATCATATACATAATTTATGTCATTTTTGCAATCTCCCACGCTCCTGCTGCTATTAGCCGAACAATTCCTTTTAATTTCCCCTACATTATGTTATAATTACGCAATCGTTACGTATGTGCACGCACTACATTCATTTATCAATCATAATCAACAGGACTACAATCGTCAAATAGACCATCATGATGATTATTGTTCATGTTGTGGTTGTTGTTGTTATTATCATTATTATTATTGTTGTTATTCTTATCGTTACACACTTATCTATCCTATATATTATATATATATATTATTTACAAACTTACGGTACTATGGTCAGAGAATTATAAGCGTAGAGATGTATCACACTATAGAGACTTGTACATTATCGTAATACATATATACATACATACACATAAATATATATATACATATGTGCTAATTTCGTTTATTTTATTTTCATTTTTTCACTTTTTCTGTTTTGTTTCCCCCCTCCAACTGTCACGCTGCTGAAATCTACCTTCGAATATATTGATACATGTATATATATTATTGAAATGTCGAACGCTGATTTTGCCAGAAATTGTATAAACCAGGTATTTTTACAGTTCTCGTTAGTTGTTGTCATTATTGTCACATATGCAGTCTAAAACGATTTCGTCGTGTTTCTTCATTTGCTTATTTTTGTTTTCTGAATATTTATATTCATTCACCATGTATTGTTATGAGTATTATTCATTGTTAAGAATATTTGATGCGCATAATTGCATCGTCAATTAATACGGCAAGGTCTGTGTATTGTAATAATCATAATGAGGACGATGATGAAATATATCGTCGATCGTTCAACATTTCAAATATATAATATATTGTATAATGATAGAATATAATACATATATATGTATATATGTATGTGTACGCGGACAACAGTCTTTCTAATTGTAAGTTTTTACGTGTCGAGCATTAAAAGCGTTTTTTAAATATATGGTATATGTTTTAGGAATAAGGTAATCGCGGGTCTACCGTATATATTATCCTCCGATAAGTTAATTTTCTTCTTCTTCTTCTTCTATTTATTATTGTTTTTTTGTTTTCCCCCCCATTTCTATTATTCGTCAGCTTTCGGCCTCGAAATTCAAATGAACCACGTAGTAATTATCGGTATGTAACATAGAGCAGGGCGTTAGTGGCAATTGACGCGTATTTTCTATATCTTTCGAGGATCACGACGATCCACCTTTCGCAATTCGTATTTATTAATTGATCAATTAATTTACATTACACTGTATATTTCTAAGTAGACACATCCAAGTTGATTTTTTTTCTTCTAAATTTTCATTCATTTTTTTCTCTTCTTCTCCGACTAACTATCTATACCCTATGTTTAATTTCAGTTGTCATTAATTACGGAACCTGTACCTAGATACATATTATATACGGATTTCTATGTATATTGAATAGCTTTCAGGCTAGAGTTCAGTCGAGTATATGTATATATGTATACGTATGTATATTATAAGAAAGCGTTTGGGGGAACGTGGGTAATTTTTTGTTTTCTTTTCTTTTTTCTTCATTTGTTATTCTGAGGCAGCTTACGTTATTTATTATTGATAATGAATGATTTCTCTCTCTCTTTCTCTCTCTTTAAGGCTGACGATGAGTTATATACCTTAGGCATGTGTATAATTAATATACGAACTGATATTACAGCTTGTATGTACATTACACATAGGTATACAAACCGATCTGATCAATATTTCTCTCGAGTTGTCACAGTTTCGTTCTAGAACGTACAATAGGCTCGTATACCGCACATACAATACATACACTATACCCGCATATACTAGATAGATACAATAACTATGTAGTAATAATCGAGACCGAGAATACATATAATTAATTCTCCCACTAATAGAAAAAACGAAAGGGTGTATAGTCGTATTGTTATGTCTTACTTCAATTTTTTATTTTGCTTCATTGTTTTTCCATTTTTTTTTTTTTTCATTTCTACTCCCTCGATCTCTATCGTCCTAATTATCATCCCTTACTACTTAATACCTATACATACACATAGACACTTCGTATTTCGTTATAGACCAGTCTTAATGATGGCTCACTTTGATCATATTAGGTATATACATCTATAGGTTCTATATATTTAACTGCGCAACGTTTCTCAATTTTTGCACCGTTTTTATTAATTTTGTAATTTTTTTGTTTGCATTTTTTTTTCCTCTCGTATCACGACTTGTTATCACCGAAAGCATGTACAATAGAAAGTTACATAGGTATATACAATATATAACATCATACGGTTCCGGGTTAGTCATTATTATTGTTATTATTATTATTATTATCATTATTACGTGATATTTTTTCAAAAAACTCAGTTCGTTTCGTATGTTTTCGTTTTATTTATCTTATTCCCCCCCCCCCCCCCCCCCCCCCCCCCCGAAGTCTGTGTAGGTATAATAACTTACTGTGAAATTCTCAACTATGATTGATAATCGATCTTATTTCAAGTATGTAATTATAATTTGTGTGTACACATGTACATAATAGTGCCGGCTAGATATGTAACTATATACGGAATGTGAAGAAAAATGAAACGAAATGAATCGGAGAAAAAAACGAATATACTGTAATAGGACATAATATTATAGAACGCTAGACGAAGTTTGACGCAAATTCTATTCCGATGGAAAACAAGAATATATCCACGTATAGGTACCTACGTACGAGTCGTGCCGATAACGTGTTACATACCTACAATTATTTTGCAAGAAAAAAATAAATAAACAAAAATAGAATACTGAAAAAAAAACCGTACGTGACGCAAACGAATAGACTCGCGGGTGATAAAATAGTGAAAAAGGAGAAAAAAAAAAAGAAACAAAGAGGAAGAGAAGAAGGCAGAGTGGTGCGGCAATTATAGTAATACACTGAGAAAAAAAATTTGTTGAATTTACTAAATATTTCCAAATAGGAAAATTAGTTGTAATAATCAGGTATGCATTTCTCCTAAGCGAGAATTAGTTGACGGGAACGTAATTTCTTCGTTTCGAGAAAATATTTGGTTGCCTCAAGCAAATATCTATTTCGCCGCCCGTGACCGCCCATTTTTTTGACTCAAACGATATTCTTTTGATTCAACAAATTCTTTTTCTCCGTGTAGTTATATGTATCATTTTATGTACGCAGTGCATCGCGCACGAATAGGTAATTCTATGGGCGTGTATCTCTATGAGGGTTAGAATCGATTCTTGATGAAAATGTACAGTGAGAGCACCTCGCCGTTCTACTTCCGGTTCGAAAAACCTAGACATCCTCTCCGACTTCCTCTCTCCCCCCTCATTCTGTAATATACCGAGGAAAATCAAACTCTGCACCGTATACGCCGTCGACGCCATACGCCATTCGCCATTCGCCATTCGCCATTCGCGTATAACGGACGGAGTAACATTAGGCTTAACGGCACGGCACACCCGCTATCAATTTCACTTATGCCTCGACGTCGCGGCGCGGCGGGTCTGCGGGATGAGGCGAGGCGGGGTAGGGCGGCGAACGCTCGGTCCGCGTGTCTGACCCACACCCGGCTGGCACTACTGATATATACACACTGACAGAGTCTGACTGGATATACGCGATGCAGCTGCCTCGCCTCTCCCCTTGGCAGCCCACGTGGATATTCGTCCTAATCTTCTCTTCTCTTTGCTTCTCTCTACTTCACCGCGCCGACACAATCGCACCAGACTTTCCGATCATTCGCAGTGGATCCGACAGCCGAGCCCATATATGCGAGGCCATTACCTTTACCTTCCTCGCCCTTTCTCGCCCTTTCTCGCCCTTTCTCGCCCTTTCTCGCCCTTTCTCGCCCTTTCTCGAGTAACGAGCGTTCGCGCCAAGCCGGACGATTATAATATACGAATAGAAAGAAAGTCAGTCGTATGAAGTTTTGGAATCAGCTAAACGTAGGTAGTACCACGATTACTTAGTTTTCATTCGTTTTATTGATTAATTTGTTGGTTTTTTATTTCTTTTTTTTTCTTTTGTTTTTTCAACTGACAAAATGACACGTACGTATATGTATACGCGAGCACTCGGATATACATAAACATACATCGTAGAGTAATATACATATGTCATATGTATACATGTATATATGTATGTATTATGTACATTCTAGAGAGAACGGTCAATGAATCTGACACTATATGTATACTACGATATACTACTGTTACTACTACTACTAATGTATACACGGAATTATAACCTATTAGGAAAGTGTTTTTTCTCAAGCGATCGCGGCGACATGTAATTGATGATGATGATGATAATAACAACAATGATAATAATAATCATGTTTTCTTAACTTAAATATACGTGTATGTATGTATGTATGTATGTATGTATGCATGTATGTATGTATGTATGTATGTACAATGAAGGAACATCGTGATCGTCCTATTTGCCCATTCGCACTTGAATCAATCAATCAAACAAACATCTTTCTCCGCGCATTGTCAACTGTATACAATACCTCTATATGTATGTAGATATACATAGATATAGTTCATCACACGTATGTTATACCGTACACGCGTTAAATGTTTATGACTAAAACATTGAATTCGTAGAACCGAAAATTTTGTCGCGCCGCGTGTTACGGGAGAATCGAGCCGATATAGACGCTGATCATATACCTATACTAACACGTACGATCGTGTGTCATGTAAAAATATATCTATGTATCTATACATACGGTATACGGGTAATTGTCCCTCTATATGATATATATCTACACCGCATACTATAGGATCGTATAGAATACCATCTTGGATCGCGTCGATATCCGACACCTAGGCAAGCAGATTTCGCCAATGTGTATATATTATCATTTTATCAACGGTTCCTAATCCAAATATATCTGTCAATTGAAAATATCAATCAAATGTCTCCTCCGCGCTGCACATATAACACGTCTCTCGAGTAATAAAAAATTAAAATACATACTACTATATACACCATAAGAAACACGACAAGATCCAAGACCGCAACACGTTCAACCAGATTCCTATCTATCTATCTATCTATACATATCGCATATTATTACATATATACTATAGTCTTTTTAATTAACCAATCAATCAATCAATCAATCAATCAATCAATCTATTGATCAAATTCTACTATCGTTTTTCCTTTTTTCTTTGTTTTTTCTTTCACGTTCTTACACAATGACAGTAATAATAATAATAAAAATAATCATAATAATAATAGTAAGTAGTAATAATAATAATAATAATAATAATAATAATAATAATAACTAATGATAATAACGCGTGCCGACACGCCCGCGGAGATAGTATTATAATAATAATGATAATGATAATGATGATAATGACGATGATGATGAATAATAATAATCATAATCATAATAATAATAATAATAACAATAACAATGACGATAAATTGCGTGTGGCAATGGTGGTGGTGATAGGCATACGTTTATGCGTATACAATGGATAGAGTCCGGTTCTTCTAGTCTTATAGGCATAATGTGTATCATATATAGGTACAGAGTTGGAAGATAGCCGTAATATATATAATGACGATGACAATAATAATAATAATAATAATAATAATAATAATAATAATAATAATATATGTAAATTCGTCTGCACGGGGATCACAGCATATATGTCCAATGTATGTATACCGTTGAATCAGGAGAAGAACGGGTATGCGTTTGTATGTATGTATGTATGTATGTATCTTTTCATATCTGCTTTCTATCCATCTATATTTATTAGATATCGGTTATCAACGGAGGAGTGACGACGGATGATAGATAGATAGTATCGGTTGTATAGGTAGATATATAGGTATACGTAACTAACTATGTATGTAGGTAGGTAGGTAGGTATATTGGTAAGGGAGGTATAAGACTATAACGTGGTGCATAAGAAGGTAGGTAGGGCCTAACTCTGGGGTAGTAGCGCGTGGTACGCGGGTGCCTCGTAAAATCCGGCTGCCTGTAGGGCGTGGAGGGATGCCGCGTGGCGTCTGTGGATCGCGGATGCGTAGACCGAGGAGGAGGTTGCTACAGACGCGTGATGGTGGTGGTGGTGGTGGTGGTGGGTGAAATGTGTACTTGTCGCGCGGGATACGGGCCGTCTGTAGGGGTGGTGCGGCGGGTGATGGTGCGACGTTGATCCCGACGACGACGACGACGACGACGACAACGACGACGACGTTGCGGATAAGGAACCAGTAGAACCGGATGAGGAGGATGATGAGGATGAGGATGATGACGTTGTTGCGGAGGATGAACTCGACGATGTATTCGTATTCGTAATACTAGAGGAGGAAGAGGAGGAACTTGTCAACGATGTCGCGAACGTTTGTTGATGTTGACCCGTTACCGGAACCGGAACCGGAACCGCCGGACCACCACCCGCATTCACGGTTCCCGATCCCGAGGAGGAATTTGAGGAGGAGGTGGTGGTGTTCGCAGTTGCTGCAACGGCTTGCCGGTGCTGATGGTGGTGGTGGTGGTGGTGGTGGTGGGCGCGCATTGCCCGGAAGTAGTGTTGATAAATACCTGATATTACAGCCTTTTCGTCGGCCGAGATCAGGCTCGTTGCTGTGGGAACGGGAGGCGGTGGCGGCTGTTGTGGTTGTTGTTGCTGCTGCGACAACGAAGCCAATTGTTGCTGCGAAATCGAAGCCTGTTGGCTCAGAGACGCTGCGGCGCTAAGAGCCGCGTGATAGGAAGAATTTTGTGTTGCGGCTGCTGCAGCTGCAGCCGCGATACTCGACGCTGCCGACGTCGCGGTAGACGAAGACGTAGTGCTTCTTCTGCTTCTACTTCTTCCCGATGTTGTCAACGAGGCGGTGGCCGGTGGTGGTAAATTGTTCACAAATGGACTCCGCCGCTCCCTTTCGGCACGGCGATAGTAACACGGGTGGATCATTAGGAGAGGTTCACCGCCACCGGGTGGCGGTTTTGCCTGACTCGGTAGCTCGTACTCCACGCTACAGTCCACGTGGAGCGGTTGGGAGTAGTCCTTGTAGGTTGCCACCTGATCCTTGCAGTACTCCTTGTAGCCGGCTGCCCCGCTGGTTATTCCAAGGCTCGTCGAGGCCGGGGGTAGTACCGTCTGGCCTGGTGCCGGGGTCGAAAGTACCCCGTGATGACCATGCCCGTGGGGTACTCCAAGGACGACTTCTTTTTCGTAGCACGCTGCCGCCATGGTTACTTTTACCCTTGACAGAGTAGATTTCTCGAAACGTTCTTTCCACTTTTCGTTTCGGATTCGGATTCAATTGAGGCGAGTGTTTCAAGCCGGACGTCAAACGATCGATTTGACACCGGACTCCGAGGTCCCCGTGTTAGAATCCCATGATATTTCGACAGCCTTCCTCGTCGTCTTCACCGTCGTCCTCGACTACGACGTTCGGTGCATACCTCGCGGCTACGACCCCCTTGGATATACCGCTGGGGGTTGATACTATCCGCGTATTGACAAATACCCTCAACGAATCCAGGACTGATGATTTCACTGACCCCGTCGACCCCAGTGTTGGACCAAGACACGGTGTATATCCAAACACAAAGGAGAGTCGCGGATAAACGCAACTTTCTTTCTTTCTTTCTTTCTTTCTTTCTTTCTTTCTTTCTTTCTTTCTTTCTTTCTTTACTTTCCCCCACGTATATCGGCGATATCCGGGTAATCCAAAAGGTTCGCCACACTTCTCGCGGAGGGTTGGTGATTAATCCTCAAGTTGTTGGCTCTTCCCTTTTCGTTTGCACAGATTATTATTATTATTATTATTATTATATTCACTTGGAATCACAATCGATTATAAGCACAATCATATTAATATGTTAAAACCAAATATAATAACGATACAAACATAGGCGACGAAGAACCAAGGGGAGAAAACCAAAAAATGGGGTAAAACGAAGGTTGAACACACTTTTCACTTTTTATTTCTTTATTTATTTATTTAAATTTTTTTCTTTACTCCCATCAATAAATTCGTCGAACGGCTCACAATATCATCATTATCATATCACATAAATTTTCATTTTTTGCCTTTTCACGTCAAATTAAACAACGATCATTATTATTCCAAATCACATCGATCCTTGACCCAGAGACGTCGCCGTTATTGAAGAAAGAAAGATGAAGAGAGATAGAGCGAGAGAGCGAGATAGATAGACAGACCTTGCCAGAAAACTTTTCAAGGCAGAGAAGGAGGCCTCGCCGGTACACACTTGATTTGAGGTTATTTTTTTTTGTTTATCTTTCTCTCGTTTTATGCGACCAAAAAAATATACATACTATATATTTGTTATCCGTATATGAAACTGTTTCGGAGCGGTAATTTGCAAAATTTTATATTTCTCACTTTATTTCATCTCGTCGCCGATTTCCTTTTCTTGATTATTATGATTATTCTTCTTATTACTCGCTTGATAAATAATATCAGTCTGATGTGTTATATATGCTTCTTTTATATATATATATATATATGTATAATATGTATAATTATTATTTCGCGCGACTAGCGTTCGTTCTCCTTCACTTTCTCGTATATTATGTATATCTTACAAGTTGTCGGTATACGTCGATTACTATCACTGTATATATGTGTATACTATATCCATGTATCTTGTCTCGCGCGTGTTACGTGTATTTGGCGTGTTTACGTACGTGTGGTCGTAATCTCAGTGTGTACGTGTTGTATATATACGTGTGTATGTGTATGTGCGTGCTAAAACGCTCGTTAGAAAAAAAAAGGTCGCCCGATCGTTACACGGCGAACGTCGAGCTGCGACTGAGAAGCCCTTGAAGCCGCCACTCCCCACTCGCATCGGGATACCGGCAACCGCTACTCCCTCTTCTATCGCTACCAAGTATCCCCACCGCTGAACCCCTACCTCCGAACCACCGCCTCTATTCATCCCTGTCAGGACTGTATTGCCCTATGGGGGCCCCCCCGTGCCAAGGGAAACGAAAACCATTCATCCCCATAAGTCTCGTTTTCCATCGAAAATAACCATTCTGCTCTCTCGTCGAAATCCGCAGCGTGTGAAACGTCAGACTTTCTTTATAAACTTTTTATTTTTTTATTTTCTAGTATACCTATCTATTTGTTGCCCCATGTATATGGTATACATCATGTATATATAGAGAGGAAATTATCGCCGGGGAACGGGTTCTAAAGATATGGAATGATTTATAAGTACGTATGCGTGTATAGTGGATTGATACCGAGAACGTATAAAGCGGTTCATTCATGTAATCGTTATCTTTGAAGAAAAATAAATAAATAAAAGAAGAAGAAGAAAAAAAAACGAACTGCCGAGGAGATTAACTCGCGTTAAGCACGCGGTTTTAATTCCGTTCGATTATTGAGACGACTTATTATGTATACATGATTCGGGAATGATTTCACCGTCGAGATCTAAAGGGGGGGTGGATTTCTAGTTTAGTGAATTCGTCGGTAGGTACGGGGCTCGGAAAAGTCGAGTTTCTCCGGTGGTCGCTTCTCCGCCGAGGACTCGAACCCAGGGATCCCCCACTACCCGTGTCTGGCGTAGTTCGCCCCTCGCGGCATACAACGGTTCAGAATCGACGGTTTACCCCACCAGAATATCCCCGCCGCCAACCACCGCACGTCCGGAGGACTCCCCTCCGTCGCGTCGAGTCGAGTCCCGTCGCGTCCCGTCGCGTCGTGTCGGCGGAAATCGATTCAAAGAGCTGTTTTGGCACAACGCGACATTTTTATAGACAATGGATGGGTGTTTAATTAAGGGCTCCGAAACCTCCCCCTCCTCACCCTCACCACCCTCTCGACGATATTCCTTTTCGCCAATAACGCCCAAGCGACCCAACCCCGGCGGAATGTAATTCGCCTTAAACGTTGACCCCCGTCGCAGGTTTTTACTCTTCGTGATAATCGTGCAGCGAGAATGCAACTCGTGTATCTTTTCTCAACGGAAATTTTCATTTTCATATATATATTTATATTTATATCGGAAATCGACGCCACGGGTAATCTCAAAGTGCGCAAACACGCGCGTTCTTATCGGATGTTTGAATATTGCACAAGACGCGCGGATAGGAGGGAACCGTATATATTTGTACCGTGCGTGTTTTCCATTTAGGATAAGCTTCATAGCGATCAGTTGAAGGGTGAACGAGACTTCGACCTGCGTCGCGGTTATTCGAATAGTAAAACTATATATGTATGTGCGAGTGATCGTTATACTCGCCATTCGCCTTATTCTCGAACGGACTTGCTGATTTGAAATTCTAAAACCCGACACCGCGACCGGTGTTTTGAATTCGTTCCGTCTCATTTCGCAGTAAGATTAGCCACTCGACTATCAATAGATTCCCCGGTAAACGGGTCGACCTCTATACATGTATACAATAGATATGGCAGTTTTACTGGCCCAGGTACCGACCATTTGCTATTGTAATACCTACGTAGGCATTACCATTCCGATCTATTCCATTCCATTCCATTCCATTCCATTCCATTCCATTCCATTCCAGTCGAGTCCAGTCCCCTGAGGTTTCACAGTCAAACTCCTGTAGTTGAATGCAGTATCGTGGATAGTCTCTTTTGCGGCGCATTTTCCTGCAGATTTTCCGCTAAATTCAACCTGCGTGTCCTTTTGTCTGATCCGACAGTCCACATGTACACCATCTAGTCCGAATATGCCCTATAGCCGGGCGAGGTATAGGCTCTTTCCAAAAGAACACAATACACCTTCGAACGTATATAATAAAGCCTTGCCAGGACCAAGGACGGAAGGGCGGAAGGGCGGAGGGATCGCACGGTCAGGTGACCGCTGCACCCTGCAGATAACAATAAATTCTTACGGCGTAATCCTCCGACGACCTTATAGGGTATATGTATGTGTATAGATTCGTTTACAACCTGACCCTGCAGGGTTCGGGATCAGCCGTAGGTACATCCTTACAGGCACTGCCTACTTTTGCAGTAGGTATAGTAATATATGTACATGAAAGAGGCGTCATCTGCTCAAGCTGCGATGCACACATAGATACCTATACGAACCTTTCGAGGATTCGAGCTGTGATCAGGGACAAGAAAATTAATACCCATGTGCAAAGAATGAGATCAACTTGACTTGATTTCGGCTATACCGTGTGGCAAGAAGCTGATTGGAAACTCAGCGATCGTTGGAGAAAAAGACGCTGAAGCGATAAATAATAGAAGCGATCAGGTGCGGTGAGCGGCGAGCTGCGAGGTCGGCCTATCGGTGTTCAAGTTCTTAATTAGGCGATCAACAAAGGGAACTTTTCCTCGGTTCATTGCGTCTACGGGCTGTCCAAAGGACAAAACCCAGTCTATATCGTCCAGCGCGGTCTCTCTGGGAAGTTTGAATCGCGGTCTTGCCGGTCTTGCGAGATGCTAGTAGTAGGTAGGTATAGGTAGGTATACGCTTTTAATCTCAACGACAAAGGCGGCTGCTCGACCGTGTTCCTGCTGCGGTCAGACGGCGCAACAATACCGTTGATAATCGTCAGAGATTAGGTACAATGGCTAAATACTCTTAATTAGGAAAGACCGCGAGACGATGACGATAACAACCCCGTTCCAGCATATAGGATCTTATTTTCATACTCGTGCAGTGTCTGCCGCATATGATTCGGATTTCGGAAACACGTGCAATAAGAGAAACTCCAAATGTGCTCTGAAGCTATAAGAAAGGGCTTTATAGCTACTGTCGCCAATCATCGCGCTCGATTCCGCTAGGTCTCCACATCAGGACTGGAAGAATTGAACGGAGTCTTCCTGCACCCCCAAGGGCCTTTGCCGGACACGGGGGTCGTGCGACAATCAGAGGCTAAGTTCGTATAGGCTTGATCGCGACGCTGAGGTTTTTCCAAGACTTGCTGGTCCTCGTTGCTATGACGACCCTGACTAAGATGGCGGTCCGCCTGAGTTGGAACTGCCTTGATGGCAGAGCAGAGCAGAGCAGAGCAGAGAGTCGGTGAGCACGTTTCGTCTAATCAGCGGGCTAGGGAAAAACTTGAAACCCTACGGACCACCCGCGGGGACTTGGCTAGTCGAGCCCCCGTATACTCCGATATATATATATATATATACCTTTTTCTTATTCTCCCCCAAGTTGACTCGCCACCCTCGCCACCTTCGCCACCCTCGGCTCCTGGCGTCGCTGGATATACCTATAACACCGCGGAGGGAAGGAGGGAGGGAGGAAGCCCTCTTTCTAGGATGGCACCTTAGTAACGGGATACGAGACACCGGAAGGCTACCGGGCTACGCCTCGGGCCGGGGGTAGGTATAAGGAGGAAAGACGCGGATCTACGCTGTAGGTATACGGTGGGTCCTCTTCTACGGGCTCCTGATTACATGTCGATTCATCCACGTCCGTTGAGACGCTGACGGATGTGTCGGGTTTGTATTGGCTCGACACCGGCGACGCCAACCGACGGACCGATCGATCGATCCGTCAAATTGTAAAATTATTTACCTTCTCCCTCCTCTTCTTCGCATCTTCTCTTTTGACCCAAAACACTTTCCAAAATTCGATATACTGAGCTTTTAATTTATCTACGAGCCGAATCTTTGCCATTTTCGGCACGACCCTTCGTCGACTCGGGCCATGCCTACCTACGAGTATATTCGCGAGCTCGAGGGCTCTACTTCCACGAGGTTCTGCTCAATATTTAGATAGGCCCGCTCTGCAGACCTTCCATGACTTATTTGCTTTGGCTTGAGGGCGAGGGCGTTATACGGGCGGATGTAGGTATGTACTGGTAAGATACCTACGCTCGAGGAGGTGAATGGAAATCGGTTCGCGATCTCCGAATTTCAGACGATTTACAAAATTCATTGCCATACTAGCTGTTGTTTATTATATACATACATAGAAAAAAAAAGTTGTACGTGCCAGAGTTTGATCGTATTAGTGTAAATTGTATTTTAGCGGGTTTGATGAAATCGCGTGGGGTATTTTCAATGTTTCGAGAACCAGCGGTAGGTATATCGTGTATACAACGCGGCGATAACAACAAAGGGAAGAGAAACGAAAATGAAATGAAATGAAACGAAGTAAAATGAAGTTGAATTAAATAACGCAAATGGAGAGCGCGTAGAAGGGGATGCGAAATTTCGGCAAATGGGGAGTAATAAAAGCAGCAAATAACAAAATTGCGTACTATATTCGTTTTGCCTATGTAGTATATATCTATATATCTTTCTATAACCCGAAATGCAAATAAAAGTATTTGGTCGGATGCCCAGCGAGCGAGAATCACTACCGCCACTTTTATTTCCACACACCTTTTACCTATCCGCGTATGTTAGCGTATATTAGGTACATAGAACCGTTTCGTACGATTGCTGCACGCGTACGACGAATGTCCAAGAAATCCAAATAAAATAGCCACGTCTATGCGCAGAAAAATAGACAAAATTCACCCTCGTTGGTACAACAACCGCGACTTGTCAGAAAAAAAAAGGGTCGCCGAGATATGAGAGACGGTATTATTTAAACTACCCACGCCTCGTGCGGGTTCGCTGATAAATTTTTTACGCATCGTTTATCATCCGTTCATTAATGTTCTCGATCGTTTGACGATGATTCTGGTATCGGGCCATAAAATTCCGGGCTTCAATTTCGATACCTCGATTTCTCAAACTGCAGCAACGCGGCATTTCGCTGTATACTATAAAGCCAATGCCAATTATCGCGGCAAGTCTTACGAGAAATGTAGAGTAACAGAGAAAGAGGGAAAACAAAAAACCAGTCTGTGGTAATACGAAATTCGGTAAGTGGGTGAAATCGCCAAGTTCCCGCGTATATAGTCGTTATTTGGTCATTGGCAACGTAATTGTGTAAATTCACGGTACATATATATTTGTATCTATAATAAGTACTCCACGAGGTTTGACCGAGGGGACGAAAAAACAAGAAATAAATAAAATTAACACAACTCTGAAGAAATTGCGGTCCGGGGAATATACCTTTGCACACCGTAGGCATGTACCCTAAGCGTGAAATCTACAAAGGTATATATATTGTACTTTTAGGCCGTTATGAGGAAAAAAAAAAACTCGGTTGCAGTAGCCACCCGATTCCCATGTTTTAACATCAACGTAGGGGAAAAAAAGTGCTCGGGGATGTAATCCAGGTGTGTGATTTATGAAAGAACGAATAATTAAACCGCACTTACAGGTATAATCAGAATTACTGCAACGCGATATAATAAGAATTCGCATTCGAGACTCTCGATTCTTCATCTGTACCCCTCGCAACGGATCATAGAGACCCTGCGGAGTGGTCGTGCGGTTAGACCGAAGAGTTAGTGCGGACCCTTATCTTCCCTTTGCGAGAGAAAGCCTCCCTATATCTTTGTCTCTTTCTCTCTCTCTCTCTCTCTCTCTCTCTCTCTCTCTCTCTCTCTCTCTCTCTCTCTCTCTCTCTCTCTCTCTCTCTCTCTCTCTCTCTCTCTCTCTCTCTCTCTCTCTCTCTCTATCATGCTTAATCGCCGCAACGCGACTGCGGGTCCCCCTTCGGAAATAGAGACTCGAGATTTCGAGGGCTGCAGCAGTGAGTACCGTCAAAATATATACGATATTACCGAACACCGTGCGAACACGTGCAAACGGCACTTTTGCACAGTATCTTCTTTGTCCTGCAGCCTCGGAGACGCTTACGCTATCGATTCAACCTCAAATAAGCCCAAAGGTGCGCGACACACGTTTAAGTCGTGCTTGGCAGACTTCGGCAGGACGGTTTCTTCTTTCTCAATTTCTGTCCTCTTATACGTTGGACTTGGTTTACACGCATGCGAGAGGAGAGGAGGATAAAACGAACGACCGCGAGTCAGGCGCACACCGGGGATACTTATACTCGTCAGTCCGCATTTCTTCTAAGCTCAGAGGAGATTAGGGCCCGGTGTAGGTAGTCGGGCTCTATCGTTCGGTGGATTAGCCGAGGGCATTCAACGTCCTGATATACGTACGCACCTCTACGCTAGGTATATACACTCGTTTCAGATGTGCAGCGTATATACAGCATCTTTTTTCCCTGCACCGGGGGACTCGAGCCCTGGCAAATACACTTAATATCGTATTTGGGGTCCCGTTTCACTGCCGGCTGACATTCCCACGCGCCTTGCAGCAAGAGATTATACCAGTTACCTCCGCTGCCTCGCGAAATGAACAAGAATAACAACAAGTTACGGCTTAGGGTCTAAGTTTAAGTTCAAGTTCGGGGATAGAAAGAGAGAAAGAAGGGGGGAAAGTTTCCATGTACACTATAACTTGAAGGTAAGTAGGGACTGATCCTAAAACCGGACACCGACTGTCACCGGGCCACAAGAACCCGGGCCTTATCTCCGGGGCTCTGAACCGCGGTATCCGCTTAACGCCCGGGTCCTCGGGATCCTCGCCTGCAGGATAATTATGCAGGAATGTTTTTTTCCAATTTTTTTTAACCGTCCCGGACAGAGTGCCGTCTCTTGGATAGTTCCCTTCGCTGTCCTATGCCTATACCCGCGTATACCGACCCTCATGATCAACGTCACTTGATATTTTACCATCAACAGCTGCCAGCCTCAGTCGACTGGTCAACGCTTCGTTATTTGAAATCAGAGTCAGAAGACGCGGTTTAGATCTTTCGAGCCTTTCGTAGCCGCACGGGAAATTACGAATGGAACGGATTTTGCTGTACATGTGCGGGGTCAGAAAAAAGAAGAGAAGCGAAGAGAGAAGAGGAGAGGAGAGAAGAGCTGAACGCTATACAACTGTCGCGTATGAAAAAATAGCGGATGCCAATGTATATCTATCAACGTCGCCCTCCGATTTCACCGGCCATAGGCGGACACGGACGAGGTCGCCCCTCGAGACCGCTTTGTGGATCCGCTCATAATTTATTGGGCTGCCAGGAGCGAACGGTAACAACTACGATGCTTTATACATATATATACGTGTGGAGCGTCGAGTTGCGTCGGGCTACGTCGCGCCGTTTCACGTTGCGCTGCGTTACCCCACCGACGACTCCCGACTCTACCCAACCAACCCAACCTTCCTATACCTATACCTATACCCAACCGACCAAGACGAGGGATTGTTCTGCAAACTTGTTCACCGATAAGCCCCGAGATATATGGACCTCGTTATGTCCTTCCGTCCGTTCTATTACTTACACTCATCCCTTCCTCCTCGACCCTCAATCGCTACGGTTTAAGGCTCACTTTTTCTAAATACATACCCCAAAGATCTTCCAATCAATCTTCAGCTATTTAAATTAGCATTAAATATCGATTTTACATTGTCAATTTTCTTAGCATAAGTCTGGAATGAAGTTGATTCGAGTCTTTGCAGATCCCGAATATTCGTAATCGCGTGAAACGTTGCGAGAGCGTTAAGAATTTGAATCTACGGTGAGTTTCGCGCTTGTGGGGGATGCAGCAGGATTCGGACAAGCACTTAGCGCCATCTGTCAAGTGGAGACGGTGGCGACAAGTCGATTACGTAATAAGAGTTTCTAGAATCCGGTAGCGAGCGACAGCGCAGTTTGACTTCATACCGGCGTGGTGCTTTCAGACAGTAGGACAAAAGTTTTCGCTGCTCGTGCTGTTCGAGATAATAAATATATACCCTGTCACGATTCGAGTCCACATCTTCATGTGAGTCGAGCGGAAATGCGTTACTTAGACGTCACTTTGTTAGTATTCTCATTCATCTATTCTCCAACTGTAAACCTAATCTAACCTAACCTAATTCTCGATCCCCTCTCAGACAACGATTTCGAGGTTACGATCACTCTCTCGATTCTCATCTCAAGGATCGAAATCACGCTTCTCCTTACCTCTTTATTGATACTTTGTTTCTTTGGGAATATTACAGAGAACTGCCGGAGGATCCTTTTCGTGAAATAAGTCCAGTGTATTTGAAGAACCATGTTATGCAGGCTGTGAAAAAGTTGTTCGGTCAGGAAGGGTCCGAATCTAAAGTCGATATCTTGAAGTACGACTCGAAAAAAAAAAGATTCGTGCTTCGCTGCGAGTCAGATAATTACGTCAGACTTAGAGCGGCTCTTACTTTAGCCAGCGATTACGAAGGCGAGCCGTGCCTCTACACGGTCAACAAAGCTTCCGCAAATCTTCTCTCCCTTGCCGTCGATAGCAGGACTCACGTCCATTGATTCGCAATGTCTTTCGTTCGCCAGGAGGGAAAAGACACAATAATATTTGCCTCTAAAGAGGATCATGCCTCTCCGAGCAAAGTCCATCTCCCCGAACCAGAGCCGAGTCCCGGTTTGATACTTGCCAATGGAGATATAAACTGGAACTGCCCTTGCCTAGGAGGCATGGCAACGGGCCCTTGCGGCCTCGAGTTCAGAGAGGCTTTCTCGTGCTTTCACTACTCGGCGGCAGACCCCAAGGGCTCGGACTGTTACGACGCATTTAAAACTATGCAGACCTGTATGTCCGAATACCCGGCTTTATATGGCAGCAAAGAACCGGATCTGGACGATCTACAGAGCTCCGATCCCCTTGAAAAAGAGTCGGATTTTGCCCTCGAGGATAGCAAAAGTAGCGATAATCGTGAAAAGGAAATAAAAGAGGCTGCCGCCGATATAAACGCTAGTAAAAACGAAATCCAACAGGCCGCGGGGGCTAAGTGAATCGTAGTAATAGTTATTATATTTAGTTGATAATTAGATACGTTCAAATTCTCCTACTGCCAATTCTCTCTTCTTCTTCTTCTTATCTCAGTTTATCCTGTGTTACGAATAGAAAAGAAAAAAAAACAACAATAGGATGATAATAATAATAATAGAACAGCTAGTACTAGTCGCTAGAGGAAAAATTCGACGGAAATGGATTATGGCCGAAATATAGGGTAGATAGATTTCTGTTCTAATATCATGTGTAAGTTTTCCGAATTATTATTATTATTATTATTATTATTATTATTATTATTTAATGAAAATACATTCAGTCTGTGTAGTACTTTTGTCGTAAAGACAATTTTTGTTATAACTATTGATGATTAAACGACATGAACAAAGTTGTGAAATAAAAAGAAAAAAGTTTCGATTTTCCATCTGAAATTCTGAATAATACGGGTGATGCAATTAAGTGGAGGATTGCGGTGAGTTACCTAGCGAGTTGATTAACGTTGTGTGTCCGGTGGGTTCGGGTGAGGGGCGATAGATGGCGGGGTAATGAGGGCGACGCCATGTTGACGTCAGCTGTCCCCCTAACAAGTATTAGCAGCAGCCAGCAGCCAAGTTGTGTAGGAGAGGAAAGAAGAGAAGAGAAGTGAAGAGAAGACAAGCCTGCTGGGGCTGGCTTGTGTGTATCCTGGATGTATTTAAACGAGAGCATCGGTTGTTAGTGCTGCGTTTTGTCTTATTGGAGTGAAAGTGGTTTTAAACCAAGTTTATTATTAATTGACTGAAAACGTGGTGGTTTTTGTTTGTGACATTGGCAAACACCGCGGTGTCGTAGATTACGCCGTATATACTCCTTGGCAGTGTCTGAGAGTGTAGCTGGGTATTCTACGGTCGTCGACTGCTATATTTCTTAGCTGCCTACTTTGCACACAACATGCGACAGATAAACGATATCATGGAGGCTAAGAAGTCCAAACCAAAGGAGAAACGACGGTGAGTTGATTTTCTTTAGTTTTTTTTTCTTTCAATACCAGAATTAAGACAAACAAATTGTACGTAGGGCACATGTCGGCCGTCTTGTTATTATTATTATCATTATTATCATTATTATCATTATTATTATTATTGTTTGGTCTTATTTCGATCGAGTCATTCAGCTAGTCGTTTGTTTCCTGTTGTTTTCTCCTTCTTTTCTATTTCATTGAGTTTTTCGTCCTATCACAATCATCGGTAGTATGAGGCAATATTAGGCGCCGAGTATGTAGTACCCACGTATCTGCGACTATCTATATAGAATATACGTATGTGTGTGTGGATATTTTCTGTCTCTCTCTCTCGCGTGCGTGTAATTATTTGTCCCGCGGCTCGAGAGAGTTTCTCGAGCGCGTAAATTACTGTCTGAATAAACCAACTCGGTCCCTCCGTTCGGCAATCACCGACTAGTTTTTATACCACGCGATGTTTTCACTTCGGACAATAATCCCCCCCCTCTTTGAGGCTGAATAATTCTCTATCTCTGTCTTTGGAAAACTTTCGTTCCTAAAATAGTACGCGCGCTGCATTCTATTTCATTAAATTCCGTTTCATTGTATCCTATCGTTGGTATTTTGTCTATTATATGCGTCAAGTATACCATTCAGGTTAGTTGCTTAGTATCGCGTGACGTAATTGATTTTTTTTTTCGTTTTTTTTTTTCATTTGTCTTCTTGGTTCGAAAATGAATTTCGAATAATACTCAATAGGAAAGAAAAAACGAGAATCAAGGGAAAAAAGTATAAGAAATATTTGGGGATCGATTGTAAAACGTTTTTTTTTACTTTTAGACTGATATATTAGGTATTGTGATGCAATGCTTATACCGAGAATCTATCGGCAAGTTATATATAGGTATATGTATAAGACAGAATTAGAGGCTTATTAATTTGATTACTGAGAAAATGTACTATTATCTATATTAGCCATTGGTGATGATAGACGTTGCGTCGATAATATGATACAATATGAAAGGCTTGGAAAAAAAAAACAATAAATCTTACGTATGTAGGTATTAATTTTGTATGCGTCTCGTTGGAAAAACGGAGAATATAATAAAAGCCTGGAGAGAAACTTGATTTAAAAATATCCCTTAGCTGCTGTTTGCTACTGTTGCAGATAACTCTTGTAGTATGCCTTGACTCGTATTGCCTTGCCTTGTGCATACGATACGCATGCAGAAGCAGAAGCGAACGCTTTCGAAATTTTGTTTACTTGCTTGAGAAGAAGAAGAAAAAAAAGGGAGAAAATCAGTTTCCAACCAAAACTCATTAGTCAGTAACCCCGTGTTAACGGATTTCGGAAAACTATATTCTTGTTGTAATAATATACAGATATTTCAATTCTTGGAATATACATATATATACACACATATACGTGTATCTAATAATGTTGGTTTTTCGTTAGTAACGTCCTTCGAAAATTTCTCTGTATTTCTTATTCTTATCTCTCTCTCTCTCTTTCGTTTTCGTTCTCTTGCCGCTTTGTTACAGGGCGATGGCGATGACCGCGCGAGTTCTCGTTTCGCGTTCGCTGGCTTCTTTTATATTCCGCGGTCGATAAAAATTTAGATAAGTTTTTCCTCTGCTTCGTATACTAACTTATTTCACATATTTATTCATCCATGTAAATACGAACTCGACGAGTTTCAATGAAATTGCAGAAATCTACCTTCTCCTTAATTCGTACACTTGTTTTTATTATCCTCGTTCCGTATTCCATGCCGATGAACGGAAAATTTTACTCTTGTTTTTTGGGTCATTATGGTTGACAACTGATTTTTATCTCCCTCTCTATGTCCCCGGGAATTCATTTACGACGGAACTGATACTAATATTTATATATGTATACGTTTCTACGTCATTGCATAGCGCTTTTATAATTACCGGTCATTATTTTCCTATTAGCATCGAACGTAGGACAACGCGATGAATTTCATCTTGAATTTTATATACATTTTCTGTCCGTCTTTCTCGTACTTGTATATATTGCACGTTGTTTCCCGCGTATACGCGGCGCGCCTGATTACAATTCAATTCAATTCAATTGGAAAATGGAAAATGAATAAAAAATGGGAAATCGGTCGATTTATTCGTCCGGTTTATACGCAAGGAGGGGAATAAAAAAATCGTCTTCGAACCTATACGTCGTCATGTTTATGATAATTCAACCGCAAGTCAAGTCACGTGGGTCGAGGGCCTCGGGATTTGCGTCAGTTCCGCGATTTGTCGAGCACGTGCGGTGTACTTCGGTATGCGTTTCCTTACCTCGAACTATACACGCAGGAGTTGGAGAAAGAAAGAAAGAAAGAAAGAGAAGGAGCTCCGATTGAATCATTATATCGATACACGTATACATATATGTATAATTCATATTCTTAGACAAACTGTATACGCGAGTGTGCGAAATTCTTCATTCAACCGCGTTCAGAGGAGGGGAATTGAAATTTTTGTCCCAAAAAAAGCGTACGTGTTACAAGAGATTTTTTAGCAATTCAAATGATCCCCGCGGTCCGTATGTATGTATGTAGAAGATTTTCAAGGGAAGAACGCGAATTTCGGGAAACTGATCTCTCTCGACGAAATATCTTCTTTTTCTTTTGCTCTTGCATTTTTCTTTCTTTCTCTCTTTCGCGTACGTAGGTATATTTTGACTGCGTACAGGTACATATAAGTTTCGCGTTTGCCATTTATTGTACATAAAAGTATACGTTTGCGGCATGGGATTCGAAAATCCCCGCAAATCTTGACCACGCGATCTCTCGGATCCTCCGTACTGGTCGTACTTCTTATACTCACAATTAGCGGTTGGAGAAAAGTACCGGTTGGTGGATTGGTCGTGTATGTTTACATATACATACATAAATACACGCGTGCCTATCCCTGGAATCGCCTTTCTTTTTAACGCTGGTGTGCATGCAGTTGCGTATTATGACGTCAATGACTTCGGGAGGAGGAACAGACATTTTTCATTTCCATTATATCGGAATTTTTTAATTTTTGGGAACCTGGAAGACGAACTGCCGCAAATTCCTTGGGGAATCTATTTGCGTACATGCTTATTGTTATTATTGTTGTTATGTTCTTCATCATTGTCGCTAATTCGATATCCATGTTCGCGAATAGAAAGAAACGGAAAGTATTACATACTATCTATACAGAGAATTAAGATGATGACGCAGATTGCTCAATTTCGCGCAATGACAAATCCATTCGTCAAAGACCGATTTGTACGTACATGTATATAATGTATGTACATACATGAATGTAGTTATTATGTGGCTGTTTAGAATTGTTACGATTCGTTATCGAGGATGAGACAAAAAATATATATATTTATTTATATCGATATGACCCTCGCTGGTATATACCATAAGCCATGCGTATATTTATATACACATATATGCGATATGATTAAAAGCCCCCATCATTGGAAATGATATTTATCACCGTTTACTATATTATTATGTACCGCGCCAGTACAACTAAATTACTACGTCTGGCGATATGCAACGTAGTAGTATAGATGTATGTAGTACATAGGAGGTATGTGTATAATGTGTGATTTGTAGCCTTCGATGTAAACAATAAGTAGCACATGCGAATAGATTTCATACAGACACACACGTGAGGTGTACATGTATTGTTTTGAATTTGTTTACATGTTTCTTCTTCTCGTTCTCCTCTCGCGTGAGATCAGAGGTTACGTTTTAATTCTCCAAGTTTGTGGATAATTGACGATTTTGCTTATATGGTTACGTGACGAGTTGCATATTCTCCTTTTCGCGGATTGCAATCTCGTTTTTTATTTTTATTTTTGCCTTTTTATCTTTGATATATATTCAAATACGATAATTAATACGACATGTAGTCTGACTCATACATGCGACATCGAAAATAATATCCTTTGTTTTATCCTATATCCTTGTTGATAATCGATTATCTCGATTCGTGAGGAAATTTTTTCACTCATTTCAAATCTTGACTCGAAAGTTTCGTTTCGTTTCGTTTCGTTTCGTTGGTAAGTTCCTTCGTTTGAAATGCATTGCACGTGAGCCGCGAGCGACATGTTCGCATGCGTATGTATATGTGCGGCCACATTCTGCTGTTGCTATGTCTCTTCTTCGTCTTCTTCTTCGTCTTCTTCTTCTTCTTCTTATTCTTGTTTTGTTTAGTATTTATTTATTCGTTTTATTATTTCTCCTTGAGCTGAGAATATGCACCGTGTCTATACTGCGACCGAATAAAATTTGAAATTCCACATGATTAATCCGCGCGGAATGTTGCATACGAAAATCTTAATATTTACGAATTAGTTTATTCTCGAGCCAACTGATTATAATTAAATGAGCTCCTTTTTCTTTTTATTTTTTCGATATTTCTCGAAACGGATAAATAGTTGATTGTTGTTGCTTGTATGTTTCTTATTACCGTTTAGTTTACTTCCTCGTTTGTCCTCGATCACGTTTAAATATACGTAAACCATTTACCTTGGGCTCTATATGTATATGTGTACGTATATTTGTACGTATATACGTACACTGTATATACCTCTAAACCTATACCCTATTACCAGGTTTACTCTCCGCAACGTGGTTGAATATCAATTGAATCGATTCTATAATGTATGAATGCAAACTCTATGTATTTCTCGCCGTGAGCTGAGGCGTATGTATACTATACATACCTGTATTATGTTATATGTATGCATGGGATATAGGGAGTAGCCAAGTATAATATGCGGTTTTAAGTAATAAAGACAACAGTTATAATAATAATAATTTAATAATAATAGTAACATATGGGAAATTAAGAGGGGGGGCGACAGACAGACGCCATGATGCGCTGACCCGCGATGTAGCTATAGACAGTAACCATACATACATATACCTATATGGAAGAAGAGATAATAGACGTATGTGCGGAAAATACAAATACATACAAAATCACATTATACATGAATAAAGGTGGAGTAGAAAAAGAATAAATAAATGAATGAAATAAAATGAGAGAAATGACCACGATTTCGTTGTTTCTTTACGTAAATATATGTATGTATGTATGTATTATACTTTTTCCTTGTTTATCGTCGTATCCTTGGACTATATACACACGTATATGTATATCTATATACTTGCGGATTTGAGTAAAAGACGGAAAAAAATTTGAGGGGAAAAAGAAGAATAAGAGTAAGACAAAAGTGGAAAGATTATAAACAGCATACGAAATGAAATGAATCGTTTGTTTCTTTTTCTTCAATTTTTATATATTTATATCTACGATCTTTTTGAAATATACATATTTTAATGAGAGTGACAAAAATTCTTGCGAAAATATATTCAGCACGGTTGTTCGCCGTGATAATAATTAAACTTGACTTTATTGTACATCGTCTGCAGACGAGACTCGATTACGCTGCTGCGTAGTATATAATGTAGTATTTTTCATTTCTATTATAGGTATACGTATAAATATGTATTAGTAAACAATGTATATAGCCGAAAATATTTGGTATATAACACACACAGTCTTTGCCTTTCTTTTCGTTTTGCAGAATTATAAAAGATGATAACAATAATAATAGTAAATAGTCATGAGAAGAAGAATAGAGAAAAAAATTTGCGATTCGCATAGTGGGCGATTGGCGATTTGAATTCCGCACCGGGCTGCCGTGTATAGACTAAGGAGACTCTTGCATCGGGCATGCTGCGTGCATAGGTATAGGAGGCGCTTGCAGGGCCGTAGGAAAATCACTCGAGTATAATGAATGCTTCTGCTCTATACACGCGTGTGACACGTGCGTCGTCGTCTTGTTGTTTTCGTCCGAGTTAAATCGTGTAGTCGTCGTCTCCTCTCGGCCTAGTTTTTTCACTGCAGGCGCCGGCATAGTATTAGGTATACCTATATTCAGCGTTTCTGGTTGTACTTGTTATGTAGTTGTCGATATCTTTCGACTAAACGTGCGGGAGGTGTAGGAAATACTATTCCAATTTACCAACCGTGCAACATTCAGATGAAAAATGTAATAAACAAATGAATAAATAAAATCATTAATACTTATAAATTACTGTACGTATATGACATATGGATTGTAAAACATCACTGTATGCATCATACCTGTATGCAGACAATTAAAGAGGAATTATTACAATATCGCCTCAGAGGCTTGGCTTTCACCGAAACGAACTATGTACCCTGAGGCGAGTCGAATTTTCACGTAGATTAGATTACCACATAATACGTGCATACGACGGATATAATATGTATACTTTGGCGCCTTTTCCAGTATTCGTTTATTCGTGTACATAAATGCATAGATTTTGCCATTTTTTTTCAGGAGATATGACCTAAAGAATCTTTGCTTTTCTTTGAAATACACGATGTATTTGAATCCGCGATTTTTTGTTCCAAGAATCTTTGGAGACAAAATTAAAATTTGGAAAGTAGAAATCTCGAGTATATTTCGATCGATATGTATGTATATGTATGTATATGTATGTACGTAATTTCGGTATTCGCGAGGGAGATCAATCAACTAATTGTCTCGTCACGATCAGTCGCGTTGTTTTCTGCACGCGAGTTATTCGCGTAATAACTAACGTGTATGTATATTACGTGCATATACGTATGTACGAATGCATATAGGTATATAGGAAAGAGGTCGTTGATATATAGTATATGCGATTCCTTGATTCGAGCCAATTTCGTCTCGTCAGAGTTCGTTACGCTGATATATATAGCTACTAATATTATATACGGGTTTGCCGATCGCGAGAACCGACCGTGGTTTGAAAACCGTCCGATAAATTTCATTATATGTACCGAGAATATGGGCATATACGTATATCGTCCCATATTATATGTTCGCTTCATCCATATAACATGTATATTTGAGTCACGAAAATGACGTCGAAAGAAATCCATTAAAAAATCGCGAAATATCTCAGCTGGGAATTTTATACATCCTTTTTTTGCTTTTTCTACATCTATGTGTATACGTATATACAGTAAATGATTGAAATATTTATTTCTTTATTTCTCACGCCATACGACGCGAGGAGGTCGTTTTTTTCTTTTTTTTTCCCCTTTGTTCTCCTTCGTTATCAGTTCAATGATTAATTGGCAACATGAAGGGGATTATCCTCCTCTTATATCGCATCGATTTAGAAAAATGATACTATTTTTTTTCATTGCTTCATCCATTTTTCGTCTCGTATACAATGTAAGTTCGATTGAGCAGAAGGTATATTATAACCGAGGAGAATATCTTAATCAATATTCTCGGAGGTAATTATAAGATAATTATTGATCTGCGTAATCTCTTATCTTTTTATATGTTGCAACTTTATACGGGCAATGATATATTTTTCGACTCAGTGAAGTGAGTGAGCAAAATAGATATAGGTAGATACGCACATTGATTTTCTCGTACCTATTTATCTGTACATATACGTAAGACGAAATACAATCAAGACAAATGTTACGCGCGTGTATGGAAAGAATGAGTTTTTCAACGTAGTAATTATTTATAATTATATCTGTGAAGATATACTCGAGGCTGTATCGCGTTATCGTTTATCGATCAAAGATAGCAAATCGAGTCTCCGCCTGGTTGGAATTGAAATCGAAATCGAGAGAGACTTCGAGCCATTGTTCATTCAATTAGTATCGTATCAGAACCGAAAGTTGTAGCTCGTGTCTACTTCTTATTTCAGTATACGGCCGGGGTGGCGTAGATTTATAAATAATTCATTAATAATCGTCGAACTTCGCGGGTCAATCGAGTGCAAAAAGTGGGAGAAAGAAGAATAAGAAAAGGAAAGTAATACTGGAAATTTGTAAATCGACCGGCACCGCCAGGCCATGATCTTTTACACATATGGCATCTAGATGATATTACATACATATTATACAAATTTACACGCTTTAATATTTCTTTGTACAACGATATTTATACCTCGTAGGTGTTAGTTAGCTTTTTAAGTCGGGGCAAGAAGCCCCACTGGATCTGACTAGTGAGACTGAGGTGGTGTCGGTTCGAATAACAGAACGAAAGAAAACTTTGACGAATATACAAATTTAATCTACAAATAAACTAAAAGAGGGAAAAAAGCAACATGAATTGGAGATCAGTTTCAAACGTGGACCAAACCGGAGTCTCTGGTTCTTCAGGCTTCCAATATACCTGCCAGGATAATCCCGCACTCCGATCATGTGCCAGGGAGAATGTCGTTGCTGGCGGACAGCATCAGCATCAGGTTTATCATGGATGTCCTGCCGCGGTTGCAGGACCTACGGCAGTTGGAGTCAGAGCAACGGTCGACGTTGAGGATTTGGGAAGATGCTTCGAAGAGCATAATGTCAATTATCCAACGGTCAACGGTAGAGGTTTAGCTAACGGTGGTAAAGTTCATCAAGCGAGAAGCGTTTACAGAGGAGTGAAGAACGGACGAGACGTCATCTCGACGAGGAAAAATTTTCAGGGAAACGTTGCGGTTAGTCCTTCGGCGAGAACGTGGTCGAACATCAAGGAGGCCTTCTTCGGAAACGAAGATCAACCGAGAACTGCAGGAACTGGATCCACACCGAGTGGAATTACCTTCGTTGCTGGAAATAACAAGATGACCGAATCAAACGACGGCCATTTCTTGTCTCGTGATTCCATTGGCATTATGGCCAACTGGCGACCGGCCCTAAATCATCAAGGATATTTTGACCAGGATTTTAATTGGTTCGATCACGGCGGGGGAAAGTCCGGATTTGATGTTCATCAAGCTTTTGAAAGACGCTGGCCATCGAGAATCGATCAGACGTACGGCCTTTCTGAAAATAATCAATTTCATCATCATACCCTCAACCGGGAGAAAAGAATTGACAACTTTTGCCCCGAGGAGCAGTGGCTGAGGTGCCCGGCTCCCCAATGCCCGACTGTGATGGACCAGAATTACACCGTCAATGGAAATCCAAGGAATTTTTGCAACGAGCTTCTACCCTGCATGGACCAATCATCGGAATTAAACTTCTACTATGGCGAAGACATCGGATACCTCACCCCGGCTGAATATCTTAAATTTGAGGAAGATTCACTGTGAGTTGAACAGCTCTTCGGGTATTTCAAACTTCGGTTTTCCTCTTAGATTTTATGGTTTGGGTAAAAACCAAACTTCGTCACTAGCGACCGCAGAAAATTACTCAATTTTCCTACTTACGAACGTGTGTAACGTAGTACGTAACTAGTATTCGTGATGATCTTTCAAGTCCATTCGATAATGCTATGCGAGTTATCGATATCTGGTAATGGAGTGTGTCCACATGTACATACCGTGAATGGATTTTTTTTCTGACACCAAATGGTCCGGCATCGGGAGATTGTCACGTGACGTTAATTACGAAAACTCGAGTATGTTGTAGAGATTAACGATCTGTAATTAAATAAAACATGGATGAATAAGCATCCGATGGCTACTGGTGCAGATCTGATAAGAAGCCCAAACATCTGTATACCTCGAGTGTTGTTCTCCAATGTGGGTAACAGCCTTGGGCTTCGCCTTGGCGATGGCGATGACGATCGTTCAATCGTTTCGATCAATCTTTACACCCTTTCAGTATCGAAAGTTGTATTTAGAACGTATGTTTCTTGTATTTCGATTTTGCAGTCCGACGAACGTGAAGGTTTTTTTTTTTTTTTTTTTTTACTTGGCGTTTGGTGTGCGAACGGCGATCTCGTTAGATAAGATGAAACTGCTGCTGCTGTTGCTGCTGGTCTGTTTTGAATAGCGTTTAAATAACTGCCATGTTACGTAACTATAGTCGAAACGAGCTAGTCACGAGTTTCTTATGTGCTATGACCCAGATACACGACACTGTGTTATTACGTGCCCTAAAGCTCCGCGTAGATTCGGCGAAATTTATAATCGAATTTATTACAGATCGTTGCATCCGCTGTCGAAAATTCACCTCCTTCATCAATTCGCAGTTATTCGTTATAGACGAGTAATCAAAAAGTAATCGAATTCGGATCAATCAATCATTCGTTCGTTATCCTGTTTGCAATTATACAGTCCTGCGTGATTTCTCTCATTGTGCGTATTATACATAGGTCGACGTTTATTTCCTAGTCAAGTATGGGCTTTGCGTGTCGATCATATTATTCCGAATTGCCAGGCTTTGCCGCTTAATTAAATTAGCAAATTTAGCCCCTAGGGTTTAATGAGCAACTCTAATTTCCCCTGGATCGTTGAATCGAAACGTGTACATGTATTTTCCGCAAACGAATTGATCGATAGATGAATCACTCAATTTCTCGGATGTTTTCTTTCAGAAGTAATGAAAAACGCAAAGAAAAATCCCGTGACGCTGCTCGGTGTCGACGTAGCAGGGAAACAAATATATTCACCGAATTGGGAAAGGCCCTTCCGGTTCCTGAGGAACAAGCCGAACATCTGGACAAAGCCAGCGTGATGCGACTGGCTATTGCCTATCTCAAAGTTCGCACGGTCATCGATGCAAGTGAGTGAACATTTTTTAATTCTTTCCTATTTTGATTTCTTGTCGTTAAATAGAATCGTTCTCGAATCAATTACACGACTATTTCAGTTCCGGAACCGTTGGCCAAACCAGAACCCTCACCGGAAATGGACGGGCTTTTTCTCAAAGCCCTTGACGGATTTATGATCGTATTATCCAGCGATGGGGACATGGTCTATTTGTCCGAAAACGTCAGCGAATATCTCGGAGTTTCACAGGTAATTGGAATAAAAATGTCAACACATAATTAATGACGTGTATTTTCTCGATAGGAAGAAAAGACGAAGAATTTTATATCATTTTTTATTTTTTGGTTCGCAGATGGACATGATGGGCCAGAACGTTTACGATTACAGTCATCCCTGCGACCACGACGAACTTCGCGAATGTCTGTCGATGAAGCCTTCGATTTTGAATTCAAATTCGTCGATCCCGGACGAGAAACAAACTTGCAATTTATTTCTCAGGCTGAAGTGTACCTTAACCAGCAAAGGGCGGAAGGTCAATCTCAAGAGCGCTTCCTACAAGGTACAATGTGTGTTTTTGTTGTAATTAAAGTCAATTGAAGAAGAAGGAAGATCGATATCTCTTTGATTTTATAAAATTTAATCTATATCCGAGGAAAACCCAGACTCGATCTCGAGACGAAAATTATCAGCTCGTTATCTTCCAGTCGATGAATTTCTGCAAAGTCAGTTTATTCTTTGTCAGAATTTAGATACTTGGAATATTTCGTGTTAACCAAAGTCCTGCGAGATATGGTTTAGCTTACGTAACTCGATCGATCGATTGATTGATTGAACGAAAATGAATGAAAAATTGTGAAATTTTCTTCAGGTGATCCATTGCACTGGACATGTAGTCGTTACTCCTCGTGATCTTTCGACACCGGCGATTGAGAACGAGGATAACGAGGATGGGGGATCCGAAGGTAACGAAGAAAATGAGGATAACGAAAAAGTGGAAAAAGGATCAGGTGCTTGTCTCGTTATGGTCGGATGTCCTGTTCCACATCCAAGCAACATCGAAGCTCCTCTGGGCCGGTACACTTTCCTTTCGAAACACAGTCTCAACATGAAGTTCACATACGCTGACGAAAAGTGAGCATTTATTTTCAATATTCTTCTTTTTTTATTCAATCCTCAATCTGTAGAGTCTTCGTAATGCTTTTCCTATTGAATAAATTGAATTAAAGAATTTGGTGAGAAATAGCAGTAGCAGAAGCTGCATTCTATGCTCCAGGAATCAATGAATGAAGATGATTGACCAAAAGCTGAAGAATTTCATAAATAATTTCATTTTCAACTCTGAAAATCGTTTTCGTTATAAAGAAAATTTTTTATTTGAATGAATTGAAAAATGTTCGTTCCGTTTAAATATTTTCGCTAATTATTTTTCTAAATTGTGAGTCTGGGTTCGTTTCTCATCCACTTTGTTTATTTATTTATTCATTTGGTTGTTTGTGATTTTTTTCCCAGATTGGCTGAGTATCTAGGATGGGATATCAACGAGTTGGTGGGACAATCAGTTTTCGAGTTTCATCACGCCCTCGACAATTTGCTTCTCGACAAATCGTTCAAATCACGTGAGTTTCTTTTTTCATCTTTAATTATACGTTCTGCTTCGATTTTTATTAGGATTTTTCTTATTCTTTTTGTTTACCATACCATGGCAGAGGTCGTTGAACTGTAGGAATTTCATCGGACGGTATCTAGTTTCTAATTTCTAATTTTGATTTTTTATCGTTGTAACGTTTCGCGTAATTATTTTCCAAGGCAAAAATCGCCGGAGTCGAGTTATATATGTTGGTTTTTCTTTTTTCTTTTTTCTTTTTTTAAAATGCCTTTTCATCAAAGACTGGGCATTTTTTCCCCCATCTATTATAAATATAGTATTTTAAGTACTCGCTATAAACTTGCGGTAGTTTAATGGAAAGAAAAAAAAAGAATACAAAAAAAAAAAAAAACGGTTCAAAGAATTCGTATAAAATTGATGGGGGAAAAAATAAAAAGAATAAAACCAAAATTTTATCTGTCTAATAAACGAGAAGATATAAAAATCGTCGTGTAAAAATGAAAATTCAGAATAAACTGGTATTATAGCTCTATATACATATTTCGAAGAAACAAAACTGCTACGGATGTATAAATTTCACCTAAAAGCTTTTGGCAAATGGGCGGATGATGAAAGGTACTCGATAAAATGAAAACGATTTTATTTCGTGTTCCTGGATTTTATTTTCATTCTTTATTTAACGTTTTTATTCCGATTCACGGTTTAAACTTTTACCGACCGAGTTAGTGATCTACCTTTTTTCTCTCTCTTTCTCTTTTTTTATTATTATCGTTATTGAGGTAGGATAATTTCGTTTCATTTATATTATACATATTGACGGTTTCTCCTTCGTATATAATACGACTGGATTTATTTCTTTCGGTCGAAAATCGACGGAACAATCGAAAAAGCTTGTCATTATTATTGTTAGGTGGTTCCTATTATCGCGGTGCAATCGCAGATACCTTTTTTATGTCTTTTGTATGTCAGGTGATCCTAAAGGGTATACTATGAAAGAAAACGAAACAGAGACAAGATTTTTATCTTCACCTGCTTTTCGCGAATTTATATATCGCCGAAAAATCTAAAAGCCTGCAGTCTTCTTTGGGTTTGAAAATATAAAGAATATTAATATCTTTTCCGGTATTACGTTTGTGTAGAAGATTTTTGAATGCCGTGTTACGGTTTCCGGGATAATCCAGTCTCCATATCCTTTTCCAATCTCTTTTCTTTCATTCGCGGTAAATTTTTCGCACAGAAGCCAAGACGCTTTCGCTTTATCGTTTTTATCGCCAACCCTCGGGTCGCCACCTTTGGTTTTCTTCTTTCTTTCTCTATTTTTCTTTTCCTTTTTCTTTTTTTTTTACCTCTTTTTTCTTTACATTTCCTTTAATTTCGAAAAGGAACAAGAAGAAAAAAAAAACTCCTTTATACTCTTCTTCTCATCTCGGAACCGTACGACTGACTATACGACGGGTGTAATAAAACGAAGGATTCGGGAAACCGCAATTTTCTCGCACCTATCTTCGTTTCAATTCAAAATCGCAATCGGATTTCGTGAATTTTGTTTCTTCTTTTTCACAAAATTCCTCTTAGATCGTATTTACTTTTTGAAAATACTGCAGATTTGCATCAAATAAAAATAAATAAATATCAATCCTTGAGGATGAATCGAGAAAAAGATCTGCGAGCGCTTGTCTTCTCCGGGTTTTTTCATGTCCGGAAAATAGGGATAATATAAATATGTGTTTGTTTCGTCTACGTATATAGGTATAGACGAGACCTTTTCGCCAATGGTGAAAATTAAGTTTTGATTTCCGCAGGACGTCGTAAAATTCAAACGAATCAGATTTTCATCTTGTGGTTTCCTCGTAAACTTGCGAATAAAATATAAAACCAGAAGATAAAAGAAAGAGAGAGAATAAAAAAAAAGATAAAAAAAAAGATATAGAAAGAATGAGGACGTTTGCGAGATTTGGTCGATGACCGCCGCTAGTCTGTATTATTATTATACTCGGCGATTCTCTAACGCTGGAGTAAAATTAAAAAAATAAAAAGAGGAAGGAAAAAAAAATAAAAATTGCCCGTAAATTCAGAACCTCGAGAATAAAAAATGTCCGTGGGTCAAGTTTATCCTCTGCGTATTTTTTTTCTTCCGAGGGATAGCCGCAGATACCGGCGATATTCGTAAGATTTATGATATTATACATACGACGAATGGAAGAAAAAGGGTGAAAATAGGAATATTAGAAATTGAAAAAAAAAGAATATTCCTATTCTTATATGAAAATTGAACTATAACGATGAAAAATTTGCAGTGTTCAGCAAGGGTCAATGCGAGACTGCACCGTATCGTTTTTTGGGTAAAAAGGGCGGCTACGTTTGGGTTGTTACTCAAGCCACTTTGATCCATTGCGCCAAACAGCACAAGCCCTTGTCGGTCGTCTGCGTCAATTACATCATAAGGTAGGACACAACAACAATATCATTCAATTTCGCTTGCCAATCTGCTTTTCAATTTTTTTTTTTTTTTTTTAATCTTCTTTTTTTTCTTGCAATTTTTTTTTCATCTATCACGCATGCGTGTGAGTATAGCGATAAGGAGAATTTAGCAACGTCGATGGAGCTGCATTCCCTCCCTTCCTCCCGTAAAGAAAAAAATTCAAAAATCTAATAATAATAATAATAATAATAATAATAATAATAATAATAATAATGATGATGATGAACAAATGAATAGAAATTCAGCTCGTGTTAAAAGTTGTCGATTTTTTTTTCTAATCTTGTTGAATGTTTATTCTCGTCGAATTTCGTGTGAAAATTTAATAGCTGAAAATTCTTTTAGGGAACTCACAGACGGAGTTTCTTGGCCGTCGTCCATCGTAATTGATTTTTAAATTTAAATGTGTATGAACCCGCGAGTAGTTTGAAATATCTGTATATTTATTTATATATACTTTGGTCTATTCTTTACCACGTGATACGTGGTTTTTACTTTTTCAATCAGATTATACTCTTTCGTACTTTGAGTCGGTTGAATTTGAAATTCGCGTCTTGACTCGTTCTCGTATTCGTCGGTTTTCTCGTTTTTTGAAAATCAGAAATTCTCTCTATTGACGAAAAATATGAAATTAGAATTCCACCCCCCGCCCCTGCTGCCGCAAAAGGTATGTGAAATATTAGAATCTATTCATTCGATCCATAGCATTATAAGATGAAGTGCTACGCAAGTGTTCGAGGATTTATATTTGCCAAGAGAACGAATTAATCATTTGCCTAATTACGACGAACGGTAAGAAAGTATATTTAAATTTTCTCCATCTTGTATGCCCAATTTTCAGATCATCGATTATCGCTTTGCGTATGGTTGATTGTTAGACAATTAATCATCATTTTACTTTTATTCGTAATCAGGTACGACGTACACAGAATTCGGAACGAAAAAACTCGTATCTCGTTTATATGTTTTAAAAAATCATTCGAATATTTTCCTCATGCAAAATGGGAAAAATATCCCATTTTTCTTATCAGTTACTTATATTCGTATTAGAAATCTTTCCAAACGCAGTTCGTATCAGGAGGTAATAAATTTTTATCTGCGTACATTGTAGGTATATAGACGTATCTAGTGAAAATAGCAATAACCTTTGTAAATGTGTCAAAGGCCTGACGAATATATTATACACCGTGTGTTTTACGAGCTTTTTGTACTCGTCCTGCATTCCCGAGGCGTTCGCACGTTTAATGACACTAATTACAAAGCCTTGTTTGTCTCTCCTGTCGCGAATCGCCTTTGCCTGGCTAACTAGCTACGCAAATATACAACTGTTATATGTACAGAACTGGACCATTTTCTGTTGAAAAAAAAAGGAATTCAAAATGAAAAACTTGACTCGTTCGGTTGGTTGATCGATAGTTCAATTGATTAGCAAATACTTGTGTCGTAGAAAAAAAGAAAGAGAAAAGGATGAGGAATAAAGACGTTAAGAAATTTGTCACGATATGAATTTTGACCAGTTCGAAATCAAATAAGGCGCTATATGCGAGTCTCTAAATAGTTGTCACCTGTTGCTAACCGAGTGTTCATGAATCGAATCCTAATTTATTTCGAGTAGGTGTCTAAACGTATAGTTGTATGAATACGTGAATATACTCACGTATACTTCGATAACCGTGTTACACGGTATAGGTACGGAGAGGGTTTCGAATTTCGTCCACCAATGCGAGTTTCATAGTCTTTTATTTTACGTATTGTGTTACGTTTTTATCAAAGTCGACGAAAAGGGAAAAGAAGAAATGAGAATAGGTTTAAAAAAAAAAAAAATCATATATGGGAAACTGGGATTTATAATTCTTATTTTTGATCAAATTTTTCGGTTTTGAATCATTCCACTTCCGGTGCGATCGATAAAGGGAGAAATTCCTATGCCGGGAAGAAAATCGTATTTTTGCGTCAAATGACGACACTGTTTCACGGACCTTGCTCAAGGATCGAGAACCGTTGCGTCACGTAGGTGTGCGCCCGGGCTACAGCCAATGAGATACGAGGATTTACGTTATATAGTCAAACGCTCTATGAGGCGAAAGTTCAGTTCGAATACCGGCGCCGAACCTTGCGGTTCATTCATTTATTATAAGTAATTATTCAATCATTCATTTAATCTGCAATTTGTGGGAATATCTCGACAGAAAATCAACCAATATCTATATTTTTTTTTTTCTTCTTTAATCAAACTCCGTCCACGTCGTGAACAAGGAATTCAATTTCACATATAAGTGAGTATATGTAGTATTCTCGTACAACTACACGTGATGTATTGTATAACTAATTGGGCAATTAATTATCGTTATCGTTGTCTTGTTCATTCGAAAAAACTGCATTTTTTCTTTTTCTTTTAATTCATTCTACCTTTACATATATATATTTCTGTACTAGTTGAAGTATATGGTATAAAATCGAGGGAAGTATATAGGAGACAAAAATGTTGCAACGTGAGTACGTTACGCGAGACTCTGCCGGTGCTGGCAAAGATGAGAGAAAAAGAAAGAAAGAGAAATAAAAAATAAATAAATAAATACCGAGAGGAAGAGGAGAAAAAAGCCAAATTGTCTACCGTTGGTGTAGGATTACAAGAAAGAAAGAGAGAGAAAGAGAGAGAGAGAGAGAGAGAGAGAGAAAGAAAGAAAAGGAAAGGAAAGGAAAGGAAATAAATGCGAGGGTAAAGGGTTTAGTTACTACACTGGCGAATATACCGCCCAACCCTAGTAAGTAAGGCGGCAGTTGCCTATAAATTCAACTTTAGAGGACAGAGAGAATAAGAAGAAGGGTTTGGGAAGGGACCGAACGCGATCTGAAAATTAACCCAGTTGACGATTTGTATCAATTTATTTTCGTCTCTGTACGTCCGATGAGCGGCTAATAGAACCGGAAGTTGGAAATCAGGGAAGATATCCTTCTGTCGATAATTCTTGATATTGATGCAAACTTTTTTCTGTTTTTTGTTCGTCTGTTTTTCAAATTTGGAGACTTTGTTATTCTCGTTCCGACGTGGAGTTTTATTCTTTTATTTGAAATTTCTCGAACTCGCGTTTTCGCTGATCTCTGTCTAGTAGCTAAAGCTCTATAGTTTAATCCTTTATCTTAATACCTGATTTCCCGGGGCTGGCTTACGTCTTTATTGTCGTTCAAGTTTACGAGGCTACCAGGGCCTCTGACTCTGACTCTGACTCTGACTCTGACTCTGACTTTGTCCACTTTTCCATCCCTTCATTCGCAATACGGTAAAAGCTCGGAATGAAAATACGAATAAGACAAAGTAAGAGAAGAGAGAGAGAGAGAGGGAGAATGAAGAACGAGTGCGTTCACACCGAGATAGGAATGATATCAGGCAGGCGCGATCCTACTACTCGGACTTATGTGCCACTATCTCTATCTATACAGCTCCGAGTGGGTATCGATCCTCCTCTCTTTCTCTTTCTCTCTCTCGCTCTCTTCTCCCCTCCGGTACGTTCTTCTCTCCGTCTCTCTCTTAAATGCCGGAATTTATTTCCCGCGAAAGTATACTTATATGTCTGGATATCCTGTACAGTTATGCATAGACAGAAGAGTTTTTTTTTTTTTTTTTGTCGGGAAAACTCGGAAACATTCTTCCGAAAAGTTGTTTTTGCTCCGAAACGGGAGACTATACGGTACGCCTGTCTCGACAAATATGAATAAAAGACTGAAAAAACTAACGTACTATAGATACTTTTATTATAGGATATATAGAACTTTTTTTTTCGTCGGTTGGGCTGCTGCAGAAAATTGTTTTTTTTTTTCTTCAATTTTTCTTCCCTTGTTCCGAAACCAAACCAAAAAGAATGTAGGCGTTTTGGAATAAGTTTTGAAAAATGAAAAAAAAAAAGACCGCGAAAGAAACGGCGCGGTGTGTAGATCGGGAGGGACTGGGTTGGGCGCCAAATCGCGCGGTCTGAATAATTTCCTCTTTTTATATTTCCCTCTCTTGATCTTGTTCTCTTTCTTTTTCTTTTTCTTTTCCTTGTACTATTTAGCCCTCTTTCTCTCTCGCTCCTTCTCCTACAACGCCACTTCCACTTCCACTGCCATCGCGACCGCCCCACCCAGAATCCCATCGTGGCCCTCCGCCCTCCACTCACCCCCTCGTGTCCCGGACTCCCGGAGTCCCGTTCGCGGCTACCGAACGGAACCACTCTCCCTCTCAGTCAGGGGGCGAGAGCTACGCCGGTTCGAACACCTCGTCCGTCCTATTGTCGATCGAATAGACGACTAGAGAGAGGGCGAGAAAATTATTTCATCCGTAATAATACATATATATGTATATAGACCCGGAATTTTAGATTTTCCGAATTTGTTTCTCTCTCCCTCTGTTTTTTTTTTTCGTCTTTCTCTCTTTCTTCATCTTTCCAACTCATCGTGACTTGTCTTCTTATTTACTCACAGTCGCCAGATTCTTCATTCTAATTATTTGATTATTTATTTTGATTGAATTTCATGTAAATATTCACGTGTAACGTTAAGCTGTGAAGAACCTTCGACATTTGGTGAAAATTGTGTAACGTTGTTTTTATTTATTTGATTTTTCTCTCTTTTTTATTCAGTTCGCGATTTTTAATTTTCGTTGATAGAGAAAGAAAGAAAGAAAGAAAGGATTGCAAAAGAAGTAAAAGTAATGATCGAATGGGATATGTATTAGGTGTTCTGCCCTCTCGACGATTTTACACGATGACGCTGAAAAGCTCGTATATACAAACCGAACATAATAATCCAAGGCATACATAGAAGTTATACCTACCCGTGGAATGAGGATAAATGGGGAAAATAAAAAAAAAATAAAAAATAATCAGCCAGTGATCGTAAAGTTTGAACTTTGAAATGAATGAAAATATAAACGTATAGTAGAAGGAAAAGAACGCGGTGCCTGCTTATGATCGTAAATACCACAAGATATCGCTTTACTTATATACAAGGTGAAAAGAAAGATCCCTTCCTCTTCTCTTTCTATCTCTACCTTGTGAAAATGATCAAGAGTAATTCTAATCGATGGCGGAAATGATTTTGGAATGAAAATATAGAGCGAAGAAAGTATAAGGAAGGAAGGCAGTGCGGAAAATTGGAAAGAAATAACATACATCGTCGAGTGATTTGAAGAAGAAGAAACGCGCAATGGCGTCTTACTACCACTCTTCCAATTTACCAAACACAACGATTCTACGTAAGTTCATTGAAATCCCTATACCTTATTTTTTCCAATCTTTATTCAGTCTTTCTTTCGTTTTTACGTAATTTTCGTACTAGGGTGGGAATCGTGCGAATGATTTTTTTTTATATGAGTATTCGCACTCTACTTATGTAATCTCCGGTTTCGGCTAGCCAGAGGAACAAAAAGAAAAAGAGAGAAAGAGAAAGAGAGAGAGAGAGAGAGAGAGAGAGAATAAAGTTTATTTACGTATATTTAGATGTATACATATAGGTATATTCGTGTATTATGTATAGTATATCGCGTGTTTACGTAAGCCAGGGAGGTAAATGACTGTGTCATTCATCCCTGCCCCCCTCATCACCCCCTCTTCTAACCGTTCCTTGAACTTGAAACGAAAACCGAAGTAGAAGAAAAAGAAGAAGAAGAAGAAGATGAAGAAAGTTATTTTCGTTTGCTCTCTATTATAGATACCAGCTACGTCTAGGTATATCATATCGGTTCGCAATGTATCCACTTGGTAATTTATCAAATATTATTTGTTATTACAACATTTTAGCATACCTACAGGTTTCTAACCTGATATAAATCGATCATTTCCAATACATAATAGCCCCCCCTCCCTCTTCCCATTCTCTTCGTTAACGAGATATCCGGTCTATTGGATAGATTCGAGCGACTAATCTGGTCGGAAAGTATATTCCCCTCCCTTATACCCTAACTTCGTAAGGCTGCTGGATTCTAAATCTATTTATTTATTTATTTTATTTTTTTTTCGAAAGTTGAAATTTTACTTCCCTTTACATATTATAATACATAGGTTAGGTTAGGTAGATAGGTCGCGTCGTATCTCCACCATATGACGGATATATCATTATCCTCGACTAATTAGCTCGAGGCAAATTCTCTCTCTCTCGTTGGTTAATTAATTATTTTAACCGCGTACTATCCCATGTTGAAGGGGTTTGAAACGAGCGGATTATACAACTGAGAGGGTATATCCGTTTCCGTTTGTGTCTGTATATATATAGGAGAAGGTATATAGGTATAGGTAGGTATAGTCAGTCCCTTCGTATTTTATCGATCATTTTTCAAACCCGGTTCGATCTATACGAAAGTTATACGTGTTGGGTGTGTCCCCAAGTTTATCACCACTTTTACGATATACTAACAACATTCTATACATCCTCTCATTTTATTCCATTCTATCTTCTTTTGTCATCCTCTATGGGGATATCGATTCCGTACAATAATTTCCCGCCAGATTTATATATGTATACCGTGTCTTATTCTTATTCTTATTCCTATTCTTATTCTTATTCTTATTCTTATTCTTATATTATACGTTTGTTTGTTTGCTTTTCTTCTATTCCGGAATGAAGCCGGATTCAATGCGTATAGTATACGTATGTACGGCAGTCGGGTTGACGTAGGTCAGTGATTTTCGCGCTTGAGTAAATTCCTCGCGATTTATTCTTCATCAATCACTCAACACGAATAGCTCTGGAACGCCTTCGCGACTTTAGCTATACATATACCTATATACAAATGAATCCTTGTTATGCCGTAGAATGACTCGACACTTGATTGATTTTGCGGTTATCGAAATATCTGCGTCCTCGCAATTTATATAGACAAGTTGTCGATTCATGAGAAATGAGAACGAAAGAATGAAAAAATAATACGATTAGTTAATGAAGATCGGACCTGGTTTCTCCATCTTTTTCCTCTTTTTTTTTTTGTTTTTTTCTAAAAATTGTACCACCTATACGCGGCAATGGAAATTTATATATCGGCCAAGGTCATTTTCCCAACCTCATCCTCTTCCTCGAGGAGTTTGAGTTGGAGTCGGAAATTCATCAGCTGACGATGACGGGGGTTTACAACGACGGGGGTGTGTTTCATTCAGAGAGAAGAGAGGCGCGCGTTTCCATTTCCCCCTTCCCCATTTTACTCCGGAATGGTATGGCGAAAGAGGGAGAGTCAGGTTCAAGGATATCCTACTCCTATGCAGGAAACAGGGAATATATAGTATATATAGGAAGGGGTTTGTTTCGCGAAACGTAACGCGCAGACGCGTTTCAGAGGGTAAATTTTCTCCTCCTAGGGATGGAAAAGTGGGGGCGGGCAGGGAGGGAAATTCAGCTCTCTCGTCGTGGTCGATACCCCCTGCAACGACACCAACTGCCCCCCCACGGAATATATCGAAACCGAAACCGAAACCGAAAGCGAAAGCGAAAGCGAAAGTACCTCGCGGATAACGACGAAAGTGAACATTTTCTCACACAACCCCCAACGAGCCAGTTTCTTCTTCTTCTTCTTCTTCTTCGGTGCCTTTTGAAATTGAAAAATGATATACATTTTCAAATGTAGCCCAAAGCTCATGGGTTTCCATCTCAGTAGTTCTAATACGCTATCCAATTTTCCCCCCCATTTGATTTACATGGATGGGATTTTCTGCACTTGGCGGTTGATTTTTTCCCTTTTTATATGATAAAAAGAGTTGAGATTTTTGCAAGGATCTGGTTTTCCGATTATTCCGGATCTATATACAATAATCCATAGATTTGAACATTTTTTGTTGTTGTTTTCTTCAATTTCTTTTCTGCTAGGATTTTATCGATCGATCTACAAGTAGATATGTGTATAAACGAAATTATGTATACGGAGTTGAAAAATATATAGTAAATTGCTGAATGTCTGTTATTATATTCCAGCATCGTGATATATTTTCTGTATACATATATATTATTACGAGAAATCGTTACGTATTTGTGCGGTACGAGTGTTTAGGTGAAGTGATCGTTATTCGCGACCTTTTAGCTTTTAGATAACAACGGCATATATTTGTCGAATTATATATTATGGTTTACTAAACGCGTTACGACAACCGAGATGCAATAATAACGTCGCCCTTGCTTATCGAAAATGTATAGGAAATCTACTTGAAATGGGAGGTTATATCCGTGATTATGCACGATTATAATATCATAATCGTACAACTTTTTTTCAAATTTATATCATACCTATATGTATATATCAATCATGAGTCAAATTTTGACGCGTTTTATCATAGGTATATGTATATGTATTTATACAGTTGAATGATACATACCTACTATATCGTAATAGTTGCTGAATTATACTTATGTACGTACATACATCAACATCTCGCATCCTTATATATGTACATATAAGTGGCATTAAAATTTATAAAACATTTTTCTTAACTGAGTTTGATTAGAAAATCATGCCACTCGTTGTCAGCACAACGTTCATACATACATACATGCACAGTATATGGATGGGCTAATGCGTATATGCGTGAATTACGTATTAGGTATATAGTATGCCAATATAAGATATACGTAAGTCTTGACCCTGCATATAGAATAAGGTGCGGATAATAAATATAGGAATAATTAGATAAGAGAGACATACACCGTCAATTCGATGAAATTTCGTCTGATTGTTGGATTTTTTTTTAAATCAATACCTATACTACTAATTTAACAAACAGCGTTAATATAAACGTGGAGATCATTTCGGTGATATTAAAATTAATATAATAATAATGAATAATAGCAAGAAAGCATATCTACAGTATGTATCGAGTAATTTTCCACAATTGCGAAGAGAAAGATACACACAAAAAAAAAAGTAAAGAATAAAAAATAAAAATGTAATAAAAAGATGAGAAAAGCTTATGTCGCGGAGGATTAGAAACCGGGATTTGGCCGATAAGAATGTAATGATCGTATGAGAGTCACGTACACATGTATATACATATGTGTATACTGCACGTGTATGTATAGTATATTCGGCTGGAAGTCATCATCCTTCTTGCGTATACGTATACATATAATGTATTACGATTGTGTATATAATGTATCACCGATAACTTATAAAGAACGCGTGCTTTTCTCTTATCTCTATGTGATTGCGACAACTGAATCACATATTCTAACCGTGAATATACTATACCTATATACCTACAAGCATCGCGATATTATTAGCATTATATTATACTTGTACGCGAAGGCCGAATCCAATCGTATGATTCAACTTATTCTTCGTTAGATTATGTATCTATAATCTACGGTAGACAATGTTTTTATTTTTTTTTTATTTTTTTTTTGTCATTCATTTTTTATTCACTCTTTTTGGATTCAGAACAAATTTACTATCTCTCTTTCTCTCTCTCTCTCACTCTCTTTATATCTCTATGGCGAACGAAGAAAACGACAGTTGCAAAAATCGTTTCTTTCCCCGTATTCTTTTTCCTTTTATTTTCTCCTTTTTCACGTTTTGGGGTAATTTTTAGAACGCACTTGCTCAGTCGTAATTCAACGCGGATGTACAAATAGCCAACGTAGCGAAAAAGCGAGAGGAATAATGGTAATTGCAGCTCCTTATGCTTTTGGGTCAAGAATTCTAATTAGTTCCTTTTTTTCATTGCAAAAAGCAAACTAAATAGAATTCAAAAAAGAAAAAGAAACAAAATGTCGGGACGATTCGTTGTAGAGTATATATGGTATAATATATTATTATATTCATGTGTGTAGGTATTACATAGAGACTCGAATTAAATGATACATTACACTCAATACTATATACAATAATATATACAATACATGCCTAAATTTATTGCCAAACAAAACAATTGGGGGCAAACGGGCTGGGGTCGTCTTGGTTAAGGATATTGATGGTGCAAATTAGTTGACTTGTATATTTGTAAAACGTACGCCTTATAGTTATGCATATAGCTGCTCCGTATAGCTCGTCTTGTCTTGCCTTGCCTTGCCTTGTCATAATTCTTCGCACTGTGCGGTAACAATTTAAAATCAGAATCAATTGTCGTTTTGCAAGTATAACAATCACATGATGCGTGTTATATTGTCGGTGTACGAGTCGTAAAATTGACGAAAAAATTGTTCTTAAACACCCTGTACCTACTCCCGCGGTGGGCAGTCAATTTTTATTCGCTTCCTACCGAACGGAGCCTGGCGATGGAAGAGGACGAGAAGAAGCAGGAGGCTGGACGTATTTTTAACAAAGTTATTTCCGTTCGTCTTGAGACCCGTTGCAACGAAATTCTTTCTTTCTCTCTCTCTCTATTTCTTGGATTTTTCATCTTGTTATATACAGAGGGGAAGATTGTTACTCTCATATTATGTATAAAATATTATTATCCGTAATTGAGCCCTTCTTTTTTTATATTTTCAAAAAAATTTCAACGACCATTACTGCGGCGGAGACCGAAACTCTGTATCATTCTGACACTATTTGAGGTTAGGGTTCCGCCGAGCGTCGGGGAATTCTTTGGCCCACGCGGCGAGACGATTGATCGATTATCAGGCCCGAAACGATCGCGTCTAATCTTCCGCAATGATAAGAGGAAGAGATAGGAAAAAAAAAAGAAATATATGAATAGATAAAAAAGATTCTTATCTCGCCATTGATCACGCGTTTTGCATAAAGAGAGACAGAGAGAGATACACGGGCACGCACGTTGTCAAATCGTGTGATCGAAGCTAGAATTTGTATAGGTTATGTACCTATGTATACGATATATGTATGTGTCATTTGCACAACATGCATATACATATGCGATATACATATGTATGTATACGTATAGGTACCGTTTGCAATTGCGGCCGGCTTATTGTTAGTCAATTATTATTTAACGAGCTTGAGAAACAGAGAGATGGAGAAACTAATGCAAGAATAACGAGACCTTGGAGGCTTCTCAGCCCACGAAAAGAGATTGTTTCAATTATTCTATGAAACATACCCGTTTTCGAATCATGAATGCATCAATTATCATCGATGCATTAATTATTATCCAATTTTTTCGAATTTTTATTCTTTTTTCTTTATCTTATTATTCTATCATTTTTTTATACTTATTTCCGAAATTTGAATTACGTAAGAACCTCGGTTGACTGGCACGCGTTTACATATTTATACTTGTACATATATACATCTGCGTGTATATATGTAACCGAGATAATACACGCGGCTACCACGTGCGTGTGCGAGTCTCGATCGTATGTTGAAATGGATTAACCCATAACGAGTGCTTTACCATACCTGCTAGATGATACATTGATACATTGCTGGGTGTCCAGTGTATTCATCATTATTAAGATTATCATTATTATTTTATTGTAATTCGCTTCACTATATGCCATCGTCTCGCCTGCAGTTTTTCTCTTCTCGCGTCTGGTATCGGCGACGATGTTACATAAATTTGCCAATTTGCACTTTATGCAATTCGTAATCTTGTTATTCCTATTATATGAAATATCATTTTATCGACACGCGGATATTGAAAATTCCGCTAAAATCATTGTCTTTGTGGCCATATTTGCAAATCAACTCTATGCGACTAACATAATTATAGGATACGTATATCCTTTCCTCTATGTATCCTTATAGTCGCTTATATCATATACACAATACCTCCATAACCAGTTATGCGGCTATAGAGACAAACAAAAAAAAACAAAAAAAAAAAAAGTTGTCGGCGCAATTGTCTCTTCGTCATCTTCTAATTCTTGCTTTGAATTTTGAATTTTATTTATTCTTCTTATGGCGACTATTTCGATCTTTGATTTCTCCTTTGCTATCTACATTTTCAATCCGTGACTGCAACTGCAAGCTTGAATAATCCTAGTTCATCTTACACACATGTTGCATTAGATATGTTTCTTCGTTTTTTATTTTTTGGGAGTAGGTAAAAAATAAGTAAAGAAAAATAAATAAAAATAATATATATTATGATATACGAGGGGGTTTTTTTTAAATCTTGGGCACCTGCAGATTTCGAAAATGTCGAAGACGTGCGTGTAGTAGACCGAAATTAAAGAGAACGTCTCTGTCTATATATCTCTGTATATCTTTTTTCTTTTTTCTTTTTTCTTTTTTCTCTATATTTATTTCTCTCGCGTGATCGCGGAATCATATGATCGGGGGTCTACATACATATACATATATAGGTATGTATGTATGTACATGTATATGTATATGTATATGTATATTGTATACATACTTCCGAGAAACGCGCACGTGACGGGCGTGCTGCGCGCGGATACGAGAGAAACACGATCATCGACCCCTTTTTATGTGTTTCTACACTTATATATACATATATCTACACATCTAAATACTTATATACATATGTACCGAAGACGCGGGTCTACCTGACCACCGGCACGCGGCAAAATTCATCGACTTTTTCCGTTCCATTACATTTTTTTTTCCTCATCTTACAGTTTTGCAAAATTACGCAAATTGAGGAACAAATTAGGAGAAAAAAATCGTCAATTGTACATTTTGGTTAGGTATTCGTTTTTTTTTTGTTTTTTTTTTTTTTGTCTTTCAAGGCAATCCTCGCATGAAAAGGGGAAAAAATGAATCGTTCAAGTATATAAAAAAGAGGAAGAAGAAGGGTGGGTTGTTGGTTCCGTTTCGAGTTTATACGAGACCCGCGGGGTGCGAGATCGAGGAGAACCAGTCTTTCCGGCTTTGAATTTGCTAATATACATACACCCATGTCTGTCTGTCTGTATATGGATTTTTTCTTTTTTTTTTTTTCTTTCATTTCTTGTTTCCTTTTTTTCCATGTCGTCGAGGTTTTTTCTCGCATTGTCTTTTCTCTTTTCTCAACAGTCCGCGTCGACGGTGCGGTTAACGGTCTCACAAGCGTCTGCAACGTCTCGTCTTCGAACTTCCTTCATCTCATATCAAACCAGTTCAGTTCTTACTTTACTATAGCATTACTGCCACACCTCTTGTCTCGACTTTATGCAATATCAGGGTTACAATTGTCCTTCTTCTACACGTGTACATACGTTTATACCTATGTCTATGTATAGTCTTTCAACGGAAGTTCGACATATGCACCTCTTTTCTTATTTCTCTTCTTTTTCTTGTAATTCTGTATTTTTGCATTTGCCGCGTAATAATGTCGGTTTTTTTTCTTTTTCGTATTTTTATTTGCTACGTTATATAGAAAGAATGTTGAGAAGAAGAAAAAAGGATAAAGATATAGAGACCCAAGAGAATTTAAATACGTATGCGAATCTGTGCCAAATATTTGACGTTCGATATCGTCGAGTTATTCGCGCGTGTCTATAACTTGCGTGTACGTTGGTTGGGGATTTTTACTTTTTTCTTCTTTTTCATTTATGTAGAATTGCAATTGTGGCACACAAATTGTTACATCTGTATGTACGTAGAAACGGTGGCGAAAAAATAAGACGGTCTTTAGTTACGATGTCTACGATACTTACATACATACATGGATATATTATAAGATGTTGGTTTATATACGTATATGTACATATATATGCGAATAATTGTATAGATCGATGCGAAACGCGAAACCGTATTTCGAGGCCAAACATCAGGCAGGGGATTATACGTATACAAATAGGTATATATTTATTATTAATTCCGGGGGCTTATGTGTATATTTGTATTTGTTTTTGCTAATTTTATTTTCCTATCGGTAATCGGATCAATCGATGATTTCTTATTATCGGCGATATTCGCGAGGTGTTTACACGTGACTGTACATCGTTTATTTACACCTATATCTTCTATAATCTCGCGTTTCCTTAGATGTTGGGAATTTTTTCTACCTGGCCTTGCCTCACTCTGCGATTGTATTTTTAACCTATAGCGGAGAATAGAGACAGACTGCAGACGACAAACGATTTTGTTTAAATACTCGTTGTTCACCCATCTCACCATAGACGAGAAGGAGTTAATTGTTGTCTGCTCTAGTAGCTTTTCTATGTACATAGATAGATACCGGATACGTATATAATAAATCTTGTCGACATATCGCTCGCCCGGTATACTTACACGCTGTGTACACAATATCCTGTGATAAACGTAGACAAATTCAAATCTTGAGAGAGATAGAGAGATAGAAAATTAATTAGACTATGAAGGGAAAGAACAGAGGGTCCAAATTTCTCCAACTTTTTTTTTCAGCTTCGTACATATCTTTCTTATCTATGTATCTAACAATTACATAACCGTGTACATATGATATACATTTTTCGAGTGGTTGTTGCGACATTCCCTTCTTTATGCTACATACATATCATTATGTATACGTATACTATACTCAATTCCTATCGCTTGACATGTAATTGTTGTTATTGTTATCGTATTATTCAACTAGACAAATGTCCCCCATGGCTTGCTCCAGATTCTAATATGTATAATACTATACCGTAAGGTCCCTCTCGCTTTTTACTATGTATACAGTAGGTAAATGTGTTATGTATACGATGCCCTCGGTGCGAATTCGCTAGGCAAATATATATCGTCCAATTGTCACGAATAAGGCATACAGGCAGGCTTCAATTAATTAATTAATTAATTAATTAACTTGTTTATTTCTTTTTCGTTCTCTCACCCACATGTTATACATACATACTGGAAAATTGAATGGAAATGATTGTCTAACAGTTTTTTCGCTACTTAAGGGGAAACGACAAATAAATCAAGTGCAGAAAAGGTGAGAGAGGATCTCTCTTTCTCTCTCGTTTCTCGAGTTGGCTGCGTTGCGATGTCCCACATTGCAATATACATACATACGTGTGTACATGTATAGTGTATATGTACAGATACTGTTTTCCGTCCTACGGTCTATTTACATTTAGTCGCGTTGCCTTGTATCTCTTCTCTCTCTATCTGTGAATATACGTACGCAAGTAGGTGAATATGTAGTGAATTCATATGTAGTTATACACCTGTACGCGGGGGATAATTCGCGAACGAGTCTATACGTATAACCGAGTTTGCAATTCTTGACTTACTGACTTACTGACTGGACTATATGTATGTACATAACTCGACTGCAGGTTGGTTGGTTGGCTGGGCGACACGTCGTTGTCGTTGTCGTGCGGCAAAAGCCGAGCACACGACACCACGTGATCTAGAGAACGTTAGGCGCTTCTTTCATGAAACCGATGACGTAAGTGTATACATGTTGTATTACCGTTCAATGTGTGCATCCATCTGCGTCAAACGGCCACACTAGGGAACTATCCTCATATGTAATATGCTGTAGGTACCTACTGCTGCTGGTCAATCGGTTCCGTTGCGTAATTGTGTCCCACTGCTGCTAATGCTGCATCATACAATGGCGACAATATCAACCTACTGTCCTTTTTATCAATCCCACCCCCCAAACAATTCATATTATTCTTGTACCTTTCGGGATGAAAGAGATAAGAGGAGAGAAGCTTTAGAAAAATATGGAAAAATTAAAAAAATGTCAGAGAAAAGCTAAAGACGAGGAATATATCCCCCTACTCTACACGGTTCCGTCACCCGGCAGCAGGTTCTGCTCGTGGTATCGCCCCGAGTCTCGACGACGCTGGTATAGCAGCCCGGCGTGGTTGGTTGGTTGGTTGGTTCGTTGGTTGGTTGGTTGGTTGGTTCGTTGGTTCGTTGGTTGGTTAGGCTAGGCTTCGCTTCGTTCTCTGCGGCTGCAGGCGTGCGGGAGAGTAGGTAGGATCGCGGGCGAAAATTCCACGTCGAGTTTAGTCAGACGCGAGGCAAGAAGCAACACCGATCGCCTACTGTAACCGGCCCGGACCCCCCCGACGAGTATCGCGTTATTTTACAACGTCGATTTATTATACCGACGACCCAGTACCAGTGTTATGTGCATACGTACTTACCGGTACATGGACATACATATAACCTGCGCGACATAATTCATTCTATAACACTATACATGTAGTTATTTAAAGAACGTACGTTAATTTTATTCATTTGACATTATTTCAATTCAAATATGTATATACCTTCGGATTAAAATTGCATATCAGTGATTTGACATGTACACTTCAAGTTCCTCTTATATTATTATTATGCCATTGGTATCGTTTCACGTGTGAAGAAATATTTCTTTTTTTTTCCTTCTCTCAACGATAATCTCTACGTATAATTCATGAAATTCATCGAGATCATGCATTCTGTGATTCCGCAGTTACTGTTATTGTTGTTGTTGTAACGTGCCGGTGAAAGAAACTTATACTATATATATACGATACGTTAAGCGATCTGGATAATGAATTCCATGTACTTATCGATAGATAAATTATAAAAAATAACTAAATCACTCTGAATGATTGAATAAATAAATATTCGGCAAATGAATCAAGAATGAAAATTATAAGTGATGTTCGCGAGGTGATAATATATAATAGTGCGAACAAGTTTTATTAGAAAACGTGTACGATGTCTTCTTCTTCATCATCTTCTCTTTCTTCTTTTGTGCATATGCATAAACGTTTGTGTAAATGTTGACGTTAGTAGGTATATATATATATATATATAAATAACACATACATACACGTAAATAGAGAGACGTAGACGTTTTCAATTAACGCTACATGATGTTTGCCGAGTGCATTGTGATAATTATTACAAGTTATAATAACAATATACATATATTCATGCGACGAGAATATCTTTGTTGTAATCTAATCATTTTTTAAATGATTAGCTTTTTTATAATCGAACAAGAGGATCAGGTAGAGGATGTATTGTACATTCATACAGTCAGACATGAGCGTTGATGATGTGAGTCTAATGTCGTACTCTTTTATATATAGATCGTCAAAATCTGTCTATATCGATTATCTATTCGATCGAATTGAAATGAAGACTAAATCGAAGAGAGAGAGAGAGAGGGGAGAAAAGCTATTTTTTTTTTTTATCGGATAAGTTACAGAGACGTAGAACCTCTATACGTCTGGCTGTCTGGCTTTCGCGGCTTTAATTTCACTATCAAGGTCGCGGTCAATGATGATAATGAAAGAAAGAAAAAAGATTGAATTAAAAAAAAAAAAAGTACCTATGAATTAAAAGTAACCGGACACACCTGACCAGTGTGTATTTAATTATGATCATGGCGGGCAATCAAGTTCGTATTTTTATTATAATCAATGCGAATCTTTCAGATATTTCGTTCATTATAGTGGCGATACGACGTTTTCATGGCAAAAGATTCATTTTGCAGACTATTGAGTGTGTTTTTTTTTGTTTTTTTTCCCCATTTTTCTTTTTCTTTTTCTTTTCTTTTCTTTTCTTCATCTTCTTGCCATTCCGTATGTCCTACGCCGTCTGACAAGACAAGACACTTCCGCAATCTACGTGACGCAATTGTGTTACTGTGCCAGACATAATGTAGTGGCCACACCGTAATATTATCGGAAATCGTTCTTCTACTCCTCATTCTACTTTCGATGTTTGTTTTCTTTTTTCTTTTTGCGTTCTCCAATTTTTTTTTTCCGAGGATCCATTGCCATCTTCCACTCTCGATGATCATACATGGAAAACATAAGAGCCTAAAAAGTAAAGTACTCTTGCAATTCTCAAAGGTAGAAAGGTCTGAGTTTCGTTTTTTTGCGTGGTTCCATTGGAAAGCTTTTGGCAAAAAGAAAATATCGAAAAACAAAAATAAAACAAATTATACGCCCTTTTGCCATTTGAATCGAATTTTTCTTCACTTACGCCCTTTTTTCATCAGTTGCACGCGATATGTTTACACGTATATAGGTATATACCTGTAGTACTTATATGTATATATATATTGGCGGATTCTATCGGCTAGTTATTATCTCAAGTACCTATATTTATACATACAACGTATATAAGTACGACTTGCTCGGTTATCGGTCAGACGATTTTTTTTTTTTACTCTTTTTTTTTCTTTTTTTCCTTTTCTCGCCCATATACAAGCCCGAGGCGTTCTTAGTTAGTGCCTTTTCTCTCTTTATTTCTCTATTTTTTTTTTTTTTTTTCTATTTTTGCATTTTTTTTCCTATTTTTTTTATTACGTAATAACGAATTTGAGTCCGTTGAACTCTTCGCAGACCGATAACCACGATCGCGAAACTGAATCGGCCTATTCAAACGAACCTATTCCGTACACGCGAACGCTCGTATAATATACATTTTTTCTCTTTCATTCTTTTATTTTCATAACTATGTACTTATTTTTAATTTAATTTTATTTTTTAATTTTTTATCGTTACTGTTATCGGCGTAGAACGATTTCATTACTTGATTTAACCGTTGTTTTATCTATTCTTTGTAATAACCCATCAAACGCTCTTCATATCTTCCAGACAAGCTAATGGAACGGAAATTTGAAAAACGACGATTCAAGAACGCGACATGAAAATGAAAAAAACCTTCTCTTTCTCTCTTTCTCTCTTTCTTTTTCTAATGTTTTCGTTTGACAATTTCATACCTGGCGCCACAATGTTAAATTGAGCTAATGAGCAATTCCGTGATATTATAGTTGTATGTTTAGGTAGCTAGCCTTTCTCATACATGTCAGCTGAGTGTAAGTCGGGTTGCGTCGCGACGCTCGTTTGACCTTATCATCATCGTGTATTCTCTATTCGATGTTTATTTTAGATCGTTTGAGAATTTCTCCGACTTCTTCTTTTTCTTCTTCTTTTTCTTCTTCTACGTGATCGCAGCTACCTGTCTCGAATCATCGATACTCATTTATCTGATAAATTAGCTTTTTTTTGTTCTTCTTTTCTGTCTAGTCGGTTTTGAAATTTGCACATGTAGGTATTATATACGCATACCTGCAGGGTAGAGAAGATACCTAGCTTGACCACCACGTGCGCTGTGGCTATCTTTATTGCGTAAGTCCGAATACCTATACACGTGTATGTATGTATATATGTGTGTAACAACGAAGACCAGCCAGCCCACGGCCATCGCTTTATTTTTAGATACACCCGTTACATATTTAACCTGCCCCAACTTCTTCTTCTTCTTCTTCTTCTTCTTCTTCTTCTTATTATTCTCATTTTTGTTCTTATTTTTGTTCTAATTTGTTGATTTGGTCAATCGCGTGGAAGTAGATACTTTTTTGAAATTTATTCATCGATTCATTCATTTATTGTGTTTTCACGGGAAAACTTGAATTTTCCAACTCGCTTGATTATTATTGATGATAATTAGGAGGAGAGGGGAGGGTCGGATGTTGAGTGAGTCGGTTAATTAGTCAATGCCGTATGTATATACGTTTGCGTATTTACGAATGACGTTATTAATTTGTTGTAACGCACGAGGGATACATATACATGCATATGATAACGTTGCGTAACTTGTTGATTGTTGTATATTGTAGACGTATACGCGAAATATTGAAATCTTTATCATTCCGAGGCATCAGGATCTTGAGAATTTATTTATTTCCTATTTCTATGTACAGCGGAGGTATTTTCATCTTTTCGTCGGCTTTTTCTTCTTACTTTTCTTGATGGAAAAATAGGAAATATGACAGCCAGATAACGAGATACCGTACAGTTTATACATACATATATATATATATATATATATATATATATATTTATAAGCAATAAATCGTTACGTAAAACCGACAGCTCTGGGGGATCTAGTCATAAAGATAAACCCTCCGTTCGTAATGATAAAGCCTCAAGTTTAGACGCAACGTTTGTTTGTTTGTTTGTTTGTTTGTTTGTTTGTTATCCCTGCAAGGAAATAGCGAGCGTGAGAAAAGAAGAAAAAAAAATCGGTCTTGTGTCTTGTGTAATACGTCTTTTTAACTTTCATCTTTTTGTTCTTTTTCTCGACGGAAAAATCAGCTGAGGTTGTAAAATTCTATTTGATCAATTTGCCGACGTGATCGGGCGATAGATGGATAATCGTCGCATCTGATGTACATGTACATGCAAACAATAAGCTTGTATATAGATTTTTTTCAATACGCCAAAACGATCGTATTTCATTGATCTGATTCGATGCAATAATTTCTTGACGTTATCGCAGCTTGTCGGCGTATACGTACTATAGAAATATTTGATCAATCGATCGGCAAATATATATACATATATATAACCGATTTTATAACTCGCGTTTTTTATTCCTCTATATACTTGTTCTTTATTCTTATATTCTTATAACTTTTCGTTTGTTTGTTTATCTTCTTTTTTTACGTTTTACGTAATTTTTGAACCGTAGCCAAATTCGTATAACCATCCTACATACCTACCTTCCTACCTACCTACTTAAATACCAAAATATTTAACCATCTTCTCGAAAACCAGGCGCGACTTTTTTTTCGCCCTAACGATTCAATCATCGCGAATGTATGTCGTCTAGATATTGTAGAATGAAAATGAAAAGGCGTGGAAAAGGAAAAAAGTTGGAAAAAAAAGATAGAAATTAATGAATAACAGATAATCGCCGATATAATGATTCGGTATTTAGATGAAGTTATCTTTTCCCTTCCATGTATATTGTATATATGTACATATACCTATAGTATATACAAGAGAACACGTGTATACATCTCGCAGAGACACATCCAGGCTATACAACTCGGAGTTTATTTTTTCTGAACATTTTTCCTGACCTAGCACAAATACCGTAATAGATATAGGTATATATGTATAGGCGCCTTTTTTTTCTTCTTTCTTTTCTTTCCTTTTTCTCGAACGAACCACTTCTCAGGTTTATCTCTTTCACGTTTATCTATATTAATCTATCTCTGTCCTTCGCACCTCGTAGAGTTGTAAATTAGACACGTGGTTTATGGTTTGTCGCGGTGATTTTTATAACAGAGAAATTTCTTACCCTCGAGTAGGTATAGTAGGGTATATATCAATGGATTCAGGATAGGCTTCAGTCGTAGTTGAGAGAACGGCTTGGCAACCCGTATACACGTCATATATATATATATATATATACACACACACTCCGATAGTGTATTAATTTTTATTTATATCTCCGTCCACATATATATTTACCTACATACAACTATTGCCAATATGTACGCAGAGTATTGTCAATGCCGACATCGGTCAGCTGCAGTTCAGACTTTGATACGTGAATATAATTATGTATATCGATCATGCGTTGACGAATTGTCTAATAAACGAATAGAAAATCAAACAAAATGTGCAAAATAATAACGAGATTGTTGTTAATCGTTGCGATTATATATTAAGCATAACGTATGCAATGATATCTATAATATATCAGCTCAGCGCGCAACAAGTTGTCCTCTTTGGCACGATCGCAAATATATACATATATGTATACATGTATAGTACATATTATGTGCTATGGGTGCATCTCTCGTATGTACTATATAGAGCAATTATCAACCGACAACGTTGCTATATAACGCATTCGCACTTGGACGGTAATTGCGACGATTTGTTTCTCGGGTCACACGTATCGTGGGTGTTGCAAATTATTATTACTTTCTGTTCGCACCTTTGTAATTATCCTTGATTGTTAATCGCTTATCGATAGATTCAAGGTATTTCATCCAATTTCTGAGATCGCATATATCGAAAAGAAAGAAAGAAAGAAAGTAAGAAAGAAAGAAAGAAAGAAAGAAAGAAAGGAAGAGAATAAAAATAGGTTCTTAGATAACGAGCCATGAGGTTCACTCTAACGAACGTGGAGGTCTGATATTTATATACGTATCGTATGTTGTGCTAAATTTATTTTCGAGACTGAGATATGGAGTCCGAGGTTCCCTATTCTGTCGACGTCGTAATACATATTATAATGTCGTAGTTTTCGCAATGCGCGTGTAGAACGTCGCCTGGCGGAAACAATCTAGAAATGGTGGTTTTTTTCTATTCTGTTACAGTGGAATCGAGTGCGAAAATGAAGTTTACAGCACTCGTCAGCTGGAGGCACGCTCCGTAGATGTTAAATCTGCGGACAATATACTCCTTAAAGATCCTCCCGTATCTGTAATCGCTAAAGTGGCGATATTGAAGAATAATAATAAGAAAAAGAAGGAAGAGATCGAGTTTGCGAACGAGGAAATTCAACAGGACGAACCATCGTCATTATCATCATTATCTGCCGAAAGAAAAAATAACGAGATATTCATTCCTCTGCCGATACTGGAAAGACCGAGACCTCTTTCCGTCACCGCGTCTCTATTCCGTACGCACGAAAAACCGCAGAGGGAAGTATTCGCTTCTAAGAAATCACTCGATCATCAGAAAGAAGTTCTGTTCAACAAGCCGTTGTCGAATACCGGCAAATTATTCGATAGGAAAAATTCTAAAAAGGAAAATCTGCCGGTCGTGGCCAATTCTTCTCAACTGGCCCTTAATCAAACGGAACATTTATTCCAGGTAATGTATTTGAATAAATTGCGCCGACATATGATCGGTCGTGCTTTTTTCGATCGACATTTTTTTTTTTTTTATCACGAATTTTTTCAACAGGGTAAACCCATAAAGTACTTGAATAGCGAAGTACAACGCGCTAGACCTCAGGTCGTTACTAGAAGCTTGTTCGCACCGGCTCCACAAATTCAAGAACCACCGAGCAGACCTCCACCACAAACTGCCACTGCGAGCATTTTCGCACCTCGCACTGAGGACATGAACAAAGGCTTTCTCACATTCAGCGAAGACCAGCCTGGCCTCACGAGTAAGTTCATTCATTCATTCATTCATTCATTTTATTCATTCATTCGTTAGTCGATCGGATTTTTTCATCAAAGATATTAAACCGACTGTGCAAATTGCTAGAAATCGCGGATTGCATCATGGCTCGCTAATACGCGAATCCGCATGTTTCCGGTTGAGCTTTTAAGCCTTTCGCGTGGGTGTTGATATTTTTTGGTGTGTAATTTTCCACTCCTTTATACGTTTGCCAGTTCGGAGTCAGATCAGAGAGATAGAAAGACCGGTATCTCTTGGCAAGATTTATACCCATCGTATACTCGTGATCGTGTGATTAGATGCGACGATTATTCCACATCTGACAATGTATCCAAATGATATCATCTGATCTGATCTTGCTCTCGTTACTCTATATACCCGCGTAACGTATGTAACGCGTTACGAGATGAGTTTAACCCACGTTTCTATATACTATTCATTCAGAGGAACGTTCGTTATCCAACGTTATCGCATCACTCCGATGCCCTTTTATACTCCCTCTCTCTATTTCTCACTCGGAGGCAGCCTCGATAGATCAGGGACCGTGTAAAAATGTACGAGATACGAAGAGAGAAGCAGCAGGAGATGCGATATAACCGTGACGTAGGGTGTTATTATCGTGAATTAGAGCCAAGGACGGTGATCCGAACCCGTAGGGTGATTGTCTGACTGATCGACTGACTCTGAGACTCTAAAATGCAACTTGATGGGTTTTTATCAACCACATCTGACTGGATCAGTCACTTTCGACCCTGACATTCATCCCCGTTAAATAATGGTGACAGAAAACTAATAAAAACCAGACAATTTTCAAGTCAACCCAGTTACTAGAATTGAGCCACTGGTCTCAAACAACGAGGACACGGATCGCAAGCTCAGGAATTCGTTTCGCAACAGTTCAAGTTCCTCATCACATCATCACAGTCTTATTTAAGTCTCTGCAGCCGGTGTTACAAAACCTCGATGTATTATAGTTGGACTTTTTGTATACGATTTTTGTACATCTTCACTAATTTTTCTTTCTTCCTTACTTTCTTTTCTAGTGTTGAAGGATGAGCCGGAGGATTTGACACATTTAGCACCTACACCAGGCGACGTTTGCGTCCCACTTGAAGATACTCCGTTCCTATCCGATATGCTCGATGATTTCATACTCGAAAATGACAATTATTGTCCTCTGCTCAGCCCTGGTTTACCAAACGAACTACGTGCTTCGGAACTCGGCGATTCTCTCAAAGATTCCGATCTTGAAGAATCCCTGAGGAATAGCGAAATCGGCGATTCTTTGGCAGACAGTGATCCGTTCATGTACAGAGACTCTCCAAGCTCTTGTAGCGGCAGTCCTAATTTACTTTCTCCAGCTCTTAGCAAGGTTTGTTCAAAGATCTTTTCAGTTCTAGTTTATTGTCTGATTTATAAAGCATGCAGGTTTCATGTAGGACATTTTTTAAATCTTTATTTCAGAGCCCGGGGAGCATAGACTCTTTACGTAGTCCTAGCGGAAGTGGGGGCGGATTGTCAGAGGACGAAATGTTGATGTTGAGCATCGGCGACGTCCTGGCTGACGAAGAACTCGCCTTAAGAGCACCTTACATACCGATGTCAGATCAGGACGAAACTCTCCAATTGTTTATCAGCAATGACATGGTCATGTGGCCTCAACCGCCAGACAAGAAGTCCAAGTGGTAAGTGCCATTCGATTTTTGGATTTTAGTTGCATTTTCAAAGATAGAAAATTGTTGAATATTTCACGATACTATCGTATGTAATTACAGGTCGAACGAGATTAACGAGAATTCCGAATCGTCCAATGTTGGATCGAGTCTTGAACAACTTTTGAGAAACAATTCTGGGAATGTTAAAAAGTGCAACGATCACGGCGGTGGACTCGTCGATCCAACGGACGCCCTTGGGAGTATTTACAAAAATAGTGAGAGCTCTTGATTTGATTAGTATTTAGAATCTCAATGATTGTTTTCGTCAATTCTTATTCGGCATTTTTTATTCCAGATGTAAAAGAGGAGAACACAAGTTGGCTGTCGAAGTCCGATCGTACTCAGAAACGAGTACATTGCAGCACTAACAGTTCGTTGTCTAGTTTTGACAACGATAGCAAAAGACTAAAGTGCAGCAGCGATCGAATCGAAGTGATCGGTTGTTGCGACGGTTCCGACGTTATAGGAAATTCAAACTTGAATAACATTAATAGTAATAACAACCACAACCACAACAACAACAACAACAACAACAACAACAACAATAATAAAGGAAACTTTACGACGAGAGGTGGAAATCCGAACGTTAACGTTAACCTGAACTTATCGTCGACATCTTCGTCACGAAATCCGGGCAGTCAACTTCTTCAACAATTAATGTCCCAACAATCGCCGAATAAAAATCGTGGCGATCAGAGTAATGGAAGGACCGATGGCGGTGATGGATGTGGAAATTTAAATGTCAACGACGTCAGCTGCCGGTCAAACGACGCCGTTTCTCATATCCTTCAACAACAACAGCAACAACAACAGCAGCAGCAACAACAACAACGACAACATAATAACAACCAGCAGCAACAGTCCAACAGCGTTTTGATGAACCTTTTAGTATCCGGATGCGACGTAAGAGCCGGTTACATATGTTTAACTAAACAAAAACCTTCCAAGAGCATCGCGAGTCAATGATTATCATTATCATCATCAGCATCATCATCTTCATCTTCATCATCGTCATTATGATTATTATTATTATAAATATCACGTTGATCTTTTTTTTTTTTTTTTGTTTTTTTAATAATAATAATACATACGACGCTAATTTATATATACACATTTATGTATATGTATATATATACATTTACCATTTCGCGATGCATTTTTTTTTCTCCCTTCTGTTTCTTTTTTTTTTTTTCTCTTTTGATTTTTTTTTTTCTAGCGTTTTCGGCTATCCGTCTATCTATCTGTCCGTCTGTCTGTATATATGGCTTGTCTATTCGTCCGTATGTCTCTGTCTGTTAGAAATCATTCCATGGGAATTATTTATTTATTTATTTTTGATTTTCATTCTATTTCTTTGTTGTTTTTTTTTTCCTCTTTTTCTTTTACTTCTTCTTTTTCTTTTTCTTCTTCTTCTTCTTCTTCGTCCTTTCGTATATATTATATTTCTTGTATACCCTCTGTATGTTTTGGCGCCATATGAAAAAAAAGCTGAACATGCAAGTGTTGATTTTTTTTTTTCTCTTTTCTTTTCTCTTCTAGGGAAGAGTATGTAAATATTGTATTGTTGGTTCATAGTTATTCTCTCTCTCGATTCAGAGGATTGCTTAGGTATGTATATTACATTCTGTGGAGAAGCAGAAAGTGAAAAAACAGAACAAAATACTGATTGAATAAAAAATGAGATAAAAGAAACTGTTAGAAATATAGAAAAGAAAGAAAGTGACCTTGTTGGAGGTGATGGGGTAGAAACAAAAAAAAACCAAGAAAATTCAACTAATCGATTATATTAACAATTGTATTTTCATCAACGAGTGTTATGAATTTGTGTTTCTATTTTGTTTTATTTTATTGTTTTCACCTTTTTCGAATTTTCGAACGTCCAGAGTTGAATATATATTCAACACGTGTTATGTATTATGTAATAGATAGCAGGGAGAAGCGACTGTGCATTTATATTCCCTTACACATAGATCGTGATTCTTGATTCTTTCTTTATTATTATTTTTTTTACTCTCTGTCTTTTGGTCCGAGCTAAATTGTTGGTTTTGTTTTTTTTCCCCCTTGTTGTTTGCTAACGATTGTTAGACGGCAAGGGTTTGGTGCTATAATAAAATTGATTATTGATTATTCAATTGTACTTACCTGAGATTTATATTTAAAGATATACGATTTTATCGAAACGAAAAGTGAAAAGTTGGTATATTCATAATGAATGAATGAATAAATAAATGGATGAATGAATGAATGAATGAATGAATGTTAGCAAAGTGAAGCGGAGAAGGGGAATTAGAGAAAGAAGAAGAAGGTATTGCTCTGTTAAGTTTGAATTTTATTAACGTTCGGGAATATGTACGCGTGCGTATATAATGTGTATGTATGATTATAGTATTAGGTATTAGTTTGTCAAATGAATTAGTTTCACAACTTTCGCTCATCATTGTATAAGTTCCATTTTCGCAAAGATTTTCACACATCGCTTGTAAATATCATTTTATCTTCTCGTTATCCTTTTCTTCTTATTTTTGGTTTTTCTTATAGTTTACAAATCGCGCAATTGAAAGAAAAATAAAAAAATATATGTATACATTAGAATAGATTAACAAAAAAAAAAAAAGAAGCCTAGACAGAAAAGTGCAAAAGTCAAGTTTAGATTACTAAGATTTAGATTATATCAATTCAAGTTATTGAATTTTTAACTGATATTGAATTTAGGATTACAACGGTTCACATAGGATCCTACTCCTATTAGACTATTTCAAGCTAGGAGTAGATAAATAAATAAATAAATAAATGGATAAATATAGAATGAAAGGAATTAATTATTGTATATTATGTTATAATATATTATAAGTATAAGTATAAGTTATTTAATAAACGTGAGGCGCCCTTAGCGTGGCATAGGCCGGAATGACTGCTAGTGTTTAGGATGCGATCTGAATTGTACATACATACACAACATACATACATACATACATACATACATACATACATACATAAATTATATACATCAAATCAATTACAAAATTGTTTTTTCATTTTCTTATATCTCTCTCTCTCTCTCTCTCTCTCTCTCTCTCTCTCTCTTGTACTTTTTTTCTCTTTTTTTCTCTTTCTTCTTCAGCAAAAACCATAAAATACCAATAACCACATTTTATTTGTAATCAGAATCATAGCTATACTACTCTACCACTATTAATAACAACAATAATAATGATACCTAATGATAATTCACAGCCGTAGTTACATGTTGGTTCAGAGACGTAGCTTCAATTATACATATAACTCTACAGTCTATAAAATATACATTTTAAAGAATAACGAAAATTCCGAACTTCTTTAAATTTATCATTTTTTCTTTTGATTCCTTATTTTCTTTTTCCTTTTTTCATTTTTCTTTTGGCAGGAGGGGAAAAAACATACACGTATTTACTCGCTCGCTCGCTCGCTCGTTCGTTCGTTCGCGCTGCTGCGAATGAATTTAAAAATTATATATATACTATACGTTCATATAGGTATGTGTATTATGTATTGTGAAATGCAAACGGTTTGAAACTGGATAAAATTAATGTACGAAAAGTCGTAGGGAGGGAAAAAAAAAAGAAATTCGAATCCAATTGAAAAATAAAAGTAAAAGTCAAAGTGGCAGTATGATATGATGTACATGTATTATGTATACGTATAAAATGAAATATATTATAATTCGTTGATTAGAAAGAAAAATTTGAAGAAAAACGAAAGACAAGCAGCGTCGTTGTTGTTGTTTTGAAATTTTTATTGAAACGATACTTATCTCGTTTTCATGTTGTTTTCTTCTGTTTCTAGTAGAAAAATTCGAGATTAAAATTGTTTATAAATATGTATATGTATAGATAGAGCGAGATACGTAATATATTAGAATATTATATGAAAAAAAAAAGAAAAAAAGAACAGATTATAAAAAAGAAATACCTATATGTATACACACAGATGATATATTATATGTATAGATCTATATGACTGTATAATTTATTTTCAGATGAATAATGATAATAATGATAATAATGTCAATAATTTGTAACGAATATTTAATAATGAAAGAAATGAAAGGAACATTTTTTGAAAGAAAAAAGAAACGACTATTGAAAAGTTTTTAAAACAATGGATATAAAAAAAAAACATAATTTTTAATATTATTATATTATATTATATTATATATGAAAATTTCATTCGGCCGCCAGATCGACACGCCATCCGCTCTCTAACCGTTATTATGTTGTGTAAATATATATGATATATTGAAGCGAGTATAATTGTTGTTAAATATATATTAAGGAGAAATATATATATATTGAAAAATGATAACCAGTAGATCGTTTTACTTCTTGTTTCTGTGCGTGTGCCTATAAGAACGTGTGTCTTTCACGTGTCTATTTATTATTCGTTCAATATCCTTTTTCCCCTTTTCCCATTATTCCTATAGAAATTTTATCCGACCAATTCTTAATTCTTTCATTCGTTAATACAATCGAGTAGGTATTGATTTATCGTCGGTATCAAGTTGACGAAATTCAATTCAGAATAACATTTTTCGAAGATTCATTCCAACAAAGTTGTATTTCACATCGCGCTCATTTGAAGCTTGAAAATAATTTAATATATCTATTCAATTCATTCAATTTTCAGAAATCATACGTAAAGATTTCAAGATCAGATTACGATCAGTGAATTTCGAGTCCGATTCTCCTGGTCATTTATAGAAAAAAAATTTTAGAAAAAAACCATGCGGAAATGAGTTAATTAGTTTTGCTCAAAGCTTTGATATTAATTCGATTGAACACGCGATACGCACGTGATTAGAATAAATTTAGGTATACCAAGGGAAAAGCCGTTGCAAAGTACATACATACCAAAATATCTTGTCGTTACGGCTTTGTGCAGGCCGATATTTGACTTTAATTGAAAGGCTGAACTATCCAGTAACAACTAACGAAATATCTGTCTAATTTGGTTTTTAATATTTGCCATTTCATTCGCATTTCCGGGTCTCGGGGCTTCGGCACGATGGGATGCTGTAATCTGCGTCTGCGCGTACGAATCTATAAATCGAGGTGATCTTGCAAAGACAAATTGACTGGTAGTAAATACTTTTGATTTTGATCGATAGAATGAATAGAATTAATAGAATGATCGATCGGAGTCGATTAGCCGTATACAGAAGTGAATTACAACTTGTAATCGTTCGTGTAATCCACGCGTCATTTGGTCGGCCGTTTTTTCTTTTTTTTTAATCCCCAAAAGCCCTGGTTTCCTTCATCCCCGAGGACAATCCTGAATCGAAAAATAATTGGCACGTTGTAAAAGACACCGTGGCACACGGTCCATTCATTTCTTTCGTAATTTAGTCGACTCGATATGCTCTGGAAGGTTTTTATCGGCTATTAATTTAGATTTTGTGGCAATTTTCCGGTTAATCAAATGTCTGCTTCGTCATTTTTTTTTCAGGGAGTTATCGATCCCCGCAACATACCGCCCTTATCCCAACTCAAGATATCGCCCCTGAGCGTTGATCTGGACCATCAAACGGTACCCCGATTGGTGTCAGACGTCGCCCTGCAACACCTGAGCCCTGACACCCGGAACGAGCTGGTCAATTCTCTTCCAACAACGACGAACGATAAGCTCAATTCACCGCAGGACCTCGAGCCCATGGATTTCGAAAATTTTGGATTCGACGTCAGCCCCCTCAGCTTTGAGCTCCTTCAGGGGTCAGACCTGCTCAAGATTCCGACTAATAATATCGTCTAGAAATTTGGAATACAATTTTCGTCCCCATATGTTTGACGAAATTCAGGGATTTCGGTTTTTCCTTATTTTCTTTTTTGTTTCGTTTTCGTATATTTCTTTCACTGTTAACATCAATTAACAAACCCATTTCTTCTCTCTCTCTCCTTGTTTTACACGAGATTCTTATAATCTTATCATCTGCAACGAGTGGATCAACAATCAATCGCAAATATGTAATTAAATATTAGATACATTAGTTATGATAATTGTTGGTGATGTGCGAAACGAGGCGACTCGCGATGAGCTGCTTCTCCCCGTGGTGGATGAATTTTTGTCATTCATTAATATGAAACGGAATTCAAGTCCAGACGACGAGGATCAGTCCCGCGAGTCGGCTAGTTCAAATATATTTTATACCAGCGACGTGTGAAGGATAGTTTTATTTTATCATTTAGAAAGTAAGAATTTTAATCGTCGAGTTTTATAAATGATGATTATACAAGTTGGATTGTAACAGCACGACTTATTCTTTATGTATTTAAACAAAGAAGTAAGAGAAAATCTTTTGGAAATATTTCTCAGCATTGATTCTGATGAGAGATTTACCGCCCACAGGGCGAAAAAGATCGTTGAGAAACTTTTCGTCTATTGAATAACGCTGAAAAAAAGATCACTGAAATATATGATACGTTTGTACGTATAATTCGTGTGAAATAAATTCGAAGGACGTTATTCAGGAAGAATATTAGCTATATACTTTTAACGAAAGTAATGGAACTTAGTTATTAAGACAGATCTGTACATCTTATTATATTATAAACACATCATACACGGAAGTAGCCTCCATCATACATACGTATGAAATACACCCATAAGTAGACTGGCATTGTTCAAAGAACCTGTAGCAATGAGAAGAAGAGCCATTTGGTTGAACTGTGGATCGTGTTCTATAAAGTGAATTGCTGGAAAGTTACTCGCGAAAGCATTAGTCGCATTTTTATCCGTTCGGATACTCGATACTCATATTCGGCAAAAGCAGACTATCGTAGACGGAATTGATTTCATTTTTACTCGCAACTCCATTGCTCTTATTCAGACGATTGCCGATCGAGTGATCCTCATTACGGTAATGATTTTAGGAAAATGAAGTGAGGCAATGAGGAGAGACGGTTGGGGCCCGACTATTGGGCAATCGAGAAATGATCACTCGGTCAGTTTATTTGGAAAGCAAACACTTGGGACGAAACTGTTAAAGATTATTGACTCTTGTATGTATATGTATATTCCATATGAATTATTATATTAGGTGACAAAAATATGAACTTATGAATTTTAACATATGTATAGTATCAACATGTTGTACGAATACATTGATATACAAATACGCATGTAATGTCGTAACACGATTATGAGAATAAATGCCAGATGAAGAAGATTTCTGACGAGAGTTTTCACTGTTTATTAACCAGAATATCTAAGGGAAGAAAAGAGGACATCACGGCTGATCAGCAAAGAGATTGACTTTTGATGCGAATATTGTGCCTTATTACAGGCTATCTCGATCGCATGCTGACGAGCAGGTTGCCTACAGCAGAAGGATAAGGTAGGAACGAGAGGGTCGGATCTTCATGAATTGGAAACTTCAAAAGGTAAATCAATCGTAAAAGTAAGAAGAAAGAAAGAAATACTCTGTCAGAGGTAATTTCTGAACGTGAATTAGAAAAAGAAACCGATGGGAGGCACGCCCTTCCCATTTTTTAAACCGAAAAAATATTTTGTCGAGAATCTCATGATCGTAATCATATTCCAATGGGACGTTGCGCGCGGTTTCCGGAAACGTGTGTCATTCCTCGATTCGGAAGCCTCCTGCAATTTTACCAAAAAAAACGACAGGAGAGAAAAGTGGAAAAATAATAAAAAGTAAATCGACGATTGAAAGTCGTAGGAATTTTTTATTTCAATTCGTCTTGCAGATTCTGAAAGCGTAGGTCCCGCAGATTCCAAATATAACAATCATTCCCACGTTCCGAATATTTCGGAGATTTTCAGATTTCTGAAAAAAAGGAAAGGGGTACCCCTTCTCATTTTTTTGGGCGCATTTTTTTTGTCGAGAAACGGATAATCAGAATGATATTCTTCATGAAAATGACCCGCTGATTCCGAATATGTGTGCCATTCCTCGATTCCGACGCCTCCTGCGATTTTACCTATAAAAAACGAGAAAAAAAAAAGTGGAAAAAAAATGAAAAGTAAATCGTCGATTAAAAATCGTAGGAATTTTTGATTTCAAATCGGTTTGCAGTTTCTGAAAGTGTAGGTTCCACAGATTCGAACAATAGGTATCATTCCTGCCTTCCGAATATTTCGGAAAATTTCAGATTTTTGAAAAAAAGGAAAGGGGTACCCCTTCTCATTTTTTTGGGCGAAAAATTTTTTTGTCGAGAATCGGATAATCTCAATGATATTCTCAATGGAAATGACCTGCTGATTCCAAATATGACTGCCGTTTCTCGATTCCGACGCCTCCTGCGATTTTACCTATAAAAAACGAGAGAGAAAAAAAGTGAAAAAAAAAATGAAAAGTAAATCGTCGATTGAAAATCGTAGGAATTTTTTATTTCAAATCGGTTTGCAGTTTCTGAAAGTGTAGGTTCCACAGATTCGAACAATAGGTATCATTCCTGCCTTCCGAATATTTCGAAAAATTTCAGATTTTTGAAAAAAAGGAAAGGGGTACCCCTTCTCATTTTTTTGGGCGAAAAAATTTTTTGTCGAGAATCGGATAATCTCAATGATATTCTCAATGGAAATGACCTGCTGATTCCAAATATGACTGCCGTTTCTCGATTCCGACGCCTCCTGCGATTTTACGTATAAAAAACGAGAGAAAAAAAAAGTGGAAAATAAATGAAAAGTAAATCGTCGATTAAAAATCGTAGGAATTTTTTATTTCAAATCGGTTTGCAGTTTCTGAAAGTGTAGGTTCCACAGATTCGAACAATAGGTATCATTCCTGCCTTCCGAATATTTCGGAAAATTTCAGATTTTTGAAAAAAAGGACAGGGGTACCCCTTCTCATTTTTTTGGGCGAAAAAATTTTTTGTCGAGAATCGGATAATCTCAATGATATTCTCAATGGAAATGACCTGCTGATTCCAAATATGACTGCCGTTTCTTGATTCCGACGCCTCCTGCGATTTTACGTATAAAAAACGAGAGAAAAAAAAAGTGGAAAATAAATGAAAAGTAAATCGTCGATTAAAAATCGTAGGAATTTTTTATTTCAAATCGGTTTGCAGTTTCTGAAAGTGTAGGTTCCACAGATTCGAACAATAGGTATCATTCCTGCCTTCCGAATATTTCGGAAAATTTCAGATTTTTGAAAAAAAGGACAGGGGTACCCCTTCTCATTTTTTTGGGCGAAAAAATTTTTTGTCGAGAATCGGATAATCTCAATGATATTCTCAATGGAAATGACCTGCTGATTCCAAATATGACTGCCGTTTCTTGATTCCGACGCCTCCTGCGATTTTACGTATAAAAAACGAGAGAAAAAAAAAGTGGAAAATAAATGAAAAGTAAATCGTCGATTAAAAATCGTAGGAATTTTTTATTTCAAATCGGTTTGCAGTTTCTGAAAGTGTAGGTTCCACAGATTCGAACAATAGGTATCATTCCTGCCTTCCGAATATTTCGGAAAATTTCAGATTTTTGAAAAAAAGGAAAGGGGTACCCCTTCTCATTTTTTTGGGCGAAAAAATTTTTTGTCGAGAATCGGATAATCTCAATGATATTCTCAATGGAAATGACCTGCTGATTCCAAATATGACTGCCGTTTCTTAATTCCGACGCCTCCTGCGATTTTACGTATAAAAAACGAGAGAAAAAAAAAGTGGAAAATAAATGAAAAGTAAATCGTCGATTAAAAATCGTAGGAATTTTTTATTTCAAATCGGTTTGCAGTTTCTGAAAGTGTAGGTTCCACAGATTCGAACAATAGGTATCATTCCTGCCTTCCGAATATTTCGGAAAATTTCAGATTTTTGAAAAAAAGGAAAGGGGTACCCCTTCTCATTTTTTTGGGCGAAAAAATTTTTTGTTGAGAATCGGATAATCTCAATGATATTCTCAATGGAAATGACCTGCTGATTCCAAATATGACTGCCGTTTCTCGATTCCGACGCCTCCTGCGATTTTACCTATAAAAAACGAGAGAAAAAAAAAGTGGAAAAAAAATGAAGAGTAAATCGTCGATTAAAAATCGTAGGAATTTTTTATTTCAAATCGGTTTGCAGTTTCTGAAAGTGTAGGTTCCACAGATTCGAACAATAGGTATCATTCCTGCCTTCCGAATATTTCGAAAAATTTCAGATTTTTGAAAAAAAGGAAAGGGGTACCCCTTCTCATTTTTTTGGGCGAAAAAATTTTTTGTCGAGAATCGGATAATCTCAATGATATTCTCAATGGAAATGACCTGCTGATTCCAAATATGACTGCCGTTTCTCGATTCCGACGCCTCCTGCGATTTTACGTATAAAAAACGAGAGAAAAAAAAAGTGGAAAATAAATGAAAAGTAAATCGTCGATTAAAAATCGTAGGAATTTTTTATTTCAAATCGGTTTGCAGTTTCTGAAAGTGTAGGTTCCACAGATTCGAACAATAGGTATCATTCCTGCCTTCCGAATATTTCGGAAAATTTCAGATTTTTGAAAAAAAGGAAAGGGGTACCCCTTCTCATTTTTTTGGGCGAAAAAATTTTTTGTCGAGAATCGGATAATCTCAATGATATTCTCAATGGAAATGACCTGCTGATTCCAAATATGACTGCCGTTTCTTGATTCCGACGCCTCCTGCGATTTTACGTATAAAAAACGAGAGAAAAAAAAAGTGGAAAATAAATGAAAAGTAAATCGTCGATTAAAAATCGTAGGAATTTTTTATTTCAAATCGGTTTGCAGTTTCTGAAAGTGTAGGTTCCACAGATTCGAACAATAGGTATCATTCCTGCCTTCCGAATATTTCGGAAAATTTCAGATTTTTGAAAAAAAGGAAAGGGGTACCCCTTCTCATTTTTTTGGGCGAAAAAATTTTTTGTCGAGAATCGGATAATCTCAATGATATTCTCAATGGAAATGACCTGCTGATTCCAAATATGACTGCCGTTTCTTGATTCCGACGCCTCCTGCGATTTTACGTATAAAAAACGAGAGAAAAAAAAAGTGGAAAATAAATGAAAAGTAAATCGTCGATTAAAAATCATAGGAATTTTTTATTTCAAATCGGTTTGCAGTTTCTGAAAGTGTAGGTTCCACAGATTCGAACAATAGGTATCATTCCTGCCTTCCGAATATTTCGGAAAATTTCAGATTTTTGAAAAAAAGGAAAGGGGTACCCCTTCTCATTTTTTTGGGCGAAAAAATTTTTTGTTGAGAATCGGATAATCTCAATGATATTCTCAATGGAAATGACCTGCTGATTCCAAATATGACTGCCGTTTCTCGATTCCGACGCCTCCTGCGATTTTACCTATAAAAAACGAGAGAAAAAAAAAGTGGAAAAAAAATGAAGAGTAAATCGTCGATTAAAAATCGTAGGAATTTTTTATTTCAAATCGGTTTGCAGTTTCTGAAAGTGTAGGTTCCACAGATTCGAACAATAGGTATCATTCCTGCCTTCCGAATATTTCGAAAAATTTCAGATTTTTGAAAAAAAGGAAAGGGGTACCCCTTCTCATTTTTTTGGGCGAAAAAATTTTTTGTCGAGAATCGGATAATCTCAATGATATTCTCAATGGAAATGACCTGCTGATTCCAAATATGACTGCCGTTTCTCGATTCCGACGCCTCCTGCGATTTTACGTATAAAAAACGAGAGAAAAAAAAAGTGGAAAATAAATGAAAAGTAAATCGTCGATTAAAAATCGTAGGAATTTTTTATTTCAAATCGGTTTGCAGTTTCTGAAAGTGTAGGTTCCACAGATTCGAACAATAGGTATCATTCCTGCCTTCCGAATATTTCGGAAAATTTCAGATTTTTGAAAAAAAGGAAAGGGGTACCCCTTCTCATTTTTTTGGGCGAAAAAATTTTTTGTCGAGAATCGGATAATCTCAATGATATTCTCAATGGAAATGACCTGCTGATTCCAAATATGACTGCCGTTTCTTGATTCCGACGCCTCCTGCGATTTTACGTATAAAAAACGAGAGAAAAAAAAAGTGGAAAATAAATGAAAAGTAAATCGTCGATTAAAAATCGTAGGAATTTTTTATTTCAAATCGGTTTGCAGTTTCTGAAAGTGTAGGTTCCACAGATTCGAACAATAGGTATCATTCCTGCCTTCCGAATATTTCGGAAAATTTCAGATTTTTGAAAAAAAGGAAAGGGGTACCCCTTCTCATTTTTTTGGGCGAAAAAATTTTTTGTCGAGAATCGGATAATCTCAATGATATTCTCAATGGAAATGACCTGCTGATTCCAAATATGACTGCCGTTTCTTGATTCCGACGCCTCCTGCGATTTTACGTATAAAAAACGAGAGAAAAAAAAAGTGGAAAATAAATGAAAAGTAAATCGTCGATTAAAAATCGTAGGAATTTTTTATTTCAAATCGGTTTGCAGTTTCTGAAAGTGTAGGTTCCACAGATTCGAACAATAGGTATCATTCCTGCCTTCCGAATATTTCGGAAAATTTCAGATTTTTGAAAAAAAGGAAAGGGGTACCCCTTCTCATTTTTTTGGGCGAAAAAATTTTTTGTTGAGAATCGGATAATCTCAATGATATTCTCAATGGAAATGACCTGCTGATTCCAAATATGACTGCCGTTTCTCGATTCCGACGCCTCCTGCGATTTTACCTATAAAAAACGAGAGAAAAAAAAAGTGGAAAAAAAATGAAGAGTAAATCGTCGATTAAAAATCGTAGGAATTTTTTATTTCAAATCGGTTTGCAGTTTCTGAAAGTGTAGGTTCCACAGATTCGAACAATAGGTATCATTCCTGCCTTCCGAATATTTCGGACAATTTCAGATTTTTGAAAAAAAGGAAAGGGGTACCCCTTCTCATTTTTTTGGGCGAAAAAATTTTTTGTTGAGAATCGGATAATCTCAATGATATTCTCAATGGAAATGACCTGCTGATTCCAAATATGACTGCCGTTTCTCGATTCCGACGCCTCCTGCGATTTTACCTATAAAAAACGAGAGAAAAAAAAAGTGGAAAAAAAATGAAAAGTAAATCGTCGATTAAAAATCGTAGGAATTTTTTATTTCAAATCGGTTTGCAGTTTCTGAAAGTGTAGGTTCCACAGATTCGAACAATAGGTATCATTCCTGCCTTCCGAATATTTCGGAAAATTTCAGATTTTTGAAAAAAAAGGAAAGGGGTACCCCTTCTCATTTTTTTGGGCGAAAAAATTTTTTGTCGAGAATCGGATAATCTCAATGATATTCTCAATGGAAATGACCTGCTGATTCCAAATATGACTGCCGTTTCTCGATTCCGACGCCTCCTGCGATTTTACCTATAAAAAACGAGAGAAAAAAAAAGTGGAAAAAAAATGAAAAGTAAATCGTCGATTAAAAATCGTAGGAATTTTTTATTTCAAATCGGTTTGCAGTTTCTGAAAGTGTAGGTTCCACAGATTCGAACAATAGGTATCATTCCTGCCTTCCGAATATTTCGAAAAATTTCAGATTTTTGAAAAAAAGGAAAGGGGTACCCCTTCTCATTTTTTTGGGCGAAAAAATTTTTTGTCGCGAATCGGATAATCTCAATGATATTCTCAATGGAAATGACCTGCTGATTCCAAATATGACTGCCGTTTCTTGATTCCGACGCCTCCTGCGATTTTACGTATAAAAAACGAGAGAAAAAAAAAGTGGAAAATAAATGAAAAGTAAATCGTCGATTAAAAATCGTAGGAATTTTTTATTTCAAATCGGTTTGCAGTTTCTGAAAGTGTAGGTTCCACAGATTCGAACAATAGGTATCATTCCTGCCTTCCGAATATTTCGGAAAATTTCAGATTTTTGAAAAAAAGGAAAGGGGTACCCCTTCTCATTTTTTTGGGCGAAAAAATTTTTTGTCGCGAATCGGATAATCTCAATGATATTCTCAATGGAAATGACCTGCTGATTCCAAATATGACTGCCGTTTCTTGATTCCGACGCCTCCTGCGATTTTACGTATAAAAAACGAGAGAAAAAAAAAGTGGAAAATAAATGAAAAGTAAATCGTCGATTAAAAATCGTAGGAATTTTTTATTTCAAATCGGTTTGCAGTTTCTGAAAGTGTAGGTTCCACAGATTCGAACAATAGGTATCATTCCTGCCTTCCGAATATTTCGGAAAATTTCAGATTTTTGAAAAAAAGGAAAGGGGTACCCCTTCTCATTTTTTTGGGCGAAAAAATTTTTTGTCGAGAATCGGATAATCTCAATGATATTCTCAATGGAAATGACCTGCTGATTCCAAATATGACTGCCGTTTCTCGATTCGGACGCCTCCTGCGATTTTACCTATAAAAAACGAGAGAAAAAAAAAGTGGAAAAAAAATGAAAAGTAAATCGTCGATTAAAAATCGTAGGAATTTTTTATTTCAAATCGGTTTGCAGTTTCTGAAAGTGTAGGTTCCACAGATTCGAACAATAGGTATCATTCCTGCCTTCCGAATATTTCGGAAAATTTCAGATTTTTGAAAAACAAGGAAAGGGGTACCCCTTCTCATTTTTTTAGGCGAAAAAATTTTTTGTCGAGAATCGGATAATCTCAATGATATTCTCAATGGAAATGACCTGCTGATTCCAATTATGACTGCCGTTTCTCGATTCCGACGCCTCCTGCGATTTTACCTATAAAAAACGAGAGAAAAAAAAAGTGGAAAAAAAATGAAAAGTAAATCGTCGATTAAAAATCGTAGGAATTTTTTATTTCAAATCGGTTTGCAGTTTCTGAAAGTGTAGGTTCCACAGATTCGAACAATAGGTATCATTCCTGCCTTCCGAATATTTCGGAAAATTTCAGATTTTTGAAAAAAAAGGAAAGGGGTACCCCTTCTCATTTTTTTAGGCGAAAAAATTTTTTGTCGAGAATCGGATAATCTCAATGATATTCTCAATGGAAATGACCTGCTGATTCCAATTATGACTGCCGTTTCTCGATTCCGACGCCTCCTGCGATTTTACCTATAAAAAACGAGAGAAAAAAAAAGTGGAAAAAAAATGAAAAGTAAATCGTCGATTAAAAATCGTAGGAATTTTTTATTTCAAATTGGTTTGCAGTTTCTGAAAGTGTAGGTTCCACAGATTCGAACAATAGGTATCATTCCTGCCTTCCGAATATTTCGGAAAATTTCAGATTTTTGAAAAAAAGGAAAGGGGTACCCCTTCTCATTTTTTTGGGCGAAAAAATTTTTTGTCGAGAATCGGATAATCTCAATGATATTCTTAATGGAAATGACCTGCTGATTCCAAATATGACTGCCGTTTCTCGATTCCGACGCCTCCTGCGATTTTACCTATAAAAAACGAGAGAAAAAAAAAGTGGAAAAAAAATGAAAAGTAAATCGTCGATTAAAAATCGTAGGAATTTTTTATTTCAAATCGGTTTGCAGTTTCTGAAAGTGTAGGTTCCACAGATTCGAACAATAGGTATCATTCCTGCCTTCCGAATATTTCGAAAAATTTCAGATTTTTGGAAAAAAGGAAAGGGGTACCCCTTCTCATTTTTTTGGGCGAAAAAATTTTTTGTCGAGAATCGGATAATCTCAATGATATTCTCAATGGAAATGACCTGCTGATTCCAAATATGACTGCCGTTTCTCGATTCCGACGCCTCCTGCGATTTTACCTATAAAAAACGAGAGAAAAAAAAAGTGGAAAAAAAATGAAAAGTAAATCGTCGATTAAAAATCGTAGGAATTTTTTATTTCAAATCGGTTTGCAGTTTCTGAAAGTGTAGGTTCCACAGATTCGAACAATAGGTATCATTCCTGCCTTCCGAATATTTCGGAAAATTTCAGATTTTTGAAAAAAAAGGAAAGGGGTACCCCTTCTCATTTTTTTAGGCGAAAAAATTTTTTGTCGAGAATCGGATAATCTCAATGATATTCTCAATGGAAATGACCTGCTGATTCCAATTATGACTGCCGTTTCTCGATTCCGACGCCTCCTGCGATTTTACCTATAAAAAACGAGAGAAAAAAAAAGTGGAAAAAAAATGAAAAGTAAATCGTCGATTAAAAATCGTAGGAATTTTTTATTTCAAATCGGTTTGCAGTTTCTGAAAGTGTAGGTTCCACACATTCGAACAATAGGTATCATTCCTGCCTTCCGAATATTTCGGAAAATTTCAGATTTTTGAAAAAAAGGAAAGGGGTACCCCTTGTCATTTTTTTGGGCGAAAAAATTTTTTGTCGAGAATCGGATAATCTCAATGATATTCTTAATGGCAATGACCTGCTGATTCCAAATATGACTGCCGTTTCTCGATTCCGACGCCTCCTGCGATTTTACGTATAAAAAACGAGAGAAAAAAAAAGTGGAAAATAAATGAAAAGTAAATCGTCGATTAAAAATCGTAGGAATTTTTTATTTCAAATCGGTTTGCAGTTTCTGAAAGTGTAGGTTCCACAGATTCGAACAATAGGTATCATTCCTGCCTTCCGAATATTTCGGAAAATTTCAGATTTTTGAAAAAAAGGAAAGGGGTACCCCTTCTCATTTTTTTGGGCGAAAAAATTTTTTGTCGAGAATCGGATAATCTCAATGATATTCTCAATGGAAATGACCTGCTGATTCCAAATATGACTGCCGTTTCTCGATTCCGACGCCTCCTGCGATTTTACCTATAAAAAACGAGAGAAAAAAAAAGTGGAAAAAAAATGAAAAGTAAATCGTTGATTAAAAATCGTAGGAATTTTTTATTTCAAATCGGTTTGCAGTTTCTGAAAGTGTAGGTTCCACAGATTCGAACAATAGGTATCATTCCTGCCTTCCGAATATTTCGAAAAATTTCAGATTTTTGAAAAAAAGGAAAGGGGTACCCCTTCTCATTTTTTTGGGCGAAAAAATTTTTTGTCGAGAATCGGATAATCTCAATGATATTCTCAATGGAAATGACCTGCTGATTCCAAATATGACTGCCGTTTCTTGATTCCGACGCCTCCTGCGATTTTACGTATAAAAAACGAGAGAAAAAAAAAGTGGAAAATAAATGAAAAGTAAATCGTCGATTAAAAATCGTAGGAATTTTTTATTTCAAATCGGTTTGCAGTTTCTGAAAGTGTAGGTTCCACAGATTCGAACAATAGGTATCATTCCTGCCTTCCGAATATTTCGGAAAATTTCAGATTTTTGAAAAAAAGGAAAGGGGTACCCCTTCTCATTTTTTTGGGCGAAAAAATTTTTTGTCGCGAATCGGATAATCTCAATGATATTCTCAATGGAAATGACCTGCTGATTCCAAATATGACTGCCGTTTCTTGATTCCGACGCCTCCTGCGATTTTACGTATAAAAAACGAGAGAAAAAAAAAGTGGAAAATAAATGAAAAGTAAATCGTCGATTAAAAATCGTAGGAATTTTTCATTTCAAATCGGTTTGCAGTTTCTGAAAGTGTAGGTTCCACAGATTCGAACAATAGGTATCATTCCTGCCTTCCGAATATTTCGGAAAATTTCAGATTTTTGAAAAAAAGGAAAGGGGTACCCCTTCTCATTTTTTTGGGCGAAAAAATTTTTTGTCGAGAATCGGATAATCTCAATGATATTCTCAATGGAAATGACCTGCTGATTCCAAATATGACTGCCGTTTCTCGATTCGGACGCCTCCTGCGATTTTACCTATAAAAAACGAGAGAAAAAAAAAGTGGAAAAAAAATGAAAAGTAAATCGTCGATTAAAAATCGTAGGAATTTTTTATTTCAAATCGGTTTGCAGTTTCTGAAAGTGTAGGTTCCACAGATTCGAACAATAGGTATCATTCCTGCCTTCCGAATATTTCGGAAAATTTCAGATTTTTGAAAAACAAGGAAAGGGGTACCCCTTCTCATTTTTTTAGGCGAAAAAATTTTTTGTCGAGAATCGGATAATCTCAATGATATTCTCAATGGAAATGACCTGCTGATTCCAATTATGACTGCCGTTTCTCGATTCCGACGCCTCCTGCGATTTTACCTATAAAAAACGAGAGAAAAAAAAAGTGGAAAAAAAATGAAAAGTAAATCGTCGATTAAAAATCGTAGGAATTTTTTATTTCAAATCGGTTTGCAGTTTCTGAAAGTGTAGGTTCCACAGATTCGAACAATAGGTATCATTCCTGCCTTCCGAATATTTCGAAAAATTTCAGATTTTTGAAAAAAAGGAAAGGGGTACCCCTTCTCATTTTTTTGGGCGAAAAAATTTTTTGTCGAGAATCGGATAATCTCAATGATATTCTCAATGGAAATGACCTGCTGATTCCAAATATGACTGCCGTTTCTCGATTCCGACGCCTCCTGCGATTTTACCTATAAAAAACGAGAGAAAAAAAAAGTGGAAAAAAAATGAAAAGTAAATCGTCGATTAAAAATCGTAGGAATTTTTTATTTCAAATCGGTTTGCAGTTTCTGAAAGTGTAGGTTCCACAGATTCGAACAATAGGTATCATTCCTGCCTTCCGAATATTTCGGAAAATTTCAGATTTTTGAAAAAAAAGGAAAGGGGTACCCCTTCTCATTTTTTTAGGCGAAAAAATTTTTTGTCGAGAATCGGATAATCTCAATGATATTCTCAATGGAAATGACCTGCTGATTCCAATTATGACTGCCGTTTCTCGATTCCGACGCCTCCTGCGATTTTACCTATAAAAAACGAGAGAAAAAAAAAGTGGAAAAAAAATGAAAAGTAAATCGTCGATTAAAAATCGTAGGAATTTTTTATTTCAAATCGGTTTGCAGTTTCTGAAAGTGTAGGTTCCACACATTCGAACAATAGGTATCATTCCTGCCTTCCGAATATTTCGGAAAATTTCAGATTTTTGAAAAAAAGGAAAGGGGTACCCCTTGTCATTTTTTTGGGCGAAAAAATTTTTTGTCGAGAATCGGATAATCTCAATGATATTCTTAATGGCAATGACCTGCTGATTCCAAATATGACTGCCGTTTCTCGATTCCGACGCCTCCTGCGATTTTACGTATAAAAAACGAGAGAAAAAAAAAGTGGAAAATAGATGAAAAGTAAATCGTCGATTAAAAATCGTAGGAATTTTTTATTTCAAATCGGTTTGCAGTTTCTGAAAGTGTAGGTTCCACAGATTCGAACAATAGGTATCATTCCTGCCTTCCGAATATTTCGGAAAATTTCAGATTTTTGAAAAAAAGGAAAGGGGTACCCCTTCTCATTTTTTTGGGCGAAAAAATTTTTTGTCGAGAATCGGATAATCTCAATGATATTCTCAATGGAAATGACCTGCTGATTCCAAATATGACTGCCGTTTCTCGATTCCGACGCCTCCTGCGATTTTACCTATAAAAAACGAGAGAAAAAAAAAGTGGAAAAAAAATGAAAAGTAAATCGTTGATTAAAAATCGTAGGAATTTTTTATTTCAAATCGGTTTGCAGTTTCTGAAAGTGTAGGTTCCACAGATTCGAACAATAGGTATCATTCCTGCCTTCCGAATATTTCGAAAAATTTCAGATTTTTGAAAAAAAGGAAAGGGGTACCCCTTCTCATTTTTTTGGGCGAAAAAATTTTTTGTCGAGAATCGGATAATCTCAATGATATTCTCAATGGAAATGACCTGCTGATTCCAAATATGACTGCCGTTTCTTGATTCCGACGCCTCCTGCGATTTTACGTATAAAAAACGAGAGAAAAAAAAAGTGGAAAATAAATGAAAAGTAAATCGTCGATTAAAAATCGTAGGAATTTTTTATTTCAAATCGGTTTGCAGTTTCTGAAAGTGTAGGTTCCACAGATTCGAACAATAGGTATCATTCCTGCCTTCCGAATATTTCGGAAAATTTCAGATTTTTGAAAAAAAGGAAAGGGGTACCCCTTCTCATTTTTTTGGGCGAAAAAATTTTTTGTCGCGAATCGGATAATCTCAATGATATTCTCAATGGAAATGACCTGCTGATTCCAAATATGACTGCCGTTTCTTGATTCCGACGCCTCCTGCGATTTTACGTATAAAAAACGAGAGAAAAAAAAAGTGGAAAATAAATGAAAAGTAAATCGTCGATTAAAAATCGTAGGAATTTTTTATTTCAAATCGGTTTGCAGTTTCTGAAAGTGTAGGTTCCACAGATTCGAACAATAGGTATCATTCCTGCCTTCCGAATATTTCGGAAAATTTCAGATTTTTGAAAAAAAGGAAAGGGGTACCCCTTCTCATTTTTTTGGGCGAAAAAATTTTTTGTCGAGAATCGGATAATCTCAATGATATTCTCAATGGAAATGACCTGCTGATTCCAAATATGACTGCCGTTTCTCGATTCGGACGCCTCCTGCGATTTTACCTATAAAAAACGAGAGAAAAAAAAAGTGGAAAAAAAATGAAAAGTAAATCGTCGATTAAAAATCGTAGGAATTTTTTATTTCAAATCGGTTTGCAGTTTCTGAAAGTGTAGGTTCCACAGATTCGAACAATAGGTATCATTCCTGCCTTCCGAATATTTCGGAAAATTTCAGATTTTTGAAAAACAAGGAAAGGGGTACCCCTTCTCATTTTTTTAGGCGAAAAAATTTTTTGTCGAGAATCGGATAATCTCAATGATATTCTCAATGGAAATGACCTGCTGATTCCAATTATGACTGCCGTTTCTCGATTCCGACGCCTCCTGCGATTTTACCTATAAAAAACGAGAGAAAAAAAAAGTGGAAAAAAAATGAAAAGTAAATCGTCGATTAAAAATCGTAGGAATTTTTTATTTCAAATCGGTTTGCAGTTTCTGAAAGTGTAGGTTCCACAGATTCGAACAATAGGTATCATTCCTGCCTTCCGAATATTTCGGAAAATTTCAGATTTTTGAAAAAAAAGGAAAGGGGTACCCCTTCTCATTTTTTTAGGCGAAAAAATTTTTTGTCGAGAATCGGATAATCTCAATGATATTCTCAATGGAAATGACCTGCTGATTCCAATTATGACTGCCGTTTCTCGATTCCGACGCCTCCTGCGATTTTACCTATAAAAAACGAGAGAAAAAAAAAGTGGAAAAAAAATGAAAAGTAAATCGTCGATTAAAAATCGTAGGAATTTTTTATTTCAAATTGGTTTGCAGTTTCTGAAAGTGTAGGTTCCACAGATTCGAACAATAGGTATCATTCCTGCCTTCCGAATATTTCGGAAAATTTCAGATTTTTGAAAAAAAGGAAAGGGGTACCCCTTCTCATTTTTTTGGGCGAAAAAATTTTTTGTCGAGAATCGGATAATCTCAATGATATTCTTAATGGAAATGACCTGCTGATTCCAAATATGACTGCCGTTTCTCGATTCCGACGCCTCCTGCGATTTTACCTATAAAAAACGAGAGAAAAAAAAAGTGGAAAAAAAATGAAAAGTAAATCGTCGATTAAAAATCGTAGGAATTTTTTATTTCAAATCGGTTTGCAGTTTCTGAAAGTGTAGGTTCCACAGATTCGAACAATAGGTATCATTCCTGCCTTCCGAATATTTCGAAAAATTTCAGATTTTTGAAAAAAAGGAAAGGGGTACCCCTTCTCATTTTTTTGGGCGAAAAAATTTTTTGTCGAGAATCGGATAATCTCAATGATATTCTCAATGGAAATGACCTGCTGATTCCAAATATGACTGCCGTTTCTCGATTCCGACGCCTCCTGCGATTTTACCTATAAAAAACGAGAGAAAAAAAAAGTGGAAAAAAAATGAAAAGTAAATCGTCGATTAAAAATCGTAGGAATTTTTTATTTCAAATCGGTTTGCAGTTTCTGAAAGTGTAGGTTCCACAGATTCGAACAATAGGTATCATTCCTGCCTTCCGAATATTTCGGAAAATTTCAGATTTTTGAAAAAAAAGGAAAGGGGTACCCCTTCTCATTTTTTTAGGCGAAAAAATTTTTTGTCGAGAATCGGATAATCTCAATGATATTCTCAATGGAAATGACCTGCTGATTCCAATTATGACTGCCGTTTCTCGATTCCGACGCCTCCTGCGATTTTACCTATAAAAAACGAGAGAAAAAAAAAGTGGAAAAAAAATGAAAAGTAAATCGTCGATTAAAAATCGTAGGAATTTTTTATTTCAAATCGGTTTGCAGTTTCTGAAAGTGTAGGTTCCACACATTCGAACAATAGGTATCATTCCTGCCTTCCGAATATTTCGGAAAATTTCAGATTTTTGAAAAAAAGGAAAGGGGTACCCCTTGTCATTTTTTTGGGCGAAAAAATTTTTTGTCGAGAATCGGATAATCTCAATGATATTCTTAATGGCAATGACCTGCTGATTCCAAATATGACTGCCGTTTCTCGATTCCGACGCCTCCTGCGATTTTACGTATAAAAAACGAGAGAAAAAAAAAGTGGAAAATAAATGAAAAGTAAATCGTCGATTAAAAATCGTAGGAATTTTTTATTTCAAATCGGTTTGCAGTTTCTGAAAGTGTAGGTTCCACAGATTCGAACAATAGGTATCATTCCTGCCTTCCGAATATTTCGGAAAATTTCAGATTTTTGAAAAAAAGGAAAGGGGTACCCCTTCTCATTTTTTTGGGCGAAAAAATTTTTTGTCGAGAATCGGATAATCTCAATGATATTCTCAATGGAAATGACCTGCTGATTCCAAATATGACTGCCGTTTCTCGATTCCGACGCCTCCTGCGATTTTACCTATAAAAAACGAGAGAAAAAAAAAGTGGAAAAAAAATGAAAAGTAAATCGTTGATTAAAAATCGTAGGAATTTTTTATTTCAAATCGGTTTGCAGTTTCTGAAAGTGTAGGTTCCACAGATTCGAACAATAGGTATCATTCCTGCCTTCCGAATATTTCGAAAAATTTCAGATTTTTGAAAAAAAGGAAAGGGGTACCCCTTCTCATTTTTTTGGGCGAAAAAATTTTTTGTCGAGAATCGGATAATCTCAATGATATTCTCAATGGAAATGACCTGCTGATTCCAAATATGACTGCCGTTTCTTGATTCCGACGCCTCCTGCGATTTTACGTATAAAAAACGAGAGAAAAAAAAAGTGGAAAATAAATGAAAAGTAAATCGTCGATTAAAAATCGTAGGAATTTTTTATTTCAAATCGGTTTGCAGTTTCTGAAAGTGTAGGTTCCACAGATTCGAACAATAGGTATCATTCCTGCCTTCCGAATATTTCGGAAAATTTCAGATTTTTGAAAAAAAGGAAAGGGGTACCCCTTCTCATTTTTTCGGGCGAAAAAATTTTTTGTCGCGAATCGGATAATCTCAATGATATTCTCAATGGAAATGACCTGCTGATTCCAAATATGACTGCCGTTTCTTGATTCCGACGCCTCCTGCGATTTTACGTATAAAAAACGAGAGAAAAAAAAAGTGGAAAATAAATGAAAAGTAAATCGTCGATTAAAAATCGTAGGAATTTTTCATTTCAAATCGGTTTGCAGTTTCTGAAAGTGTAGGTTCCACAGATTCGAACAATAGGTATCATTCCTGCCTTCCGAATATTTCGGAAAATTTCAGATTTTTGAAAAAAAGGAAAGGGGTACCCCTTCTCATTTTTTTGGGCGAAAAAATTTTTTGTCGAGAATCGGATAATCTCAATGATATTCTCAATGGAAATGACCTGCTGATTCCAAATATGACTGCCGTTTCTCGATTCGGACGCCTCCTGCGATTTTACCTATAAAAAACGAGAGAAAAAAAAAGTGGAAAAAAAATGAAAAGTAAATCGTCGATTAAAAATCGTAGGAATTTTTTATTTCAAATCGGTTTGCAGTTTCTGAAAGTGTAGGTTCCACAGATTCGAACAATAGGTATCATTCCTGCCTTCCGAATATTTCGGAAAATTTCAGATTTTTGAAAAACAAGGAAAGGGGTACCCCTTCTCATTTTTTTAGGCGAAAAAATTTTTTGTCGAGAATCGGATAATCTCAATGATATTCTCAATGGAAATGACCTGCTGATTCCAATTATGACTGCCGTTTCTCGATTCCGACGCCTCCTGCGATTTTACCTATAAAAAACGAGAGAAAAAAAAAGTGGAAAAAAAATGAAAAGTAAATCGTCGATTAAAAATCGTAGGAATTTTTTATTTCAAATCGGTTTGCAGTTTCTGAAAGTGTAGGTTCCACAGATTCGAACAATAGGTATCATTCCTGCCTTCCGAATATTTCGAAAAATTTCAGATTTTTGAAAAAAAGGAAAGGGGTACCCCTTCTCATTTTTTTGGGCGAAAAAATTTTTTGTCGAGAATCGGATAATCTCAATGATATTCTCAATGGAAATGACCTGCTGATTCCAAATATGACTGCCGTTTCTCGATTCCGACGCCTCCTGCGATTTTACCTATAAAAAACGAGAGAAAAAAAAAGTGGAAAAAAAATGAAAAGTAAATCGTCGATTAAAAATCGTAGGAATTTTTTATTTCAAATCGGTTTGCAGTTTCTGAAAGTGTAGGTTCCACAGATTCGAACAATAGGTATCATTCCTGCCTTCCGAATATTTCGGAAAATTTCAGATTTTTGAAAAACAAGGAAAGGGGTACCCCTTCTCATTTTTTTAGGCGAAAAAATTTTTTGTCGAGAATCGGATAATCTCAATGATATTCTCAATGGAAATGACCTGCTGATTCCAATTATGACTGCCGTTTCTCGATTCCGACGCCTCCTGCGATTTTACCTATAAAAAACGAGAGAAAAAAAAAGTGGAAAAAAAATGAAAAGTAAATCGTCGATTAAAAATCGTAGGAATTTTTTATTTCAAATCGGTTTGCAGTTTCTGAAAGTGTAGGTTCCACAGATTCGAACAATAGGTATCATTCCTGCCTTCCGAATATTTCGAAAAATTTCAGATTTTTGAAAAAAAGGAAAGGGGTACCCCTTCTCATTTTTTTGGGCGAAAAAATTTTTTGTCGAGAATCGGATAATCTCAATGATATTCTCAATGGAAATGACCTGCTGATTCCAAATATGACTGCCGTTTCTCGATTCCGACGCCTCCTGCGATTTTACCTATAAAAAACGAGAGAAAAAAAAAGTGGAAAAAAAATGAAAAGTAAATCGTCGATTAAAAATCGTAGGAATTTTTTATTTCAAATCGGTTTGCAGTTTCTGAAAGTGTAGGTTCCACAGATTCGAACAATAGGTATCATTCCTGCCTTCCGAATATTTCGGAAAATTTCAGATTTTTGAAAAAAAAGGAAAGGGGTACCCCTTCTCATTTTTTTAGGCGAAAAAATTTTTTGTCGAGAATCGGATAATCTCAATGATATTCTCAATGGAAATGACCTGCTGATTCCAATTATGACTGCCGTTTCTCGATTCCGACGCCTCCTGCGATTTTACCTATAAAAAACGAGAGAAAAAAAAAGTGGAAAAAAAATGAAAAGTAAATCGTCGATTAAAAATCGTAGGAATTTTTTATTTCAAATCGGTTTGCAGTTTCTGAAAGTGTAGGTTCCACACATTCGAACAATAGGTATCATTCCTGCCTTCCGAATATTTCGGAAAATTTCAGATTTTTGAAAAAAAGGAAAGGGGTACCCCTTGTCATTTTTTTGGGCGAAAAAATTTTTTGTCGAGAATCGGATAATCTCAATGATATTCTTAATGGCAATGACCTGCTGATTCCAAATATGACTGCCGTTTCTCGATTCCGACGCCTCCTGCGATTTTACGTATAAAAAACGAGAGAAAAAAAAAGTGGAAAATAAATGAAAAGTAAATCGTCGATTAAAAATCGTAGGAATTTTTTATTTCAAATCGGTTTGCAGTTTCTGAAAGTGTAGGTTCCACAGATTCGAACAATAGGTATCATTCCTGCCTTCCGAATATTTCGGAAAATTTCAGATTTTTGAAAAAAAGGAAAGGGGTACCCCTTCTCATTTTTTTGGGCGAAAAAATTTTTTGTCGAGAATCGGATAATCTCAATGATATTCTCAATGGAAATGACCTGCTGATTCCAAATATGACTGCCGTTTCTCGATTCCGACGCCTCCTGCGATTTTACCTATAAAAAACGAGAGAAAAAAAAAGTGGAAAAAAAATGAAAAGTAAATCGTTGATTAAAAATCGTAGGAATTTTTTATTTCAAATCGGTTTGCAGTTTCTGAAAGTGTAGGTTCCACAGATTCGAACAATAGGTATCATTCCTGCCTTCCGAATATTTCGGAAAATTTCAGATTTTTGAAAAAAAGGAAAGGGGTACCCCTTCTCATTTTTTTGGGCGAAAAAATTTTTTGTCGAGAATCGGATAATCTCAATGATATTCTCAATGGAAATGACCTGCTGATTCCAAATATGACTGCCGTTTCTCGATTCCGACGCCTCCTGCGATTTTACCTATAAAAAACGAGAGAAAAAAAAAGTGGAAAAAAAATGAAAAGTAAATCGTCGATTAAAAATCGTAGGAATTTTTTATTTCAAATCGGTTTGCAGTTTCTGAAAGTGTAGGTTCCACAGATTCGAACAATAGGTATCATTCCTGCCTTCCGAATATTTCGGAAAATTTCAGATTTTTGAAAAAAAAGGAAAGGGGTACCCCTTCTCATTTTTTTAGGCGAAAAAATTTTTTGTCGAGAATCGGATAATCTCAATGATATTCTCAATGGAAATGACCTGCTGATTCCAATTATGACTGCCGTTTCTCGATTCCGACGCCTCCTGCGATTTTACCTATAAAAAACGAGAGAAAAAAAAAGTGGAAAAAAAATGAAAAGTAAATCGTCGATTAAAAATCGTAGGAATTTTTTATTTCAAATCGGTTTGCAGTTTCTGAAAGTGTAGGTTCCACACATTCGAACAATAGGTATCATTCCTGCCTTCCGAATATTTCGGAAAATTTCAGATTTTTGAAAAAAAGGAAAGGGGTACCCCTTGTCATTTTTTTGGGCGAAAAAATTTTTTGTCGAGAATCGGATAATCTCAATGATATTCTTAATGGCAATGACCTGCTGATTCCAAATATGACTGCCGTTTCTCGATTCCGACGCCTCCTGCGATTTTACGTATAAAAAACGAGAGAAAAAAAAAGTGGAAAATAAATGAAAAGTAAATCGTCGATTAAAAATCGTAGGAATTTTTTATTTCAAATCGGTTTGCAGTTTCTGAAAGTGTAGGTTCCACAGATTCGAACAATAGGTATCATTCCTGCCTTCCGAATATTTCGGAAAATTTCAGATTTTTGAAAAAAAGGAAAGGGGTACCCCTTCTCATTTTTTTGGGCGAAAAAATTTTTTGTCGAGAATCGGATAATCTCAATGATATTCTCAATGGAAATGACCTGCTGATTCCAAATATGACTGCCGTTTCTCGATTCCGACGCCTCCTGCGATTTTACCTATAAAAAACGAGAGAAAAAAAAAGTGGAAAAAAAATGAAAAGTAAATCGTTGATTAAAAATCGTAGGAATTTTTTATTTCAAATCGGTTTGCAGTTTCTGAAAGTGTAGGTTCCACAGATTCGAACAATAGGTATCATTCCTGCCTTCCGAATATTTCGAAAAATTTCAGATTTTTGAAAAAAAGGAAAGGGGTACCCCTTCTCATTTTTTTGGGCGAAAAAATTTTTTGTCGAGAATCGGATAATCTCAATGATATTCTCAATGGAAATGACCTGCTGATTCCAAATATGACTGCCGTTTCTTGATTCCGACGCCTCCTGCGATTTTACGTATAAAAAACGAGAGAAAAAAAAAAGTGGAAAATAAATGAAAAGTAAATCGTCGATTAAAAATCGTAGGAATTTTTTATTTCAAATCGGTTTGCAGTTTCTGAAAGTGTAGGTTCCACAGATTCGAACAATAGGTATCATTCCTGCCTTCCGAATATTTCGGAAAATTTCAGATTTTTGAAAAAAAGGAAAGGGGTACCCCTTCTCATTTTTTTGGGCGAAAAAATTTTTTGTCGAGAATCGGATAATCTCAATGATATTCTCAATGGAAATGACCTGCTGATTCCAAATATGACTGCCGTTTCTCGATTCCGACGCCTCCTGCGATTTTACCTATAAAAAACGAGAGAAAAAAAAAGTGGAAAAAAAATGAAAAGTAAATCGTTGATTAAAAATCGTAGGAATTTTTTATTTCAAATCGGTTTGCAGTTTCTGAAAGTGTAGGTTCCACAGATTCGAACAATAGGTATCATTCCTGCCTTCCGAATATTTCGAAAAATTTCAGATTTTTGAAAAAAAGGAAAGGGGTACCCCTTCTCATTTTTTTGGGCGAAAAAATTTTTTGTCGAGAATCGGATAATCTCAATGATATTCTCAATGGAAATGACCTGCTGATTCCAAATATGACTGCCGTTTCTTGATTCCGACGCCTCCTGCGATTTTACGTATAAAAAACGAGAGAAAAAAAAAGTGGAAAATAAATGAAAAGTAAATCGTCGATTAAAAATCGTAGGAATTTTTTATTTCAAATCGGTTTGCAGTTTCTGAAAGTGTAGGTTCCACAGATTCGAACAATAGGTATCATTCCTGCCTTCCGAATATTTCGGAAAATTTCAGATTTTTGAAAAAAAGGAAAGGGGTACCCCTTCTCATTTTTTTGGGCGAAAAAATTTTTTGTCGCGAATCGGATAATCTCAATGATATTCTCAATGGAAATGACCTGCTGATTCCAAATATGACTGCCGTTTCTTGATTCCGACGCCTCCTGCGATTTTACGTATAAAAAACGAGAGAAAAAAAAAGTGGAAAATAAATGAAAAGTAAATCGTCGATTAAAAATCGTAGGAATTTTTCATTTCAAATCGGTTTGCAGTTTCTGAAAGTGTAGGTTCCACAGATTCGAACAATAGGTATCATTCCTGCCTTCCGAATATTTCGGAAAATTTCAGATTTTTGAAAAAAAGGAAAGGGGTACCCCTTCTCATTTTTTTGGGCGAAAAAATTTTTTGTCGAGAATCGGATAATCTCAATGATATTCTCAATGGAAATGACCTGCTGATTCCAAATATGACTGCCGTTTCTCGATTCGGACGCCTCCTGCGATTTTACCTATAAAAAACGAGAGAAAAAAAAAGTGGAAAAAAAATGAAAAGTAAATCGTCGATTAAAAATCGTAGGAATTTTTTATTTCAAATCGGTTTGCAGTTTCTGAAAGTGTAGGTTCCACAGATTCGAACAATAGGTATCATTCCTGCCTTCCGAATATTTCGGAAAATTTCAGATTTTTGAAAAACAAGGAAAGGGGTACCCCTTCTCATTTTTTTAGGCGAAAAAATTTTTTGTCGAGAATCGGATAATCTCAATGATATTCTCAATGGAAATGACCTGCTGATTCCAATTATGACTGCCGTTTCTCGATTCCGACGCCTCCTGCGATTTTACCTATAAAAAACGAGAGAAAAAAAAAGTGGAAAAAAAATGAAAAGTAAATCGTCGATTAAAAATCGTAGGAATTTTTTATTTCAAATCGGTTTGCAGTTTCTGAAAGTGTAGGTTCCACAGATTCGAACAATAGGTATCATTCCTGCCTTCCGAATATTTCGAAAAATTTCAGATTTTTGAAAAAAAGGAAAGGGGTACCCCTTCTCATTTTTTTGGGCGAAAAAATTTTTTGTCGAGAATCGGATAATCTCAATGATATTCTCAATGGAAATGACCTGCTGATTCCAAATATGACTGCCGTTTCTCGATTCCGACGCCTCCTGCGATTTTACCTATAAAAAACGAGAGAAAAAAAAAGTGGAAAAAAAATGAAAAGTAAATCGTCGATTAAAAATCGTAGGAATTTTTTATTTCAAATCGGTTTGCAGTTTCTGAAAGTGTAGGTTCCACAGATTCGAACAATAGGTATCATTCCTGCCTTCCGAATATTTCGGAAAATTTCAGATTTTTGAAAAAAAAGGAAAGGGGTACCCCTTCTCATTTTTTTAGGCGAAAAAATTTTTTGTCGAGAATCGGATAATCTCAATGATATTCTCAATGGAAATGACCTGCTGATTCCAATTATGACTGCCGTTTCTCGATTCCGACGCCTCCTGCGATTTTACCTATAAAAAACGAGAGAAAAAAAAAGTGGAAAAAAAATGAAAAGTAAATCGTCGATTAAAAATCGTAGGAATTTTTTATTTCAAATCGGTTTGCAGTTTCTGAAAGTGTAGGTTCCACACATTCGAACAATAGGTATCATTCCTGCCTTCCGAATATTTCGGAAAATTTCAGATTTTTGAAAAAAAGGAAAGGGGTACCCCTTGTCATTTTTTTGGGCGAAAAAATTTTTTGTCGAGAATCGGATAATCTCAATGATATTCTTAATGGCAATGACCTGCTGATTCCAAATATGACTGCCGTTTCTCGATTCCGACGCCTCCTGCGATTTTACGTATAAAAAACGAGAGAAAAAAAAAGTGGAAAATAAATGAAAAGTAAATCGTCGATTAAAAATCGTAGGAATTTTTTATTTCAAATCGGTTTGCAGTTTCTGAAAGTGTAGGTTCCACAGATTCGAACAATAGGTATCATTCCTGCCTTCCGAATATTTCGGAAAATTTCAGATTTTTGAAAAAAAGGAAAGGGGTACCCCTTCTCATTTTTTTGGGCGAAAAAATTTTTTGTCGAGAATCGGATAATCTCAATGATATTCTCAATGGAAATGACCTGCTGATTCCAAATATGACTGCCGTTTCTCGATTCCGACGCCTCCTGCGATTTTACCTATAAAAAACGAGAGAAAAAAAAAGTGGAAAAAAAATGAAAAGTAAATCGTTGATTAAAAATCGTAGGAATTTTTTATTTCAAATCGGTTTGCAGTTTCTGAAAGTGTAGGTTCCACAGATTCGAACAATAGGTATCATTCCTGCCTTCCGAATATTTCGAAAAATTTCAGATTTTTGAAAAAAAGGAAAGGGGTACCCCTTCTCATTTTTTTGGGCGAAAAAATTTTTTGTCGAGAATCGGATAATCTCAATGATATTCTCAATGGAAATGACCTGCTGATTCCAAATATGACTGCCGTTTCTTGATTCCGACGCCTCCTGCGATTTTACGTATAAAAAACGAGAGAAAAAAAAAGTGGAAAATAAATGAAAAGTAAATCGTCGATTAAAAATCGTAGGAATTTTTCATTTCAAATCGGTTTGCAGTTTCTGAAAGTGTAGGTTCCACAGATTCGAACAATAGGTATCATTCCTGCCTTCCGAATATTTCGGAAAATTTCAGATTTTTGAAAAAAAGGAAAGGGGTACCCCTTCTCATTTTTTTGGGCGAAAAAATTTTTTGTCGAGAATCGGATAATCTCAATGATATTCTCAATGGAAATGACCTGCTGATTCCAAATATGACTGCCGTTTCTCGATTCGGACGCCTCCTGCGATTTTACCTATAAAAAACGAGAGAAAAAAAAAGTGGAAAAAAAATGAAAAGTAAATCGTCGATTAAAAATCGTAGGAATTTTTTATTTCAAATCGGTTTGCAGTTTCTGAAAGTGTAGGTTCCACAGATTCGAACAATAGGTATCATTCCTGCCTTCCGAATATTTCGGAAAATTTCAGATTTTTGAAAAACAAGGAAAGGGGTACCCCTTCTCATTTTTTTAGGCGAAAAAATTTTTTGTCGAGAATCGGATAATCTCAATGATATTCTCAATGGAAATGACCTGCTGATTCCAATTATGACTGCCGTTTCTCGATTCCGACGCCTCCTGCGATTTTACCTATAAAAAACGAGAGAAAAAAAAAGTGGAAAAAAAATGAAAAGTAAATCGTCGATTAAAAATCGTAGGAATTTTTTATTTCAAATCGGTTTGCAGTTTCTGAAAGTGTAGGTTCCACAGATTCGAACAATAGGTATCATTCCTGCCTTCCGAATATTTCGGAAAATTTCAGATTTTTGAAAAAAAGGAAAGGGGTACCCCTTCTCATTTTTTTGGGCGAAAAAATTTTTTGTCCAGAATCGGATAATCTCAATGATATTCTTAATGGAAATGACCTGCTGATTCCAAATATGACTGCCGTTTCTCGATTCCGACGCCTCCTGCGATTTTACCTATAAAAAACGAGAGAAAAAAAAAGTGGAAAAAAAATGAAAAGTAAATCGTCGATTAAAAATCGTAGGAATTTTTTATTTCAAATCGGTTTGCAGTTTCTGAAAGTGTAGGTTCCACAGATTCGAACAATAGGTATCATTCCTGCCTTCCGAATATTTCGGAAAATTTCAGATTTTTGAAAAACAAGGAAAGGGGTACCCCTTCTCATTTTTTTAGGCGAAAAAATTTTTTGTCGAGAATCGGATAATCTCAATGATATTCTCAATGGAAATGACCTGCTGATTCCAATTATGACTGCCGTTTCTCGATTCCGACGCCTCCTGCGATTTTACCTATAAAAAACGAGAGAAAAAAAAAGTGGAAAAAAAATGAAAAGTAAATCGTCGATTAAAAATCGTAGGAATTTTTTATTTCAAATCGGTTTGCAGTTTCTGAAAGTGTAGGTTCCACAGATTCGAACAATAGGTATCATTCCTGCCTTCCGAATATTTCGAAAAATTTCAGATTTTTGAAAAAAAGGAAAGGGGTACCCCTTCTCATTTTTTTGGGCGAAAAAATTTTTTGTCGAGAATCGGATAATCTCAATGATATTCTCAATGGAAATGACCTGCTGATTCCAAATATGACTGCCGTTTCTCGATTCCGACGCCTCCTGCGATTTTACCTATAAAAAACGAGAGAAAAAAAAAGTGGAAAAAAAATGAAAAGTAAATCGTCGATTAAAAATCGTAGGAATTTTTTATTTCAAATCGGTTTGCAGTTTCTGAAAGTGTAGGTTCCACAGATTCGAACAATAGGTATCATTCCTGCCTTCCGAATATTTCGGAAAATTTCAGATTTTTGAAAAAAAAGGAAAGGGGTACCCCTTCTCATTTTTTTAGGCGAAAAAATTTTTTGTCGAGAATCGGATAATCTCAATGATATTCTCAATGGAAATGACCTGCTGATTCCAATTATGACTGCCGTTTCTCGATTCCGACGCCTCCTGCGATTTTACCTATAAAAAACGAGAGAAAAAAAAAGTGGAAAAAAAATGAAAAGTAAATCGTCGATTAAAAATCGTAGGAATTTTTTATTTCAAATCGGTTTGCAGTTTCTGAAAGTGTAGGTTCCACACATTCGAACAATAGGTATCATTCCTGCCTTCCGAATATTTCGGAAAATTTCAGATTTTTGAAAAAAAGGAAAGGGGTACCCCTTGTCATTTTTTTGGGCGAAAAAATTTTTTGTCGAGAATCGGATAATCTCAATGATATTCTTAATGGCAATGACCTGCTGATTCCAAATATGACTGCCGTTTCTCGATTCCGACGCCTCCTGCGATTTTACGTATAAAAAACGAGAGAAAAAAAAAGTGGAAAATAAATGAAAAGTAAATCGTCGATTAAAAATCGTAGGAATTTTTTATTTCAAATCGGTTTGCAGTTTCTGAAAGTGTAGGTTCCACAGATTCGAACAATAGGTATCATTCCTGCCTTCCGAATATTTCGGAAAATTTCAGATTTTTGAAAAAAAGGAAAGGGGTACCCCTTCTCATTTTTTTGGGCGAAAAAATTTTTTGTCGAGAATCGGATAATCTCAATGATATTCTCAATGGAAATGACCTGCTGATTCCAAATATGACTGCCGTTTCTCGATTCCGACGCCTCCTGCGATTTTACCTATAAAAAACGAGAGAAAAAAAAAGTGGAAAAAAAATGAAAAGTAAATCGTTGATTAAAAATCGTAGGAATTTTTTATTTCAAATCGGTTTGCAGTTTCTGAAAGTGTAGGTTCCACAGATTCGAACAATAGGTATCATTCCTGCCTTCCGAATATTTCGAAAAATTTCAGATTTTTGAAAAAAAGGAAAGGGGTACCCCTTCTCATTTTTTTGGGCGAAAAAATTTTTTGTCGAGAATCGGATAATCTCAATGATATTCTCAATGGAAATGACCTGCTGATTCCAAATATGACTGCCGTTTCTTGATTCCGACGCCTCCTGCGATTTTACGTATAAAAAACGAGAGAAAAAAAAAGTGGAAAATAAATGAAAAGTAAATCGTCGATTAAAAATCGTAGGAATTTTTCATTTCAAATCGGTTTGCAGTTTCTGAAAGTGTAGGTTCCACAGATTCGAACAATAGGTATCATTCCTGCCTTCCGAATATTTCGGAAAATTTCAGATTTTTGAAAAAAAGGAAAGGGGTACCCCTTCTCATTTTTTTGGGCGAAAAAATTTTTTGTCGAGAATCGGATAATCTCAATGATATTCTCAATGGAAATGACCTGCTGATTCCAAATATGACTGCCGTTTCTCGATTCGGACGCCTCCTGCGATTTTACCTATAAAAAACGAGAGAAAAAAAAAGTGGAAAAAAAATGAAAAGTAAATCGTCGATTAAAAATCGTAGGAATTTTTTATTTCAAATCGGTTTGCAGTTTCTGAAAGTGTAGGTTCCACAGATTCGAACAATAGGTATCATTCCTGCCTTCCGAATATTTCGGAAAATTTCAGATTTTTGAAAAACAAGGAAAGGGGTACCCCTTCTCATTTTTTTAGGCGAAAAAATTTTTTGTCGAGAATCGGATAATCTCAATGATATTCTCAATGGAAATGACCTGCTGATTCCAATTATGACTGCCGTTTCTCGATTCCGACGCCTCCTGCGATTTTACCTATAAAAAACGAGAGAAAAAAAAAGTGGAAAAAAAATGAAAAGTAAATCGTCGATTAAAAATCGTAGGAATTTTTTATTTCAAATCGGTTTGCAGTTTCTGAAAGTGTAGGTTCCACAGATTCGAACAATAGGTATCATTCCTGCCTTCCGAATATTTCGGAAAATTTCAGATTTTTGAAAAAAAGGAAAGGGGTACCCCTTCTCATTTTTTTGGGCGAAAAAATTTTTTGTCCAGAATCGGATAATCTCAATGATATTCTTAATGGAAATGACCTGCTGATTCCAAATATGACTGCCGTTTCTCGATTCCGACGCCTCCTGCGATTTTACCTATAAAAAACGAGAGAAAAAAAAAGTGGAAAAAAAATGAAAAGTAAATCGTCGATTAAAAATCGTAGGAATTTTTTATTTCAAATCGGTTTGCAGTTTCTGAAAGTGTAGGTTCCACAGATTCGAACAATAGGTATCATTCCTGCCTTCCGAATATTTCGGAAAATTTCAGATTTTTGAAAAAAAAGGAAAGGGGTACCCCTTCTCATTTTTTTAGGCGAAAAAATTTTTTGTCGAGAATCGGATAATCTCAATGATATTCTCAATGGAAATGACCTGCTGATTCCAATTATGACTGCCGTTTCTCGATTCCGACGCCTCCTGCGATTTTACCTATAAAAAACGAGAGAAAAAAAAAGTGGAAAAAAAATGAAAAGTAAATCGTCGATTAAAAATCGTAGGAATTTTTTATTTCAAATTGGTTTGCAGTTTCTGAAAGTGTAGGTTCCACAGATTCGAACAATAGGTATCATTCCTGCCTTCCGAATATTTCGGAAAATTTCAGATTTTTGAAAAAAAGGAAAGGGGTACCCCTTCTCATTTTTTTGGGCGAAAAAATTTTTTGTCGAGAATCGGATAATCTCAATGATATTCTTAATGGAAATGACCTGCTGATTCCAAATATGACTGCCGTTTCTCGATTCCGACGCCTCCTGCGATTTTACCTATAAAAAACGAGAGAAAAAAAAAGTGGAAAAAAAATGAAAAGTAAATCGTCGATTAAAAATCGTAGGAATTTTTTATTTCAAATCGGTTTGCAGTTTCTGAAAGTGTAGGTTCCACAGATTCGAACAATAGGTATCATTCCTGCCTTCCGAATATTTCGAAAAATTTCAGATTTTTGAAAAAAAGGAAAGGGGTACCCCTTCTCATTTTTTTGGGCGAAAAAATTTTTTGTCGAGAATCGGATAATCTCAATGATATTCTCAATGGAAATGACCTGCTGATTCCAAATATGACTGCCGTTTCTCGATTCCGACGCCTCCTGCGATTTTACCTATAAAAAACGAGAGAAAAAAAAAGTGGAAAAAAAATGAAAAGTAAATCGTCGATTAAAAATCGTAGGAATTTTTTATTTCAAATCGGTTTGCAGTTTCTGAAAGTGTAGGTTCCACAGATTCGAACAATAGGTATCATTCCTGCCTTCCGAATATTTCGGAAAATTTCAGATTTTTGAAAAAAAAGGAAAGGGGTACCCCTTCTCATTTTTTTAGGCGAAAAAATTTTTTGTCGAGAATCGGATAATCTCAATGATATTCTCAATGGAAATGACCTGCTGATTCCAATTATGACTGCCGTTTCTCGATTCCGACGCCTCCTGCGATTTTACCTATAAAAAACGAGAGAAAAAAAAAGTGGAAAAAAAATGAAAAGTAAATCGTCGATTAAAAATCGTAGGAATTTTTTATTTCAAATCGGTTTGCAGTTTCTGAAAGTGTAGGTTCCACACATTCGAACAATAGGTATCATTCCTGCCTTCCGAATATTTCGGAAAATTTCAGATTTTTGAAAAAAAGGAAAGGGGTACCCCTTGTCATTTTTTTGGGCGAAAAAATTTTTTGTCGAGAATCGGATAATCTCAATGATATTCTTAATGGCAATGACCTGCTGATTCCAAATATGACTGCCGTTTCTCGATTCCGACGCCTCCTGCGATTTTACGTATAAACAACGAGAGAAAAAAAAAGTGGAAAATAAATGAAAAGTAAATCGTCGATTAAAAATCGTAGGAATTTTTTATTTCAAATCGGTTTGCAGTTTCTGAAAGTGTAGGTTCCACAGATTCGAACAATAGGTATCATTCCTGCCTTCCGAATATTTCGGAAAATTTCAGATTTTTGAAAAAAAGGAAAGGGGTACCCCTTCTCATTTTTTTGGGCGAAAAAATTTTTTGTCGAGAATCGGATAATCTCAATGATATTCTCAATAGAAATGACCTGCTGATTCCAAATATGACTGCCGTTTCTCGATTCCGACGCCTCCTGCGATTTTACCTATAAAAAACGAGAGAAAAAAAAAGTGGAAAAAAAATGAAAAGTAAATCGTTGATTAAAAATCGTAGGAATTTTTTATTTCAAATCGGTTTGCAGTTTCTGAAAGTGTAGGTTCCACAGATTCGAACAATAGGTATCATTCCTGCCTTCCGAATATTTCGAAAAATTTCAGATTTTTGAAAAAAAGGAAAGGGGTACCCCTTCTCATTTTTTTGGGCGAAAAAATTTTTTGTCGAGAATCGGATAATCTCAATGATATTCTCAATGGAAATGACCTGCTGATTCCAAATATGACTGCCGTTTCTTGATTCCGACGCCTCCTGCGATTTTACGTATAAAAAACGAGAGAAAAAAAAAGTGGAAAATAAATGAAAAGTAAATCGTCGATTAAAAATCGTAGGAATTTTTTATTTCAAATCGGTTTGCAGTTTCTGAAAGTGTAGGTTCCACAGATTCGAACAATAGGTATCATTCCTGCCTTCCGAATATTTCGGAAAATTTCAGATTTTTGAAAAAAAGGAAAGGGGTACCCCTTCTCATTTTTTTGGGCGAAAAAATTTTTTGTCGAGAATCGGATAATCTCAATGATATTCTCAATGGAAATGACCTGCTGATTCCAAATATGACTGCCGTTTCTCGATTCCGACGCCTCCTGCGATTTTACCTATAAAAAACGAGAGAAAAAAAAAGTGGAAAAAAAATGAAAAGTAAATCGTTGATTAAAAATCGTAGGAATTTTTTATTTCAAATCGGTTTGCAGTTTCTGAAAGTGTAGGTTCCACAGATTCGAACAATAGGTATCATTCCTGCCTTCCGAATATTTCGAAAAATTTCAGATTTTTGAAAAAAAGGAAAGGGGTACCCCTTCTCATTTTTTTGGGCGAAAAAATTTTTTGTCGAGAATCGGATAATCTCAATGATATTCTCAATGGAAATGACCTGCTGATTCCAAATATGACTGCCGTTTCTTGATTCCGACGCCTCCTGCGATTTTACGTATAAAAAACGAGAGAAAAAAAAAGTGGAAAATAAATGAAAAGTAAATCGTCGATTAAAAATCGTAGGAATTTTTTATTTCAAATCGGTTTGCAGTTTCTGAAAGTGTAGGTTCCACAGATTCGAACAATAGGTATCATTCCTGCCTTCCGAATATTTCGGAAAATTTCAGATTTTTGAAAAAAAGGAAAGGGGTACCCCTTCTCATTTTTTTGGGCGAAAAAATTTTTTGTCGCGAATCGGATAATCTCAATGATATTCTCAATGGAAATGACCTGCTGATTCCAAATATGACTGCCGTTTCTTGATTCCGACGCCTCCTGCGATTTTACGTATAAAAAACGAGAGAAAAAAAAAGTGGAAAATAAATGAAAAGTAAATCGTCGATTAAAAATCGTAGGAATTTTTCATTTCAAATCGGTTTGCAGTTTCTGAAAGTGTAGGTTCCACAGATTCGAACAATAGGTATCATTCCTGCCTTCCGAATATTTCGGAAAATTTCAGATTTTTGAAAAAAAGGAAAGGGGTACCCCTTCTCATTTTTTTGGGCGAAAAAATTTTTTGTCGAGAATCGGATAATCTCAATGATATTCTCAATGGAAATGACCTGCTGATTCCAAATATGACTGCCGTTTCTTGATTCCGACGCCTCCTGCGATTTTACGTATAAAAAACGAGAGAAAAAAAAAGTGGAAAATAAATGAAAAGTAAATCGTCGATTAAAAATCGTAGGAATTTTTCATTTCAAATCGGTTTGCAGTTTCTGAAAGTGTAGGTTCCACAGATTCGAACAATAGGTATCATTCCTGCCTTCCGAATATTTCGGAAAATTTCAGATTTTTGAAAAAAAGGAAAGGGGTACCCCTTCTCATTTTTTTGGGCGAAAAAATTTTTTTTTCGAGAATCGGATAATCTCAATGATATTCTCAATGGAAATGACCTGCTGATTCCAAATATGACTGCCGTTTCTCGATTCGGACGCCTCCTGCGATTTTACCTATAAAAAACGAGAGAAAAAAAAAGTGGAAAAAAAATGAAAAGTAAATCGTCGATTAAAAATCGTAGGAATTTTTTATTTCAAATCGGTTTGCAGTTTCTGAAAGTGTAGGTTCCACAGATTCGAACAATAGGTATCATTCCTGCCTTCCGAATATTTCGGAAAATTTCAGATTTTTGAAAAACAAGGAAAGGGGTACCCCTTCTCATTTTTTTAGGCGAAAAAATTTTTTGTCGAGAATCGGATAATCTCAATGATATTCTCAATGGAAATGACCTGCTGATTCCAATTATGACTGCCGTTTCTCGATTCCGACGCCTCCTGCGATTTTACCTATAAAAAACGAGAGAAAAAAAAAGTGGAAAAAAAATGAAAAGTAAATCGTCGATTAAAAATCGTAGGAATTTTTTATTTCAAATCGGTTTGCAGTTTCTGAAAGTGTAGGTTCCACAGATTCGAACAATAGGTATCATTCCTGCCTTCCGAATATTTCGGAAAATTTCAGATTTTTGAAAAAAAGGAAAGGGGTACCCCTTCTCATTTTTTTGGGCGAAAAAATTTTTTGTCCAGAATCGGATAATCTCAATGATATTCTTAATGGAAATGACCTGCTGATTCCAAATATGACTGCCGTTTCTCGATTCCGACGCCTCCTGCGATTTTACCTATAAAAAACGAGAGAAAAAAAAAGTGGAAAAAAAATGAAAAGTAAATCGTCGATTAAAAATCGTAGGAATTTTTTATTTCAAATCGGTTTGCAGTTTCTGAAAGTGTAGGTTCCACAGATTCGAACAATAGGTATCATTCCTGCCTTCCGAATATTTCGGAAAATTTCAGATTTTTGAAAAAAAAGGAAAGGGGTACCCCTTCTCATTTTTTTAGGCGAAAAAATTTTTTGTCGAGAATCGGATAATCTCAATGATATTCTCAATGGAAATGACCTGCTGATTCCAATTATGACTGCCGTTTCTCGATTCCGACGCCTCCTGCGATTTTACCTATAAAAAACGAGAGAAAAAAAAAGTGGAAAAAAAATGAAAAGTAAATCGTCGATTAAAAATCGTAGGAATTTTTTATTTCAAATTGGTTTGCAGTTTCTGAAAGTGTAGGTTCCACAGATTCGAACAATAGGTATCATTCCTGCCTTCCGAATATTTCGGAAAATTTCAGATTTTTGAAAAAAAGGAAAGGGGTACCCCTTCTCATTTTTTTGGGCGAAAAAATTTTTTGTCGAGAATCGGATAATCTCAATGATATTCTTAATGGAAATGACCTGCTGATTCCAAATATGACTGCCGTTTCTCGATTCCGACGCCTCCTGCGATTTTACCTATAAAAAACGAGAGAAAAAAAAAGTGGAAAAAAAATGAAAAGTAAATCGTCGATTAAAAATCGTAGGAATTTTTTATTTCAAATCGGTTTGCAGTTTCTGAAAGTGTAGGTTCCACAGATTCGAACAATAGGTATCATTCCTGCCTTCCGAATATTTCGAAAAATTTCAGATTTTTGAAAAAAAGGAAAGGGGTACCCCTTCTCATTTTTTTGGGCGAAAAAATTTTTTGTCGAGAATCGGATAATCTCAATGATATTCTCAATGGAAATGACCTGCTGATTCCAAATATGACTGCCGTTTCTCGATTCCGACGCCTCCTGCGATTTTACCTATAAAAAACGAGAGAAAAAAAAAGTGGAAAAAAAATGAAAAGTAAATCGTCGATTAAAAATCGTAGGAATTTTTTATTTCAAATCGGTTTGCAGTTTCTGAAAGTGTAGGTTCCACAGATTCGAACAATAGGTATCATTCCTGCCTTCCGAATATTTCGGAAAATTTCAGATTTTTGAAAAAAAAGGAAAGGGGTACCCCTTCTCATTTTTTTAGGCGAAAAAATTTTTTGTCGAGAATCGGATAATCTCAATGATATTCTCAATGGAAATGACCTGCTGATTCCAATTATGACTGCCGTTTCTCGATTCCGACGCCTCCTGCGATTTTACCTATAAAAAACGAGAGAAAAAAAAAGTGGAAAAAAAATGAAAAGTAAATCGTCGATTAAAAATCGTAGGAATTTTTTATTTCAAATCGGTTTGCAGTTTCTGAAAGTGTAGGTTCCACACATTCGAACAATAGGTATCATTCCTGCCTTCCGAATATTTCGGAAAATTTCAGATTTTTGAAAAAAAGGAAAGGGGTACCCCTTGTCATTTTTTTGGGCGAAAAAATTTTTTGTCGAGAATCGGATAATCTCAATGATATTCTTAATGGCAATGACCTGCTGATTCCAAATATGACTGCCGTTTCTCGATTCCGACGCCTCCTGCGATTTTACGTATAAAAAACGAGAGAAAAAAAAAGTGGAAAATAAATGAAAAGTAAATCGTCGATTAAAAATCGTAGGAATTTTTTATTTCAAATCGGTTTGCAGTTTCTGAAAGTGTAGGTTCCACAGATTCGAACAATAGGTATCATTCCTGCCTTCCGAATATTTCGGAAAATTTCAGATTTTTGAAAAAAAGGAAAGGGGTACCCCTTCTCATTTTTTTGGGCGAAAAAATTTTTTGTCGAGAATCGGATAATCTCAATGATATTCTCAATGGAAATGACCTGCTGATTCCAAATATGACTGCCGTTTCTCGATTCCGACGCCTCCTGCGATTTTACCTATAAAAAACGAGAGAAAAAAAAAGTGGAAAAAAAATGAAAAGTAAATCGTTGATTAAAAATCGTAGGAATTTTTTATTTCAAATCGGTTTGCAGTTTCTGAAAGTGTAGGTTCCACAGATTCGAACAATAGGTATCATTCCTGCCTTCCGAATATTTCGAAAAATTTCAGATTTTTGAAAAAAAGGAAAGGGGTACCCCTTCTCATTTTTTTGGGCGAAAAAATTTTTTGTCGAGAATCGGATAATCTCAATGATATTCTCAATGGAAATGACCTGCTGATTCCAAATATGACTGCCGTTTCTTGATTCCGACGCCTCCTGCGATTTTACGTATAAAAAACGAGAGAAAAAAAAAGTGGAAAATAAATGAAAAGTAAATCGTCGATTAAAAATCGTAGGAATTTTTTATTTCAAATCGGTTTGCAGTTTCTGAAAGTGTAGGTTCCACAGATTCGAACAATAGGTATCATTCCTGCCTTCCGAATATTTCGGAAAATTTCAGATTTTTGAAAAAAAGGAAAGGGGTACCCCTTCTCATTTTTTTGGGCGAAAAAATTTTTTGTCGAGAATCGGATAATCTCAATGATATTCTCAATGGAAATGACCTGCTGATTCCAAATATGACTGCCGTTTCTCGATTCCGACGCCTCCTGCGATTTTACCTATAAAAAACGAGAGAAAAAAAAAGTGGAAAAAAAATGAAAAGTAAATCGTTGATTAAAAATCGTAGGAATTTTTTATTTCAAATCGGTTTGCAGTTTCTGAAAGTGTAGGTTCCACAGATTCGAACAATAGGTATCATTCCTGCCTTCCGAATATTTCGAAAAATTTCAGATTTTTGAAAAAAAGGAAAGGGGTACCCCTTCTCATTTTTTTGGGCGAAAAAATTTTTTGTCGAGAATCGGATAATCTCAATGATATTCTCAATGGAAATGACCTGCTGATTCCAAATATGACTGCCGTTTCTTGATTCCGACGCCTCCTGCGATTTTACGTATAAAAAACGAGAGAAAAAAAAAGTGGAAAATAAATGAAAAGTAAATCGTCGATTAAAAATCGTAGGAATTTTTTATTTCAAATCGGTTTGCAGTTTCTGAAAGTGTAGGTTCCACAGATTCGAACAATAGGTATCATTCCTGCCTTCCGAATATTTTGGAAAATTTCAGATTTTTGAAAAAAAGAAAAGGGGTACCCCTTCTCATTTTTTTGGGCGAAAACATTTTTTGTCGAGAATCGGATAATCTCAATGATATTCTCCATGGAAATGACCTGCTGATTCCAAATATGACTGCCGTTTCTTGATCCCGACGCCTCCTGCGATTTTACCTATAAAAAACGAGAGAAAAAAGTGGAAAAAAAATGAAAAGTAAATCGTCGATTAAAAATCGTAGGAATTTTTTATTTCAAAATGGTTTGCAGTTTCTGAAAGTGTAGGTTCCACAGATTCGAACAATAGGTATCATTCCTGCCTTCCGAATATTTCGGAAAATTTCAGATTTTTGAAAAAAAGGAAAGGGGTACCCCTCCTCATTTTTTTGGGCGAAAAAATTTTTTGTCGAGAATCGGATAATCTTAGTGATATTCTCAATGGAAATGACCTGCTGATTCCGAATATGTGTGCCATTCCTCGATTCCGAAGCCTCCTGCGATTTTACTAATAAAAAACAACAAAAAAAAAAAGTGGAAAAATAATAAAAAGTAAATCGACGATTAAAAGTCGTAGGAATTTTCTATTTCAACTCGGCTCGCAGATTCTGAAAGCGTAGGTCCCGCAGATTCCAAATATAACAATCATTCCCACGTTCCGAATATTTCGGAAATTTTCAGATTCTCGAAAAAAAGGAAAGGGGTCCTTCTCATTTTTTTGGGCGAAAAAACTTTTTGTCGAGAAACGGATAATCAGAATGATATTCTCCATGGAAATGACCTGTTGATTGCAAATATGTGTGTTGTTTCTCGATTCGGAAGCCTCTCGCGATTTTACGAATAATAATCAACCAATGATAATTCGAAATTCCGCAAACAGTAAATTCACGATTTTAAATAGTAGGAATTTCTTTTAATCTCAAATCGGCTCGCAGATTCTGACAGCATATGTCCTGCAGATTGTAAAATCATGTATTATTTCTATATTCGGACGATTCCGGAAAATTTCAGATTCTTTTAAATGAAACGATAGTCTCTTCCTCTGTTTTCCGTCTGACGTACTATTTCTCACCATTCCTACTCGCAATCCTGGCACTGGATGCCACTTTCCTTCCGATTTCCTCCGGACCTGCTCTTTTCGTAACTGTCCTTACGTTACTGGCATGCCGGTTGCCAGCCTTGCAGGCGTATCATTCAAATCTATGCACCTAGCTTGGAAATTTGATTCCCCTTACCTTAATAACAATTCCCATACTACATGATATTCCGAAGTTCATCGGCTCAATAGTCATCGGCACGCAGTTCCTTATCCGATCAATAATAAATTCATTCGCACGGATATGTTTGTACTTGGGCATTTATTACTCAACCATCGATACATCATCTTACAATCGTTTCAGCACAAGTATTGTCTTTATTCATACATTTCATGATGGTGTGCTACAACCTCTCTCTTTCTCTCTCTTTTGGTTTTTTCTCGCCAAAAAACAATCAGTCTGATCTTTTATCAATACAAGATTCCTAGGAATGAAATCATAGCCAATTCCCATCAAGTTATAACAATCTTGCTATCATTATTTACAAAGTATATTTTCATACGTCTAAATATATGAGCACAGTAGTCATTGATCAATATAATAAAATACTTAAAATAATATTATCAATAATCGTACGATATAAAGTAATAATATAATTAGAATTGCATGACTTGAACTTCGCTTTTCTAGACTTGGGCATAATACATAAATATATATATTACACGTAATTCTTCGTTTCCTAGATCAACGGAAGAAAATATCCGGATTTTAAAATACTGAGAGCAATACAATATCTGACCTCAAAGACCCGATAATCAATCATAATTGCAGACGTTTTTTTCCGGTCCATAATTGTGGAACTTTTCAAATGCTGAGGATTGAATCTCCGCACTATTAACGCCTCTATCAATATTAATAATATACAATTGAATAAAATTACAGAATAATCATTCCAGGCAATTATTTCGACGATCTAGCCCGAAGGATTCTCCCGCGAATATCATAATTCCTTTTTTTAATCAATATTTTGATTTTCTGTTTATAATTTACAGTCACAGTCTACTGTCCTCGATAACATCCGAAGGATTTTCAAGTGCTCGTCTTCTAATCGAAATAGCATTCATCAATTTCCGCCTCGGCCCCATTGGTAATTTCAAAGCACTAACATCGGCGTCAGTCAACAGCATCAATGCATCCAAGTCGATTTGTTCTGCCTCTAGCACCGTGTGAATTGATGACAAATTATTAGCTACCAAAAATCTCTGCAACGGTGTCCATTCTTCGCTCATTTCTTCGGGCTCCTCTTCGTCTGTAAAACACACGATACAATATCGATAAATTTCGTATTAAAAATGTATAAATTACATTTGAACGATTTACAATCAATCAAACCAAACGGGAATACGTAAATTCTAGAGTTACTAACCAGAAAGCAAATCGTCGTCCCACATGCTCTGCCTACGTGCAAGACTTCCGGCACTGCCAATACTGACTTCTTCGTTGTTATGTCCGTTCGAAGATACGTTATTAATTTCCTGAGAAATTTGAGGACCGTTTCTATTTCCCATTGGGTCAGTTCCACCGATTGGTATAGCGTCCAGGGTCGTGGTTACCTTTGATCAGAAATGGGTTATAAAACTCTACTATGAATTTGTTTTGTAGCTTGATGATTCTGATGATTGACCAGTAAACCAGAACGAATTGAGTATAAATTGAACAAAATTCGAAAGACTTGTATACGTCAAATCTTTAGTATCAAAAAGAATTGTCACAAAATTCTTTTCAAATGTATTTAATTCGTGTTAATTCTGATTTTGACACACTCTATTCGTTTTAATTCGTTTTGGTTTACTGGGTACTGATTCGAGAGATCGTTGATTAGCTTGAATGACTCTGGTGCTTCAGCAGTATAGTAGTCAAACTTTTTACTTTTTGATTTTCGGAATTTTTTGATTGGAACTTTTCTGAAATAACAGATAGGGTATTGAAGATGCAATCTTTATGCATCTACGAAAAATTCGTAGTCATTCCTGAGCAAGTCTGAATGGGGTTTTTGTGAATTTTCAAAAAAAATCGCGGAGTGTATTTTAAATGGCGAAAACGGGTCAAAAATGATGAATCTTGTTTTCTTTTTGTTTTTTTTTTAGTACCTTCGTTTCCTTGTTTGTGTTTTGATGTAATCAACTTTGGTTAACAATATAAATTTTCAGGTAATAATTCGATTTTTTCTCGTGTTTTCTTCAGTAAGTATTCTTAAGTAAAATAAATCGGGGATATGAAACGAAAAGCAAAGAACTTACCGGTCGTCTAAATGCGACAGATCCAAATCCAGGCCTGTTGAAAATGCTGGCTGGTTGTTGAAGCAATACTGTATCCCCGACAGTGACGCCAGTCATGTTATAATCTGCCTGATTATCGTCCTCCGTCCTATCGTCCCTGTCCCCAAGAAGGTCCGGTGTACTTTTTGCCCTGCTCAATGTCCCCCATACGTCAGATATCTTGCCTCGTTTTCCAATCTGCTGACTGTGGGTCTCGTATGTCCCGACGTACATAACTTCAGAGTCTCTTCTGAGCCCTGTTAAACTTCGAACTGACCTTTTGCCGTCCATTTCGATCTGGATTATCAATTAATTGGATAAATAAAAGATGAATAATCGTTCACCAGCTAGTTTTATTCTTATTCTTATTTTTATTTTTTTTTTCCGATTTCGCATACCTCCCCGACTTTAAACTCATCCGCAGCTTTGCGAGCCTGAATTTTTCTCCCTACAGCCGATCCGGCACCCTGTCGTTTGGTACCGCCGCTGACTATGTCGCTGAAAGTTGGCGAAGGTTTGATTTTACCTTTGAAGGTAAGAATGCTGGGTCTGTGAGGGAGTATAGTGGGTTGATCGGAGCTGTCGTAATCCATCATTCGATTTTTATCTTTAAGTAATTTTTTTTGTTCTTTTTCCGCTCTAACTTCAGCCATTTTTTGCCTTTTTGCATACTCCTTGAGTCTTTTTTCCGCCTCTTTTTCCGCTTTTTCTTTTAACATCTTAGCCTTTTTCCTGTTATTTAATTCCTGTTCAGCTTGAGCAAGATCTAGAAACTGTAGTATCTCATCCCGTCCGTTAATCGCTGCCAATTCTCTCGCCGAATGTCTGTCTATATCCAACGACCATATATTGCTGCCAAACTGGACCAGGAAATTAACGCAATAACGATGACCGCGAGCCGCAGATAAATGCAATGCTGTATTACCAAAGTAATCCGCTTTATCCGGATCTCCGCTATTGGGATGTCAATGATTTAGTATTATTATTATTAGTTTTTCTTAACTTTCCAAAGTCATATGAAAATGAAATAGGTATAATTGTCAAGCACGAATTATTATGACTATTATTATTATTATTAGACTTCCGATCACAATTAAACAGAAAAATGAAATTATACATTTATGTATATTATTTTTTTTTCTAAGCTCCCAGCGAATTTTTGAAAACTTATTTTTCAAGTGCGTGGTACCTTCGCACCGCATGAGGATTTTTTTCGATTTTCAAACGCGAAATGAAAGAACCATTCTTCTAGTTACCAGCAAAGAAAAGATCTCGAAGATCGATTAACGTGTTCAGATTTTATTCAAATTCCAAGTTTGCCCGGTTTTTTTTGTTTTTTTTTTGTTTTGCGCCACCCTGTACATAGTGATGCAGTGAACAGATTATTTCATATCCTTAAAATATCGTGGTAAATGTATAATACAAGACTGTGGGTGTGTATTTGCGTTAATAGATTTCCGGGAATCTCTTGTATGTATATGTATATTATTCATTCTTATCAACGATCGACTCACATTTCTACGATAAGCCCAAGCTTTGATAAAGGCTGAAATGAATTTCTAAACTTCCCCGATAATCAGAATTATTACTGTATCATTCTTCAATTTATTTTTTTTTTCTTCTTTTTCTTCTTCTTTTTTCTACAACGATGAATTTCATAGGTATAAATATATGTTTAAGGATGTGTTTTCTGATATTTGAATTCGTTATTATATTCTAAGAAGCTTGACGTTGAATTTGAATATTGAATATATCCTAGTGATGCAAGTCAATAATAATAACAATAACAATAATAATTTTATGACATAAACAGTGTGATCGATATGTGCTGAATCGCGTATATACATATGTTTAAATATATATAATATATTATCCTGTGAAAGTGCAAAGTTTGTATAATATACTTATACGTGGAATTGTTTTCTTTCGATGCAAAGAATTCCAAAACTCGCGTCGCGTCCTACATACATATTGATATTGTATGTAGTACACACTCATAATATAACAATAACATATAGAATTAGAAACGGTGACGCAATGTCAAATAACAAACAGCAACGCTATTCCGACCTCTGAAGCATATAATACGTATTAATATAGGTACATCATAAATACGTGGTAGAATTTCTATATATTGTATCTATACATAGGTAAGGAATTTTCTAATCGACAAATTGATGATCGGCGATAAATGGAACGTATATCGATGTAATAATGTACCTACATAGAATTTCGATTCATTCTTTTCAAGATTATCAAATCCGCGTTTCGTGTATTATATATTCTTACGTATATATAAAAATACATACTATATTATATACATCACATATGTGTATACATTGCATCCGCACCCTAAGGTCTCGCGAATACCGGAAGTTGCGCGGGTCGCTCTGGTATATAACAAAAAACAATCGAACCTATACGCTTCCGTGGCGGTAGACAAAGAGTATACATATATGATAAAAAAAAATTTAACACAAAAATAAAAGTACCAGCAAAGCCAAAGCAATTAATTACACGCATGGTATACATATAGCTCTGTTATATTATACATTCCCTGATGCGTTTATACATGTATGTATAATGTATGTATAATGTATCTACATATGGTATATATATGTTACAGCGTACATTGGATATAAAAAAAAAAAAGGATAAATTCAATCGAAGAAGACAAACTCACCCTCTGGCAACCAACAACCTAAGGGCATCGACGTTCCCTTCGAAAGCAGCCCAAAGGGTTGGCGTCATACCTCCGTCGTCTCGGGCGTTGCAGTCTCTCCTTGTAGCTTCTTTAAGAATTTCCAACGCCCCATCCCGCGCTGCCCTTTCGTTTGCGAATAATTGATAATAAATATAGAGCAAAATCGGGGTACAACGAATTAAATAAGCAAAAAACCGGGGCGTATATCAAAAGTTAACGATTGATTAATTAGCTTGGTATACATATAGTTTTGGTGTGAAATTGATGAATTATTCGCATAACACGCGGACGCATCGCTATTATATATAGCTGTGTAAATCGCATTCTACTTTCTAAACATATCCCGTGGGTTCTCGCGCGCGCGCGAAAGATTAAAATCTCTTTATTATAAATATGTATAACTGGTCACATTCGTGTGTATATAAGTATATATGTATACTTGTTTACGTGTATATAAGTATACTACGTATACATAGAATTACAATAGCACGGAGTTTGTAAAATTCTGGAGTAAGTGAGCGTGGAGTGTAGGTATATGTACATATAATAGTATGCGAATTAAATATCCGTGTAATAATAACAATCTAAATTCTCAACAGCCTCTTATATTCATTAATAAATTTTTGTCGATTTTCTTCAAACGATAACGTCGATTGACCTTTGAATATGTATATGTTTTAAAATGTTTATACACGAAAGCATTAACTTGCGTGCAATTTCATTTTAGGGTCGCATGAAGTACGTCCGCATGGTGCGTATGTGCGTATCCCTAATTGTGAAAGAAACAAGTTTGAAACGTGGAACGACGACGCGTTGGCATAAACGACTATTCCGCTTTCGCATTATATACCTATATACCGTTTCGACAATTGCAACGTTAAATAAATAATAGCTATGATAATCGAGTTCCTGAAATCTATGCGTCTATACACAAAAGTGTAATTAACTTTACGTATATATGTATAATAAAAGAAAATAAAACCAGACTTAATATATTACTATACATATACATAAAAATCGCGATAAATATCTATATATGCGATAAAAATTTATCACAAGGATTAAACGTGCGACCGTAAAACGCGATAAGTAATAAATAAGATCATTTTATTGTAACGAATCGCGGACGCATTATATAGCTTTCAATTTATCAATAAATTCAAAGAATTCCTACATATAATATTTATTCCCATTCAATTTCATTTTCACTGTTTAAATTCGACGATTTTCAATTGATATCCTCCATTACATACTATATGTATATTCGTTGTACAAAGATATTATAGGAGAAGTCGCGAAGCCGGTGGGAATGTTGTAACAAAACAAAAAATAAATTTAAAAAAAAAAGAAGAAAAAGAAAAGAAGGAATAAGAGAAGTGGGAAAGAAAGATGAAATGAGGAACAGGTTCCTCTGGCGATCGAGCCCTATACATCGTTATATTAAGCGACTGATCGATAGATAAATATACATATAATTATAAATAAATAAACAATTCACCGACGTACGAAAGTATAGAATAGAAGTAAGATACGCCTGTATTTGGCTATACATAGATAGATATACTTACTTGTGAAATCTTTCCGATGTCATGACGACTCCGCTGTATTATCGATATATATATATATATATATCTAGAACGGGAATATAAACTCGTTCGTAATAATAATCTGCTTATTGAAAATGAAAATCGTCCGTATGATGATAATCCAACGTGAATTCAGGACATGTTTTTATACAATCACACAAAATTATAACAAATGATGACTGTTCTTTCTTATCTTTCCTCGCCTTCCACCACCACCTCCTCCTCCTCGTGTTTAAGTTTAAAAACTCGATTCGCTTTTGTTAGGCGGAAGTTATATAGTACGTATAGATATTACGAGACACCCTCGAAACGCGACAACTGACAAACACACACAATGGGGAAAAAAAATAGACCGAGAAAAAAAAGACTTAGCAGCAAAAAAAAAAACCACGCGAAACTCTTCTTCGATTAATTCAATACCGGTCACACAACATTATAATGTTTAAGGTATGGCGTCTACCAGAGTCACCTGAACACTGTTCACAACTCACAAAACCGAACAGTTGCGCTCACCTTCGCTTACCTGAAGCTATCTCTCTCACTTTTCTTTTTTTTTATATAGTTTAGTTTGTTTTGTTTCATTTCTATCGCCCCCCCCCCCCCCCCCCCCCCGACTGCCACCTGTTTCCCTACCTGGTATGGTAACAGCCTACTTTACCAACGGAACAAGTTCAATTCTATTTTTATTATTTTTATTTGATTTTATTTTAGTTTATATTCTGTACTTTGAAACTTAGTCTTGACTCGCTTTTAATTTATGACTGATATGTATATTTCCCTGTTAGGTTCGCCTGTTGGGTTATATATGAATAAATTAAATTAAATTCTGCTCCGTCGGTAACTTACCAATTCGACGATTATAGAAGTCAGCTCGCTGTAGAATATCTCAGCATAGTTATTATAATATTACAAACGAAACAGTAATCGATTACTTATTGATTGTTTTATTTCTGAGAAGGAACTAGATTTAAAGTCGATTCTCTGACTGCTTTAGAGAAAGTCTTATTGCATTAGGCACGTGATTTGTCTAAACGATTGAATATCGTCTTAGGGGATAAGATTTTTCAAATTTTCAAATTTTCGAACTCGGTATTTTGAGATAACTGGTAATAGGGATAGCAGGAAATCCGCGATGATGTATGACAAGGTTTTGTTTACAAAACGGAATACCGAGCAAGGGTGTTGAAGGGACATTTTTGTCGAGATATGAAACATTATTGGATGTTATAAATCATAAGAGTTTTCAATTAGACACTCTTTTGCACGGAGAACAATTATTAAGTAAACAGAATGAAGCGTTCAGAGAGAATAATGACATAGTATATCGATTTTCTTGTTACCTGGCTAAGGTTGATTATTAACTTCCAAACACGCACAGGCTTCGTGACGGATTTATCATCCCGGTATATAAGCTCTGGGACTCTATGGGAGTCCGTCATTCGGTCGTTATCTCACAGTCGTAATTATATTCCGTTCAAGAAAGAACTACATCTTTGAATATAGAAAAAATGGGTAACTATGTAGCTTCTAGTCTAATAAAAGAAATTTTACAAGTATAATTTCAAATAGTCGCTAAATTGTTGTCTCGATAACAAAATACCAGAAACTTCACAAACACTTCAAGAACAAATATTCTCAGCTATTTTTGAACAGTGAATTAGATTTGGTCCCACTATAATAACTATAATAGTAAAAAATTGTTTTTGTTTTCAAAAGGTTTTCAGGTGCTCCTATTGGTGTTGGCAGCTTTGCTACTAGACACGACGAATTCTCAGCCTTTGGACACGGTGGACACTTGTCTCTTTACTTGCGAATATTGTTTCAAGGTATAAACGACGATAAATGAGATAATTATGTGGGTATAAATTTACATTTTGCAGGATATAAAGAAACTGAATTTCTTATTTCCTTTGAAAACAGGGAGAGGTACTCTTGAACTGTGCCAACGACTGTTTGACGAACGATATGAAGCTGATGAACCAAATGTGGAAAAAATTTTGCCCTTATTTCGGAATCATGAATTTGATGGAACGCTGATCAATAATAAAGCCGCCTCTCAGCTCTACACCCATAAGTGGAATAAAATTTCAAGGAAATTATAATTTATGAATTATTCGTTATTACATATCTGTGTCAATAATGAAACAGATAGCCGCTACATGTTTCAGTAAATAGAGCATTTGATGAATAAATCGATAAGTCAAGAAAAATGTGTTTGGAAAATGTAAGTTAAACCCTTGTGATTACCTAGAGCTATAAATGTGCATAGGAAATTCAATTTTCGTTCATTTTTTGATAGAAATATCAAAATTTTTGATGAAATTTGAAAGACTTTTGATGCGAATTGAATTTTAAGTTCTGACTTATACTTAAAACATACTTTATTATTGCCTATATACGTTCTAGCATTTATAGCTTGAACATGATACACGGTATAGCGTGTGATATAGTAACATGTATAGTACAAAAGTTGATTGATTTTCTTCTCGGTTGATAATATATAAGCGTACCTTAAAAAAGGGAAAGAAGAAAAGAAGTAAATGAATAGGAGAAAAGATAAGCTGACCGTGTCAATGAGCTTTAGGCTTAACCGACTTGGTTTTCTTCAGTTTCTTCAAACCGTTAATATTAGTTTTTAACAGACTCCAGTAAGCCTGTTGAAATTTGTTCACGTCCTTGGAATGAATCTGAAAAAAATGGGGGTTCCGAGAATATCCTAAATGCCATTTTTGGTATCCTTCAAATGTAAATAAATAAGACAGAATTCTTACGACTGTGGAAATCTTTTTCGATCGTAGAGAGGCTCTGACTAAACACAAGTATTCGGTCGGCGTGGGTAAGGCAGGCTTGCCTTTACGAGGTAGGGGTTTTTCATGCCCGTCGACTGCAATGGAGAAGAAAATAGATGAATAAAAAAAAAAGGAAATGAATTGCAGTACAAATTGAGAAAGTTTGATTGATCAATGAGATGACAGTATTATTTTTATATTTGTAGAAATGTAGAAAACTCACATCGTTTTATTGTCAAAACGACGGATCCCGAAAGTCGTGACTTGTCAAACAGTCGCGTCAGCTCAACTAGAAACTGTAATAATAACTGTATTAGATAATGACGGCGCGTTCGTTAGGTGGCAAATTGTTTTTTTTTCTCGGTTAGTTATAAATTACCAAATCATTCTCGAGTAGAACCATCCCGACGATAACATATGCTACCGTCTCTCGACACGTCAGTCAGAAATCACTGGATTTTTAGGTTAGGAATAGAATTCAACAAACTTCGACCTCCATAAGGCACGCGGTATTGGCTCGGAGCTGAAACGCGACTGGCATTTGTCGCTAAAGTAAATTACCATGCAAGATGGCCGACGTGGTCACTTTCCGAAAGCGACGATACAAAGAGAGCCTGTGATTGGTTGACATTTTAAATACTACCAATCGCGGAAGCTCATTCGTGTCGCTTTCTATTTTCGAGAGATGGCGCGCGTTGATTTCCTCAAACTTCGGAGACATATTTGAATTTAAACAACTCAGTATTTATAACCTTAAATAACAATATAAGCGAGAATAATGTCAGACACACGGGTCACGGTCAAAATATCAAACAAAACTGGATATATTTTGAACGAGAGCTCATCACCGTTAGAAAAAAATAATCTTGAAGAGCTAATCGAGGTGGTGAGAGAAACGCAGCAGAAGACAAACGCCTGTCTGACTGCGCTTGTTAAAGAAACGGGACTTGCTGCCTCTGCTGAAGGTATGATCGTAAAACGACGACAAATACCTTTCAGCGTTGGATCAAAAAAAAATACCTTTCAGCAATTTGCGAAAGAAAAAAAAAATCGTTTCATGTCTGTTGCAGAAAAATCTGACGTTTCTGATCAAGAATTGGATTCCGACTCCGAAGATGATATAGAAATTGTATTAGCAGCCGATACAGAAGCTGCAGACGTTTCTCCAAAACGAGCAAAGTTAAAAAATTGAAAACCTGTAGTTAATTATGCAATAAATCAAACAAAAAAACACACGATACCCATGTGTCTGATTAATAATTCCTATTAAAATATAAAATAACCAAAAATAAAAAGAAAACCTGTTCTTCGTAGAGAAGAAATATGTATTTCTGTGTAAACGGGGATGTCCGAATGGCAAATGGCAACGGTCCACGAGTCGGCTGCCATCCGGTAAACGTAAATAAACAAAAACGATTAAAAAGACCGAAAGAAGAAGGAATATACACGTAGCAATAGGCACCGGCCACGTTAGTTCGCGTCAAAATTAGGTACGGTATAAGCGAAGTGCAAATATCGGTGACAAAAACTTGAACATAAAAAAAACAAAAACAAAAAACAGAAAACCGAACAGACGAAATAACATCGCGGTCGTTAACCTATAACCTGCAATTCTCCTTTTCCCCGTCGCAATGACTTTTCACTAATATTTTACGTCCTTTCGACTATTATAAACATTTGAAATACTCCAAACAAAAGAAGAAATACCACGCGATTTGAGTACTCCGTTAAAAAAAAAAAGGAAAAATCGAAAAAAATCATTTTAACCTCAAAAGAAAAGAGAAAAAATTTAATTTTACGTAAATGTTCTTTCAGGTAATAATAACAATGACCATTTTTAATCCGCAGATGAAAAGATGTCAGCGACGTTGTCGAACCAGGCTCAGCTTCGCTACGTGTTACAATGGTTCCAAGAATGGTCGGAAATGCAGCGAGGAGATTTCCTTGGTATATTGATAGAGAAGTGCGGTCCAGGGGGTCTGGTTAACGGATTAGTATCGAGTCTAGAAAGCCTGGCCTGCAAAGATGATGCGAATAAGCCGCCGAGTTTATTCGAGTGTCGAGTAAAGCTGTTCAGAGAATGGAGCGGTAATTGGACGTTAGTTGAAAAGGAGACGCTGTTGTCTTCGATAAAGAATTTAGATCCAAAATTCGCTGAGAAATATGAACAGAAAGTGACAAAAGGAGAAGAAAATAACGTAGAAGAAGAACAAGAAGAAGAAGAGGGAGTAGCTGAGGTAGAAGAGAAATCAGCTGAAGAAGAAAAGAAAACTGAGAAAGAACAAGAAGAGAAAGATAAAGAGAAAGAAAAAAATGAAGAGGAAACCGAAAGAAACGAATAGAAATGATAATTTTATCGAATCTTCTTTGCTATTATTCTGCTCAATATTAGAAAAAAGATCTGACTACATGAATGATGATTACTAATCATAGAGCTTCGATCAATTTTATCATAGAGAAATAATCAATACGTAAAATCCAGTTTTTTTTGTTTTTTTCTTTATAGTTGGGTATTTTTTGTTTTTGTTTTTTTAAACTAAAGGTTTTCAAAGTACCGAAAAAGTAGAATCTTAATAATGAAAAAGCCAAACAAAGCTCTCTTCATGAACTTAGTGCGATATATACATTCCATTATCTGAAAATCATTTCTATACACTTAAAAGTTATATATTATTAAGCTAGTATATATATTCTCTATCCTCTATGTAAATATAGTTCACATGTGTGTAAATCTTACTGTTATTATTATTATTATTATTATTATTATTATTATTATTATTCTACCGTTGAATATGGCAGCAGATATTCTATATTGTTGATGTTTTACAATACAACGTATAGTATAGTTATTAAATATTAGCTTCTTTTCAACGACGATATTAATTAATTAAAAAATATGGTCATTAATCATGTATTTCGGAGCTGCTCTATTCGATATTCGAAGCAGAAGCTGATTTCCGAGAATGTTTGACGAAAAAAAAAAAAAAAACAGGCAACTTTTGTATAACGAGCGATTAATTCCAACGTATTTATGTATGTACGAGTTATGTTTGCATTGATCGATCGATATATCTCATAATGCGTATTATTTGCTTTTCATTATTTTTATCTAATATGTATAAATATGTATGAGAAATATATATCTTTACATATTTAGTCTTCGATGATTGGTTTTTGTAAGAAATTATCATTGACTAGATGCGGAAGAACTAGAATCTCAAAAACCGCGCAGCTTGTATGGTCGAATCAATTTTTTTCTTCAATTATCATTATAATAATAATTATTATTAGCATTATTTTCTATCAACATTCCATATAATTATCATAATACCTGAAAGTCTAATTATTATACAATTGAAAAAAAAACATAGGGTTTTGTAACAAGAGCAACGAAGGAGCGCAACGTCTTTCATATTAAATATTATTATGTATTAAAAATTGAATAAAACGTATTTATAAATGTGAATATATCTGAAATTCTCCCTCTCAACTTTCCCCTCAGTATTATATTCGATAATTCATAATTTAACGCAATCCGCTAATCACGTTAGACTTGAGTTTTTGAACAGAATAAAAATAAATAGAGTAAGGAATGTGCGACTTTTCTTAGCAAGATCTTACTTCACCTGCATATGCTATTGCTTAAAAAAGGTTTCGTTCATTCGTTTTTTCTTTTTCGTTTGTTTCTTTACGTAGAATATTACCTACCTGTGGCTCTAGAAACTAATTAAATGCTGAAAAACTATTAAATACAATATATCACAGCACGTTGTGAATATTGGATCACTTATCACTTAGTTATTGGTATCAAAATTTCATAAATAGAAATCTTAGAAAAGTATATTTAATGTATATAAATGATAAAGTTGAATTATTGCAAGGAGCCCAAACTAACGAGCATGAAATTAGCGCCTCTAATATCTTCCTAATTAGGTAATTGATAAAGCCTCTTGTCAGCCACATCTCAATGTATAAATTTAACAATTATTCGGAATGTCGTCCACCCAGAGTAAATATAATAAAAAATAGTCAAGGCGATGGGGTCGATTCAGGTTCTTCGCTATTCTAATCTACCCTATTTCTGTTTCTTATTTCTCATAATTTCTCAAGATTTTTGACTTTTTTGAAGCCACTTGGCGCATATTGCTTTTATGGCGTTTTGTTCCAGTCGGTCAGCTTCTTTAAATATTTTCCTCACATCCTGAGCCCTCGAATGCCTCACAGCTAAGAGATAAGCGGCTTTCAGCTGCCGGCTTTCTATGCACATACTTATCTGAAAAAAAAACCATCAGAGAAAAAAAATCCTTTGGTAAATTGTCGAATTTGATACAATTAAACAAGTTTATCTCGTTATTTTTACCTTTAATTCTAAATCCGTAATAAGCTTGATGAGCGAATCGACTTTGTCCTTTGAGCCGGATCCCGCATCCATTTGTGCAGAGTTTAGAACCAGTTTAACACAATGCGCGAGGACTCGATCTGATAAGGCATTTGTATCGGGTGCCCCGGAGCTTCGACAGCATTTAACCAGCTGTTCAACGGAGGTGATTTTACCCTCTGAAGCCAGGATATGCCCGGCGAGAGAGTAAACTTTTTCAGAGCGAAGATTATAGTCTGGAATAACGTATGGAATTATTTATTCTTTAGTTATTAATGTTTGGATTGAAAAATTTATCGAATTCCGTGAATTTCCAAACCTTGAATTATTCGGAAAGCCATTCCGAAGCCTTCCTCGACATCACGACCGCAAAGAATGGCCAAAACGGCAAGCTGTGTTTTTTGCAATTGAGTTCCGAAGAGAGTGGGAAGTTCCTGATTCTTAGAAGAATCGTTTTCCATGTTTGCAAGATCGATTAAAAATTTCCTAGCATCTCTTCCCTCCTGTTCTCCATTTCTCAAAAATTTACCGATCTCCATCTGCCTAGAAATTGTATTAATGTGTCTGTCTATATCTGAAAGTTCAAGTTCCAGAGTTAAAGAGCTCTGGCCGCTGTGTTGAGAGCCCGTACTCTTTCTTCTTTTAGGGCCAAAACTCTGAGCCTGAAGTTCAGTCTCCAGATGTTTCTGGGCCTGGTGTAAATACTTTGAACGACAACAGAGATCCGTATAATTGTTAGCTCCGTTAACGTAGAATCTAATGCAAGACATAGAAGCTCTGACGTAATCCTTGGTGAATATTTGCAGCTGGTATAAAGTATTGAGTAATTTCTTAGTCTCCAAAGAGTGGCATGTAAAAACGAGGTAATTTCTCCAAGTGATTAACGTCTGATCCTTGGTGCGCATTGCATCGTGCAATTTTTCAACGCAACCATTTTTCAAACAGGGAAGATAAACACTGTTGAAAAATATTTCTTGATCCACTTTGTTGTCTAGAACGTGTAGTAAACAGTTCTCGAACTTTTCATGCCTTATAAAAAACTCCAAAATCGCTGAATGGCTTCCGTACGAAATTAGATAATGTAAACTCTCGTGATAATAAGCGTTGTCTGTTTGCGAAGCAGCTTCAAAGTCGTGGTATCTTCCCTGACTAATAGCCTTGATATTGTTCAAAGTAACTGATATATCGTGAGCTGTAAAAGACTTGGAGTTCAAAGACCTGCGGGATTGTCTATTGAACGTAGAGGCTTCGATGATCTGTAAGATCTCAGTGAGCAGAGGAGGATTTTTAGCGGGTCGAGTCTTTTCCCTGGCTTTTTGATTCTCGTATCTATTAGGACTGTTCTCGACTTGATTAGAATTTGGTAAAAAAACCCAATCCTCAAAGCCGTTTGAAGAAACCTTTTCTAAACAGTGTGTAAACTTGTCTCTAGCTTGATCGTAGCATCCGACTTTAAGATATGCTTTACCCCAGGCAGCCCAAACTCCCTGTCGATCTAATCCAGACTTTGTGCTAACATCAAGCGCCAGTATCCACTGCTCTTTTTCTGTCAAAAGATCTCTCAGCCTCCTCAAAGCGTGATCACCAAGTTTGTCAGAAGGTACAAGAGCCGAACAATCTGACTGAACCAAAGTTGAAACAAGATCTACGTGGGAAAGCATACGATCGCAATTGTCTAATCCAGCGTTAAGCGACAATTTGGCGCATTTTACTTTAGCCGCAACAACGAGAGATCGAATCATTTTCACTAGGAGCTTGTGATCAACTTCTGGATTCGCTCTCCCAGAACCAACAGGTCTTAAAAGTTGTTTTATCTCGTCGCAACGGTCTAATAAAAAGCTGGAATAAAATAAAAGATAAAATGAGTTACACAATGACAAAGTTTTGCAAAGAATCAGAAAATCAATTCAGATTCAAACACTGACCTGGCGTAGGCCTTGTGATCCGAATGGAGATTGAGAATGGCGAGACAGAGAGAGATGCTGGGTGCGTGTTCGAAGGAGAATTCATCCTTGACAGTCTGATTGTGAGTTTTGTCAGTAGTCAGTCTCCAATAGTCAAAAGTTTCGCTACTCGGAGTAGAAGGGGCTCCGTGTTGCTGTTGGCTTCGAATAACAGACTGTCGTTTACAGTCGTCGCATACCCTGACGTGAACAGAATCTGGATAAGTTGGTACTCGCATACGTTGTTGAGAACAAACGGCGCAAACAACTCTGCCGCATCTTCTACAGTGATGTCTTCTGTTGAACATCGAAAATACTACTGATTTGCAGCAGCTGCATACCCTGGACTGTTTGAATAAAACCAAAGTTTTTCAATTAGTTATTCAATTTTTGATACATTCAGGTTTGTAATTATTCAAGAAATGAGCTCACCTTGTCGTTCGGGACCCATTCGTCTTTAGTTGGGACTTTGGCTGGCATAAAAAACTCAGTATTCTCCATGTCAGTGCTTAACGAAGCTGAATCTTTGGCCCTAGACTCGATACCGTCTCTCTGTAAGGCGACTCTGAACTCCAAGGACTTGCCTGCGTAGTACCTGACGATTTTGTCAATATCTTCATGGGAGATGGCAGCTTTAGGCAAATTCTCGGACACATTGTTGAGGAATTTGTTAAGAATTTCGAACTTTCCGTTCATCAGTAACTGCTCAAGCATAAGGAGAGGTTTTTTCAAAAGATGTACGAAGGCTGGTCTCTCCTTAGACTCCAGAAGGGATAGAATCTCAACGCTAATCGAGATCTTGTTGTATTTAACAATTTCTGCAGGTTTACAATGATCCAGTAAATAACCGTTGACGAATTTTATTGCAGAAACAGTTTCCAGCTTCTTTAAAACCCCGTTGCATAATTTTAAGGAACGACCTACCGGCAGCGCCTCCAGAAGCTGAAAAAACAGATCAGATTTCAGCCCTCGTGTCTCGTTCCAAATATTCTTCAGACTCACCTTTCTAGCTGGTTCAAAATCCTGCCTATCGTTCTCGAGCAATCCAAAGAGTAAATCTTTGGTAACAAGGGACTGCATTTCGGTAAAAAAAGTGTGAAACTTAAGCCACTCCAAGCAGAGCTCAAACTTGTTGGCGTCTATCAAAGACTTGACTATTTTCAGAGTATCAGATTTGTTTGTAGCGGAGGGGACTCCGTACCAAGTAATATGTTTGATTTCAGAGTTGTTTTCAAAGTGGGGTAGCATCTTGAGGAAAGCCCTGACCCTGCTGAGGCTGGCGTTTATCTGAATTCGGGATCCAGCGGGCAGTTGAATTTTTTCCGAGTGATTGACTAGGAGCGTCAGAGCATGTTCGCAGGCTCCAACGGGCCATCGTCTTAGGTTTGATAAAACGGCGTGAGCCAAAACGTGGATATTTTTCATTTGCCTAAGGTAGATGAGGACTTGGTCACCCTCCAGTCCCTGGGCAGATACTAAATTAGCCAAAATCTTATCCTTCAAAGTGTTTATCTCTGAGTCATTTATTGTCAAGCTATCAGGCAGGGAGTTAATGACGTTCAAACAGTGTTTCCACTTCTCTTTTTTTACCAGGGATTCAAAATACGTCCAGATGTCCCTGGGGGATATATTCTCGTGCATACCAACTAGGGCCTGATTCTCGTCGAATGTATTTTTTAATATCTCGGTCCACGGAGAACGGAGTAAATTCTCAAGGCAGGAGCATCGCCCTGCGTTTTCGCAGGTTTTACCCGAAGTAGTCGTACCTCTCTCGTGAATTCTTTGTACCAGATAAGAAAGAAGCCAGCAATGGCCTTCGAAGTACTGCAGCAAGTTTTTGTCCACAGTGCCGCCGAGTCGAGCGTTATTCAGCGATCTTTGGACATTTCCTTCGAATTTATTCATTGCATATTTATTCCCAGAGTAATTCAGTCTGATTTCGTGCTGGTACATCTGTGGCCTGTACTTGAATTCCAGATTCTTTTCATTCGTATTTAAGAACTTGCGGAGTGTGAAACCCTCGTCAAAGTTAGATCCAAAAGTCTGGCACGCAAGGCTCGCATTTGCTAATAAAAAGTCCTGATACCGACAGACAGACTCCGGTAACCAGCATGTGTCTATCTCAGCTTGTTCGGTCGAAGGTTCTATCAAATTGTAGCAAGCTATGTAGTTGTGAACTGCTTTGTTCAATTCTTGGTCCAAGTCGCCAGTCTCGTAGGTCTGCAAAGTAAGAATAAAGATGAACAAAAGTGAGAAAAGTTTATTTGGAGTGTGACTCATCGATTTGTTTCACTCACACGAACAGCGGGAGTGCCAAAAAATTCATTAGCCATAGCAAAAATGACTCTAGGATCTTGATCGAGGTCTAAATCCTGCCAAGCTATTTCGTTAACGTCTTCGTTTAGCTTGAAGAATTCCAGATCCCAGTCTAAATTGCCAAGTAGTTTGAATCTGAGGGTAGCTAAAGTGACCAAGCCAAGTTCCCCAATTTGATAAGCTATTTTTGTGCTTGAAATAACGTGCTGAAGTCTATTGCAGGGCGCTTTGTTTGACCAAATAGTTAACGTCGTGTGCAAGAATAGAAGATTCCAAAGGTTCAGGAAAAACGTGAGCGTCTCATTCCCGGCGGACAGTTCGCAAAGGTTCAAATTTCCCAGGCACGATGTTTTTCGGAGTATATTCTGGATTTCAATGTTTTTCGACAAGTTTTGGAGGTCGATGTATCTCAGCGTCGATTTACCGGCAAATATTTTACAGATACTGTTCAAAAGATCGTTTAAAATTCCGGAGACACATTCGTTTGGCTTTTCCATGTCGTACTCGGTCAGAATCTGAAGCATAACATGTTGGATTGATCATTTTAATGGATTTCAAATCATTCGAATTGATGTTTGTGACAATTATATTGGATTATGTACCATATCACGTAGATTCTCGTTCAGAATGAGGTAGCCACGATTGTCGGAGGTCCTAATTTTCTCCATCTTATCATGGAAAGTAAATTTTGGACAGCAGCTAACGAGTATACAGTGCACCAAATTGACTCCGAGTTTTTTTGCAGTAATTTCGAGTTCTTCGGGGGGGACGTTGGCCTCGAAAAATTGATGCCCAAAGTACGAGTGGATGGAAAGTTCGAGCAGAGCGAACGGAGTTAAATCAAAGCTCCCATCTGTGAACAAAGAAAGAATATTAAAGCGATCCAAGTCTTGAAATTAATTTAAAAATGAAAAATTCTCACCACCAATTTTCGGAAGCATATTTTCAAGTATTTCCAAATGGGCAAAGATCTTCTTTAAGTAATTTTCGCCGTTGCAAATAAGGCCAGATATCAAAGCCTCTTGACTCTGGATTGAGTTGCTATTGAGCTCGTTCTCGTTCCTGGTTTTACCCCTCTCTAATCTAGCTTTGCTAATTATCCCGATGACCTTCTCGATTTCATTCCAAAACTCTGATTTCTCGTTAAACTTCTGAACAGACAATGGAACGTTGACGTCGCACAGAATATCGGGTAAAGACGAGTCGAGTTTACTCTCGTAAAAGAGTTTGCAGATTTTGTGAAAATAATTTGAGTAAGTCGTCTTCTCGATCATTTTACAAGACTTCAAATACTTAGTTGCCACTTCGCAGGCGTTTAGCGAACATGAACGAGAATGGCCAATAGTCAGAGCCAAGTCCATCACCGCCATTGTCAATATTTCGTTGGTATTAACTTCGTCAGGATTTATCAATCGCAGAGTGGCTTTGTTAGAGGCGAGAAAAGTCTCTAGTTTACCGGTGAGGCGAGAAGTTTGTATCCCCTCTTGTACAGCTTGTCTTATATTCTGTGAATATGAAGAAACGGTATAATTATCACGCAGTAGGCGATGAATATTGGAATTGCTTTGTTTCATCGTCATTACGACAAGACTTCTCCTCGTCATTCGCACCTGAAGCGTAGATATTTCCTCATTTCCATTCCTAGATGTTGAAGGACTTTGTACTTCGATATTATCCCTCATCTTCTGTCTAAACTGGCATATGGCTTTGGAGAATCGAACCTCGCCGTCGAGCTGAGAATCGCTGGATTTAAACATCTGAAATATAATGACGTTGAGAAAAGTGTTGAAATAATGTTGTCGAGGAGTTACTTTAAGCTAACAGAATTAATCGGGCATGCAATATTGTACGTTTCTGATTGTTTATTCACTTGGAGTGAGATGTGCACTTTGTTTCTGGCCGCCTGCCTACAAGGTAAACAATAATTCTAGCTACAAATTAGCAATAGAAATTGAACTTTACTGATCCGCAGGTGGACCTAAGAGACAGAAAAGTATTTGTAATAACATCGGACGACGCAGATTACGACGAAGAAAGCGAAGATGAAATGATCCGAGCAGAAGACTTGGCCGAATTTGAACCGCTAGCAAAAGACAATGAGAAATTCAGGCCGCTTCACGAACACGTTGAAAATTACAACAAATTAGCAGCCAGAACGGCGACTGAATTTGCCGACGTGTTTCCGAATTTGTACGAACCGAATTTAGAAGACATTAGAAACTTGGTAGAAGAAGCGAAGCCCTTTGTTGCGGGATTTAAGCATGAACTAGACGAGGTAAGTCGTTGTAGCCAAAGATTACATCATTCAGAAATAAATGATCAATTTATCTGGGATTAGTACGACTTTGAAGACCTGGAAGAGCGAGTTTTTAAAGCTGTAAGAAAGAAAAGAGCTGCTAAGGATAAATTTACGACTCCTAAAGCTATGGGAATAAGTCCTACGACTGAGATAGTTGAAAGGAAAGTCCTGACTCAGTCAGAAGGTTTTTCTGTGAGGGATGATAGCAGACTGCGAGTGAGAGTTAAAAGAGCAGAGGAATCGGAAGAGGAGACACAAAGTGAAGAAGATGCGACAACAGAATGGGAGAAAACTGATGAAAAAGAGTCATCGAACGACGAGGAATACGACTACGAGCAATTCAAAGCTGAATACTATGGAGAAATTGATAGAATAAAGAGCGATAACAAGACTTTCAACTACACAGACAACAGGGAGCCTGAAGAGACCGCCGAAGACGTGATAAAAAAAATCGTTGATTTTAAAATGCCGAAGAATTGCACGCGGGAAGAATTAACGCAATTTGGAGCAAAGGCGCTAGAGTGTTTGGCGTACGATTACAAAAACGCTAAGGATGAGAAAAGCGTTAAAAAGATATTGTCCAGAACTTGGCTGGTGGTCAGAATTTGGGTGTTTGTGTATTTATTCATCGCGATCCCGTGCTGGTGCCAAAAAGGTACAAGTTTTTGGGATAAAACCGTTGGCATTTTTTATATCGCGAATTACTTTACAGGATGGTGTTGCTGTTGCTTTAATTGCGCGTTTTGCAACCCGGGAGACACGATAGAAACTGCAAAAAAATACTACGCGGAAAATCCACCTGGTATTTTAACGGAAGATGATGAAAAAGGTGAATCGAAGATCACTGAATTCGAACCGACCCTTTTTGAGCTCGAGGCGTTCGAGAAGTTTGAATCGGCGATAAGAAATCTGTAAAAAGTAAAAAAGCCAATTGATAACAGTCACCTCTATGACTTTCTGCGCCTTGTCGAAGTCGCACTTCCAAAGACATTGTATTATTAAGCTTTCCCTCGACGAAAGCATAAAGTTTAAAATGAACGAGTAGTTTGAATGGATCGGAAAAGATTTATCCGCCAAATTATTTTTCTTTCCAAGCTTTTTTCTATTTCCCGAGTAGCTGTTACTATTTTCAAGGGATCCTGCTTCGGAGCTGAGGTCTATTTCAGACTTGCTGTAATCCTCGCTGGATGAGCTATCGTCCTGCCTATAGAGAACTGACTTGTTATTCGTAATCCTAGACGAGTTTAGTTTCTTGTTCAACAATATCTCGGAGAAATTTGACTCCTCTTTATTCTCAGTTGGCTCCATTTCCCCGTGACCAACTTTTCTGACAAATTCAGAGCTCGTCAGAAGTTCCAGTCTCCAAACAGCGTCCGCATGAGCTCGGCCAACGTTTGCCAAATTGTCTTTCAACTCTTGGCTCAAATCTTGCTGAATTGAAGCGACCGCATGTTCGGCATCGAGAATCGCGCCTTTCAGATAATGCAGAAGGTCTCTAATGACGTATTTGTTGCACATAAACCCGGATTGTATCCTCTTGTAATCTTCCTCTAGTAATTTTCTCTCTTCTGTCTCTCCCTCGCTCTCCTCAGAGTTCAAATCATCGTTGAAAAAGTCCTCATGGCGCATGAACAGCATGGAAAAGATGTTTTCGATCGCCTCAAGTCTCACGTCTAATGGTAAAAGGTCCTTCAAAGTGTTTTTCATGGCTGTCAAGCACTCGCCAACGTCCCGAGCTTTGAAGGAATAAGAATCGGATATCAGAATGGCTCTCAAAGCGCACAGCATCGCGTGATAGGCTCTAAACGTGGCGGTTGACTGAGTGGAGTTTTCAAGCAGCTTAAGAACCTCTAAAAAATTTCCTTCGTGAAAATTAGTTGTAGTTTTCAGAGTTGAGAGAATCCCGTGGTCCACGAGCAAAGAGAGAACGTGTTTTATGGTTGAATCCTTTTTGAAATCCTTGTCAGAGGTGATTTTCGGGTTCCTTAATACCCAGTCGACTATATCGAGCTGATTTTCTGCATCAGATTGTAATTTACTCCAACCATTTTCCTCCCCATTGAAAAAGGGCCCACATTTGGCCAGAACGAATCTCAATCCATTGCTCAGATTTGAACTGACTTCTTCGTCACCTCCAAAACTGGCCTCTGAACTACCGAGCAGGTTCTCCATGGATTTAAAAAACACTGCGGGCCAAAGTCCCTGCAGAATGGGCACCGACAATAGCGTAGCAACTTTCTCAGGACTCCCAGTGGCCAATAAAGCGTAACAAATATCCTGAAAAGTATTGAGAAAACCGTGAATTGCATGTTTTAGTGAAATTCACTGAGATTGTAGCTATAAAGAGGATATTTACTAGGAGGTCGTGCAGCCAGTGTCTCTCCAGCTTGATCGTCCTGTAGGCTAATTCTCTGGAGTTAATTTTGACACCAGATTGGTAAAAATTGAACAAGGCGTTGCCGATTGCATAGGCATTTTCTATGCTATCGGGTGTCTGGGATCTCCTGAGTATTCTCTCCTCGAAGGCAAGCCACTCGTTGAAATACTGATTACTCTTTCTTGCGTAAAGGGCAAGGCCGACATGCCCTCTTTGGCAGTTAGCGAAGAGCGCAGGGAATAGCCAAGTAAGTAGCTGGTCATTTTTGGCCTCAGTCAATTCGAGCTTGGACAAAACACAGAGTAAACTAGCATCGGATCGATCTTTGGAAGAAGTTGACTCCTTTGAATCAAACTCGACGATAACCCGGGCGATTTTTTCCTCCGTATTTTGATGCTCCCCAAGAAACTTCCTGAGGTTATCGACGTACAGGTTTTGCAGCTGAGCGTCGCTTTCGTGAAAAAACGGGGACCAAACGCAGAGAAGACTTTTGACGACAAAGCCAGCGACGGATGGGGATTCGAGCAGGCTAGAGTCGAGGAACTTTAAACCATTTTCGGAAATCTTATCCACCTTTTTCTTAATGCTTTTGGAACCGCTGACAAGTTCAAAGAGGCCCAAGAGCTCCTGAAAAATAAATAGGCGATGAATTAAAGGAGAAAAATTGAGACGAACGTAGGTAAAAGTGGACTAACCTCTTCGACGTCGCTTGTAATCCCTTTGGAAATGAATTTTAGGGCGAGAACAAATTCGGTGAGTTTGGGCTTTGGGGCTAAGCCGTTGGCGCCAAGTGTTTCTAAAATTTTCGAGATGATCCATCGGTCCTCTAGATCGCCGCGTGAATTCCTGAGAGTTAATAATTGGATCTATAATGATATTCTATTGTTTGAAATTTTTTTAATTCTTTTTAAGGTTAGGATCGAGTCTCGTTGAAAGAAATAAAGAATTTTACTTACAGTTCAGTTTCGATGAGTGATATTAAATGGAGTATTTGATCCCTGGTGTAATCGTCGGCAAGGGAAGAAGCCTCCCTCGATAAAATTACCCAAGTAGTGTACCATAACCTCGAAACTACGCACTTGTCAATTTCCAAGACCTGCGACTTCCCTTTCATGTTTTATTTGGTTGATTTCGTTAAAAGGGAAACATTAGCAGTGCTAGGGAAAAGGGACCTGACCACGGAGTGGCTATTTTACGTTTACTGAAGCACAATAAACTCGTACTTTGCACCCTAAGTACCATTATTTTTATCATTCTTTTCCCCGTCTATTTTACCCGCATCTGTATTTCTATTCGTGATTCGTGCCGACGCGATGCGGTGGTCAATTGTTTCGAATGTTTTTCAAACAGCCGCCATATTGACAACCCCACGTGACATTATTGCATTTGACAGGGCGGGAGTTTCGAAATTTCAAACGACAATTCGAAAAGAATTACGTACGTCGTTACTGGTCAACAACGTATCTGTTGGAAAGTATTTTTCCAGCAAGTAATAATCAAGGGTTTAAAATCGTATATCTATAAATTTGTAATTATTTTGATTTTCCGCTAATGAAATACCTGCCTATAGGCGTTGTATTGGAGGGTATTTTTCTTTTTTTTTCTATTGTTGATTTTTTTCTTTCCTTGATTTTTTTTTTTCAGAAGAAGAAAATAATGATACGATTGAATATCGCGAATCGTTAACTGTAAAGCCTCCGATCAAAAAATGTTTATTCTTGTAGTGTATAGGTTGGTAAGGGAACTAGGGAACTGGGAACTAAGAGGTTGGCAAGAAAACTCGAACAAGTTAGGACCTCCGTGAAGTTGGCCGGAAAATTTGGATTAGAAAAAAAAGGAATTAGGAAAACGTTTGTTGGTCGTTTGTAGGTGATTGTCGGATAAGTGAAATTGTTTGTTGGATTATAGTTTTTTAGTTACATCCAATTCAAAATTTCCCAAAAAGTTAGCCGAACGATTCTTAATTTCTCAAATTTTTCGAACGTTAGGAGGTCTAATCGATGCGCAATCGTTTGTTGGACACGAATATGTAGATTAGAACGTTTGTTGGATTATAGTTTTTTAATTATATCCAATTCAAAATTTCCCAAAAAGTTATAGCCGAACGATTCTTAATTTCTAATATTTTTCGAACTCTAGGGGGTCTGATCGATGCGCAATTGTTTGTTGGACACGAATATGTAGATTAAAACGTTTGTTGGGTTATAGTTTTTTAGTTATGTCCAATTCTAAATTTTCCGAAAAGTCATAGCCGAACGATTCTTAATTTCTCAAATTTTTCGAACGTTAGGAGGTCTAATCGATGCGCAATCGTTTGTTGGACACGAATATGTAGATTAGAACGTTTGTTGGTTCGTGGTCTGCCTAAAAAAACAAAAAGCAACATTTCAGCCAGTCGGCCGGAAGATCGGCACCGCCAGTCGTCATCCGGCGTGACTTTAGCTCTATGTACTTATACAATAATTAGCCTCTCATAACACCTGACCCGAATTAATTCTTTCTTTAATAATCGTTTACATTTGCCGCAACAGCAATTAAACGAATCAAAGCAATCGTTCTATAGCCTATATGATTAGTATCCTCTGTAATAATTATTATCAGATCATAAGAATCATATTGTAGCGAATCATTATGTGAGGTTAGGATATCTGTCAAACGAGTACGGAGATAGTTATTGGAATCGCTTATTCATTCCACGTATGTAGTACATACAACTGCAAACTAAATGAAATACAATAATTAAAACTATCTCTGATTTCGTACCCCCGATATTAATTGTCCTCATCCGGTAGCGAGATATTATGTGAGGTTAACATTTCTGTCATACTAGTATGTAGATCATTTGCTGTTGATTCATGTAATCACTTCATGTATTTCAACTGAGAGATTATGAACGCAAGTGCAATAAATGTGAAAACGAAAGCAATCCGTTACCCTGATTATGATTTCCGATCCCGCTATATGATTACGTTTCATCGGTGTCATTAATTAAATCTGTCTGAAAAAAAAAAATATATACAGAAGATTAATTAGATCCGCAAGCAATTGTTTGTTGCTGGGTCAGGATCAGCGTGGTTAATTGAACACTCATTGAAAACGGAGCAATAAACCCTAACCCCGTAAGCAGGCAGTGTCAATGATACAGGTGGGGGTTTCCTTTTATCCTCTCATAGGTTACGTTGAGAACCGAAAAGCGCATTCATCACCAAGTAGATACTTACATGTCAATACTTATGTACGTGTCATGCTTTCATGTTGATGATGATTATTCCGAAGAGGATCAAGTAGAACTGCTTGCACTCATAGTATTTATGGTATCAATTATAGTCTGTCTTTTTTCGATGCTCCAACCGAGGCTAATTGCGAATGAACAACTGAAATCAGCGGGTGTGCTGTTCCATCCGTCACACAGAAGCTGCCGAATATCGGCCGGCTTGACCAGTATATTTTGTGTACCAAGTGTCTATTTGCCGGTCATTTCCTATTTTCGGTATTCTCTTGCTCACAATGATCATTAAACAAGAGTACGAGGTATTATCACTCACAGTGATGATTGCAAATGTGTTTCACATTTTTTTAAATTTCAGGTGCCAGCGAAGACTCGATTTTGCTCATAAGAAAAAACCTGACTTCACAAGCTTCCCGTTTAACAATATCATGACAAATTTTGAGCAAAGGAGATGCATGTACATAAGAATCTAGATGTTTATGCAGCAGTATTACACATGGAATCAGCATATCTGTGCTCAACACGGTGTCGTATGAAAATAATCGATGGACCCACCTCTGTAATCACAGTGGAAATTCTATGAAAAGGTACAAATCTGCAGACTCGGGTGTAATTTCTCATCTTCCAGATAACTCAGCTGTCTACAGCTTAGTATTAGTAACCAACTGTGACAAAGAATTAGATGATATTAGGAAGAATAATATACTGATTGTGGATGGGGACTGCTGATGGTCCGGTGACCAAGTAGACACCACAAACGTTTCTTTATACTTATGGGTCAGATGATCAATGGTTAATTGTATTGCTTTTAGGTGAAGGCCCCTGTAAGACTGAAAGTTTCCGGTCCGTATAGGGATTCTTTGAGAGCCAACGACGTGAGTTCCGAAGGCTATTTCACTTTGGCGGAGAACCATTCACAGGCTCGTCGGAAGCTTGAAACCTAGTTGAACTGCCTCAAACTAGCATAATGATCATGATTCGACAATAATGAGCAGATTCTAGCCTGAGAAGACTCAATTCGACGAAGAACAAAGTATTGTCACCTGCGTGAAATATTCATCTGCCGCTGGATATGACTATCAAGCGCGACTCGCCAAGAGACGAAGGCTCATTCTGGAGAGTTATGTGGTACATGCTTCATATTTAGGTACAAGAGAACATCCCGGAGGTCTGGTCGACCCCTTGTTAGTAATGAGCGGTAATGGAGCATTGCTCCATCGAATCCCTATACGGACCGGAAACTTTCAGTCTAACAGGGGCCTTCACCTAAAAGCAATACAATTAACCATTGATCATCTGACCCATAAGTATAAAGAAACGTTTGTGGTGTCTACTTGGTCACCGGACCATCAGCAGTCCCCATCCACAATCAGTATATTATTCTTCCTAATATCATCTAATTCTTTGTCACAGTTGGTTACTAATACTAAGCTGTAGACAGCTGAGTTATCTGGAAGATGAGAAATTACACCCGAGTCTGCAGATTTGTACCTTTTCATAGAATTTCCACTGTGATTACAGAGGTGGGTCCATCGATTATTTTCATACGACACCGTGTTGAGCACAGATATGCTGATTCCATGTGTAATACTGCTGCATAAACATCTAGATTCTTATGTACATGCATCTCCTTTGCTCAAAATTTGTCATGATATTGTTAAACGGGAAGCTTGTGAAGTCAGGTTTTTTCTTATGAGCAAAATCGAGTCTTCGCTGGCACCTGAAATTTAAAAAAATGTGAAACACATTTGCAATCATCACTGTGAGTGATAATACCTCGTACTCTTGTTTAATGATCATTGTGAGCAAGAGAATACCGAAAATAGGAAATGACCGGCAAATAGACACTTGGTACACAAAATATACTGGTCAAGCCGGCCGATATTCGGCAGCTTCTGTGTGACGGATGGAACAGCACACCCGCTGATTTCAGTTGTTCATTCGCAATTAGCCTCGGTTGGAGCATCGAAAAAAGACAGACTATAATTGATACCATAAATACTATGAGTGCAAGCAGTTCTACTTGATCCTCTTCGGAATAATCATCATCAACATGAAAGCATGACACGTACATAAGTATTGACATGTAAGTATCTACTTGGTGATGAATGCGCTTTTCGGTTCTCAACGTAACCTATGAGAGGATAAAAGGAAACCCCCACCTGTATCATTGACACTGCCTGCTTACGGGGTTAGGGTTTATTGCTCCGTTTTCAATGAGTGTTCAATTAACCACGCTGATCCTGACCCAGCAACAAACAATTGCTTGCGGATCTAATTAATCTTCTGTATATATTTTTTTTTTTCAGACAGATTTAATTAATGACACCGATGAAACGTAATCATATAGCGGGATCGGAAATCATAATCAGGGTAACGGATTGCTTTCGTTTTCACATTTATTGCACTTGCGTTCATAATCTCTCAGTTGAAATACATGAAGTGATTACATGAATCAACAGCAAATGATCTACATACTAGTATGACAGAAATGTTAACCTCACATAATATCTCGCTACCGGATGAGGACAATTAATATCGGGGGTACGAAATCAGAGATAGTTTTAATTATTGTATTTCATTTAGTTTGCAGTTGTATGTACTACATACGTGGAATGAATAAGCGATTCCAATAACTATCTCCGTACTCGTTTGACAGATATCCTAACCTCACATAATGATTCGCTACAATATGATTCTTATGATCTGATAATAATTATTACAGAGGATACTAATCATATAGGCTATAGAACGATTGCTTTGATTCGTTTAATTGCTGTTGCGGCAAATGTAAACGATTATTAAAGAAAGAATTAATTCGGGTCAGGTGTTATGAGAGGCTAATTATTGTATAAGTACATAGAGCTAAAGTCACGCCGGATGACGACTGGCGGTGCCGATCTTCCGGCCGACTGGCTGAAATGTTGCTTTTTGTTTTTTTAGGCAGACCACGAACCAACAAACGTTCTAATCTACATATTCGTGTCCAACAAACGATTGCGCATCGATTAGACCTCCTAACGTTCGAAAAATTTGAGAAATTAAGAATCGTTCGGCTATGACTTTTCGGAAAATTTAGAATTGGACATAACTAAAAAACTATAACCCAACAAACGTTTTAATCTACATATTCGTGTCCAACAAACAATTGCGCATCGATCAGACCCCCTAGAGTTCGAAAAATATTAGAAATTAAGAATCGTTCGGCTATAACTTTTTGGGAAATTTTGAATTGGATATAATTAAAAAACTATAATCCAACAAACGTTCTAATCTACATATTCGTGTCCAACAAACGATTGCGCATCGATTAGACCTCCTAACGTTCGAAAAATTTGAGAAATTAAGAATCGTTCGGCTAACTTTTTGGGAAATTTTGAATTGGATGTAACTAAAAAACTATAATCCAACAAACAATTTCACTTATCCGACAATCACCTACAAACGACCAACAAACGTTTTCCTAATTCCTTTTTTTTCTAATCCAAATTTTCCGGCCAACTTCACGGAGGTCAAGTTAGGGAACTAGGGAACTGGGAACTAGGAGGTTGACAAGAAGACTCCGACAAGTGGTCTGTTAGCCGGAGAGCTTCGAATCGAGTAGATACCGGTAGAGTCTCCATAGTCCATTCATTCATTCAGATCCGTTGATGGGCTTATACCTTAGAGCATTTATCCATTCACGTCTCACGATCTAATCTAATACCATGGGGACGTCTCAGAAAGCGTAGTTCGGTCTCCTGGTTCTAGTCTTCATGGTTGTTCTAATCGTGGCGAAAATGGAGAGTCGAGTTCCCGCCAGATCTCCACAATTCGAATTGTTTTTCAATTAACATCTTCAATGCGATTCTGGCGACGTTTTCGTCAATCCTACTTGATTGTAGATAAAATAGCAAAAATATTGAAAAACGTGTGAATCGATTTATGAAGCAATCCCATTATTCTTCGATCAAGATCGGTCACATCTATAAATCCGATCATCTAGAAATCGCGGATGAATGCAATATGGTTTATTGTGTCGCTTCTTCATATCTTTGACCAATTTTCAATAATCTTCAATTCAGCGTAGATACTTATAAATTTCTTTAATTGATTCCGATAAAACTCGATAAAGATAATTCGATGCGGATATTCACAATTCCTGTAAATTCTCCCAGGCTTACAATTAGCATTAACACCGAGAAGATAATTATAAAGCAGTTGGCATATTCATCTATTCGGTAGTAGTTTCATTTCTCATTTCATACATTTAAATGTTTTTCAAATATATGCATATGTATGTATGTACATACATGATACATGTAATACATATACATATGTATATTTTGTATTGTATACTCTGTCGACCGAGAGTTCGACCCACTATCGCTATCGCACTCGTTCATGTTGTGCCGCGATCTTTCGTTTGATAGAGTACATACATAGTAGATGTATATACCTATGTATTACATAGTATATATATATGTATGTAGAGTTAGTGAAGTTGACACATTGATCTCTATACATATGTATTATACCCACCGGAATAACAGGGTATGTAATACCACTGTTGATCGGTATCTTCTTTGTTTTGTTTCGTTTTGTTTTGTTTTTTTCACCGAGTAATAAGAAAGCGTTGAAAATTGTGTATCTATAAATTTGTAGTAATTTCTTTATTTCTTATACAAAACTATGCTTCCAACAAATTATTACATATTACAAGTATTTCAATTCAATTCAATTTCTTTCATTGATTTTCGAATAATGAAATACCCACTGCTTATACGCGTTTCATTACATCGGGGGGGTATTTTTCTTGTTTTTTCTTTTATTCATTCTTTTCATTTCTTTCTTTCTATCCTTCTTTCTTCATCTACACAGGTTTAATAATAATAATGATAATAATTTTCAAGAAATCAGAAAAGAACTAGAATCCCTTTTCTATGATTATATGAAACTACTATCTCCGCTGTTTCTCCATTAATAATAATAGGTAACAATAATAATAATGATAATAATAACGATAATGATGATGATGATAATCTGAAATCAGATGAGAATTGAAATTTTTTAATCGAAGGCTGAATTTTGTTCCTGAGGGAGAAGAGAAATTGGTATCTTGCTAGTTTGCACAAGAAGCTGAATAAAAATGAAAAGAGGGGAAAAAAGATGGAAAAAGGAAAAAAATTTGAAAAATTGAAGAAAAAAAAACAGTAGAACAGGATGCCGCAGTTGAAATAAAACTTTCAGCACGTATTACGTATGTATACAGGGTGTTTCGCGATACATATGGGGGAATTCCACCTCAACTCAATACGCCTGCGGATCTCGACTTTTTCAAAATGACTGATTATTTTTTCCCGTGAACTACAAGTCGAAAAAAACCTACCCCTGTTTCCTGGTTTGTCGCGCTAGGTCACTCGGTTTAGACAGCAGATTTTTTTGAAATTACCCACTTTTCGGTTTTTTGGATATCTGATCGCGCTCCGTTAACTCAAACCCTCGCACTTGTTGTACATACCTATCGGTATTGCTTTCTATGCGCTTGTTTTTTTTTTTTTTTTTTCATCTTGTATTGTATATAGTTATTTATTCATTTTTCTCTTTTTTTTCTTTGCCCCCCCCCCCCCCCCCACTTACAGTATAAATCATCAATGCTCGTTTTAGAAATATATACAATATATATATCATCAGCATTACAATAGAACATTAGGCGCGAAATAAGCATGTTTTCTTTAAAATTTATTAAATTTCTTGTTTCACTTGCTATTCAATTTTGCTATATAATATATAGATATACTGCGGCGATTATTTAATTATTAATTCATTTATTGAATTTGTTTTCGCACACGATATAACGAGGTGTATTTTTTTTACACATAATTCATAAGAATTTCCCTTCTATTTCTATATATGTATATTGTTCATCAATTTCTTCACATTCATTTATTCATTTCAAGTTTCGAAAAAAAGTTTTTTTTTTTTTTTCTTCTCTCTCTTCTACACCGATTCAACTTGATAACATAATTACTTGACGATCTTCATTTGAACAAGAAAAAAACAATACAAGTACGAAAAAATAATAATCAATAATTTCGTTCAATATTTTATACATACATTATTATTATTATTATTATTATTATTATTATTATTATTATTACAAACTCATGCTGACGAATCTACATACATAAAAATGAAAGATAATTCGTAACATGGCTCCCATTCATTCTGTGTAATCATTAATAATATGATGATAATGACAATGATCTCTATTAGATTATAGTAGTGATAATTATGATAATTGTTGTAAAAATTAATATACATGTAATGTATTCCGATATCTCTTTCATTTTCTCTCTTTTTCTAACATCTGTAAGATATTGATTGATATTTCCTATAAGCATTCGCAAAAGAAATAGTATAATAATTGGGCAACGACGAAGACGTATTACAGTACAGAATTAAAAGCAATGATTTTGATTATTTTTTTATTATATCCTCATTATTTTCAATTCAATAATCATTCAAATATAGGTAATTTTATTTTATTTTATTTTATTGTATTTAAAACCGCTCTGGTTATAGCGACTCCGTTATAAACACAAACTCACAGAGACTGAAGTATGGCTCGAATTAGTAAGATTTTTTATTTATTTCTTTTTTTTTACTTCTCATCGTTGATGATAGTAATAATAGTAATAAGAATGATAATGATAATAATAATAATAGTAATAATATTTTTCATTTATTTACAAAGTAATACATAGGTATATGGATTTATCAGTTTTAATAATTAGAAAGGAAAAACACAAAAGAAGAAAAAAAAAAAAAACTACAACAGCAAGTTGACATTTTTGTTCGATTATTCATTTATTTATTTTATTTCTCGTATATATCTCAAATTGAAAAATAAAAAAATTCTTGGTCTCTGTGACGATGTGTGAAACATACAATCTCCCCCGTTCCCTGTTCCTTTGCAATACATGCGTATCGATGAATTAAAATACAAGAAAAAAAAGAAAAAAAAAATAGGAGAAAAAAACAACTAAAAATTGTATATCAACAGTACGAATAATACCTAATAGTAATTCAATTTGCCTGGGCGAAGCGCCTAAAAAGATTCTAGATATTACAGAGATGCATTTATGTATAATAATAATAATAATAATAATAATAATAATAATAATAATAATAATGATAATAATAATAATAATAATGATATAAATATATTTGTATTACAATAATTCTAGCAGTAATCAACGTGTTATTTTTATTTTATTTATTCTTCATCTATTTAGTTTTGTTTTCCGCTTTTCTTCTTCTGCTTCCTTCTTATTCTTCTTCTTCTTCTTCTTCTTCTCCATCTTCTTCGTCTTTTTCTTTCTCCATTTCATATTATTTTTCATTACGATTATTTGTTTATTTCGTTCGTTTGTTCATTTTGCTTTTCTTACAAAACCGAACGAGCATGGTTGTGAAAATTTGCTTTGTTGCCCCTCCCTCACCTCACCCGGTATATAATATAATATAATATAATAATAATAAGAAGAAGAAAAGGCGTCTGTATATAAATATAATGGATTTTTGAAATGGAAAAAAAAAAATTATCATCAATTCTTAAAGTTATATATTCATTTGTAGTTGTTTTTTTTTCTTTCTTTTCATTAGTCACATTATCTTGTAATCTTCTTTTTTTCTCATTCTCCCCATTTTTATTCCTATTTCTTTTTTTTTTTTCTTTTTCTTTTTCCTATTCAATTTTCATTCAGTATTTATTATTATTACAATATGTATAAGAGCTTACCATATTTTCTTATTTATTGTTCAACAAGGTATATCGATAATAGTATTAAACGTAACAGCCTGGCCAGCAGCGCAAAGACTACATATTTTCATTTTCATTTCTTTTTTTCCACATATGATCGATTACTTTTCTCTCTTTTTCTGTTTCACAAATCATTCATTGACGGATGTTTTTCTTCGAATTACATTTTTTTCTTCTTTTTTTTTCATTGTATATCTTGGCTACCGCGATGTAAATCCCATTTACCTATAACTTTGATTTATTTATTCATTTATTCGTTTATTACTTTACTTTTACTTCATTCCAATGTTCTCTCTTTTTTTTTCTTTTCGTTCTCTTTCTTTTCTCTCTCTAACTGATTTTATCATTTCTATTTGATTTTTAATAATAATATGCAAATCGTGTCTAATTAACAGTACGAACTTTACTTCTGTGTATTTCTTTATATCTTAATATGTGTCTCGTGTACTTGACTGTAATTTGTATGTGTTTTCTTCTATTTTTCTTGAATTTATATAATCGACAAATCGATCAAGCAAGTTACGTACAACATGTAATATCGATTTGAATAAATGAAAAATACGTTGCTCGAAGAACTCTACGATCGACTCAAAGATTTTCCATCAACTTTCCCCCCCCGACAAACAAAAATCCAATCAGTATTTGAAACTACAATGATACGAAGAATTTTTTCAGATTTATTCCGTTCGAAAAAGAAATATGAATTTTTGAACTAAGGGGGGGATAGGGGAAAAAAAAGATCGATGAAAATTTTTCAATTTTTTACGAAGGACCAAATATGATATTTAAGTGAATAAAAATAAATCCTCGATGTGTATAAATTCTTTGGAACTTGGCTAGCTTATTCCTCTGAAAATAAAACGATAATTATGGAAATTTGTCGAGTATCGGAATTCCGAATCAGTATGAATGTTGTCATCGGCGTTATTGGTGTTTTGTGTAAATGTGTAGTGAGTGTAGATGTGAGGTAAGGACTAGCAGTTATTAGGATCCGGTGGTGTGACGAGGTATTCGTCAGCGCGTTTGTGATCTGATAGCGCTCGCATCGTGTAAGAATCCTGTGGCAATTCGCTCTTCCTCCGTAGCAGAGTTTTGTTCTTAATAACAGGCGCCGGAGCAGGTGCCTGTTGATAAAAAATACGCGTTAAAAATGAATACAAATCCTTTCAACGAAGAAATAATAAAAATCTATCCCCATTAATCGCCCCTCTCTCACCCATTTTGACTCACCTCCGTTAACTTAGGTTTAGCCTGTTCGAATATGAGCGGCGATTGATCGGCATCTGCATCTTCCTCAGGAGGCAACGTGTAAGGATAATTAGTATCGACGTTTGTTGTCGAGTATCCAGGATGCCTCATGGCCAGAGCCTCGACCCGAACCCAAGCCTCGTTTCTGTCCTTTAGCAACTTGCGCTCTTTCTGACGATCCTAACGTTCAATTTCAATGGATTAAGTTGTAGAAATAATGAATATTTAATAATGAATATTGATTCGTTGATCTGATTATTATTTTCTTCTAAACAGAAAAACGGGAGTTTTTAATCAATTATTATTATCATGTTCTTCGCTATGTTCGTTACATATAACTGAATAAATATAATTCATACAGAGTGAGAAATATTGCCAATTACGACGATTCGATATACAGACCTGATAATATTGCTGAGTGCATTCGTCGAATACTTTTTGATTCATTTCCATGAAAAGTTTAAGCGCGTTGTAAATCAGTCCGTGAATTGTTTTGTTCCAATGATTACGTGAATTTCTGTACAAAGCTGGATACATAATAGGCAGTATGACTGAATAATTATCAGATATCAACGACATGATGTACTCGTTGTTCCAATAGTAAAGTGCCCTCTCTGCCACCTGTGTGTATCAAAAAGTGAGATAATTATAAGAAGAATAAGAATAAGTCAAATTAATATCAAGAAGAGGAAGTGAAATTGTATTTTAATTTTTACAGACCTGAAAGTGTGGGGAAGAGACGCACTTGGCGAGCTGCCTGAAAAGAGGATCCATTACTTTCTGGAACTCGGCAGGTTCGATGACGTCGAGTATTTCCTCAAGTTCATTGAGGAACATTACTTCTTTGGGGGAATGTGTCTTTGGCCAAAATTTCAAAAGATTTCGAATAACGGGCTCGGTCAAAGACGCGTCCTTTTCTAAAAACTGCACCACGCAATAAGCGAGCTGCGGATGATAGACGGACAACGATTTTGCCTTGTGTAAAGGGAGCAGAACCTTCAGTAGGAATACTTTATGCTCTTCCTTAAGGGGTAGCGCGAAACCGTTGATAATGCTGTAAGAAAAAAAAAAAGTGAACATTTGTTAGAAACGAAAAAGAAAGATGATAAAATCATTTAGAATAATAAAAGGATCTCATCTTCTCACCTCCCCATAATTTCGAGTAGTTCGGCGATGCCGTTGTGATGTTCAGTCTCGTAAATAAACCGATAAAAAACATTGTTTATTTGTTTTCTAATGTAAGCTCTAAGCCCGAGAAATTTTCCATAAATTCTATGAAGTGTAGTTTTCAGAAAATCTCTTTCCCTCGGATCCTCAGAGTCGAACAATTCCAAAAGTTGAAGAACGAACTTATGGTCTATGTATCGCTTGGCGATGTTTGGTTGAAAATCCTGAGACTCTAACAGGCGTAAAAAAAATTCATAAACCAATTGCAGATGTGGCCAAGCGGCTTCCAGCGTTGGTTCATCTTCTTCTGGGTCAAATTCAGCTCCATTTGGATTCGAGGAAGGTGGTAGAGTCCGGAATAGATTCACTGCGAACTGAATTAAAAAAAAAAACTAAGTCTGTAGATTCTCTCGGCGAATAAACAAATGGAAAATAGAATACTTTGAAATTAAAATATCATATCTTACCATGTTTACCGCCTCCGGATAAATGGCCTCTGTAATAACGTTCCTGTTCTTTGTTACGTATTCGACCATTTCGTGAAGAGCACCGCGTTTTACTTCCTTCCATTTCAAATCTGACAATGGATCCGCTTCGAAATCAAAAAGTACGCAACACTGGCGAAGTTTCTGTACAAATAATTCCTCTCTTTCGTTTCCCTGTTGGGCTTCTGTGAAGCGAACATAGAAAAAAAAAAAGAAAAAAACAAATATAGAATATTAGCGTATTAGCGAACGAAATGAAAAGAAGAAAAGATATCTTTCTCGATTACTTTTTCTATTCATTCATTTATTTATTCATTACTTTCTTAAATATAATTTCCAATCGTATAGAAATTATACCGATCAACAACGGCTGCAAAGGTTGATAATGAAGCGCCGACGCCGAAGATCCTTGTTTATTTATCTCGTGAGGTAATACGGTGGCAAAGGCGAGTCCTTGATGAAAACTTGGACTCTTTGGAAGGCCTCCGCCTGTACCTCCCAAAGACGGAGCCATTCCGCCGACATGGACCATATCCCATGTATTTATAAAACTTCCTTTGTATATTTAATTTACCAAATATATGTATAATAACTGATTTATATTAAGATAAGTTTTGAAAAAAGACTTTTTAGATCAATTTCTCTCCTCAAATTTTATTCCTTTATTCAAATATCGATAAAAAAGTGTAATAAAAAAAAATATATGTTTAGAGTATAAAAATTGAATAATTGATTAAAAAATCGACCTTCACAAATAAAGCAACTTCCAGAAATTATTTATTCGATCGAACGAATCAAACGATTATATTCAAACGCCCCTTGACAAACTGTTGCATTTTATTACACAGGTTTTAAATCTTGATGTAAAACGTTAAAATGTCGATTGTATATTTTTAAGTATTTTATTAATATTATTTACAACTGATATGTATAGGATCAATAAAGCCACGTATATGTATGTTGTGTACCCGAATTTTTATAGTATATTCTCTTATTAAAATCGAACGATAATAATATCAAATCAATAAATATCAAATTACGATATAAAATTACGAAACATATGTACGTTTATTACACGATCGACGAATATCAACGATCACAAGATTTGTATCAAAAGTAATGATTTTCAAATATTTCCAATTACGAGAATAAATTGCGAAAAAAATATTAATTATGCAGGTGTTTACCCAATTAATTCACATAAATATTCTCTCTCTCGTTCTCTCTTACAATTAGTATTTGAAAAAAATTAAAACAATCGAAGAAAGGTTATCGAAGTATTGTTATAAATTATTATATCTGTGTGTATAAAAATTAAACATATTTCCGTTATAAGTTATTCATTTTTCTGTCCGTTTTTCTTTTAATTTTGTTTCTTACGATAAGATTTTTAAAAAAATTCCTCTGCGATTATTATCAAATTAAATCAGTGTCTTTCTTCTTCTTATTCATTCATTTATTTTTGTTGTTGTTTTTTTCACGTTTCTGCACCCGGTTATTCCCTCTCCTTTGGAATTAACGTAGCATAATATGATAGTTCAAAACACGGATTTGACGGACGCGTATTTATATACACAAACGCGACCTTCGCCACTGCACACTCTAATTTATCTATCTCTTTTTCTCTTTTTAACGATTTGTGTAAATAAACGTATTTATTATATGTATAAAGAAACATAAAAATATAGTGTTTAATTAACTGTATACGTATGGCTATAGTTGCTCGTATACGCAGGACAGTCGAGTTATAACGTGTGCCAGGGGTCGCGGCGATATCACAATCCAAAGCCCTCAAAATATACGTATATCTATGTATGTATGTATAGGTAAATATACGTAGTAGTAGTACAAGTATACATGTATTATTACACGCATGTGTGTAGAATAGAGTGGAATAGAGTAGTAAGAAGGGAGAGGTCGAGTAAGCGCTTGCGCCAAAACACCCTATGAATCGATATATCCCGCCATCTTTTCCCACCCTTCCTTCCTTTCTTCCTTCCTTCCTTCCTTCCTTCCTTCTTCCCTTCCTCCCTCCCTCCTTTCTTTCCTTGTTTCTCTTATAGTATTCGACAACGTCACCTGAACTACATATATCCCCCCTGCATCACCGAATAAAACCAAACACCGAAATACGTAAATCGTCATCATCCCCCACCCTCGCGTTATACCATTCGATTCGACGAGCCTATATATCGATACGGTTCTAGACTGCAGTGAGAAAGGTCAGTGTACCCGTACTAGCGTATGTATATACGTACATAGATACGTGCTCGAATTAATGAATGAATGAATAAATGAATGAACGAATTAATTATTTTATTTCAATTTTTTCTTTATTTTATTTTTTTCCTTTTGTTTTTATCTGATTATTGATTCCCATCGATTTTTTCTTTTCTTCTTTTGTGTGTTAGTTTTTTCGTGTATATTTGCATAAGTTAGGAGGAGATTGAATCCAAATTCTGAATTTATTTTGGAAGAGATTCTGAGTTTCTAGAAACTTTATAGAGTTCAGAAGTAATTGGAAATTCCGAAAGGTCGAAATGCAGACTGCTCAAAGATCCGAAAGTTCAAAACTGAGAAAGTAAGAAAATCTGAAAATTTAAGGGAAGCTCGTGAAAAAAGCTGAGAAATAAACGACGTTGCACCCCGAAAATTCCGAGATTCGGAGTTTTGGCCATTCGAATCTTTATAAATTTCGGATATTTGAACCTTCTATTTTTATTCATTTTTAAATTTATTATCTCATATTCTTTTCTTGTATAAAAAAATTCGGATATTCAATCCCGTTGCTATATTATAATTCGAATTTGCTAGCTTACCGGTAAGTAGAGGCAACTTCTGTAATTCCCGATTTTTCGAAATGTTGAATCTCGAGCTGCTCTGTCGTTTGTCCTTCTTAATCACCGGACCACCCGGTTGATATTTGATTTTATTTATCAGGGTAGGAGGTGGCGGCGGTGTACTTCCGCCCGGTGTGCCACCCGATTTGTTCGCCTGTTGAAACAAATTGTGCATTCCTTATTCAATTTTTATACAAAAATATACAAATACGTACGATATAAATACAGAACCTAACCTAACAAACATAAGAAATATCAATTTGACTGGAATGCTATTCGTTTTTTTCAAACAGTAAAATACTCAGTCACTTTCTGCCATTATAAAGCATAAATTTCTCGAGTTTCATTCCGGTAGGTTTTACAGTTTGGAAGAAATTACAAATCGAATTTTCGAGATGATGACAATTGGTAATCATGCGGAATTCCGGAAATAGTCACGTGGCACCTTGAGGCGATATGAAAGTTTGTTCGAAATTCCATTATTACTAATTGTTGTCACTTCGAAAACGTAAATCGTGTACTTTCTCGACGACTATCCAACCGATCCGAACGAATCCACGACAAATGAATTCAGTTTTGCGGCATAAAGTATAGTCAAGTATGTCACTTGGTCGAAAAAAAAAAAAAAAAAAAAAAACTTATAGGATTCCAGTAAAATCCATGTGTTTTTTTACGTTATCTAAGTTAACTTGAACAGTGATCTTTATACTGTATCTGGTATCACTTCAAAATCGGCGAAACTCGATCGTTCGATTCAATTACACGGTATAGAAATATAGCAAAGAGTGAGAAAAAAAAAAAAAAAAAAAACAACGTAAATATGAGTAAATGTCATCGAACGAGGAATGTATATGTATAATGAATGGATAGAAAACATATATACGACAAGGGGTATCTGTACCCATCGATTATTGTATAATTGATTATTTCTAGATATACGAATAGATGTATATGTGATATATGTGACATGTAAAGGTACGTAATTATATATACATAGGTATATACACATGTTTCAACAACGCCTGAAACTAATTCGTCGCTAAGATATAATTACTTCGACCTTGAGGGTATAGATGTATAATATACATATATAATATTGTATATGTAAATATATATCTTTGAATTTTGCAACAGATATACATATGTATATAGGTATGTATACACCATCTATGTACATTATACATATAGACATTGATTACGAATCTATATATGCGTCCTCTAATACGCCTGAAAGTATATACATATATCTACTGCAGGTATAAGTTTCAAATAAAATTATACACATAAGTAACCGAGTATACATAAAGCAACGAACTGCGAAAAAAAAAATAACCATAATAAGTACTACGCGAGTAACAACACGTAATTCCCAATCCATCTATCCGTCCTATTCATAATAATATTTATACCTAAACGAGCTATAGACGAATCGAATAATCGAAGACGAGATGCGTAGATGACGATGAATATATACATACAACTATATATACCTATATACATACAACCATGCGGTTTTCCTCCGTATAAATATATGTATACAGTTATAATATCAAATATCTTTGACGATTTAGAATCAAGATAGAAAAAGGAAAGACCTAGGTATAATAATATTCCTATACGGCTATAAAGTTAACGAATAATCATAATATAATTAATATAACAACAATTAAAATAGTAATAATAATGATAATGATGATAATAACAAAAGACCTGCCTTTTTTTTGAACACATTACCGAAGGCAAGACTGCTGAAAGTTTGCATTTTATTTTGCATCACTGCAGTACGTCATTTATAATACGAATTATTATTTTCACTGATATACGATGATCTTCCATTGATATATTATAATAATTAATCGATCCGATTGATTAATTAACTGATTAAACAATTCATTCATTTATTTATTTATTTATTTATTTATTTATCTAATTATATTTGACCGTCGAGACGAACTGACATAAACAACACGTTTATTATCATATATTATTATATCATATTATATACATGTATAAATGTATAAATGTATAAATATAAATCGGCTGTATATGAGAAAAAGAAGAAAAAAAAAGAGAAAGAAACAGCACAGGAATTGGAATGATTTTCATTTAGCGGAGGTCGAATTAGGTTAGAATGAGGAACAGTTTTCACGCTCCAGGCAATGCGCGCAGGTGATGTATACATATATACATTTCACGAGTATACATATGTATGGATATTTAGCGAACGCAGTCACATGCATGCGGTTACAATAATATACATATCTATACGTCTGTGTTTGTGTATGTAGATGTATGCGATCTGGCCGCTAGCGGTTTCACACAAACACAGAGAGAGAGAGAGAGAGAGAGAGATAGAGAGAGACAGAGAAACTGAAATATAGTATACACGGCAGTATACATATAGGTATATAGATGAGATATTTTTAATTTTCAAACTTGTCGAACGCTCAAGGCGATCACATCTCTCCACTACCAACACCAACGGCGGAAAAAACCACAAACACTAATACCACCACCACACCACCGCCGAATCGACACAACGATAGCAAACTCATGACATAGACGCGGATCGAGGAGCAAGTGTAATGCAACAATAACCCAGGTATATACCGCATACTTTATTAGTACATCGGTCGTTAGTTTACACAACACACATACATATGTATATGGATACGTTCTGCGTTTAAGCGTATAAAAAGATATTATACATATACATACAATATAATATACATATGTATACATACGCGTATCGCACGCTGTTAAAAGCACATAATATATATAGGAACGCGGTAACCGCAACGGAGGAGGCAGGGATCGCGATCGAAGTATACGTATTGTATTTAGGAATCTATATGTCCTATATGTATACATGTATACAACTACTAGTGATAGAACGAATTTAGCCTCATATTATACACGCGCTCGTCGTCATTAGCTTGGTTTTTTTTTTTTTTTTTTTTTTTTTAATCTTCTCTTCGCATTTCGTTTCTTTTTTGTTTTTCTTTTCCTTTCCATCTTACTTGGAATTTTTAGTTATTTATATTATAGGTACTATATACGTATAGGGGAATTATTATTTACCTATACTGGCAAATCGTCTTTAAATAATAATAATAAACAAACAAACGAATCAAAACAAAACAAAACAGTTGAAAATGAATTTATATTAAGAACGTATACCTATACGTAGGTATGTATAATAATTCTATGTATACATAATCACACGCACGCAGTTAGTTAGGACGATCAAGCAATAAGCCGGTGAAAGAAGAAAAAAAGCTAAAGTATTGTGATATGTAGAAAATGAATCACTATACGTTTTGTACATGTATTAGATAATTTTCGATATATACTATTCATTGTTAGTCTATAAGTACTACATATATCCTTTTCGGTATATACATATATATTCCCGACCGCATTAAGAGTTTGTGTAGATGGTTCTTATAAGGACTACCGGATCTTTTTTTTTTTTATGTTTTAAAAATTCTTCTTAGTCTTTTGTCTAAATCTAACCAATGGAAAGAGCTGAATAAAATTGATATAAATATTATAAAATATAAAAACACATTCTAATAATTCATTTACCGTATTTCCCGTTCGATTCCCATAATTTCCAATAAAAAGAAAGGAAAAAAAAAAAAAAAGATCTACGCACTCGTCGAACTTCAACTTACTATATAAAATACAGAGATGCGCGCGATGTTGAAATATACGTCGTCGCCGATGTAGTTATACGACTGCACAGTATAGCGGGCCATTGAGAACTAGGTATAATCGCATATGTATATTACATAGGCGAAGGTATATCCGTCTCACGGTAAATAACGTATTTAAAAAAAAAAAAAAAAAAACACACGAAAAAAAGAAAATCACCAACAACACAAATGAACACACACGCATACTCAAATAGAAACAAAATAAAACAAAAATAATAATAATAATAATAATGATAAATCAGGATCTGGATGTTTTGTTACTGTATATTAGTTAGCAATGACAGGCCGTTGTTAAACGGGGATACGTGATTTCGCGTCGGTTAACAACATGTGCTCGCATCCTATACATACGTATGTATAACACGCCGAGACTATTTATACATTTATATATATATACATATACATGTATGTGTATATTGGATACTTTTTGTACAACATATTCGTCCCTCCTCATATTATAATATCACGACACTAACTGACTGCACAACGGTTAACACTGCAGAATTAATAATCCTCTTTCTTCTTCCTTCTCCTTATTGTTGTTGTTGTAATTGTTCCTGTCGTGATTATCTCGATTAATAGACAACAACAACAACAAAAACAGATTTTCATCACTGCAATCGCGACACATTCGTACTATTATCCCGTTTTTCTCTGCACGCGGTCAAAGAACTATACATAATATGTATACCATATATAATATATACTCACGTTAAAAAAAAACCCCAAGTCTATATAATCCCTATATTTATCTTTTAACCCATCCACCTAACTAAATAACTAATCTATCTATTGAATTATCTATACGTTATCGTCGCATATAGCATCGATAATTCTCTCTTGACCGAAAAAAAAAAACGAAAAAGACAACAAGAAAAAAAAAAGAAGAGGAATCGTTTTTCGTTAGTTTTTTTTTTTCAATTTCCTTATTTCACGTATCACAACTCGCGAGATCGTAATTCGTTCACATAAAATTAATAGAAAAGTTTACGAAACGCGTTAAGTATCTTGTTAATGAGAGAAAAAAAAAAAAGACAAGGTAAGAGCGAACTTCAATTGACGACCGAAGAAGACGAAGAAGAAAAAAGAAAAATAAGAATCCGAAAACAATCGCGTTGCGAACGAATACGTTACTGTACACGCTACTACCGATGTTAATACCGATATAATACTGTGAGCTCTTTAAAACTCAGCGGATAGCCACTACCACTACCACCACCACCACCACCAACAGTGGAGGCGGCAGCAGGTTTCAAGTTGCGTACTTTTCTCGACTCCCCCCCACCCCCTCCCCCTTCCTTCCTTCTCTACATATTCCCGTCCCGCTTTAGACCATTGGTCCGCGGCTACCCGCCAAGTCGTATACATATATATATACGTATGAATATATCTATCTATCTATCTATCTATCTATCTATCTATGTATGCGCGATGTTTTTTAGATACATGTATATATACGCGAGTATACATACATACATATGTATTTTCATTGTGATAATAACGTTAGTAGTCGAAGAAATCTTACAGACACATACACACACTTGTACTGTACTTATTCTTCCCGCCATTATACTCGTAAAGAGACATACGTACATATTACGAGGTGGGTGACCACCGGTGCGATACCGACAACCGATAATAATAATAGTAATAATAATAATTATTATTATCGTAACAATAACAAGAAAAAGAATGAAAGGACTATATTTCTTTTTCGGGGTTTTTAGTTAGAAAATTTGAAACGATCATGAGAGAATTTTATAAATGCGAGAATTTCGTTTTCTAAGTATATTATAATTCACACGAGAAAATGATATGTACCTACACGGGCGTAATATATTCTACGGACGAAAAACAAACTCGTTTATTTCATCGTCTCTCTTATAATTTCAACAGTTTCATCTTTTTCTCTTCTTTCCTTTACTTCGTTTGATATGACAGAAATTTACATAGGTATGTATGTATTATTCCTCTAGCTATGGATGTATAAAGATGATCGCGGGCTGGAATGCATCGTATACTGGCGTGTGCTTTCTATTTGCACGTCAAGTCGAAAATAGTAAACGCGCGTGTGCGCGTGTGACAGACACAATCGCGAAGAAAGAAAGAGATGGGAAATTACTAAAAACTTTTTTTTTTTACTTTTCGTGCTACGTATATAAGTTTCCTCCTTTTATTTAAAGAAACCATAATTATTCACCCCGCGTGGCAAAATTCATATCAGAGAGAGAAAGAGAACAAAAATTATAATTTGAAAAAAAAAAAAAAAAAAAAAAAAACTAACAATATTCAGGTAATCCATATTTATGTATATTCCAGAGCTGATTGATAGCATCGCACAGATAAAACTAGGCATTTACGCATATTTGAGCGGCTTCTTCCGCGTGACGTCAATGGGTCAAGGAACGTTGCGATATTATTGTAATGAAAATATTACTAGAAACCCAAGTAAACAGAAAAAAAAAAGAAAAAAAAAGTAACGATAAAACGAAAGAATAGAAATGATCGAAGAAAATATTTATCGTTACGAAACGAAGAGAGCGTACGAGATAAATAAATAGACAGATAGATAGACAAATCGTTGAGATAAAATAAAAACGTTTCCACATTGCGCCCAGAGTAATTAATCCTCTTTGCCCTTGGCGATTAGCCGGATATATGTATGTATGTTATATGTATGTATGTATGTATGTATGTTTGAATGTGTGTGTGTATGTATTGCTAAACAGAAAACAGGTGCACGCGTGTATAGGCGTAATGTCTAAATCGAATTGGGGGTCCGGTAGCGCCATCTGTGACTAAATATTTGTACCGTTTTGTATTTATCGGCGTGTCGGATCTGACCGAATCCTAACCTCGCTAACTTGGGATCATAGGACCGAGGACGGCTCTTATGGGTCCTAGTCGATAACACACGAATACATATTATGCGGAAGAGGCTAGTCATTCCGCAGCCACAGGCAATAATAAAATACGTTTTTATCGTCTCCTATCCAAGAATCTACGGTTATTCCTCAATGACAAATAAAACATTGCTAGAGATGATGGAAAACTCTTTTTTCTTCTCTTTTCTCTTATTTTCCAAACAGATTCTCATTCTAAATAGAGAAATAGTAATTCGCGAACGAAGTATACTCAGCAGGCGGCGTAATAGATTTAGAAAAAAAGTCGAATCGCAAGCGGTTATAAGCGTGATTAATGTACAGCTTAACGATCTGACGAAACTCATGACAATCTACTCTAATTCGCTACTAGATAGTCGAACGTGGGAAATAGAACAGAATATGAGGATTCTCGATCTCGTATGTACCGCGAGGTTAGATTCGGGCGGTTCGTTGGTTAGTTGGCGGATTAATATTGAAACTCCTACAGGGCATTGATATTATCTAGGTTAAAACATCGACAACATCGACGACGACACGCTGCCCGATGTGTAGAAAGCTGAGCATCGCAATCAGCAGCGTGACGTTAATAAATGCATGCCTATATGTATGTTTTTCACCACGGGATACGATTGACGACATTTATTCTTCGACTCGTGTGTTGTTAAACGGTCACTCTCTCGTACGACGTTACATACAATTATTCTACGCCCTATGCACATATGTATATGTATATACATTTTTTTTCTATCGAATGTATTTCTCCCCCCTCCCTCTTGGCAAAGTCACGGCTTATTAAATGCTGGTGAAGATAAGAGGAGAGAAAAAAGTAAGAAGTAGAAAAAACTCGAATAAAAATGAGAAGAGTAAGGAATATAACCTTACCTCATCGCCACCGTCCGGACCATCTTTCCCGTTCCTTCCCTTGTCCTTGTTTTTCACCGACTCCTGTAAAAAAGAAACGATAAAGAAATATCACGGGATATTGTCACTGTCGAACTTAACGAACGGTATTAGATCAGGCTGAGGTTTGGCGACGGTACCATTTTAAATCCGCGTCGGAGTTTACGCACGCGAACTGATACGGTTTCGGTTTTGTTAAATCGGGCGATTTCTGTAGTCGGTTGACGTAGCTCACAGCGTCAAGTCAAAAAGTTGTTACACCCTTTGAGGGAGGGGGGAGCCGCCGCCGCGGCACTCGGCAGTCCCAAGTCGAATACATTCAACCAACGCTACTCTCGCGAACTCTCCTGTCGATTTTAACGATTCGCTTCGTTTACACCGCCGGTAAGTTAGTCCGCTCCAGGTCTACTGATATATATTTCGATCGTGGTATGGATGCAGTTCTCCGTGTCAGTTTTCGCGATAGATTATAACTCACATAATATCAACTAAACTGATAATTACAAACGCAGTAACGACTAATCAAGAAAGAAAAATAGAAAATAAAAGCAAAGAAGAATACGTACCTGTTTTATCGAGTGAGACGCAAAGCGTTCATTGGTTCGCGGAGGAACACGTGACCGCAAAGTGCGTTTGAATTCAATTGTTATTGTTTTCTCGTCGATAGCGATAGGAGTTTGCGGATTTATAATGGTAACTAATTAACAGTGAATATAAAGATTTCAAATAATTACCGCATATTTAAAACAGTCGCGACCAACGTCCTGCAAAGAAGCGATACAAAGATGGGAAGACAGGACGGGAGAGCAAGCAAGCGAGCAGACTGAGATGTATTTGAACTTTCAGTGGCCCCCGATCGACAGGATGGACAACAGCCTGGGAACTCTGGTGATGGTCGAGTGAGTTTTTTGAAATTTAATACTGTAACGATGAGAAATTACGCTTACCATCATAACATCCGTGTACTAGAAAGCTGTCTCTTTCGACGAACATGATAGAGAAAATATCGGGAATAAACGCGTTGAAAAATTTGAAGATATTGTCACTGGGTAGAAACTATATAAAAACATTTTCGGGTTTGGAAACTGTCGGCGAGCACCTCGAGGAACTTTGGATATCTTATAATCAGATAGAAAAGATCAAAGGGGTGAACGTCCTCAAGGCTCTGAAGGTTTTATACATGGGAAACAACCTGGTCAAGGATTGGTCCGAGTTTAACCGACTCCAGGAAATACCGAATCTTCAGAATTTACTGTTCGTAAATAATCCAATTTGCGAAAATATCGATGTCGACAATTGGCGTGCCCAAGTAACCAGGCGATTACCGACTCTCAAAATACTTGACGCCATTCCGATCGTGTTAGTATTCAAATATTTTCCCTACCCACAGTCAGAGATACGATTATTCGTATTTTTATTACAGCCAAGCAGGAACGGAGTAACGAGTTCTGGATTAGACCTTTGGGCGAGACAAAAACAATATCTTAATCTTACAGTGTCTAAAAGTCCGGAATAAACTTTATTCATTCCATATAAATTCTCAGTTTAAAAATATTTTTACATTCAAAATGAGCGAGTCGAGTGATAGCCTGAAAGCTACTTGTCCGACTGATAATCTTCTACCTTCATATCGTTCAATCCAAGCTCTTCGTTTTGTTCAAAGTTTCTTTCGTACCTAGTGATAGTTAGTCTTTCGTCGTTGCCTGAATCGGAAAGACTTTGGATGTAGCTGTTGCCAGCAGGGTCATCGAGGATCAAAGTTACTTCAGTCTCTCCTTTTAAAACTGCGTCTAGCCTGTTAACGAAACTGTTCATTCTCTCAACCGCATCTTTGTCGCTACTGTCGCCAGTCAAAGTTGTAGAAGAAACAATCTGGTCCCTAGTAGCTTGCAGAACTCCTTCTACAGTTGTAAAACGGCCACCCAGAGCTGCGCAACCTCCGTCCAACTCCAGCTCAGGTATCAACATTCCACATGTTTCAGACTTGAGAACGTCACGGCTGAAGTCTTCGACCCCTTTGATTTTCACCTCGATTTTTAACCCATAGGGCTCGACTCCGCTACCGCTTTTCACCTCGTTAGTTCTGTGTCCGCAAGTCTCGCAGGTTGTTGCCATTATCAGGACTTCTTTGAAGTGTGGAATGTCTGAGCGTCGTTAATCGTCAAGGATTTTAATGGGACATTTAATTCTTAACCAGATTCGAAAAACGATGAATTATAATCAAAAAGGATACTCGTCATCTTCATATTAGTCTCGCAGGGGCTGTTACAGTCGGGACAATTCGTCTTGAACTGCATGACTTCTCCTTCTATTTGCTCAAGAGTGTACTCTCCCTCTTGGATAGGCTTTAGCAAGGCATCTTCGTTCTCTGGGTAGATACCGAGCAGCTGATTTTGCTCCTTAGTCCGCCTGAAGTGGACTACGGTACAGGCAGAGTCAGCCGCAGGGGCGTTCGGGTTCTCTACATAACAGTTCCCAGAGATATCTTCCAATATCATTGTGAAAGGGTCTTCGAGAAGCTTCAGGGACCTGAACCTTGCGACAAATAAATCTATCTTTATCGCTCCCTCAGGATCCTGCACTCTTCTGACCACCTGGTCCTGCTCCAGCCCTGAGATACTGCGATCTATGATGCCTTCTATCGTCGTCACTTCTGAAATGTGTTAAAATTTTGTTTTTTTTGTAGTTAGGCGAGCTACTTTGGTAAATTTATCGCTTATTCTTCTTACCTCCTTTCTGCGATTGCGCGGGAATCTCGAAATCCAATTCAGGTATTCTAACACAGGTGAAATCCGACTTTACAACTTGTCTGTTCAGGTCGCGAGCTTCGCAAACTTTCAACGTTATCTTGATTCCCTTCTCCAACGTCTTTCCTGCATTTTGGATCTCGTTGTTTTGATACCCGCAATGTTCGCAGGCGAATGACATAAGCACCACTTCTTTATAGTGGGGAATTTTCGTCAATAGAAGTCTAGTTGATCCCTGAATTAATGAAATAATTGATTAACAAATGAACGACATAACCTAGACAAATAATTACGATATAAACATCAGTCTCACATTCTCGCCGCAGTTCATACAGAGACTTTCAATCTCTGTGGTTTCTGGTTCGGCATCGTCGGCGTTCAATTCACGAAATATCGGCTTGTTGTCGATTTTTGAACTGCTCTTGTCGGTCGTCATGTTTTAAGAAACTAAGTGTCATAACCTCAAAACGGGGATGCAGGAGGAAACGGCTAGAAACATCTTTGCGATCCCGTGTGCGTAGTTCAGAGTCGGCAAAGTTCAGAGCGTTCGAAACCCGCACAGAATTCGATATTTGAAAGTGTCGAGTGCGGAGATCGGCGCCGTTCACACCAGTTGATACTCTTTTTGACAATTTGACAGTATGCGAATAATACGGTGCGCGGAGTATCAAAAGAACGAGTAGTTTCAGTTAAACGGGGGGCGTCGGGCGATATACGCGAACGCGTTTAATTGGCAGAAAATGCGCCCCTCGTCAAGTCGCGGACGTTATTTTGATAGCTAAATACATTCGAGAATTAAACCCGTAACATGTAGCGGACTAAATTGCTCGGTTCGTTCGAATTTTCAAACCCGTTTTTTTCGTCGATGACACGAATAATTTCCGAAGATATCTACTGATTAACATGGAGGCTACGAACGATCAACTACAGACCAAGTATCAAAAAATTGCATCCGAATACTCAAAGGTTTGTTCTGCATTAATAATTTCACTAACAAATATCAGCTACAATATACTTTTATTATCTTCAAGATAAGGGCGCAGGCTAACGTTCTGAAAAAGGCGGTCATCGAGGAGCAGACTCGCAGCGGCGAACTCCAAGAACAATTGAAGGAAAAAGAAGTTGAGATTCGTCGTTCTGAACAGGAGCTGGATAGTCTGACGTTCCGTAATCAACAGCTGACTAAACGGGTCACAGTTTTGCAGGAGGAATTAGACGAGGTGCAAAATCGAGGAAAAAAAAGCCGCGGCAAATCCTCAGAGAAAAAAAATTCACCCTTTCAATCTCTTCCTGTGCCTAATCACATCCTAGACGAAGAATTTCAGAAGAAGATTGTCGAGAATGCTCAGCTCGTTTCTCAACTCAGCGACAAAGAGGCGGAGATTATTGGACTCGGAGAAAGAATAGACGGCTTGGAATCAAAGTTAGACAAATGCGAGAAGAGCAGAGCAGATCTTGAGAATAAACATCGAGCCGTTGTCGGCAGGTTCGAAAAGGAGAGGCACGAACTGCAGGGTAAACTCACAGAGAGACAACAATCTAACAGGGAACATTCTCTTGGGAAACAAAATGGCGACAAAGAATCTATTAGAGGAGGAGGATCGGCCCGGAATTCAAACGACTGCGAGACAGAGGATTCAGACTCTGGCTTTCACCAGATTAGTAATCCAGAGTCCAAACCGTCGACCTCTCCTTCACCGCAAAGACCTTCGGCGACTAGAAGTGAGGCCAGAGTCACAGAGAAATCAGTTTCTCAGGAAGAAACTAACGAGGAGTTTGAGATAGGCAGAATTTTTGATCTCGAGAAAGAACTCTGCTTCTGGAAGGCCGAGTACAACGTTCTAAAAATAAAATACGATCAATTGCGAGAAGCTGAGGAGGCGAGAAATGGCAAAATTGGTGGCAAACGGAGGAGGAGGAGAAGGTCCTGTGGAAATAACTAACATGGTATTACCATTTCTTTCGATTCATCTTCCGATTTTTTGCCACTTCGAAAGGTGATAATATTCTTTGTTCACAGCTTGGAAAACTCACCTGCCCTTTTGCTATCCCCGAAGAAATCGAGGCTCGGGAAAATAGGATCAAGGAATACTACAAGCAGCAGATAGAGGAGTTAATATCGGAGAAACACGCCTATCATATAAGGAATTTGGCCATAGCTGCCGACGTGAGTGTGGCTGCTTGCAGAGGTGATATTTCTGGAGATAACAAAGCTGTATTTTTACCTCTTTTGTTTACAGACGGAAATAATGAGCATACATTTAGAAACAAGCGAAAAAAAGAGGCAGAAATGCGAGGAAGCTTTACAGGAATTGCGTATGAGTTTTACCGCATTGAGAGAAGACCAGGAAGTCCAAGAAGGGAATTACAAGGCTCAGCTTAGCACGATTAGCGAGCATCTCGCGAATATGAACGATAAGTTAATTAGTCAAACGGAGGAAATTCAGCAGCTCAAGTTCGAGCTTGGGAACAAAGTTAGTTTCAAGGATCGGATAGTTTGAAATAATCAACTCATCAATGAAGAATCTCAAATTCATCCAAATGTAATTTGATTTGTTCTTCTTTGTTTTTTTCACAGAATGCTAAGAAAGGGAAGCAGAAATGAAATTTTCATTCGGCAATTATAACAGCCTGAAATATCATCGTAACATTCCATGCGTAAACCTTGCCTGCTGTTAATCTGTGTGATTAATAATAAACATTGTATTACATAATCTCGTGTATATATACATATATATATTATATCTACTATGTGTTACTTCGGAATTATTATTATCAATACCGAGTATTTCTTGCGAGTATTCAGTTACGTGTTATCCGCAATTCACGGTAAAATGATGAAAAATTATTCACCGATTGATCGTTATTTATGAAAATTGAAGAAATAAGGAAGAGAATAAATTTGATTCTAAGGGCATTAATTTATTCATTGATTTATATATTTTTATTACATACTATACATATACATATATTCTAAGTAAACAGGAACTAATGATATCTCACTGAATATCAACAGTCAGATGAAATACATACTTAATTCAGCTGATTATTAAGATAAATAGTAAATAAATAATATGAGATATTAAAAATATGAATTTTGGAGAAAGTTTAACTATCGACAAGCCGCCGTTGGTCAGTCTACTTTAATGGCAAAACTAGCTCCGCAGCTACAACCTTGTTCGGCTAAGGGATTGTTAGTTATTCTAAATGCCGATCTTATCAATTCTTTGTGGTATTCGACCGTCGATCCCTTGACGTATTCCAACGATGTTGAATCTATCACCACTTTGACTCCGTCCTTCTGAAATACTCTGAAAAATAACAAAGCGATTAAAATTCTCGCCTGATCTTATAAACGGTCAATCTCAATTCTCACCTATCGTCCTCGTTTATCGTCGAATCTAAATCAAACTTGTATTGGAATCCCGAACACCCTCCGCCTTCGACTGTCACCCTCAAACAGGCCTCCTGGCTATCCGTCGTTATCTCTTTCAATCTCTCAGCGCAACTGTCGCTGACTATCAAACCGCTTTGCGGAGTCGGTTGGGCGCTGGTCACCGAAGTCCAGCGAATTGAAGCTAGAATACCACCTCGCCATGGGGAACTGGAAAATAATAATATGCGTAAAAAACAATAATGTAAAATTTATTCGTTGATCGAATCGCTACTATGCCGACAGCGCGAGCTTATCGATTCTCTGATGGTATTTGAGTCAGCAAGAGGGCGCTATCGCGCAGTTATGTTTGTTTCCAACTGAAATCATGCCATGCATAAATGAATGAAGAGATAAATAGACGACATGCGTTGTCGGACGATATAACATCGGGAATTGGACACTCCGGGATTTTTATATCTACGGATGTAACATACGAAGATAGGTAATATCGTCGGTACCCGAGAGCCGGGAAATAGCGTTTTTCAGACATACGCATATACATGTACTCGTTGGTATATAGTCTAATCCGATCCAAAACTACTCACGTTATCAGTCGCGAGAAATATTGGTTGGCAGAAAAATTCGAGGAAAGTCCGAGCCTCACAGCTTGTCCCAATTTCGCCATTACTTTTAACAACAAACAATTACGCGCCGCGACAATAACTCCGGCTCGCTAAATAACGCAGCTCGACGGTCGTCTGCTAGTCCCGATCTCCCACCCTCTGGCGACCTTCGGTCACATGTGTGTATGTTGTATACGTCAAACGGCAGTGGCGCAGCTAGAGCTCAGGTTAGGTTAAGTCGGGCTCTCGAGTGTTACGGGAATACGGTATTAGACGGGTGAAAAACGTCGAGAATGATATTCGGAATTATTTTAAAAGCTGTGAACGAAGAAGCAGTCGTCGTCGTTTATTCGGACGTTACAGTTCGCTGAGGGATTATTATACGTGTATCGGGGTGGATGCGAGATGCAAGATGGCGTCGTGAATGAAAATCGCATCGCATCGGTCGAATATTCGAACAGTTCGAAGGTAGTGAAGTAGGCCGCGTAACCGATCGAGCGATGTTCTCGAATTGAGTTGAGTATATGGTGGGTTCCGGGGGCGAGAGGTGAACGTGAACGTTGAAACGGAGCGACCGAGAGACGGGATCGCGAGAAGGAGGGATCTCTCACCTTCACATATAATATATCCCCGTTCGCGTTTTATATCTGGTTATAAGAGATAGGGACCCTTGGATCTGCCTTGGGATAACCGCGCGGTCCGAGCCTTGGGGTGAAACAGTGAAATAAATCAAGATCGGGTTATAACGGAGGAGTAAATAAATAGATAAATAGACAAATGAATAAATAAATGAATAAATAATCAATCGTAAGGTAAGGTAACGTAACGTAACGTAACGTAGTGCGCAATCGAATGTGTAGTTACGTACGTGAATATACCTAGCGTAACGGTAACGGTAACGGGTAAAATAAGGTGAAAAAAAAGAAAAAGGGGGAAAAAAAAATAGAAAAATAATATTGAAAAGGTGATTTGATATTTAGCGTTGGAAATCGAGCTTCATGGCTGTCAGGGTATCGCGGCGGGTAAATAACTCGTCGAGATCGTCAAGCCCCGAGTACCCCGACTCTTCCAACCCGCGCGGTGTCACCAGCAACAATTATAACCAATCCTCGATCCTATTCGTAATCGGACTCTGCTCCGCCGCATCCCGCCGTCCGATCCACACCATCACCTTACTCGCCTTCCTATAAAGAGAGTTATGTGCAAACCCGAGGCCCGAGTGTTCGTTAAGCAACGGTGACGGTGACGGCGACGGCGACGGTGGATCCACGTTAAAAAATTACCGAACCCTGGGGGGGGGCCTCACGACATTTTTTTGTTCTTTTTCCATTTCTCTATTCCTACTACTGAAAACCTACGCGCACACATTTATCGCACGCACGAGTTAATTAATAATATATAAATAAATTCGCTAAATAATCCGCCTTACAAAAAAAAAAAAGCTCAGTTAAACAATATGAAACAATAAATGCGGATAAATAATACATAAGGATAATCACAACAATAACAACAAGTTGAATATCCGAGACAAGAAATAGAAAAGAGTCGAATTGAAACAAAATGTTCAGTGGGACGGTCAAGGTGAAAATATGCGAAGCGTCTGGTCTCAGGGCGACGGATAAGCAAAGAAAATTTTGGCAAGACGAACCGCCTATACTTGACCCTTACGTGCTTTTGGACGTGGATGAAAATCAGCTGGATCGTTCTTCGACCAAACCTAAAACCTTCGATCCTGTTTGGAATGAGTCGTTTACTCATCAGGTCCAGGACGCTGGTACTTTAGGCCTCACTGTTTTTCACGACGCCGCTTTACCTCCTGACGATTTTGTCGCCAATTGTAGCATCAGGTTCGAGGATCTAGTTCACAGGGACGACGAGGCTGGAGACTTCTGGGTTCGTAGCTAAACCATTTACTACTCATTTTATTTCCTTCCGTTTTGAAGATTAAAGATAATTCACTCCGAAATACACTCCATCCTTCTTCTGTGCTCTCATACTCGTTACTTTATCCTCGTTTCACATTCCCCTGACAAACAAACTAGCGTTTACGCTGATAAGAATCCGTTGCGCAAACATTAGGAGAACAATTGTCGGTCGGCTCTTTTGGATTGAGATCAGTTCTTCGCGACGCTTCGCAGAGTAAAGACTATTCTGATCGAATCGTATCTATGGCTGATAGTTTTGTGTATTTTTTGTCCCTCTTATTCAGTAACGAAAGATAATATTCGTTCAATCAACATGTTTCAAACTCATAGAAATTACGGGTTTGAAAAGTGCTTTCAAAGACTCATTCGCATCCGCGCCGAGACTCTCAGGAAAGCTGCTGTTCTTTATCCTAAGAAACCGGTACTTATTATTAACAGCAAATTAGATCCTCGATCTTTTTCTATTTCTAAATAACTTGCGACACTTTTTTTAAATTATTTCCTGCCGGAAAGAAAGTATCTAACTCTTTTCGTTGGGAAAATCTCGATAGACTGTTATAACGCTTGGCGGAATGACGACTGCTCGTAGATACTTGGTTGTGTAAACTTGAGGTATAAATTAAGCCAGGCGTCGGCTTACGAGGGCTGTAAACTTGCATACATTCTAGATAAGAGAGAAAAACATCTTCTCATTCCGTTGTTACATTTGGTCGAATTATTTTTAGATATACTTATAATATAACAAGAACTGATTTCTGAGTTATTTCATTCCTCTACCGTAATAAAGCCTTTCTTATCTCAGCGCTCAATCATCCTTGGAAATTCATTTTCCTTAAGTGGTAGATCTAGCAGAATCGCTAATATGCAGGGTTTTTCCACTTGATTCCTTTTCTCGGACGTAATTACCTCTGGAATTTTATACGTCTCGTTTTTTTGCATAACTCGGATTCTCTCGATCAAGGCTATCGATGTATGAGCAAGATTGTTACCGACTAATGAATTCGAGATCCTTTTGTTTCTTCTAAAGAGTTTTAGCTTTGACAACGGCTAATATTTGTTCAAAAGAATGTTTAGCACTTACTCAATTGGTCCTTCTTTATTTTCAGGTTGATCTCGAACCCCAGGGAAGACTGAGGATACGAATAGATCTGAAATGGACGAATCAAGGTCGGTCCATCGTCATTTTCTCTGATTATAATTGACTTCCAATCGTCTAGAAGTTTATCGATTAAAATATATCAAGCAAATTTTCAAATAACAGAGCAACAACAACCCGGATGCGGAGGCGGAGGGTTAGGAGGTGGCTCGGGAGACGGAGGTGGAGGGAGCGGGAGCAGCGCAGCGGTAGGAGGAAAAGAGCCTAGACGAGAGTTCAAGGAACGACAAGGTTTTAATCGAAGAAGAGGAGCGATGCGACGAAGAGTTCATCAAGTTAACGGCCATAAATTTATGGCAACTTTTCTGAGGCAACCGACTTTTTGCTCCCATTGTCGCGACTTCATATGGTACTTACTTATTGATTTAATAATAACGCATTTCATCAGTTAGGTATTCGATTAGCCGGTTAATCGCTTTCCGGCTCTATGAAATTAACGAAAATCTGAAGACTTCGATTTTCAATGTATTCAAATATTCTAGACTTTTGAGTTGGAATTCGACGCAGATATTTTGATTGCCGGATTCTAACTGAAGGAACGACTCTTGTTATTATTACACGCTGCTTTTTATAAAGAGAAATTAACTGGCTCTGTAACGAGTCCGGTGTTGGGTTTGGGTTTTTCAATAGTAATATACATGGTCATTTGATTATCCCATCATCAAACACAGATCTCTGCATGCATTTGGTTATTTTGTGATTAAACACACATCTACAGGGAGGAATTATTATTTAATAAACAAACACAACATGAGTGGTTATCGGTGGAATTGGGTTGCATGCTTTGGTATTTACAAACTGGCGTCACTCGTTTATCTAAAAATAAAGTTTTTCCCTGTGTTTAAAACTTTTCTAAGTTATCGATGAAAATGAATTCTCTTTCTCATGTAACTCGAAAGACGAATAACGCCAGATTGTACCCCTGGATCCCTTGGCTTAGAAAAACAAAATAATAGAACTTTCCATAGGGGTTAATTTCACTTGTGTATGACGACCTACAACCGGGATACGTATGTGTTTAATAGGGATATTGTGAGGAGAGACGATGTGACGTGTTTTGTCTGTTGTATTTCAGGGGCTTCGGCAAGCAGGGCTATCAGTGTCAAGGTGAGGAAGACACAAATCACGTTATTAACCGATAGTATTATAATTAATCGCTTGCAGAAATCGACTCTCGTGTTATGACAATTCGTTCTATCTTAGATATTTTTTTATTCATTTATTTAGCTCTAGAAATAGGAGCCATTTACACCCAGATCCCGATCCTCATAGAATTCCCGCATATAATTTTTATCATTTTTTATTATACAATTAGTTCCAGCTACATTTTTCGTCTTGCTGGAGTATCGCTGATTATTATTATTATTTTATCGTTTGAATGTGTTTGTCCGATGTTTGATATACCTTTTTCTTTATTTAGTTGTGTAAAATGCTTGATTTCTTTTCAGTTTTCTTTATATTGGATAATCCACTTGATTTGGATTGAGCGGAGGATGAATCGGTCTAATTCTGCTTCTTCATACTAACAAAGCTTTTCTCAGCAATAATACATCCTTATCGCCTCGCACAACGATTTCATGTTTAATTTAAAACTAACGTGATATGAAACATGGCAGGGGTTGCATGTGGAGAGCTTTTTTTTGTGAAGTCGTTAATAGACAATAGCTTTTCAGCAATACCATCTCGTACATCTTTGTTATTGAAATATAATTAATAATAATTTTTACAGTATGCACCTGCGTCGTACACAAGAGATGCCACGAATCTGTTGTCACCGTTTGTCCGGGGATGCGGGACGAGGTGAGTATCGATATTCGGGGATATGAAAAAGTAGGAATTTTCATTTCTTTTTGATAGATTTACCGATTTTTTAAAATTATTCTACAGTCAACCGAAAACTGGTTTAGAGACTATTATAATATAGTCAATTACACTTCAGAGGACGGATTTATTTTTGTTTCTTTTTATTTTAATTGAAATATCTGCCCGTTTAGGGAATCCCTCCTTTGTTACAGAGCACACAAAGCACCCAGGGACCCAGATTCAGCGTAAATGTACCACATCGTTTCGTCGTTCACAGTTTCAAACGATTTACTTTTTGCGATCATTGCGGCTCTTTGCTTTACGGCCTTATCAAGCAAGGCCTACAATGCGAGGGTAATAATTTTAATATAAATATTATAATACAGTATCTAAATTTGTAGACAATGTTTGTTTGCGATTATTTTTACAAATAGATCGCCCAGATTTATCTGATATGTTATTTTGTTCACAGTTTGCAATATGAACGTACACAAAAGGTGCCAAAAGAACGTGGCTAATAATTGTGGTATAAACACCAGGGAAATGGCTAATATTTTAAACGAGATGGGAATTTCTCCTGATAAGCAAAGCAGAACTTCGAGAATAAATTACAAGCCGTCCGGTTCGTCGGTAGGATCGGGAGCTCCCGCTCCTTCTAACGAAGCTGCCCCCGAAGGAGCTCACCCTCAAAAACCAAAAGAAGATGGCGACGGGGGTAACGGCGGCGGCGGTAATTCAGGCTGCAGAAAACTTGGCCTCGATGATTTTAACTTCATTAAAGTACTGGGTAAAGGGAGCTTTGGCAAAGTTATGCTAGCTGAGAAAAAAGGCTCCCCCGATGAAGTTTATGCCGTTAAAGTACTCAAGAAGGATGTTATCATACAAGATGACGACGTCGATTGTACTATGACGGAAAAACGCATATTGGCACTCGCAGCAAAGCATCCTTTTCTCACAGCCATTCATAGCTGCTTTCAGACCAAAGATAGGCTCTTTTTTGTCATGGAATATGTTAACGGAGGTAAAGAAAATGATATATTTTCTTGCAATCGAAATGATGGTTAAAATTATACGTTCGTCTTCGATTGTTCATTAACTTCTCTCGTTTTCCTCAGGTGATCTGATGTTCCAAATCCAAAGAGCAAGGAAATTCGACGAAGCAAGGGCTCGTTTTTATGCAGCCGAAGTTACGCTGGCTCTTCAATTCCTGCATAAACACGGAGTGATATATCGTGACCTTAAATTGGACAATATATTATTGGATCAAGAGGGTCACTGCAAATTAGCCGACTTTGGAATGTGCAAGGAAGGGATCATCGAGGGTGTTAAAACCACGACTACCTTTTGCGGCACACCAGATTATATTGCTCCAGAAATTTTACAAGAATTGCAATACGGGGCTAGCGTCGATTGGTGGGCCCTAGGCGTTCTAATGTACGAAATGATGGCTGGTCAGCCTCCTTTTGAAGCTGAAAACGAGGACGATTTATTCGAGTCTATTTTACGCGACGACGTACTTTATCCAGTATGGCTTACCAAAGAAGCTGTATCAATCCTCAAGGGATTTATGACTAAAAATCCTGCCAAACGTTTAGGATGCGTTATGGCTAACGGAGGGGAAAATGCAATAAGAGTTCACGCCTTCTTTAGAGAAATGGACTGGGAAGCACTGGAGGCTCGGAAATTAAAACCACCTTTTAAACCAAAAATTGTAAGTAATTACTCGACAGACCAAGAGTATTTTCGACATCGTTTATTCCTATTTTCCTTTTCTATTTTACAGAAAAATAAAAAGGATGCCATGAACTTCGACGCAGAATTTACCAAGGAAGAACCTGTTCTTACTCCTGTTAATCCAGACGATCTGCGATGCATTAATCAAAACGAATTCAAAGGATTCTCATTCGTTAATCGAGACTACAATCCGGCAAGACTAGCAAGCGATTAAACCATCCAGATATTGAAAATGCCTCTATTTATTGGAACAGAGTAAGTTTTACAATTCTTCTTTGCAACCGGATGCGTAATTCTTCTTTGGCCGTATTAAAGGAATCTGAAAAAAAAACAAAAAAATAAAAAATGGAAAGAAAAAAACAAAACAAAAACCAAAGATAAAATGCGAAACTATTCGCCGCGGATTTGAAAAATTAATTACTACGCTAATCGACAGACTGTAAGAAACAGAAGAAAAAAAAAATAATAATAATAAAAACGTTGAGGAAAAAGTAAAAAGTTTAACTTGGCACACGTCGAAGTTTCTCGAGTTTAGAATTTTCATTCGACGCTAGAGTAAAAAAAAAAAAAAAGAAACGATAAGAGGAGAGGGTAAATAAAAAATGCCTGATCGTAACGAAAACCGAGAACAGCAACAGTTACTTAAATAGAGAGAAAAAAAAAAAATGAAAATAATTAAATAAAAAAGGTAAAAAAATACAAGTATCGTTTAACTGAAGTAAAAAATCTTCTAAAACAAAGCTCACAGAATCTTTTTCATCGCCTCGATAGGGAGGATAATTTTTGATAACAAATGAGAGGGAAAAATGAGTGGTGAAAAAACTGCAGTAACGACCGAAAGTCATCGACGGAGAATATTTTATTTATTTATTATTTACATTTCCCGTTCGATTGATAATATTGCGCGTTATTGGCTGGCTATTAGCGCGCAAAACAAAGAGGATAAGAAATATTATGATAAGTTTTAGAAGAAAGGAAAAGAATTATTGAAAATACAGTATGATATATGTATTCGGGAGAAATAGTCGAAAAACACGCAGTAAAACACAAGCGTTAAAAATAAATGGCTAATTATAAATTACGATCATCGGTTTGATACGCGTTATTGTAGCCAATTGTCAAATTTGAAACGATCTTCACCTAAGATCGACATAATCGACAGATATTCTGATTTCTTCTGATTTACTTATTATTATTTATTTTTTTTTTTAACAAATATTTTCTACAGAAATTCTATAGGATATCCGAAGATGCGATACATCGCTTCGTATAGATATTTATAAATATATTTTTTAAAATCAATTTCATTCAACGTCGTATAATTTTATTTAACGGAGCCTGATTTTTTTTTCTCGTCGCTTGCGTAAGCCCCGCTTTTAACATTTACATTTATCGATAAAAATTCTACTTATTGCGAGTGAATAAAAAGGTATTATTTTAATAATCAGGCTTGGATTCGTCTATTTTTATGACAAAGTATTGATTTTATTATTATTTTCGTTCTATTTTGTCATAATAATAGACGAATCAAATATACATATATATTATTATATATTATACTATTGAGAAAAATATGATATATTAGATTAGGTAAAAAAAATAAGGACACAACGGGCCACGGGTGGCCTGAGCAGAGTATATTTAACTTATTTTAGCGTACGCCTAACGTAATAGATTAACATAAAAGAACGAAGAAAAATGAAAGAAAGAAAAAGAAAAGAAAATAAGAGAAAAGAAAAACAACATCAATAACCAAGAAAACCCAAAAGATAAGAAAAGAAAGGAAGAAAGCAAGAACAGAGGAAAAGAATTAAAAAAAAAAGTATTAAAAAATTGGAAATATTATACATACTACATACTACATGACGACGCTAGATGTATAATCTAAATCTAAAACTTGTAATAATATATAAGTTTAGGGATTAAGAAAGATTAGTCATTGATGCACCTTCCAGGATATTCGTAAATGTTGTCTCTAGTTAGGTACATATACGTATACATAAATTAAGGCGTATTAAAGTAAAGAATAAAAAAAAAAAAAAAAAAAAAAAACAACCTCGACTATACATACTTGAATATCAGTATGTATGTATGAAATAAATTTAATAATTATAAATAATATACCAATGAGAATTTCATCGCGAACGCTCGCCCGACGATATTATTAACCTTTTGGTAATTAATTAATTAATTAATCAATCAATTAATCATCCCTAGGCATAACTTATCGTCGGTCTAGTATTCGATAATCTCGTTACCGAATAACGCCTGTTAGACGTATAGTAGCAAAGAGATCTGTATTTAGAGTGTAAAGTGTGATTCGTGTACTTAATAATATCTAATTATATTTATAATTAATAATATATTAAATTATATACATATACTAGACCTTAAATACCAACATTTCAATGCATAGCTTAAATAACAACGTCAATCTCTCAACCGGTCTACGATCTACACGCGAAATAAAAAACTTGAAAAAATTAAAAATCAATAAAAAAATAAAACCAAATCTCCTCGTCGCTTAAATTGAATCATTTATACAGCGAAAGAAACACTCGTTATGACCGGTCAAAATAATCAACTGTACACGATTGTCTTTCCTTCGCGTGATAAATTCATTTTATTTATCAGCGATTATATTCCTTCAAGGAGTTAAACGCGAAGACTCGCTTTCGTTGAGAGATAATGAACTGTTGTAGTTTGCCCAAATACTTGGATGTCTATATATAATAATTGAAATAATAATAATAATAATAATAATAATAATAATAATAATGCGTAAAAGTTGGAAATAAAAAATTAATAAAATAAAATGATAAGTAAAATAAAGTAACACGTACAATGTTAATTATTAATGTTTAGAAGGTATATTATGTATCCTATATATATAGGTATATATTGTTATAAGATATAATATACATATATATATATATACATATATATATCTGTAGATGTATTGATTGTGTGTGATAAACATAGAGGAAACGAGAAGAAAAAAAAAAAGAAAAAATTAATTAAATCATTTTGGAAGTAAAATTGAATACGGTACGGACCATTTTGTGACAAATCAGCCCCAAATTGTAACAAAATGGACCAGGAAAGAGTGAAAGAGATTGAGAGATTAGTCTAAGAATACTAAAAAAATGATAATTTTTGTTTATCTGTTTTTTCGGTGTCGTTGAAGATTAATCTTAATAAATAATGTATTAATTAATGATAAAGAAGATCTTGAATTAACAAATTGGTAGATTAATAATATCGTATAGATTATATATGTATGTATAATATAAATACATATTTATTCAATTAGATAATTCGAAATTTAGATATGAATTGAACGTAATTAAGGCAGGTATGTTTTGAGTCTGTGCGGGACTCGAATCATACGGCTAAATACATACCTATATAGGTATAACCGCGTCTAAGCACATCATAATACATACCTATATTATAATAATAGTATTATGAAATAACTTAACGTAACTTGACGTAACGCGATTAAAAAGTATACATGTGTGTATTCAATCTCTATCTCCAGGCAAAAGAGATATATATATATATATATGTTAAAATAAAAATAACAGTAGTAGTAGGTACCTAATTATAAGTAAATGAAGAAGTGCAAATCGCAACTTCGTCGTACGCACAGTTTTTCTTCTTTTCTCTTCTCTTCTTTTCGTTTGTTTCTTTCTTTCTTTCTTTTTTTGTCTTTTTTATTTTCCTTTACAATTGATGCGAAAAAAAACACAAAAAACAGAGAAAGAAAGAAGACATAGAAAAACTATGAATTGAATTTAACGGAGAAAAGAAGAAAAAAAAACAAAACAAAAAAAAAGTAGGGAAGAAGATTTTAGGCCGCGTAAGCTTTTGCCGAACGGCTTAACTTTTAAACACTATACATAATATACTGGCAAATAATACATATATACATATATACATATATATATATATAAAATAATACCATTATACGGGTTTAAAATTAACGTCGCATAATAATATTAAACATTATAATATTATAATATAATAATGTTATAATACTGTCTAGAAGAAAACAAAACCAAAAAAAAAAAAAACACAAACAAAAACAAGAGGAAGAAGAAGACACACAAAAAAAACATTGAATACATAATATTATTGTGCATTTATTGTGCGCGCTAGCCAATTTAATTGTCACTTTCGCCGACAGACGTTATTCCTTATTATTATCATTATTATTATTCTTATTATTATTATATACATTAACTACAATATCCATCTAAATAATAATAATAATAACAACAACAACCAACAACAAAAATAATAATTATAATCATAGTGATAAAAAAATAAGTCCTTTAATATTCCGTATAATATTTCTTCGTGTTATACCTATCATTATCTTTCTGTATTAATTAATATTTAACATCGACGAACTATCGTGCGGAATATGACAGAACTGTTTTATTATTATTTTTTTTTTCTCAAATTGTTGTGCGGTAATAATATTAAACAAAATTTTACTCCGCTTCTGTCGCCGTTGCTGCTGCTACTGCCGCCGCCGCTGCACTAATAATATATAATTTCAGCAAAAATAGAAAAACAGAAAAAAAAAAAAAAAAACGGCTGGAAGTCAGGATGATATAAGATCTAGCCGCTGTTAGCTCTCTTTCTTTCTCTTTCTCTCTCTCTCTCTCTCTCTCTCTCTCTCTCTCTCTCTTCTTTCAAAGAAAAAGAAGAAGAAGATTAAGATGAAGATGAAAAGTGAAAGCAAATTATCCATTGCTAGGTACTATAATGTTATTAATAGTGATAGTAATAATAATATTAATAATAATAATAATAATAATAATAATAATGAATTACAAGAATTGGAATGCAAGAGAGGGAGAAAGAAAGAAACAAAGAGAAGGACAGACGGAGAGACAGAGAGAGAGAGAGAGGAGATAAATTTGCCTACGAAGTATGAAGGAGACGCTATTCATGGAGCATCCAAAACCCATAACGTCAGATCAGGATACGTCCTTGTACCTCCTGATAAGAAAGAAAGAAAGAGAGGAAGAAAGAAATAATAAAAATGATAAAAATAATATTAATAATAAGTGTAATAATATTAATATTAATATTAACAATGATAACAATAATAAGAATAATAATAATAATGATAATGTTAATAGAATTGATAAAGATCAGGTTTTGATAAAAATGTTTGAGCGCTATCGCAAAGGACAGCGCCATGTTGACTGATATCTAGTCAGGATCTAACGGAGGAAGAAAAGAAGCGAACCAGGTGTGCAGGGAGATAATAAGAAAGCAAAATAATAACAAGAATAGAGAAAACGTTAGTCGAAACTAAGTTTTCGATAATCATGAGAAACAAAATGAATAGATATATATAGAATGTAACAAATGGAAGAAAGGAAAGAACGTCAGGATTCAATTCTACGAAGGATGAAGATGTGAAAAAAAAGAAAGAAGAGAGGAAAAAAAAAAAAAAAAACTGGTTAGTCCGGCCTACGTTTAGTAAGAAAGGTAGAGCGTAATTAACACAAGGGATTAACAAACTATAGTTTACAAAGAAAAAAAGAAGTAAAGAAAACATGAAAAAAAACAAAAAAAAATATATATATATAAAAAAAAAAATAAAAAATACGCAGAATTACGTACCTTTAGGTAGGAAACTTCTTGGCATTCAGTGCGTAGTGTCGTATAATAATGTTTAAGAAGAGATAAGATTAAATAAATATACAAGATAATTATTATGCTCCCGTAAATTTTGCTACGAGCATGTGTATACTATGCTATAGGGAGCATTGTATGTAGCGAAAAACAGAGAAAATATTAAAAAAAAAAAAAAAAAAAGTCAAGAAATATATAAATGAATCAATATTATGAAAGAAAGAAAGAAAGAAGAGACAAAGTTATTATAGTAATACGTGTTATAGGATTTTAGTCGATGTTTTCTAGTCCTTGATCTTCGTTACTACGTCGCTCAGGTCTTTGGACACTAATTATGAATCTGACTCGATATCCGTTTGGAAGTAGTATAGTGGAACTTTCTCCGCATGTGTTTACATGCTAAATGAAATGGAATTTTCTAAAACTGAATCTCGTGAGAAGACGGAGAGGCGTCGTACGTTCGATACAGGGATATAAGTAAATAAATGGTTGTTTGTTTGTTTTCTATGTATTGTTTTTTTTTTTTTTATTCATTACTTTCTTTTTCTGTTTTTTTTTTTTTATATTTATTTATTTATTTACAAATTCAGAATCATGAGGAAGCTTTAATATTAACGTACATACACATACATACATATATATATATATATTATCGGATAAATTATTGAATGTTTCATAATGTTAGTCAGGTATTAAAAAGAAAAAAAAAAAAGAAAAAGAAGAAACAAAAAAAAACAAAAAAACAACAGAATTTATATTAATAATTAAATAATAATCATAATGAGGAAAAAAAAAAAAAAAAACTTAGGTAGCGTTAGATGATTGATTGTCGTGCCCAGATTATATTGTCGTCGTGTTAAGTGTAATAAATTTTTATTTTTCTTATTTTTTTTTTAATCTGCTTTTCGTTCTCTGGATATTTTCCACTTACATTTAGAATACTTTCCCTTTTTTTTTTTTAATTTGATTCTATTTCTTTTTTTTTTTTTTTACTTGATAATAATATTTGTATTTTTTCAGTCTTCTTTATTCCTCTCTTATTCTTATCTATCGTCGAAAATTCTTTTTTTTTTTTACAAAGAATATTATACCGCCAATGCTATTAATTAAGTTACGCAATGCTAAAGGAAGATCAGGTCTGCGATTATTAAGCTAGTAAACTAATATCACGCGATACCAAAAAAACAAAAAAATCAAATAAAATAAAATAAAACAAAAATGACAAAAATAAAATGAAATAAAAAAAGTAAAAAATAAAGAGAGAATCTAGGAAATCTATTCGCCTAGCTAGTTAGGTGTCGGGGATAGAGTGTTACCTTTAGATCCGACCGCTACCATTAATGTATCGTTTTATACCTTTTATCTAATGTTATTTCTACGACGTACCTAGACACCTTGTCTATTCAAGACTTTAGACCGTTGGTCAATGATTTGTATTTTTTTGTAATGTTTCAGTTTCAGTTTTATGCCTAACGTCCGTCGTACAAGGGATACATATTTACAATTATTAAACGCGAGTTATCACAGCTTTTTATTATTTTCTTCTTCTTTTCTTTCAATTGGTCTAAACCGAATGGACAAGGGCGTAACTATTCTATTCTATTCTATACTGTGCTATACTACTTTTTAATCGTTTATTCAACGGAGTGTCTGCATTTGTGCCATTTTATTATTGTGTCGTTTTTTTAATTACCAAGGATTTATATTATATACGTATATATACATACGATGTGTATGTATGAATAGCAACAGGAAAGATATAGAAAGAGAGAGAGAGAGAAAAAAAAATCACAAATAAAGAAATAAAGAAATAAATGAAAAGCAGTACATTTCAAGATTCTAGTACGTAATTAGAGATTTTTAATATTAATTATATAACTAACTAATTAAATAAAATAATAATAACTAACTAGGATATGAAAAATAAACGGTAGACGGCTGTAAGTCCGATCCTACATCACCGCTGTCCTGTTCGATGTGATTTTTTTTTTCTATATTGCCAATTAATCATTATTTCGACAAACGTTCAAATCAACAATATATTCATATACACATAGAGGTATATGTATGTAGTACATATATGCATGTGTAAGACACGCAAAAAAAAAAAAATGAAGAAGCAAAAATAAACAGAATATTTATACATACCTATATGTGTATATATAAATATTATTACACGCTTGTGTCCTAGAGGATAGAGAAAAACCCCTTATACTGTTTTACGAGAAGAAAAAAAGAGAAGAAGAAACAAGAAAAACAAGGAAGGAAAGAAAGATAAACAGAGCAAATTTGATGTTGACAAAGTAAAAGTGATATATTTAATACAGCATAAACAAAACAAAAGGAAAATAAAAAGAACAAATAAATACATTAATAAATAAAATGATGAAATAAATAAATAAATAAATAAATAAATGAATAAACAGAAACTAAATATTGTTGCAATATAGGATCTAGGAAGAGGGGGGGGGGGGGAAAAAGGTAAATATATTATGTAAACCGCTAAAGCGAATCAGAACAATGTTAACGACGCCTCTTGCTTGTTTAGTGTTAACAATTTGTGGTAATTTAGGAATTCAGGATAGATATATGTATGTATATATTTATATACATGATATATAGCTATATATATATATATATATATATATATGTATATGTATTTATGAATGTAGACCATATAATATGATTGACAGAGGAAAAAAAATGCCGAAAAAAATAAAAATAAAATAAAAAGAAAAGAAAAGAAAAAATAACCTAAGGAAAATAATCATTGCTTGCTGCGCAAACCATCGTCTTGTGGGATAATAAGAAGCAAATTACCAAAATATGTATATTATATATCGTTTTTTGATTGAGTAGCCGTCCTACGTAATAACGTTGTTAAATAGTAACACGCGGTATAAATATATATATATAATAAATATGTGAGAAGACGAAAATGAATAGGAGATTTTATTGAAAAAAAAAAGAAAAGAAGAAAACAAAAAGATAGAAACAAATAATATATATATATAAATATATCCTAGACGAGAGGAGAGCGGTAAAGGGGAGAAAAAAACATTTGAAAAGAAAAAAACCAGAAAATTTATAATAGTAATAGTAAAAGTTCAATTTAAGCCAGAAATTTATTTTCTATCTTGAAATCAACGCCCGAGTGCAATTTTCTCCCACGTGGGTTACACTGCGTGAATGTAGATCAGATTTTATTTTCCTATATTGTATAAATATCAAACTTTCTATCAATATATCTATCTATCTATCTATCTATCCGTCTATCTGTCAAGAAAATTGTAATAAACAAGAACTTGGAAAGGGAATGACGGATATAGGAAAATACAGAGTCTCGTCCGAAGTGGCGAGTCATTTTCTCATCATGTATTAATTGATTGCTTACTTACTTACTTACTTACTTACTTACTTACTTACTTACTGATATACTTTGTGTTGTATTTAATTGTGTAGATATTTATGATGTTATAATTATCGTTAGGGTATTATTATTATTATTAGTTATTATTATGATTATTATTATTATTATACCTGTTGGCACAAAATGAAATTTTACCAAAGAATCAAGTAAATTATATCATATATTATATTGTATTATATTATACTATATTACATTACTTTGTCGTCGCTTGAACAATAATATTGTTAATAGCACAAAATTTTCATATATCTTCGATCAATCTATCTACGTAGACAATATTTGAGTTCAAGCAGCCATGTCCATACCCGTTGAATCGGCGAAATCCAGACTTGCTCCTACACCTATTGTCTGTTGTATGGAAAATGTAAAAGTCACAATTTAGTATTTAATTAAGCGCTGCGCGCTGATCTTTTTTCAAGTTGTAAACCATTGCGCACAACCATCTTGACACAAATGTTAACAATACTTACTTACTTACTTATTTACATACTTACTTACTTACTTACGCCACTTTTAAGCCAGATATATTTTTTTTTTTTACCAAACTATACTCTGTCGAAAAATATATATACTTGATCTTTGTTCAATTCTTTACATAAGTATAATGCGTCAAATTTCTTCATATCGAATTCTCGATTAATTCAATATTTATTTATCAATCCCATTACCCACTCTGGGCTATTCCATATCTATTTCATTTTAGTTTATAAAATTATTGTCACGCTGCAGTCGGTCGATCGATCAATCGACTCGCAGTGATCAGAAGATCCGTATTGTATTATACTACTATGTATTTTGTTGATTACAAGAGAAAAAAAAAAAAAAAAAAATGAATATGGAAGTAATTATAGATAGCGTGATAACTTATCTGCGATTCGATGAAAACAAAAAAAAAAAAAAAAAAGAAAAAAAAATGCTTTCGGTGTATTGAGAAAAAAAAATAAATAAATGAAGAATAAAATAAAATAAAAATAAAACAAAGTAAAATAGGGAAAAAAAAAAACGGTTCGTAGTAAAGAGGATAATTATATATATAAAAAGCATATATATTACCTATGTATGGAAAAATAAATGATGTATTTACAAAAACGTGACGTAACTAACTATGTCATCATGCATACATATATATACCGTATGTTGCACGATTGATAATATGATAATATTAATAATAATATACTTATATATATTTCTGTTAGCTAAATTGATATACATACAATACATACATTACATGCATATACTACTATATATTATACAGTATACAGATATGCTTTTTGTAACTATTATTATTTATAGTTATTTCTTCTTATTAAGTATCAACACAAGTACAACCACCTGTCCTTGTATTATATGTTGTTAAGAGGACATTGCCAAATATCTTGCTTTCTTCTATTGTGTATTTATGTATCGGTCTAAGATTCCAGTTATACTGTAGCTGCACCAATCCACCTTTTCGCCGTACATCTGTCGTTACATTATATTATATTATATTATATGATATATTATATTATCGAACGATATTTCCTTTCTAAATGTTATTAATTATCATTCTACAGGTTCCTCTTCTTCCTTCTCCCCCCCGACTCTCATTAAATAATTAAATATATATATAATATCTCCTATTCGAGCGTGTAACGGTGCCAAAAATGAAAATAGAAGAATAACAATTCCAAAAACAAAAAAAAAACAAAAAAAATACAAAGTAATAACAGAATTATTAATCGAGTTAAAGTCGTCCAAACAGATATGCAAACAAAAAAAAAATATATAATTTACTCGACACCGTTTTGTAGATGCGTGCTAATAAATATATATACATTATATTATACCATCTATACCGGTATTATATATTTCGTTTTGAAACGTGCAATGTCCTCCTGTAATAGTTATCGTTATACGTCAAAAGATCTCTAAGTATGAAGATAAAGAGATAATAATACAAAGAAAAAGAAAAAAAGAAACAAATGAACACACAAAGAGTGAGCAAAAAAAAAAAAAAAACAAGTATACAGAAAAAGTAAAAAATAAAAACCTCCACGACGAATGGAAAATTTCGAAGATACACAAAATATTGTAACGTTACCTAAGAAAAATACAAAAAAAAAAAAGAACAGAAAAAGCGAAAGAAAAAAGGATTAAAAAATAAATAAATATATATATATATATAACTATGTAAGTAAAACCTACATCTACATACACTATCGCTGTAGAAATATACATAATAGATAATGTATACTATACATATAAATATAAATATAAATATATCGCATTTGTGCCATTCGTTGCTTTGCCGTTTTCCCTCAACCTCGCCCTGCCGTTCACCTTTTCTCAAACCGACGAAAAGAAAGGAAAATAAGGATTGCAATGAAATATTATCGCGGGGCGGTTTTTGGGTCAAACTTAATTAATTTTCATTTTTAATTCAATAAGGGACGACGGCACGAGCAACTGGCGAACAAAAGCGCAACACTGTTACTTGTCTGATTATTGTGTAAAACAAAAACAAAAAAAACAGAAAAAAAACATTAAAAAAGAAAAAAAAAAGAAAAAACCAAACAAAAAAAAATATATAAAAATAAATAAATAAATGATGATTAATAAATCTCTATGATATATCATTGAAAATATAGACTGTTGTATGTTACATACGTCAATCCTGGATCTTCATCATTTTTTGTTTTTTCTCTCTGTCAAATTTACTGTATATGGGGTGGTCCGATTTTTTTTCGTGTTCTGACTTTTATAGATTTTTTCGACTTACCGTTCAGATGCAGCGATTTTTTCAAGTTTTTTCGTTTATTATAAATCATTTGACCCCAGATTTTGTGTTTCAAAAATTAAATGATTTGATTTCTGATAGGAATCTGCCTTATTGAAAATATTACAACAAAATCATTCACGAAATTCATGAAATTATCACACAAAACGAGGCGTAGCTCCCAATCGAAGGCCATGCCCGCTTTGTGACTTTATGAAAAAGTTGTATTTCTAAAGACTGAACAAAATTCACAAAAAATTTCAATTTCTTTGAAAACGTCTTTCCCGAGATAACTCAATTTTTGTGTGTTTTTCGTCAAAATCAACGATCTGGGATGCTCTGAAAAATTGTAAAAAAATACTAACGTGAGTAGTAAGATAAAACAAAACTTTTTTTCCGCTATGACTTTGCGATAAAATGTAAGACTTTTGAGTTAAATCGAATAAACGAAAAAACTTGAAGAAAAATCGCTGCATCTGAACGGTAAGTTAAAAAAATCTATAAAAATCAGAAAGTGTACCTTCTTCAGAATAGAACACGAGAAAAAATCGGTGAGGATCGGGGTTAAACTCTGTTCACGTTTATTTGGACTACCCCACATACACATTTATCCATGTATTTATTTTCTTATCGAAGGTTTACAATTAAAAATTGGGTATTGGGGATATTGAAAGGAAGGAATTAATCGAGCCAATAACAATTATCATCATCATTCGTCATAATATAATGATTTTATTATGTTTTTTATACGGAATTTATCGAGTATATCATATACAATAATAATAATAATAATAATAATAATAATTTATATACAGAGCGTTCTCGATTTATATATAATATACTTTAATAACATTGTTTAACTAATAATTTATTTAATCTACGATTTATATACGTTATCCCCACGTCTAATCGTCTCTCGTCAATACCGACGTGGATCACAGTCTATATTTCTGTATTAGTCGACGACTTGAAGAAATTTTCATTCTTTATTCATTTTATTTATTTTTCTCTTTTTTCTCATCGTTCAGTACCAACTTTATTTTTTCATTCATTCATTTCTTGCGATATTCTAAGTTGATGGGTTTTTCTAGCCTTTTTGTTAAATTTTGATTGATTACTATTTGACTTAAATCTCGATTAATGTTTATTATATGTGTATAATACCTATGTAGAATGATACTTTAGTTTATGGCCAGAGTTGTGTATTCGGTAAGACAGATTTTAGTCGGCAAATGAAATAGTCATTAGTATATATATTTACAATGAGATATATAAGATAATATTTTTTTTCTGTGTTTTAGGCTCGTTAAAAATATCGTTTGGACGATCGGAACATGATGATATATTTTTCTAAATCGTTATACCGTTCCTAATTAATTCACAGAATGATTAATCAATTTTTCAATTACTCTATCAATACTCAAAGCTACATTCAATCATTGCCGATAATCAATTTATCTCATATTAAAATATACACGTAACAAGTATAACATATTTTTTGTAATAATTCATATTCTATCGTCCAAATGTTTGGATAAAATTATTATCTATCTTTTCTCTACCTAGAGACTTGGAAGTTTGAAAAGTCGAGAGAAACTTGTCCGGCTCGACTCGGATTCTCACTTCTTCTTCTCAACTATTGAATTGTATTCACAAAGCGCGCTGCGAGATTACAGAAAAAGCAATTTGACTTTTCCTCGAGTCTCGATTATCAATTTTTCTAAGCATATCAAATAATATTGTATATGTATGTATACGAAACGTACGATTATATGCAAACTTGCAAGTCGATTACTCTTCCAAAACAATTGTTCGTTTTTTTTTCTATTTACCGATATAATATATATATATTTGTGTTAATCAACAGCGGGAGAAAATATTCTCGCAATATAAAGAGAGACGCGGCAGTGTGATACTTTATCCAATACATAATATTATAATATCGTTATTTAAATGCATTTTGGTACAACACGCGAAGTTGCGATTATCTTATCGCAGCTCGTTTAAATACTGTGGAAGATTAAAATTAGGCTTATTTGTTTGTGCTTGGATCGTATGTATAAGATTTAGGATTGTATACAATTATCTTTATAATTATTTGTCAATTTTACAGCCCGGTCGACTTTTTGTCTACTCGGAATGGAATCCTGCTTTCCATTATTCTCTTATAATCATCGTTATTACATATTTATCATTTTTGTGCGTAGTTCTAAGAAATTTTATCATTCAAATTTAAACCGCTATCAGATCCTCGATTTTACCCATCGTCTAATAAGTACAATATTCACTAAACTTAGCTAGCCTGTGATTGAATAACTGGAGCCGGCCTATGCAGCATTGATACTGGTCTAGATTTTCTCCCACCGGCTGGGGGTGGAGGAGGCTGAAGTTGACTCACTTGCATGATTGTAGAATCTCGCTTTGAGACTTCAACCGTCGGTGATTGCAGCACCTCTGTATATTCCCTGATCAAATTTGATATTTGGAAAGCCTGAAAAAGGAGAAACGAAAGGATGTTATTAGATGAAACGATATACATCTTTGTTGAAAATACAAAAAAAACTTTGTCATTATCATTCCACTGACCTGCGACGTTGTGATTATAACTTTGCTTTGTTTTTTGTCTGTCCCAGTGATAATCATGAGGCAATTGAGCGCTGGGCTGAAGCTTAGAATGCTAGCATACTCGTAGCTACACAAAGCGTTTCTCGATCGATGTTCGAGGAGATGTAATCCTTTTTGGTCAACGGCAAGCCAGAGTACTCTGGGCCAATTTGATGTGAAAGATTGCATAACGTCGAATATCGTCGCCTTGTGTAACGGCCAGGATTGGATAAGGTTTAAAAATGCTTTCTTCGCTTCAGGCGGCGTCATGCCTCTCAGGGATTGGTGGTGCTGCAACACACCGTCGGGACTCAAATTTGGTACTAATCTAGCTGGCAAACAGTGTCCAGCTATCCCTCTGTACTCCTGACCCCCCGACAACCCTTCTTCGCAATCCCCCAGCTCGAGTTGAGCTTGTAGAGCCGTCAGCATCATCTGTGATTAGATAAAAATTTTCCCTTAATCCAAATTCAATCAGATTCAATTCAGGCTTGGGATATACTCACGGCTTCTTTGTCTGTAATCGGGAATCGGTCGGCTCTCAGATCGTGCAAAACTTGATGATAGAGTAGCTCTTTTTCAACAGGATCGTCCAAATTCATGTACTGATCGAGGAACAAGTGTTTTTTAAACAGGAACAAATGGTGGGCATGTTTTCTCTGAGTTTGTTGAGACTGTTGGGTATGCGTCACACTCGCAGTTCTGTATCTTTCCCATTTAGACATGACATCAGCTATTTTTTCCTCTGGGACAAGGGAACGTTCTGACGAACCGAGAACTTCGTATATCGCGTAGCCTGGGGACAAATGATATTCGTTGATTGACAGTTTTACTGTGAGGATTAAGTTTGAATTAACATTAACGTAAATATTTGAAAATTGAACTCACCCATGGCTGTTTCCTCAAGCCCAATTTTTGCCTTGATTATTTCCATAACGTCTCTCGCAGTCGCCGAAGGATGGAATTCAACGGCGTGATATTGTCCATCCATGAAATGGAATCTCGCGTAAATTGGCCTTCTGTTTATCGTGCACATTATTTCTTCCCTGCTAGGTGGCCACTGTCTTCTCCTCGTACCTTGAGTCTTGTTCAAGCATTTCTCTGAGAACCTGGCGTACTTTCCTTCCTCTGTAACGTAGTCGCTGGCGCATCTCTTCAAGTGGGCTATTAAGTATTTTCTTATGATCTTCTGGGGAGGTAGGATGACCGAGCAAGCTAAAGAAAGTAGCGCCCAGTGTCTCAGGTTCACTCGACTGTTCGGGTCGGGATGATCCGTCGTTTGTTTGATTAACTGCAAGTAGAGCTCTCCCAGAAGGCTCTCTTTTCTCATACAACGCTCCATTATGGTCTGGATCAAATTCACGTGCTCATCCTCAACACTTCTCACTGCATCTCCGTTCTGTCCTAAACCTGCGTATGTTAAAATTAACTGAAATACACCCAGGGCGATTTGCTCCTCGGCCTCAGGCAACTTTGTCAGACTTTGAGGAATCGGCTGCCTTCCGAATGCCCAATAAGCGTAGGGAAAGCCTTTGTACGTTTCCCCATGATCCATAGCATTGCCGTGCTCTTGTCTGAGCTTTTCAATTCTATGCTTTGACAATCTCCTCAAAGTGTTTCTCAAAAAGCTTCCCCCCATGTCCTGCGGTTTTCGTAACGCTTCAGAGTCCACTAAGGTTCTTCTACAGTTTACCAGATTGTGGTAGAGTCTGACTCTGTCCTCGTTTGTTATTCCTTTTACTTTTCTCACCGGTGCTTCGTTCTCTGTTATCCATCCAGCCAGGGCTGGACAGTAGCTGACTATCAGACTACCAATTTCGTTTTTCTGTTTAGTCTCAAAGACAAAACATTTGTGAGAACTGTCAGGGTTGTGTCTGAGCAGAGAAAGCGTTATGAAAGAATCGCTAGGGTCAAGCATAATGCTTTCAACATCCTGATATCTGTATTCGGATAGGACAAACTTGTCATCAGGTTTTATTAGCATCAGACCGTCGCAGTTTATCCCCAGTATCAGCTGATTTCCGTACGACCAATACCCTCTGTACGTTACATTGAACATTGTCGTTCCATATAACGGATACTGCATCACGCAGGAAAGATACAATACTTTGGCGGTAAGTTCTGACCGACCAGCTCCGTATTGTCCATGAGCTTGAGCTATTATCGGTACCCAGACGTCGTCCCCTCTCGCTCTGCTTATACGATATGGCAGGAAACTGTCAACTTCTGAATAGTAGTCGAGACGATTGTTGTCCTTCGGATCTCCCAAGGCGACTTGAGCTTGTAGCCCTGCCAACTGAAGGGCGACTTTTTCGGATACTGGAAAATCGTCACACTGTGAAAAAAAAACAAACAAAAAACGATTGTTAGTCAGAGTTTCTCTCGAATATGATTTAATTTGACTTTATTCTCAGTTTAAAACTACCTTAACAACGTTATAAACAGCTTGTGCATAGAGCATGTTGACCTCCACAGGATCTTGAGATAATTCTCGACTATTTCTAAAGAGCCTGCGCTTGAAAACGAAACGATTTTCTCCACTGCCTAACGTCGGATTGTTGCTACGTCTCAGGGTAGAAAACGTAGACTGTGTTGTGTTCAGCTTGCATTGTTTCCTGTGATATGAAATTACGTGAAATTCTTGTATCCCTGTCGAAAACTAAAAGATCATTACAATAAACCAAGCTCTGAAGATCCACTCACACTTCCCAGGCAGCTATAACGTCATAGAGATAGTCGTGAGCTCTGACGTGTTCCTCTCCATCAGGTCTGCTTTGATATATCGCCCAGCCTTCTAAGGACCTGAGTCCAAGTTTTTCTGCCAATTTGGCAGCTGCATCAGCAGCGGTGTCAGTCGGGTGAACATCTATAGCTTTAGTCCTTCCATCCAGGAAGAAGAAACGGCAAACGATAGTTCCGAGTCGTCTCATGGCTGCTATTTCTACAGTTGAAGGAGCGTACTGTCTACAAGAGACTTTTGTATTCTTGCAGTTATCAACACACCACTGAACATACTGTCTCAGCTTTCCTTCCAGGGCTAAATTCTTTTTCAAAAAAGAGACAAAGTATTTGTACAAGAGTTTGCTCGGTTGAAAAGCCACTATCGCTAGGCAAAGCAGGAGCCAAACTCGTTCAGCCCATTCAGGATTTGGATTGTTTGTAGCCTGGCGCATGCATTGGACTAGAATTTCGTCTCTTAATTCTTCACGTTCTATACCGTAGCCAATTATACTCTGTATGGTCGCAATTTCTTGCTCCAGTTTCATCTCCCCGCGGATGTATTTGCACAGGTCCTAAATAAAAGAGAAATGAGAGATTTTTAGTATCAAATAAATCAACGAATTCTATAGAATTAAAGCTGCTGGCTTACCCTGAACACCGAACAGGCAACATTTACGTTCTCTGGATCGTACATGTGGATGTGAGAATTAGGAATGCTCGAGCCTTTGTAGTAAGTGACCATTTCATACTTGGGAATAAACTCCAGGCTCTTGCCTCGAGATTTCCTGGTTAAAGTAGCGATAATAGTACCCTCTGGGGATCTTTCGTGGCTGTTGAAGTAGTTCTGTGCAAATTCTACTATGTCGTGATAAGTAGTATCCGGCTCGAGGATCTCCTTGTTGTCCTCAAGCTCCTGCAACTTTCTTTCAACTCTAAATTTACGCCTCTGCTCACGTTCCGGAGGCTGTTGTTGCTCGTGAATGTAAGTTGCTGGCTGAGCCGGCTGCGATTGTAACTGGTGATGGTGGCCATTTGAAGTTCTTGAATCCGGTCTTGGGGGAGGGCTTCCAGCTATAGGATCCTTTGTTATTTTGCTGGTAGGAACTGGCGGAGGAGAACCGCACAAATCCCCATTAGCCAGAACGGAATTAACATTAATAAGAACTGGACTACTAGGTCCATTTTCATCCCTAGGCAAAACAGATTCGTAAATAGGTTCTCCATCTGCGGCAGAAAGGCTGAGGCTATTGTTAGTGCTGCTAGAATCATCATCCAAGTTAATTGGCGGAGGTGGTGGAGGCGGCGGTTCGGTTGGTTCTGGTAAACTTGGCTGGCCAAGTTTTGCTGCAGTTCTCTGGGCCTCGCGATCTAAGCTGTTGTTGCTTGGCTGATTTCTGCCTTCCTGCATGCCGCTCATTCCGAGTTCCATTTCCTGCTGAATAACTGTTTCCAATTCGACGTCTAGGTCCTCAACCAACTCGTCCATTTGCTCGCCAATCTCATCGATGATTTGATTGCTTTTGGTAGACTGTACGTCAGAAAGGAAGGAGAAAAGGTTGTCCAAATCAACGGACTGTAACTCTGAGGTTGCCATTTTCGAGTTTAATTGCTCAGCCATTTGGGAAAGCGCTGCAATTTCTTCCTGTGCTTTTCTGTAACAGGGAATAAAGTCATTAGGTTGTTAAATGGGTGAATTTCAGCAATTGTTCACTAGAGAGTGATTCAATTAGTATCCAGTATGCAAACATCTCACATTCCCATTAAATAATCTCATATGTTTAGTGCCTAACTACTTTCTTTCGAGATGCTAAATGGTGCTGAGAATTGTAATTAGCGTGTCAAAGCGCAGTTAAACGTTCGGGAAGAAGTAACGTGCAGATTACCGCACTTACCCTCTCTCCATTCCCATAATACCGTCGTATTGCGCGCTATATGGGAGACAAAGATAGTAAATACAAGATTTTGAAGAATGATAAGGATGTGATAATCGAGTGATATTTACCTCTGGATTTCTTCCAGGACTTTCTTGTCCTCCATCATTTTCCTCTCCTCTTCCATTCGCTCTCGTTTCCTCATCTCTTCGTCGACCCTCCTCATTTCCCTCAAGGCGGCTGCAACTTCTCTAGCAAATACACCGCGGAGATGAGACTGAATCACTATCGCAGCTCTACGTTTTCTTATGAACATTATGCGGAGCTTCCAGCCGCGATAAGCGTGTTGAACTTTGAGCGCGGCATCCCTGACCTTTACGAATTCTGTAAAGTTGATAAAAAAAGAGAATTAATTTAATGGACTTGGAGAAGAAAAGCTCGAGATTGTTACCTCTGCGAACGGTGAATCCCCTCCAGATTTTCTGTATCAAAATAGCGTTGCTGGTTACCATCTGGTTCCTGGAGTCTTCTAACGGTTCGTGAACGTAGCTTCTGAGAAATACTTTTGTTCTGCCAATTTGCCATTCAGTTTCTGGTATACCCTGACTTCTGACGAGTCGTCTAACAGCCTCCTTTTCGTCGCAACTATTTATCGCTCCCTTTCTATCGAGGCACTTGTACCTGGCTAGAAAATCTAGGAATGGCATGTGTATGGGAAAGCCTTCTTTCCTGATTCTGATTATGTCGAGCATCCCAAGGTACTTTAATTGGTCAAGGACCAGCTGTTCGTCGTAATTGTTCCCCATTTTCTTCATGTTAGGTTTTATGCACCTAGCGTACCACGGCGTTGTGGCCTGCAGGACGTCAACCAGGGCTTGAAGCTGATGTCTGAAAGAGTCGCAGAGCGTAGGTTTACCCTTTGAAGTACCCCTGGACATGGTCATGTTGCCAGATCTGGCGACTGTGCAACTTAGAAGGTCCTGGTAAATTGTTATCTCTTGAACAAATTCGTTAGTACTCCTGGACATGAAATCGAAGAATACATCTTGCTGGACGTCTCTGTTCTTATCAACAAATCCTTCGACCGTGTAGGTAACGCATCCCGCGTAATGTTTAACCCCGAATTCCTTTTCCCATTTCCTCCTGTCATCCCCCTTAACGTAGCAAGGATGTGCCTCGAATTCTGAATGGAGATTCGTTAGGTATGCCAAGTCCGAGCCTTTCGGCATGTGGCATTGTTCGGTTAGCATCTTCAAAACGCATCGTGGCGGTTTTTCGATAAGTTCGAGACATAAGGTGTTGTCTGTGAACTGTATGTGCGAGTATTGAATCTCCTCTTGACGATACTGGAACAAAATAACGTGATAGATTAGCTCGCTGGACTATGTGGGAGAGACGAAAAAGTTCGGGACCATCAACTTACAATCTCTTGCTCTAGGGCGAAAACGTAGTGATTGAAGAACTTGTGGAGCTTCTCGTTTGTGTAGTTGATGCAGAGTTGTTCAAAGCTGTTCGCGGCGAAGTTCTCGAACCCAAAAATGTCCAGAACTCCTAAGAACCTAGAACTCCCTTGGCCGGGGTTCGTGCAATTGTTGATGTGATTTATGAGCCATGCGAAGGTCCTGGAGTAAAGCGCTTTGGCCATAGCATGTCGGTTTTCTCTGGCCTCCTGAACCTTCAACGGTATTTCAGTGATGTTGCCCCGGACGTTGATCTGCCGTATTAAAACGACCCGGGTAACGTCTTCGACTTGGAGACCGAGCAAGGGTGCGACAGTAGCGACAATGTCTTCGTCCTCCGATGTGAGCTCGCATCTTTCCCCGTCAACGTCTTCGAAGTTCAAATTACCCAGCCACAATATCGCTGATAATACGCGAAATATCCCTTCGCACATCTCCCCCGGTACTTGAAGAACGTTAAAGGCGAGCCTGAGTGCATCGAGCTTTCTGAAGTCGGATATACCCTCGATCTTCGTACACCCTGATTGGTTCAGATACTTGTAAAAGCTCGCTGGTCTGAGCTTGTACTGATCGGCAAACTCCTTGTTGCTCGTCCCTGCCTCGACTAGTTGATAAAATACATGGTAGTTCCGTTCCCCAGGACTCTGAAAAGTAATCCTACTCTGTTCCAGGAGGTAGTCCTGGATTATGCACCCTTTGATCATCCACTTGTTGTCGAAACAGACCTGCATGAACTTCCCGAAACGGGAACTGTTGTCGTTTCTCACCGTTTTCGCGTTTCCTATTTTCAAGATGAACACAAAAAATCAGAAAAAAAAAGATATATTTGTGAAGACCATCATCATCATCATCTGAGAAACATTCCACTGTTCCAGCTTCTCTTACCAAACGCTTCAAGGATCGTGTTAGCCTCGAGAATTTGCTGCTCCACCCATGTATCGACGTTGCTCGTAACCGAGCACAAATATTGCAGTATAAATTTAGTGGTTTCGGTTTTTCCCGCCCCGCTTTCCCCGCTGATGACACATGACTGATTGCTCTCGGTGTCCTGAAGAGAGCGATATGCAGCTTCGGCCAAAGCGAATACGTGCGGTTCCAGAGCCCCCATTTTTTGCCCATGATAACGGGATACGTATTCCTGGATTTGTTTGGAAAAAGAAAGAAAAAACAACGAGACCCGTCAGAGGATCAAAATGCAGAAAGAAAATCAAACATTGTGTTAAATATCGAGAACATTCATGTTGCATGTCGAACCGCAAGGGAGACCTTTAATTTCCCCTGCAGTATATCGTCGAACAGTAAACGGTTATCCTCTATAGCCCATTTTTGTTAGGGGAGCCCTTTGCAAAAGGGGTGAAAAACTCCGATTGCCAGGGTGTGCTACTTGCACCTTTATGCACTTACGAGACGGGGCTTAGCCCTCGGTTGGGTAAAGATGGCAAAGTGCCACTTTTCTAGAAGACTGAGGATCAGGTACGCGGAGATGATGCGTTTGGCTTTCCAGACCGTATTTTTCCATCTATCGATTGGTCCCGGTAATCGAACGTTATGGTTTTTTAACTTATGCGTTCAAAGTATCTAAACATGGTAATGATGGTTGATTTAACCACGGGGCTAATATCGAATCGGTGGAATAATACATTTTTCATAATAAAAATTGGGGTAAATTTCTTTTTTTTTTATACTCCACGCAGCGGGCTACGTGCATGCGCTTTCCTCGCTCACTCACCCTGAGCGATCAATAGAAACCCGCCCCCTTTAACTTTGACCACCCTCGGCCGGATCTTTGCCACCCAGTTTCCCGTGGATCTCTAAGGCGCACCCAGTTTGAATCGGGCAAAAAATCGACCCCAGAACTGACTGGAACGAGGATCTTAGTCTTTAACTGATCTCCATGAATACCTGGAGAAGAAGGGGTGCTTTGCCATTCGATAATATCAGCCATTATAACCGCGCCTCTGCTACAGAGTATCTCATCTCATAATCGTTCAAGAGACGAGGAAGAAAAATTATCAACAATCGTTGCTCGATAGGCGAATTTTTTCAATCATAATCACAGAATAAAGAAACGGTGATGAGAATTGCGATGATGATCCTTATTCAATTTCTCATACGAATGTTTATAAACCCGGGGAGTATTGAAATGGTGTTCTGGTTTTCTGACCCAGTTTAACTGATGCATGCATGCATGCAAGGAGGAGGCTGCTGCTGTTGCTGCAAATGAGCGCGAGCTTGAAGCACCAACGGCGCAGCATAGTGCCTCCTACGTTTATATGTACATAGTGAATATATTCTCAAGGGTATACATTATATCAGTGTACAAAAAAAAAAAAAAAATCTCCCTCATTGCGGTTCGGTATACATGCGGCTGCTAGCTCTTGTCGCAGTTTCCGGTAAAGCAAATCGCAAACGACGACCGCTACCGACTGATTCTGAGCATTACTGTTTCCTTGATATGCTTTAAGTTTGCGATAAGACAATATGTATTCGCAATGACATTAAACTCAGCTATATTTTACGGAAATGAAAGGAAAAAAAAAACTACGTTCGTACGGTATTTGCTGATGAAAGAAATCGATCAAGAAAAGGAATAGAAGGTGTTCGAAATTCGAAAATAGACGTCTGGGGCGTATTTTCCCTACAAATGGAGTATTTTTATAAACTTCTATGTTTAGCTGCTTTGTAAACAGAGATTCGAGTCTCGAGTTGGTGAATAACGACATGTTTACGCGAGAGTTCAAGATCGCGATGGTAATGATTGATGAACGACGGTTAGGAGTATAGGTATCAACTCTACGCAGCTGTCATCGAATATCTAATTCTGGAAATCGAACAGTTTCCCGTGGACGTAGACAGAGAGAAGACTGTCATCGGCGACCCAGTTCAGGACAAAGAATTTCCTGTTTTTAGTCACGGTTCAAAAGCCCCTAGAATTCCTTTTCAGATAACAAAGTGCGGTCTGCGCCTTCGCGGCATTCTAGCTGAAATTAAGGTCGAATGTCTACCTATAGCTATAATACATATATTTCTGCGTCGATTGATTCATGCAAAATCACATCGTCACAAGGCAAACGCGTTTTTTTGGCTTTCCCGTGACTAATAGCTCCGCAATCTGCGTCCTCGAGAGAGTCAAGTGGAAGATGATATCTGAATCAGACTGTTCAATGTCCGTCCGGTCGTACGAAGGAAGCCTTTCCGAATAGAAAGTCAGTCGAAATCTAAAATACAGTATCCAAGTCCACCTATTATACATTGTAGTATTACTATTCTCAAGATACGACTTCCGGCTTGAATGTAGTCGTTTGAGTCCGGAAACGCACGTGTCTAGCGCCAGCCTATAGCTGCAGCTATATACAAGTGCGGCTTTCAACACGTGTAATGATTATTATTATTCTTGGATTTTTTTTGTTTTTTTTTTCGTCTACTTACCGATGTGTAAATGTCGACTTCTTTGTACGGATTAACCGCTATGAGTATGGACCCGGTGTAGGTCTGCGGATGTTATATAGTCTGCTTAAGGAAAATGCACATCTATTATAGGGAAAACATCATCATCATCATTATCATCATCATCATCCTCGAACAAGACCTTTGCACGTGACAAAGTTTACAATTCTAAAATCGATGTGATATAAGTGTGTACTGTGTATGGGAAGAGGGTGCGGAACGAGTGACATTTAAATCGCATGACGTACCTACACTGGGGGTGAAAACTACCTGTGACTTACTGCTGGAGTGACATACGTGTGTATATATACGTAAAGAAAGGAAGATATTACTTCGCTGAAACTCTACTGGCTTGTCAACAGTCCGTATTTTCAGCATGTTTACAGAAAACTGATAAGTCCTAGTTTCATTTGGGTTTCAAGTTTCGCTCTTCCGGTCTCGGGTCTTCACGGGGTTCCGATCCGGAGGAGGACGCGCATGCTTTTGGTGCGTACGTTACGGACATTATGCACAACGCTCGCGTCCAGTTACGTCATACGTATTTAGGGTTGCTAGTCAGAAGGGATGACTCATGCATATGCCGAGTCCTCGAACCTAAACGCATATATATACGGCCGCGTTTTAAAACGCCCAAATATCCCCTCCGCATTCGAACCAGTATTACTTCGCACACATACATATAGTATTGTATATACAGGGTGTACTATTTCGTGAAAGAACCGTCGTTATAACTATATCTGCTTAGATAGTTATTAGAAAAGCAACGATAAGCAAAAAATTTTATACCGCGGTAACGTGCGTCACGAACTTTCGTCAGCTGCACGTGTGTGTAGGAGGAGCGGTGGATGGAATTACATTGCGACATCTTCGTGCGGCGTTTTCAATTACGCATCATTACTAATTAGGTTATTAAATAGAAAATCGTCAATTCTCGGAGTTTTCTATCGGTATTCGCGATCGCTGAATCTTCGTATAATATAAAATTGCCACGTGCGAATATTGTATATCTTGTGATACGTAATTATGTCATCCGATTTTGTATTTTTTTTTTATTCGCAAGCACGTGTGGATTAACGCTCGCTTTATTATGTACAGCGCGCTGAGTTCAACGGTCCAATCAATGGCCGGAGTTGACGACGAGTTTGAAACTAGGCTCACGTAATAATCGCGAAGTTAATTCCCATCCTGACAATGAAATAGAAAAATAGCAAACGCGGTTTGAAAATGGCGCCACTCAAAGCACCGACACGGGGTTGTTAAGGCGATATGGTACAAGTCGCTTCGAACCTAACCTCGCTAACATACCAAATATACATCTTACTGGAATTCTATTCGTTTTTTCCAAACAGTAAAATACTCGGCCACTTTTTACCGTGGTAAAGAATTATCCTCTTGAGTTTCATTCCGGTAGGTTGTAAAGTTTGAAAGAAACTACGAATCGCGTTTTCGAGGTGATGACAATTGGTCATCATGGAAGTCTGTTCGAAACGCCATTATTACCAATTGTCTTCACCTCAAAAATGCAAATCGTAATTTCTCGACGCTTTCCCAACCGATCCGAACGAAACCTCGACGAATGAATTCAGTTTTTTGGCAGAAATTGAACACTCTGTTGAAAAAAAACTGATAGGATTCCAGTAAGAATCATGTTTTTTTTTAATGTCAGCTAGCTTAAGATGGATCACCTTAACCTCAAATAGTATTAGAATGACACCGCGAGTTAGGCGTCAACGGACGTGCGGTGCAATTGTCGGATGAGGAGGATAGTAGGATATTCCTATTAGCTAAAACGCCGTTCGCGACGACGACCCCGTTCGGTTCTGTGCGGAGGCAGTCGACGACGATGAGAGTCGCGCCGGGTCACCGTCCGCAGGGTCGCGAGTTGTCGGCCTCCGCCCTCCACCCACACCTCTTCTCATTGCAACCCCGCGGCAGCGGCAAACGACCCAAACGCGCGCAGCCAACCCTCCTGCGACCCTCCCTCTCTCTTTCTCTTTCTCTTTCTCTTGGCTGTTTCATTTTTGCATGCAACCCTATACACAGCGCGCTGTTGCTCGCTGCATCGTCTCTCGTTAATCCATTCACCCCCTCCGCTTCTGCCTAGTCTCTCGACTTACATTGCAGAGGGGAGGATGGGAGGGAGGCTATGTATGCTGCATAGTCGTAGGTGTGAATAGCTGCAGGGTGGTCCTCGTTAGGGTTCTATGTATAGATTGATAGCGTTTGTTTTTTCTTTTTTTTTTTTTTTCTTTGAAAACAGATAGTTTCTGGACGGGGAGGAAGACGTGATGATGAATTTGAATGCCGGGGGGAGAGAGATGAGTACGCGATACGTGTATATAGTGTGTTAAATTCAGTAGGATACGTATATTTGGTCCCGTTGGTATCGGACTTGCAAGTTCCTGTTTATTCCAGTCTCGTCTATGTCGCTAATAACCGTCATATCCGATACCCCCATCTCGGGCCTTGAGCCTGTAACAGATAAGGAAAGAATAATGTCACACATTTGCCGGTTATACACACGTACGTACATACATGTACATTCATCAGTATTACCGCGACCAGGAAGTGCTTCGCAGATTACGTATAGTAGGTACCATTGCGACGCGTTAGATCAGATAATTTAGTTCTTGTCTGTCTCTCGCGCAACACGGAGTAGATAACTCAGCTCCGTTTTACCCCATTTACCATATCAACGATGTATTATCGTTGTTCGATTTCTATCGACAAAGGATTTCCTATATTCTTCCTTCAATTCATACATACAATATAAAACTCTCGAGAATATACTATGTATACTCCTCGCAAAAATTGATGAGAAAAAAAAAACAATAACATATTACTAATTGTAAGAAGCATGATAATTATATGTGATTATCGATCATGAGATTAATATAGTTAGAAAAAGGACCCAGATGCAGGTGGCTGTAAGAATATTATAAGAATAAAACCAAAGAAAAAAAAAAAAATTAAATTAAAAAAATGGGGAAGCACGCTTCGGAAAGCAAAGTAGAAGCGCGTGGTGTTGCACCTGTGGCAGCTGGTTTTCTTCATTCGGCGCGTGTCGGTATATAGATAGGTAGATAGATAGGTAGAAAGGTAGGTAGGTAGGTAGGTAGGAAACAAAAATACCCTGCAGGGTCTGAGGATTGCAAAGAGGATAAACTGAAGGGCAAGAAAGAGCGCAGGAAAAAAAAAGAAGGGAAATAGCCAGAAAGAAAAAAGATAAAGAAAGAAAATTTAAAATCGGAATAAAAAGCTGAGAAATTGTCGTCGCGAGGGAAACAAAGGACTTTCAAGTTCCTCTCTGTATAATGTACACTTCTATACGCTTCTAATTGCGCCTCCTCTTCCCTATCCTTCTCGCACATTGGTGTTCTTGATTTTTCTCTCGTTTTTTTTTTCTTTTTAATTTCTTCTCGCGTCCTTTCTACTCTTCTTCACATAACATGTATATTAGATGCTGCGATGCAAAATGACTTAGTATTTTTCTATCTTTCTTATCGTACCTACTGCGGCTTTGACTTTCCTGTCTTATCGCGGGATTCAGATCTCTATAATCAGTTTCTCGAGACTCATTTACTTACTTACTTACTTACTTACTTACTTACTTACTTACTTACTTACTTACTAACTTACTTATATTATTAGTTTTGCATGCGTTATCGCGCTACAAAAAATGAAAATACCCAGAATTTTTTTTTTCCCCGTCGACAAATGAGATATAATTTTGTTTTCTTTGGTCAGTAAAAAAGTTGTAAATGCAAACGGTGAACGAGTTCATGAGAAAAATTTCAAACCATCTTCATGAATACATTAAACGTGTCCAAAAAAGAAAATACGTGAGGAATATATTATACCAATACGTATATTCTTTTGAAGAATCGGAGACATACCGACAAATTATACGTACATACATACACATATACATATTTTAAACACCATAAGATGCCGAATATTTTTATTCCATTATTCGAGTGCGAGATAATGCGGTTTGCGTCATAATCGAACGTGTGCGCAGCTTTCTGCATACCGGAAATGCATCCGCGGTCTGCATACGTAATCTCTTATCCTTTCTTTTATGAATTTATTACTTATTTTTGCAACCCGTTGCCTATATCGTATTGGTATAGTGTATTCCTATAATCATCTGTGGTATAAATAATGAAGTTATTGTTATTAATGTTATTATTGTTATTTAGTCCTATATGTTTACTTTTAATTTTAATTTTCATATAATACGGATAGAAAGGATGGCAGATGGCGTTATTTCACCAACTTCCTGATGAAAGAAAAAAATAAAATAAATAAAAGAGTTACGGAGCTAGTGATTATTGGTCGATTGTAATTATTATCAATCGATTAAGCTAATGCTACCCCCTATCTCCTTGTTTCCTTTCTTCCTTTCATCCTCTCCCTTTGATAATCGCGTATGTATGCATACGTATGTCTGAAACAGAAGACCATGGCCGGCTGTTTTAGATAGTAGCTAAGTCGGCGCAAGAGGTTTGGGGAACTGGAGATGAGAAAACCTTTACGACCGTATGTTGCACTGCATATCTATATCTCGCGTGCACTCCTTTTTCTTATTCATCGTGTTTAGCTTTGAAATCTCTGTTTATATTTATAGGCAAGTAAGTTCTATTCGGAGAAGAGCGTGCGGCATTTGCTTCCGCGCCTTTTCTACATATGCTGCTGCTATGACTGCTGCTTCAGGATATCCTTTTCCATTTTTATTCTTTATTCTACAGATACATATGATTATTTCATCTTTTTCTTCAATTTTCGTCGACAGTTGTAAATAAAAAATAATTACAAAATAAATAATTAGAATACTGCAAATCTTATAGTTGTTCATTATTCTCTCCTCCCCACCTCGAATCGTAACTTTATTTCTATATCCATATAGCTTTGGGGTCTATACATACGCAAGCGAGGGCGGAACGCAACAGGCAGTCAAGATGGGAATAAGCATATATATATACTTTTTATTTATATTCATTCCTCACACAGGTAAGCTATATCTATACGGGTACACTTGTAAATATATGTGAAAGAATATAATGTAATCTCCGAGGTGATCTCGTGGGAGAGTCAGACGTCTGATCCCGTAGAAAGAAAGAAATAAATAAAAAAAGAGAGAGAGGGGTGAATGGAAGAGTCGAGTCGTTTCGAGTCGAGTTGGGTCGTATGAGGGATCGGCTATTGATATTTTCCAGTGAGTCACTGCTCGAGGTGTACATATAGTAAACCGTATACGCAGCATCCAACAGCCGGAAGGGGAATCCCCGGAATTTCGTTAGTGGCCCAGAGTGAAGTGGAGAGCGAGTGAGTCAGACTATTGCGGGTTAATTTCCAGGTACTACCGTAACCGCTACACCCGATACCACGGGCGTATGCGTCTACCTAGCTACAAACGTCACTCGCTTGTATTTGACAGCGAGAGAGCGTGCGCGCGGATAAGAACCAACTTACGAACACGACCGTTCCCTTCGCCACACGCATACCTACGTATACTCTACTCATGAATGAACGAATGAATGGACCCGGCGAGGCTTAACTATCACCTGATTCTCGGGTAGAAAATTTATCAATAAATACCAAAAATCCTCTACTCTGAATTATGTCCAAAGAGTCAAATAATCATCCCTCTCTCTTTCTTTCTTTCTTTCTTTCTATCTTTATCTTGCTTGCGGGGAGGCGGCGCACGTGCTTTAGAATATTAACAAGCAGTGGTTGATCATGTTGATTATCAATGAACGGATTGAAATGGAATTGAAATTCGGGGCTCTAGGAGCGAAGCTGCAGGTTTTGCAGGGTGTGTGTATCATCGGCCAGACGTGCAGCGGGCGCGCGTGTCCTTATGGTTTGGTGGTTCGCTATGGCTGCGTGCCTGCTGTACCTACACACACACACACACACACACACCACAGGCAACGGGAGGGGATTGCCTTCGGACGATGACAGCTGTTCCGACAAAATATACATATACGAATTCTCGTGAAGCGGATTACTGGCTGGCCGTGCGTAAACCGCCCTACGGCGATCGTTACGGAACTAAACAACAGTGTCCTTTATTACAAAATAGAACTCGAACTCGTTTGCTTAGAAATCATTTGATCTTCATCATCGGTGTGATATACTAATGACAAAGATCATCATTGATTCTTTTTCTGCAATTTATCCAACGATATTAAGCCCGGCTTTTGAACGGCTATAGTTGAAATCAACGACCGCAGTGGATCCGCAGACTTGACGTGATTGACAGTCGCCATAAACCACAAGAGGGAAATAAGTACTCTCGAGTACTTGACCGGCTTACGCCTGACTCCTGAACCGGTTAGATCCTGGGATCAGATATCCAGAAGACATTGATCGTCTTTCGGTAATTGAAAAAAAACGTAAAGCGCGAATAACCGAAGCCCGGTGAATAAATTCACGAATGATGGTAAACTCACCCTGAGTAAAGTGCTTAGCAACCATGATGTTGTCGGGTCGGGAGTACCGTGCATTAAGAGTAGAATCCAGGGAGTATTTGCAGAAGGAGTATACTTCGGTGGCGCGTTTAAGCGTCGCGATATTATCTCGGATCCTTTCTCTGTCTGTCAAATACCATGTGCCGTTCGACTAGCCCGTATTTCATTCAGGAATCACATGTTATTTGCTCGGTTGTGAACTCTAGTACGCACTCAATCGTGGTGGTACGCAGAGGATTCATTAGTACAACACACAACCTCGGACACAAAACGTCACACGCGCCTCCGACCAGTCGCCGCAATACCCGCCACCCGACTAGAGACTACGATTCCCCTGGCCCCTGACCAGTCGGAGAAGCGGTGAACGAACCGCGAGCAGCTCACCCTGTCGTCGTCGTGTTCGGGGCTTGGGATCTTCGCCGAGAACTAGGGTAGAGGCAGCACCGACCGGTCGACAGTCGACGAACGTTTCAAAAGGGCGCGTTGACTTATCGGCAGAAAGATAATTTCATATAAATTCAATGGAAAACAGTTGTTTCGCTATTCCTTGAGGAAGCATCTTCAATCGACCATTATTCCGTTTTGAAGAGATGTCGTTGATAAATGGCTGTTTCATGCGGCTGGAGATTAGAATAAGTGCAATATGAGAGAGCGATTTAATTTCGAAGTGACTTCGAAACATCGAATATTTCGTTCAATACCCTTAATTGAGAGGCACGATTCGAATGTAACTCCGATAAAAATAAGTGATAGCCAGTTGGAGGTTTAAATGGACTAAAATTGTTGCCGCTGCCTATCTGCGGCACGGATAGTTCATACACATTACACTGAATCGATTGTGGCGCTGTCGTGAGTTATACTGCGCCTTGATATCGGCAACCGAAACGTCAGTCATGCTGGCGAATGACTCAGCAGGTCATTTCCATGGAAAATATCATCAGGTATTATCCGATTCTCGGAGGAAAAATTTCTTCACCCAAAAAAATGACAAGGGGTACCCCTTTCCTTTTTTTCAGAAATCTGAAAATAGCCGAAATATTCGGAACGTGGGAATGATTGTTATATTTGGAATCTGCGGGACCTACGCTTTCAGAATCTGCAAGCCGAATTGAAATAAAAAATTCCTACGACTTTTAATCGTCGATTTAGTTTTTATTATTTTTCCACTTTTTTTTTTGTCGTTTTTTATTGGTAAAATCGCAGGAGACTTCGGAATCGAGGAATGGCACACATATTCGGAATCAGCGGGTCATTTCCATGAAGAATATCATTCTGATTATCCGTTTCTCGACAAAAAGTTTTTTCGCCCAAAAAAACGAGAAGAGTAACCCCTTTCCTGTTTTTCAGAAATCTGATAATTTCCGAAATATTCGGAACGTGGGAATGATTGTTATATTTGGAATCTGCGGGACCTACGCTTTCAGAATCTGCAAGCCAAATTGAAATAAAAAATTCCTACGACTTTTAATCGTCGATTTAGTTTTTATTATTTTTCCACTTTTTTTTTTGTCGTTTTTTATTGGTAAAATCGCAGGAGGCTTCGGAATCGAGGAATGGCACACATATTCGGAATCAGCGGGTCATTTCCATGAAGAATATCATTCTGATTATCCGTTTCTCGACAAAATGTTTTTTCGCCCAAAAAAACGAGAAGGGGTACCCCTTTCCTGTTTTTCAGAAATCTGATAATTTCCGAAATATTCGGAACGTGGGAATGATTGTTATATTTGGAATCTGCGGGACCTACGCTTTCAGAATCTGCAAGCCAAATTGAAATAAAAAATTCCTACGACTTTTAATCGTCGATTTAGTTTTTATTATTTTTCCACTTTTTTTTTTGTCGTTTTTTATTGGTAAAATCGCAGGAGGCTTCGGAATCGAGGAATGGCACACATATTCGGAATCAGCGGGTCATTTCCATGAAGAATATCATTCTGATTATCCGTTTCTCGACAAAATGTTTTTTCGCCCAAAAAAACGAGAAGGGGTACCCCTTTCCTGTTTTTCAGAAATCTGATAATTTCCGAAATATTCGGAACGTGGGAATGATTGTTATATTTGGAATCTGCGGGACCTACGCTTTCAGAATCTGCAAGCCAAATTGAAATAAAAAATTCCTACGACTTTTAATCGTCGATTTAGTTTTTATTATTTTTCCACTTTTTTTTTTGTCGTTTTTTATTGGTAAAATCGCAGGAGGCTTCGGAATCGAGGAATGGCACACATATTCGGAATCAGCGGGTCATTTCCATGAAGAATATCATTCTGATTATCCGTTTCTCGACAAAATGTTTTTTCGCCCAAAAAAACGAGAAGGGGTACCCCTTTCCTGTTTTTCAGAAATCTGATAATTTCCGAAATATTCGGAACGTGGGAATGATTGTTATATTTGGAATCTGCGGGACCTACGCTTTCAGAATCTGCAAGCCAAATTGAAATAAAAAATTCCTACGACTTTTAATCGTCGATTTAGTTTTTATTATTTTTCCACTTTTTTTTTTGTCGTTTTTTATTGGTAAAATCGCAGGAGGCTTCGGAATCGAGGAATGGCACACATATTCGGAATCAGCGGGTCATTTCCATGAAGAATATCATTCTGATTATCCGTTTCTCGACAAAATGTTTTTTCGCCCAAAAAAACGAGAAGGGGTACCCCTTTCCTGTTTTTCAGAAATCTGAAAATTTCCGAAATATTCGGAACGTGGGAATGATTGTTATATTTGGAATCTGCGGGACCTACGCTTTCAGAATCTGCAAGCCGAATTGAAATAAAAAATTCCTACGACTTTTAATCGTCGATTTAGTTTTTATTATTTTTCCACTTTTTTTTTGTCGTTTTTTATTGGTAAAATCGCAGGAGGCTTCGGAATCGAGGAATGGCACACATATTCGGAATCAGCGGGTCATTTCCATGAAGAATATCATTCTGATTATCCGTTTCTCGACAAAAAGTTTTTTCGCCCAAAAAAACGAGAAGGGGTACCCCTTTCCTTTTTTTCAGAAATCTGAAAATTTCCGAAATATTCGGAACGTGGGAATGATTGTTATATTTGGAATCTGCGGGACCTACGCTTTCAGAATCTGCAAGCCGAATTGAAATAAAAAATTCCTACGACTTTTAATCGTCGATTTAGTTTTTATTATTTTTCCACTTTTTTTTTTTGTCGTTTTTTATTGGTAAAATCGCAGGAGGCTTCGGAATCGAGGAATGGCACACATATTCGGAATCAGCGGGTCATTTCCATGAAGAATATCATTCTGATTATCCGTTTCTCGACAAAAAGTTTTTTCGCCCAAAAAAACGAGAAGGGGTACCCCTTTCCTTTTTTTCAGAAATCTGAAAATTTCCGAAATATTCGGAACGTGGAAATGATTGTTATATTTGGAATCTGCGGGACCTACGCTTTCAGAATCTGCAAGCCGAATTGAAATAAAAAATTCCTACGACTTTTAATCGTCGATTTAGTTTTTATTATTTTTCCACTTTTTATTTGTCGTTTTTTATTGGTAAAATCGCAGGAGGCTTCGGAATCGAGGAATGGCACACATATTCGGAATCAGCGGGTCATTTCCATGAAGAATATCATTCTGATTATCCGTTTCTCGACAAAAAGTTTTTTCGCCCAAAAAAACGAGAAGGGGTACCCCTTTCCTTTTTTTCAGAAATCTGAAAATTTCCGAAATATTCGGAACGTGGGAATGATTGTTATATTTGGAATCTGCGGGACCTACGCTTTCAGAATCTGCAAGCCGAATTGAAATAAAAAATTCCTACGACTTTTAATCGTCGATTTAGTTTTTATTATTTTTCCACTTTTTTTTTTTGTCGTTTTTTATTGGTAAAATCGCAGGAGGCTTCGGAATCGAGGAATGGCACACATATTCGGAATCAGCGGGTCATTTCCATGAAGAATATCATTCTGATTATCCGTTTCTCGACAAAAAGTTTTTTCGCCCAAAAAAACGAGAAGGGGTACCCCTTTCCTTTTTTTCAGAAATCTGAAAATTTCCGAAATATTCGGAACGTGGGAATGATTGTTATATTTGGAATCTGCGGGACCTACGCTTTCAGAATCTGCAAGCCGAATTGAAATAAAAAATTCCTACGACTTTTAATCGTCGATTTAGTTTTTATTATTTTTCCACTTTTTTTTTTGTCGTTTTTTATTGGTAAAATCGCAGGAGGCTTCGGAATCGAGGAATGGCACACATATTCGGAATCAGCGGGTCATTTCCATGAAGAATATCATTCTGATTATCCGTTTCTCGACAAAAAGTTTTTTCGCCCAAAAAAACGAGAAGGGGTACCCCTTTCCTTTTTTTCAGAAATCTGAAAATTTCCGAAATATTCGGAACGTGGGAATGATTGTTATATTTGGAATCTGCGGGACCTACGCTTTCAGAATCTGCAAGCCGAATTGAAATAAAAAATTCCTACGACTTTTAATCGTCGATTTAGTTTTTATTATTTTTCCACTTTTTTTTTTTGTCGTTTTTTATTGGTAAAATCGCAGGAGGCTTCGGAATCGAGGAATGGCACACATATTCGGAATCAGCGGGTCATTTCCATGAAGAATATCATTCTGATTATCCGTTTCTCGACAAAAAGTTTTTTCGCCCAAAAAAACGAGAAGGGGTACCCCTTTCCTTTTTTTCAGAAATCTGAAAATTTCCGAAATATTCGGAACGTGGGAATGATTGTTATATTTGGAATCTGCGGGACCTACGCTTTCAGAATCTGCAAGCCGAATTGAAATAAAAAATTCCTACGACTTTTAATCGTCGATTTAGTTTTTATTATTTTTCCACTTTTTATTTGTCGTTTTTTATTGGTAAAATCGCAGGAGGCTTCGGAATCGAGGAATGGCACACATATTCGGAATCAGCGGGTCATTTCCATGAAGAATATCATTCTGATTATCCGTTTCTCGACAAAAAGTTTTTTCGCCCAAAAAAACGAGAAGGGGTACCCCTTTCCTTTTTTTCAGAAATCTGAAAATTTCCGAAATATTCGGAACGTGGGAATGATTGTTATATTTGGAATCTGCGGGACCTACGCTTTCAGAATCTGCAAGCCGAATTGAAATAAAAAATTCCTACGACTTTTAATCGTCGATTTAGTTTTTATTATTTTTCCACTTTTTTTTTTTGTCGTTTTTTATTGGTAAAATCGCAGGAGGCTTCGGAATCGAGGAATGGCACACATATTCGGAATCAGCGGGTCATTTCCATGAAGAATATCATTCTGATTATCCGTTTCTCGACAAAAAGTTTTTTCGCCCAAAAAAACGAGAAGGGGTACCCCTTTCCTTTTTTTCAGAAATCTGAAAATTTCCGAAATATTCGGAACGTGGGAATGATTGTTATATTTGGAATCTGCGGGACCTACGCTTTCAGAATCTGCAAGCCGAATTGAAATAAAAAATTCCTACGACTTTTAATCGTCGATTTAGTTTTTATTATTTTTCCACTTTTTTTTTTTGTCGTTTTTTATTGGTAAAATCGCAGGAGGCTTCGGAATCGAGGAATGGCACACATATTCGGAATCAGCGGGTCATTTCCATGAAGAATATCATTCTGATTATCCGTTTCTCGACAAAAAGTTTTTTCGCCCAAAAAAACGAGAAGGGGTACCCCTTTCCTTTTTTTCAGAAATCTGAAAATTTCCGAAATATTCGGAACGTGGGAATGATTGTTATATTTGGAATCTGCGGGACCTACGCTTTCAGAATCTGCAAGCCGAATTGAAATAAAAAATTCCTACGACTTTTAATCGTCGATTTAGTTTTTATTATTTTTCCACTTTTTATTTGTCGTTTTTTATTGGTAAAATCGCAGGAGGCTTCGGAATCGAGGAATGGCACACATATTCGGAATCAGCGGGTCATTTCCATGAAGAATATCATTCTGATTATCCGTTTCTCGACAAAAAGTTTTTTCGCCCAAAAAAACGAGAAGGGGTACCCCTTTCCTTTTTTTCAGAAATCTGAAAATTTCCGAAATATTCGGAACGTGGGAATGATTGTTATATTTGGAATCTGCGGGACCTACGCTTTCAGAATCTGCAAGCCGAATTGAAATAAAAAATTCCTACGACTTTTAATCGTCGATTTAGTTTTTATTATTTTTCCACTTTTTTTTTTTGTCGTTTTTTATTGGTAAAATCGCAGGAGGCTTCGGAATCGAGGAATGGCACACATATTCGGAATCAGCGGGTCATTTCCATGAAGAATATCATTCTGATTATCCGTTTCTCGACAAAAAGTTTTTTCGCCCAAAAAAACGAGAAGGGGTACCCCTTTCCTTTTTTTCAGAAATCTGAAAATTTCCGAAATATTCGGAACGTGGGAATGATTGTTATATTTGGAATCTGCGGGACCTACGCTTTCAGAATCTGCAAGCCGAATTGAAATAAAAAATTCCTACGACTTTTAATCGTCGATTTAGTTTTTATTATTTTTCCACTTTTTATTTGTCGTTTTTTATTGGTAAAATCGCAGGAGGCTTCGGAATCGAGGAATGGCACACATATTCGGAATCAGCGGGTCATTTCCATGAAGAATATCATTCTGATTATCCGTTTCTCGACAAAAAGTTTTTTCGCCCAAAAAAACGAGAAGGGGTACCCCTTTCCTTTTTTTCAGAAATCTGAAAATTTCCGAAATATTCGGAACGTGGGAATGATTGTTATATTTGGAATCTGCGGGACCTACGCTTTCAGAATCTGCAAGCCGAATTGAAATAAAAAATTCCTACGACTTTTAATCGTCGATTTAGTTTTTATTATTTTTCCACTTTTTTTTTTTGTCGTTTTTTATTGGTAAAATCGCAGGAGGCTTCGGAATCGAGGAATGGCACACATATTCGGAATCAGCGGGTCATTTCCATGAAGAATATCATTCTGATTATCCGTTTCTCGACAAAAAGTTTTTTCGCCCAAAAAAACGAGAAGGGGTACCCCTTTCCTTTTTTTCAGAAATCTGAAAATTTCCGAAATATTCGGAACGTGGGAATGATTGTTATATTTGGAATCTGCGGGACCTACGCTTTCAGAATCTGCAAGCCGAATTGAAATAAAAAATTCCTACGACTTTTAATCGTCGATTTAGTTTTTATTATTTTTCCACTTTTTTTTTTTGTCGTTTTTTATTGGTAAAATCGCAGGAGGCTTCGGAATCGAGGAATGGCACACATATTCGGAATCAGCGGGTCATTTCCATGAAGAATATCATTCTGATTATCCGTTTCTCGACAAAAAGTTTTTTCGCCCAAAAAAACGAGAAGGGGTACCCCTTTCCTTTTTTTCAGAAATCTGAAAATTTCCGAAATATTCGGAACGTGGGAATGATTGTTATATTTGGAATCTGCGGGACCTACGCTTTCAGAATCTGCAAGCCGAATTGAAATAAAAAATTCCTACGACTTTTAATCGTCGATTTAGTTTTTATTATTTTTCCACTTTTTATTTGTCGTTTTTTATTGGTAAAATCGCAGGAGGCTTCGGAATCGAGGAATGGCACACATATTCGGAATCAGCGGGTCATTTCCATGAAGAATATCATTCTGATTATCCGTTTCTCGACAAAAAGTTTTTTCGCCCAAAAAAACGAGAAGGGGTACCCCTTTCCTTTTTTTCAGAAATCTGAAAATTTCCGAAATATTCGGAACGTGGGAATGATTGTTATATTTGGAATCTGCGGGACCTACGCTTTCAGAATCTGCAAGCCGAATTGAAATAAAAAATTCCTACGACTTTTAATCGTCGATTTAGTTTTTATTATTTTTCCACTTTTTTTTTTTGTCGTTTTTTATTGGTAAAATCGCAGGAGGCTTCGGAATCGAGGAATGGCACACATATTCGGAATCAGCGGGTCATTTCCATGAAGAATATCATTCTGATTATCCGTTTCTCGACAAAAAGTTTTTTCGCCCAAAAAAACGAGAAGGGGTACCCCTTTCCTTTTTTTCAGAAATCTGAAAATTTCCGAAATATTCGGAACGTGGGAATGATTGTTATATTTGGAATCTGCGGGACCTACGCTTTCAGAATCTGCAAGCCGAATTGAAATAAAAAATTCCTACGACTTTTAATCGTCGATTTAGTTTTTATTATTTTTCCACTTTTTTTTTTTGTCGTTTTTTATTGGTAAAATCGCAGGAGGCTTCGGAATCGAGGAATGGCACACATATTCGGAATCAGCGGGTCATTTCCATGAAGAATATCATTCTGATTATCCGTTTCTCGACAAAAAGTTTTTTCGCCCAAAAAAACGAGAAGGGGTACTCCTTTCCTTTTTTTCAGAAATCTGAAAATTTCCGAAATATTCGGAACGTGGGAATGATTGTTATATTTGGAATCTGCGGGACCTACGCTTTCAGAATCTGCAAGCCGAATTGAAATAAAAAATTCCTACGACTTTTAATCGTCGATTTAGTTTTTATTATTTTTCCACTTTTTTTTTTGTCGTTTTTTATTGGTAAAATCGCAGGAGGCTTCGGAATCGAGGAATGGCACACATATTCGGAATCAGCGGGTCATTTCCATGAAGAATATCATTCTGATTATCCGTTTCTCGACAAAATGTTTTTTCGCCCAAAAAAACGAGAAGGGGTACCCCTTTCCTGTTTTTCAGAAATCTGATAATTTCCGAAATATTCGGAACGTGGGAATGATTGTTATATTTGGAATCTGCGGGACCTACGCTTTCAGAATCTGCAAGCCAAATTGAAATAAAAAATTCCTACGACTTTTAATCGTCGATTTAGTTTTTATTATTTTTCCACTTTTTTTTTTGTCGTTTTTTATTGGTAAAATCGCAGGAGGCTTCGGAATCGAGGAATGGCACACATATTCGGAATCAGCGGGTCATTTCCATGAAGAATATCATTCTGATTATCCGTTTCTCGACAAAATGTTTTTTCGCCCAAAAAAACGAGAAGGGGTACCCCTTTCCTGTTTTTCAGAAATCTGAAAATTTCCGAAATATTCGGAACGTGGGAATGATTGTTATATTTGGAATCTGCGGGACCTACGCTTTCAGAATCTGCAAGCCGAATTGAAATAAAAAATTCCTACGACTTTTAATCGTCGATTTAGTTTTTATTATTTTTCCACTTTTTTTTTGTCGTTTTTTATTGGTAAAATCGCAGGAGGCTTCGGAATCGAGGAATGGCACACATATTCGGAATCAGCGGGTCATTTCCATGAAGAATATCATTCTGATTATCCGTTTCTCGACAAAAAGTTTTTTCGCCCAAAAAAACGAGAAGGGGTACCCCTTTCCTTTTTTTCAGAAATCTGAAAATTTCCGAAATATTCGGAACGTGGGAATGATTGTTATATTTGGAATCTGCGGGACCTACGCTTTCAGAATCTGCAAGCCGAATTGAAATAAAAAATTCCTACGACTTTTAATCGTCGATTTAGTTTTTATTATTTTTCCACTTTTTTTTTTTGTCGTTTTTTATTGGTAAAATCGCAGGAGGCTTCGGAATCGAGGAATGGCACACATATTCGGAATCAGCGGGTCATTTCCATGAAGAATATCATTCTGATTATCCGTTTCTCGACAAAAAGTTTTTTCGCCCAAAAAAACGAGAAGGGGTACCCCTTTCCTTTTTTTCAGAAATCTGAAAATTTCCGAAATATTCGGAACGTGGAAATGATTGTTATATTTGGAATCTGCGGGACCTACGCTTTCAGAATCTGCAAGCCGAATTGAAATAAAAAATTCCTACGACTTTTAATCGTCGATTTAGTTTTTATTATTTTTCCACTTTTTATTTGTCGTTTTTTATTGGTAAAATCGCAGGAGGCTTCGGAATCGAGGAATGGCACACATATTCGGAATCAGCGGGTCATTTCCATGAAGAATATCATTCTGATTATCCGTTTCTCGACAAAAAGTTTTTTCGCCCAAAAAAACGAGAAGGGGTACCCCTTTCCTTTTTTTCAGAAATCTGAAAATTTCCGAAATATTCGGAACGTGGGAATGATTGTTATATTTGGAATCTGCGGGACCTACGCTTTCAGAATCTGCAAGCCGAATTGAAATAAAAAATTCCTACGACTTTTAATCGTCGATTTAGTTTTTATTATTTTTCCACTTTTTTTTTTTGTCGTTTTTTATTGGTAAAATCGCAGGAGGCTTCGGAATCGAGGAATGGCACACATATTCGGAATCAGCGGGTCATTTCCATGAAGAATATCATTCTGATTATCCGTTTCTCGACAAAAAGTTTTTTCGCCCAAAAAAACGAGAAGGGGTACCCCTTTCCTTTTTTTCAGAAATCTGAAAATTTCCGAAATATTCGGAACGTGGGAATGATTGTTATATTTGGAATCTGCGGGACCTACGCTTTCAGAATCTGCAAGCCGAATTGAAATAAAAAATTCCTACGACTTTTAATCGTCGATTTAGTTTTTATTATTTTTCCACTTTTTTTTTTTGTCGTTTTTTATTGGTAAAATCGCAGGAGGCTTCGGAATCGAGGAATGGCACACATATTCGGAATCAGCGGGTCATTTCCATGAAGAATATCATTCTGATTATCCGTTTCTCGACAAAAAGTTTTTTCGCCCAAAAAAACGAGAAGGGGTACCCCTTTCCTTTTTTTCAGAAATCTGAAAATTTCCGAAATATTCGGAACGTGGGAATGATTGTTATATTTGGAATCTGCGGGACCTACGCTTTCAGAATCTGCAAGCCGAATTGAAATAAAAAATTCCTACGACTTTTAATCGTCGATTTAGTTTTTATTATTTTTCCACTTTTTTTTTTTGTCGTTTTTTATTGGTAAAATCGCAGGAGGCTTCGGAATCGAGGAATGGCACACATATTCGGAATCAGCGGGTCATTTCCATGAAGAATATCATTCTGATTATCCGTTTCTCGACAAAAAGTTTTTTCGCCCAAAAAAACGAGAAGGGGTACCCCTTTCCTTTTTTTCAGAAATCTGAAAATTTCCGAAATATTCGGAACGTGGGAATGATTGTTATATTTGGAATCTGCGGGACCTACGCTTTCAGAATCTGCAAGCCGAATTGAAATAAAAAATTCCTACGACTTTTAATCGTCGATTTAGTTTTTATTATTTTTCCACTTTTTATTTGTCGTTTTTTATTGGTAAAATCGCAGGAGGCTTCGGAATCGAGGAATGGCACACATATTCGGAATCAGCGGGTCATTTCCATGAAGAATATCATTCTGATTATCCGTTTCTCGACAAAAAGTTTTTTCGCCCAAAAAAACGAGAAGGGGTACCCCTTTCCTTTTTTTCAGAAATCTGAAAATTTCCGAAATATTCGGAACGTGGGAATGATTGTTATATTTGGAATCTGCGGGACCTACGCTTTCAGAATCTGCAAGCCGAATTGAAATAAAAAATTCCTACGACTTTTAATCGTCGATTTAGTTTTTATTATTTTTCCACTTTTTTTTTTTGTCGTTTTTTATTGGTAAAATCGCAGGAGGCTTCGGAATCGAGGAATGGCACACATATTCGGAATCAGCGGGTCATTTCCATGAAGAATATCATTCTGATTATCCGTTTCTCGACAAAAAGTTTTTTCGCCCAAAAAAACGAGAAGGGGTACCCCTTTCCTTTTTTTCAGAAATCTGAAAATTTCCGAAATATTCGGAACGTGGGAATGATTGTTATATTTGGAATCTGCGGGACCTACGCTTTCAGAATCTGCAAGCCGAATTGAAATAAAAAATTCCTACGACTTTTAATCGTCGATTTAGTTTTTATTATTTTTCCACTTTTTTTTTTTGTCGTTTTTTATTGGTAAAATCGCAGGAGGCTTCGGAATCGAGGAATGGCACACATATTCGGAATCAGCGGGTCATTTCCATGAAGAATATCATTCTGATTATCCGTTTCTCGACAAAAAGTTTTTTCGCCCAAAAAAACGAGAAGGGGTACTCCTTTCCTTTTTTTCAGAAATCTGAAAATTTCCGAAATATTCGGAACGTGGGAATGATTGTTATATTTGGAATCTGCGGGACCTACGCTTTCAGAATCTGCAAGCCGAATTGAAATAAAAAATTCCTACGACTTTTAATCGTCGATTTAGTTTTTATTATTTTTCCACTTTTTTTTTTTGTCGTTTTTTATTGGTAAAATCGCAGGAGGCTTCGGAATCGAGGAATGGCACACATATTCGGAATCAGCGGGTCATTTCCATGAAGAATATCATTCTGATTATCCGTTTCTCGACAAAAAGTTTTTTCGCCCAAAAAAACGAGAAGGGGTACCCCTTTCCTTTTTTTCAGAAATCTGAAAATTTCCGAAATATTCGGAACGTGGGAATGATTGTTATATTTGGAATCTGCGGGACCTACGCTTTCAGAATCTGCAAGCCGAATTGAAATAAAAAATTCCTACGACTTTTAATCGTCGATTTAGTTTTTATTATTTTTCCACTTTTTTTTTTTGTCGTTTTTTATTGGTAAAATCGCAGGAGGCTTTGGAATCGAGGAATGGCACACATATTCGGAATCAGCGGGTCATTTCCATGAAGAATATCATTCTGATTATCCGTTTCTCGACAAAAAGTTTTTTCGCCCAAAAAAACGAGAAGGGGTACCCCTTTCCTTTTTTTCAGAAATCTGAAAATTTCCGAAATATTCGAAACGTGGGAATGATTGTTATATTTGGAATCTGCGGGACCTACGCTTTCAGAATCTGCAAGCCGAATTGAAATAAAAAATTCCTACGACTTTTAATCGTCGATTTAGTTTTTATTATTTTTCCACTTTTTTTTTTTGTCGTTTTTTATTGGTAAAATCGCAGGAGGCTTCGGAATCGAGGAATGGCACACATATTCGGAATCAGCGGGTCATTTCCATGAAGAATATCATTCTGATTATCCGTTTCTCGACAAAAAGTTTTTTCGCCCAAAAAAACGAGAAGGGGTACCCCTTTCCTTTTTTTCAGAAATCTGAAAATTTCCGAAATATTCGGAACGTGGGAATGATTGTTATATTTGGAATCTGCGGGACCTACGCTTTCAGAATCTGCAAGCCGAATTGAAATAAAAAATTCCTACGACTTTTAATCGTCGATTTAGTTTTTATTATTTTTCCACTTTTTATTTGTCGTTTTTTATTGGTAAAATCGCAGGAGGCTTCGGAATCGAGGAATGGCACACATATTCGGAATCAGCGGGTCATTTCCATGAAGAATATCATTCTGATTATCCGTTTCTCGACAAAAAGTTTTTTCGCCCAAAAAAACGAGAAGGGGTACCCCTTTCCTTTTTTTCAGAAATCTGAAAATTTTCGAAATATTCGGAACGTGGGAATGATTGTTATATTTGGAATCTGCGGGACCTACGCTTTCAGAATCTGCAAGCCGAATTGAAATAAAAAATTCCTACGACTTTTAATCGTCGATTTAGTTTTTATTATTTTGCCACTTTTTTTTTTGTCGTTTTTTATTGGTAAAATCGCAGGAGGCTTCGGAATCGAGGAATGGCACACATATTCGGAATCAGCGGGTCATTTCCATGAAGAATATCATTCTGATTATCCGTTTCTCGACAAAAAGTTTTTTCGCCCAAAAAAACGAGAAGGGGTACCCCTTTCCTTTTTTTCAGAAATCTGAAAATTTCCGAAATATTCGGAACGTGGGAATGATTGTTATATTTGGAATCTGCGGGACCTACGCTTTCAGAATCTGCAAGCCGAATTGAAATAAAAAATTCCTACGACTTTTAATCGTCGATTTAGTTTTTATTATTTTTCCACTTTTTTTTTTTGTCGTTTTTTATTGGTAAAATCGCAGGAGGCTTCGGAATCGAGGAATGGCACACATATTCGGAATCAGCGGGTCATTTCCATGAAGAATATCATTCTGATTATCCGTTTCTCGACAAAAAGTTTTTTCGCCCAAAAAAACGAGAAGGGGTACCCCTTTCCTTTTTTTCAGAAATCTGAAAATTCCCGAAATATTCGGAACGTGGGAATGATTGTTATATTTGGAATCTGCGGGACCTACGCTTTCAGAATCTGCAAGCCGAATTGGAATAAAAAATTCCTACGACTTGTAATCGTCGATTTAGTTTTTATTATTTTTCCACTTTTTTTTTTGCCGTTTTTTATTGGTAAAATCGCAGGAGGCTTCGGAATCGAGGAATTGCACACATATTCGGAATCAGCGGGTCATTTCCATGAAGAATATCATTCTGATTATCCGTTTCTCGACGAAAAGTTTTTTCGCCCAAAAAAACGAGAAGGGGTACATCTTTCCTTTTTTTCAGAAATCTCAAAATTTCCGAAATATTCGGAACGTGGGAATGATTGTTATATTTGGAATCTGCGGGACCTACGCTTTCAGAATCTGCAAGCCGAATTGAAATAAAAAATTCCTACGACTTTTAATCGTCGATTTAGTTTTTATTATTTTTCCACTTTTTTTTTTTGTCGTTTTTTATTGGTAAAATCGCAGGAGGCTTCGGAATCGAGGAATGGCACACATATTCGGAATCAGCGGGTCATTTCCATGAAGAATATCATTCTGATTATCCGTTTCTCGACAAAAAGTTTTTTCGCCCAAAAAAACGAGAAGGGGTACCCCTTTCCTTTTTTTCAGAAATCTGAAAATTTCCGAAATATTCGGAACGTGGGAATGATTGTTATATTTGGAATCTGCGGGACCTACGCTTTCAGAATCTGCAAGCCGAATTGAAATAAAAAATTCCTACGACTTTTAATCGTCGATTTAGTTTTTATTATTTTTCCACTTTTTTTTTTGTCGTTTTTTATTGGTAAAATCGCAGGAGGCTTCGGAATCGAGGAATGGCACACATATTCGGAATCAGCGGGTCATTTCCATGAAGAATATCATTCTGATTATCCGTTTCTCGACAAAAAGTTTTTTCGCCCAAAAAAACGAGAAGGGGTACCCCTTTCCTTTTTTTCAGAAATCTGAAAATTTCCGAAATATTCGGAACGTGGGAATGATTGTTATATTTGGAATCTGCGGGACCTACGCTTTCAGAATCTGCAAGCCGAATTGAAATAAAAAATTCCTACGACTTTTAATCGTCGATTTAGTTTTTATTATTTTTCCACTTTTTTTTTTGTCGTTTTTTATTGGTAAAATCGCAGGAGGCTTCGGAATCGAGGAATGGCACACATATTCGGAATCAGCGGGTCATTTCCATGAAGAATATCATTCTGATTATCCGTTTCTCGACAAAAAGTTTTTTTGCCCAAAAAAACGAGAAGGGGTACCCCTTTCCTTTTTTTCAGAAATCTGAAAATTTCCGGAATATTCGGAACGTGGAAATGATTGTTATATTTGGAATCTGCGGGACCTACGCTTTCAGAATCTGCAAGCCGAATTGAAATAAAAAATTCCTACGACTTTTAATCGTCGATTTAGTTTTTATTATTTTTCCACTTTTTTTTTTTGTCGTTTTTTATTGGTAAAATCGCAGGAGGCTTCGGAATCGAGGAATGGCACACATATTCGGAATCAGCGGGTCATTTCCATGAAGAATATCATTCTGATTATCCGTTTCTCGACAAAAAGTTTTTTCGCCCAAAAAAACGAGAAGGGGTACCCCTTTCCTTTTTTTCAGAAATCTGAAAATTTCCGAAATATTCGGAACGTGGGAATGATTGTTATATTTGGAATCTGCGGGACCTACGCTTTCAGAATCTGCAAGCCGAATTGAAATAAAAAATTCCTACGACTTTTAATCGTCGATTTAGTTTTTATTATTTTTCCACTTTTTTTTTTTGTCGTTTTTTATTGGTAAAATCGCAGGAGGCTTCGGAATCGAGGAATGGCACACATATTCGGAATCAGCGGGTCATTTCCATGAAGAATATCATTCTGATTATCCGTTTCTCGACAAAAAGTTTTTTCGCCCAAAAAAACGAGAAGGGGTACCCCTTTCCTTTTTTTCAGAAATCTGAAAATTTCCGAAATATTCGGAACGTGGGAATGATTGTTATATTTGGAATCTGCGGGACCTACGCTTTCAGAATCTGCAAGCCGAATTGAAATAAAAAATTCCTACGACTTTTAATCGTCGATTTAGTTTTTATTATTTTTCCACTTTTTATTTGTCGTTTTTTATTGGTAAAATCGCAGGAGGCTTCGGAATCGAGGAATGGCACACATATTCGGAATCAGCGGGTCATTTCCATGAAGAATATCATTCTGATTATCCGTTTCTCGACAAAAAGTTTTTTCGCCCAAAAACCGAGAAGGGGTACCCCTTTCCTTTTTTTCAGAAATCTGAAAATTTCCGAAATATTCGGAACGTGGGAATGATTGTTATATTTGGAATCTGCGGGACCTACGCTTTCAGAATCTGCAAGCCGAATTGAAATAAAAAATTCCTACGACTTTTAATCGTCGATTTAGTTTTTATTATTTTTCCACTTTTTTTTTTTGTCGTTTTTTATTGGTAAAATCGCAGGAGGCTTCGGAATCGAGGAATGGCACACATATTCGGAATCAGCGGGTCATTTCCATGAAGAATATCATTCTGATCATCCGTTTCTCGACAAAAAGTTTTTTCGCCCAAAAAAACGAGAAGGGGTACCCCTTTCCTTTTTTTCAGAAATCTGAAAATTTCCGAAATATTCGGAACGTGGGAATGATTGTTATATTTGGAATCTGCGGGACCTACGCTTTCAGAATCTGCAAGCCGAATTGAAATAAAAAATTCCTACGACTTTTAATCGTCGATTTAGTTTTTATTATTTTTCCACTTTTTTTTTTTGTCGTTTTTTATTGGTAAAATCGCAGGAGGCTTCGGAATCGAGGAATGGCACACATATTCGGAATCAGCGGGTCATTTCCATGAAGAATATCATTCTGATTATCCGTTTCTCGACAAAAAGTTTTTTCGCCCAAAAAAACGAGAAGGGGTACCCCTTTCCTTTTTTTCAGAAATCTGAAAATTTCCTAAATATTCGGAACGTGGGAATGATTGTTATATTTGGAATCTGCGGGACCTACGCTTTCAGAATCTGCAAGCCGAATTGAAATAAAAAATTCCTACGACTTTTAATCGTCGATTTAGTTTTTATTATTTTTCCACTTTTTGTTTTTGTCGTTTTTTATTGGTAAAATCGCAGGAGGCTTCGGAATCGAGGAATGGCACACATATTCGGAATCAGCGGGTCATTTCCATGAAGAATATCATTCTGATTATCCGTTTCTCGACAAAAAGTTTTTTCGCCCAAAAAAACGAGAAGGGGTACCCCTTTCCTTTTTTTCAGAAATCTGAAAATTTCCGAAATATTCGGAACGTGGGAATGATTGTTATATTTGGAATCTGCGGGACCTACGCTTTCAGAATCCGCAAGCCGAATTGAAATAAAAAATTCCTACGACTTTTAATCGTCGATTTAGTTTTTATTATTTTTCCACTTTTTTTTTTGTCGTTTTTTATTGGTAAAATCGCAGAAGGCTTCGGAATCGAGGAATGGCACACATATTCGGAATCAGCGGGTCATTTCCATGAAGAATATCATTCTGATTATCCGTTTCTCGACAAAAAGTTTTTTCGCCCAAAAAAACGAGAAGGGGTACCCCTTTCCTTTTTTTCAGAAATCTGAAAATTTCCGAAATATTCGGAACGTGGGAATGATTGTTATATTTGGAATCTGCGGGACCTACGCTTTCAGAATCTGCAAGCCGAATTGAAATAAAAAATTCCTACGACTTTTAATCGTCGATTTAGTTTTTATTAATTTTCCACTTTTTTTTTTTTGTCGTTTTTTATTGGTAAAATCGCAGGAGGCTTCGGAATCGAGGAATGGCACACATATTCGGAATCAGCGGGTCATTTCCATGAAGAATATCATTCTGATTATCCGTTTCTCGACAAAAAGTTTTTTCGCCCAAAAAAACGAGAAGGGGTACCCCTTTCCTTTTTTTCAGAAATCTGAAAATTTCCGAAATATTCGGAACGTGGGAATGATTGTTATATTTGGAATCTGCGGGACCTACGCTTTCAGAATCTGCAAGCCGAATTGAAATAAAAAATTCCTACGACTTTTAATCGTCGATTTAGTTTTTATTATTTTTCCACTTTTTTTTTTTGTCGTTTTTTATTGGTAAAATCGCAGGAGGCTTCGGAATCGAGGAATGGCACACATATTCGGAATCAGCGGGTCATTTCCATGAAGAATATCATTCTGATTATCCGTTTCTCGACAAAAAGTTTTTTCGCCCAAAAAAACGAGAAGGGGTACCCCTTTCCTTTTTTTCAGAAATCTGAAAATTTCCGAAATATTCGGAACGTGGGAATGATTGTTATATTTGGAATCTGCGGGACCTACGCTTTCAGAATCTGCAAGCCGAATTGAAATAAAAAATTCCTACGACTTTTAATCGTCGATTTAGTTTTTATTATTTTTCGACTTTTTTTTTTGTCGTTTTTTATTGGTAAAATCGCAGGAGGCTTCGGAATCGAGGAATGGCACACATATTCGGAATCAGCGGGTCATTTCCATGAAGAATATCATTCTGATTATCCGTTTCTCGACAAAAAGTTTTTTCGCCCAAAAAAACGAGAAGGGGTACCCCTTTCCTTTTTTTCAGAAATCTGAAAATTTCCGAAATATTCGGAACGTGGGAATGATTGTTATATTTGGAATCTGCGGGACCTACGCTTTCAGAATCTGCAAGCCGAATTGAAATAAAAAATTCCTACGACTTTTAATCGTCGATTTAGTTTTTATTATTTTTCGACTTTTTTTTTTGTCGTTTTTTATTGGTAAAATCGCAGGAGGCTTCGGAATCGAGGAATGGCACACATATTCGGAATCAGCGGGTCATTTCCATGAAGAATATCATTCTGATTATCCGTTTCTCGACAAAAAGTTTTTTCGCCCAAAAAAACGAGAAGGGGTACCCCTTTCCTTTTTTTCAGAAATCTGAAAATTTCCGGAATATTCGGAACGTGGGAATGATTGTTATATTTGGAATCTGCGGGACCTACGCTTTCAGAATCTGCAAGCCGAATTGAAATAAAAAATTCCTACGACTTTTAATCGTCGATTTAGTTTTTATTATTTTTCCACTTTTTTTTTTGTCGTTTTTTATTGGTAAAATCGCAGGAGGCTTCGGAATCGAGGAATGGCACACATATTCGGAATCAGCGGGTCATTTCCATGAAGAATATCATTCTGATTATCCGTTTCTCGACAAAAAGTTTTTTTGCCCAAAAAAACGAGAAGGGGTACCCCTTTCCTTTTTTTCAGAAATCTGAAAATTTCCGAAATATTCGGAACGTGGGAATGATTGTTATATTTGGAATCTGCGGGACCTACGCTTTCAGAATCTGCAAGCCGAATTGAAATAAAAAATTCCTACGACTTTTAATCGTCGATTTAGTTTTTATTATTTTTCCACTTTTTTTTTTGTCGTTTTTTATTGGTAAAATCGCAGGAGGCTTCGGAATCGAGGAATGGCACACATATTCGGAATCAGCGGGTCATTTCCATGAAGAATATCATTCTGATTATCCGTTTCTCGACAAAAAGTTTTTTCGCCCAAAAAAACGAGAAGGGGTACCCCTTTCCTTTTTTTCAGAAATCTGAAAATTTCCGAAATATTCGGAACGTGGGAATGATTGTTATATTTGGAATCTGCGGGACCTACGCTTTCAGAATCTGCAAGCCGAATTGAAATAAAAAATTCCTACGACTTTTAATCGTCGATTTAGTTTTTATTATTTTTCCACTTTTTTTTTTTGTCGTTTTTTATTGGTAAAATCGCAGGAGGCTTCGGAATCGAGGAATGGCACACATATTCGGAATCAGCGGGTCATTTCCATGAAGAATATCATTCTGATTATCCGTTTCTCGACAAAAAGTTTTTTCGCCCAAAAAAACGAGAAGGGGTACCCCTTTCCTTTTTTTCAGAAATCTGAAAATTTCCGAAATATTCGGAACGTGGGAATGATTGTTATATTTGGAATCTGCGGGACCTACGCTTTCAGAATCTGCAAGCCGAATTGAAATAAAAAATTCCTACGACTTTTAATCGTCGATTTAGTTTTTATTATTTTTCCACTTTTTTTTTTTGTCGTTTTTTATTGGTAAAATCGCAGGAGGCTTCGGAATCGAGGAATGGCACACATATTCGGAATCAGCGGGTCATTTCCATGAAGAATATCATTCTGATTATCCGTTTCTCGACAAAAAGTTTTTTCGCCCAAAAAAACGAGAAGGGGTACCCCTTTCCTTTTTTTCAGAAATCTGAAAATTTCCGAAATATTCGGAACGTGGGAATGATTGTTATATTTGGAATCTGCGGGACCTACGCTTTCAGAATCTGCAAGCCGAATTGAAATAAAAAATTCCTACGACTTTTAATCGTCGATTTAGTTTTTATTATTTTTCGACTTTTTTTTTTGTCGTTTTTTATTGGTAAAATCGCAGGAGGCTTCGGAATCGAGGAATGGCACACATATTCGGAATCAGCGGGTCATTTCCATGAAGAATATCATTCTGATTATCCGTTTTTCGACAAAAAGTTTTTTCGCCCAAAAAAACGAGAAGGGGTACCCCTTTCCTTTTTTTCAGAAATCTGAAAATTTCCGAAATATTCGGAACGTGGGAATGATTGTTATATTTGGAATCTGCGGGACCTACGCTTTCAGAATCTGCAAGCCGAATTGAAATAAAAAATTCCTACGACTTTTAATCGTCGATTTAGTTTTTATTATTTTTCCACTTTTTTTTTTGTCGTTTTTTATTGGTAAAATCGCAGGAGGCTTCGGAATCGAGGAATGGCACACATATTCGGAATCAGCGGGTCATTTCCATGAAGAATATCATTCTGATTATCCGTTTCTCGACAAAAAGGTTTTTCGCCCAAAAAAACGAGAAGGGGTACCCCTTTCCTTTTTTTCAGAAATCTGAAAATTTCCGAAATATTCGGAACGTGGGAATGATTGTTATATTTGGAATCTGCGGGACCTACGCTTTCAGAATCTGCAAGCCGAATTGAAATAAAAAATTCCTACGACTTTTAATCGTCGATTTAGTTTTTATTATTTTTCCACTTTTTTTTTTTGTCGTTTTTTATTGGTAAAATCGCAGGAGGCTTCGGAATCGAGGAATGGCACACATATTCGGAATCAGCGGGTCATTTCCATGAAGAATATCATTCTGATTATCCGTTTCTCGACAAAAAGTTTTTTCGCCCAAAAAAACGAGAAGGGGTACTCCTTTCCTTTTTTTCAGAAATCTGAAAATTTCCGAAATATTCGGAACGTGGGAATGATTGTTATATTTGGAATCTGCGGGACCTACGCTTTCAGAATCTGCAAGCCGAATTGAAATAAAAAATTCCTACGACTTTTAATCGTCGATTTAGTTTTTATTATTTTTCCACTTTTTTTTTTTGTCGTTTTTTATTGGTAAAATCGCAGGAGGCTTCGGAATCGAGGAATGGCACACATATTCGGAATCAGCGGGTCATTTCCATGAAGAATATCATTCTGATTATCCGTTTCTCGACAAAAAGTTTTTTCGCCCAAAAAAACGAGAAGGGGTACCCCTTTCCTTTTTTTCAGAAATCTGAAAATTTCCGAAATATTCGGAACGTGGGAATGATTGTTATATTTGGAATCTGCGGGACCTACGCTTTCAGAATCTGCAAGCCGAATTGAAATAAAAAATTCCTACGACTTTTAATCGTCGATTTAGTTTTTATTATTTTTCCACTTTTTTTTTTTGTCGTTTTTTATTGGTAAAATCGCAGGAGGCTTTGGAATCGAGGAATGGCACACATATTCGGAATCAGCGGGTCATTTCCATGAAGAATATCATTCTGATTATCCGTTTCTCGACAAAAAGTTTTTTCGCCCAAAAAAACGAGAAGGGGTACCCCTTTCCTTTTTTTCAGAAATCTGAAAATTTCCGAAATATTCGGAACGTGGGAATGATTGTTATATTTGGAATCTGCGGGACCTACGCTTTCAGAATCTGCAAGCCGAATTGAAATAAAAAATTCCTACGACTTTTAATCGTCGATTTAGTTTTTATTATTTTTCCACTTTTTTTTTTTGTCGTTTTTTATTGGTAAAATCGCAGGAGGCTTCGGAATCGAGGAATGGCACACATATTCGGAATCAGCGGGTCATTTCCATGAAGAATATCATTCTGATTATCCGTTTCTCGACAAAAAGTTTTTTCGCCCAAAAAAACGAGAAGGGGTACCCCTTTCCTTTTTTTCAGAAATCTGAAAATTTCCGAAATATTCGGAACGTGGGAATGATTGTTATATTTGGAATCTGCGGGACCTACGCTTTCAGAATCTGCAAGCCGAATTGAAATAAAAAATTCCTACGACTTTTAATCGTCGATTTAGTTTTTATTATTTTTCCACTTTTTATTTGTCGTTTTTTATTGGTAAAATCGCAGGAGGCTTCGGAATCGAGGAATGGCACACATATTCGGAATCAGCGGGTCATTTCCATGAAGAATATCATTCTGATTATCCGTTTCTCGACAAAAAGTTTTTTCGCCCAAAAAAACGAGAAGGGGTACCCCTTTCCTTTTTTTCAGAAATCTGAAAATTTCCGAAATATTCGGAACGTGGGAATGATTGTTATATTTGGAATCTGCGGGACCTACGCTTTCAGAATCTGCAAGCCGAATTGAAATAAAAAATTCCTACGACTTTTAATCGTCGATTTAGTTTTTATTATTTTGCCACTTTTTTTTTTGTCGTTTTTTATTGGTAAAATCGCAGGAGGCTTCGGAATCGAGGAATGGCACACATATTCGGAATCAGCGGGTCATTTCCATGAAGAATATCATTCTGATTATCCGTTTCTCGACAAAAAGTTTTTTCGCCCAAAAAAACGAGAAGGGGTACCCCTTTCCTTTTTTTCAGAAATCTGAAAATTTCCGAAATATTCGGAACGTGGGAATGATTGTTATATTTGGAATCTGCGGGACCTACGCTTTCAGAATCTGCAAGCCGAATTGAAATAAAAAATTCCTACGACTTTTAATCGTCGATTTAGTTTTTATTATTTTTCCACTTTTTTTTTTTGTCGTTTTTTATTGGTAAAATCGCAGGAGGCTTCGGAATCGAGGAATGGCACACATATTCGGAATCAGCGGGTCATTTCCATGAAGAATATCATTCTGATTATCCGTTTCTCGACAAAAAGTTTTTTCGCCCAAAAAAACGAGAAGGGGTACCCCTTTCCTTTTTTTCAGAAATCTGAAAATTCCCGAAATATTCGGAACGTGGGAATGATTGTTATATTTGGAATCTGCGGGACCTACGCTTTCAGAATCTGCAAGCCGAATTGGAATAAAAAATTCCTACGACTTTTAATCGTCGATTTAGTTTTTATTATTTTTCCACTTTTTTTTTTGCCGTTTTTTATTGGTAAAATCGCAGGAGGCTTCGGAATCGAGGAATTGCACACATATTCGGAATCAGCGGGTCATTTCCATGAAGAATATCATTCTGATTATCCGTTTCTCGACGAAAAGTTTTTTCGCCCAAAAAAACGAGAAGGGGTACATCTTTCCTTTTTTTCAGAAATCTCAAAATTTCCGAAATATTCGGAACGTGGGAATGATTGTTATATTTGGAATCTGCGGGACCTACGCTTTCAGAATCTGCAAGCCGAATTGAAATAAAAAATTCCTACGACTTTTAATCGTCGATTTAGTTTTTATTATTTTTCCACTTTTTTTTTTTGTCGTTTTTTATTGGTAAAATCGCAGGAGGCTTCGGAATCGAGGAATGGCACACATATTCGGAATCAGCGGGTCATTTCCATGAAGAATATCATTCTGATTATCCGTTTCTCGACAAAAAGTTTTTTCGCCCAAAAAAACGAGAAGGGGTACCCCTTTCCTTTTTTTCAGAAATCTGAAAATTTCCGAAATATTCGGAACGTGGGAATGATTGTTATATTTGGAATCTGCGGGACCTACGCTTTCAGAATCTGCAAGCCGAATTGAAATAAAAAATTCCTACGACTTTTAATCGTCGATTTAGTTTTTATTATTTTTCCACTTTTTTTTTTGTCGTTTTTTATTGGTAAAATCGCAGGAGGCTTCGGAATCGAGGAATGGCACACATATTCGGAATCAGCGGGTCATTTCCATGAAGAATATCATTCTGATTATCCGTTTCTCGACAAAAAGTTTTTTCGCCCAAAAAAACGAGAAGGGGTACCCCTTTCCTTTTTTTCAGAAATCTGAAAATTTCCGAAATATTCGGAACGTGGGAATGATTGTTATATTTGGAATCTGCGGGACCTACGCTTTCAGAATCTGCAAGCCGAATTGAAATAAAAAATTCCTACGACTTTTAATCGTCGATTTAGTTTTTATTATTTTTCCACTTTTTTTTTTGTCGTTTTTTATTGGTAAAATCGCAGGAGGCTTCGGAATCGAGGAATGGCACACATATTCGGAATCAGCGGGTCATTTCCATGAAGAATATCATTCTGATTATCCGTTTCTCGACAAAAAGTTTTTTTGCCCAAAAAAACGAGAAGGGGTACCCCTTTCCTTTTTTTCAGAAATCTGAAAATTTCCGGAATATTCGGAACGTGGAAATGATTGTTATATTTGGAATCTGCGGGACCTACGCTTTCAGAATCTGCAAGCCGAATTGAAATAAAAAATTCCTACGACTTTTAATCGTCGATTTAGTTTTTATTATTTTTCCACTTTTTATTTGTCGTTTTTTATTGGTAAAATCGCAGGAGGCTTCGGAATCGAGGAATGGCACACATATTCGGAATCAGCGGGTCATTTCCATGAAGAATATCATTCTGATTATCCGTTTCTCGACAAAAAGTTTTTTCGCCCAAAAAAACGAGAAGGGGTACCCCTTTCCTTTTTTTCAGAAATCTGAAAATTTCCGAAATATTCGGAACGTGGGAATGATTGTTATATTTGGAATCTGCGGGACCTACGCTTTCAGAATCTGCAAGCCGAATTGAAATAAAAAATTCCTACGACTTTTAATCGTCGATTTAGTTTTTATTATTTTGCCACTTTTTTTTTTGTCGTTTTTTATTGGTAAAATCGCAGGAGGCTTCGGAATCGAGGAATGGCACACATATTCGGAATCAGCGGGTCATTTCCATGAAGAATATCATTCTGATTATCCGTTTCTCGACAAAAAGTTTTTTCGCCCAAAAAAACGAGAAGGGGTACCCCTTTCCTTTTTTTCAGAAATCTGAAAATTTCCGAAATATTCGGAACGTGGGAATGATTGTTATATTTGGAATCTGCGGGACCTACGCTTTCAGAATCTGCAAGCCGAATTGAAATAAAAAATTCCTACGACTTTTAATCGTCGATTTAGTTTTTATTATTTTTCCACTTTTTTTTTTTGTCGTTTTTTATTGGTAAAATCGCAGGAGGCTTCGGAATCGAGGAATGGCACACATATTCGGAATCAGCGGGTCATTTCCATGAAGAATATCATTCTGATTATCCGTTTCTCGACAAAAAGTTTTTTCGCCCAAAAAAACGAGAAGGGGTACCCCTTTCCTTTTTTTCAGAAATCTGAAAATTCCCGAAATATTCGGAACGTGGGAATGATTGTTATATTTGGAATCTGCGGGACCTACGCTTTCAGAATCTGCAAGCCGAATTGGAATAAAAAATTCCTACGACTTTTAATCGTCGATTTAGTTTTTATTATTTTTCCACTTTTTTTTTTGCCGTTTTTTATTGGTAAAATCGCAGGAGGCTTCGGAATCGAGGAATTGCACACATATTCGGAATCAGCGGGTCATTTCCATGAAGAATATCATTCTGATTATCCGTTTCTCGACGAAAAGTTTTTTCGCCCAAAAAAACGAGAAGGGGTACATCTTTCCTTTTTTTCAGAAATCTCAAAATTTCCGAAATATTCGGAACGTGGGAATGATTGTTATATTTGGAATCTGCGGGACCTACGCTTTCAGAATCTGCAAGCCGAATTGAAATAAAAAATTCCTACGACTTTTAATCGTCGATTTAGTTTTTATTATTTTTCCACTTTTTTTTTTTGTCGTTTTTTATTGGTAAAATCGCAGGAGGCTTCGGAATCGAGGAATGGCACACATATTCGGAATCAGCGGGTCATTTCCATGAAGAATATCATTCTGATTATCCGTTTCTCGACAAAAAGTTTTTTCGCCCAAAAAAACGAGAAGGGGTACCCCTTTCCTTTTTTTCAGAAATCTGAAAATTTCCGAAATATTCGGAACGTGGGAATGATTGTTATATTTGGAATCTGCGGGACCTACGCTTTCAGAATCTGCAAGCCGAATTGAAATAAAAAATTCCTACGACTTTTAATCGTCGATTTAGTTTTTATTATTTTTCCACTTTTTTTTTTGTCGTTTTTTATTGGTAAAATCGCAGGAGGCTTCGGAATCGAGGAATGGCACACATATTCGGAATCAGCGGGTCATTTCCATGAAGAATATCATTCTGATTATCCGTTTCTCGACAAAAAGTTTTTTCGCCCAAAAAAACGAGAAGGGGTACCCCTTTCCTTTTTTTCAGAAATCTGAAAATTTCCGAAATATTCGGAACGTGGGAATGATTGTTATATTTGGAATCTGCGGGACCTACGCTTTCAGAATCTGCAAGCCGAATTGAAATAAAAAATTCCTACGACTTTTAATCGTCGATTTAGTTTTTATTATTTTTCCACTTTTTTTTTTGTCGTTTTTTATTGGTAAAATCGCAGGAGGCTTCGGAATCGAGGAATGGCACACATATTCGGAATCAGCGGGTCATTTCCATGAAGAATATCATTCTGATTATCCGTTTCTCGACAAAAAGTTTTTTTGCCCAAAAAAACGAGAAGGGGTACCCCTTTCCTTTTTTTCAGAAATCTGAAAATTTCCGGAATATTCGGAACGTGGAAATGATTGTTATATTTGGAATCTGCGGGACCTACGCTTTCAGAATCTGCAAGCCGAATTGAAATAAAAAATTCCTACGACTTTTAATCGTCGATTTAGTTTTTATTATTTTTCCACTTTTTTTTTTTGTCGTTTTTTATTGGTAAAATCGCAGGAGGCTTCGGAATCGAGGAATGGCACACATATTCGGAATCAGCGGGTCATTTCCATGAAGAATATCATTCTGATTATCCGTTTCTCGACAAAAAGTTTTTTCGCCCAAAAAAACGAGAAGGGGTACCCCTTTCCTTTTTTTCAGAAATCTGAAAATTTCCGAAATATTCGGAACGTGGGAATGATTGTTATATTTGGAATCTGCGGGACCTACGCTTTCAGAATCTGCAAGCCGAATTGAAATAAAAAATTCCTACGACTTTTAATCGTCGATTTAGTTTTTATTATTTTTCCACTTTTTTTTTTTGTCGTTTTTTATTGGTAAAATCGCAGGAGGCTTCGGAATCGAGGAATGGCACACATATTCGGAATCAGCGGGTCATTTCCATGAAGAATATCATTCTGATTATCCGTTTCTCGACAAAAAGTTTTTTCGCCCAAAAAAACGAGAAGGGGTACCCCTTTCCTTTTTTTCAGAAATCTGAAAATTTCCGAAATATTCGGAACGTGGGAATGATTGTTATATTTGGAATCTGCGGGACCTACGCTTTCAGAATCTGCAAGCCGAATTGAAATAAAAAATTCCTACGACTTTTAATCGTCGATTTAGTTTTTATTATTTTTCCACTTTTTATTTGTCGTTTTTTATTGGTAAAATCGCAGGAGGCTTCGGAATCGAGGAATGGCACACATATTCGGAATCAGCGGGTCATTTCCATGAAGAATATCATTCTGATTATCCGTTTCTCGACAAAAAGTTTTTTCGCCCAAAAACCGAGAAGGGGTACCCCTTTCCTTTTTTTCAGAAATCTGAAAATTTCCGAAATATTCGGAACGTGGGAATGATTGTTATATTTGGAATCTGCGGGACCTACGCTTTCAGAATCTGCAAGCCGAATTGAAATAAAAAATTCCTACGACTTTTAATCGTCGATTTAGTTTTTATTATTTTTCCACTTTTTTTTTTTGTCGTTTTTTATTGGTAAAATCGCAGGAGGCTTCGGAATCGAGGAATGGCACACATATTCGGAATCAGCGGGTCATTTCCATGAAGAATATCATTCTGATCATCCGTTTCTCGACAAAAAGTTTTTTCGCCCAAAAAAACGAGAAGGGGTACCCCTTTCCTTTTTTTCAGAAATCTGAAAATTTCCGAAATATTCGGAACGTGGGAATGATTGTTATATTTGGAATCTGCGGGACCTACGCTTTCAGAATCTGCAAGCCGAATTGAAATAAAAAATTCCTACGACTTTTAATCGTCGATTTAGTTTTTATTATTTTTCCACTTTTTTTTTTTGTCGTTTTTTATTGGTAAAATCGCAGGAGGCTTCGGAATCGAGGAATGGCACACATATTCGGAATCAGCGGGTCATTTCCATGAAGAATATCATTCTGATTATCCGTTTCTCGACAAAAAGTTTTTTCGCCCAAAAAAACGAGAAGGGGTACCCCTTTCCTTTTTTTCAGAAATCTGAAAATTTCCGAAATATTCGGAACGTGGGAATGATTGTTAGATTTGGAATCTGCGGGACCTACGCTTTCAGAATCTGCAAGCCGAATTGAAATAAAAAATTCCTACGACTTTTAATCGTCGATTTAGTTTTTATTATTTTTCCACTTTTTGTTTTTGTCGTTTTTTATTGGTAAAATCGCAGGAGGCTTCGGAATCGAGGAATGGCACACATATTCGGAATCAGCGGGTCATTTCCATGAAGAATATCATTCTGATTATCCGTTTCTCGACAAAAAGTTTTTTCGCCCAAAAAAACGAGAAGGGGTACCCCTTTCCTTTTTTTCAGAAATCTGAAAATTTCCGAAATATTCGGAACGTGGGAATGATTGTTATATTTGGAATCTGCGGGACCTACGCTTTCAGAATCCGCAAGCCGAATTGAAATAAAAAATTCCTACGACTTTTAATCGTCGATTTAGTTTTTATTATTTTTCCACTTTTTTTTTTGTCGTTTTTTATTGGTAAAATCGCAGAAGGCTTCGGAATCGAGGAATGGCACACATATTCGGAATCAGCGGGTCATTTCCATGAAGAATATCATTCTGATTATCCGTTTCTCGACAAAAAGTTTTTTCGCCCAAAAAAACGAGAAGGGGTACCCCTTTCCTTTTTTTCAGAAATCTGAAAATTTCCGAAATATTCGGAACGTGGGAATGATTGTTATATTTGGAATCTGCGGGACCTACGCTTTCAGAATCTGCAAGCCGAATTGAAATAAAAAATTCCTACGACTTTTAATCGTCGATTTAGTTTTTATTAATTTTCCACTTTTTTTTTTTTGTCGTTTTTTATTGGTAAAATCGCAGGAGGCTTCGGAATCGAGGAATGGCACACATATTCGGAATCAGCGGGTCATTTCCATGAAGAATATCATTCTGATTATCCGTTTCTCGACAAAAAGTTTTTTCGCCCAAAAAAACGAGAAGGGGTACCCCTTTCCTTTTTTTCAGAAATCTGAAAATTTCCGAAATATTCGGAACGTGGGAATGATTGTTATATTTGGAATCTGCGGGACCTACGCTTTCAGAATCTGCAAGCCGAATTGAAATAAAAAATTCCTACGACTTTTAATCGTCGATTTAGTTTTTATTATTTTTCCACTTTTTTTTTTTGTCGTTTTTTATTGGTAAAATCGCAGGAGGCTTCGGAATCGAGGAATGGCACACATATTCGGAATCAGCGGGTCATTTCCATGAAGAATATCATTCTGATTATCCGTTTCTCGACAAAAAGTTTTTTCGCCCAAAAAAACGAGAAGGGGTACCCCTTTCCTTTTTTTCAGAAATCTGAAAATTTCCGAAATATTCGGAACGTGGGAATGATTGTTATATTTGGAATCTGCGGGACCTACGCTTTCAGAATCTGCAAGCCGAATTGAAATAAAAAATTCCTACGACTTTTAATCGTCGATTTAGTTTTTATTATTTTTCGACTTTTTTTTTTGTCGTTTTTTATTGGTAAAATCGCAGGAGGCTTCGGAATCGAGGAATGGCACACATATTCGGAATCAGCGGGTCATTTCCATGAAGAATATCATTCTGATTATCCGTTTCTCGACAAAAAGTTTTTTCGCCCAAAAAAACGAGAAGGGGTACCCCTTTCCTTTTTTTCAGAAATCTGAAAATTTCCGAAATATTCGGAACGTGGGAATGATTGTTATATTTGGAATCTGCGGGACCTACGCTTTCAGAATCTGCAAGCCGAATTGAAATAAAAAATTCCTACGACTTTTAATCGTCGATTTAGTTTTTATTATTTTTCCACTTTTTTTTTTGTCGTTTTTTATTGGTAAAATCGCAGGAGGCTTCGGAATCGAGGAATGGCACACATATTCGGAATCAGCGGGTCATTTCCATGAAGAATATCATTCTGATTATCCGTTTCTCGACAAAAAGTTTTTTTGCCCAAAAAAACGAGAAGGGGTACCCCTTTCCTTTTTTTCAGAAATCTGAAAATTTCCGGAATATTCGGAACGTGGAAATGATTGTTATATTTGGAATCTGCGGGACCTACGCTTTCAGAATCTGCAAGCCGAATTGAAATAAAAAATTCCTACGACTTTTAATCGTCGATTTAGTTTTTATTATTTTTCCACTTTTTTTTTTTGTCGTTTTTTATTGGTAAAATCGCAGGAGGCTTCGGAATCGAGGAATGGCACACATATTCGGAATCAGCGGGTCATTTCCATGAAGAATATCATTCTGATTATCCGTTTCTCGACAAAAAGTTTTTTCGCCCAAAAAAACGAGAAGGGGTACCCCTTTCCTTTTTTTCAGAAATCTGAAAATTTCCGAAATATTCGGAACGTGGGAATGATTGTTATATTTGGAATCTGCGGGACCTACGCTTTCAGAATCTGCAAGCCGAATTGAAATAAAAAATTCCTACGACTTTTAATCGTCGATTTAGTTTTTATTATTTTTCCACTTTTTTTTTTTGTCGTTTTTTATTGGTAAAATCGCAGGAGGCTTCGGAATCGAGGAATGGCACACATATTCGGAATCAGCGGGTCATTTCCATGAAGAATATCATTCTGATTATCCGTTTCTCGACAAAAAGTTTTTTCGCCCAAAAAAACGAGAAGGGGTACCCCTTTCCTTTTTTTCAGAAATCTGAAAATTTCCGAAATATTCGGAACGTGGGAATGATTGTTATATTTGGAATCTGCGGGACCTACGCTTTCAGAATCTGCAAGCCGAATTGAAATAAAAAATTCCTACGACTTTTAATCGTCGATTTAGTTTTTATTATTTTTCCACTTTTTATTTGTCGTTTTTTATTGGTAAAATCGCAGGAGGCTTCGGAATCGAGGAATGGCACACATATTCGGAATCAGCGGGTCATTTCCATGAAGAATATCATTCTGATTATCCGTTTCTCGACAAAAAGTTTTTTCGCCCAAAAAAACGAGAAGGGGTACCCCTTTCCTTTTTTTCAGAAATCTGAAAATTTCCGAAATATTCGGAACGTGGGAATGATTGTTATATTTGGAATCTGCGGGACCTACGCTTTCAGAATCTGCAAGCCGAATTGAAATAAAAAATTCCTACGACTTTTAATCGTCGATTTAGTTTTTATTATTTTTCCACTTTTTTTTTTTGTCGTTTTTTATTGGTAAAATCGCAGGAGGCTTCGGAATCGAGGAATGGCACACATATTCGGAATCAGCGGGTCATTTCCATGAAGAATATCATTCTGATTATCCGTTTCTCGACAAAAAGTTTTTTCGCCCAAAAAAACGAGAAGGGGTACCCCTTTCCTTTTTTTCAGAAATCTGAAAATTTCCGAAATATTCGGAACGTGGGAATGATTGTTATATTTGGAATCTGCGGGACCTACGCTTTCAGAATCTGCAAGCCGAATTGAAATAAAAAATTCCTACGACTTTTAATCGTCGATTTAGTTTTTATTATTTTTCGACTTTTTTTTTTGTCGTTTTTTATTGGTAAAATCGCAGGAGGCTTCGGAATCGAGGAATGGCACACATATTCGGAATCAGCGGGTGATTTCCATGAAGAATATCATTCTGATTATCCGTTTTTCGACAAAAAGTTTTTTCGCCCAAAAAAACGAGAAGGGGTACCCCTTTCCTTTTTTTCAGAAATCTGAAAATTTCCGAAATATTCGGAACGTGGGAATGATTGTTATATTTGGAATCTGCGGGACCTACGCTTTCAGAATCTGCAAGCCGAATTGAAATAAAAAATTCCTACGACTTTTAATCGTCGATTTAGTTTTTATTATTTTTCCACTTTTTTTTTTGTCGTTTTTTATTGGTAAAATCGCAGGAGGCTTCGGAATCGAGGAATGGCACACATATTCGGAATCAGCGGGTCATTTCCATGAAGAATATCATTCTGATTATCCGTTTCTCGACAAAAAGGTTTTTCGCCCAAAAAAACGAGAAGGGGTACCCCTTTCCTTTTTTTCAGAAATCTGAAAATTTCCGAAATATTCGGAACGTGGGAATGATTGTTATATTTGGAATCTGCGGGACCTACGCTTTCAGAATCTGCAAGCCGAATTGAAATAAAAAATTCCTACGACTTTTAATCGTCGATTTAGTTTTTATTATTTTTCCACTTTTTTTTTTTGTCGTTTTTTATTGGTAAAATCGCAGGAGGCTTCGGAATCGAGGAATGGCACACATATTCGGAATCAGCGGGTCATTTCCATGAAGAATATCATTCTGATTATCCGTTTCTCGACAAAAAGTTTTTTCGCCCAAAAAAACGAGAAGGGGTACTCCTTTCCTTTTTTTCAGAAATCTGAAAATTTCCGAAATATTCGGAACGTGGGAATGATTGTTATATTTGGAATCTGCGGGACCTACGCTTTCAGAATCTGCAAGCCGAATTGAAATAAAAAATTCCTACGACTTTTAATCGTCGATTTAGTTTTTATTATTTTTCCACTTTTTTTTTTTGTCGTTTTTTATTGGTAAAATCGCAGGAGGCTTCGGAATCGAGGAATGGCACACATATTCGGAATCAGCGGGTCATTTCCATGAAGAATATCATTCTGATTATCCGTTTCTCGACAAAAAGTTTTTTCGCCCAAAAAAACGAGAAGGGGTACCCCTTTCCTTTTTTTCAGAAATCTGAAAATTTCCGAAATATTCGGAACGTGGGAATGATTGTTATATTTGGAATCTGCGGGACCTACGCTTTCAGAATCTGCAAGCCGAATTGAAATAAAAAATTCCTACGACTTTTAATCGTCGATTTAGTTTTTATTATTTTTCCACTTTTTTTTTTTGTCGTTTTTTATTGGTAAAATCGCAGGAGGCTTTGGAATCGAGGAATGGCACACATATTCGGAATCAGCGGGTCATTTCCATGAAGAATATCATTCTGATTATCCGTTTCTCGACAAAAAGTTTTTTCGCCCAAAAAAACGAGAAGGGGTACCCCTTTCCTTTTTTTCAGAAATCTGAAAATTTCCGAAATATTCGGAACGTGGGAATGATTGTTATATTTGGAATCTGCGGGACCTACGCTTTCAGAATCTGCAAGCCGAATTGAAATAAAAAATTCCTACGACTTTTAATCGTCGATTTAGTTTTTATTATTTTTCCACTTTTTTTTTTTGTCGTTTTTTATTGGTAAAATCGCAGGAGGCTTCGGAATCGAGGAATGGCACACATATTCGGAATCAGCGGGTCATTTCCATGAAGAATATCATTCTGATTATCCGTTTCTCGACAAAAAGTTTTTTCGCCCAAAAAAACGAGAAGGGGTACCCCTTTCCTTTTTTTCAGAAATCTGAAAATTTCCGAAATATTCGGAACGTGGGAATGATTGTTATATTTGGAATCTGCGGGACCTACGCTTTCAGAATCTGCAAGCCGAATTGAAATAAAAAATTCCTACGACTTTTAATCGTCGATTTAGTTTTTATTATTTTTCCACTTTTTATTTGTCGTTTTTTATTGGTAAAATCGCAGGAGGCTTCGGAATCGAGGAATGGCACACATATTCGGAATCAGCGGGTCATTTCCATGAAGAATATCATTCTGATTATCCGTTTCTCGACAAAAAGTTTTTTCGCCCAAAAAAACGAGAAGGGGTACCCCTTTCCTTTTTTTCAGAAATCTGAAAATTTCCGAAATATTCGGAACGTGGGAATGATTGTTATATTTGGAATCTGCGGGACCTACGCTTTCAGAATCTGCAAGCCGAATTGAAATAAAAAATTCCTACGACTTTTAATCGTCGATTTAGTTTTTATTATTTTGCCACTTTTTTTTTTGTCGTTTTTTATTGGTAAAATCGCAGGAGGCTTCGGAATCGAGGAATGGCACACATATTCGGAATCAGCGGGTCATTTCCATGAAGAATATCATTCTGATTATCCGTTTCTCGACAAAAAGTTTTTTCGCCCAAAAAAACGAGAAGGGGTACCCCTTTCCTTTTTTTCAGAAATCTGAAAATTTCCGAAATATTCGGAACGTGGGAATGATTGTTATATTTGGAATCTGCGGGACCTACGCTTTCAGAATCTGCAAGCCGAATTGAAATAAAAAATTCCTACGACTTTTAATCGTCGATTTAGTTTTTATTATTTTTCCACTTTTTTTTTTTGTCGTTTTTTATTGGTAAAATCGCAGGAGGCTTCGGAATCGAGGAATGGCACACATATTCGGAATCAGCGGGTCATTTCCATGAAGAATATCATTCTGATTATCCGTTTCTCGACAAAAAGTTTTTTCGCCCAAAAAAACGAGAAGGGGTACCGCTTTCCTTTTTTTCAGAAATCTGAAAATTCCCGAAATATTCGGAACGTGGGAATGATTGTTATATTTGGAATCTGCGGGACCTACGCTTTCAGAATCTGCAAGCCGAATTGGAATAAAAAATTCCTACGACTTTTAATCGTCGATTTAGTTTTTATTATTTTTCCACTTTTTTTTTTGCCGTTTTTTATTGGTAAAATCGCAGGAGGCTTCGGAATCGAGGAATTGCACACATATTCGGAATCAGCGGGTCATTTCCATGAAGAATATCATTCTGATTATCCGTTTCTCGACGAAAAGTTTTTTCGCCCAAAAAAACGAGAAGGGGTACATCTTTCCTTTTTTTCAGAAATCTCAAAATTTCCGAAATATTCGGAACGTGGGAATGATTGTTATATTTGGAATCTGCGGGACCTACGCTTTCAGAATCTGCAAGCCGAATTGAAATAAAAAATTCCTACGACTTTTAATCGTCGATTTAGTTTTTATTATTTTTCCACTTTTTTTTTTTGTCGTTTTTTATTGGTAAAATCGCAGGAGGCTTCGGAATCGAGGAATGGCACACATATTCGGAATCAGCGGGTCATTTCCATGAAGAATATCATTCTGATTATCCGTTTCTCGACAAAAAGTTTTTTCGCCCAAAAAAACGAGAAGGGGTACCCCTTTCCTTTTTTTCAGAAATCTGAAAATTTCCGAAATATTCGGAACGTGGGAATGATTGTTATATTTGGAATCTGCGGGACCTACGCTTTCAGAATCTGCAAGCCGAATTGAAATAAAAAATTCCTACGACTTTTAATCGTCGATTTAGTTTTTATTATTTTTCCACTTTTTTTTTTGTCGTTTTTTATTGGTAAAATCGCAGGAGGCTTCGGAATCGAGGAATGGCACACATATTCGGAATCAGCGGGTCATTTCCATGAAGAATATCATTCTGATTATCCGTTTCTCGACAAAAAGTTTTTTCGCCCAAAAAAACGAGAAGGGGTACCCCTTTCCTTTTTTTCAGAAATCTGAAAATTTCCGAAATATTCGGAACGTGGGAATGATTGTTATATTTGGAATCTGCGGGACCTACGCTTTCAGAATCTGCAAGCCGAATTGAAATAAAAAATTCCTACGACTTTTAATCGTCGATTTAGTTTTTATTATTTTTCCACTTTTTTTTTTGTCGTTTTTTATTGGTAAAATCGCAGGAGGCTTCGGAATCGAGGAATGGCACACATATTCGGAATCAGCGGGTCATTTCCATGAAGAATATCATTCTGATTATCCGTTTCTCGACAAAAAGTTTTTTTGCCCAAAAAAACGAGAAGGGGTACCCCTTTCCTTTTTTTCAGAAATCTGAAAATTTCCGGAATATTCGGAACGTGGAAATGATTGTTATATTTGGAATCTGCGGGACCTACGCTTTCAGAATCTGCAAGCCGAATTGAAATAAAAAATTCCTACGACTTTTAATCGTCGATTTAGTTTTTATTATTTTTCCACTTTTTATTTGTCGTTTTTTATTGGTAAAATCGCAGGAGGCTTCGGAATCGAGGAATGGCACACATATTCGGAATCAGCGGGTCATTTCCATGAAGAATATCATTCTGATTATCCGTTTCTCGACAAAAAGTTTTTTCGCCCAAAAAAACGAGAAGGGGTACCCCTTTCCTTTTTTTCAGAAATCTGAAAATTTCCGAAATATTCGGAACGTGGGAATGATTGTTATATTTGGAATCTGCGGGACCTACGCTTTCAGAATCTGCAAGCCGAATTGAAATAAAAAATTCCTACGACTTTTAATCGTCGATTTAGTTTTTATTATTTTGCCACTTTTTTTTTTGTCGTTTTTTATTGGTAAAATCGCAGGAGGCTTCGGAATCGAGGAATGGCACACATATTCGGAATCAGCGGGTCATTTCCATGAAGAATATCATTCTGATTATCCGTTTCTCGACAAAAAGTTTTTTCGCCCAAAAAAACGAGAAGGGGTACCCCTTTCCTTTTTTTCAGAAATCTGAAAATTTCCGAAATATTCGGAACGTGGGAATGATTGTTATATTTGGAATCTGCGGGACCTACGCTTTCAGAATCTGCAAGCCGAATTGAAATAAAAAATTCCTACGACTTTTAATCGTCGATTTAGTTTTTATTATTTTTCCACTTTTTTTTTTTGTCGTTTTTTATTGGTAAAATCGCAGGAGGCTTCGGAATCGAGGAATGGCACACATATTCGGAATCAGCGGGTCATTTCCATGAAGAATATCATTCTGATTATCCGTTTCTCGACAAAAAGTTTTTTCGCCCAAAAAAACGAGAAGGGGTACCCCTTTCCTTTTTTTCAGAAATCTGAAAATTCCCGAAATATTCGGAACGTGGGAATGATTGTTATATTTGGAATCTGCGGGACCTACGCTTTCAGAATCTGCAAGCCGAATTGGAATAAAAAATTCCTACGACTTTTAATCGTCGATTTAGTTTTTATTATTTTTCCACTTTTTTTTTTGCCGTTTTTTATTGGTAAAATCGCAGGAGGCTTCGGAATCGAGGAATTGCACACATATTCGGAATCAGCGGGTCATTTCCATGAAGAATATCATTCTGATTATCCGTTTCTCGACGAAAAGTTTTTTCGCCCAAAAAAACGAGAAGGGGTACATCTTTCCTTTTTTTCAGAAATCTCAAAATTTCCGAAATATTCGGAACGTGGGAATGATTGTTATATTTGGAATCTGCGGGACCTACGCTTTCAGAATCTGCAAGCCGAATTGAAATAAAAAATTCCTACGACTTTTAATCGTCGATTTAGTTTTTATTATTTTTCCACTTTTTTTTTTTGTCGTTTTTTATTGGTAAAATCGCAGGAGGCTTCGGAATCGAGGAATGGCACACATATTCGGAATCAGCGGGTCATTTCCATGAAGAATATCATTCTGATTATCCGTTTCTCGACAAAAAGTTTTTTCGCCCAAAAAAACGAGAAGGGGTACCCCTTTCCTTTTTTTCAGAAATCTGAAAATTTCCGAAATATTCGGAACGTGGGAATGATTGTTATATTTGGAATCTGCGGGACCTACGCTTTCAGAATCTGCAAGCCGAATTGAAATAAAAAATTCCTACGACTTTTAATCGTCGATTTAGTTTTTATTATTTTTCCACTTTTTTTTTTGTCGTTTTTTATTGGTAAAATCGCAGGAGGCTTCGGAATCGAGGAATGGCACACATATTCGGAATCAGCGGGTCATTTCCATGAAGAATATCATTCTGATTATCCGTTTCTCGACAAAAAGTTTTTTCGCCCAAAAAAACGAGAAGGGGTACCCCTTTCCTTTTTTTCAGAAATCTGAAAATTTCCGAAATATTCGGAACGTGGGAATGATTGTTATATTTGGAATCTGCGGGACCTACGCTTTCAGAATCTGCAAGCCGAATTGAAATAAAAAATTCCTACGACTTTTAATCGTCGATTTAGTTTTTATTATTTTTCCACTTTTTTTTTTGTCGTTTTTTATTGGTAAAATCGCAGGAGGCTTCGGAATCGAGGAATGGCACACATATTCGGAATCAGCGGGTCATTTCCATGAAGAATATCATTCTGATTATCCGTTTCTCGACAAAAAGTTTTTTTGCCCAAAAAAACGAGAAGGGGTACCCCTTTCCTTTTTTTCAGAAATCTGAAAATTTCCGGAATATTCGGAACGTGGAAATGATTGTTATATTTGGAATCTGCGGGACCTACGCTTTCAGAATCTGCAAGCCGAATTGAAATAAAAAATTCCTACGACTTTTAATCGTCGATTTAGTTTTTATTATTTTTCCACTTTTTTTTTTTGTCGTTTTTTATTGGTAAAATCGCAGGAGGCTTCGGAATCGAGGAATGGCACACATATTCGGAATCAGCGGGTCATTTCCATGAAGAATATCATTCTGATTATCCGTTTCTCGACAAAAAGTTTTTTCGCCCAAAAAAACGAGAAGGGGTACCCCTTTCCTTTTTTTCAGAAATCTGAAAATTTCCGAAATATTCGGAACGTGGGAATGATTGTTATATTTGGAATCTGCGGGACCTACGCTTTCAGAATCTGCAAGCCGAATTGAAATAAAAAATTCCTACGACTTTTAATCGTCGATTTAGTTTTTATTATTTTTCCACTTTTTTTTTTTGTCGTTTTTTATTGGTAAAATCGCAGGAGGCTTCGGAATCGAGGAATGGCACACATATTCGGAATCAGCGGGTCATTTCCATGAAGAATATCATTCTGATTATCCGTTTCTCGACAAAAAGTTTTTTCGCCCAAAAAAACGAGAAGGGGTACCCCTTTCCTTTTTTTCAGAAATCTGAAAATTTCCGAAATATTCGGAACGTGGGAATGATTGTTATATTTGGAATCTGCGGGACCTACGCTTTCAGAATCTGCAAGCCGAATTGAAATAAAAAATTCCTACGACTTTTAATCGTCGATTTAGTTTTTATTATTTTTCCACTTTTTATTTGTCGTTTTTTATTGGTAAAATCGCAGGAGGCTTCGGAATCGAGGAATGGCACACATATTCGGAATCAGCGGGTCATTTCCATGAAGAATATCATTCTGATTATCCGTTTCTCGACAAAAAGTTTTTTCGCCCAAAAACCGAGAAGGGGTACCCCTTTCCTTTTTTTCAGAAATCTGAAAATTTCCGAAATATTCGGAACGTGGGAATGATTGTTATATTTGGAATCTGCGGGACCTACGCTTTCAGAATCTGCAAGCCGAATTGAAATAAAAAATTCCTACGACTTTTAATCGTCGATTTAGTTTTTATTATTTTTCCACTTTTTTTTTTTGTCGTTTTTTATTGGTAAAATCGCAGGAGGCTTCGGAATCGAGGAATGGCACACATATTCGGAATCAGCGGGTCATTTCCATGAAGAATATCATTCTGATCATCCGTTTCTCGACAAAAAGTTTTTTCGCCCAAAAAAACGAGAAGGGGTACCCCTTTCCTTTTTTTCAGAAATCTGAAAATTTCCGAAATATTCGGAACGTGGGAATGATTGTTATATTTGGAATCTGCGGGACCTACGCTTTCAGAATCTGCAAGCCGAATTGAAATAAAAAATTCCTACGACTTTTAATCGTCGATTTAGTTTTTATTATTTTTCCACTTTTTTTTTTTGTCGTTTTTTATTGGTAAAATCGCAGGAGGCTTCGGAATCGAGGAATGGCACACATATTCGGAATCAGCGGGTCATTTCCATGAAGAATATCATTCTGATTATCCGTTTCTCGACAAAAAGTTTTTTCGCCCAAAAAAACGAGAAGGGGTACCCCTTTCCTTTTTTTCAGAAATCTGAAAATTTCCGAAATATTCGGAACGTGGGAATGATTGTTAGATTTGGAATCTGCGGGACCTACGCTTTCAGAATCTGCAAGCCGAATTGAAATAAAAAATTCCTACGACTTTTAATCGTCGATTTAGTTTTTATTATTTTTCCACTTTTTGTTTTTGTCGTTTTTTATTGGTAAAATCGCAGGAGGCTTCGGAATCGAGGAATGGCACACATATTCGGAATCAGCGGGTCATTTCCATGAAGAATATCATTCTGATTATCCGTTTCTCGACAAAAAGTTTTTTCGCCCAAAAAAACGAGAAGGGGTACCCCTTTCCTTTTTTTCAGAAATCTGAAAATTTCCGAAATATTCGGAACGTGGGAATGATTGTTATATTTGGAATCTGCGGGACCTACGCTTTCAGAATCCGCAAGCCGAATTGAAATAAAAAATTCCTACGACTTTTAATCGTCGATTTAGTTTTTATTATTTTTCCACTTTTTTTTTTGTCGTTTTTTATTGGTAAAATCGCAGAAGGCTTCGGAATCGAGGAATGGCACACATATTCGGAATCAGCGGGTCATTTCCATGAAGAATATCATTCTGATTATCCGTTTCTCGACAAAAAGTTTTTTCGCCCAAAAAAACGAGAAGGGGTACCCCTTTCCTTTTTTTCAGAAATCTGAAAATTTCCGAAATATTCGGAACGTGGGAATGATTGTTATATTTGGAATCTGCGGGACCTACGCTTTCAGAATCTGCAAGCCGAATTGAAATAAAAAATTCCTACGACTTTTAATCGTCGATTTAGTTTTTATTAATTTTCCACTTTTTTTTTTTTGTCGTTTTTTATTGGTAAAATCGCAGGAGGCTTCGGAATCGAGGAATGGCACACATATTCGGAATCAGCGGGTCATTTCCATGAAGAATATCATTCTGATTATCCGTTTCTCGACAAAAAGTTTTTTCGCCCAAAAAAACGAGAAGGGGTACCCCTTTCCTTTTTTTCAGAAATCTGAAAATTTCCGAAATATTCGGAACGTGGGAATGATTGTTATATTTGGAATCTGCGGGACCTACGCTTTCAGAATCTGCAAGCCGAATTGAAATAAAAAATTCCTACGACTTTTAATCGTCGATTTAGTTTTTATTATTTTTCCACTTTTTTTTTTTGTCGTTTTTTATTGGTAAAATCGCAGGAGGCTTCGGAATCGAGGAATGGCACACATATTCGGAATCAGCGGGTCATTTCCATGAAGAATATCATTCTGATTATCCGTTTCTCGACAAAAAGTTTTTTCGCCCAAAAAAACGAGAAGGGGTACCCCTTTCCTTTTTTTCAGAAATCTGAAAATTTCCGAAATATTCGGAACGTGGGAATGATTGTTATATTTGGAATCTGCGGGACCTACGCTTTCAGAATCTGCAAGCCGAATTGAAATAAAAAATTCCTACGACTTTTAATCGTCGATTTAGTTTTTATTATTTTTCGACTTTTTTTTTTGTCGTTTTTTATTGGTAAAATCGCAGGAGGCTTCGGAATCGAGGAATGGCACACATATTCGGAATCAGCGGGTCATTTCCATGAAGAATATCATTCTGATTATCCGTTTCTCGACAAAAAGTTTTTTCGCCCAAAAAAACGAGAAGGGGTACCCCTTTCCTTTTTTTCAGAAATCTGAAAATTTCCGAAATATTCGGAACGTGGGAATGATTGTTATATTTGGAATCTGCGGGACCTACGCTTTCAGAATCTGCAAGCCGAATTGAAATAAAAAATTCCTACGACTTTTAATCGTCGATTTAGTTTTTATTATTTTTCCACTTTTTTTTTTGTCGTTTTTTATTGGTAAAATCGCAGGAGGCTTCGGAATCGAGGAATGGCACACATATTCGGAATCAGCGGGTCATTTCCATGAAGAATATCATTCTGATTATCCGTTTCTCGACAAAAAGTTTTTTTGCCCAAAAAAACGAGAAGGGGTACCCCTTTCCTTTTTTTCAGAAATCTGAAAATTTCCGGAATATTCGGAACGTGGAAATGATTGTTATATTTGGAATCTGCGGGACCTACGCTTTCAGAATCTGCAAGCCGAATTGAAATAAAAAATTCCTACGACTTTTAATCGTCGATTTAGTTTTTATTATTTTTCCACTTTTTTTTTTTGTCGTTTTTTATTGGTAAAATCGCAGGAGGCTTCGGAATCGAGGAATGGCACACATATTCGGAATCAGCGGGTCATTTCCATGAAGAATATCATTCTGATTATCCGTTTCTCGACAAAAAGTTTTTTCGCCCAAAAAAACGAGAAGGGGTACCCCTTTCCTTTTTTTCAGAAATCTGAAAATTTCCGAAATATTCGGAACGTGGGAATGATTGTTATATTTGGAATCTGCGGGACCTACGCTTTCAGAATCTGCAAGCCGAATTGAAATAAAAAATTCCTACGACTTTTAATCGTCGATTTAGTTTTTATTATTTTTCCACTTTTTATTTGTCGTTTTTTATTGGTAAAATCGCAGGAGGCTTCGGAATCGAGGAATGGCACACATATTCGGAATCAGCGGGTCATTTCCATGAAGAATATCATTCTGATTATCCGTTTCTCGACAAAAAGTTTTTTCGCCCAAAAAAACGAGAAGGGGTACCCCTTTCCTTTTTTTCAGAAATCTGAAAATTTCCGAAATATTCGGAACGTGGGAATGATTGTTATATTTGGAATCTGCGGGACCTACGCTTTCAGAATCTGCAAGCCGAATTGAAATAAAAAATTCCTACGACTTTTAATCGTCGATTTAGTTTTTATTATTTTGCCACTTTTTTTTTTGTCGTTTTTTATTGGTAAAATCGCAGGAGGCTTCGGAATCGAGGAATGGCACACATATTCGGAATCAGCGGGTCATTTCCATGAAGAATATCATTCTGATTATCCGTTTCTCGACAAAAAGTTTTTTCGCCCAAAAAAACGAGAAGGGGTACCCCTTTCCTTTTTTTCAGAAATCTGAAAATTTCCGAAATATTCGGAACGTGGGAATGATTGTTATATTTGGAATCTGCGGGACCTACGCTTTCAGAATCTGCAAGCCGAATTGAAATAAAAAATTCCTACGACTTTTAATCGTCGATTTAGTTTTTATTATTTTTCCACTTTTTTTTTTTGTCGTTTTTTATTGGTAAAATCGCAGGAGGCTTCGGAATCGAGGAATGGCACACATATTCGGAATCAGCGGGTCATTTCCATGAAGAATATCATTCTGATTATCCGTTTCTCGACAAAAAGTTTTTTCGCCCAAAAAAACGAGAAGGGGTACCCCTTTCCTTTTTTTCAGAAATCTGAAAATTCCCGAAATATTCGGAACGTGGGAATGATTGTTATATTTGGAATCTGCGGGACCTACGCTTTCAGAATCTGCAAGCCGAATTGGAATAAAAAATTCCTACGACTTTTAATCGTCGATTTAGTTTTTATTATTTTTCCACTTTTTTTTTTGCCGTTTTTTATTGGTAAAATCGCAGGAGGCTTCGGAATCGAGGAATTGCACACATATTCGGAATCAGCGGGTCATTTCCATGAAGAATATCATTCTGATTATCCGTTTCTCGACGAAAAGTTTTTTCGCCCAAAAAAACGAGAAGGGGTACATCTTTCCTTTTTTTCAGAAATCTCAAAATTTCCGAAATATTCGGAACGTGGGAATGATTGTTATATTTGGAATCTGCGGGACCTACGCTTTCAGAATCTGCAAGCCGAATTGAAATAAAAAATTCCTACGACTTTTAATCGTCGATTTAGTTTTTATTATTTTTCCACTTTTTTTTTTTGTCGTTTTTTATTGGTAAAATCGCAGGAGGCTTCGGAATCGAGGAATGGCACACATATTCGGAATCAGCGGGTCATTTCCATGAAGAATATCATTCTGATTATCCGTTTCTCGACAAAAAGTTTTTTCGCCCAAAAAAACGAGAAGGGGTACCCCTTTCCTTTTTTTCAGAAATCTGAAAATTTCCGAAATATTCGGAACGTGGGAATGATTGTTATATTTGGAATCTGCGGGACCTACGCTTTCAGAATCTGCAAGCCGAATTGAAATAAAAAATTCCTACGACTTTTAATCGTCGATTTAGTTTTTATTATTTTTCCACTTTTTTTTTTTGTCGTTTTTTATTGGTAAAATCGCAGGAGGCTTCGGAATCGAGGAATGGCACACATATTCGGAATCAGCGGGTCATTTCCATGAAGAATATCATTCTGATTATCCGTTTCTCGACAAAAAGTTTTTTCGCCCAAAAAAACGAGAAGGGGTACCCCTTTCCTTTTTTTCAGAAATCTGAAAATTTCCGAAATATTCGGAACGTGGGAATGATTGTTATATTTGGAATCTGCGGGACCTACGCTTTCAGAATCTGCAAGCCGAATTGAAATAAAAAATTCCTACGACTTTTAATCGTCGATTTAGTTTTTATTATTTTTCGACTTTTTTTTTTGTCGTTTTTTATTGGTAAAATCGCAGGAGGCTTCGGAATCGAGGAATGGCACACATATTCGGAATCAGCGGGTCATTTCCATGAAGAATATCATTCTGATTATCCGTTTTTCGACAAAAAGTTTTTTCGCCCAAAAAAACGAGAAGGGGTACCCCTTTCCTTTTTTTCAGAAATCTGAAAATTTCCGAAATATTCGGAACGTGGGAATGATTGTTATATTTGGAATCTGCGGGACCTACGCTTTCAGAATCTGCAAGCCGAATTGAAATAAAAAATTCCTACGACTTTTAATCGTCGATTTAGTTTTTATTATTTTTCCACTTTTTTTTTTGTCGTTTTTTATTGGTAAAATCGCAGGAGGCTTCGGAATCGAGGAATGGCACACATATTCGGAATCAGCGGGTCATTTCCATGAAGAATATCATTCTGATTATCCGTTTCTCGACAAAAAGTTTTTTTGCCCAAAAAAACGAGAAGGGGTACCCCTTTCCTTTTTTTCAGAAATCTGAAAATTTCCGAAATATTCGGAACGTGGGAATGATTGTTATATTTGGAATCTGCGGGACCTACGCTTTCAGAATCTGCAAGCCGAATTGAAATAAAAAATTCCTACGACTTTTAATCGTCGATTTAGTTTTTATTATTTTTCCACTTTTTTTTTTGTCGTTTTTTATTGGTAAAATCGCAGGAGGCTTCGGAATCGAGGAATGGCACACATATTCGGAATCAGCGGGTCATTTCCATGAAGAATATCATTCTGATTATCCGTTTCTCGACAAAAAGTTTTTTCGCCCAAAAAAACGAGAAGGGGTACCCCTTTCCTTTTTTTCAGAAATCTGAAAATTTCCGAAATATTCGGAACGTGGGAATGATTGTTATATTTGGAATCTGCGGGACCTACGCTTTCAGAATCTGCAAGCCGAATTGAAATAAAAAATTCCTACGACTTTTAATCGTCGATTTAGTTTTTATTATTTTTCCACTTTTTTTTTTTGTCGTTTTTTATTGGTAAAATCGCAGGAGGCTTCGGAATCGAGGAATGGCACACATATTCGGAATCAGCGGGTCATTTCCATGAAGAATATCATTCTGATTATCCGTTTCTCGACAAAAAGTTTTTTCGCCCAAAAAAACGAGAAGGGGTACCCCTTTCCTTTTTTTCAGAAATCTGAAAATTCCCGAAATATTCGGAACGTGGGAATGATTGTTATATTTGGAATCTGCGGGACCTACGCTTTCAGAATCTGCAAGCCGAATTGGAATAAAAAATTCCTACGACTTTTAATCGTCGATTTAGTTTTTATTATTTTTCCACTTTTTTTTTTGCCGTTTTTTATTGGTAAAATCGCAGGAGGCTTCGGAATCGAGGAATTGCACACATATTCGGAATCAGCGGGTCATTTCCATGAAGAATATCATTCTGATTATCCGTTTCTCGACGAAAAGTTTTTTCGCCCAAAAAAACGAGAAGGGGTACATCTTTCCTTTTTTTCAGAAATCTCAAAATTTCCGAAATATTCGGAACGTGGGAATGATTGTTATATTTGGAATCTGCGGGACCTACGCTTTCAGAATCTGCAAGCCGAATTGAAATAAAAAATTCCTACGACTTTTAATCGTCGATTTAGTTTTTATTATTTTTCCACTTTTTTTTTTTGTCGTTTTTTATTGGTAAAATCGCAGGAGGCTTCGGAATCGAGGAATGGCACACATATTCGGAATCAGCGGGTCATTTCCATGAAGAATATCATTCTGATTATCCGTTTCTCGACAAAAAGTTTTTTCGCCCAAAAAAACGAGAAGGGGTACCCCTTTCCTTTTTTTCAGAAATCTGAAAATTTCCGAAATATTCGGAACGTGGGAATGATTGTTATATTTGGAATCTGCGGGACCTACGCTTTCAGAATCTGCAAGCCGAATTGAAATAAAAAATTCCTACGACTTTTAATCGTCGATTTAGTTTTTATTATTTTTCCACTTTTTTTTTTGTCGTTTTTTATTGGTAAAATCGCAGGAGGCTTCGGAATCGAGGAATGGCACACATATTCGGAATCAGCGGGTCATTTCCATGAAGAATATCATTCTGATTATCCGTTTCTCGACAAAAAGTTTTTTCGCCCAAAAAAACGAGAAGGGGTACCCCTTTCCTTTTTTTCAGAAATCTGAAAATTTCCGAAATATTCGGAACGTGGGAATGATTGTTATATTTGGAATCTGCGGAACCTACGCTTTCAGAATCTGCAAGCCGAATTGAAATAAAAAATTCCTACGACTTTTAATCGTCGATTTAGTTTTTATTATTTTTCCACTTTTTTTTTTGTCGTTTTTTATTGGTAAAATCGCAGGAGGCTTCGGAATCGAGGAATGGCACACATATTCGGAATCAGCGGGTCATTTCCATGAAGAATATCATTCTGATTATCCGTTTCTCGACAAAAAGTTTTTTTGCCCAAAAAAACGAGAAGGGGTACCCCTTTCCTTTTTTTCAGAAATCTGAAAATTTCCGGAATATTCGGAACGTGGAAATGATTGTTATATTTGGAATCTGCGGGACCTACGCTTTCAGAATCTGCAAGCCGAATTGAAATAAAAAATTCCTACGACTTTTAATCGTCGATTTAGTTTTTATTATTTTTCCACTTTTTTTTTTTGTCGTTTTTTATTGGTAAAATCGCAGGAGGCTTCGGAATCGAGGAATGGCACACATATTCGGAATCAGCGGGTCATTTCCATGAAGAATATCATTCTGATTATCCGTTTCTCGACAAAAAGTTTTTTCGCCCAAAAAAACGAGAAGGGGTACCCCTTTCCTTTTTTTCAGAAATCTGAAAATTTCCGAAATATTCGGAACGTGGGAATGATTGTTATATTTGGAATCTGCGGGACCTACGCTTTCAGAATCTGCAAGCCGAATTGAAATAAAAAATTCCTACGACTTTTAATCGTCGATTTAGTTTTTATTATTTTTCCACTTTTTTTTTTTGTCGTTTTTTATTGGTAAAATCGCAGGAGGCTTCGGAATCGAGGAATGGCACACATATTCGGAATCAGCGGGTCATTTCCATGAAGAATATCATTCTGATTATCCGTTTCTCGACAAAAAGTTTTTTCGCCCAAAAAAACGAGAAGGGGTACCCCTTTCCTTTTTTTCAGAAATCTGAAAATTTCCGAAATATTCGGAACGTGGGAATGATTGTTATATTTGGAATCTGCGGGACCTACGCTTTCAGAATCTGCAAGCCGAATTGAAATAAAAAATTCCTACGACTTTTAATCGTCGATTTAGTTTTTATTATTTTTCCACTTTTTATTTGTCGTTTTTTATTGGTAAAATCGCAGGAGGCTTCGGAATCGAGGAATGGCACACATATTCGGAATCAGCGGGTCATTTCCATGAAGAATATCATTCTGATTATCCGTTTCTCGACAAAAAGTTTTTTCGCCCAAAAACCGAGAAGGGGTACCCCTTTCCTTTTTTTCAGAAATCTGAAAATTTCCGAAATATTCGGAACGTGGGAATGATTGTTATATTTGGAATCTGCGGGACCTACGCTTTCAGAATCTGCAAGCCGAATTGAAATAAAAAATTCCTACGACTTTTAATCGTCGATTTAGTTTTTATTATTTTTCCACTTTTTTTTTTTGTCGTTTTTTATTGGTAAAATCGCAGGAGGCTTCGGAATCGAGGAATGGCACACATATTCGGAATCAGCGGGTCATTTCCATGAAGAATATCATTCTGATCATCCGTTTCTCGACAAAAAGTTTTTTCGCCCAAAAAAACGAGAAGGGGTACCCCTTTCCTTTTTTTCAGAAATCTGAAAATTTCCGAAATATTCGGAACGTGGGAATGATTGTTATATTTGGAATCTGCGGGACCTACGCTTTCAGAATCTGCAAGCCGAATTGAAATAAAAAATTCCTACGACTTTTAATCGTCGATTTAGTTTTTATTATTTTTCCACTTTTTTTTTTTGTCGTTTTTTATTGGTAAAATCGCAGGAGGCTTCGGAATCGAGGAATGGCACACATATTCGGAATCAGCGGGTCATTTCCATGAAGAATATCATTCTGATTATCCGTTTCTCGACAAAAAGTTTTTTCGCCCAAAAAAACGAGAAGGGGTACCCCTTTCCTTTTTTTCAGAAATCTGAAAATTTCCGAAATATTCGGAACGTGGGAATGATTGTTAGATTTGGAATCTGCGGGACCTACGCTTTCAGAATCTGCAAGCCGAATTGAAATAAAAAATTCCTACGACTTTTAATCGTCGATTTAGTTTTTATTATTTTTCCACTTTTTGTTTTTGTCGTTTTTTATTGGTAAAATCGCAGGAGGCTTCGGAATCGAGGAATGGCACACATATTCGGAATCAGCGGGTCATTTCCATGAAGAATATCATTCTGATTATCCGTTTCTCGACAAGAAGTTTTTTCGCCCAAAAAAACGAGAAGGGGTACCCCTTTCCTTTTTTTCAGAAATCTGAAAATTTCCGAAATATTCGGAACGTGGGAATGATTGTTATATTTGGAATCTGCGGGACCTACGCTTTCAGAATCCGCAAGCCGAATTGAAATAAAAAATTCCTACGACTTTTAATCGTCGATTTAGTTTTTATTATTTTTCCACTTTTTTTTTTGTCGTTTTTTATTGGTAAAATCGCAGAAGGCTTCGGAATCGAGGAATGGCACACATATTCGGAATCAGCGGGTCATTTCCATGAAGAATATCATTCTGATTATCCGTTTCTCGACAAAAAGTTTTTTCGCCCAAAAAAACGAGAAGGGGTACCCCTTTCCTTTTTTTCAGAAATCTGAAAATTTCCGAAATATTCGGAACGTGGGAATGATTGTTATATTTGGAATCTGCGGGACCTACGCTTTCAGAATCTGCAAGCCGAATTGAAATAAAAAATTCCTACGACTTTTAATCGTCGATTTAGTTTTTATTAATTTTCCACTTTTTTTTTTTTGTCGTTTTTTATTGGTAAAATCGCAGGAGGCTTCGGAATCGAGGAATGGCACACATATTCGGAATCAGCGGGTCATTTCCATGAAGAATATCATTCTGATTATCCGTTTCTCGACAAAAAGTTTTTTCGCCCAAAAAAACGAGAAGGGGTACCCCTTTCCTTTTTTTCAGAAATCTGAAAATTTCCGAAATATTCGGAACGTGGGAATGATTGTTATATTTGGAATCTGCGGGACCTACGCTTTCAGAATCTGCAAGCCGAATTGAAATAAAAAATTCCTACGACTTTTAATCGTCGATTTAGTTTTTATTATTTTTCCACTTTTTTTTTTTGTCGTTTTTTATTGGTAAAATCGCAGGAGGCTTCGGAATCGAGGAATGGCACACATATTCGGAATCAGCGGGTCATTTCCATGAAGAATATCATTCTGATTATCCGTTTCTCGACAAAAAGTTTTTTCGCCCAAAAAAACGAGAAGGGGTACCCCTTTCCTTTTTTTCAGAAATCTGAAAATTTCCGAAATATTCGGAACGTGGGAATGATTGTTATATTTGGAATCTGCGGGACCTACGCTTTCAGAATCTGCAAGCCGAATTGAAATAAAAAATTCCTACGACTTTTAATCGTCGATTTAGTTTTTATTATTTTTCGACTTTTTTTTTTGTCGTTTTTTATTGGTAAAATCGCAGGAGGCTTCGGAATCGAGGAATGGCACACATATTCGGAATCAGCGGGTCATTTCCATGAAGAATATCATTCTGATTATCCGTTTCTCGACAAAAAGTTTTTTCGCCCAAAAAAACGAGAAGGGGTACCCCTTTCCTTTTTTTCAGAAATCTGAAAATTTCCGAAATATTCGGAACGTGGGAATGATTGTTATATTTGGAATCTGCGGGACCTACGCTTTCAGAATCTGCAAGCCGAATTGAAATAAAAAATTCCTACGACTTTTAATCGTCGATTTAGTTTTTATTATTTTTCCACTTTTTTTTTTGTCGTTTTTTATTGGTAAAATCGCAGGAGGCTTCGGAATCGAGGAATGGCACACATATTCGGAATCAGCGGGTCATTTCCATGAAGAATATCATTCTGATTATCCGTTTCTCGACAAAAAGTTTTTTTGCCCAAAAAAACGAGAAGGGGTACCCCTTTCCTTTTTTTCAGAAATCTGAAAATTTCCGGAATATTCGGAACGTGGAAATGATTGTTATATTTGGAATCTGCGGGACCTACGCTTTCAGAATCTGCAAGCCGAATTGAAATAAAAAATTCCTACGACTTTTAATCGTCGATTTAGTTTTTATTATTTTTCCACTTTTTTTTTTTGTCGTTTTTTATTGGTAAAATCGCAGGAGGCTTCGGAATCGAGGAATGGCACACATATTCGGAATCAGCGGGTCATTTCCATGAAGAATATCATTCTGATTATCCGTTTCTCGACAAAAAGTTTTTTCGCCCAAAAAAACGAGAAGGGGTACCCCTTTCCTTTTTTTCAGAAATCTGAAAATTTCCGAAATATTCGGAACGTGGGAATGATTGTTATATTTGGAATCTGCGGGACCTACGCTTTCAGAATCTGCAAGCCGAATTGAAATAAAAAATTCCTACGACTTTTAATCGTCGATTTAGTTTTTATTATTTTTCCACTTTTTATTTGTCGTTTTTTATTGGTAAAATCGCAGGAGGCTTCGGAATCGAGGAATGGCACACATATTCGGAATCAGCGGGTCATTTCCATGAAGAATATCATTCTGATTATCCGTTTCTCGACAAAAAGTTTTTTCGCCCAAAAACCGAGAAGGGGTACCCCTTTCCTTTTTTTCAGAAATCTGAAAATTTCCGAAATATTCGGAACGTGGGAATGATTGTTATATTTGGAATCTGCGGGACCTACGCTTTCAGAATCTGCAAGCCGAATTGAAATAAAAAATTCCTACGACTTTTAATCGTCGATTTAGTTTTTATTATTTTTCCACTTTTTTTTTTTGTCGTTTTTTATTGGTAAAATCGCAGGAGGCTTCGGAATCGAGGAATGGCACACATATTCGGAATCAGCGGGTCATTTCCATGAAGAATATCATTCTGATCATCCGTTTCTCGACAAAAAGTTTTTTCGCCCAAAAAAACGAGAAGGGGTACCCCTTTCCTTTTTTTCAGAAATCTGAAAATTTCCGAAATATTCGGAACGTGGGAATGATTGTTATATTTGGAATCTGCGGGACCTACGCTTTCAGAATCTGCAAGCCGAATTGAAATAAAAAATTCCTACGACTTTTAATCGTCGATTTAGTTTTTATTATTTTTCCACTTTTTTTTTTGTCGTTTTTTATTGGTAAAATCGCAGGAGGCTTCGGAATCGAGGAATGGCACACATATTCGGAATCAGCGGGTCATTTCCATGAAGAATATCATTCTGATTATCCGTTTCTCGACAAAAAGTTTTTTTGCCCAAAAAAACGAGAAGGGGTACCCCTTTCCTTTTTTTCAGAAATCTGAAAATTTCCGAAATATTCGGAACGTGGGAATGATTGTTATATTTGGAATCTGCGGGACCTACGCTTTCAGAATCTGCAAGCCGAATTGAAATAAAAAATTCCTACGACTTTTAATCGTCGATTTAGTTTTTATTATTTTTCCACTTTTTTTTTTGTCGTTTTTTATTGGTAAAATCGCAGGAGGCTTCGGAATCGAGGAATGGCACACATATTCGGAATCAGCGGGTCATTTCCATGAAGAATATCATTCTGATTATCCGTTTCTCGACAAAAAGTTTTTTCGCCCAAAAAAACGAGAAGGGGTACCCCTTTCCTTTTTTTCAGAAATCTGAAAATTTCCGAAATATTCGGAACGTGGGAATGATTGTTATATTTGGAATCTGCGGGACCTACGCTTTCAGAATCTGCAAGCCGAATTGAAATAAAAAATTCCTACGACTTTTAATCGTCGATTTAGTTTTTATTATTTTTCCACTTTTTTTTTTTGTCGTTTTTTATTGGTAAAATCGCAGGAGGCTTCGGAATCGAGGAATGGCACACATATTCGGAATCAGCGGGTCATTTCCATGAAGAATATCATTCTGATTATCCGTTTCTCGACAAAAAGTTTTTTCGCCCAAAAAAACGAGAAGGGGTACCCCTTTCCTGTTTTTCAGAAATCTGAAAATTTCCGAAATATTCGGAACGTGGGAATGATTGTTATATTTGGAATCTGCGGGACCTACGCTTTCAGAATCTGCAAGCCGAATTGAAATAAAAAATTCCTACGACTTTTAATCGTCGATTTAGTTTTTATTATTTTTCCACTTTTTTTTTTTGTCGTTTTTTATTGGTAAAATCGCAGGAGGCTTCGGAATCGAGGAATGGCACACATATTCGGAATCAGCGGGTCATTTCCATGAAGAATATCATTCTGATTATCCGTTTCTCGACAAAAAGTTTTTTCGCCCAAAAAAACGAGAAGGGGTACCCCTTTCCTTTTTTTCAGAAATCTGAAAATTTCCGAAATATTCGGAACGTGGGAATGATTGTTATATTTGGAATCTGCGGGACCTACGCTTTCAGAATCTGCAAGCCGAATTGAAATAAAAAATTCCTACGACTTTTAATCGTCGATTTAGTTTTTATTATTTTTCGACTTTTTTTTTTGTCGTTTTTTATTGGTAAAATCGCAGGAGGCTTCGGAATCGAGGAATGGCACACATATTCGGAATCAGCGGGTCATTTCCATGAAGAATATCATTCTGATTATCCGTTTTTCGACAAAAAGTTTTTTCGCCCAAAAAAACGAGAAGGGGTACCCCTTTCCTTTTTTTCAGAAATCTGAAAATTTCCGAAATATTCGGAACGTGGGAATGATTGTTATATTTGGAATCTGCGGGACCTACGCTTTCAGAATCTGCAAGCCGAATTGAAATAAAAAATTCCTACGACTTTTAATCGTCGATTTAGTTTTTATTATTTTTCCACTTTTTTTTTTGTCGTTTTTTATTGGTAAAATCGCAGGAGGCTTCGGAATCGAGGAATGGCACACATATTCGGAATCAGCGGGTCATTTCCATGAAGAATATCATTCTGATTATCCGTTTCTCGACAAAAAGTTTTTTTGCCCAAAAAAACGAGAAGGGGTACCCCTTTCCTTTTTTTCAGAAATCTGAAAATTTCCGAAATATTCGGAACGTGGGAATGATTGTTATATTTGGAATCTGCGGGACCTACGCTTTCAGAATCTGCAAGCCGAATTGAAATAAAAAATTCCTACGACTTTTAATCGTCGATTTAGTTTTTATTATTTTTCCACTTTTTTTTTTGTCGTTTTTTATTGGTAAAATCGCAGGAGGCTTCGGAATCGAGGAATGGCACACATATTCGGAATCAGCGGGTCATTTCCATGAAGAATATCATTCTGATTATCCGTTTCTCGACAAAAAGTTTTTTCGCCCAAAAAAACGAGAAGGGGTACCCCTTTCCTTTTTTTCAGAAATCTGAAAATTTCCGAAATATTCGGAACGTGGGAATGATTGTTATATTTGGAATCTGCGGGACCTACGCTTTCAGAATCTGCAAGCCGAATTGAAATAAAAAATTCCTACGACTTTTAATCGTCGATTTAGTTTTTATTATTTTTCCACTTTTTTTTTTTGTCGTTTTTTATTGGTAAAATCGCAGGAGGCTTCGGAATCGAGGAATGGCACACATATTCGGAATCAGCGGGTCATTTCCATGAAGAATATCATTCTGATTATCCGTTTCTCGACAAAAAGTTTTTTCGCCCAAAAAAACGAGAAGGGGTACCCCTTTCCTTTTTTTCAGAAATCTGAAAATTCCCGAAATATTCGGAACGTGGGAATGATTGTTATATTTGGAATCTGCGGGACCTACGCTTTCAGAATCTGCAAGCCGAATTGGAATAAAAAATTCCTACGACTTTTAATCGTCGATTTAGTTTTTATTATTTTTCCACTTTTTTTTTTGCCGTTTTTTATTGGTAAAATCGCAGGAGGCTTCGGAATCGAGGAATTGCACACATATTCGGAATCAGCGGGTCATTTCCATGAAGAATATCATTCTGATTATCCGTTTCTCGACGAAAAGTTTTTTCGCCCAAAAAAACGAGAAGGGGTACATCTTTCCTTTTTTTCAGAAATCTCAAAATTTCCGAAATATTCGGAACGTGGGAATGATTGTTATATTTGGAATCTGCGGGACCTACGCTTTCAGAATCTGCAAGCCGAATTGAAATAAAAAATTCCTACGACTTTTAATCGTCGATTTAGTTTTTATTATTTTTCCACTTTTTTTTTTTGTCGTTTTTTATTGGTAAAATCGCAGGAGGCTTCGGAATCGAGGAATGGCACACATATTCGGAATCAGCGGGTCATTTCCATGAAGAATATCATTCTGATTATCCGTTTCTCGACAAAAAGTTTTTTCGCCCAAAAAAACGAGAAGGGGTACCCCTTTCCTTTTTTTCAGAAATCTGAAAATTTCCGAAATATTCGGAACGTGGGAATGATTGTTATATTTGGAATCTGCGGGACCTACGCTTTCAGAATCTGCAAGCCGAATTGAAATAAAAAATTCCTACGACTTTTAATCGTCGATTTAGTTTTTATTATTTTTCCACTTTTTTTTTTGTCGTTTTTTATTGGTAAAATCGCAGGAGGCTTCGGAATCGAGGAATGGCACACATATTCGGAATCAGCGGGTCATTTCCATGAAGAATATCATTCTGATTATCCGTTTCTCGACAAAAAGTTTTTTCGCCCAAAAAAACGAGAAGGGGTACCCCTTTCCTTTTTTTCAGAAATCTGAAAATTTCCGAAATATTCGGAACGTGGGAATGATTGTTATATTTGGAATCTGCGGGACCTACGCTTTCAGAATCTGCAAGCCGAATTGAAATAAAAAATTCCTACGACTTTTAATCGTCGATTTAGTTTTTATTATTTTTCCACTTTTTTTTTTGTCGTTTTTTATTGGTAAAATCGCAGGAGGCTTCGGAATCGAGGAATGGCACACATATTCGGAATCAGCGGGTCATTTCCATGAAGAATATCATTCTGATTATCCGTTTCTCGACAAAAAGTTTTTTTGCCCAAAAAAACGAGAAGGGGTACCCCTTTCCTTTTTTTCAGAAATCTGAAAATTTCCGGAATATTCGGAACGTGGGAATGATTGTTATATTTGGAATCTGCGGGACCTACGCTTTTAGAATCTGCAAGCCGAATTGAAATAAAAAATTCCTACGACTTTTAATCGTCGATTTAGTTTTTATTATTTTTCCACTTTTTTTTTTGTCGTTTTTTATTGGTAAAATCGCAGGAGGCTTCGGAATCGAGGAATGGCACACATATTCGGAATCAGCGGGTCATTTCCATGAAGAATATCATTCTGATTATCCGTTTCTCGACAAAAAGTTTTTTCGCCCAAAAAAACGAGAAGGGGTACCCCTTTCCTTTTTTTCAGAAATCTGAAAATTTCCGAAATATTCGGAACGTGGGAATGATTGTTATATTTGGAATCTGCGGGACCTACGCTTTCAGAATCTGCAAGCCGAATTGGAATAAAAAATTCCTACTACTTTTAATCGTCGATTTAGTTTTTATTATTTTTCCACTTTTTTTTTTGCCGTTTTTTATTGGTAAAATCGCAGGAGGCTTCGGAATCGAGGAATTGCACACATATTCGGAATCAGCGGGTCATTTCCATGAAGAATATCATTCTGATTATCCGTTTCTCGACGAAAAGTTTTTTCGCCCAAAAAAACGAGAAGGGGTACATCTTTCCTTTTTTTCAGAAATCTCAAAATTTCCGAAATATTCGGAACGTGGGAATGATTGTTATATTTGGAATCTGCGGGACCTACGCTTTCAGAATCTGCAAGCCGAATTGAAATAAAAAATTCCTACGACTTTTAATCGTCGATTTAGTTTTTATTATTTTTCCACTTTTTTTTTTTGTCGTTTTTTATTGGTAAAATCGCAGGAGGCTTCGGAATCGAGGAATGGCACACATATTCGGAATCAGCGGGTCATTTCCATGAAGAATATCATTCTGATTATCCGTTTCTCGACAAAAAGTTTTTTCGCCCAAAAAAACGAGAAGGGGTACCCCTTTCCTTTTTTTCAGAAATCTGAAAATTTCCGAAATATTCGGAACGTGGGAATGATTGTTATATTTGGAATCTGCGGGACCTACGCTTTCAGAATCTGCAAGCCGAATTGAAATAAAAAATTCCTACGACTTTTAATCGTCGATTTAGTTTTTATTATTTTTCCACTTTTTTTTTCGTCGTTTTTTATTGGTAAAATCGCAGGAGGCTTCGGAATCGAGGAATGGCACACATATTCGGAATCAGCGGGTCATTTCCATGAAGAATATCATTCTGATTATCCGTTTCTCGACAAAAAGTTTTTTCGCCCAAAAAAACGAGAAGGGGTACCCCTTTCCTTTTTTTCAGAAATCTGGAAATTTCCGAGATATTCGGAACGTGGGAATGATTGTTATATTTGGAATCTGCGGGACCTACGCTTTCAGAATCTGCAAGCCGAATTGAAATAAAAAATTCCTATGACTTTTAATCGTCGATTTAGTTTTTATTATTTTTCCAATTTTTTTTTTGTCGTTTTTTATTGGTAAAATCGCAGGAGGCTTCGGAATCGAGGAATGGCACACATATTCGGAATCAGCGGGTCATTTCCATGAAGAATATCATTCTGATTATCCGTTTCTCGACAAAAAGTTTTTTCGCCCAAAAAAACGAGAAGGGGTACCCCTTTCCTTTTTTTCAGAAATCTGAAAATTTCCGAAATATTCGGAACGTGGGAATGATTGTTATATTTGGAATCTGCGGGACCTACGCTTTCAGAATCTGCAAGCCGAATTGAAATAAAAAATTCCTACGACTTTTAATCGTCGATTTAGTTTTTATTATTTTTCCACTTTTTTTTTTGTCGTTTTTTATTGGTAAAATCGCAGGAGGCTTCGGAATCGAGGAATGGCACACATATTCGGAATCAGCGGGTCATTTCCATGAAGAATATCATTCTGATTATCCGTTTCTCGACAAAAAGTTTTTTCGCCCAAAAAAACGAGAAGGGGTACCCCTTTTCTTTTTTTCAGAAATCTGAAAATTTCCGAAATATTCGGAACGTGGGAATGATTGTTATATTTGGAATCTGCGGGACCTACGCTTTCAGAATCTGCAAGCCGAATTGAAATAAAAAATTCCTACGACTTTTAATCGTCGATTTAGTTTTTATTATTTTTCCACTTTTTATTTGTCGTTTTTTATTGGTAAAATCGCAGGAGGCTTCGGAATCGAGGAATGGCACACATATTCGGAATCAGCGGGTCATTTCCATGAAGAATATCATTCTGATTATCCGTTTCTCGACAAAAAGTTTTTTCGCCCAAAAAAACGAGAAGGGGTACCCCTTTCCTTTTTTTCAGAAATCTGAAAATTTCCGAAATATTCGGAACGTGGGAATGATTGTTATATTTGGAATCTGCGGGACCTACGCTTTCAGAATCTGCAAGCCGAATTGAAATAAAAAATTCCTACGACTTTTAATCGTCGATTTAGTTTTTATTATTTTTCCACTTTTTTTTTTTGTCGTTTTTTATTGGTAAAATCGCAGGAGGCTTCGGAATCGAGGAATGGCACACATATTCGGAATCAGCGGGTCATTTCCATGAAGAATATCATTCTGATTATCCGTTTCTCGACAAAAAGTTTTTTCGCCCAAAAAAACGAGAAGGGGTACCCCTTTCCTTTTTTTCAGAAATCTGAAAATTTCCGAAATATTCGGAACGTGGGAATGATTGTTATATTTGGAATCTGCGGGACCTACGCTTTCAGAATCTGCAAGCCGAATTGAAATAAAAAATTCCTACGACTTTTAATCGTCGATTTAGTTTTTATTATTTTTCCACTTTTTTTTTTTGTCGTTTTTTATTGGTAAAATCGCAGGAGGCTTCGGAATCGAGGAATGGCACACATATTCGGAATCAGCGGGTCATTTCCATGAAGAATATCATTCTGATTATCCGTTTCTCGACGAAAAGTTTTTTCGCCCAAAAAAACGAGAAGGGGTACATCTTTCCTTTTTTTCAGAAATCTCAAAATTTCCGAAATATTCGGAACGTGGGAATGATTGTTATATTTGGAATCTGCGGGACCTACGCTTTCAGAATCTGCAAGCCGAATTGAAATAAAAAATTCCTACGACTTTTAATCGTCGATTTAGTTTTTATTATTTTTCCACTTTTTTTTTTTGTCGTTTTTTATTGGTAAAATCGCAGGAGGCTTCGGAATCGAGGAATGGCACACATATTCGGAATCAGCGGGTCATTTCCATGAAGAATATCATTCTGATTATCCGTTTCTCGACAAAAAGTTTTTTCGCCCAAAAAAACGAGAAGGGGTACCCCTTTCCTTTTTTTCAGAAATCTGAAAATTTCCGAAATATTCGGAACGTGGGAATGATTGTTATATTTGGAATCTGCGGGACCTACGCTTTCAGAATCTGCAAGCCGAATTGAAAAAAAAAATTCCTACGACTTTTAATCGTCGATTTAGTTTTTATTATTTTTCCACTTTTTTTTTTGTCGTTTTTTATTGGTAAAATCGCAGGAGGCTTCGGAATCGAGGAATGGCACACATATTCGGAATCAGCGGGTCATTTCCATGAAGAATATCATTCTGATTATCCGTTTCTCGACAAAAAGTTTTTTCGCCCAAAAAAACGAGAAGGGGTACCCCTTTCCTTTTTTTCAGAAATCTGAAAATTTCCGAAATATTCGGAACGTGGGAATGATTGTTATATTTGGAATCTGCGGGACCTACGCTTTCAGAATCTGCAAGCCGAATTAAAATAAAAAATTCCTACGACTTTTAATCGTCGATTTAGTTTTTATTATTTTTCCACTTTTTTTTTTGTCGTTTTTTATTGGTAAAATCGCAGGAGGCTTCGGAATCGAGGAATGGCACACATATTCGGAATCAGCGGGTCATTTCCATGAAGAATATCATTCTGATTATCCGTTTCTCGACAAAAAGTTTTTTCGCCCAAAAAAACGAGAAGGGGTACCCCTTTCCTTTTTTTCAGAAATCTGAAAATTCCCGAAATATTCGGAACGTGGGAATGATTGTTATATTTGGAATCTGCGGGACCTACGCTTTCAGAATCTGCAAGCCGAATTGGAATAAAAAATTCCTACGACTTTTAATCGTCGATTTAGTTTTTATTATTCTTCCACTTTTTTTTTTGCCGTTTTTTATTGGTAAAATCGCAGGAGGCTTCGGAATCGAGGAATTGCACACATATTCGGAATCAGCGGGTCATTTCCATGAAGAATATCATTCTGATTATCCGTTTCTCGACGAAAAGTTTTTTCGCTCAAAAAAACGAGAAGGGGTACATCTTTCCTTTTTTTCAGAAATCTCAAAATTTCCGAAATATTCGGAACGTGGGAATGATTGTTATATTTGGAATCTGCGGGACCTACGCTTTCAGAATCTGCAAGCCGAATTGAAATAAAAAATTCCTACGACTTTTAATCGTCGATTTAGTTTTTATTATTTTTCCACTTTTTTTTTTTGTCGGTTTTTATTGGTAAAATCGCAGGAGGCTTCGGAATCGAGGAATGGCACACATATTCGGAATCAGCGGGTCATTTCCATGAAGAATATCATTCTGATTCACCGTTTCTCGACAAAAAGTTTTTTCGCCCAAAAAAACGAGAAGGGGTACCCCTTTCCTTTTTTTCAGAAATCTGAAAATTTCCGAAATATTCGGAACGTGGGAATGATTGTTATATTTGGAATCTGCGGGACCTACGCGTTCAGAATCTGCAAGCCGAATTGAAATAAAAAATTCCTACGACTTTTAATCGTCGATTTAGTTTTTATTATTTTTCCACTTTTTTTTTTGTCGTTTTTTATTGGTAAAATCGCAGGAGGCTTCGGAATCGAGGAATGGCACACATATTCGGAATCAGCGGGTCATTTCCATGAAGAATATCATTCTGATTATCCGTTTCTCGACAAAAAGTTTTTTCGCCCAAAAAAACGAGAAGGGGTACCCCTTTCCTTTTTTTCAGAAATCTGAAAATTTCCGAAATATTCGGAACGTGGGAATGATTGTTATATTTGGAATCTGCGGGACCTACGCTTTCAGAATCTGCAAGCCGAATTGAAATAAAAAATTCCTATGACTTTTAATCGTCGATTTAGTTTTTATTATTTTTCCAATTTTTTTTTTTGTCGTTTTTTATTGGTAAAATCGCAGGAGGCTTCGGAATCGAGGAATGGCACACATATTCGGAATCAGCGGGTCATTTCCATGAAGAATATCATTCTGATTATCCGTTTCTCGACAAAAAGTTTTTTCGCCCAAAAAAACGAGAAGGGGTACCCCTTTCCTTTTTTTCAGAAATCTGAAAATTTCCGAAATATTCGGAACGTGGGAATGATTGTTATATTTGGAATCTGCGGGACCTACGCTTTCAGAATCTGCAAGCCGAATTGAAATAAAAAATTCCTACGACTTTTAATCGTCGATTTAGTTTTTATTATTTTTCCACTTTTTTTTTTTGTCGTTTTTTATTGGTAAAATCGCAGGAGGCTTCGGAATCGAGGAATGGCACACATATTCGGAATCAGCGGGTCATTTCCATGAAGAATATCATTCTGATTATCCGTTTCTCGACAAAAAGTTTTTTCGCCCAAAAAAACGAGAAGGGGTACCCCTTTCCTTTTTTTCAGAAATCTGAAAATTTCCGAAATATTCGGAACGTGGGAATGATTGTTATATTTGGAATCTGCGGGACCTACGCTTTCAGAATCTGCAAGCCGAATTGAAATAAAAAATTCCTACGACTTTTAATCGTCGATTTAGTTTTTATTATTTTTCCACTTTTTTTTTTTGTCGTTTTTTATTGGTAAAATCGCAGGAGGCTTCGGAATCGAGGAATGGCACACATATTCGGAATCAGCGGGTCATTTCCATGAAGAATATCATTCTGATTATCCGTTTCTCGACAAAAAGTTTTTTCGCCCAAAAACACGAGAAGGGGTACCCCTTTCCTTTTTTTCAGAAATCTGAAAATTTCCGAAATATTCGGAACGTGGGAATGATTGTTATATTTGGAATCTGCGGGACCTACGCTTTCAGAATCTGCAAGCCGAATTGAAATAAAAAATTCCTACGACTTTCAATCGTCGATTTAGTTTTTATTATTTTTCCACTTTTTTTTTTGTCGTTTTTTATTGGTAAAATCGCAGGAGGCTTCGGAATCGAGGAATGGCACACATATTCGGAATCAGCGGGTCATTTCCATGAAGAATATCATTCTGATTATCCGTTTCTCGACAAAAAGTTTTTTTGCCCAAAAAAACGAGAAGGGGTACCCCTTTCCTTTTTTTCAGAAATCTGAAAATTTCCGAAATATTCGGAACGTGGGAATGATTGTTATATTTGGAATCTGCGGGACCTACGCTTTCAGAATCTGCAAGCCGAATTGAAATAAAAAATTCCTACGACTTTTAATCGTCGATTTAGTTTTTATTATTTTTCAACTTTTTTTTTTGTCGTTTTTTATTGGTAAAATCGCAGGAGGCTTCGGAATCGAGGAATGGCACACATATTCGGAATCAGCGGGTCATTTCCATGAAGAATATCATTCTGATTATCCGTTTCTCGACAAAAAGTTTTTTCGCCCAAAAAAACGAGAAGGGGTACCCCTTTCCTTTTTTTCAGAAATCTGAAAATTTCCGAAATATTCGGAACGTGGGAATGATTGTTATATTTGGAATCTGCGGGACCTACGCTTTCAGAATCTGCAAGCCGAATTGAAATAAAAAATTCCTACGACTTTTAATCGTCGATTTAGTTTTTATTATTTTTCCACTTTTTTTTTTGCCGTTTTTTATTGGTAAAATCGCAGGAGGCTTCGGAATCGAGGAATTGCACACATATTCGGAATCAGCGGGTCATTTCCATGAAGAATATCATTCTGATTATCCGTTTCTCGACGAAAAGTTTTTTCGCCCAAAAAAACGAGAAGGGGTACATCTTTCCTTTTTTTCAGAAATCTCAAAATTTCCGGAATATTCGGAACGTGGGAATGATTGTTATATTTGGAATCTGCGGGACCTACGCTTTCAGAATCTGCAAGCCGAATTGAAATAAAAAATTCCTACGACTTTTAATCGTCGATTTAGTTTTTATTATTTTTCGACTTTTTTTTTTGTCGTTTTTTATTGGTAAAATCGCAGGAGGCTTCGGAATCGAGAAATGGCACACATATTCGGAATCAGCGGGTCATTTCCATGAAGAATATCATTCTGATTATCCGTTTCTCGACAAAAAGTTTTTTCGCCCAAAAAAACGAGAAGGGGTACCCCTTTCCTTTTTTTCAGAAATCTGAAAATTTCCGAAATATTCGGAACGTGGGAATGATTGTTATATTTGGAATCTGCGGGACCTACGCTTTCAGAATCTGCAAGCCGAATTGAAATAAAAAATTCCTACGACTTTTAATCGTCGATTTAGTTTTTATTATTTTTCCACTTTTTTTTTTGTCGTTTTTTATTGGTAAAATCGCAGGAGGCTTCGGAATCGAGGAATGGCACACATATTCGGAATCAGCGGGTCATTTCCATGAAGAATATCATTCTGATTATCCGTTTCTCGACAAAAAGTTTTTTTGCCCAAAAAAACGAGAAGGGCCCTTTCCTTTTTTTCAGAAATCTGAAAATTTCCGGAATATTCGGAACGTGGGAATGATTGTTATATTTGGAATCTGCGGGACCTACGCTTTCAGAATCTGCAAGCCGAATTGAAATAAAAAATTCCTACGACTTTTAATCGTCGATTTAGTTTTTATTATTTTTCCACTTTTTTTTTTGTCGTTTTTTATTGGTAAAATCGCAGGAGGCTTCGGAATCGAGGAATGGCACACATATTCGGAATCAGCGGGTCATTTCCATGAAGAATATCATTCTGATTATCCGTTTCTCGACAAAAAGTTTTTTCGCCCAAAAAAACGAGAAGGGGTACCCCTTTCCTTTTTTTCAGAAATCTGAAAATTTCCGAAATATTCGGAACGTGGGAATGATTGTTATATTTGGAATCTGCGGGACCTACGCTTTCAGAATCTGCAAGCCGAATTGAAATAAAAAATTCCTACGACTTTTAATCGTCGATTTAGTTTTTATTATTTTTCCACTTTTTTTTTTTGTCGTTTTTTATTGGTAAAATCACAGGAGGCTTCGGAATCGAGGAATGGCACACATATTCGGAATCAGCGGGTCATTTCCATGAAGAATATCATTCTGATTATCCGTTTCTCGACAAAAAGTTTTTTCGCCCAAAAAAACGAGAAGGGGTACCCCTTTCCTTTTTTTCAGAAATCTGAAAATTCCCAAAATATTCGGAACGTGGGAATGATTGTTATATTTGGAATCTGCGGGACCTACGCTTTCAGAATCTGCAAGCCGAATTGGAATAAAAAATTCCTACGACTTTTAATCGTCGATTTAGTTTTTATTATTTTTCCACTTTTTTTTTTGCCGTTTTTTATTGGTAAAATCGCAGGAGGCTTCGGAATCGAGGAATTGCACACATATTCGGAATCAGCGGGTCATTTCCATGAAGAATATCATTCTGATTATCCGTTTCTCGACGAAAAGTTTTTTCGCTCAAAAAAACGAGAAGGGGTACATCTTTCCTTTTTTTCAGAAATCTCAAAATTTCCGAAATATTCGGAACGTGGGAATGATTGTTATATTTGGAATCTGCGGGACCAACGCTTTCAGAATCTGCAAGCCGAATTGAAATAAAAAATTCCTACGACTTTTAATCGTCGATTTAGTTTTTATTATTTTTCCACTTTTTTTTTTTGTCGTTTTTTATTGGTAAAATCGCAGGAGGCTTCGGAATCGAGGAATGGCACACATATTCGGAATCAGCGGGTCATTTCCATGAAGAATATCATTCTGATTATCCGTTTCTCGACAAAAAGTTTTTTCGCCCAAAAAAACGAGAAGGGGTACCCCTTTCCTTTTTTTCAGAAATCTGAAAATTTCCGAAATATTCGGAACGTGGGAATGATTGTTATATTTGGAATCTGCGGGACCTACGCTTTCAGAATCTGCAAGCCGAATTGAAATAAAAAATTCCTACGACTTTTAATCGTCGATTTAGTTTTTATTATTTTTCCACTTTTTTTTTCGTCGTTTTTTATTGGTAAAATCGCAGGAGGCTTCGGAATCGAGGAATGGCACACATATTCGGAATCAGCGGGTCATTTCCATGAAGAATATCATTCTGATTATCCGTTTCTCGACAAAAAGTTTTTTCGCCCAAAAAAACGAGAAGGGGTACCCCTTTCCTTTTTTTCAGAAATCTGAAAATTTCCGAAATATTCGGAACGTGGGAATGATTGTTATATTTGGAATCTGCGGGACCTACGCTTTCAGAATCTGCAAGCCGAATTGAAATAAAAAATTCCTATGACTTTTAATCGTCGATTTAGTTTTTATTATTTTTCCAATTTTTTTTTTTGTCGTTTTTTATTGGTAAAATCGCAGGAGGCTTCGGAATCGAGGAATGGCACACATATTCGGAATCAGCGGGTCATTTCCATGAAGAATATCATTCTGATTATCCGTTTCTCGACAAAAAGTTTTTTTGCCCAAAAAAACGAGAAGGGGTACCCCTTTCCTTTTTTTCAGAAATCTGAAAATTTCCGAAATATTCGGAACGTGGGAATGATTGTTATATTTGGAATCTGCGGGACCTACGCTTTCAGAATCTGCAAGCCGAATTGAAATAAAAAATTCCTACGACTTTTAATCGTCGATTTAGTTTTTATTATTTTTCCACTTTTTTTTTTGTCGTTTTTCATTGGTAAAATCGCAGGAGGCTTCGGAATCGAGGAATGGCACACATATTCGGAATCAGCGGGTCATTTCCATGAAGAATATCATTCTGATTATCCGTTTCTCGACAAAAAGTTTTTTCGCCCAAAAAAACGAGAAGGGGTACCCCTTTCCTTTTTTTCAGAAATCTGAAAATTTCCGAAATATTCGGAACGTGGGAATGATTGTTATATTTGGAATCTGCGGGACCTACGCTTTCAGAATCTGCAAGCCGAATTGAAATAAAAAATTCCTACGACTTTTAATCGTCGATTTAGTTTTTATTATTTTTCCACTTTTTTTTTTGTCGTTTTTTATTGGTAAAATCGCAGGAGGCTTCGGAATCGAGGAATGGCACACATATTCGGAATCAGCGGGTCATTTCCATGAAGAATATCATTCTGATTATCCGTTTCTCGACAAAAAGTTTTTTCGCCCAAAAAAACGAGAAGGGGTACCCCTTTCCTTTTTTTCAGAAATCTGAAAATTTCCGAAATATTCGGAACGTGGGAATGATTGTTATATTTGGAATCTGCGGGACCTACGCTTTCAGAATCTGCAAGCCGAATTGAAATAAAAAATTCCTATGACTTTTAATCGTCGATTTAGTTTTTATTATTTTTCCAATTTTTTTTTTTGTCGTTTTTTATTGGTAAAATCGCAGGAGGCTTCGGAATCGAGGAATGGCACACATATTCGGAATCAGCGGGTCATTTCCATGAAGAATATCATTCTGATTATCCGTTTCTCGACAAAAAGTTTTTTCGCCCAAAAAAACGAGAAGGGGTACCCCTTTCCTTTTTTTCAGAAATCTGAAAATTTCCGAAATATTCGGAACGTGGGAATGATTGTTATATTTGGAATCTGCGGGACCTACGCTTTCAGAATCTGCAAGCCGAATTGAAATAAAAAATTCCTACGACTTTTAATCGTCGATTTAGTTTTTATTATTTTTCCACTTTTTTTTTTTGTCGTTTTTTATTGGTAAAATCGCAGGAGGCTTCGGAATCGAGGAATGGCACACATATTCGGAATCAGCGGGTCATTTCCATGAAGAATATCATTCTGATTATCCGTTTCTCGAGAAAAAGTTTTTTCGCCCAAAAAAACGAGAAGGGGTACCCCTTTCCTTTTTTTCAGAAATCTGAAAATTTCCGAAATATTCGGAACGTGAGAATGATTGTTATATTTGGAATCTGCGGGACCTACGCTTTCAGAATCTGCAAGCCGAATTGAAATAAAAAATTCCTACGACTTTTAATCGTCGATTTAGTTTTTATTATTTTTCCACTTTTTTTTTTTTGTCGTTTTTTATTGGTAAAATCGCAGGAGGCTTCGGAATCGAGGAATGGCACACATATTCGGAATCAGCGGGTCATTTCCATGAAGAATATCATTCTGATTATCCGTTTCTCGACAAAAAGTTTTTTCGCCCAAAAAAACGAGAAGGGGTACCCCTTTCCTTTTTTTCAGAAATCTGAAAATTTCCGAAATATTCGGAACGTGGGAATGATTGTTATATTTGGAATCTGCGGGACCTACGCTTTCAGAATCTGCAAGCCGAATTGAAATAAAAAATTCCTACGACCTTTAATCGTCGATTTAGTTTTTATTATTTTTCCACTTTTTTTTTTGTCGTTTTTTATTGGTAAAATCGCAGGAGGCTTCGGAATCGAGGAATGGCACACATATTCGGAATCAGCGGGTCATTTCCATGAAGAATATCATTCTGATTATCCGTTTCTCGACAAAAAGTTTTTTCGCCCAAAAAAACGAGAAGGGGTACCCCTTTCCTTTTTTTCAGAAATCTGAAAATTTCCGAAATATTCGGAACGTGGGAATGATTGTTATATTTGGAATCTGCGGGACCTACGCTTTCAGAATCTGCAAGCCGAATTGAAATAAAAAATTCCTACGACTTTTAATCGTCGATTTAGTTTTTATTATTTTTCCACTTTTTTTTATTGTCGTTTTTTATTGGTAAAATCGCAGGAGGCTTCGGAATCGAGGAATGGCACACATATTCGGAATCAGCGGGTCATTTCCATGAAGAATATCATTCTGATTATCCGTTTCTCGACAAAAAGTTTTTTCGCCCAAAAAAACGGGAAGGGGTACCCCTTTCCTTTTTTTCAGAAATCTGAAAATTTCCGAAATATTCGGAACGTGGAAATGATTGTTATATTTGGAATCTGCGGGACCTACGCTTTCAGAATCTGCAAGCCGAATTGAAATAAAAAATTCCTACGACTCTTAATCGTCGATTTAGTTTTTATTATTTTTCCACTTTTTTTTTTTGTCGTTTTTTATTGGTAAAATCGCAGGAGGCTTCGGAATCGAGGAATGGCACACATATTCGGAATCAGCGGGTCATTTCCATGAAGAATATCATTCTGATTATCCGTTTCTCGACAAAAAGTTTTTTCGCCCAAAAAAACGAGAAGGGGTACCCCTTTCCTTTTTTTCAGAAATCTGAAAATTTCCGAAATATTCGGAACGTGGGAATGATTGTTATATTTGGAATCTGCGGGACCTACGCTTTCAGAATCTGCAAGCCGAATTGAAATAAAAAATTCCTACGACTTTTAATCGTCGATTTAGTTTTTATTATTTTTTCACTTTTTTTTTTTGTCGTTTTTTATTGGTAAAATCGCAGGAGGCTTCGGAATCGAGGAATGGCACACATATTCGGAATCAGCGGGTCATTTCCATGAAGAATATCATTCTGATTATCCGTTTCTCGACAAAAAGTTTTTTCGCCCAAAAAAACGAGAAGGGGTACCCCTTTCCTTTTTTTCAGAAATCTGAAAATTTCCGAAATATTCGGAACGTGGGAATGATTGTTATATTTGGAATCTGCGGGACCTACGCTTTCAGAATCTGCAAGCCGAATTGAAATAAAAAATTCCTACGACTTTTAATCGTCGATTTAGTTTTTATTATTTTTCCACTTTTTTTTTTGTCGTTTTTTATTGGTAAAATCGCAGGAGGCTTCGGAATCGAGGAATGGCACACATATTCGGAATCAGCGGGTCATTTCCATGAAGAATATCATTCTGATTATCCGTTTCTCGACAAAAAGTTTTTTCGCCCAAAAAAACGAGAAGGGGTACCCCTTTCCTTTTTTTCAGAAATCTGAAAATTTCCGAAATATTCGGAACGTGGGAATGATTGTTATATTTGGAATCTGCGGGACCTACGCTTTCAGAATCTGCAAGCCGAATTGAAATAAAAAATTCCTACGACTTTTAATCGTCGATTTAGTTTTTATTATTTTTCCACTTTTTTTTTTGTCGTTTTTTATTGGTAAAATCGCAGGAGGCTTCGGAATCGAGGAATGGCACACATATTCGGAATCAGCGGGTCATTTCCATGAAGAATATCATTCTGATTATCCGTTTCTCGACAAAAAGTTTTTTCGCCCAAAAAAACGAGAAGGGGTACCCCTTTCCTTTTTTTCAGAAATCTGAAAATTTCCGAAATATTCGGAACGTGGGAATGATTGTTATATTTGGAATCTGCGGGACCTACGCTTTCAGAATCTGCAAGCCGAATTGAAATAAAAAATTCCTACGACTTTTAATCGTCGATTTAGTTTTTATTATTTTTCCACTTTTTTTTTTGTCGTTTTTTATTGGTAAAATCGCAGGAGGCTTCGGAATCGAGGAACGGCACACATATTCGGAATCAGCGGGTCATTTCCATGAAGAATATCATTCTGATTATCCGTTTCTCGACAAAAAGTTTTTTCGCCCAAAAAAACGAGAAGGGGTACCCCTTTCCTTTTTTTCAGAAATCTGAAAATTTCCGAAATATTCGGAACGTGGGAATGATTGTTATATTTGGAATCTGCGGGACCTACGCTTTCAGAATCTGCAAGCCGAATTGAAATAAAAAATTCCTACGACTTTTAATCGTCGATTTAGTTTTTATTATTTTTCCACTTTTTTTTTTGTCGTTTTTTATTGGTAAAATCGCAGGAGGCTTCGGAATCGAGGAATGGCACACATATTCGGAATCAGCGGGTCATTTCCATGAAGAATATCATTCTGATTATCCGTTTCTCGACAAAAAGTTTTTTCGCCCAAAAAAACGAGAAGGGGTACCCCTTTCCTTTTTTTCAGAAATCTGAAAATTTCCGAAATATTCGGAACGTGGGAATGATTGTTATATTTGGAATCTGCGGGACCTACGCTTTCAGAATCTGCAAGCCGAATTGAAATAAAAAATTCCTACGACTTTTAATCGTCGATTTAGTTTTTATTATTTTTCCACTTTTTTTTTTTGTCGTTTTTTATTGGTAAAATCGCAGGAGGCTTCGGAATCGAGGAATGGCACACATATTCGAAATCAGCGGGTCATTTCCATGAAGAATATCATTCTGATTATCCGTTTCTCGACAAAAAGTTTTTTCGCCCAAAAAAACGAGAAGGGGTACCCCTTTCCTTTTTTTCAGAAATCTGAAAATTTCCGAAATATTCGGAACGTGGGAATGATTGTTATATTTGGAATCTGCGGGACCTACGCTTTCAGAATCTGCAAGCCGAATTGAAATAAAAAATTCCTACGACTTTTAATCGTCGATTTAGTTTTTATTATTTTTCCACTTTTTTTTTTGTCGTTTTTTATTGGTAAAATCGCAGGAGGCTTCGGAATCGAGGAATGGCACACATATTCGAAATCAGCGGGTCATTTCCATGAAGAATATCATTCTGATTATCCGTTTCTCGACAAAAAGTTTTTTCGCCCAAAAAAACGAGAAGGGGTACCCCTTTCCTTTTTTTCAGAAATCTGAAAATTTCCGAAATATTCGGAACGTGGAAATGATTGTTATATTTGGAATCTGCGGGACCTACGCTTTCAGAATCTGCAAGCCGAATTGAAATAAAAAATTCCTACGACTTTTAATCGTCGATTTAGTTTTTATTATTTTTCCACTTTTTTTTTTGTCGTTTTTTATTGGTAAAATCGCAGGAGGCTTCGGAATCGAGGAATGGCACACATATTCGGAATCAGCGGGTCATTTCCATGAAGAATATCATTCTGATTATCCGTTTCTCGACAAAAAGTTTTTTCGCCCAAAAAAACGAGAAGGGGTACCCCTTTCCTTTTTTTCAGAAATCTGAAAATTTCCGAAATATTCGGAACGTGGGAATGATTGTTATATTTGGAATCTGCGGGACCTACGCTTTCAGAATCTGCAAGCCGAATTGAAATAAAAAATTCCTACGACTTTTAATCGTCGATTTAGTTTTTATTATTTTTCCACTTTTTTTTTTGTCGTTTTTTATTGGTAAAATCGCAGGAGGCTTCGGAATCGAGGAATGGCACACATATTCGGAATCAGCGGGTCATTTCCATGAAGAATATCATTCTGATTATCCGTTTCTCGACAAAAAGTTTTTTCGCCCAAAAAAACGAGAAGGGGTACCCCTTTCCTTTTTTTCAGAAATCTGAAAATTTCCGAAATATTCGGAACGTGGGAATGATTGTTATATTTGGAATCTGCGGGACCTACGCTTTCAGAATCTGCAAGCCGAATTGAAATAAAAAATTCCTACGACTTTTAATCGTCGATTTAGTTTTTATTATTTTTCCACTTTTTTTTTTTGTCGTTTTTTATTGGTAAAATCGCAGGAGGCTTCGGAATCGAGGAATGGCACACATATTCGAAATCAGCGGGTCATTTCCATGAAGAATATCATTCTGATTATCCGTTTCTCGACAAAAAGTTTTTTCGCCCAAAAAAACGAGAAGGGGTACCCCTTTCCTTTTTTTCAGAAATCTGAAAATTTCCGAAATATTCGGAACGTGGAAATGATTGTTATATTTGGAATCTGCGGGACCTACGCTTTCAGAATCTGCAAGCCGAATTGAAATAAAAAATTCCTACGACTTTTAATCGTCGATTTAGTTTTTATTATTTTTCCACTTTTTTTTTTGTCGTTTTTTATTGGTAAAATCGCAGGAGGCTTCGGAATCGAGGAATGGCACACATATTCGGAATCAGCGGGTCATTTCCATGAAGAATATCATTCTGATTATCCGTTTCTCGACAAAAAGTTTTTTCGCCCAAAAAAACGAGAAGGGGTACCCCTTTCCTTTTTTTCAGAAATCTGAAAATTTCCGAAATATTCGGAACGTGGGAATGATTGTTATATTTGGAATCTGCGGGACCTACGCTTTCAGAATCTGCAAGCCGAATTGAAATAAAAAATTCCTACGACTTTTAATCGTCGATTTAGTTTTTATTATTTTTCCACTTTTTTTTTTTGTCGTTTTTTATTGGTAAAATCGCAGGAGGCTTCGGAATCGAGGAATGGCACACATATTCGAAATCAGCGGGTCATTTCCATGAAGAATATCATTCTGATTATCCGTTTCTCGACAAAAAGTTTTTTCGCCCAAAAAAACGAGAAGGGGTACCCCTTTCCTTTTTTTCAGAAATCTGAAAATTTCCGAAATATTCGGAACGTGGGAATGATTGTTATATTTGGAATCTGCGGGACCTACGCTTTCAGAATCTGCACGCCGAATTGAAATAAAAAATTCCTACGACTTTTAATCGTCGATTTAGTTTTTATTACTTTTCCACTTTTTTTTTTGTCGTTTTTTATTGGTAAAATCGCAGGAGGCTTCGGAATCGAGGAATGGCACACATATTCGGAATCAGCGGGTCATTTCCATGAAGAATATCATTCTGATTATCCGTTTCTCGACAAAAAGTTTTTTCGCCCAAAAAAACGAGAAGGGGTACCCCTTTCCTTTTTTTCAGAAGTCTGAAAATTTCCGAAATATTCGGAACGTGGGAATGATTGTTATATTTGGAATCTGCGGGACCTACGCTTTCAGAATCTGCAAGCCGAATTGAAATAAAAAATTCCTACGACTTTTAATCGTCGATTTAGTTTTTATTATTTTTCCACTTTTTTTTTTGTCGTTTTTTATTGGTAAAATCGCAGGAGGCTTCGGAATCGAGGAATGGCACACATATTCGGAATCAGCGGGTCATTTCCATGAAGAATATCATTCTGACTATCCGTTTCTCGACAAAAAGTTTTTTCGCCCAAAAAAACGAGAAGGGGTACCCCTTTCCTTTTTTTCAGAAATCTGAAAATTTCCGAAATATTCGGAACGTGGGAATGATTGTTATATTTGGAATCTGCGGGACCTACGCTTTCAGAATCTGCAAGCCGAATTGAAATAAAAAATTCCTACGACTTTTAATCGTCGATTTAGTTTTTATTATTTTTCCACTTTTTTTTTTTGTCGTTTTTTATTGGTAAAATCGCAGGAGGCTTCGGAATCGAGGAATGGCACACATATTCGGAATCAGCGGGTCATTTCCATGAAGAATATCATTCTGATTATCCGTTTCTCGACAAAAAGTTTTTTCGCCCAAAAAAACGAGAAGGGGTACCCCTTTCCTTTTTTTCAGAAATCTGAAAATTCCCGAAATATTCGGAACGTGGGAATGATTGTTATATTTGGAATCTGCGGGACCTACGCTTTCAGAATCTGCAAGCCGAATTGAAATAAAAAATTCCTACGACTTTTAATCGTCGATTTAGTTTTTATTATTTTTCCACTTTTTTTTTTTGCCGTTTTTTATTGGTAAAATCGCAGGAGGCTTCGGAATCGAGGAATGGCACACATATTCGGAATCAGCGGGTCATTTCCATGAAGAATATCATTCTGATTATCCGTTTCTCGACAAAAAGTTTTTTCGCCCAAAAAAACGAGAAGGGGTACCCCTTTCCTTTTTTTCAGAAATCTGAAAATTTCCGAAATATTCGGAACGTGGGAATGATTGTTATATTTGGAATCTGCGGGACCTACGCTTTCAGAATCTGCAAGCCGAATTGAAATAAAAAATTCCTACGACTTTTAATCGTCGATTTAGTTTTTATTATTTTTCCACTTTTTTTTTTTGCCGTTTTTTATTGGTAAAATCGCAGGAGGCTTCGGAATCGAGGAATGGCACACATATTCGGAATCAGCGGGTCATTTCCATGAAGAATATCATTCTGATTATCCGTTTCTCGACAAAAAGTTTTTTCGCCCAAAAAAACGAGAAGGGGTACCCCTTTCCTTTTTTTCAGAAATCTGAAAATTTCCGAAATATTCGGAACGTGGGAATGATTGTTATATTTGGAATCTGCGGGACCTACGCTTTCAGAATCTGCAAGCCGAATTGAAATAAAAAATTCCTACGACTTTTAATCGTCGATTTAGTTTTTATTATTTTTCCACTTTTTTTTTTGTCGTTTTTTATTGGTAAAATCGCAGGAGGCTTCGGAATCGAGGAATGGCACACATATTCGGAATCAGCGGGTCATTTCCATGAAGAATATCATTCTGATTATCCGTTTCTCGACAAAAAGTTTTTTCGCCCAAAAAAACGAGAAGGGGTACCCCTTTCCTTTTTTTCAGAAATCTGAAAATTTCCGAAATATTCGGAACGTGGGAATGATTGTTATATTTGGAATCTGCGGGACCTACGCTTTCAGAATCTGCAAGCCGAATTGAAATAAAAAATTCCTACGACTTTTAATCGTCGATTTAGTTTTTATTATTTTTCCACTTTTTTTTTTGTCGTTTTTTATTGGTAAAATCGCAGGAGGCTTCGGAATCGAGGAATGGCACACATATTCGGAATCAGCGGGTCATTTCCATGAAGAATATCATTCTGATTATCCGTTTCTCGACAAAAAGTTTTTTCGCCCAAAAAAACGAGAAGGGGTACCCCTTTCCTTTTTTTCAGAAATCTGAAAATTTCCGAAATATTCGGAACGTGGAAATGATTGTTATATTTGGAATCTGCGGGACCTACGCTTTCAGAATCTGCAAGCCGAATTGAAATAAAAAATTCCTACGACTTTTAATCGTCGATTTAGTTTTTATTATTTTTCCACTTTTTTTTTTTGTCGTTTTTTATTGGTAAAATCGCAGGAGGCTTCGGAATCGAGGAATGGCACACATATTCGGAATCAGCGGGTCATTTCCATGAAGAATATCATTCTGATTATCCGTTTCTCGACAAAAAGTTTTTTCGCCCAAAAAAACGAGAAGGGGTACCCCTTTCCTTTTTTTCAGAAATCTGAAAATTTCCGAAATATTCGGAACGTGGAAATGATTGTTATATTTGGAATCTGCGGGACCTACGCTTTCAGAATCTGCAAGCCGAATTGAAATAAAAAATTCCTACGACTTTCAATCGTCGATTTAGTTTTTATTATTTTTCCACTTTTTTTTTTGTCGTTTTTTATTGGTAAAATCGCAGGAGGCTTCGGAATCGAGGAATGGCACACATATTCGGAATCAGCGGGTCATTTCCATGAAGAATATCATTCTGACTATCCGTTTCTCGACAAAAAGTTTTTTCGCCCAAAAAAACGAGAAGGGGTACCCCTTTCCTTTTTTTCAGAAATCTGAAAATTTCCGAAATATTCGGAACGTGGGAATGATTGTTATATTTGGAATCTGCGGGACCTACGCTTTCAGAATCTGCAAGCCGAATTGAAATAAAAAATTCCTACGACTTTTAATCGTCGATTTAGTTTTTATTATTTTTCCACTTTTTTTTTTTGCCGTTTTTTATTGGTAAAATCGCAGGAGGCTTCGGAATCGAGGAATGGCACACATATTCGGAATCAGCGGGTCATTTCCATGAAGAATATCATTCTGATTATCCGTTTCTCGACAAAAAGTTTTTTCGCCCAAAAAAACAAGAAGGGGTACCCCTTTCCTTTTTTTCAGAAATCTGAAAATTTCCGAAATATTCGGAACGTGGGAATGATTGTTATATTTGGAATCTGCGGGACCTACGCTTTCAGAATCTGCAAGCCGAATTGAAATAAAAAATTCCTACGACTTTTAATCGTCGATTTAGTTTTTATTATTTTTCCACTTTTTTTTTTTGCCGTTTTTTATTGGTAAAATCGCAGGAGGCTTCGGAATCGAGGAATGGCACACATATTCGGAATCAGCGCGTCATTTCCATGAAGAATATCATTCTGATTATCCGTTTCTCGACAAAAAGTTTTTTCGCCCAAAAAAACGAGAAGGGGTACCCCTTTCCTTTTTTTCAGAAATCTGAAAATTTCCGAAATATTCGGAACGTGGGAATGATTGTTATATTTGGAATCTGCGGGACCTACGCTTTCAGAATCTGCAAGCCGAATTGAAATAAAAAATTCCTACGACTTTTAATCGTCGATTTAGTTTTTATTATTTTTCCACTTTTTTTTTTGTCGTTTTTTATTGGTAAAATCGCAGGAGGCTTCGGAATCGAGGAATGGCACACATATTCGGAATCAGCGGGTCATTTCCATGAAGAATATCATTCTGATTATCCGTTTCTCGACAAAAAGTTTTTTCGCCCAAAAAAACGAGAAGGGGTACCCCTTTCCTTTTTTTCAGAAATCTGAAAATTTCCGAAATATTCGGAACGTGGGAATGATTGTTATATTTGGAATCTGCGGGACCTACGCTTTCAGAATCTGCAAGCCGAATTGAAATAAAAAATTCCTACGACTTTTAATCGTCGATTTAGTTTTTATTATTTTTCCACTTTTTTTTTTGTCGTTTTTTATTGGTAAAATCGCAGGAGGCTTCGGAATCGAGGAATGGCACACATATTCGGAATCAGCGGGTCATTTCCATGAAGAATATCATTCTGATTATCCGTTTCTCGACAAAAAGTTTTTTCGCCCAAAAAAACGAGAAGGGGTACCCCTTTCCTTTTTTTCAGAAATCTGAAAATTTCCGAAATATTCGGAACGTGGAAATGATTGTTATATTTGGAATCTGCGGGACCTACGCTTTCAGAATCTGCAAGCCGAATTGAAATAAAAAATTCCTACGACTTTCAATCGTCGATTTAGTTTTTATTATTTTTCCACTTTTTTTTTTGTCGTTTTTTATTGGTAAAATCGCAGGAGGCTTCGGAATCGAGGAATGGCACACATATTCGGAATCAGCGGGTCATTTCCATGAAGAATATCATTCTGATTATCCGTTTCTCGACAAAAAGTTTTTTCGCCCAAAAAAACGAGAAGGGGTACCCCTTTCCTTTTTTTCAGAAATCTGAAAATTTCCGAAATATTCGGAACGTGGAAATGATTGTTATATTTGGAATCTGCGGGACCTACGCTTTCAGAATCTGCAAGCCGAATTGAAATAAAAAATTCCTACGACTTTTAATCGTCGATTTAGTTTTTATTATTTTTCCACTTTTTTTTTTTGTCGTTTTTTATTGGTAAAATCGCAGGAGGCTTCGGAATCGAGGAATGGCACACATATTCGGAATCAGCGGGTCATTTCCATGAAGAATATCATTCTGATTATCCGTTTCTCGACAAAAAGTTTTTTCGCCCAAAAAAACGAGAAGGGGTACCCCTTTCCTTTTTTTCAGAAATCTGAAAATTTCCGAAATATTCGGAACGTGGGAATGATTGTTATATTTGGAATCCGCGGGACCTACGCTTACAGAATCTGCAAGCCGAATTGAAATAAAAAATTCCTACGACTCTTAATCGTCGATTTAGTTTTTATTATTTTTCCTCTTTTTTTTTTGTCGTTTTTTTATTGGTCAAATCGCAGGAGGCTGCACAATCGAGGAATAACACACATTCGGAATCAGCGGGTCAATTTCATCGAGAATATCATTGTGATTATTCGATTGTCAACAAACAGTTTTTTCGCTGACGAAAATTAGAAAAAATTAGAAGGGGTCCTTTTTTTGACACATTCAGTCCACTATTCTTTTCATCACAAATCTGAAATTTTCTGACATATCCGGCATGACGGAATTATACATACATTCGGGATCATCGGAACCTACGCCTTCTGAATCTTCAAGCCGATTCGAAATCGAAAATTTTTCTCATCTCTAATGGTCGATCCACCCTTGCTCTGGTGTCGTTTATCCTGCTTGCTATCAACACGACATTGTCCACCCCAGAATCTGATCTCATCAATTTCCATCAATTTCTCGATTTACTTAGGTCGCCTAGTTCGCCGCAACCTGCGTTACACTCGAGCGATAGAACTTGCCTTTCATCAGGCGCTATTCGAATTCTCGAAACAGGTTTGAATGTTATGCCTTACCCGGGGTATGACGAACTGTTTCCAGTTTCGAATATAATACATGTGTAGATCCAGGCCGTATACAGACCTAATATCCTTGCCAAGGTATTCTTTGATCCTCGCCGTCATTTGCGTAGTAGTGTCAAGCTTATTTTGTACGTGTGGGAGGGAAATATATCAAGGTGTACCAACAATAAAATTCATCAACATTTTCTCACTTGTTTTTTTATTCATATCAAATATTCATACATGTAAGGTCAATAAAAGTTACATCAGTTAGTAGCCACAAGGTATTCTTGTCCTTCTTTGCAATTAACCGTCCATGAAGATCCAAGGTCCATCATTTCCGTCAGCGCACGTATCGTATACGACGTATTGAAGTAAGGTTTTTTCTTCACCTTTTGAAACCCACCTGTAAATGAAAAAAGAGGATTAATTGTCGCCATTGCATTTGAATAATGATAACAATCGCGAACATGGACGAGGCAATATTCAGATACAGGTTAATTTTGGAAATCGTTTTTGGGCTTGGATATTTTGGAAGGGACATACGGAGTCGCATACATTAGGTATACATATTCTTTTGCACTGTAGACTTGTGGACTTAACGAGTATGTCATAGTTTGTATTCGCGATGGCATGAGAACAGCAGGCGGCCTCCTGGTTAGCCCTGGCATTCTCTAATTACAACGATTTTGAACAATTAAAGTCCAGTTACCAGACGGCCCAGGTTATAGGCCACATTATATGTACCTACTACTGCAGGTAGACAAACACCAACGTTTTACTCGAAACACATTTGGCGCAGAGCAATAATCTTTTTTTCACTTTTGTTACCCAGCCTCTAGTTTTCATTTTGCGAATTTTTATTACCTCTCCTAGTTTATCATCTTTCAGAAAAGTCCGAAAGCTTCTTTATGCATTTGCAGATCACTGTAGAAATTTGTCATTTCTTGTCTCGGATGTAGGATAACAGCTTTGAGACACGCGCAATTAATTCCACGTCTCGTTCAGCTGGTTTTCGTGTCAATAGCACGTGCTTTTGTGGCTGGAATTTTCGGACAGGAATTTTTACGATCTTGTGCACGGTTAGAAAACGGCTTGAAACTTTTTGTTCGAACGAGTTTCAACCTCGGTATGTTGAGTTTCACGTGCATACGTGTATAATACCCGAATAGCGTCTACAAGAGAGAAAAGAATTTCTATCGTTACTTGAAAAGCGGTTTAGATAAGAAAATTCCACCGTATAAAACGCGATGGACGTATACCTTTATCCCTCACACTTACGCTATCGCTTTGGGGTTCCATATTTTCGTGTATCCAACCCGAAACGTAATCTGATCGTCGATTGAAACGAGAATCATGCTTTTCTCGTATTTACTAACATAGGCCATGTGAAAATTTTTTAACAGCAAGAGATATTTGAAAAATCTCCCACTTTCGGGTGCGAAGAACTTCTGGCTTTAATTTTCTGATTCCTCCTCAAAATGATAAAGCTTTGAATTTCCGATTATTCCCAATCCTGATTAATTTCCGTGTATTTGTCAATCTGGAAGCGAATTTGGGGCTAAAGAAGAGCGAAGTGGAGAATAAAAAAAAAAAAACCGGGAAAAAAAATGCTACGATCTTTTGGCGCGAGAATAAAATTTCTACAACAAAACACCGACAGATGTTTTTCCCCGCATGGCTTAAAACGGATCTTCCGAATAGATGATGGGGCCTATACGAATGTATGGGTGAATCCCAAAAGCAACAGCACCAGCAGCACGTCGACGACAAGATGATAGATGAGCCCGCAAGCGGCGGAACTATGTGCGAGCAAAATGACCGGTTTTTGCGCGAATAATCTCACGAGAATTTTACCCAACCCCCTTTCTGTTCTCGGAGGGCCCTTATACCTTATCCTTCTCTGTGTATAAATGCCGTGTAGATATATACGCGTTCCAACTTTTTGCCCGATTATTACATTGTTGTGAAATTTTCATGGTGTTGGCCGCGGGATTTCCGCCAAAATTATCGCGACGTCAGCTGTTCGCACGGTTTTGAATTTCTCTCACCTTTACGTCGATTTTCCGATCATTCTTATACATCGATGGATGTCTTTGGGAAAATTGATACAAAATAATCACAAAAGTCGATTCGAATTCCACAGGATCCTTAACAACTAAGAAAGTGAAATCGGACCTATGGTGTGCCTTAATTCTTGCAGCGACTGATTTTTAGTGACATGATTATCATGATGTCAAATGAACTTTGGGGAAGGAATAAATTGATTTTGGACGACGTTTCATTTTTACAACCTCAAAATACTGCTCCCCTTAACTTGGTTTCCGCAATTTTCACTCCACCGTTTATTATCGTTATTATCATTCGATTTAGGTTGTATTTTTTGCGTTTAATTTGGAAAGTGGGATCGTCATTCGGTTCTATAGATGTAGGCAAGTTCTTCTCGGCTGTGAGGCACGTTCGTTCTGTCCGCAATCTCCATTAGTCGGATTCGTTCCTGCCGCATGGTTTCTCGCATTTCGATAAGCTGAAAGGTCGAACACTTTGATCAATTGATTGATGGGAGAACTTGGAACGGTTCGAAGCTCCCGGAAAATTGAATGAAACTGAATTCTCGACCACGACGTGTGTTCGCTGTTCGTTTCCCATCCAAAGCAAACAAATCTCCCAATATCGATGCAAAATTTGATTGGTGCAATTCGAAAATTGGCAAACTGATCACTGCCTACCCTTTCCGCGGCTTCCTCTTGTTTCAATTTTATTTGCGTTTCGAGTGCGTGAATTCGCCCGTTGATTACCGAAAACTCAAATTCCTCCGCGACGTTTTCGATTCCGGAAAAGTACCCTTCGTTTTCCGGTTTCCATCTAGTCGAAACCCCGTCGTCATCGTTCTCGAGCTTTAACAGATTCAACAGAATGAATAGCTGAGCTGAAGGGTAACCCGTGATCCTCGCACGATCTTTACCAAGTTGCATAATTTCGTTCGTTCCCGCATAGTTCCCTAGTTTCCGGTACATTAGAGCCACGTTCCTTCGCTTCACCGAGCGTGAGAATTCCACAAGAGAATTGGTTTAATGAGAGAAGTAGAAGTGTAAGAAGAAGAAGAAGAAGAAGAAGAAGAAGATGAAGAAGAGATGGGAAAAGATAGTGTCAGCTCGATGAATCTACAATCGTACCTCGAAATAGTCCAACTATGAAATTCGCCAAGTCTAGTTTAACGAAAACGCGGAAACTACTCACGAGAGATTCAGCCTCTTTTCCAAAATCCGAGGGGTAGTTTCCGGGCAGTGGGATATCGGAAGGGGGTGAAATCTCTTGTCCGATTTTCTGCGGAGGGTAGTAAAATAAAAAATGGGGGTGGTGAAAAAAAATATTTTATCCAAGTATCGTAACAGCGGGTGAAACTAACGCTGAGCATTTCGGAGAGCCTCTCGAGGCCTCTGTTCAAGCAGTCGCGTTCCGCCCGAAGATTGTTCCTCTCGTATTTGAGAGCCTCGAGTTTCTGGACCTCGTTTTCAGCAGCGAATATTTTCCCAGAGAGTTTCAGCGACATCCTAAAAGTCCCGGTGATATTTTCGTCCAGATTTAAAGCCGCAGTTGCTCCGCTCGCGGTTGGTTCCAGGAACTTCGCCATTCCCGGTCTTGGTTTGGCTCCATTCCCGTCCTCCAGGAGGTAGCTGATGAAATCTACGACGCGTTTTACCGCCAAACTTTGCAGGTGAATGTAGTATTTCAGCTCCCTGTCCGCGCGTACGTAATCGCCGCAGTTCATAACTCGCTTTTCCACCGGCTCTACACCTTCCTCGGGTAATTTTCCAGCTTTTCTATTCGTTTCCATCGCCGTAATTTCCGTCCGTAATTTTTCCACCGTTACTTCTAGCTCAGATCTGTCCAGTTTCACCTTTTCCAGGTCATCCTCAATCGTAGCTTTCGATCTCCTAGTCTCCTCAAGAGCTTCTTCAAGCTGTGCTATCTTTTCCTTCATATTTTCCTTCAGCGACTCATTAGCCGCAGTCATTTCCTCGAGCTCCGTTTTTAACCCTTCGAGCTCAGCACGCAGCTCCATGTTCAGACGAGTCAGTTTTTTGTATTCATTTTTCAGCGCGTCACGTTCGGCTGATAATTTTTTCACCGACAATTCAGAAGCTGCGATTTTCTCACCGGAATCATCGCCCACTGTCTGGGTCAACTGGCTATGGAGCTTGCGCCGATTTTCCTCGCCCTTTGCTTTCAGATCGTCCAGTTCATCCCTCAGCACCTCATTTTCGCTTTTTAATTCAGTCAAGCGTTCCGCGAATTCAGCTACTAACTGCGCCTCTTTAATCATCGATTCCATCGTTTGTACTTGACATTCCAAAGTTTTGACCTCTGGATTTGAATCCTTCGAGCTTTTTTCTTCAGGTTTTGGGGACAGCTCAAGTCCTGCCAGTTTCTCTTCAAGTTCTTTGATTTTTCTGACCAGAGAAGCGCTCTGGTCGTCACCACTGGCTCTGTTCTCTGAAAGCTCCGCGTACCTGAGCTTTAGCTTTTCGTTATCAGCGCAAGCGATGCACAGACGCGTTTTGACTCCTTCGAGCTCAGAGCTCAGGGCCTTTTCCCTGGTTTCGGATTCCTCCAAAATTTGCGAGATTTGTTCGTTCCTGTCGGACAGGATAGCCCCGAGCTTTTCAACCTCGTCGACCAGCCCGTCCCGCTCGATTTCTAGGCTTAAAAGCTCTGCTTTTACTCCACTCAGCTCGTCTCTCAGCCTCCCTACGTCCTCTGATTCGGACTGAGACTGTTTCAGCCGGCGTTGGAGGTCCTCGAGGAGCTTTTCCCGGCCCTCTAACGCCTTTTTCAAAGCCAAAAGCTCCCTATTCGAATCCTGAAGTCCGGCAAGCTCCTCGGACTTGATCCTGTACGCAGCTTTCGCCCCTATTGCCTCGTTCCGCAAGGATGTCACAAGCGCTTCCTGCGCCTCGAGCTTTTGCCGATTTTCGTTCAGCGCCTCCTCGAGCTCCTGAATGCGGTTTACTAGCCCCGAATCATCCCCCAACTCTTTATTCTGACGCCCCGAAGAACCGGAGCTTGAGCTTTTCCGAAGGTCGAGGGCTGCCCTCAGCCCACTCGTCTCGCGGTTGAGTCTGGTGTTTTCGAGCCTCGACTCGTCTAGGAGATCCTTGATTCTCGTCAGCTCATTCGAGAGGTCGATAACAGTACCGCAACCCCGTGACGCAACGTCAGCAATCACTCGCTCCATCTCCTTGTCGATTTTTAAAATCTCACGCAGCTTTATCCGCAACCGGCCTAGGGATGAGCAAGAAGATTCTTCCTCCGCTTCGTTCACCCTCAGCTTTAAGTGTCCGATTTCATCGGCGAGCTTTCGACGTTCGGACTCACCCTCTTCCCGCACCCTAGCCATCTTCTCCAGGAGTCTTCTAGCCCCTGAGCAAGTGATCGCCTGGTCAGCCTCTCGCAAAGATTCTTTCAGTCCATGAATCTCCGCTTCTAATCGTTCTTTGGTCAATTCTAATCTGTTGATCTCCGAACGCTGATGAACCAACAGTGGATCTGGACCCAGTGCTTCGTCAGGATTTTTTCCAAGCTTTTGAAGGGCGGATTTTAGCCTGTTTACTTTACTTTCCAATGTCAGTCGCTCCTCCCGCCAATCGTTCATTTGCCTCATCATTGCATTCAGTTTTGACAGGGTGGCAGATGCCAATTTTGCCACTTCTTCGCTGCTTCTTGTACCGTAATTATTTTCAGTCAACGATCCCGCCATGAATGGCAAACGGCCGGTATAGCCGCACTCTCCGGACATTTTCTTTTTTTTCGGGGTTTGATTAAGAATTTAGGGGTTTAGGTTGGTTAATTCGTGGAAAAAATCTGACCTGTGATAATCTTCGTTTTGAATTTCTTATGCGCCATTTTAGAGCTGCATTGTAATCCGAAGGGTTTTAAGGGGCGGTTTTTGAATCGGAAATTTCTATCGGGCTTTTTAATTTATCTAGGATAACTTTTTTGTGTGCCAGTTGCGAAACGTCAGAATGTCATATGGCGAAACAATCGAGAACGGTGAATATTTCAAGGGAACTTCAACCTCAAATACCTCCATAATCGCGATACAAAATTTTCTGTAAATTAATTCAAAACAAAAAAAAAAAAAAAAAGTAAACGTAACATTGGGGAACTAATTAAAAGACAAATTGAGAATCCCGTTCGATGACCGCAGGAATAGAATCCTTGAATAAAAAATCCACCGGAACTAGTTTAACCTGTAAAATGTTCACCTGCAATCAATGAAATCATCGAATTTCTCAGGAATTCATCAACCATGGCCGGTCGTACGTGTCAATGCGGATGCACGGACCCCCCGGAAATGACTTTGGCGAATCCTCCGCACGAAGGGTCCTGCGGTTGCAGCTACAACCCTTACGCTGACCAAGGGATGAGGGATGGAGAGATCACGGACTTGGCCTTCGCCCTCCGAAAACTGACATCTATGAAATGCCAGATGAAAAAATGGCGGATAGAACGTTTGCAGCTCGAGAGTGAGACGAGGGCTTTGAAGCAGGTGCTCCAGGCTCACGGTTCGCGTTCCTCCCCTTTCGACACGGTTTATCAATTACAGAAACGCCTCGTCTTGCATTCCAACCGCTTTAAGTTGTTTGTTTCTTTTTCACCCAGGACTAAACGACGACATTGTAAGACCCGATCCTCTCCTCGCACATCTTAGGGCGGAAAATGCTAGGCTGGAAAATGCCAAGGACGAACTTGAAGACAGGGTGAAAAATTTGAGTGAAACCCTTGCGGAGTATGAGCAGAACGAAGAACCCCCTGGTTGCGAATTGGTCAGCAGACTGAGGGAGAAGATGAAAACTATGAAGGAATCGCACATAATCGAGAAAAGAAGGTGACCATGGTTTGGAACGCTTTAAAAACGGCTAATCATTCACCCCTTCATTCGTAGATTAAAGGAACTGATATCCGGGCTGAAGATTCGTCTCCAGGAGGCTGAGGCTGAGTCCTCGTGCGCAGCGCTGAACAGACTACGAGCAAAACTTCGAGAGATGATGAAGGGCGGCCAGGAAGCTGACCAGCGCGTGTCTTTGGTGGTCCAACGTTCGATAGAGACCCTGACCGAGCTCACGGAAAACGCGGACGAGCTGAAGGCCGAGATTGAGAGGCTCAGGGCTGAGATAAAAAGGCTGAAGGATCTGCTGAAGCAGTGCGAAGAACGAAAGGACATCGGCGTGGAGACTACCGGCGTTGATGTCAAGCCTGGGGAAAAACCAATTGGAGAAATTGACGTTTCAGAGCTGATGAACAGGATCAAGGACCTCGAGGCACTGATAGCTCAACTCAGAAAACAGCTGCTCGAAAAGGACGCTGCGATCAATGACCTCCAGAACGAACTTTTCGACATGACTTCCGAAAACAAACGTCTATCCTTGGACCTGGACCAGATGAAAGTCAGCTACAAAGCCCTGATGCAGGAGGTCAACGCGATGAAGGATGAGCTCAAGAAGAGGGACGCCAAGGTGCAGAAATGGGTTAAAAGAATGTGAAAATCATTTACTAATCGAAACTCTTCCAGGTCACTGAGCTCCTTTCCGATCTGAGAGCATCGGCGATCGACATGCTTGGACTGAACAGACTGCAGAGTGAAATGGACACGATAAAACCCCAGATGTCGAGTCTCGAGGTGGAACGGGACCAGCTGTTATCAGAGTTGGGTAAGGTGAGGGGAATCGTGTCCGAAAGGAACGATCAGATCATAAAAATACTCGAGGAAAGGGACAAGCACGCTAGGGCATTGGCCAGGGCCTCGACTGCCATGGAGTCGACGCTGGAACCGTTGCTAGAGAAAGAAGCCGCGTTGAAAAGGGAGGTTGAAGGGTTGAAAGACCGCATAGCGGGTCTGGAGCGAGAGCTTGCCGAGCTCAGAAATAAACTGGCTCAATTAGAAGCAGAGAATTCCAAGATACCCGGACTTGTCGATAAAATCAAAGAGCTCGAGGATGAGCTCGAAAAGCTTAGGTCTCAGTTGGTTGACGCGAAATCCAAGGTTGGCCAGCTCGAGAAAGAAATAGCTCAGCTCAAAACCGAGAAAGAGGAATTAGCGCAGGAGCTCGGAGAGGCCAGAAAGCAGATTGAAAAACTAAAAGACGAGCTCGCTGCTGAGAAAGCTGAGAAAGAAGCTGCTCTGAAAGACCTGAGGGATTCTAGAGCCGAGAACGAAAAGCTCAGAGCAGAAAATCAAGGGCTAATTAACGAGTTGAGCTCGGTTAAGGCCGAGGCTGACAAGCTGAGGAATGAATTAGGAAAAATTAGGGAGGAGCTCGAGGGTTTGAGGGTCGAGAATGACCAGATGAAGAATCTGCTCGCTGCCGCGAAAATTCAGGTCGATAAGCTCAAAGACGAGCTAGACAGGTTCAAAGAAGATAACGAAAAACTTAAAAACGAGCTCGATAAACTCGTCGGCGAAATGGAGAAGCTTAAAGCAGAGAATAATGGTCTCAAATCTGAGCTAGAAAAGCTTAGAGACAAACTCGGTGAGCTCGATTCTGAAATTGAGAAACTGAAAAACGCTTTGACGGCAGCCAAATCTGAAATTGAAAAGCTGAAAAACGATTTAGAGAATTCGAAGAATGAGCTCGAAAAATCGAAGGCTGAGAATGCTGAGCTCAAAAATCAGCTAGCCGAGTCAAAAGCTGATAAGGAGAGACTAAAAAGTGAGTTTGAGAAACTCAAGGGGGAAATTGAAAAGCTGAAACAAGAAAATGGCGACCTTAAGGCAGAGAGAGACAACCTCCAATCGGAGTTTGGAAAACTGAGAGATAAGCTCGTCGAGCTGGAGGCCGAAGTTGAGAAATCGAAGAACGCTTTGGCAGCCGCTAAAGCAGAAGTTGAAAGGTTGAAAAACGATCTGGACAAAGTGAAGAACGACTTCGAAAAGCTCAAGTCAGAAAATGACCAGCTTAAAAATGAGCTGACCGCTGCTAACGCAGAGAAAGCTAGACTCAAAGACGAGCTCGACAAGTCGAAAGGAGAGATTGAGAAACTGAGAGAAGAGAACAAGAATCTAAAGGCAGAAAGAGATGGGCTGCAGGCCGAGCTTGAAACGCACAGAAAAGAGCTCGAGGGTTTTAAAGCTGAGAACGAAAGACTAAAGACCGAGCTCGAAAGACAGAAAGGCGATTTAGCCGCCCTGAAATCAGAAAACGACAAATTGAGAAAGAGCCTAAGCGACGCAGATGCAAAGATAAAAGCTTTGGAATCCGAGAACGCCGATCTTCAGAACAAAATTGCAGATCTCAAAAACCGGGTTGACAAACTCGAGAGCGAATTAGCTGTAGAGAAAGCCGCGAAAGAAGCTGCGGCTAAGGAACTCGCCACCCTAAAATCCGAGCTGAAAGCTCTGCTCGGGGAATTGGACAAGTTCAAGGCGGAGTCTGACAGGCTGAAAGCTCAAGTCGACGATCTTAATAAGCAGCTATCAAATTTGAGGAACGACTTCGATCGTCTGAAATCTGATTACGCCGCCTTGTCAAACGAGAAAGACAAGCTCAAGGCCGAAGTTGATCAGCTAAAGGGGGAGAACGACAGGCTGAAAAATGACCTGGACAGGCTCAAAGCAGACCTAGATACCTTGAAGACAGAGAACGGAAAGCTAAAGGAAGACAATGAGAAGCTAAGGAAAGATTTACGCGATGCTGAGGCAAAGGTAAAAGCTCTGGAAGATCAAGCAAGGGCATCCGAAGAGGAAAAAGCCAGACTGCGGAAAGAGATCGAAGGCCTGAAAGACCGAGTTGGAGAACTCAGCGACTCGCTAGCAGCTGAAAAAGCTGCGAAAGAGGCAGCTCTGAAGGAATTAGGGGCTGTTAAGAACGAGCTCACAGCACTAAGGGCTGAGCTGGATAAAACAAGGTCGGAAAACGCCAAGCTCAAAGGAGAAATGGACAAACTAAAATCCGAACACGAAGCTCTCAGGAATGAGATGAACCAAATAAAGGACGAGCTCAATTCCCTGAAAACAGAGAACGCGAAGCTCAAGCAAGACTTGGAAAAACTAGGCGCTGAGATTCAGGATCTTCGGAATGAAAACGGCAGATTAAAAACTGAAAACGATCAACTTAAGGCTGAGAATGCGAAGATAAAAGACGACCTTGCCGCCGCCAGAACAGAAGCGGAGAAACTTAAAAATGATTTGGAAAAACTGAAATCCGAGCTCGAAGCCCTTCAAGCAGAGAATAACAAAATGAAGGGAGAACTCGATGGAATGAAATCCGAGATTGCGAAGCTGCGAGACGATCTCAGTTCCCTCGAAGCAGAGAATTCGAGGCTAAAAGAAAACCTGGACAAACTAAACGCCGAAAACAAGTCGCTGCAAGCTCAGAACGAAAAGCTAAAAGGAGAATTCGACCAGCTCAAAGCCGAGAACGCGAAGCTCAAAGAATCCCTGGACAAGCTCGAAGCTGAGAACCAGGCGCTGCAAGCACGCAATGATAATCTGAAGAGAGAACTGGACCAGTTAAAAACTGAAAACGCGAAATTGAAGGAAGATCTAGATTCCGTGCAGCAGGAAAATGCTAAGCTGAAATCTGAGGTCGAGAAACTAAACATGGACCAGGATAAGCTCAAGAAAAATCTACAGAGGTCAACCTCGGAGCTGGATAAGCTAAAAGCCGAAGTGGACGATTTGAACAAATCGCAGAATGAACTAAAAGGTAAGCTACTCAGCGATCGATGATTTGGTAGGTAACTTTTTTGCTTGGAAGGTCGAAGAAACTTGCCCTAAGATAAATACTAGGTTGGTAAATTAAAAGACTAGTTAGAGAGGGCGGGAAAGTTCATTCGGTTGAGTTTAATTAACGATAATTTGAGCGATTCCGATACGGTTTCCCCATCAGGAACGTTGAGGAAACGAGAAACTTCACCTCCGAAAATTGAACCTGAGAGGAAAGTTCCCAGGGTCACCCAAACTCCAAAGATCGTGAAAAGCGAGCGGCGAGCTTCGGTCCAGAAAAAGGATCAAGCTTCGCAAGATGTGGGCTGCGGGGATTACAAAAATGCAAACGAACAGCTGAGAAGAAACATGAATATGCAGGACAAGGGTAAAAAGTGATAATTTGTCCTTTATCGACCTCTGACGAAATCCTTTTTTCGATTTTTCCCTCACAGCCGTACAGCGGATAATTAATTTCACAAAGTATTTACTGGGTGAGATAAATTCACCCCCAAAGATGGCGCGGGAACTCGAGGAACTCGTGTCCTCGATGACTAGAAAAAATCTTCCCGATGATATAACTGGGCTGCTGAAGGACTCCCGGTTCCTATCGGAAAGGATATTCAACGCTGAAACGGAGGTCCAACGTCTTGCTGAACTTCTCGATGATCTGAACAAACTCAAAGACCGAGTCGAGGTAAGTTTGGAAATTAACCCGAATTAGTAGCCGAATTTCAATTCACATCCTGTCTCATTCATTCATTCATTCATTCATTAATCCTTTCAGCAAACCAACGACCTCGACGGTCTCGGAGACGCTTTCGATGCCGAGTCCTGGCTGAAGGTCGGTAAAATTTTCAACCCCTAAACCCAAAACTCATCCCTCATAAGGGAATCTTTTTCTTTTTCATTTTCCAGACCCTGACGTTGACCGAATTGGCTGAACTTCACGACAGGATATGCTTGGCAACGTGCTGTATGGTTCAGCAGGATATAAACCCAGAGGACTACGTCGACGAGACAGACGCTGACGGGATTTGCAGGCCTTGCGTAAACGAGGAAGGATACAAAGAAGAGGCAGGTTCCGATTACGAGGCTTTGAACAAGCGAATAGCAGCCCTACAGACACAGATAGATAGAAAACAGGAAGAGGCTGCGATAAAGGTTCAAAAAATGCGCAGGATGATGTGGCGAGAACAGGAAAACTTGATCAAACTATCAGAAGAGATGAATGCGCAAAAGCGAAAGAATTTATCGATGAAGATCACGATTGGTGAATCCGTGGATGATCAGGACTTTGTAATTTGCAATGAGAAAGGGTACGAATTTAATTTTCTGTTAACCCTTTCCTTCCCCTAATTTCGGGTACTTATTAATCACTCCTACAGGATCGGAAAGGACCGAGGAATAGAAAGCGGGGGTAATACCCGTCCCCGAAATTCCAACGTCTGTAATTCCCCGGCTAACTGGACCTCGAGCTCGTCCTTTAACCCGGATGAAAATTACCCCGATTCAAGGACTCGGAGACAAAAACCTCCACCCTGTTCCCTGACCGTCAAACACGCGGTGATCCCAGTACGCTGCGAAAAGCCCTGCTGTCCTTCGGCAATGAACAAGGACTCGGTGTCAGGAAAAAAACGAGAAGTAAACAGGATCACGATGAGGGATTGAAAATGAAAAAAAAAAGAAAAAAAAAAGGAAAGGTAAAAATACTGATATCTGCGTGTATCGGAAACGGAGTTTGATAATTCCCTGAAGAGAAATTAAATAAATAAATAAATAAATAAATAAATGGAACAAATTGGGTAAAATGGAGCTGCGGAGGATATGGAATATCGAGATTCGATTTGTCCTGAGGGCGCATACGATTATACGATTGTACAACACGGGGTAACACGCAGTTGGTTAAAGCCCGCGAACGTTGGACAAACCATCGAGCGATACGTACGTTATCCCTTCGGAAATCCATGGCTTTTGAATTTTCCGGTAACTCGAAAGCCGGATGGCGTGGTTTCGATCCCGATTAAACAGATGAACAAATTGATCCCATACGGATGCAGCGAATCGTTTCGTTCACAGTGTTGGGAAAATTTTGATTCAATTGATTAGAAATTACAATTGTAATTTCTAATTGAAAGTCAAATCAACTACAAATTACAAAAGTAATTGACTGCTTCTTCCGAATAAATTACAAATTACAAAAGTAATTGACATCGTTTTTCGAATCAATTACAAATTAGAAATGTCATTGACATCTTTTTTCCAATCAATTACAAGTAATTGATACCGTTTTTCGAATGAATTACAAATGTAATTTGAACGTTTTCTTCGAATCAATTACAATTTCTCGAAAGCAACTTTTCAATTTGGTTTAGAAATTGTAATTGATTCGAAAAAACGTTTCAATTACATTTTTAATTTGTAATTGATTCAAAAGATGCTGTCAATTACAAATGTAATTTGCAATTGATTCGACTTTCAATTACAAAGTACAATTGTAATTTGTAATATAAATGTATTTAATTACAATTGTAATTGGATGCTGCCCAATACTGTCCGTTCATCCCCCGAATTAAACTAAAAAGAATTAAACTTAATGCTTGTCCAAAAAATTCGGACAATTTTAGATTTTCGAAAATCTTATCTATCGGCGTGAATTATCGATTCCATCAGGATTTTTCAGAATGGCATAAAATATTCGCGGCATATAAACCGGATAGGAGGATGAGGAGCGAAACTTTAGGTAAAGTGAAAAACTAAGAGCGTCGAAAGCGGCGTATGTATATACTGTTTAAAATTCTTCTCATGAGGTTGGCGTCGGCGTCGGCATCAGCTTTTTATTATTTTTTTCATTTTCTTACACGTATATCTCGGGTCATCGCTGTTGGGCAAGTAAATTTATATGTGAGAGACGAAGAGACGGTTGAATTTAGGATTTAGCCGGACCATAATGCGATTTGCGGTTTTTGAATCTAGAGACGGGAAAAATCAAAGGTCATTTTTCTCGGTTTCAAAATCCATACGTCGTAATATAATAATTATTATCCCACGCTAGAACCGCGTCGACGATCGTGAAATTTGATAAACGAACACGAATGCTCTACATATATACTATATGTATAGCGTTGAATTACAACCGGCCATTTCCGGTGGACAAAGTAAATTTTCATCCCAGCCGCACAACTGCCAGGGATATTGGCAAACTTTTGCGACTAACTACTGACGGAGTAGAGAGAGAGGGGGGATGAATATTTGCCAGTTAGTTCGGTGCATTAAACGCTTTGATTTCAATCGTACGAATTATAATCGCGCGTTGCGATCGGTCAACCGGATTAATTCGATCGCGAAATCGCCGCGCCGGTAAAACTTGCCATTTTTTTTCCGCGATACAAAAAGCTGAAACAAAAATCTTACGATTCTAAAGAAAAATCGACTCCCCTTTCGATCTGATGTAAAAAAAAAGAATCATCCCTTAGTTTAGATTCGAAAAAAAAAAAAAAAAAAATACCTCGCAGTTTCGAAAGTATCGGGGCTTTCGATTATGTATAGGAAAGGCGTGTGCCTGGTTTTCGGGTAATCGGGGTGTAACCCAGGATGAATAATTTCCCTGAAAGTGGAAAAGATCGATATAACGATCATAGGTTATCCTTGCTCGCGTTTTGTCGTCTGTGTTTCCCACGCCTAAAGGCTAGGTTAGAAAAGGATCGAGGAGTGGGGGGAAACGAATATAATCGTGAATTATTATTCCATGTTCATTGAGCACGACATGCCAGTGATCCGGGATTCGTGAGACTCGCAATGGGCTGTAAAGGCAGCACTTCGAAAACTGCGCGATCGGCCGGAATCGGTTCGCGTGTTGATTCTAAACCCGGGGATCGACGTAAATGATAAGCCGTAATGATCTGGGTTGGGGTATATATATAGTCAGGAGCACAGAGACATTCGAGACATAATTTTCATAGCAATTTTTACAGCTTACAATCTCAAGGATCGCTAAGTGGTCAAAGAATCCTGCGGAATACAAAAAGATCGCGCGATGTTCAGGATCGGATTGATCCTCGGGTTTTATTTCCTCTGCGGAATCGAGGTGACGTATTATCTGGCCATCGCTAATTAGCCAAATTAATCTCGAATCGCATATTTTCAAAAGTGAAAAGTGATTATTATTGATGGAAATTTAAAAAGCAGATTATTTCTTCTTTCTGTGCTCGAATCGGTAACAGGGGTTGGGATTCTACGTGGAAGACGCTTACTTCAAGGAACTGAGTCCTGAATACTTCGACGTAGACAATACGGTCCTTGAGGTGGTTTGGGTGAACGAGACATTAAGTGGCCTAGCGTCAAATTTGACTTTGATAAAAACGATCCCGACGAGCGCGACTGTGAGTCCGAAAGAATTGAAAGAAAAAATCGTCTCTCTTATTGGTAATTATTTGAATTATTGAAATTTTCTCGTCGTTCGTCGTAGGCGCATTTGGACTTGTGGCTCAAAAGCATGGGCGAGTACAAAACCCATTCTGGCATAACCGTAAATCTTCCATGGTGCAAGGCGCTCGAGGAACCGGTGCTGATCGGCAGTTTGACTCAATCGATGGGACTGTATGCGGAAGAATGTCCGCAGCCACCGGTCAGTGTATAATAATAAAAAAAAAAAAAAAAAAAATCGATCTTAAGATCAGCAAAAAAGCAGCGAAACAAAAAAACGAGGCGAAATTTGACACCCTTTTTTTCAGGGATTTTACGGTTCCGATTTTTGGACACCAGAGACCGATCGAATGCCCGAATATTTTCCAGGATCCGACTACAAGGTGACATTTGCCCTGATGTATAAGAAGCAAGTGGTGTTCGAATCCTGGATATTCGTCTCTTTGTTTTAAATATTTTTTGGTTAATTTTTATTGATTTCTTTATCGTTTGCAATCGGAAATGGTGTAAAAGATCGGTTTCTATACTTAAAATAATAAAAGAGAGAACTGATTTCTCAAAGATTAGAAAAATTTCGAAAGTGCTCACCCTTCGAAGTTTCTGGCTATCTTATCGCTAGGGTGAAGATTCTCCGAAATGGCAAAGGACGAGACGTCTGGATTCGGGATGACCGCAATCTGGAATCATAAAATTCGTTCAAAGAAATCGAGACGAGAAAGGAAAACGGTGCAAAAAAAAAAAAAAAAAAAAAAAAGAAGGGTATCCGACATCGCTCCGCAATTCCAGGGATAAGAAAATCCCTGAATTCTGCGGACTGGAGCCTACCGGAGAAGAAATAGGGGTGAAACTCACCCCCTCGATATCTAATATCGAATTTCTTTGCACTAGCGTTGTACCGAGGCATTAGATACAAGTCGAATGAGAACGAGAACGAGAACGAGAACGGAAACGAACAAACAAACCGTTTCATTCCCAGAGGAATTCGCGCGCCAGTTATCACCGATCGTTACACAAGCGCGGGGGTAGCTTTAGCCTCGACAGAAAGCTCGGGGGTAGTTTCTGGTTCGGTGCTATTATTATTCGCAAACGTTAGAATTATTTTCTGGAATCTCATAGGGGGCTGGAGGGGGTACAGGATTCGGTGGAAAGAACTGCAGATATCGGACTGCGGGAAATAAACAAAAAAAAAAAAAAAAAAAAAAAAAATTTGGGGATAAAAAATGAAAAAGGGTGTAAAAATAGGATACGGTAAATCGCGAATTTCGTCATTTCTCTCAGGTCTGGCAGTCGCCCAGAGTTCCTATTTTCCACCCCCTCTGCCACTTCTCCTTCTTATTTTCATTCTTTTTGTCCTCAACTCCTCGGGGGTGTGAATCTCAAAGCAACCGGGAGGCGAGATCGCGAGATACCCGGGCTAAAAGACAAAGAGAAAATCCTCCCCGAATAATGAAAACTCTTCGCCCCTTGGCGCCCCTGGGGGACACAAAGCCAGTCCAAGAGTATCGAAAACACGAGTATCCGCTCCCGTTCGCGATAGAATGTTTAATATATTCGAATTCCCTCAAAAATCCCCCCCCTCCCAAACCAACCCCCCGAAGGTTCTCTCAGAAATTCCCACCCTTTCCAAGGATCAGAGCTTTTTGCAACCCCCACAATCGTCCTCGCCGAGAAACTCAAACAATTTGCAACGAAATCCTTGTAGGAAAACAACCCCGAAAGACTACAGGACTTCGAATGAATCTGTCAGCTTTAAAATAAGGACTAAGGGTAGTTTTTAATTATACGGATGTAAAAAAATCATCCCTTACGTCAATCTCGAAGACATTTTTTGAAAGCCTGACTCGAGATTTTCTTGGGAGATTTTCTTTTCCAGGAGTATATCTGCAGCTTGGCTTAAGGGGGGGAGGGGGGGTGAATTTGTTTTTGTATTAATAAAACATCTCAGCTCGAGTATAAGCGAGGGGGTTGGTTGGCGCGGGTCATGATGACAGAAGCGAAGAAGAGAAGACGAGTGGGGCATAAAGTAAGCAGAAATCGTGGACTCGTGGGGGTGTAGGATCTCGAGGGCGAGGTAGAGCAAAGAAAAGAAAAGAAAAGGCAAGGTAAGGTAAGGTAAGGTAAGGGATGGTAAGGGAAGGGTTCTCGCCCATCTCTATTCGGGTGAGCTTTTTTTTCTTATCTGAGGCCTGTCCCTGCTCCGTTCCAAACATCGCACTACGACGTCGACTATAGAGAGACGAAGGGACGAAAGGAACGGAGGGTTGTGAACGGTATAGAATTGGTAGGACAACGCGGGGGATGAATAGCGGTTAGGGGTACGTTAACCAGCCGGAGGGTAACGGAAATACACGAATTGAACCGAGTAAAACCGAGACAGGTACACCCCGCGTCAGTTTGCTTGCCGCTACGCAGCAGTGAGCGCGCGCGCCCCCGGAGACATCATCCCTTGTGGATTAAGGGTGCCTTCTTGTTACCTCCCGACGGTCAAACTGTGCTTTTTCAAAAATCTGGGACGAAAAAAAGAGTAAAAAATTCTCAAAATTGGAAAAATAAAAAACCCTTCCGATCACACGACGTAACAAAAAACAAAATACTAATCGCTAATCGAACTGTTCGAAAATGTTATCAAGTACGTTCTACGATGTGAAATTTCTAGATCGTGATTAGGTCGATCATAATATCAAAAAGATCGGTGAATAAATCAGTGATTAAGTTTTTTCGACAAAGTGCAACGTTTTGATTTCCTGAAAAAGAATCATCCAAGTTTTATTTGTTCTTTCGATTCCATTTTGAAATTTTCTTTTTTTGTTTTTTGGGGAAAAAGCTTTCGATGTCACTGGGCGCGATTTACAACCGTGAGAGAGGAATTTTTTTTCAATTGCACTCATAGGGAGTCAAGAGGCTATAATGGCGTGATAAAATTTGTAAAATTTAATTTTTTTTTCTCTCTCTTTTGATTGTACCGAGGGAGAGACCATTTTCAAAGTTAATTTAGTTTTTATCGTGTCTGTAACATGAAGAGACTTTGTTTAGTGAGCATTTTTATATTCGCAAGTGCAGAGGTGTTGATTAGCGATGTCGACAAGCCAAGTAAGTGTTCGGTTCATATAGTGTTAGAAAAATAATCAAATACACGATGACATTGCCAAAGATGAAAGGCCAGAGTTAGGCAAATTGATTGCTGGTCCATATAGGGTGAAAAAATTCGTAGCTATAAAAAGACCCTGGGCTGTCAGTCTCAATTAAAAATCCCAACGTCGTGCTAAAATTCGTTGAATTGACTCTGATCATCTACGATAGACATATCCGAAATTTACGTGTTGATTGAATCGCCCCGGACAATAAACGCCGTAATTTTCATCAGCCACGCGGGCGACGGCGTCGCTATTCGTCGGGTTGCCTAATCAATCAGCGTACACATGACCCGTGAACATTAAAATTTATTCAACCATTTTTTTTGTCTTTTTTTTTTTAATCCATTTTTCACCAGAAATAAAAATTTGGTACAAATTTAAGGCCCGGAATTGGACTTGTTTGAAAAATTAAAAATCGCGATCTACGTCGCCGAGTTCCGAAACGAAAGTTTGGGGTTAAACTTGCGGAGAAACTCGCAGTCCCGCATCAAGACTGGCTATAAACTTTGGCAAACTTCTCCTCATCCTCCTCTTCCTCAGTTTCTGGAGAGCACGTTATTCTGGAAAACAGCTTGATACTGCAACGCGTGCTGCACACGATCGTGTAAACCGATTAGACGCTTTGCCGGAGTCACGAGGATCTTGATTATTCATTTTTGCATTAATTTTTTTCATCGATTTTTAGTCACTGCTAATGAATTTTGTCGGACGATTTTACCCCCGTTATTCAAAAATACAATTGTAAAAATTTTTTCTCCCACAAATTCCAGGCGAGAATTTTTTGTCAATTGATTTTTCACTCAATATAGCCCCGGATACAACATCTATCTCCCGTTTTTTTCCTCCCCTAAGCAAGATGCGTATCCTTATATTATTATAAGGGCATATGAAACGTACCGATCGATCGGTAGTCGTGCGGTATTGACGTGAAATGTAAACCTCGCGTGTTAACGTAGTTTTTACAACCCAATTTCAGTCGAATTTATATGTACAAATGTGATGAAAATCACCTCTAAACTGTCGAAAACTATATTCGTAATTCGTATTTGACTTCTAAATTTTACCTCACTTTTTGCAAACCTGGCAAATTCCTATCTGTTCACAGTCCCGGGGGGCAAAGTAAAGGCCAATTTTTTTTTCAACCCCCTGGGATCTTTAGGGGGGAAAATTAATTACAGAATAGAAAAAAAAAATAAGAATTTTTCTTTTGGTACCCCCAAGCATTTTCCTTTTTTTTTCTCTTTTCCTTATTTTTTTTTTCCTTTTTCTTCATGCACGTACATCCCCCCTCGGTCCTCTTACGGCTGCTGGGGGGGTTTAGAGACTATGGGGCTGAGTAAGACACCCAGCTAGCAATTAAGACGCTCCTCGGCTCGGGCCCAAGGCAGTTCCTCTTTCGAAATGAACCCCGTGCCCGCCAAAGTTATGAACAAGTTTAATTTATTTGGCCATCTCATAAATTTGCAACTTGACCGTCCCGCTCGCTCGCTCGCTTGCTCTGGGTTCTCTGGGCTTTGGGCTTTAAGACCTGACGCCAAAGAGGAACAAGACACGATGGGAGGGCGGCTGTGTAATAAATCAACTTACCGTTCATTATATTACACGAGACAAAAGTTGGCAAATTTTGTATACCTGCGATACACAATTAAGAAGAGAGAAAAAAAAAATATAAAAAAAAGTAAACAAAAAAAAAGTGAAAGAGAATTTAAGAAACGTGAATTAAGGGCGGAAATTGGCTGCGGGAAAGCGACTTTCCACCCCAATGAATTATAACGAAAAAAAAGGAGAAAAAAAAACCAAGAATAAGAAGAAAAATAAGAAAAAAGTGAAATGGGGTAAAATTCGCAAAGGGAGGGGGTTAAGCGGCGGTTAGTTAGGGGGAATTGGCGCGGACTTTGGCGAAAGGTCAGGTAGGCGAGGAGTGAATGAATCGTGGGACAAAAGAATGAAAGAAAACGGTTGATCAGGTTTTCCCGCAGGGATTTTCCCTCAGCGTTTATTTTCTTCGCGGGCACACCTCGCGCTTCAATCGTTGGGAGACAATCGAACCCCTTTTTCTACACCCCCTTAGCCCCCCTTCCCCCTTTCTAGTCGTTATACGTACAGGACAATCGTTCGAAGTTGCAATCAGTCGGGCATTGAACAGGCATCTTTTTCCGCTAGTTCAGAAAAGCTCTGGCGAAAGCTCGTTTTGCCTTTCATTCCTGTTTTGGATTTTTTTTTTCGCTCCTTAACCATCCCCACGTCCGTATCTGGAAGAGGAAAGAATTTCGGAAAATTCGATGACTTTCGGCGAGCTTTTTTCATTCCCGGATGAAATTTCTAACCTCCTGTTTGCCGATTGAGATATTTTTACGTATCCGTAGAAGAAAAGAATTTTGAAAATCGTGTGTTTGGCAAAAATACGAACCGGTAACTATAAGAGGCGAGCTTTTTTTCATCCCAGTTTCTTCCAATTCTCATTTTTCTCATCCAGCTTAATTTCTAGCCCCCCCCTGTTTGCTGACTGAGATATTTCTACCCTCGTTCCCCCCCCCCCCCCCCCCCCATCGTCTTGCGGTTATTGCGGTGGTTTTTGTTTGGCCAGACACTCAAGCGAGAGCCTGCACCAAGAGATCCGGAGTTCTTTCGATCGTCCGTGGACGTTGATATTGCATTTCCCAAGCGATTCATCACCGAAGGGACGATTTCTGTTCATAAATATAATCCAGCTGCAATGTGCGGCGATCCACCTCGAATTTATAATTAAGAAAAACTGGAATAAGAACCGGTTGGAAATTTACGAAATTCAAATTTTAATTAATACACCTAATATCGAGGGGGAATTAATTGCGCCAATAAAACGCCACGGCTATGATCGCCGGATTATAGTTTTATCGGTATTAGTATCCGCCGTTGCAGCACCAGCAGCAGCAGCTGGGAACGTCAGATTCATAAGGATTATAAACGTCCGACCGGTTGTATGTTTATCTCCATAATAATAATGATAACAATATTCATAATAACGATTCAACGAAAAAAGTCATTTCCTGTTATTTTCTATCCACGATATATATAATTGCTTATATACCTACTCCCGGATTATCGTCGATTTATTACATCCGATTCCACCGATTCTACAATTTTTATATTCTCCTCGATACCGTTTTAGGTACCGATACATTCTCGAGGATCTTTTAGTCCTTTTTTTTCTTTCTCTCTCTTCTTTATAAATGCATGACACAGCTTTTCATTTATACCACAAAATTTTAACGTTATAACCAACAGGTGATCAATATTCAACGATTGTGTCGATGCCAGCGATACTCAACGATCCTTAAAAATCTTTTTTCTCGCTCACCTGTACTAGAGCTTCTCGATCGAGAGGAATCTGGAAAATCACGAAACCGCAAAAGAAGAAAAAAAAAAAACGTCGAAGTAGGGAAATAAAAAATAAAAATTTGCCGATAAATTACACCTCACCGCATAATTTTAGCACTTTAAATTATCACACCGTCCGCGAGTCCCGTTCTCGGAGAAAAGATCGAGCCACGCGATCGGCAAGGTCGTTTCAAAAGAAAGAAAGAAAAAAAAAAAAAAATCGAGAGAACAGACAGATAGAAAGAGAAAAAGTCTACTTGGGCAGGTGCTGACCAAACCGGTCGTCCGGAATCCCGAGACGATGTATAATGTACCGATGATGTTGTTTGTGTTAGTTAAGACTGAAGGTATCGGAATCAGAGACCAAATAGGCAAAAGATCGATTCAACGATTAGTTTCGTGGTTGACAACTAATGGGAATCCGATCGTGTCTTGGTGTTGAAGAATCGTGAATTCGTGCGGGTATATGTTATAACCGTATGTTAGCACATTTATGAAGGTAGTAAGTTTGCCCAGGCCTTGGGAAGCATGGTAGCAGCCAGTGGCATCGATGCCACTAATTATTCAGGCCAAACATACGGGAGTAAGCCACCGTTGGAGAACTAGACTTCGACGTTAGTTGTGTACTTGGCAAACAGATTTGTACGCACGGTGTGCATTATACCATGGAATCGTAGATACGTACCGAGAAATCGTGGAGAGCGTCGACAGGCCGATTTCAGTGCCGATCTTCAAACGTCATGAACTTCTAACAAGGGTTGATTTATCACTACCCTGTCCCCCTTCAACCCGAAATTACACAACCAGAGTCAGCAAAATCCCCCGGGATATTAGAACCGATCTTTTCATGATCCAGATGGAAAATCAGCTCAGAATTAAACGGTTTCGAACAGTGGCGATCGTGTGCCGGTACCAATGTAGACAGTGCATCAAGATTCTTAAACTCCTGAACGGTTTTTAATCACTCTTGAATCAGTGTGGAGGAATCTGCCATCGAGGGCCAATAAAATATAGCATCGATGGTACGATCAGAGTATAAATCGAGCAGCAGACCAATTAATTGAGTCCGTAGTCAGTCTTGGTGCTTGTGCTAGTGTCGGTGGCACAAGGTAGCTAGCAAGTATATGGATAGATGTATGTACACCACCGATGGTGCGGGGTCGAGCTGGCCAGGCTTTGGCCAATTTGCAGTAACTCGCGAGTAGCATGGTATATCGCAGGGTATAGTTTTGACCGTTTCGTTGTTTATCTCTTGCTAGCTAGGCGGACAGCTCGAGCGTAAAAATATCCTCCTATTTTCCCTGACGTATACGGGAGTGGGAAAATTAATTTCGACTCAGGGCTCGGAGATCCTGGCCTCGAGCGACGCGACGGTTGCACCAGAGAGAATGGAATAGAATATAATAGAATGGAATAGGTCAGGTCAAGTGAAACAGCTGGACACTAGCGTTGACACTTGTTCAGAACTTGAAGTCCCCTGTTTGTTACCCCGAACATGAAAAGAAAAGAAATGAAATTTCGGTATCATTCTCGTTCACGACATTTTATAACCCGGAAAACACTAGCTCATTCTCTTCAGGGATCAATATCAGGATTCCCGGTAAAGGTCATGACGTGATTTCATTCCCGAGTGCCAAAATGTTGCACTAGATGAGTCCAGAGTCGCTTTTTTTTCAGTACCGATCATCGAGGTTCCAGCTGTGGCTGGATTCAAAGCTCACTTGCCATGTGAGGTCACGCCACCTTCGAGAGGTGATGTTCTCTTCATGGTGCTTTGGTACAACGACAGAATCGATGGTCAGCCTGTCTACAGCTTGGACGTCAGAGGCCGGGGTTTTGATCAGGCGAAATTATGGTCAGATGAAAAGGCCTTCGGTGATAGAGCTTTGATGAACGTCAACTCAAACCCGGCTGAGCTTGTCATTGACAAGTTGCGTCCAGGAGACGCTGGGGTTTACAGGTGCAGAGTAGACTTCAAGAACAGCCCAACCCGAAACGTGAAGATAAACTTAACGGTTATCGGTAAGCCCGTGGCCAGCCCATGATCCTCATCGTCATTCATCTAAAAAGCTTCGCTAAGAGTCTGACACTTCCGCAGTTCAACCGGAAAGGCCAGTTATCATGGACGCCAGTCGAAGGACCATTGAGAACATGTCCCCGGTCTACAACGAGGGTACGAACTTGACCCTGATATGCGAAAGCTCTGGCGGCACTCCAGCCCCCAGACTGATTTGGTACTTTGGTAACGACATGCTGGACGATTCGTTCGCCAAGGGCGATGACGGGGTCACTATCAACCGACTCGATGTACCGAGAATCACGAGGGAGTTTCTTGGAGCCAGGATCATCTGTCAGGCCAGCAATACTCTTCTCGTACCAGCGCTTACCAGCGAAGTCATAATGAACGTTAATCGTAAGTTGATTTTTCAGTCCAAGATATGTTTCGCCAGTGAGCTTTTCAGACGGTTTTACTTCCTTTCAGTAAAACCGTACGCTGTTAATATCACCAGCAAAGAATCTCACCTCTCCGCCTTCAGGACTTACGAAATAAACTGCACGAGTTTCGGCTCCAGACCGAAGGCTGTGATTACCTGGTGGAAGGGGGATCACCAGGTCAAGCACATGGCTAGAAACGTGAATATTGAATTTGGGGTCTAAGACTTAAGTTTGTTTGAAAGAGGGGGGGAATTACGGGGGTAGGTAAGTATGACGATTGTCAAGCTGTGCGTAGTTTGCAGAGTTTCGAAACGTGACGAAAAGCATACTGAGCTACGTGCCGACGATCGAGGATGACGGGAAATATTTGACGTGCCGTGCTGAGAACCCGGAAGTACCCAACAGCGCTCTAGAGGACAGATGGCATTTGGTTATCCATTGTGAGTTGAATTCGCAAGACAATGAACCAGCCAGGCTTTGCAAACTCTAACCAACGCCATTCTCCTATCCTACAAACCTCCGCACTGATCTTTCCGTATAGTTTCTATCCACTACTAGTATATACCTACCTTGAGAAACTCGAACATCCTCCTCTCCTCTCCTCTCCTCTGCTATGCTATGCTATGCTATGCTCGAACCATTAAACCTCAAACTTGAGAAACATTCGCGGCTAATTGAAGGGGTCTGTTCTGCGGCTGGTGGAATAAACAATGTTACCAAATTGAATACACCCTACCGAGAAATGTAAGAACCAGGCTTAAAAAAAATATCACCGAGCTTTGCTACCAAGCCGCAGAACCCCACCGGTGAGGGAGATCAAAACGAGAAAACAAACAAATAGAATCAAATTCAAGCCCCCACCAGAGTCGAGTTTCAAATCCATTTCGTTAACTTCCGTTGGTTTACCTAATTCTGGTTGATTCCATTTGTCAGACCTTCCCATCGTCACGATCAGGATAGGGTCGAGTATTAATCCGTTGGACATAAAGGAGGGTGATGACGTATACTTCGAATGCAACGTCAAAGCTAATCCCAAGGCGTACAAACTATCATGGTTTAAAAACGGCAAGGAATTACACCAGAATGTATCACTCGGTGTGATCCTCAGCGATCGTTCACTAGTCCTACAAAGTCTGACTCGTCATTCGACTGGCGATTACACATGCCTGGCAGCCAACACTGAAGGAAAGTCTTCGAGCGAGCCGGTGACCCTTGAAGTGATGTGTGAGTATCGATCAGTAGCATTTTACCGATCATCAACAAATCATCGAAAGTTCCAATCGATCCTGTTCCCAGATGCACCGATCTGCAAGGATGGATCAGTAATGCAGGTGGTCGGTGCTTTGAAGCACGAAACGATATCTTTGGTCTGCGGTGTCCAGTCGAAACCAGCACCAAGTAATTTTCACTGGACTTTCAACAACTCTGGTGAACTCGTCGACGTCCCATCGACCCGTTACTCCCAGGTTGAGACTTTGCGGTCTCTGACAAACCAATGGCACGGCTCTAGACTGAATTACACACCTTCGACGGAAATGGACTACGGCACGATCGCCTGCTGGGCGAGAAACCGAGTTGGACGACAAAGGAGCCCGTGCCTATTCCAAATCATAGTTGCTGGAAAGCCTTATCCCCTTCACAATTGCACAGCAGTTCAATCGACCGGACCTTACGCCTACCGAATGGGTAAGATCATCAGAAAATAGAGTCTAGATCAGTGATGAGACCATAACGTCAGAGATTGAATTTCCTTTTTAAGTTTTCGTGACCTCCGTGTATTGCATTAGAGAAAGCACCACATCCACTTTGTGGAATGTCAGCTCGAGAGAATGTCTTGCACTTTGTCTGTCACATTTGCGGATCTGGTACATATCGAAGTTGTTACTTTTAGTTTGTTTAACGTCTTTGTGTTACCGTTGCATCTTCCGTGCCCCAGGGCTAGACGATCTGAAGGCAACAGACTCGAGAGAGGCGGACTGGCTGATAGTAAGATGCGCCGAGGGTTTCGACGGGGGTCTGCCAGTGACAAGTTTTGAATTGGAAGTTTACAGTGAGGATACCGTTTACCACGCGAATACAATATACTCAAACCAGAGCGACCGAGGCGGCATACCAGGGCCAATATTCGAGGTACCAGGTCTGGAGCCTGGCAGGAACTACAGACTTCTTCTATTCGCCATTAACGCAAAGGGGAAAAGTGATCCTGTCGTTTTGGAACCGATCACCCTGAAAGGAGTCGCCATGTACACGACCGGTGAGTAACTTTCTTCCAAATGTCCAAGAATCATGATTGCTTACAAACTCATCAACCCTTCACATTCCACTATACCAATTTCGTAACATTTCATCGGAGCTGGTTCACGGGGTACATTTATCGTCTTTAATTTCCATCCTCATGAGTTATTCATGACCATTCCCAGCCTGGCTGCCCTCTGCCCAGAACAGCACGTGTATGTCCCACCAGTTCTAGGTTAAAGCTACACACGATGTGGTGGCAAAAACCCCTCGGCTACCTGCAGGGCAGCTGTTCACTTCCCGAGGCCAGGAATCGTCTGGATCTTGAACAGCTTTTGCTCAAGAGAAACGAACGGTCTGCAACGCGCTAACGAACTGACTCGCATCTTGAATCTTAAGGTAGAAGCTCTAGCAAGGTTGAACCCGGTGCTTCCACTGCGAATCTAAACTTCGGTGATCCAATAATGGACCAGAAAAAAAAAAATTACATTCGCTTTGAGCGGATTTGCCGAAATGTCATCGGGTTGTTTTTCATCCCTCCCCCAAGGGTTGGGCAGGGTTGGATTTCCCGTTGTTGTTTCACCAGTACTTGTTTTTTTTTTTTTTTGAAAAGTTGTTTATACCCAGATGTCCTTCTGCTTCGCAGGTAGGGATTCCTCCGAAAACAGTGACTACAGCCTCATGGTGGCTTGTTTCGCCGGGGGCATAACAGCCCTTTGTATTCTTGTGGTTGGTGTGACGCTCACCCTGTATCGACGAAATTATCCGACCCGAACTGGCAAGGGTGGAAGTCAAACCCACGTACTCCAATACGAGGTGAAAGATTCCCATAACCAAATTTCAAAAGATAAAGAATCCAAGGAGCATAAGGATCAGATAGTCCTTGAGTCCTTAGACGAGGACCCTGACGTTATACCCAACAAGATGGACCGGAGGCCGGACATATTTGAACCGACTTACGCAAAGCCTGAAAGAATAAAAAACTTTTCTGGTATCGATGACGACTTTGGTTATCCATCACCGTCTTCCGTTCTCCATGGGAAAGACTCGTGGTTTTATTCGGAGGGCTTTACGGAAAGAAGTAACGAAAAGCTCAGCCCCGTAAGGCCCAATACTCTTCCGGTTCATCGCAACCATGACATTTACACAAGAAGCTCTCGCGTTCAGGAAAGTTGTATATAACACACGATACGTCATTACCCAAGTCACGATAATAAATAAATTAACACATACATATATATATCAATGTTTGTAAATATAGACAATAAATCATACTGTTTTTAGATACTTCAAAATCTATCAAATTTTCACACTCCTCATACATCCCTTTTTAACTTTCGTTCATTTTCGTCTGACGATTTTTCGAAAACGAATCAACAGATTTATATGATTTTGATCTTGATTGACGGGGATTTTAGTTACCTAAAACTGGTTAAATTTTTGATTTAATCGCCTCCGTGGTTTTTGAGTTATCCGAAAAACAAAAATCTGCGAACAGAATTTCACTCGATCGTGTATTGTTTCTACAAACTTGGTATCTACGGGTCGGATATGGACCAAATAAAAAATGAATGTCATTCCTGGAGTCCTTTCGATTTCGGAGTAGTCCGCTCAGGGATGGGAAAGATAAAGAATAAGATTGTGTACGATTTCTGAAGATTTTTCTTCTTTTCTTCATTTTTTTTTCTTCTTCTTCCGAGCGTTAAAGAACGGGCATTATTCTTTGAGCGGAAATAGGCAACGGCTTTCCAGTTCTCGAAATCTCGGTGAATTTATTCTTTCAGAGGCATATATATATATATACGTGACTACGTGTAGTCTGTACCGAGTTGTTCGAGCTTGGCTGGCAGGCAGGCAGGTAACGGAGCCTTTGGAATTGGGCCATTCATATCCATCCGGCGTTAGGCGTTGTTTTGCATACCATTTAAAACCGCCATTTTCCTCCTCTTCAACCTGGCATAGCCACAAATATCCATTCCGCGTCGTACCTACAACCAGGATTCCCCTATTCCACGATTCTCGACTCTCTCTCACGTAGACCGTTTCACGTACCAAACACTTTTTACGTGCACGCGATATATACAGTATTCCCGAACGCCCGGGGATAGATGCAAAAAATTGGAGAAAAAAAGAAGAACAAAAAGAAATAATTAAAAAAAAAACAAAAAACAATTGCTAAATTCGCATCCCTCCGCGATTTCGAAAGCCTGTATTTTTCGAGTTTGAAAAAGCAACAACCCCCTGTGGCAGGGGTTGAACTGTAATCGGTGTCGACTGTTGCAGGTTTCTGGATTCAGGAACAACATTCTGTGCAACGAAACCCCTATTATCTGCCAACCACCACCACCCCCAACCCTCGGTGAACTCGCTATAGTTTTCCCCGACTAATTATTATGCATTGCTATGCAAATGAATGGGCATTTAATAGACCGGTAGTTTGACGCGCGTGATAAAATTGTCCAGGGTAAAATCCACCCGGAGAACATCAGAGGTACGTGGAACATGCGAAACATGCGAAACAACCCCCAACTCCCTAAGGGTTGAAAAAAAAAAAAACAAAAACAAAAACAAACAGGATAAAAAGGAAACAACAACAAACAAAACCTCGAAACGTATCGTTGCGAGTGTTCGCCACCCTTTTGGCAAAACACACCCCGCGGGGCAAGTGCCGTGAATTTGGGGGAATGGAAATTTTTCAAAATCCAAACAGTCCGAGGAAACGGTCCGGAAGAAAAGAGACCCGGACCTGCACCCGACTTTGGTCGACACCTTTTCTCTGCTACCGGGGAATATACACGACGACCGTGGCTGCTGTGGTCCATTTCCTCGCCCCATACACCCCTGAACACAATGACAATTCCGCGCCCCATTTATTACGGGTCATCCTGGGGTATCCTTGGGGGCAGGACGAGAGGGATACACATTGTCCATTGTTTGACGATTGGGAGAATCCCCCCCCCCCCCCCCCCCCCCTTTATCATAAGCTTAGTTCATTCCGTTAGGGCGCTTCCGACGCCCTTTTGGAACTTCCGAGTCAATCCTTGCGTATTTTTTAAATCAATTTCATCCCCCTTTTCGTCATCGATTTTGGGGGTTAATGAGGACTTTGCAGAAAGAATAGGAAAAAGTACCAATATAAACACGACGGTTCTACTTCAAACGGGATTTGGACTTTTCGACGATTCCAGGTTCCCCTGGTGGGAAAAGGGGGACGAGTATAATTTAAATTCCTGGCGTGCCTTGCTCCCTTGTAATCCGAGATCCGGGTTTACGGGAATTGGAAGATACCGGCTCTAACGAACGTTGGCGAGTTGGTTCGCGAAACTCCCCTCAACGGAATAATAAATAATCAAAATAAAAGAAATTTCTAAATTAGTAAATAATCGGGTAACTGTGTTAATTCGTGATTAATTAACCCGGGAGGACGGAGCTGGTGCAATTAGTCATTTCAGATGTCGATTCCTAAGGCGTGCGTAAACCGGCGACAGAAATTATACCTATAACAGAGATTGCTGATTTGGTAAAACCGTGTGGGACGTTGAGGAGGTCGAGGAGGAAATTTAGGGGTAGGATGGGGTTAATTGGCTCGAAATCACGTACCCGAAGCTTGAAGGCTATACAATGTAAAGATCGTGACTAGGGGGGGGGGGGGGGGGGGGGGGGTTCCTTTACACCTAGGCGAGATATCCCGGGGCCCTTCATCTCGCCCTTATATATCTCAAGTGGCTGCTGTTTCCTCGCCTGCCTTTCAAGACTCCCGACGTCCCGACGTCCCGAGGTGCCGCCTTCGCCCAACAACCTACCCTAAGGAAAACCTACCCCCCCGTTCTGGTACCAAGTGGCCTGTAAAGGCGTTGGCAATGGAGACATGAAGTGCAAACAAGCATCGCTAACGACCCCGCGAGTTTTTCTCCTTCCTAAAAATATTGGACTTCCTCTTGGAAGTGCAGAATAATTTTTGTATTTTGTAATTTTTTTTTTTCCGGGTATTGCGAAGATCAGGATCGTATCCCGGATTATTCTAGGATCTATGGAGATCCCAGTTTCGTTGAAAAATAATAGGATCTACCGAAAAACCATCCCCTATATTGTTCTCCGGTTGTCTTCACGCTCTTCGCCCCCTCTTCTTTCTTCTTCTTTTTCTTTTTCGAGGATGGTGCTTCGACCCGCTGGTGGGCCAAGGCGTCCCCTGGGCCAGATAGAAGCGGGTTTAATGCCTCACAACCGGCAATTTTACGCTCCGAGAACTTTAAAAAGCCGCAGGAATGACGAGGTGTAACAGCGGGAGTAAAAATTGCGAGTTTTCTAGATTTTCTTTCACTACTTTGCCGATATTTTTCGACTATGTAACGTGTATAGTTTTTTGAGCCGGACTTTAAGTTCCGAATTTCAAGAGTTCCGAACAGTTGAGATTCCGAATTTATTTGAAACGCGATTCTGAGTTTCTAGGAACGTCAAAGTTCAGAAGTTGGAAATTCCGAAAGGTAAAAATGCAGACTGCTCAAAAATCAGAAAGTTCAAAACTCAGAAAGTGCAAAAATCCGTTTATTTGACCCTTAGTGGTCAGACTGGGTAAAAAAATCGTGAATAGGTAAATATGTCAAAAAATATGCCTTTTCACTAAAAAAATCATAACTTTTTGAATTTTCAATATTTTCAAGTCAAATTTGAACTGGAATACTCGTCAGATTTGGTACTTCTTTGGAATTTCAATCCCATTTTTTCCAATATTTTTTTGCTGATTCTACATCTATCGATCGATCGATAAACGGACTTGTTTGTACATTCGTTCCATTGGCTAGAATCAAAAACGTTGAAAGCCAGAGCCCCAGAGGTGGCAACTTGTCCATTTCAACCACTTATCGAGTTAGCCCCCGTTTCTCCAGGGCGGAACCGGAGCTTGCGAACGCGCGCGGTTTTCTCCTAATTTTACTAAACTTGATTAAAACTTCTCCCGCTTTCCCCTACTCACTAATATACATATATACATATATATATATATATATATATATCTATACATAGGTATATATCCACCTACGTCTATCGCGAAACAAGGAACTTTATACACGAATGCGTCTATATCCTAAAGAGAAAGACATAGACACACGTGTCGTACGAAACTGCTATATATACCTCAGTTACCAAAATTAACGACATTAGAATTTGCGCGCAAGCTGTGATAACGAAATACCAAAATTTGATAAAACAAAATTCAATTGTCAGAATAGCGGAGAATTGTTTGCTCAATTTATAAAATTTTAACGGAAATGGCGAAAAAAATAGAGAGAGAGAGAAAAAAAAAAAGAAAAAGAACTACTGATGTCGGTTTCTTTATACAACCGGATGGTAAAAATCCTCGGAGCTTATAGTATCGCTCCGCAGTGGTATAGTCCCGTTTTATAGCGTCCGCAAGGCAAGGCAAGGCAAGGGAAGTCAAGTCAGGGCAAGGGGCATCGGAGTAGTCGAATCCTGGATTTCGTCAGCCCCGAAAAAACCGAGGCTTTACGACGTGCCAGACACGCCATCGCGGCTTTCACGAACCAGACCGCTCCTTTTTACGATCCCGTGAACCCGGAACGTCCCGGTTTTCCGCGTTTTCGACATATACTATCCCGGAGCTGATTCAAAAGCCAAAAGCTCCAGGTAAAAAAATACATGAAAAAAATAAAAAATTGGAAAAAGAAATCGATGATCGATATTTGTGATATTTGGTTTCATTTGATTTCATTTATTTAGCTAATTTTTTAGTTTTTGATTCGTTTTCAGATTCCCGTGGATGGTTTGGTAATTGGATATCGAATTTTGATACATTTTGCTCGATATACGTATGTATATATCGTTGCGTCAAAAAACACACGATACCTCGACAAAATTTACAAACGTGTTTTAATTATTATCATTATTTTTTATTTCTCTAACCCGATGTTTGAAACGGATAAAATGGCAATTAAAATCCCTCCACGCGAATGTGTTTGTCGATATTTATTGGTTGGTTTAATAATTACAGTAGTCTGGGTGTATGTGTATGGCCACCACGTTTATGGCGATATTTGATACTCGGTTTAGCACACGTTGGTCTAGTCATTCGTCAGTCCACGCAGCAGTCGGATATACCGAACTTGACTGATCGCAAAATAGCGATAAAATCATGAAAATAGGTATGACGAAGCCTTCTCATAGGGGGGTGTGGGAATATATAAAATAATTTTATGGGGAACAATGTGAAATTAACTCCATCCGAGCGTAGTCGATCGTCGACGAACATCAAAGAGCAAACTGTCTAGCGTTTCGTTTTATTACCAGCTGGAGAATTGTATTAAATGTTTTACGATTCGTGTATATCACGTACTCGATCTCACTATACCCACTTCTACACACGAAATACATATAATATAATATGGGTATAGATTTTTCACTCAAACACGCCGCTTTTTTACTTCACAATCCTTTCCTACCGTGTGAAAAAACAACCCTGTCTGTTTAGAACTAAATGCCAATCCTCCCCCAATTAGAAACTTCAAAAATCAACGATTTCTAATCAATTTACCTTATACCAATCGATCCGAAAAATTCCTGCAAAGATTTTTTATCAAGAAGAAAAGCTGCAGAGAAACTGTGAAATCCGAAAGGAATCCGAAAGGACCAAAACAATGATAGGGAATATTTTTGCATTTCTTTTTTTTTTTTGCAAAATCACTTGGGGAGAGGATGATGATTTTCACTTTTGGCAAGTGGTTGGAAAATATAGAGGTAGGTAGGCAAAAGAGGAGAAGAAGAAATGGTTAAAACTCGGGCAATAATCTCCTCGCGTTAAGTCGTTGGGGGATGAAATTTGCCTTTACAAACGGCAGCGGGAGACTCCGGTACGTTAGTTCGCCGAGTAATCCGCTAAGTGCTAGCCGGTACCCACACAATCCGGTTAAGATGCTTACCGTCGTGCCCCGTCCAGACTTACAGCTTTCGAATCAACTCGGTGTAGCCACCCCTAAAACTCGAAACCCCGATTGAGATTGTGCGAATGTGAACGGGGGATGATAAGAGGGGGTGGAAAATATACAATTTGAAAAAAAGGAGGAAGAAGAAAATTGGCGAACTCGAGATTTGCCTGATTTTTTTAGGGGTTTTTTTTTTTTTTTTGCAAATCCTGATGTTTCAACCCCCTGGGGTAATCCGCGTTCTGACCCCCGAGGGGGTAGAAAGAAACGGGATTTTTATCGTCTCGTCAAAAACCACCCCGTCTTTATTCCGGCCGTTGACTTTTACCCCAAGCTCGGGGTCGAGTGTTACTCTTCGTCTTGGAGGCACGCGGTCACGCGACTTCCTACCCCTATTGGTGGACAAGGGTTGCCTAGATTCGAAATGACAGCCCGTAGACTGAAGCCGCACGTACTCGAAGCTTTCGGAGTCTGGATTCGTTCGATAAATGCCACTTAGAACAACATTGCAATTATCGTGTTACCGCAGTTCAAATCCCACCCCTATTCTTCTTCTTCTTCTTCTTTTGCTTCTTCTTCTTCGTATTTGTTTCGATAACATTCAATAATACAGAAACTTCTCTAAAGTTCAATTCAGTGGCATCAGCCCAACCCTTCGCTAGAACATCGGAAACCACTCAGAATCTGTTACCTGCGCAGCTTCCTTCAAAAGCTCATCTCGAACTCCTAAACTCGACTGTTCACAATCGTATCTTAACCATAATTACAAATCTTGGACTGGCATCCTGAGGGCTAACCATATCCTCAAACTGTCACCATTGTTTACAGGTTTACAATTGATCCTGGGATGGTTTGCCACAAAAGCTCTATTCGCGGTCGAAAGCTCGGCAATCAACGCTGGACGGTTTACCAGACGATGATCCACTAGAGGAGTAAAATCCTTGGAAGGATTGTTAAACTGACTAATTTAAAAATACGTCGCGTTTTCAATTTCTGGATTTAAGATCTAAAAGAAGGGAGAATTAGAAGAAAGGGAAAAAATTAAGCTACCCCTTTCGAAATTTTCAATTTTCTCTCACGGTCTGTCCGCCTCGCTTTAGCCGGATTCTTGGAGAGCCTTGATATGCCACTCACGTATCGCCTAATGATTATTTTTCAATCACCATCCTCCCCCCAAAAAGCCCCAACGTCTTCCGCAGCGTCGCCTTTTTTCTTTTACGTTAACATTCTTCTGGGGTGCAAGAGAAATAAAACTTTTACCCCCTAAGAATTTACTCTCATATTCCGTTCAGCCGCGACCACGACCTTCCCCGCCGCGTACCTTCGAACCTACTCATTTTCTTTTTCCTTTTTTTTACCTTGATTTTATTTTATTTTATTTCTTCTCTCCCTCAGGACGGTAAGAATTTTGCGTTTGTACCAAACGCTGGGTAAAATGGCAAGGAGCTTCTCTTTGCGCAGGTAAAATTGAAAACCTTTTTCATCTTTGGGTAAAAATTTTCCGATTTCGTCCTCTTCTTATTCTTGTATTATTATTATTTTTTTTCTTCTCTCTTTCGTTCTGATAGAATGAAGCCGAAATACAGGCCTGTTCTCTAAATCTGATCAATTCAATCTCTGCAATAGCAGTGGATATATATTTTAGCTGATTAAGGAAATGGGGAGGAGTTTTCGTCTGGATACTGAACAGTAGGCTAAGAGGTAGGAGAAAAAGGGATTCTTAAAAGCATTGAAACCCTTAAACCCAGGGCTACTAAAAGTCGGCTGCCCCGGGAGGTCCGCCGGTACTTCCACCCTCGTCGATACACTGATAGAAAGCATCTAACACATTCTACCACTTTTCACCGACAAATTACTATTTTTGATAGCAAGTCGACGTGCAGTCGAAAAACCAGGAGAAGTAGCAATTTTCCAGTCAACAGTTCGCAGCAGGACTGAGATACGTTACACGCTACTCGGAACTAAAATTACAACCCGGCGTTGTAATTATCGCTATTTGTAAAAATTGCAACATATTTCAGAAGTCTTCAGATCAAAGCGTGTTATTTTTACTATCCGCGATTGTAATGCACTAGTTTCGCACCGCTTCGTGATACACTGTCAAAGGCGAAGACATACTTTGTCGCATGCGAGATAGTAATTTTTACAACCTGAAATAGTAAAATTAAGTACCGCGTATAGGAATATGGCGGACACGGCAATCATGGCCCTGACTTTCTCGCAAGTGCTAACTTTTCACCCAACGTAACATATAAGCACGAAAATTTTCTCTCAGTTATAATCGGATCGAAGCGTCCGCTAGATAGCGTTAGGGTATATGCGTTATTACCGACTGCGTCAATGTATGAAACTAGTTGTAAGTGCGATAATTTTAAGTCAAACACATGTACACCATTGTTTGTAAAAAATGTCATATGTTTTCACCCTTCCAGTATCCTCACTCCAGGTCATCCATTCAAAACGCTAGCTCAACCGAAAGGTGGGAGTGACAGTAGGTAAGCCCGCCATTTACGATTGGCGACAGAGGCGCTGTCAACCAACTTTTTTTTGACAGACTTCATTTTACTATCTGAGATAGTAAAAATTCCGACACAGGTCGTTCTTGATACGATCGAGTATAGTAAAATTCAGCATTCAAATTGCGAATCATACCCTTTTTGAAGAGTAATTTTTAACATTAGTAAAATTTACAAGGTGGATTTGTAATTCTTTCTATTGTGTGACCACACGTCATTCTACTACCCAAAAATAGCAATTTTTCGGCGATATGTGGTAAAATGCGGTATATGCTTTCTATCAGTGTACATTATCAATGGAAGTCTGCTCTTCTCTTTACCAAAATGAAACCGAAAAAAATAACTATATACAAGGACGAGGTAAAACGTCTGGCCGAATCAGTTGGAGGGTTAATTTTCTAAGGGTGAAATGGTAAATTGGGTGTTTATTCTGAAATTCTATACAAAACCAACCCCCACCCCCACCTCCCGTTCCATCGAGCTTGAGAAGATCGACTAATTTTATATTCAAAGGATTTTTTCAACCGTCGAATAACTCGCTAACGAATGAACCATATAGGAGCTTTTGATCAGGTTGAGCATGTGTGCGCAAAGTTCATTAATTAACCGAACCACCCCTAGCGAGCTCGACGAGCTCGCAAGCTCGAAAGCTCGCCCGTCGATGTATCGTCGCAGTTGTTACGGCTTTATGAATCCATGTATTTCCACATGTATATATAATATATGTATGTATGGTGAGGATATATGTAATACATGGTAGCTGGTGTTGTGCAGCGTTTCGGGCTGATTACGAGACTTAGACCCGGGGCTGAGATATCATCGTAATTTATACGACAGTCGTTTGTTTTAGTCCCGTCGCGTCAAGATAAGAGCTTGGAATATGCTCTGCTTATTTCTCATCTGTCCCTTGCTGGATATCTTCCAGCATCGTTCTCGACCCTCTCCCTCTTCTATTGCTGGTTCTCTGCCCCGAAAGCTCTGCGAAACATCCCCCAACGCGACGGCATCCTCGTCTTCACCAGGACCGAGAAGAGTCCAAATTTATAATTGCCTCGCCTGGAATTACTCCCATCAATATATTTCCCGGATAATACCTCCCGAGCCCTCCATGTTCCTCCATCAGCCACCCCCTCCCCCATTGTTAACGGGAATCGGATTGAATTCATCCTCCCCTCGTCTAAACCCTCACCTCTGGTATTATAATTATTACCGATTCTCGCCCGAAAAGGTGAGACGAATATAAGGGGATGATCGAATAACAAACAGGTCGTTAGAAAAACAAGAAAGTTACATTCGTTTCGAAAATGAATTTTCTAGCCTCGAAAAGCACCGAATCGATGGGATACAAAAGTTTACTGATCAGTTTCTGAGGTATGACCGATCGAGAGAGAATAACTTTTCGAAACTTTCTTTCATCGATAACTCGGAAACCTGTGCATCGATCGAATCAAAAATCCTACCAATCCTGAAGCACGATGATCCCCTTCGATCGAACCAACAAAACTACGAATCCTATGATTCGTTCTTGAGATTATGTAGTTTTTGGAAAAACTCAGGGTGCGAAAATTCAGTGTAAACGATCGTTAGCCACGGTTGATTGGAATTTCATCGAGCATCAGAGTAGTGTGAATTTTTAGAGGGATGATTAATGACGGGCAAAGGTTTCGCGGATGGAAAGAGAAGGATGGATAGAAGGTGAGATGAAGGGTGGTTGTTAATTTGACGAATTAACGCGGGGATCTCTCGAGGATCATTAGGCAAAGCGACTAGGTAGGTGTGCTAGTGGTTTAGAGGATGCGTTTGCAGCCGAGACACAAAGGGGCTGGAGAATAAAAGGAAGAAGAAGAAGAAGAAGATGAAGGTATGAAGAAGAGCACTAGCACTGAAGTGGCTTATTCTCACCTTCAGAGTAAGGTTGAAGGACTCCCACCCCCTAAGCCGTCACATTTTACAAGGTAACCTAACCTTACCTCACATCGCGTTACACTGCATCGTGAAATGACAAGGAAAGTAAAGTATGTAAGGGTTGAGGAAAAGGAGCACCCCTTCGAACCAACGAACCAACCCTCGCTTCCTCTCGGCTCTAAGTGACGTGGGATCTTCACGGCTGTGAGAAACTGCTAACGCATCCATCATTCGATGTGTACCTAACCATCCACCTACTAGCCGGTCGCTGATGGTAGGTACATTCATCCCTAAGGTGATAACCAGCCATTGCAAAAGCCCTGCACCCCTTACCTATTCCGCTTCTATTTGTAAGGTGAGAGACGCGGTCACGACCTTTGAAAGGATAGGAAGTATCCTGAAGTGTAAACTTGCAAACATCACCCGATCAAGAAATAACCAGAATTTTTTTTATCTCCCTGCAGTGTAGCATCTACGTGATAATTCACCGCCATAAGTTCAAGACTTCGATTTTCGGGACTCAGGTGCGAAACGGGGTGTCAGCTGATCACGGTTTGCTGATGATAAACGGGGCAGTTATGGTTGTAACTTCGCTTACGGTTTATATACCCTAGTCACTCGCGACTCTGTAAGTATGATAAATTTTGCATAATTTCGCGGGTTCGCACACGCGGTTCTTAAGGGTAGTAGCACCCCTAGCTGCAGGAACTGGATCTTCTAGGTACACACCACCACCCTTTACCCTCGTCTACTTGAAAGTTCTGTTTTTTTTCCACACTCGTCTTAGCACCCGGTAGGAAGCATTCCGTTCTCGAGGAATAATTTACAAGCTTAATTAGAAACCCGGAAGAAACTTCCCCCGCCCATTACTCTTATACCTCTTGGTGTTCAAATCTCTGAATGAAAACATTGTCGAGAGGGGATGATTTTTGCAATTTTTTTTTTGCAAATTTCTGCAGAGATTTTTTTTTTTCCAAGAACGAAAGACTTTCAGGTGGCGATTTTCATTATTTCAAAAGCTGTTACACTGCAGAGAGCCCGCACGCTTTCCTGCGGTTCTTCGAATAGCCCGGGTTGGTTTTGATCGAAAACCGTATATTTACCCCCCCGGGCAATAACGTTAAAACGTCGGAAATTGATCTGTGTATTTTGACAGACGGAACGAAGGGAACGGGAGAGAGGGCCACATATCCATCGATTCCCAAGTCCTGGCCGGCCTCGCTCCAGTTTTCCCATTCCTTCCTCCTATTAAAGGTACTTTTTTTTTCTTTTTTTTTTCTTCTTCTTTCCTCCTGGTTCTTATTTTCATTCTGATTCGTCCTCTTCCTCTCCGAGTCGTCGACGTCTTGTTCATTTTTCAGCAGGTTGTATAACGATACGCGTTTCGTATAATTGGAAAAGGAATTTTTCGAGAAATCGTACAGCTGGAGGAAAATCTCTACTTCGACAACGACGACGATGAAATATATGTGTATATAAATATATCGAGCATTTTCATTATACAATTCCAGAGGGTAGAGGGTGGAAATTTCAATATTATTTTAATATAAATACACCATCTGTCGATATCAGTTGGAGGTAAAATTTTTCAAAAAAAAAAAAAAAAAAAAAAGAAGAGAAAAAAAAATTGACAGGGTAGAGGGGCGTTTGGAAATAATATTAAACCACGAGGCCGTTCCGCGTTCCTCTATACCACTTTTTATACATCCGCAATGCGCGATAATACCGGATCTTCCGTTGAAACCGGTCAATATAATATGCAGTCGACCAAACCCCTCGCATTATTCTTCAAGCATAATGGAAACCGTCAATTTGTTTATTAGAAGAACACGCCTATCTCGCAATTTTCCAACAAAGGAAAGAAATATATCGTATATATATTTATAGATATTGAAAGAGAGAGAAAAACGATCCGTATACCCGATACTACCCCAATATTTTTTCACCCCGAAATTTTATTTTATCAACGATTTCGAAATTAGGAAGTATAAATTTGAAATACCCGCAATGAGGATTGTATGGAAGTGCATGAAGCCAGGTATATCTGAAGGGGGTGGTGGTTTGTTGTCGCTATACAGAATGCCAGGGCCTATATTAGATTTACATGTAGATGGTACTCAAGCAGGTGACGTGGGGGATAAGTATGGTTGGGTGAGAGGCGGCTGTGTGGCGCCCAACACTCGGGGGGAGGGCGAAGACTCCCCCGAGGCGCAAATTGAAAATCAGAGCCCAACCGAGCTAAGATGGAATAAATTAGACCCCCAACAGCCAGCCACGGTTACGGAGGCAAGTGCTTACACGGTTCTTAGCGGTGCTTATGTACCAGGTACTGGTGCAATGTAGTCGAGTAGGATATCGAGGGCTTTTGGATTTCCTTTTTTTTTTTTCTTTTTTTTCATTCGTTCAAGCGAGTGAAAATCCTCGAGACAAACTTTATCGTAGAAAATAATTTAGGTAGTAAAATTTTCGCAAGCTCACTGGCGATACTTTAATCTCGAACTCGACTGACTTCTTCAGTGGGGGACTTGTATAGTGGATAGCCAAGGCCTTAAAGTTTACCCCGAAGAAAGTTAGTCTTCTGTGAAACGGGACGCGTCACGTGCTTCTATACCGAAGGAGTCTAGAAGGTGCGAAATTTCGCATGGAGGAAGTCGCATTGTAATTTGCCGAGTTAACCCAGCAGAGAGATAACTGAATTGGCCCACGCGATGGTTAATCCGGTTAGGCTAAGTTTTCGAATCCGACTACCCCTCGTTCCATCCCTTATATAATGGCGACAAGTTTCACCAACCCGCACCCCTAAAGGGGGATGAAACGAGTCACGTGGATTATTCGCGAATAATTTTGAGAAATATTTTTTTGAACTTTGAAAAAAACAAAAAAATAAAAATTTGCAACCCTTCTCCACCCTCGAGACGGCTGAAAGAATGTTAGGGGTGGTTTTCCTCGGACTAAGAGAGAAAGAGTACGAGGGTTGAAGCCCATAGCTGGAGCTAATAGCCGAGTGTTTATGCATAGGGGAAATAAAAGGGAAGGTTGAAGGTAGAAGGTATATATATATGTGCCCGGTTCTCTTTCGGGACCCAGAGCCGAGGGTCCATTAAAAAGTTCGCGATAGCGCTGCCCCCGCGCGATGGTTTCAAAGTCTGAGGATCCTCCCGGGTTCCGCTCTATTTACTACTTCATAAAAATCTTCAAACCGTCTTCTTCCACCCCTAGTCTCCTCTCTTCCGCATAGATATTTCACCGCCCTGGGATCGTCGAGCTTTCCTTGCATATAAGAAAAGCTTATCGCCTGTCGTTGAAACCGCAAAAAGCATGTATAGTTTCTGTCCAGTGGTTTCATATCACCAAAAACATTTCCCCTTACTCCGCCAAATAGACGAGCTGAATTTTTCGTTTGATGTCTGCTTTAAACCACCCCCAGTGCTTTTGAGGGATGAAAAAAAAAAGTGGGACAACTCGATCCCGGGCTTTCCTCGGTCTTAAAATCGAGCTTTTCGTGCCAAATTCAAGGTCTTCCAACATCTTGAATCCCGTTTCATTGTTATAACGTTATAGCATGTATAGAAAACGATTGTTCACGGATGTGCACAGCGATTTTGGCCAATCTTCGATCTCGCTAGCGATAATAATAATAATAATAATAATAAAGGGCAAGAATGGAAGCTAGGGGTGAAAAGGATGAGATGAGAATAAAGCGATGGGGCGGCGAGAGTAAAGGGTCTTGGGGCAAAGTTACGATTATGATTTATGCCCCAATATAACTACTGGGTACCGATAAAATAAGGAACCGAAAATTAATATATCGACAGGAGGGTGGAGATGAAGATGGGGATGAAGAAGAATATGGGGGAGGCTGAGGATGAAGAGGCTGGTGGTATAATCCGTCCCGTCTGTCTCAGGCAAGAAGAAGGACTATTGTATTATGCGAAGGAGACGAAGCTTTGGAGAAAAATTTCAAGAAAACTTTCTCGACAAACTAGTAATAATTCATAATTGTGTATTCGGGGTAAATCGGGTGGATAATTTTCTAAAACCGCGAAATTGTTCCGTGGCGAAAAGTTTGTTCTATCCTTAACCACTTTCATCATCCCTCCCACCCCCTCGCGATTGGGAATTACGCGAGAAGAGAAAGAGCCCGGGCCTTCTAGGGGGTGGCAAAAGGGGCGCCGAAGTACGAGATGGAAGACTTCATCACCGCAACTGATTGCCCGATTTGTCACCGCTAACGGAGTTCGGGATCCCAACCTTCTAATGGCTGATAGAGCCGCCCGAACCCGATCTGACGAGGTGGTTTAACGCTTTCTCAAATCATTCCTCCTCTTGATCCCACTCGAGTCTTCTCCTACTCGAGCACCATCAATCCAATTACCCATTCATCCACTAGCCCTACACCCCCCGTACCCCCCTATATCCCCTCGAAAACGAATTTAACTGACGAATTTCATCCCCCTTCGAATCCCATTATACCTATCTGCCTATGTTTTCGCACTCATTTCACCTGAGGATGCGAGAAAAGTCGCAGAGAAAGACACCCTTCTTTGTTAGGGGTAGTTTTTTGCACGTCTTTGGTAAAACTGACATAACTCGAAAACGGTTGGCGGTACGAAGGTCTATGATAGCTCGTTTTGTTCATTAAACTTCCCTCTGTTGACTCCAGAGAAATTAGATCAATCCCGTGATCGATGGAGAAGTTACAGTCGCTCAAAGTCACCATGGGAAATCGAGGATGAGCTTTGAAAGAGCTTTCGAGATGATTTTTCGGTATTCGCCGGATCTTTGGAAATTCGCCCTTGGGTATCTCGTGCATATTTGAAGCTTGGTATAATTGATAGGATTCATCCCCCCCACGTTCTGAGCTGCTGTTGTTCGTTATCGTTAAATAACTGAAGCCTCCTGCTAAAATATAAACCGAGAAGTCTGACAAGCGGATGTAGGTGGATAGAGATACTAGCTTCCACCCTATGAGGGAAACACTGAGTTCAGAACGTGTAGGGCGGCTTTGACGTATTACCTGGTCCTCCTGGAGGGTGTCGGGGGTTGGTAGATGGCGTATGGCCTTGAAGGTGCGCAGAAGGGTATACAAGGTATGGTTATATATTTCCCGGGCGTTTATTTCGAAACGTGACATCCTCGAGGATGTGAATCCGGCAAAAGCTCTCGATGATTTCACAAAGCTCGCGTCTTCTTACCGTCTCTACGTCGTATCTCTGAGCTAAATAAAGGAGAAAATACTTCAAACGTTTTTTTTTTTTCTTCTCCAAAGCCTGTTATTCTCCGGGAGCCACCCTCTGAGAAAAAAAGGGGGTTTGTCGGGGGATCTTCAGAAGAGGAAAAGAGACGCGTTTCTACCGCCTATTTGTTCGGATTACTCGAATCAAAGTCTGTTTACGCGATGTTTTTAGTATATTTTCCCTTAAAGAAACGGCTCTTTATTTCCACCCCACCCCCCCCCCCCCCCTCCCCCGGTCCCGGGCTCCGAACTTCTTTATTTTATCTCAAAAAGGTTTGGACACCGACCAGGAGCAACGAGGACGAAGGGATTTTCTTTTTATTCAGTTTTACCATTTCTTTTTCGCCTTATTCCCTCGCTGTTAAGCTCTTAATCCTTCGCTGGTCTACCTCCTATCCGTTATCGCATTAATCCTGAAATTCCAACTTCTCATCCTGGTGGTCCTGCAGGACTGGGAAGCCGATTTCCACCCCCTACTCTCGTTTTTACCCAGAAACTCAAGCCTCTAAATATAATTGAAGTAATAATAATTGGACACCGCGTGTCCTGGAACGGTGCAGGAGATCGGGGTAAGCGATCAGCCAACCCCCAACGCTATTATTATTCATTAGGATTTTTCCCCATCACACCCCGATAATGCGTCTTACTCGAGATATTTTTTTTTTACCACCCCTGGATCCTAGAGAGTCCTGCCGTTGAAGAGGACCACTGGTATAGCCAGTTGGTAAAAGCCAGTCCACCAGCCAGGGCCCGGGATTTATTACCCCACTCAGCGTCGTCGACGAGGCCGACACTTTATTCAATTCAAAAGGTAGAACATTGGTCTCTTCAGTAGTTGACTAGAAACTGCAACGAACTTGACCAAAGGGGTTCCCCAGTTCCCGATGAACGAAAACTCTGTAAATTAGTCGATCCGGTAATTTGGGAACAAAAAAAGCACCGCAGGGTCAGCAGGTATTCCATTCGGAAGGTGGTATCGGTTCCCAAAGTGACCAGAGCAATTTTCACGCACAACCCTGCCTCTGTCTTCTATCTTTACCACTTCCCTGGCAATATCGTTCGCATTATTTACGTTTATCCTTTCATTGCTTCCGCTTCACCGCACCTCAGCCTTCGCAAGCCTTGGTTATAGCGGGGGGTGTGTGTACCAAACCCAGTAGAGTTTGGTGAGCTCCACCCATGAAGTACCACTCAACGTTGGGTTCTCTTCGCATCCTGGCCGGTTATTATTTACTGTCCGGACCCCAGGGTTCCTGGTATAACCAACCCGCTTAATTTACTCCTATACCATGCAAGGGGGCCCGGGTATATTAAACATCTATACCGCTCATCTATTGCCAATACCGTTTTACGCGGCTCACTGCTAATTTAAGATACGGTTATTCCAGAAGACCGCGTCCGGTATTTCCGCCCCACAGAATCACCCCGTTTATTGTCTCCGACGATATAAGCCCTGGAAGAAAAATTGAGCCTCTATGTTTCTTTGCACGACTATAATCGAACGGTGCTGATCAAGTTTCATCCCTCATTCGACGAGGGGTTGATTTTTGCACGCAAAAATATTTCAGATGTAAGAAGACCCGGGTATACCTTGAGGTATGTGTATACATAGTACATGTATAAGCCTCGGATGTTGTTGAAACGATTTGACATTTCGACATTCGGTAAGCAGTTTAGGTTACGTGTATCCACCAAGGCAAGCATCCAGGGTGAAAATGGTTTGGAATCGAACCCCTAGTATGAGGGGGGTAAAGTCCTGAGAGCGTGGGCCGCTGATACACCCGAGCGAACGGAAACGGCTTACCGTATTTGCAGAGCCGAGCCAACACGCGAGTATGTTCACCTATTCCCTTCCATTCCCTTCCCTATATCCTTTCCACACACACACACACACACACACACACACCCCCTTGCTTGCTTGCTTGGGAAGGTTGCTTGTCGGTAGGTATATCAGAGAAACTCGCATCGGTGGCACGTCATGCGATATATTAAATATACACAGACAACGAGGAACCCTGCTCCGTATTGGCCCATCGGAAATAACCCAGAGAGCATTTTGCACCCTCGGATTTTGGTCTCAGGGTGTATGATTCGATTTGGAATCTCTATTTTCGGTGTCATCTCAGTCGGTCATCATGTTCCGAAAAAAAAACCTAAAAAATCTGATCTGGTTTCCAAAGTAAAAGCGGATTTCTGTATATTTCAGTACGTCACCCGTTGCGTGGTTTTTGCCAGTATGTCCAGCGTAGGTGTATTCCGTAGGGTCAGAGGATCCCGGATCTTAAATCCACGTTATTTTCGGCCTGGGCCCAGGCCATGAAAGCCCGTGAGAGCGTAAACGGTAAAACAGAAATAGTGGAACCCGGGACGTTAGCCGGCCAGTCTATCTGCTCTTAAAACAAAGAGCATCCCGTAAACGGGTATTTCTAATCATCGCGTAAACCTTCGGGAAAAACCCTCAGGCCAGTACTATTCCCCGAATGGAGTTACTGGCCACCAGGTTTCTACTGAAAGCGATAAAACACATCCTGGTCTTGAGGTTCCCGATACTCCAAAAGTCCATATCTGCGTTTCAGGATGAAACCAAACTTGGACTGAAACTGAAGAGGTTCCACCGGACAGGATCAATTCACACTGCGGGATTTGAGACTTGAGTAAGCCACTAATTCCGCTAAGAGGAACTGCGTTGGGTTGATGACTCGTGAATGTAAAACACATGGTCATTCACTTTGTTGATTGCACTAACTGGTCATGAATGAGGATGGAAATAGTCATGCGTGTGCGGTACTAGTTAACGCGATTAGCGTCTGCACGCGTAGGAAAAAAAAAAAAAAAAAAAAAAAAAATAGCTGGTACTACTTCTGGGACTCGATTTCGATTCTCGTTGTATATTGTCTATCATGGCTTTCGAATGAAGGGTTTTTCCTTCCAGGTATGGCAAACGGGATTCCCTTACAAAGGTCTAACGACAGTGGGATGTTGGATAGTATAGAAAAGGGGTAAGATGACACAAAGTCCCAGATGACACTCCCGAGGTTTGAGCGCTGACATCGGATACAATGTTTGAGATGCTATTAGGAGAAGGGTTATCAACTGGTAGAATACAAGATCGAATCCCTGGGTGAGGTAGGCTGTTTCTGTTTGCGAACCGGTAGTCTATTTGTCCGTTACAAGCGGAAACAGGAACGCCATCGCCGTGGACGTCGCCGGCTCAAGTTCCCGACCCAACCAGCCTCCGACCTTTTCCTATCGTCCTTATACTATTCCCAACACGTTTCGACCCTAGAAGAAGAGGTCAAGCCTCCAGAGACACCCCCCCCCCCCCCTACCCCCTACCCCACCCGGTGTTGCTGCAGCGGGGTACTGGCCTCCTCGGCGATGGACCTAACGGCGGAAAAGGGTACGGGTTTCTGCCGTCCTAACCCGGGTAAATACAATTTTCAACGAGACAGAAGAAATTCCACCCACCCTTCCTTCCTTCCTTGAAACAGGACATCGCCGAGTGAATTTTACCATCAGACTATAGGCAAGAGGATTTTCCACCCCTAGATTCAAAGTCCACTTGGTGAATTTGGTCTTTTTTTTCTCCTCTTACATTTCAATGATACCAGAAGACGTTTCTGACTGCAGAATTCGAACCCTGGGTTCATCAGTAGATCCGGATCTGAATTGAAACAGTTGGGTTTTCGCAGTGTCAGCTGGTCGGTACGTTTAATGTCGAGTAGAATTATCTCTTTGGGGGAATACAGTCCGCCCCTATCCGTGCGGCTGGTCCATTGAATTTGCGGTTGGAACGGAGGGTTGTTTGTATGGTGGTATCTTCAGAACCGCCCTGAGATGACGAAGCAGGGTTTTCGCGGCTGTGAATGCCCCCGAGGCACTCTAACCAAAATTTTCCGTCACGTGTCCAAACGGGGGGTTGCAAATCCAAGTATGAAAAAGTCACCCTCTATCTAAAAGCTCCTTTCCAACCTGTCCGATAACTTCAGGGTACATCGACTCCCGTCACTCGGATAGGCCATCGGCCTCACACGGAGTGTTTTTACTCCTGATTTCGTTTTTTTTTCTCTCGTATCAGGATTTTATGACGCGGATGACAACCATCGTTGGAAACGAAGACTCTGATGGTCAGTGGACAGTAAGCAGGGTTATGGTTTCGACTTGGGGTATTTTTTCAGTGTACAAATCGTATACCTGGGGGTATTCAAGAGATAAGATATCAGAGGGTGGTCCGTTTTACACCCCGTCTTATTTTATTTTTGTTTCACCCCCTTTAAACCCATAGGGTAGAAATTTCATGAGCTGCTGCGTTGGCGTTGCTATAGCAAACCGTGATGGGATGATACCTGTAATCATCCGGATCGTGATTCGAATTGGAGATAATTGTTTTGGGGAAACTGGTCAACGGTTCGAACATCGAATCAATTAGCCCTGCCGGTCTTCCACCCTCTATTTCGATCCCTCGATGTTCATAGTTGCCATAGTATTTAGTTACACTATCGGTAGTAGAAATATATCGTGGGTGAAATTTCCTATCAGAGAAAACAGGGTGGATTCTGATTTCTCTTTGTTTATACGTACAGATAGCGACGTTCGTCACTGGTACGTCAGTAAATTCAGAGGATGGTGGATCCACCAGGGATAGGTAGGTATGTATGTACGGCATCGATTCAGGGCAACGATCATGCTGGTAATGGTGGTAATTTCAGTGCCAATTTAGGTACCAATTTCGGCGCCAGGTTACCCGTAAACAAAGTTTCGACGCGGAATTAATAGCTCCTAGCTCTCTTGCTATTTCAAGCTTTCTCTCTCACTCTATGGTCCATGATGGGAAAACCCCAGCGATCCATTTTCCCGTTGTCAAACAAACACCGAATGACCGAATGACTGACCCACCATATCTCCACAATGACATGAATATCATTACCATTTCATCAAAAATTATCCCTCTGAAGTTTATCCTCCCCCAAAGCGATTTACCACGATCTTGATGATGATATGAAAATATTCATATCGTCAGATGATTACCGGCGGTTTTTCGAGAACCGGAACCACTTGACAAATCCGTTAAAGTTTCTCTTTGGAAAGTTTTAAGCGTCCGTTGTCACCGGATTACGGGGTGCCAGTGGTGGTTGGAAATGAATAGTTAAGCAGATCAAGTCCTGGGCTACGATAAAAGGACGAAGAAGAAATGCACCAAGGGGTTGGCTGGCTGACTCGTTTCCGAGTCTAGAGACTGTCGAGTTTGTAACGAATGCAAAATTATGGAAGGAGTAATTAGCTCGTAGCAAAGTCAAGTCGGGACTGAAGGGGGGAGGGGTAGGTAGGTAATCGAGGCCCTGTGCTTTTCCTCTGACCATGAGCCTATCCCACCCCCAACCCCCAACCCCCAAGCCACCCTTTCGAAACTCCCGAATATATTAACCCTTTGGGTGTATTATGCAAGTAACTAACTCTCGCCAATTTTCCTCGTTGACGAGACAGAATTTCCTACCCCCTTTTCCCCCCAAGTTCTCCTCTTCGTCCTGTTAACCTCTGGTTTCGGGGTCGGAAGCCATGTCACCTACGCCACCCCCTGTGAGGGATAATTGAGCAAACCTGGTCACGGCGTACCGCCCCTAATTTTCCACCCTCTATTCGAACATCATCCGTGAAAGTTGTACCCACTACCCTTATGGTTTCCCCGCAGGACATACCTATGTATACATACGTCGCTGATCATGGCTTTCGAAAGCACCATTGGCAAACATTCGAACAAGCCTCATGGATGGACAAGTTATACGATGTTCAACCGCCAAATGCCAACGGCATGGAATGATCCATCGTCCATAATCCATACAGGGTGAATAATCAGCATGTCGATTATTCCGAATGTCCCCATCAGGCTTGTTTTTTCGTCCTGTAATTCGTAGTCCTTTGCATTTCAACTGGGCTTACCACAAAAATTGATTTCCTCAGAAATTTTTGCGATACATTGGAAAATCATCGGGCTTGTGAAATGCAGGGACACCAACGTCGAGGTCGATTCAACCTGGACAGAGGGGGGTGATGGTGGAAATAGGGGGGGCCTATAGTATAGCGAGGTAAACTCGTGACGGAAGAGTTTTTCCCCCCCGTACAACTTTTCTCATTACAACGATCGACGTCGACCCAATTAAACCGAACTTTGATAGGAAAATAAAAAAAGAAGAAGAAAAAAAAAAAAAAGACTGAAAAATCCTCGGTTCCAAGATTAACACCGAAAGGTATACCCGCAAAGATGAGGTCCAACCGGTTGACAAAACAACCCGATGCAAACATCCTTCGAAAAATAGAAAAGCTTCCGTTTCACCAACAGATCCTTTTTCTGGTTCTTCATCTTATTCATTTTTTAATTCTCAAACCGAATCCCTCAACTGTATAATCGCAGACTATAAAGAAAATAAGAAAAAGTGCTTATAAGGATTCGTTGGGAATATCTTTCGTCCTTGGCGTTAGTTGATAGTACGAAGGAAGATCCGGTACCCGTAGGGGATGATGAAAGAGAAAAAAAAAAAAAAAAAAGAAAAAAGAAACCAACCCCCTCCGGTTGTTCGAGCACTAGACGGGGGTGTTTTTGCGATCCTGGACTTCCTGGTTGAGTCGCCGCTCCGCCCTCCTCATATCTTGGGTCCTTTCTCGACTCTGCAATCCTTACAAGAAATAGTGCCAATGCTGCTGCCTACCCAGCCTTTCCACGATATCTCTAGAGCTGACTTGGGGTGTATATTGTTGCCCAAGCGAAGATCCTTCATATTATATTTCCTTGCTGTTTTTTTTATTTGTTTTTTGGTTTCTTTTTTCTGCTAGTTTTATTCCCCTCTCGAAATTGTAACGTATAAAGTAGAAAACAACCCATCCAGTCCATATGCAACCGTAAAATGATATTTCGGATGAAATTTATACACCGTATAGCAAAGCACGTAGTGATATCAACCGTTACAGATCGTCCCGAGACATTATATTCGCATTAGTTTTACCCGGGAGTAGATATGTATGTATGTATGTATTTATGTATATATACATTGGTAACATACATAGCTATGTTTGATATTAAAACTCCATTAATCCCGAGGCCGGAATCCGTTTCTCTACGCATTTATATGTATCTATACCAAAGAGACTTTGAAACGTTAGGCGAAATTAGAAACGAGATGGTTATAGAGAGACAGCGAAAAAGATACAGGACGAAATTTAATTCCAGGAAATTCTGGTTGAACAGGATATTACTGTTTCGAAAATATCTATCAATGGACCAAAATTTGGAAAAAAGCATTACGTAGCCTGTTGCCCTTTGCCCAATCAGATAACGCGGGTTTTCATTTGGTATTTTTCTATGGGTATTCCCGAGTCCTGAGCTTTTCTGTACGTAAAGTCGAAAGTGGGGTATAAATATATATATACGGTATATGGAAATACGAAGCGACACTCGCCGGCCTGCACCCCTAGAGCAGTGATTGCCTTTTTAATTAACGCTGGTGGACGTGTTTTCTGTTTTCTGTTTTCTGCTTACCGTTTTACGTTTCTAGTATCTACTTTTTCACCCTTCACTTTTATCTCATCCCTCAGCCCCGCCGCGCGGAGTGGATGGATTCGTTTTTAATATTCATCCAAACATGCTGCGCAGAGGTACCAAAGGACGAAAAAAAGCTGAGAAAAAGCGTCGAATTTTCAAACGAAAAAAAAAACAACAAACAACACAAAACGAAAAAAAAAAATCGAGTACAGGGACGAAGAAGAAGAGAGAAAGGAAACTGGGATAGCAAGAAATTTTCTGAAACGTGTGCAAATATGCGTAGAATACGAAATAACCCTGCGCCTGGTACTATATCGAAAGGTATTTTTCTCCTTTAGGGTTGAAGGTAAAGGGAGTAACCCGGCTACTTCAGGTTCCATGCATGACGTAAGGGGGCTGGCTGGTACCAACGCAACGGAGAGTTGGTTTCGTTTTTTCCCCAAAAAAGGAAGAAAAAAAGGAAGGAAGGAAGGAAGGAAGGACATGTTTAGGTTGCGAGGCACGGTCTGGAGTCACAGCCAGTTACAGCCAATAAAAAGAGATTAGGACGCTATAGCATTCTCCGGTTCCACTGGGAGGTTATAGCTGGGTCTCCTCTGTTCAGGAGTTGCGAATTTTCCAGAAGAAGAAGAAGAAGAAGAAGAAGAAAAAGCAGAAAAAGCTCAAGAAGTAGAAGGAGAAGAAGAAGAACTGGCGAAAAGATATGGCGTCGCTCACGGTCTCTCGGGAGGGCCGACGTCTGCCATTCAGACTTCAAAAGTGTGTCCCGTCGTGGTCGCAGGGGTTGATTTTTCATTTTCTAGAAAATATACCATCCCCTATCTCCAAACCCCCTCCACACATGTACGATAAGGTATAGTAACGCATCAACAACGCGATAATATTGATCTATCCGAAGGACCTTGGCTCGTAAACAGTTCCGGTTTATGCCAAGAGACTCTCCTTACCTTCGAGCTCTTCCCATTTTTTTCCATTTTTTCATCCCTCTCTTTCTCTTCTTCCACATATATGTATATATATCAGGTGAATGAAAGGCTACTCTTTTTCTTTCCTTCCTTCCTTCCTTCCTTCCTTGGCTGCTTTATGCTCTGCAGGATATCCACCACCCCCCTTTTTTCATCTTTTTCCTATTTTTCTTCAACTCCTAATATTTTTCGCTCGATTTTATATACAACCAGCTTTTTCCGAATTTTGTTGTCAGCTTTACTATATCCTCTTTTTTCCAAATAATAATTTGAAAATCCTGAATCAGACTTAGATTTTCAAAAACGGAAGTTGGTAATTGGCAGTGGTCACTGATGGACTCTGGAGCAAACGCCGATGTTTTCCGTTGGTTTTGGTACATACCTACCCCTACTACATACCTACCCCTCTACCAACGTTACGGACGATTTGAGGGTGGAGTATAGAGGTAGCTGGTAGAGGTATGCGGCAAGGCAAGAACGCTCGTGTTTTCCCTGGGCAAGCTCGTACGTTACGGGCAACTAAGCCCCTCTCGCCCGGTTGCAGAGTATTTACTCCACTTCGAATGTGGGGGAAGGTAGGTTTGTAGGTAGGTAGGTTTGGTAAGGGTAGGTTAGGGCGGACGAGCAAACATTTGGAGGTCGGGCGTGAGTGACCGCTAACCCCTAGCGCAAACAAATCGAAGTCCAGAACGAACGGTCGTTTCTTTTACTCGGTCATGTTACATTTTATTTATTTTCATCCCTTACCTCCGTCAAATTTTACCCTGACGAATACGAAGAAGACGTAATTTCAAGAGCAAGAGAAACTGATGGAGAAATTCGCTCGAGACGGGGATTGCAGGGGACTTGGGAGGGGAGGGGGTGGCGCTAAAACATTCGAATTACCTCGCTGCGCCCCCGGCAGCCACAATGAAATTAATTCTTGTCGGGGTTTTCGAGCGAGACTAACTAAATTAGCGGAGAGAAAAGAGGAAAGAAGGGTAGGAGGTTGGGGTAGACAGATGTAACGAAAAAAAAAACACAAAAAAATAAAAAAATAAAAAAAGTAAATGGGGTTAGTTGGTAACTAGGAGTCGGAGGAACCTCCGCTCCGGGGATTTCTTCTATTTTATATACGTATATACCTAACCTGTACTTTGCATATTTATTATTTTCTCGAGAAAAGAAACGTTTAACAAGTCCGGTTCAAATAAGGATTGAGAAAATCTAAAAATGTACAAAAGTATAATGAACCCCCCGTAGTCCTCGAGGCTAATCTCTTTTGGTTAAGTAATGGATATCGTTCTGATAAAAGTTCACCCTTCGCCCTTATACCGAAGCCTAGAAAATCCTGGTTCGTCCCAGGATGGTAACATCGTCAAGGTAAAGTATAAGGGAGGGTAGTAGGCGAGTCGTAGGGAGATTAAATGATGGATGATGCCTGTGAGCAACCCCTGAATCAAGTTTTTAATCCTGTACAGTATGTAGTTCATTCATTGATTAGCTATTTGTTTATCTGGTGGTTGAACAGGAACTGCCTAGGGGGATGATAGAATGAGGGAATACGATGGGAGGGTAGGGAAAAAAAAATCCCTACCGCAGAGATTAACGTCTCGTAAATAAGGGTGCAAAGGAGTGAGTAAAGAATTGGGTTTGCAGGGTCTGAGAATCCCTCTTGGTAATTACCGATTAAGACGGGAGATAAGAGGCTTTAACACCCCCTACACCCCCACCCCCTACCGCTCCTCTCGAAAGAAAAACAAAATGCAAAAAGTAAAGATTACGAAAAGAGTAAACGAAAGAAAAACCAAAATAAACTTTTCCCAGAGACCCCCCCTGGCACCCTTGACTTGGCAGGATCGCGTAATCCTATCCCGGAGGTAAAAATTCGTCGAGGAAAGAATATTTTTCTTTCTATCTTCTATAGTTGACTCTGAGAAATAAGAAGAATGAGAAGAAGAAGAAGAAGATGGAAAAAAAAAATAGGAATATGATGTAAAGATACAATAAGCTATATAGGGGAAGGAAAAAGGTGAATTCTGATTCAGTTTCTGGCACTCGGTCGAGAGAAGAACAAGAAGAAGAAGAAGATGGAATCGAAGAAATCCGGCAGAAATTCAGAACCGTAGAGCCAAACTCTGTACAATCACTAGAAACTCTATAAGTCAGCGTGTTTTACTCCCCCTCAGACTTCCCAAACCCCTGGAGCGAAAACAACATTTTCCTCAGTAGATACCTACGTAGGTATACCTACCTGAAAACCAAGCAACAAAACCTTTCCAACCTTTGTTTCTATACCTACTAGCTAGAAACTCACAGCAACCTGGCTTGTTCTTTGCAGAAGAACATCCAGGGGGTGGATTTTCATCCCCTCTATTCATAATTCGGTGCACACTGGAACATGACTGCATTATTTTTTTTTGTTCATCCCTTTTCTTAGTTTCCTCGCCATTCTGCGTTTCTCAGGGATTATTTACCTGCGGTAAGGAAGTTTCGTCTTCGTATCACTTCCCGGGGATCCTTAGCCGGTGGGCAAGCCACATAAATCACTAGACTTCTGATTTTTGATTGTAAGTTGAATTTCGAAAAAACCCACCCCTTTTCTTTTCCTATTTTCTCAAAGTACAAGATTTTTACTGCATGGATAGCGATTTTTTCAGTCTCAGTTGAAATTATATATCTTTCATAATCAAAAACCTCCCCTACCGTGCGTGAAAATTTCATCCCCTATCCATCGCAGGGCTCAAGTGTATTCGATGGACTTCTCGATTTCTGGCGAGCTTAATTTTCGAAATTGTCAGAAATTTGATGAAAGTGGCTGGTTATAAGGATAGTCCAAAAGTCAAGGTTACTTCGATTCAATACTCTGGAGTCATCAATCATTATGCTTTTCACCGAATAAATTCGGGGGTAGCTGAGGGAGGGAGGAGGGTAAAAATGTATCCACAAAAATCTTTTCTTCAGTGTATATCGCGCATACAAGAGCTGCCGACACAGGACAAAAAATGAAAGAATAGAAAAAAAAAATGGGTAAAAAATTGGAAAGAGAAGAAAAGAAAAGGGCGGGAAAAAAATTTTATAAGCGTTTATCTTTTGCCCTTCTTTTTCTCTGTCCTCCGTATTTTTAGCCGTTCGTATTCCCTCCGGCCCCCCAGGGGGGGCCTGAAGAAGCCCTTCTATTATTGATGGAAAACTCCTTTCTGTACCATAACCATCTTCGAGCCTCCCTTAACGATACCGCCGTTATAGGGCGTAGGGTATTACGGCGATTTAGTAAAGTACAACGAGCCAATCGGGCGTAAAAGTGAATTTTGATCGGTTTTATATAACTGTAGTAGGTACGGGGGCTGCTCCTTAACGGAAAAAGTCCGATATTTATTCCTCCATAGGATTCAGGAGGACCCCCCACGGACATGGCTATTCCTCTTTTTCTTCTTTCTTTTTTTTACCTCCTCCTTATATTCCTTAAGGATTTCTTCTTCCCTTCCTATCGCCAACGTATAACCGGAATCGAATGCCCTATACCAACGCCTTTCTGAGAGATAGGATATATATATGCGGTCATAGGTCCAGCCGAACGTGTATCAGTCCAGTTTCGTTCTGAGAAGAGGGTCAGCCCTTCGTCCCTCGGCTGGGTTTAAGGCCCTTTGATCTTTTGGAGTCAAATTACCGAATAGAGAAACCGCCCGGATAGGTAGTCTCCTATTATATGGATAATTACCTGATCAAAATTCTAAGAGTTTATATACTCCAATCGGTAATGAATCCATCTATCGACTTCCCGCACGTGTCGCTAAGTGCATCGCGATTACAGCATCCAGTTCGGTATCTGGTCAATTAAAGCTAGAATCGACTGGTCCAGACCCTGGAATCTCCTCCTTAGGAATTTTCCATTCCCATAAACAAGGCGCGGGATTCGATTGCCGGATTCTTGGATTCAATATCGGGGTGGGATTTAAGTTCCGAATTTCGAAAGTTCCGAATAGTCAAAATTGCGAATTTATTTAAGAGGGAATATCCACCTGGGATCCTAAAAAAATAAGAAAATTTTCGAAAACAGTTTTCTGGAAAACCTTCAGAATTTTTGTAGTTCTTTGTTTTCCTCTTGCGAAATAGAAACAAATTTTTTTCTTGAAAATCGCTAATGTGAGTTCAAGTGTCCGCTATTCCGTCAAAAATCGATATTTTTCAAATTGGCTGAGACGAGTACGAGATAATAGTATCTATTTCAATATTCTGTTTGATTTTTTTTGTTTTAAATGATTTTTGACAAAACACCACTACTTAGGTACCGCTATGGCAGATTTCCTTATGGCACTCCGTGGATGTCTTAAGTACTCTGCAAATTTGCAACATTGATAAATGACAAAAAATAAATAAATTGAAAGTTTAGATTTTCAACTACAACTACAACCCCGATCCGATAGTTCCATGAACATAACCGTATAGAGGCTGATGATTCACTGTGTGATTCGTTCGTGTATTAACATGAATTAAAACAATTTTTTGCCCAAGTCGTTCGGCGCCCCTTTACGCTCTAATTCCGCATATCGTACAGGGTGAAATTTACTCCCCAATTTCGAGTCCTGCATACGGCAGCCCCACGTTGGACGCCAAACTGCAGTTCTCGCACACGGCGCATGAAACAATGTTTTCATTAGTTTCCGCGAAGCGACTCGTTGGCACACACGGTTTCATACCGATACCAAGTGGATATAACAATGGACCTTTGCACGCTTATACCTTCTGTATATTTTTCCCTCACCAACCAACCAACCAACAGTGGGGACGATTAATGATTTAATTAAACATCGCACATGGCTTTGGTCCTTAACAAAAAAAAAACAAAAAAAAAACAAACAAAAAACATGGAGGGTTGATAGTATCAAGGGACGGTATCCTTAGTGTGTCTCGTTGATATCGCGGATATATATCTGAAACTATCGTGAACCGTTCCCATCACACGATCTGATCTAATTTCATCATGGAATTTTGGCTCAATTAACATTCAGGTGACTCGCTATATCTAAGATAACGTTTCTGAGGCTGTTTCCCCACAGTCAGGGGAGGGAGGGTTTAAGACAGGGGTTTTGGTGTCTACCACACGTGTGTGTGAGGGATACCTTCAATCCAGTATACACAGACCGTTGGTAGGTAGGTAGGTAGAGGTATCTACAATGCTAATCCAATTTCCGCACAGCCTTTACGGTTTACGAGATCATCAGACTATGAGTCTCCGTCCCGAGTGGGTAGGTACCCCATCCTGAAGCAAGTTATATACGTGTCGCTATACGAGGCTATATGCAAATAAAACTATCACCCCCATGGTGTAATTCTCTTAACCGCGCATAGTCTGGGCCCCATATAACAAAGCTTTGCTTTGACCCCCCCGGTGTCTTTATAACCACACGATTTCGAATGGAGGCTGCTAATTCCTGACTAGAGATGCTTTTCAGGGGTTAAAATGTGTTCCAGGTAGAGTAAGTGTACCAGTTACTGACCCTGTCCCAATTATTCACCATTTTCTGATAATTTCTTTTCATCCCTGAGTTGCGAAATTATTTAAAAAAAAAAAAAAATCAATTCGTATTCTCTGAATCTCTAGAAACTGATTTGTGTAACGGAAACATTCAGAATTTTTATTACTGATTTAAGATTCAGGAAAACATTAGGGTCAATAATTGGGTCTTAACGGGTCAGTAATTGGTACACTTACTTTATAGGAATTGAAAATAAGGTATATATACCTATACATTCCCAAAAAGAACTGCGAAGAAAGGTACCCCAGGTCTACGGATGGCCACGTTTCACGAAATGCCTAACCCCCCCTAGCTCGCTAAGCCATATCTTAACCTTAATGTTTTTCTTTTGCGCATTAATTCAATTTAGCCCTCGCTACCGTTGGGGCAATTCTCTTCTTCTTCTTCTTCTTCTTCTTCTTCTTGTGCTTCTTCTTAAAGGCAGGCTGGTCTGACTTTTCAGGAAGCACCTTGGCCACCCTCTGGAAGGCTCGTTCTACCATCACTTGGTTTTCCACTATACACGAGAACGTAGAAGCAGTTTCATACATATACCCTCATCCAGCAGCCAGCACCAGCAGCAGTGCGCGGGGGGTTCTTTGTCTTTTTCTCATTGAATTACTACGCCGTGGGAAAGAATTAACATTTTTCCGTGATTATTTAAATTTAAAGCAACCAGTACGCCGCCCCATACCGAACCATCCCGCCTTTCTGGCTTGTTTTAAATACCAAAAACTGAAGCGGAAATAAAGGATCCGACATTTTTACCCGACCCTACCTCGGTAGAAATTATCATTTCTTTCAGACAGCTTGCAGCCAGTATCTCCTTTACTTATAGGTATCCTGAATATATCTTCGAAAAAACATTTTCGGAGAGAGAAAATTTTAGAGAGGAATAACGCGGCACTTTAGGCCCCCAGATAGAAAATTCTTGTTCTGTTTCAAGCTGGCGACTCCGATATAATGACCGTTATTTTACACAATGACTATGGCATTTATTCCCGCAATTATACCCCTACCATCGTCATCATCATCATCATCATCATCATCATCATAATCACCGCAGTCCTGTTTGTAATTACCTCATTAGTGTTGATAGGGAGGGTTTTACAAAAGCGGGAATGTTACCTCCAGTGGTTGAGACAACGATCATAGCAATTATTCGACTTTGTTCCTCAGCGTATAATATACAATTCATGACATAACCTAGACAATATGAAACTAGACGAATGAATAACCAGTTCTTTATTACGTCGTAATGTATCATTATTGAAAAAGTTCACCCTCTGAAGTAGTTGGAATTCTCCATAGGAAAAATAGTAAAGATAAAAGATGTATAAAGGACACTGTTGTTTCCCATAGTTTCCTTTTGCTCGCAATAGAGTTGGTGGATTGTTGGAGAGTGGGGGAGGGAAATTGTTTCCTAGTTTGTCGTATTAATTTGCTCGCTCGGTGTTTCTATCCAACGTTTGTAATTGGAATAATAAAGCAATTCCAACATCGTTTGCCACGCGCTTTTCTTTCTCTTTTGAACTTGCGGAGGAGCCTTCTACAGTCTGCAGTCTGCTGGCTACAGTCCGAAGCTTGCAGCCGGATTTTTTTTCCCCCTGCACAACGAGATGCGGTAAGACGTAGAATGGAATAGCGAAATAAAAGCTTCCCTTGCATGGCAAAGACGCCATATATATACTTTAGAGAAAAGTTACATCCTAACCGCGACATGCCTATACAAAACTACCGTTGAAAAGCTCACTTTCTATATACTAATGTGCAGGAATCGAGTTACCAACCCGTTTTAAAGCTATAAGGGTGAAAAGCGAAACGCTGTAAATACACCCCTAGTTCAAAAAAACTATGATAATGATGAAATAACAGTACGAAAAAAGAGGCGGAAAATTCTGTTTCGTCTTTTAGGACGAGATGCAATTTTCAACACACATTCCGAAAATTTGTTGACCCCGTTTCGGTCTCATACTAAAAATCATTTGTTTTTTTGCAGGTACAATTAGCCGATTGCTTACAGATTTTATGAATTAAAGAATCAAGTGGCAGGGGGTGTTTTCCTCCCCTCATGTTCCGATACAAAGTTTTAATTCCAGTGTATGAATGGCTACTTTTTTTTCCACTTGCAAAATTTTGCGGATTATTCTTCTCGGCCCCCAACGCTTCGAGCCCTTTTCTCCACTTTTATTTCCACCCCTGCAGCCCCCCCCCCCCCCCCCCCCCCCCCCCCCGAATACGGAGTTCCACTTTTCTCCTCATTCTTTTTATTCTCGAGCTGAGTTAGAGCCGGCTATTGTGTAGTTTATTTTATTACCCACATTCGTCTTGGTGTAATATTCAGCCGAAAAGTCTCACCCCCCCCTATATTTCGAGCCACCCTTATTCCGAAACTTCCCACCACCACCGCCTCGGCTTTTCGCTTAGTGGCTGAAAATTTTCTAATAACCCAACGCGTGGTTTGAACATATTTTTTTTATTTTTATTTTTATTTTTATTCATTTTTTATCTTTTCAGGACGATGCTCTAGAGATGCCAAAGAAAATACTTGCACTGGTCGTGGGTGCAAAATTCGATTCTAGATAACGCGGGTCATGGGATAGAGAGAAATAGAGATAGGGCAAGGGTCGAGCTCGAGATATCGGATTCACTCGCGGAATTCTATTTAACAGAAATTCAATCTACCTTTTCTTTTTGTGTCTTTCTTTTTTCAAGGATTTTTCTTCTTGTTTCTACTTCCGCTATTCTCTTTCTCTGTGCCGTAGGTGGAAACTGCTCTTTTACCTCCGGACCGGAGGCGGCTCGAGCACCAACGGCACAGGCAATTAGCATCTTTTGAATAATTGAACAAAAATTGAAAGAAAAGGGGCTTTCGCGTTACGGCGGGTTTTTTTTCTCTTGCCTTTCATTATACAAACGATTATTAGCATTCGAGTGCAAATCAAGACGGTCTCTTTGCTCATCGCCATCTTTGCTACGTCTCTTCGCTATTCAGATTTCTATATTTTTTTTTCTCCTCTTGTTTTCTAACATTTTTAGAACCTGCGGTGGAAAAGTATCCGCAAATCGTCGTTGTCACATACGTGGGATATAGAGGTACGGGTTGAGTAGATTGTCGGTTCCTGGGTTCCCCACGTATTTTACCCTCTTTTACTTCAAGATCCTGTATCCAACGAAAACCTACGTCCCCGCGTATTCCCGATGATATTATCGCGAATTCCCGACAGGATCACGCTCTCAAAACTCGACCGCATCCTTTCCGAAGGATAAAGACATCGCGCGTTGGTTCGGCAACCACTTGTTATGTGCGAAAAACAAAATTTAAAAAATTAAAAATACACCCCTCTGTACGAAAATCGGGACTAGGGATGAAAAAGGAATGAAAAATTATTTATCCCATTGCGTTTAACTGCACACACACACATATATATATATATATATATATATATATTTATGACGTAGATGCGGGAAGAGTCGAGTTGGGGGTCCAGAGTACAGCTAATTAGTGCCATTACGCGCTCCTACTGTTTTGCCAAATCTACATGGAAATAATGTTGACCACGTTGGGTACTGTATTCTCAAACGTAAACGGGACACCGGGCAATAATTCCCCTGGGGTAATTGGCCCATTGTAGCAAAAGCACAGTAGTAGTAGTATTAATAGCAGTGAATACACGCATATCTAGGGATGGACCACGCAGTGTATTCAATTATATACACATTTGTGTACAGAGAGAGTGTTTCGAGGGAGAATATTTTTGGATTTTTTTTTTATTTTGCAAAACTGGGTACTACTCGATGAAGTTGATCCCTCTTCTTCCACGACTTCGAGTATACCTGGAGGTTTCGCACACTTGGACGGTCTTTGGTCTGCTTAACTACTTTGGTTCAACGTTGGAAAATAGATCCTGTGAAGGAAACAGGAGTGAGATAAGAAAACGAGGTAGCAAGGAACAGGAAAAGGAAAAGGAAAAGGAAAAGGAAAAGGAAAAGGAAGAGGATGAGGATGAGGATGAAAAAGGGCTTCAGGAATCAGACGTGGAAGTTTGCTACGGGGGGAAGAGGTGGTGGTATCCCGATGTGCGGTGAACAGTGGTAAGTATGATCAAGGGAGGTAAAAGTTCTTCGAGATATCAGTTGACACCGTCAAGTGGAAGTGGCAGTACGTACACCCTGGTATAATATAAGGGGGTAAGACGAAAGATATAGAGAATGAGTTTTCTTCTGGTTTTGGTTAAACCGCACCCTCGACCGTAAGTCACTCTTGCGTAACTCTTGATACGGTAGTCATTTAACTAAATCACCCTCGAACCTCCACTGGCGATGCAGTTATTTACTTGTTTTTTTTTTTCTTTAGCATTTCTTCTCAGGAAAACAACGTCCCTTTCAAAAAGCGACACGCTTCGCTCCCGAGGAGCAAATTCTAATGAAATTAGCTCTAGCTTGGTACAGCCTTCTCCCTTGCGTGCCATTCACCCTCTTCCTTCTTCTTCTTCCTCTTCTTCGGTCTAATGTTCCTTACATTTTGTCCCAAAAGTCCTTTTCCAGTTGCTCGTAATTGCCAAATTAGCTTCGGTTCATCGCATACATCCCTCTGCTCTGATCTCGAACAAACCCCTCGAGTCTTCTTCATCTTCTTCATCTTTAACGATGCACCGAACAAAGTGACCCTATTCTTAACAGTGTAATTCGGTATAGAAAGTGAAAATTTCAAGAACGAAGAAAATCTGCAATAAATGGATCTAAAAATCTCGAGTTGAATTTTGGTGTATATTTTTTTTGAAAGCGTACCGCATGCGGGTTCCGGTGATGATGAATCGTTACGAACCGACGAAGAGGCAAAAGAGTCTTAAAAAAAGAAAAAAAAAAAAAACTCTCTGATCAAGCTGGTGCATAATGTACAGGATCAGGAGAATGTGCGTTGTGATGAACAGTGGCAACACATGTTGAATTTTTTTTTTTTTCTCTTGTTCCTTTTTTTCCCCCCGTTAAGGATAAATATTTACGCGTGCTTTGGAACGAGCCGTCGCTCAGGATCCCGCGTCAGTCGAGTCGGGCTAAGTGACACTCTGGTTTACATGAAAAAACGGTTTACATCTCTCTTTCGGTGAAATGCCGAAATAACATATTAACCTGGCCCCAGGGCAGACAGGCAGCGAGGCCACCCTCGAAGCCGTTTGGCGCCCAACCGAGCCCAACCCAGTCTCTAACCCTATCCTTTCCAAAGGTCTCGTTGCTTCTAAGAAATCAGACTCCTTGATCTCACGTCTGGTACTGTACCTACCCATACGATGTTTGTTGATCTCCGTAACCGTCTGCGGCTTTTTAACATTTACTTTTCCACATTTTATCTTCGAGACTAACGAGATCATCGGGGCATTGCCCTTTTGGAAGAGGAAAAATCTTTCCAAACACGGTTTAGATCGTAAAGAAGTATGGCAAGTTCACTGCAAGGTCATTATCACGTCAACGATCGATATTCTCGATACCAGGATCCGATTCTTTCGTTTTACTCTTCGCTTCCTGTCACACTTGGACGATTTTATGGTTTTGTGCTTTCACCAGAAGTGGAAATGGCCAGCGTTTGGTACAACAACAGGGGTTGTTTCTGCCCACGTGGAGGGATGGGATATGGATGGTGGCAAAAAACACGAGTGAGTCTTTTCAGTCGCGTGTATCGTGACCACTGGTCAGAATCCTCGTTTCGTTCTACCATTTCGTCTCCCGGATCTTCTCCGGTCTTTGTTTAAGATGTTTTCTCTATATTTTATACATTTTTTTCTTTTCTTTTTTTTTTTTTGCCTCTCTTATTCTTCCTCTCATTTTTCATCCCCTGAAAAGAAATCTCGCTCCGTTTGGCAATTAAATCCCGTTCTGGCCGGGCTTTTCCGGCCTCTATTTCTCCCCGAGGCACGAACCACCCACCAACCCTCACTCGTTGAAGAAGAAGAAGAAAAAGAATAAAAAGAAGATGCTAGTACCTCAGGATCTATAAATCTCTCTTTCTCTCTCTTCGAGGACGACGTAGATACCAAACGTGCCTGATTCTTGTCCCGTATACAGTCCAGTTATACATATATAGGGAAAAGGAAAACAGTATTCTTTGAAAAACCATATAAGAGTTTGAGGAATGGCTGAGAAAACTTAGGGGGGTAGAAAACGAGTGGCTGTTAGATATATCCGTGCTGTTATATCCGGTTTCCTATACACACCACTCGTTTCGAGCTATTTTCTGGATCGTAGGTACACTTCCATGATGGAACTCTTGGCGAACCATCCGACATCCGCCCCTGGACTGGTAGCACACGGTGAGCTCAACCGAGCTCGGGTTCTTGAGAAAAGTTTAGTGCTAAAACCTTTTATGCTCTGTGGCGTGGGCTCACCGAGCTTACGAGTACTTTTACGCGAACTCTACCTGTCTTCGTTTCTCTTTCACACTAGTTTTCTTTTCCTTAGAGTTGCATAATGCACGTGGCCTGAGAAGAACGTGCTGGTACCACCGCCAGGGTTGGTTACCAGTGGCGTGCGGTAATTTCCACCAGTTTGCAAAACGTACATAGAGATAGAGAGAGATTCGAAGGTCTTGAGACAGTTTCTTCGCAAACTTAACGTCGTCCAATTAAAGTCACAACGGGGATCAAACAGGGTGCGAAAATTTCACTGAAGATGAGAAAACCGAGCTGTTAACCAGGGGGGGTCTTCCAGACTTGAGACTGCATCGTGAACTGGCAATGTAAGCAGTTATTTTACGCCCGTGAAACTTATGGTATACCAAACCAACCTAGGAACCAACCCCCCTCTGAGTTGTAAACTTTCCTTCTGCAGTGTTTGCCTCTGAGACTCTTAGACCGTTTTACACCGTTCATACTTTACCGACACGTATACGTCAACCGAACCGTAAATACCACCGGGGGCTGCAATGGAGATCAAACATTTTACAGACCTGGAAACTACCAGTATAGAAAACTTTTACAACTTTTCTTCAACGTACTGGGAAATCTAAGACATCGATACAGCTGGTCAGACACTTAGAACCTTCCAAGTATCCAATGCCAATGGTACCAGTCCACCAGGCATGGCCCAGGACTGGTGACCCAAGCCTGAATGAGACTTTTGTGTCAATTTTGCACCAATGCTTGATCCAGCACTGGTCCAAGACTGGGGCAATGATTCTTAAACACGTTGGAGTTGAAGATCCTTGGGAAATATTTTTTATTTGGAATCAGCGATGATATTCTTGTTGGTGAATCCAGCACCGCGCCCTTTAGAGAATCCTGCGCAGGATCCAAACCTTGGCAAAACGCGCCGGTAGTAGTATCGGTCGGACCTTAATCAGTGGTTATGAGTCTCGAGCGTAAAAGTTACCCGGGATCTAGAGCACGCACTGTCCTGGGATCCCACGGAACCAGAGAGGTTGCTTATAGGTATACGAAATTTCACGAACCGAGCTGAAGCTCCAGCTCGATCTCGACCCGGCAGGGATGCTTGGGGGTAGTGAAACAGAGCCGCGTGTGAAATAACGGGGATGTAATTAGCTGACGGGGGTGAATTGTTACCTAGAAATAATAATTTTTCTGCATTTCTTTTTCTTTTTTTTTTTTCTTTCTCCATTCCTTTTTCTTGTATACTTCTTTTCTTTTCAGCTCAGGATGTCTGTCTACGGTATTTTTACTGTATAGTTGAATATACCACGCAAGGATACATCCACCGACTAGGACAATAGTACTCGAGCCTCAGACTGTGAGCTGTGGACAATAGAGCAAAGCCTCAGCAGTCCTCGCTTCATTTCGAGGACTCTGAACTATACACACGACGATGAGGGTCTATTTTTCTCCCATTACGTTACGTTTCGTTCCATTCCATTCCACGGCTATACTCTTTCATCTCGTACCCCATGGTCTCCCCTGATCCGCCCCCCAACTTTCCTACGAGTCCATAAAATTATGGATTTACGAAGTTCCATGGACCAAAAACCGAAGCTTTTTGTTCACCACCAGGCGGTCCCTCTCGGATGCTATATAACTTTGTTAATGCATCGTTATTTTATAGTCGAACGCAGAACGCTTTTCCGAGAGAAAACATCGTTTCATAGTTTCCTTCGAATTCAAGGGGGGAGTGGAAAAGATTTTTTTTGTCTAACGAGAAGATATCGCGAGGGGGGGTGGTGGGGTGGTAAAGAAGAAGCAGGATTCGTGCTATGGGAATCCGAGATTAGAGAGATCGGCGTAAGTACGTTGGGAGTATGATTTATGTAAGGTCGTGTGACGTGGGGGGCGCGGCGTCTTCGCGCGAGTGCCGATTTGGAAAAAAAGTTTCCCGGCGTTCCCCGAGTCTTTCTCTGTTTCGAAGATGGATCGTCTCGGTTCTTGGAGAAAATATTTCTACTTTTTCTCATTTTTTTTTCCTCTTCCCCCCCCCCCCCCCCCCCCCCTCCCCCTTTATCCCCGCACTCGCAGGAGAGTCTAGAGTCCTTGTCGCAAGTAAAACGTGAAACGACAAGCTTCGAACGACGGGCGACAACCTTATACTTCCTTTCCCTTATTTCATCCCTCATTTTTACTTACGATAAAAACGAAAAAAAAAAAAAAAATCCCACCGTCTAACCTGAAGCGAATTTTACCAACGAAGGGTAAAACTCGTCGCGATACTAGGTCTGGGCTCATTTAACGCAAGTTATATACATATAGTTTCTCTATGCCGCCTGTTCCCGTTTCTTGTCCTTTTTTTTTCTTTTTCCTTGCCCTCCACGAAATTGGAACAACAAACGTCTGACAGGCCCATTACAGTTTCGAACAAATTATATTTCGTTACGAGTTTTGCTCTATACGTTATGCCGCAACACCAGCCGACGCCAACGCCAACGCCGACGCCGACGCCTAAACTTTGTGACTTTAGTTCGCACGCTTGGACTTATATATATATGTTCGGATACGCAAAGAATAGAGACGGTCTCCTTTGACCACGTGTGGCCCCCGTAGGGCATCAAGATGTAGAAATAATGGCCAAAACTTTTGCTCATTCTATACCTGCGGTACGTGTTCTTTCATATAAAAAACCGTGTCTGACCTGCACCGGAATGCATCACGTATCGTTTCGTCAAGAGTTCGTTAAAGGGAGCAGTATGTCTCGGTTGGAAAAATTAAACATAGTATAAAATCAATTTGTTTTATCACCAAAGTTCATTTTGCATCATCATAATCATCTCACTTGAAAACGGTTGCTGGACGAATTCAGGCATACCGAGTCGACTTATCTATCACCAAGATTCGAAGGAATACAGGCCGTCACTAATTGAACGAGGGGAATTGGCGAATTTAATTTTTAGGCTGAGTTATTTGAAAATAAGTGGAAAAGAAATGTTCGATTTTCGGAAAATTGGCCATATCTTGTATGAGAATTTTTTCAATTCAATTTCCCTCGTTCAATTTACGACGGCGCGTCTTCCGAACAATTCGGATCCTGAGAAAGTGAAATCGGACCTACGGTGTGCCTCAATTCGTGCAGCGACTGATTTTTAGTGATATGATTATAATGATGTGAAATGAACTTTGGTGAAGAAATTAATTGATTTTTGACCACGTTTCATTTTTACAACCGCGACATACCTGCTCCCTTTAACTGAAATATTTCAAGGAATCGACTACAGCTCCGATATTCGCGATTTTGAATTCTAAAACTAGCAAAGCTAAAAGATTTTTGCGAACGAGTTGTAAATTCGCAGGGGGTTAATTAACCTCTTGAAAAATCGTGAGCCCCGCGAAGTAAGTCCCAGTTCGAAGAAGGTTATTCTCTGTTTCTCGAAGGCTTTGTGCCCCGATTCTATTGTCGAGGGTATTCTGTAGTTTCTGAATCACGTTTTGAAAACTGACTCGCAGCTTCCCGCACGACTCGAAGAAACTTTGTATTCACGTGAACGGGCGGGCTGAGAAACGAAGAGACAGAGAGAAAGAGAGAAAGAGAGAGACAGAGAAAGTTGGCGAATTTTGATCTCGGGTTTACGGTGTAACAGGATCGCATTGTTTCACGTACATCTAGAAATTAATTAAACGAGAGACTAGGGAATTTTCGTTTTTGAATAAAAATCCAATCCCCGGGTAGCCCGTTGAGCGCCACGCTGGTGTAAAATTAACATAAAGAAAGAATGAAAGTCAAGTCCTCTGGTAATCTTCTTTTAACGTAGACCCCAGTCCCAGTCCCCCGGTTCGACCGACTGACTGACTGCGGTATGATTAATCACCGTTTTTATACCCACAAGGTTAATCATCGTCCGTGAAAATGGAGGGGGAAATATTTGCCCGGGGGTGAAATTTTTTTCACCGACTAGCCCCTCGCATCAAACTCGAACTTCATGGCCATGGAAGGACCTCTAATTCGTCAAGGATCCAATCCGAGGATCGAGGCAATCCGGAGATATTGAAATTCCGAATTTCAAAAGCTGCGAATGGTGAAAATTCTGGATTTTTCTACTACCGACTCGCACAATTTTTTGAAAGATTATTTCCACGGAAGTCTAAGTAGCCAATTCGACTTTTCGGAATTTCCAACTTCTGAACTCTAACTTTTCCAATAGAAACTCCGAATCGCGTCTCAAATGAATTCGCAATTTTAACCATTCGGAACTTTTGGAATTCGGAAATTGTACATAAATAAAACAAAGAATATAAAATCGAAATGTATGAATAAAAGAGCTGTGGCACTCACCATTTGATGCGTTGATTCATCCGATGGCGGAAAGCAAGACTGGAAAAGAAGCATCGTTGGCTCTGGTTCTGGTTCCGGACTCGCTGCAGATCGTCTGACTCGATGAGCGAAGAAAAGCACCGATCACTACACCAAACTCACTGTCACTGGTACACTTTCACTTCTTTTTCTTTCCAACATCGTCAACAGGTCGTTTACACGTTTTACTGGAATGCAAAAAAACACCGAGGTCACCGAGGCATCGAGAGATTTATTACTAAATCATTAATCAATTCAATTAACGTGAAAAACTAGAGAAAACTAGATGACAAATTTAGGGATGGATGACAAAATCATTAATTAATATGATAAACAAGAAAAACTAGAGAAAAACAAAGAGAGAAAGCAAATTCTTCATAATTTCATGACCAATTAACAGAAACGACAAAATCAAGAAGAGATACGAAAAATTCACGTTCGCAATTTTGGTAATTTACGCAAGCGAAATCTCTAGGTTATGTTTTTTTGTTTACTTTTTTCAAATTATTGCGAAGTATGTTTTTAACTGAATTCGAAACAAAAGGTAGAATAAAATATCTGAAATGATAAATTAGTCAGCTAATTAATGAGTTGCTCGTTCGCTACAATGCGAGCTTGTTGTACAAACAAACGTGAGGGTAAAATTGTTTCATCGCAGCGTCATTTTTCTAAAGTTTAGGTCCGTTTGTGTTCCTACTACTGCGTAATTAGTTGACGAACAATCGATCCCAGGGTTCGATAATAATTTATCAATCTCGAGAGAACGAGAATTGTTGAAAAAAAAATCGAGGAAAGAGGGACGGGGAATAGTCGGGGAATTCTGTAAACTACATGATGCCTACGTCGCAATTTAGCCGAATATTAAACTCGGGCAATTAGGCGACTCGATGTTATTCATTTGCCTAATCAATTTCTCGTTGTTACGTACGCGGTACGTCTTGACCGATCGGCGATCGATCGCCAACTGATCGTACGTACCGAATAACAAGATTAGCTAACGGGGCGCTGGCTACTTAGAGATAAAGAGAAAGAGGGAGAGGGATTAGGATTAGCAGCGAGAGGGCGAGTGTTAGTCATCGGGATAAACAGAAAAGGATATGCCGTTCGGTTTTCTTTATTTTCGCAGCGATAGTCAGACACCTGGGCAATTGTACAAAACAGGTACGGATTGGAATCGCAATTTATACAGTCCAGCCGATCATTTCGATTTTTACAATTACTCTTTTTTCGCGTACAGATATTGCTTATTACTTATTGCTTGATGAACTGAAATTCCGAATTTCAAAAGCTGCCAATTGTCAAAATTTTGCATTTCTCTGCTACTGATTCGCACAGTTTTTCGAAAGATTATTCCCCCTTAAGTCTACGTAGCCAATTTGAAAAACTCCGAAGGTTCAAAATTCCGAAATCTAAAAACTCAGAAAGTCCAAAACTCAGAAAGTCCAAAACTCCGAATCTCGAAATTCGCGAGATGCAACGTCGTTTATTTCACAACTTCGTCAATAGCTTCCCTAAAATTTTCTGGATTTTTGGACTTTCTGAGTTTTTAACTTTCGGATCTTTGAGCCCCGTCTGCATTTCGACTCTTCGAAATTTCTAACTTCTGAACTTTAACGTTTCTAGAAACTGAAAATCGCGAATTTTCGGAATTCGGAACTTGAATCCAATGGACTTCTGTAATAAAATGTTGCACAAGGTACCTATATAAGCTTGGCAGCGTATATATCGACCCACGGGGCCGTTTCCAAATTGGTTGAGCTTATTACTCGAGTTGCAGTAGGTATCTGCTCTGCGGTGTGCTCTGTGCCACCGAGAAATTAAGGAATTAAACCCTTAACTTAGTTAGAAATCGCGTTGAGGGTGAACGAGCGAAAAAATTCTGATTAAAACTTAATCTAATACACCCTCACGGAGGTTTTGGCGTTTCAGAGTTTAACGCCGGAAGGATAAAGCTGAGGCTACGACCTCGGCCAATTAACATGTAAATCATTCATTCGCCAAACACTGTGTACGCCAAGAAAACATCCCTTTAATTGCCCCAGGCGAAAGGGGGCGACAGACATTAGGCAATGTACGAGCTTGAGAGGGAGAAAATAAGAAGAGAAATAAGAAGGATCCGCGTTATTTTTCCCCAAATTGTGTTTTCGGGGGGCTGTGAAAGCCCGAGAACTTGAACGATCGGGTCCGATCAGTCTAAAACTTTTTCCTTTTTTTTTTCTACCCCGCAGTTTTTTTCAGGAGGCGTATTTTCCTCCCCTTTCCTCCCTTCACGTTGGCCAACAATTTTATCACCGAGGGGTTTCGAGATTTCCGGTTTCCTTTGGCTAATATTACAACTGCGCCCCTAATGATCGCGCCTCACGGCTTACCCCCCAAATTTCATTATACACCCCCTTCCCTCTCCGAAAGGAAACGACCGTTTGAAAAAAAAGGGTTCCATCCCTTCGGACTACCCGGTCGCTTCAAAGTCCCCGGAAGCTTCGGAAGCTTCGTAACAAAATAAGCCAATTTCTAGTCCCGTCTTTTCAAAGACACATTTTCGCCTTACCCAGCAGCTACACTTATCGCTTTTTCGATAGTTCGTTGCCGAAAATTGCTTTCTATGCTAAAAAAAACTTGCCGATATATCAATTTTGAGCTTTTTTTTTCTCTCTCTTTCTTTTTCTCTCTCTTTTGCTGCTCGACCCGGAGAGAAATTTTCCAACTTCCGTTTTCACTGCTGCAGGCATGCCGTTTAGAGTTTGATGGTGTTTTTTTTTGTTTGTTTTTTTTGTTGGTTTTTTTTTTTATTCTTTTCTTTTTAAGAATTGTCGCGTCGGCGACGGGTGGTCCAGAGATCTCTGAATACAGCTAAAAGTAAGAGAAAAGTTTCGACTGCCTCCCTTTCTCCGGAAAATTGCGTCGCTTCGGGCGTAGATATATGTATAAGTATACCGGAGACATTTGTGAAAAGTCCCATTTTTGCCAATTCCCAAAATATACATCTGTATACGCGGATATACGTATATAGAAAAATTTTTGAAACTTTTATCGGCTAAAAAGTTACCTCGTTGTCGGCAAAGTTGGCGTAAAAAAAAAAAGCAAAAGAAATAAATAGGAGATAAGAAATAACGATAACGAAAAAGTTTCCGGAACGTAAAGAATTTTTGGTATCAAGGAATATGATGCAGATCATAGTCCGGAAAATATTTTCATAATTTTCTCTTTTTAGAATTCGTTTTTCACGACGTTTCATATTTTTATAATGTATTTCGATGGGGACAAATTGATTTTATAATCGATCTGTAAAATCAGTGGGGCAAAATATATAAGAAGGACACGGAATTCTGTGGCGTGTTTTGTCGCACTATATACAATCCTGAGCCATCTACTTTTTCTTTCTTCTTCTACTTCTTCTTCTTCTTCTTCTTCGTCGTGTTATTATATTCTCAGGGCGAGACTGCGGAGGAGTGAAGTTTTTAATTATTGGAAATTTAAACAGACTGGAACGATTCAATTTCCCCCGAATTTAAAGCTGCTTCATCTTCCGATAAGACGCCGGCATAAATTTACCGGTATAAAGAAATAAGGGGGTCCCGTTTAATTTGCAACAAAAATTCTCTGCCGTATTTTACCTGGCTAACCAATAGGTATATATAGTACAGGAAAGGGCCAAGTTGAAAATATTAGCTAACCGCAGCAGGAGAAAAACCTGCATGAGAAAAAGTAGTACAACCAAGTATATGTATAGCTTCCATGGAAAATGGGTTTCAAAAAATCTCGGGGGGGGGCAAGGTTCGAGTTAACAAGGCTTAAGCGAGATTTAGTGGTATACTTTTATCAAATAAATGTACATTTTTCACCAATCCTCGAGGGGAGCTAAGCGGAACAACCTCCCCAGGCCAAACTCACCCTCGGACTTGGCTAAGGGGTTTTTTTTTTTGTTTTTTGTTTTTACATCACAGATTTAAACTTTCCTCTCGGAGAATTCTTGGATTAGAAATCCAAACGAAGAGAAAACATGGAGAATCAATCGTACCTGGTCATATGTATATATATACATATAATATGATTTCCGAATTTGTACTGGAAATAGACACTGGACACTTTTCACCTGTATATCCTGGCCACCCCCTATGAGGGGGTGGTAGTTTGATCCCTTGTATTTTTCTTCGGAAAGTATAAAGTTCGTTTCCAGGTATGACCTCCTCTTCATCCCCCGTTTGCTTTACTCTATTTACGATAACGTTATATGTAGGTATAGCACAAGGGATGTTGCTGCTGCTGCTGCGCAGAGTTCGAGACAATAACCGACTCTGTCTCTGAGCTTTAATACCAGAAGCTACCCTTGGAACTCGCGGACTTTAATACACCAGGAAACTCAAATAGAATAGTCGAATCCCCGAGGGGAAGCCACCCCCTCCTTGCACCGATTGCAAACGTCATTTCGTATCGTTTCTGATGTACATACACCATCATCCGATCCTCAAGGCTTTTATTAGAAAATATTTATCAACCCCTGGCTCGTTGGGGTGGAAAACTCTTTTTTTGGAGGAAAAAAAACATTTCCACGCGATACTATTTAAGACTGAAGTAAACGGACTGGAATCACCTTTCCGATTCTCATCATCATCAGCCGAATTCTCTCAGCTTGGAATGTTCGATTTCGAGAGTTTTTTTAAATTCAAATGAATTTTGGACTATGTTTAATTTTTCCAACCGAGACATACTGCTCACCTTAAATACCCGGTATAAATGGAAAAAAAAGAGAGAGTCAGTCGAATCAGATGGAGCGTGATTATTATTCATATAGAAAGGCATTCACACCGTGAAGTTAATATTACGCCATGGCATATTCTGATGACTGGAGATAAAAGCTGGAGAATTGCTCCAGTCGGTCATCAGGGTCAAACCATTGGAATATTTTTCCCATGACGAATATTTGATATACCAGACAGCTGCAGGGACATACACTGCAGCCATAGAACGCATGCTGTGAGATCACCAAGTTCTTGTAATTGCAAATGTACCTTCTCGACTGGCTCTTTCACGACAAAAGCCTGATCCTGATAGCCATTTTCAGAGTATGAACGAGACCGGAATACGCGGTTTAGTATCACGACACAGAAGTTTATCTGATGACAAAGGTACGTACATACCTACCTATACCTAACCACAACAACGAACCATAAACGAGCACGTAAAAGGCCAAAACTAAACCTTGGGACTCGAAACTCATACCCATATAATACCCGATCAATCCTAAACCATTTTTCTGAGCTTTCAGAAAAAGTCACCCAGAAATTGAACCCTCAGAAAAAAAAAATCTTATGATCGTTTAGTCGACTTTTCCCCACCACCTGCCTATTCCTCCCTTGCAGGTCACAAAACCACGTTAGAGGTTTCTCTCGGAGTCGGTTTTACCCAGATTTGCCGAAAATCTTGTGTATATCTATCTCCCGTGAACATACACGTGTATTATACACCTGTGAGGATTTTTATTTGCCTTTTTTTTCGTTTTTACCTTTTTTACCTACGTAGACGCGATTTCTAGTCACGCGATTCCCTAAGCCTGTACATACATACATACATATGTACACAGCCTGTTACATAGTTAGCTATTATATATATATATATATTATATATAGCCCTATGCCTGCCTAGGTAGTTGCCGAAAATCAAACTTGGCCTAGTTTCACCCTCGAATCGTGTATTCGATGTACATTTTGGCAATGCTAAGAGGGGTAAGGTATATGCGGCGATTGAAGTTTCGCGGTTAATTATCGCCACCCTTAGCTCAATCTATAGGCCTTCATACCTGCAGATATTAATTAACAGCCTTGTTTGTTTGTTCAGTTTGTTTGATTTGTCGTGTTGTCTTCGTTTGGCTCCCAACTATCCTGTATATATATACACACGTATATATTATATAATATATAATATAGGTATAACGTTATACAGAGTCTAATTACCGGATATGCGCGCACAGGACTATGCGGCTAATTACACCAGGGGGTACAATTATGCTGGCCTCTTTTCTCTTTACAAGATTACCGCGTGTGTACCGCATTGCGATTATCATATTGGCTATATAGCCAAGAATCGCGAAAAAATAAACTTTGTTCTAGCGAATCCGATGCGAGTCTTTTCTTCGCGATAGATACTTTGCTTCGTTCTTTGGATAGTTTTACTTCTCTTCTCTTTTTTCTTCTTTAGGGTGGCTCGATGCGACCCCAATCAATGTCTCATTAGCATATTTATGATAGGAAATTATTGCTAATGGCCGTTTTCCATGTCGCAAAAGTTTATGGAAATATCCGCATCCCTTTGCCGTTAGGTTAGGGGTAGGTACAACCCCCTCCCTTTCACCCCCCCGATCACTTCGAATAATCATTTATGAAATATCGTATCTCGAGAAGTCCCACTCGTCATCTTTCACCCCCTAGTATTTGAATCGCAACGATTTCAACCCCCTTTCGATCACTCAGGACAATTCCAACCCCTAAATCGATAAGAGTTTCATCGAATTTCGGAGTATATTGGAGGAAAATTTTTGTCGGATTGAAGAATTTCTGTATCATATTATCCTTTGGCCAGTTGCTGCTTTTTTTTCGTTTCGGTTTGGCTAGTTGGTTCGAAAACGATGGGTTGAAGTAGGTAGAGGGATGGTAAGGAACCTAAGGATATAGGATCGTGACTTGAAACTACCCCTTGACACGCGAGTACAACGAAACCGGCCATTATACTAGCTCGAAAGTGCCAGAGGGTCGTTTCTGCTCCTGTTCCTGTTCCACCTCAACTTGCCTACCCCTCCACCCCCCAAGTCTCAGAGGGGGGCATATCCCTTGGGCGTAATACACGGACAAAGAATAGTTGATTGTTTGTAATTAATATATTACATGCCGAGCTGCAAGTCGCCGCGATCGTCGTGAGTCTCGCCCAACCCCCTCCGCCAAACCCTGGCACATTATACGATAATCATCTGTTATTTACGGGGGGCATATGCTATACTAGAATACCTACCCTCTGATTCAACACCCTGCCCCCTCCTTTCTGTCTCTCGGTTGAGATTTATTCCCCGTTCAACACCCAGCGATGAATTACGATATGGCGTAGCTTTCGCCAGTTTCAATCAACGAAAGGCTGATCATTCTGCAGTTTCGTTTTCAGAATCTGATTTGAAGGGGGTTGGGCTAGAAATTGAAACCCGATGATTTTTTTCTAGGGAATTATCGTTTTGAAAATGTATTTGTCAATCTTGAATGTTCCAAATTGGACAATTGGACTAAATCGAGCAAATATAGAAAACGATCTAACTAATTTTCTCCACTTATTTCTATGAATTATTTGTCAATCAGGGATGAGACTGACGTTAAATTCAAATCGATGGGTATCTGATCATACCTTAGCGTGTCGAATACCTGCCTACCTGCCTACCTGCCTACCTGGCACAAAATATGCCTCCAGGCAGATGATTGTTATGCTCGTTAAGGCAGCTTAAGCTGGGCTATGGAAATCAGAACCAACAGACATACAGGACATGGATGGATGGACAGCACTATAGAAACGGAAAGAGAAATATATACCTATATGGAGATCGACAGATTCTATGATTTGCATGAAATTATTACTCGAACAACAATTTTGGGATCATCGAAATCGATTCTCTGGCCATTCGGAGCCTGTCATCATCCTCGAAGAAAGCAAGTTGAAAGCAATTTATAATTCAATTGCAGCATTAGGTTCCGGGAATTTGCACTGTCTCTAAAGGAGTCGAGTCCTCTGTCCACAGGATGAAACGCAAAATGTTTAGGCGAAAACTCTGGGGCGGAAGAAATAGGAACTCCTCGTTTCGCGTGATGCTGATAAGCAAATTCGATCTGGACCGGATTCCGCATCTTTTTTTTCAAATTTCTAACAGTTTTGGATACACGGACACCCTGGGATCGAGTTCTGATAGTTTTTTTAATCGCTAAAGGATTGAATCGAGGATTTTGATATTCCGAGAAGGAGAAATGCGATTGGTTACTGATCTTTTTTTCATCTCATATATATTTTCCCGCAGTAGAGATGAATGAATCGCGGGAGCCTATTCGCCTGTTTGAATATTAGAATTTTAATTAACTTCCTGACCAACAAACAGATCGATAGGTTACTTCTTTGATTGAAGTATAGACCTATTTGCCAAAGGTGAAATGACCGGATGTGTATAGCCTCGGAGGATGGGAAAGGTTGTATTTATCCTGGAAGCTTTGAAGCGCGGGAGGGTAACTACAGAGTAGCGATACTTCGACGTGGTATGTACTGGGCTTCGGGTAGAAACTGTTGCAAAATCGAAGCGAAGCAAAGCAAAGAGGCGAATGGTGGGGGTTCAAGTGAATAATTATCGTGTTGGGAGAATAATTATTTGCCGTCGTTCGAACGCTTTGAATTCCCATTTCATCCTGAATATTCTCAAGTATAGAACGAAGGGGGGGGTGAGGGGTGGTTTGCAGGGGCCCTCCTTAGCACCCCGTGGCCCCTCTTTGATTAAGTTTCATTTCAAGTATAAGGATCTCTTTTTCCCTCTGCAGTCCAGCCCGAATTGTCCTTCGTGAAATAATTATAATCGGGGGGATGAATCCTGGAACTTGGAATCCTTGAAATCCTGATCCTTACAAAGATAAAGATTTTCTTCGACCATGCGATTTTTTCACAGATGCGGAAATATGAAACAAAAAAACGAAATACGCAAGCCCGGGGAAAATCGGCTCAACATTTTTCACCGTCATTCAAGATTTACGAGCCCACCTACGCCGGAGATATTAATGAAATAACGAACAACCGAAACACCCCTCACCCTTCAACCGTCAAGAGTTATGCGTATATTTCTGCAGGCCAAAATGCTAACGCCGTTTGTCTGCACCCTGCAGTCTGGCCATGTGTTTGGGGGGGTTGAAACGGCGCACTCTGCACCGGCTGTATGTGATTGCGAATAATTATTTAATCCAGCTGGGCCCGGCCCCCCCGGATGGCTAAAATTTGCGACATGCATCACCACCGGGAATCCTCGAAATCCTCGAAATCAGAAACAGCCAAAACCTGCGTGTGATTCGGGGGTGCCAAAAAAATATTAGCAAAATGCACAAACCGCGGGTGGAGAATAAAAAGGGGGTGCAAGTCAAAAAACCGAAAGACAAAAATTCTCGATTTATTCACCAAAGCTTATTTGAATTCGAAATTTCGGAATTTCGGTCATTATGAATTTTGAACTTCCGGTTCTTCAACCCCCAGACCTGAATAAAAAAAAAAAAAACCAAACGGGAGATCAAAGAGGGTCGTGAAAATTTGCATTCTTCTCCTTGATTTGCCAAAGACAACTGGTTCTTTTTTCTTCTTTATTTCTAGCTCGTGTTTCTTTTCGGGAAAACCGTAATAGCGAATGTTCAAGAATCGTTGAACAGGTTGTGCGGGGGATGAAAAAGTCTTAAGAGATTTGCTTGACATGGAACGTGCCGACGTGGCTCGGGTAGTTCGAGACGAATGAGAGAGAAGGAACGATAGCGAAAATCCAAGAAAAAGGGAGAAGAGATGTGGACCTCGGTTTGGGATAAGAGAAAATGAAGACGCACTGCCTCCTCTTCCTGTCTGCCAATCCCCTCGGCCACAAGGATGCTCAAGGACCCTTAATCCCTCTCGGTTACTAGTATTAGCCTAAAATTGGCCCGTCTGTTGGGGGTGGGTTTTTGCTTGATAAAAAAAAAGAAACAAAAGAAAAAAAAAAAAAAGAACTAGAGAAGAAAATTCACCCGAAAGGGGTAGTTTCTGGTTTCGTCATTCGCAGAAATTCAATAATGAAAATCTTATCGGAATCAGGATATCTATGGACACCACCTTCTTTCTCAATTTTCATCCCTTATATTATCGCAGCGCCTGGGTTTTACTGCGATTTGCTGATCCTGCAGCCGAGCTGCACCACTGGCTGATATTTGAAAATTGGAGTTCAGAAAAGACGCGGATCGCCGACAAAATTGTTCAATTTTTCCCTAGCCCGTTGCAGCATAAGACGAGAAACGGTCATTTTCAAACTGCAGTAGGTCTCGATTTTCTCTTATTTCTCCTATTTCCTTATCGAGAAATGATCGTTTCGTACACCAGGTACGAAGCTCAGGTAAACCGGATTTTTCCTCGATATCGTACAAGTTGCTCCGAACCTTACCTAGCTAACATAACAAATATGAATCTGACTGTAATTCTGTTCGATTTTTCCAAATAGTAAAATACTCGGTCACTTTTTGCTGTCACGAAGCATTGATCTCTTGAGTTTTGTTTTGATGGGTTATACAATTTGGAAGAAACTACGGATCGCGTTTTCGGGGTGATGACAATTGGTAATCATGGAAGTCTGTTCGAAACACCATTAATACCAATTGTTAGCACCTCAAAAATGAAAATCGTAATTTCTCGACGTCTACCTAACCGATTTGAACGAAAACTCGACGAATGAATTCAGTTTTTTGGCATCAAGAGGCTGAGTATATCACTTGGTAAAAATAAAAACTGATACAATACCAGTGAAACTGATGTTTTTTTATGCTAACTAGGTTAGGTTGAAAGGGATTTCAACTCGAGCCTTGAGCCAAAGGTGAGATTTCAAACCTTGAAGACAGTGACGAGCTAGAGAGTTGGATCAACGACTGCAAGTTCAGAGAGCTTGCAGGAATTCGTGGTACGAGTATATCATCCATCATTGCGGCAGGAATCGTGGATAGGAAGCTTTGTGACGAGCAAAAGAGAAAGGGATAGAAAGACAGGTGATTTTAGATAGACAGACAGACAGAGAGAGAGAGAAAGAGAGAGAGACGGGTTGCCGGAAGTGATGTCACGCCTGAAATATCGACTAATAATTTATACCGGGGAAAACGGGGTGGCCAATCGGGAAAAGGGGATATTGGGTGACTGGGGGGTGGCGATATTATTGGCACAGAGTACCCCAACTCTGTTGGGGCACAGCTGCATGGGCACGTTGCTCTTCGTCTCTCCGGGTGTTCGAATCGTAGAATAATATATTATATACATTCTCGTATGTATAGGTACTATAGATATATACATATCTATAGATACATGCATGTACAGATGGATGCACACATTGAAGAACGACGCGAGCATTTAGCCAAATAATTAAACATCATTAAGGCAGCGAAGCGTTTGTCAACTGTCAGGTGATTAAAGCGGATGGACGTTGTTACCCTCACATATGTATAGTACATACCTATATGTATGTATATATATATACTATTTATAAATAAATACCTAACACACAAAACGATCGGGTTTGAAATATTGTTTCAAGAATGGACACATGCACGTTTACTACCTTCTATTATTTATACAGTTCCTTTTTTTTCTTTATTCTAGCGACGATAAGAAGAGAAGAAAAGAAAAAAAAAACTAAAGAAAAAAAGAAACCTCGCAGCTGACACGAAAAGTGCTAATTAATCAACGATTAATTAATCTTGTAGACGAGGACCTTCCCCTCCCATCTCCATTGGCGTGACAATATTTATTACATAATTTGTCTTTCGGTCTCTTTTCATTTCTTGTTATATAGAAAAAAAACGAAAGAAAAATTAAAGAAAAATATTTCTTCTCCTTCTTCTTCTTCTTCATCCAGTCAAATTACAAATGCCTTATTAATCGGATTCCTCGCGTAATAATTAATACACACCAAGCTCTGAGTCTGTGGAATCTTTAGAATCGCTTTTGAAGACTGAATCTGTTTTTTGTTGTTGTTTATATCCAGACAGAACGCGTGATTCAGGATTCGTGAAGAATATTTGACAGGGTGAATCCTTGTTAAAATTGAAGTCGAAAGTTATCCTCAGCCATTTCTTGAAAAAAAAAACAAAAAGAAAAAAAAACGACCCATTCCATTGGAAAATTTAAAAAAATTAGATAATTGGATTTCTGATTTTTTGTTCTATTATCTGATCGAAATGAGGATTGAAATTTTATCTAATAATTATTTCATAATACTCGAGGAAAATAATCTCTTTTTTAATACAAAAAAGTGTTTTTTCAATCAAATGGCTAAGAAACTTTCGACTACAATTTTGACAAGGATTCATCTTGATGTAAAATATTCTTCACGAATACTGAATCACCCTGTACCTAGTACGAATTCCTTACTTCCCGTCCGTTATTATCTGTTCTTTTTTGCTTCAAATATCGTGTGGAAAGAAAAGTGGGGAAAAGAAAGAAAAAAAAAGAAAAAAAAACTAAGAGAAACTCGAAGGCGAATGTCGCTGTGCGGCAGTTTACGCTTTTTCCATATTCCAGTGTATAGTGGGTGTGTATATGTATTATATACATGTGCATATGGCAGTTTCGCATATATTCCTAGGTTCTTCGGCGTTATACCTTATATACGTTTCCATCTCTTCCACTTTTACCCACTATAACGGATTGCCGAGGGGGAAGGAGGCTTTTCATTCGTATCCACGGGGGCAGGCCTGGCTTGGCTTGGCCTGGCCTGGGGAACCTTTATTCCTTAGAACGATACGCGAACGAGCGCGAACCCCGATATCACACCACCCCAAGAGAGCACGCGTATTCGCTTAGAGCCTTGCGACTCTCGTACGTACATATAGCAAAAGGGAAGTCTATAAATTTACCGAGAGAAATTGTCGCAAGAAATATGGAATATTGAGTGCGAGCAAGGGCGAGGTTAGATAGGTAGGTACCTATACCCACCGATATTCATCCGTACATCGAACGCCTTTGCCCATTCCATCCATGGCGTACTACATAACGCCACACGGCACATTATTTTCTTCGTATATCTCTGAGAATACACGACCCATCTGCTTTCGACACACGCCATTTCATTCCCAAGAAAAAATCCAAACGATTTTACCTCAGCGAAATTATCGTGTGTCTATTGGTTCTCGAGATATATCGAATCCGAATTTAGACCAATCACAGACCGTTCGAAACCGTCAGATTTTTATCAAGTACCAACCCGAGTCTGTGATTGGCGGAGATTTGATCAGCCGTAATTCAAAGACTATTAAACCCTCGAGGTTCTGGCGAGCGAAATATCGCTTCAGTTTTTCGCGGGGAATCCAATCGGTGGACAAACAAACGGTACCTAATATTGTGTACCTTGGGAAATAATTTGCGGTGAAATAAAACAAAAACAACAAATAGAAACAAACAATAATTTTTTTGACGGACGTGGTCTAGCCGCGGATAATCGTTACTTCCGACGCGAACCGAGTCGGACTCGTACCCAGTGACAGTGACGAAGCGAGGTATAAAAAAACTCGGAGAGAAGGTCCGATAAAAAGTTAACCTATTTTTTATTTATTTTATTTTTATTGTTTTTTGTTTTATTTCTTTCTTTTCTATGTTTTCGTGTAGACGCTGAGGTCAAGAAGGTCACCCCGAGGTCGCACATTATACCTATATATATGTACATGGATAGCGACCCTAAAAATCTACCAGCGAGTTGGTAGGTATATATAATGTCCAGGTATTCAAATAGGCGTTTCCTCCTCCTAGCACTCTCCCATTTATTTTAACGGTACCGAAAAATTCTTCGTCTCTCCCTTATCCTGTAATAATAAAATGAGAATATAAGAGAGAAGAACTGGAAAGCCACCGCGGCTGCACACACTCAACATACAGGCCGCAATTAATTAACGCCAACAGTATGCGGCCCCTCGGTCAAGGTCGTTAAATCCTTTGTCATTTCTATGGGTATATAGAAGCCTCCGGGGCCCTGTTTCCATTAGGCTCCGGAGTCTCTTTGATGAATCAGACGACGCCGCAGACGCGGATGGCGGCCCAACCCGGCAGTAGGTACCGCCCAACACTGATGCCTTCCAACACATGGTAATAATTCAATGAACGGACACGTTACTGAACTGGCCAACGGCGATTCACGGACCCTCGGACCTTGTCGCCAGCTATGGAGAACAAAATAGGATTCGCAAAATCGTCCGATCTCGACGTAGGGCTAGAGGAAAATCGCTTTTGACTCGGAAGGCTTTCGGTGTAAGGAAACCCCAAGCGATCCTAACCCAGGGCCACAAAAGCCAGAAACTGTGCACGCGATGCCAGGCTTACTGCCCTGAGGATACCAGATGTCTTTTTTGTTTTTTTTGTTTTTTTATTCCTAACATACCTCGTGGACTTATTTCATTAGTAACAAAGAATCGGGTAATTGGATCGGCCCCGATCGCTAGGATCAACCCAAATAAAAATTCTTACATTCACAATCACTTTTATGGTGTAATTATGATCATGAAGAAGAATTAGCATCATGCCTGTGAAGATTGAGTTACTGATCACCATTGATGATCGGGAAAAGTCAGATTTATCTTCAACAGTCTTGACACGTTCAGTGCCAGGGGCTATGTGTGGGATGCAAATCCTGTAGTGGGTTGATGGGCAGGTACCGAGAGCACCTACATATAATACATAAACGTACAAATCAACCTGTCATTTTTGGTGAAATTTGAATTGTAATAAAATTTAAAATTTAGCTCGAGGGCTCGTGACCTCGTCGATAATATCTGCACCTTTACTTTTCTATCGTGTGTAGGTTTCGCCATAACAATCGGCGATAATCACCCACTCGAAAGGTACATTGATGTATGTACAATCTCATCATCGGGTCACAAGGACTCGAGTACATTAGCTAATTTGCTCGATGATGATTTGCCGTATGAATTTCATCACCGTCATTTTTTCCAATTTTTTTTCTTTCTTTTCTGATTCCAGTTCCGACTGGTGTGAAGAAAGGAGAAAAACAAACAGCGCGAGATTCATGATTATGAATTTTTATCCACACTTAATCATGGTGCGAGCCTCTGGCTCTGTTGGTTTGGTGCGTGGGTCGTAGTATAATAATTATGAAAATATTATTATCTGTGTGCTTTTTTTTTACGACAGATATAGCCACGTTATGTGTCTTTTACGACTCGGTGCTTGTATATATATATATATCTCGCCGAATTAAGTACCGAGGATAAATAACGCCCACCTTCACTTGGACAAAGTGATTTTTAAACTGGCTAACGTATATACAGAATACCTGCCAAGAAATAATAAGGAAGATGAAAAAGAAGACTAATCTCTATTCCTCCGGCTTACGCGCGAGATTTACCCAAACATTGAATCCTGCTCCAATTAGGCCCTGTATACAATACATTCACGAAATAAATCTCTAACGAGTCGAAATTTCGCGATGTTCAAGGTATTGGATAAATTTTTTTAGGAATAAAGTCGTTCACCAGCCCTCAAATCGCGTATAGTAGTGCAAGTACGAATGTATATATTCGTTATTGATGTTTTATACGGTAGGTTGAATAGACCCATTACCGAATAGAGAGGTTAATTGCTATTTTGCATAATAATTCAATAAAAGCAAAAAACCTCCTGAAACTCCCCTCCCTTCCTGCAAGAGGAGATGCGGGCTAAGTGCCACCCTGTAGAATCAACCCCTGCCCACCCTGACCCGGACTGGGAGGCTGCGACTGACAAGCATACATATTTATTAACGTTCTAAAAAAAAGAAAAAAAAAAAGAAAAAAAATAAGAAGAAAAAGAAAAATCGGAAGAATAACCAGAAGTAAAGAGAAAAAAAGTAGATGAAACAAAAAAGAGGCGAAATACACCCCCCGGTGAAAATAATTCCATAAATTTATATATATATATACGAATGTTTGAAAGGAAAAAATTTTTCACCAGAATTTCGGAAGAGATTCCTGCGAATTTAGGGTCACAATTTTCCCATGGGTATCTCGTATAGGTACGCCGATGCATAATAGATAGGGGTCGGATTTTTCTGCCACTTATGGGGGGTGGGAGGGGGACCTGATGTCGGGCATTAGGGTGTATTAGGTATCGCCATAACAACCGTCGAGGACGATGAAGATAATACCATCAGCCATCGAACGTATCCCAATCCTAGTATAAGATCCCAACGGTGTTTTCTTCTTTCCTCTTCACTGTATAGTGGCTATTAGACTGCCTTCAAGATTACCTCAAACCAGCCACTTTGTAGCACATAATTTCTAGCCTGAAGCCCCCACATGTACCATAACCTCTTCAATTCAACGGACAAATTTTTCCACCCTTTTTAGCAGATCAAAATAATCACCAAAAGCCCAGCCATAGGGTTGTAAATAGTTTCAAATTTCTGGAATCCACCAATGAAAAGAAAGAAAATTGATCTTCTCGTTCTCTACCTTTATTATGCTATTGAAGAATGCGTTGGAGATAGTGGGCTGGTTTGAAAAGCATGGTCTCTGAGTAGAGGAGGATACTCACAATGTCTCGTTAAAATTCAAAGTGTCTCGATAAATCAGACTAATCAAATCATGAAGTGAATGTAGTTGAGGTTAGAAAACGTGGGAGTGGCGGTACCCGAATGACGGGCATGGTGGCTCTTCAGGCCATGAAGTCCCTGAATCACATGTATAGTGAATATATCTCCAAGGTTCCAGTCTCGTAGTTAAACTCATATGTGCTCACGTCTCATTACCAGAAGCCAAAGAACTGGTCTTTGGATCGGGACGTTTCCTCCCATTAATTTTTTTTTTTTTTTCCTATTTTTTATTCTACTTGTTCTCTATTCCTTCCCTCTGAACGAGGGACGGTTTATCTGTTGTTGGTCCAGCGTTGCTGAAGGAGATCGGAGATTAAGCAATCAATTAGATTCTTTCCGTCTCATGACAGGGTACTGGGGGCATCAGCACTTGGTCAGATTAAACTGCGGCCAGTTGATGATTACGCCTTGGAAGAACCGGAGGAATCGCGTGTACATACGAATGAGATGATGAATAAATAGAAATTGTGCAATTGAAACTAACGAGTCTTGATTAAACTAACTATAGGCAATTGTAAAGAGGCCCTTGACACTAACAGCAGTACATAAGAATACCGAGATTTTGCTTTTGTCGTAAAAAATCAAACGGAGATGCAATGGAATCCGGAAATTCATCTCGTTATATCCCAAGTGTGGAAAATACTGATGAATTTTCCAATTTTTTTTTTTTTTTTTCTTTACATCAAACGGAACTTCTTCAGTATAATTTGAGAATTAGGGGCAACTGAGAGAAGAGAGACCATGATCGTTTCGAGGACGCAGGAGACCTCCTTGAGATCTGGGATCCTGTTACTCCTAAGAAACTTGGAACTTGAAGTTTAGAAACTTTGGGCTAGAGGCCTACCAGCAACCTTTAGCACTTTCTGTTCCTCTGGTAGACAAGGCCTAGTGTCGACGTCGTCTGACCTAGAATATGACTTTTGACAGCAAGTCTTCGACCTTTGGCTGGCGAATAATAATCAAAGAAATAGGAATAGGCAATGATAGGAATTTTCTCTGTTTTTCCTTACCAGAGGTAGAGGCTGAGTAAGAACTGAGAGAAACGGTAAAGGGATTAAAAAAATAAATGAAAAAAATAGGGAAACAAGAATGTTAAACCAGGAAAACAGAGGCGGTGAGAATTCGTCGAGTCTTGTATGAATAGCGGTACGATTTCCCGATGGAATTGTGCAAACTGAAATACAGGAATGGGGCATGAGGCTAGCCTGGAATTGAGAAAATGTTCGAACTTGCGCGCCTGCCAGAATCCCGAGCCCGAAGTGCACTTTAAAGTTAATTTCTACCGCCGCATACGGCTGTAAGTGCGCCCCGATTTTCTCCTGCCTTGTAGTAATTTCGTATTCCACATTTTACCTCCACCGAATTATCGGTTCACTGAATTCCTCCCTCATTCTACTTCTACTACTTATTTTTTATTTTTTTTATTTGTTCTTATTATTCCGTCGTACTCACGGAAAGAGAAAAATGTACAATCCGTAACCTGGTCGGTCATATTAATCAAAATTTGGGGTTTGAGTGAAATTCCGAATTTTGAAAGCTGCGAAAGGTGAAAATTCTGGTTTTTTTCTATTAGCGACTTGTACAGTTTTTCGAAAGATTATTTCCCCTCAAGTCTACCTAGCCAATTTGAAAAACTCCAATTGGAAAAACACCGAAGGTTCAAAATTCCGAAAGCTAAAGATCCAAAAGGCCAAAACTCCGAATCTCGAAATTCGCGAGATGCAACTTCGTTTATTTCACAGCTTTGTCACGAGCTTCCCTTAATTTTGCCGATTTTTGGACATTTCGAGTTGTGAACTTTTGGAATTTGCAAATTCTGAACTCTAACGTTTCTAGTAACTCGAAATCCCGTCTGGAACAAAATCTGAATTTTTACCGTCCCAAACTTTTAGAATTCGGAACCTCAATTCCGCCCCACCATCTCCTCCTCCTTTACGAAATCGAAACTAAATAGGCAAGATGGAAACCCTAGTTTCAAAAAAAGCTCCTTTCCACACAGAATTCTTCTCTTCCGATGATCTTGATTTTTTCTTGATTTTGTATTCTCGATCATCTCCGGAGGATGTAGATAAGAATAAAACCGAGAAAAACGAATCGAAACACAAGACTTAAGGACGCTCTTTTTTTTTTTTTTTACTCAGGTTATTTCAGCCGCTCAACGTCAGCAATAAACTTCTCCTTTGGCGGTCCAGATCGCCCCTCCGTTTAGGAATTAGAAAATCTGGCCGGATGAGATAGAGAACGGTTCTGTTCGAGTAAAACGAAGAGGCGTACCGAACCAACGAGGATACCACAAAAGCAAAAAGGAACCTGGGAAAAAAAAGAAACAAAACAAAACAAAAAAACACAGAAAAAAAAAATGGAGGAAAACAAGACGAAACGGTGCGCGGGAGAAACGGGGCGGCAAGAGTAATATTATTGTTAAGAGGTAAAGATAACAGCACCGGGAACGTTCACGGTGCGCATATGTTACCGGATGGTTGGGTTTTGGTAGCCCAGAGACTCTTGTGACTTGCCCAAGTACCGACGACGTATTATACCTTATACTCTGGTATATGTATAGTATAGTATGGTATAATACGAGATATGACGAGGACTATAATATATAGAGCTGTGCATTGCAGGAGATGGAAATTTATACTTGCCATGAGTTGTAAAACGGAGAGGGGGTGATATTCTTGACGAGTGTATGGCAGTACGTCGACATCCATATACATATATCGAAAGCTCGAAAAAAATAAAATAAAATAAAGTGTTGAAAAAGCTGTGGGGACATTGTGTGCATTACGATGGGATGAAAACCGTTCCTGGGTTTTTAGTGTCCATTAAATGAGCCGTCTCATATTTTTGCTCCCCGCGTACAGTTTCGAAACGATGGGCCCCCCTCCTCCCTCTAGTTTTTATCCTCCACGTTTATAACGCGACACTTTGCCGGGGGATAGTAGGTAACAATAATTCTCCCGTGGGAAGAAAACCGTCCAAGCGATCATGGGATCTGATCGTATGAGCATGGTACGTGCATCCTGGAACTGGCCGTTTCTTCGAAAGTACTATTTTTCGCATATGGGTCGTTCGGGATGCGGTTTTACTTCACGACCCACTCGCCCCGACGTACGAAAGCTTGAAAAACTTTCATTTCCGGGTGAGGGTGAAAAAACCGCAAGATCAAAATTCATAATGACCAAAATCCCGAAATTCAGTGACCCGAATATCAAACTTATGATCAGCGAATAATCCTGAATTAAAACGGTGCGAGAAAGAACAAAAATTCGAAGTACCTTCTCATTAAATCATCTGAATTCCCGACGATCGTTCACTCCGAAGGATTTTTCTGAGTTCAAAAATTTCGTTTTCGGAATTTCGTTCACGGAGAATTTTTGTCCCCCACTTTTCCACGTATCCTTGGAATTTTCGACCATCTCGTCAAGCCTGGACTAGTAAAAAACCACGATTAACCCTCCAAAAGCTCAATGCTCATTGTGAAACCGCCACTTAGTAGCTCTGCATGGACTCGGAGAATAATTTTCGTTTTTTTTCCCTGCTCGAGGGTTCAGAATCGGTAGTTGGCGTCGATATCTCGCTAACGGTTCGTACGTATAAGAGACGGTGGCCGTTTTGTGGCAATATAATTTATTCGAGTATCCGAGTCTCCGCGTCCTCGTCCCGGGCACTCGACTTACTCGTGAGTCTCTCTCGACCAGACCTGCATAATTTAACCCTAATTAAGTAACAGGATCACATGAGCACGCAGCACTCCTCCTGTCCCTCGCTCTGCACCCGGTCCTTGAACTAATCGTTTAAGCCAACCTTCGGGGCAAAAACTAGGGACATTTCTCACGTGACAAACCCCCGTACCTAGTTCTTCTTCGAAGCATATCCAACGAAGGAAGGGCTCGAGTCCTACATACTAATTCAGTTGTAAATCCATAGAAGGATAGCCGATCGCTTGGGGTTTGACAGCCGATGGTAAGACGGCATAGTAAAGGATTCAAGGATTCAAGGCAAAGGATGAAAACTCAATTCTCGAATGAATTCCATCGATCTAATGCGGTCTGTAAAGTTTGTGAAAAAGCCAAAAGTTCCTACGAAACCCGAATTATTTTATCCCGAGGTTCGAAACCCTCAAGTGGATCGAGTTTCATACGAGTATAGAAACAACAGTACCTATGCGGCGAGTGATATTACGCCACCCAACGACCAAGCCAAACCTTTGTTTTCATTCCAATTAAAAGTTGGCCACCCTCCACCCTTCACCCTTCAACCCCAAACCTCGCAAAGCCGCGTTTATAATCCTACCAGCCCTTCAGCGACTATATCGGAGTTGCACGGTTGGGTATTTATGCGTAAAGAGGAGCTCACCTCTCGAGAGGTAAACTATAACAATACCAGCCACAACGGACCAAGAGCTTTGCTCGGTTATTTTGTTGACAAACGTTACAAAACGGTTTCGAAATGAGAATAAAAAAAACCTAAACCCCGCTAATTCTCTGGAAATTAATACAAAGGCGAGTTCCGGAATGACATACATTCGTTACAGGGTAGCAAATGTACTCATGACTTATACTGATGCATCAAGTACAAGTAGAGAGTCCAGAATGCAAAGATTTTGCAAAAATCTTTCTAGTGGACATTCCCCTGCACCTTCACGAGCTGATTACTTTGAGCTAGCAGGATGAGAAAAGGAGGTGAAGTTACGACAGGGAGGCTGGGCCCCATTTGGAAAGGTGCATAACCAGTGTTAGGGGCACTAAAACCGTCTCGAGTTGAAAACTATTTGAAATTCACGACCCTCCTTGCAGGTGCCTACTTTTCACACATGTGTTGATCCCACCGCATATCTGCTTGGTAGTGTCTTTACGAGACCATGAGGGAACAATCTCATCCAGAGCTTATACCTTTGGCTTTTGGAAATAATGGAGAACAGTCCAGCTGAAGAGAGCGTGGCAGCAGGTACTAGAGGCGATCGACTGTAATTGCCATCAGCTGGTGCGCTGGCCACGGACAATAACCTAACCTACGCAACCATTGCCTGAGCCTAATGACCCGGTTGACATGCCTGGAGCACTTGGTATTCGATCAGTCATTCCGGGGTAACGGATGATGGGTTGATATTCGTTGGTAATCCAATACGACGGGTCATTTAGAACCCGCAGGAGCCTTAGGGACGATGAATAATAAGAAAATCACTCCGACCTAGATCCTCTTACCAAAAAGAAGCAGATACCGTCGAAGGAACCCAGGCCAGGCCTGCCTTCCTCGAGGTAGTATAAATGTTTACGATACATTACAGCGTACTTTTTTCCGCACCGCGATTGTAACTCATTTCACTATCGGGATGCGTAAACGACCGCGGCTGGATCATCTCAACTGGACTGTTAAACCGAAAGACGTATTAGCTCCTTTCCGGAAAGCAGAACCTCACAGTCACTTCTCGTTTCAATTCTCTTCAGATCTTAGAAGGGTTTAGGACCTTCCGGTAGACCAGAGTTATCAGAACCCAAGACGGTCAGCCGTTCATAGTTTCGACAAAGAACAGAGCCCGGGTGTTTACAACAGTGTAAATACCTACCGACTAGCTAGGCGCCTCAGGGTAGAATATAGACGTCCACCATCTAAAGCTGCCGCATACCAGAAGTAGGATAAACTAAATCTCGATGTGAAAAGAGCTGATGTAGGATAGGTAAGAAGAGATCACCAGGTCTAAGGTTTACCAAGCAAAGATCTGAATGCAACTGTGCACAGTGTAAATAATCCCGTTTAATTTTGGATCTATTTACGCTTTCCTAACTTTCTGAACAGAATTTTCCGAAAGAGCCTAAAGATCTTTGGCACTAAGCTGTAGTTACCGTTTCAATGGAACAATAGATCTACCCTCGAGCTGGTGGTCCTCATTTCTGGATCTGGATCTTCTGTCTCATCCTCATCGCCAGAGATCTTTTCACAGCATGGAAACTGAAACTCTCTCTTGGGAGCTTGGGGGCGAAAGTTCAATCGGCGACAGAATAGGGTTGCCGATCTTGGCTGCAGCTATTAATTTGCATATTATTATCCTCGAAGGCGGTAAGAAGAGAGAGAGAGAGAGTAACGGGCAGTTATAACGAGACCTGGAAGGCTAAAGAGTCGCGAGTATCTTCGTTCGGAAAGTTTCCCAGGTTGTGAACCATAGTTCGAAGGAAACTTTCTCATTCTATCCATTGAAAACGCCGAAGGAATATGTAGAGAAGAGAGGACGCTAGCGATGAACGGTAACATTGTTCCCCGAACGTTCGGAGGCCGTAAATCCTGCCCAAAGTCGATCTGAGGATCTTTCCAAGGAATATGTTCAGCCTCTTATATTCAGGCTGGGGTCCTTTCGCCCACCATGAACCAGCTTTGGGTTACGAACATTTTCCCTTATTGGTGGCTTTCGGTATTCGAATCGAAACCCAATCACAGGCCCACCCGGATCTGGATGAGAACGAGACCTGGACCGAATAGGCCGAAGCTATGGCAAACGGGACGCGAACCGGTCCAGGATATGAATTACTTATCAGACCGAGATACCCGGGCGTCTCGACGCTGGTCGTTGCTCCAGCCGAGGGACCCCACATTTTTACAACATCTTTGCACCGTGCCCCTCAATTATTACCAACCAGCGTAGGTTTCCTCTCTCTCTCTTTTCTTTACAAGATAAAAGACCAACCGTCGAATAACTGATCGTGACTCTCGTACATTGGTCGATACCCCAGAACACAGTATCCTCCTTCTGGCATCCGAAAAAAAGAGTATGAATTATGAATCAGACCAGATTCTAACCCCGTGCGGAAAGATGGGCTGATCAATGAATCAGCCCTTCGATGTTGAACGAGTTCTAGACGCTACCATGTCTGTATTATCACTGGTATCAGGATGGTCCTAAATGCTCAATCATCTAGTGGACTAGACTGGTCACGTTTCTGGGTTTGCTCATCATCCTGGTACTTCCAGGTTGAAAATGTACCAGAATTGAAAAGAATGAAATGGGAATTAGGAAACGGTTAAGCACACTAACAGTATAGTGTTGGGTTTAGCTCTCGAGTCAAGAGATGCGCGTGTGAGCATGAACCCGAGTAGGTAAGGGTTCGGTGTGCTGGTTGGTAAAGAGAGATCAAGAAGCGTGTGGCAATGTGGGATGCTGCTGCGGGCGGTGGGATGGCAAAGGACCCGACTTACGAGTTACAGACGAGGTGAACACATCTCGAGCAAGCGTTACTTGCAAAGTGGCGGTTTCACGCGTGAAGAGGTTCGAGGAGTCGTTAACCGGTAGTAGGAGTTACTCGAGATAAAGAGAGAGACAGAGAAAGAGGACCCAACCAGAATTCTAAAGTACCGACAAAGATAGACCGAGGACCTGGGTGTGTGCTGCGACATGGTATCTCGCGGTTTGATCAAACCCTTCGCGATTTATCTGCTCATTTGATTTCCCCCCCTTTCTACATACGAATTAGGGAAATTCCGTAAAAGAGAATAAATAACAAGACGACCCAACGTTGATCGTATATTGCATAATGGGTACCAGAAACGTTATTAATCTCACCGTTATACGATATCTATATTTACAAGCACCCCGATATTTACGACCTGGCAAGTGCCAACGGGGGTAGCAAAGTCCCCCACCGCTAAAAGATTTATGGCATGCTGATGAACGGGACAACTGGACATTGTGTACCATAACCTGTTTCGCCTCTTCTGTAGAACGAATTTAACGAATGATCTAAGGACTCCTTTTGTAACAAAAGCACGATGAAAAGGAGGGTAAAAGGACACAGTGGCTAAGCACCCTGATGGGAAGATAAATAAAATAGCTTCCGATAAAGGGTACTCTGCGGGGACCCTGTGTGCTGCACCATACGCTGCTACCAACCCAAAGTTAAGTCACGATATCGCGGTATCAATTTCAAGGGAAAAGGCGGGTCTGACCATAAGTCAAATTACGTCAAGTTCGAACACCTTACGATGTCCAGATAGCCCTATGGTCCCTCGTCGAGGGTTGATAGTTTCATCGTGAGACGTGCTCGTTCCCTTACGATGGATCCTATAGGCATTTGGAAAGATGGTCCAAATCTTCCATACCCTGATCGGTATTCCCTTCCTCACCATATTCTTATTTTATTTTTTTATAGTTCTTTCGAGCACCCGACTCGTCGACTCAATGGCCACTAAACTAGGAGGTACTTACTTAGTTTTATAAGCCTGTCCTTACCCGAGGATCCTGATTAACTCGGCTTAAATTAACACGTAAGTATATTCCTAGGGCGACATAAACTCGCCTGACAACTGCACAACGTCTCCATATCAAAAAAATAAAAATAAAATAGAAAAACAAAAAAGTTCCTCGATTTATTACCAGACGAAACGAGTTCCTCACTCGACTCGACCACCAATCCAAGGTGGATTCACATGTACCGTCATCCGGTTTCTACCCCACCATAAGACATCTAATCAGTTTTCCAAGGCCTTCCAAGATGAGTTATCGCCTGACGAGGGGAGACCCGGAATTATATTATACCGATTGATTAATTCCACTTCAGACTGACAACAGTCCGCCTATCATGATTCATGTGATCGGAAAGACCATGGAGACCCCTGCAAGTTCGCTGGTATAAGGTCAAGTCAGCATTTAACCCTCTTCTCATGAAGAAGGTAGAGATGGATGTATAAATTATCACTCTAGGATGTGATTTCGGAATAATTTTTTTCTTCTTTTGAGCGGAAGTAGGTGCTCTCGGATGATCCCCAGAGCTCGTTTAAACGAATAGAGATCCTGAAAAGCCATCTCATCAGAGATTCGCCACGACGAAAGTTTCTTACCTCAGTCATATAATCGAAATGGGGGGATGAGACTATAGGGGAGGATTTTGGGTTCGGGACCAAACTGGGAAGATCCTGAATAAATTAACCGCTTCAAGGTCGACACCCTATGTCGCTAATTAAGGCTTCGGAGTTTGGCTTCGTAGGATTATGCTAGTTCGTGCCCAGGGCTGACAATACCCTGCGTGTTAGGATCACGTTACGTTTCCGAACCTCGTCATCGACGGATTTCAACTTTTAAAAGCATTTTTTTCATTTTTCATCCCCCTCAAAATCGATCTCCCTTTAAAGATCGAAGTTCGATTCCAGCCCCGTCTCTGTAGGTTCTATTATGAACGACTCCGCGTGATCCGGAGGGTCTGAAATCTCTCGAGTCTGATCCCAGGATGGACAAATTATTTATCAAGACAGCTATCCTGACGGTCGTAGCAAGTTAACGGAATTGATCCCTAAGGGAGTCCTGAGAGAAGGAGAAGAGGATTCGATACATTTCGTATAAGGGCCCGGAGAGAGAGAAGGTTAGGGGGTTAGGTTGAAAAATTGTTCGGTCCACTGTTTCCCCTCTTGTTCAAGAATCGATTATATCCCATGGCCGGAAGCCAGTTTAGTTGCTCAAACCTACGGTTAGCAAACCCGAATGTGTATTTAGGATTAAGGGAACGATTAAGACGCCGGTTTTCCGCACTGCTGAAATTCAAGCTAAACTGTCTATAGCTGAGCTGATGAAGAAGATGGGGTTACAGAATCCGGGGCACGTTCGCCTTTCATCCAAAAATCGAAGAAAAAAATGTCCGATAGTTTCTTCGTAATAAGAATCTCGTTTTTGACATAAAACTGGAATTTCCATTCCATATCAAACGGTTCGCCGACGCATAGGGCAAAAAGACACTGCAACTTTTCAAGAATGTAGCTGGTTCTTCTGGCTTTCTGGCCCCAGGCGTTTGCGTTTACGTTTCTTTGCTCCTTCGCACCTGAAGGAGAGAAACGGTTGTGAACCGGGTAGTTTTATTCCTGTATTCTTCAACTTCTTTCTTTTTTTTGTTTTCTTTTGTTTTGTTTTTTCCAACCCTCTTTTCTCGCTTTTCCTCTACTGCTTTACGCTCGGGCTATGCGCCAGTCGTTGGCACAAAGAACGTAGACAAAGAAACGTCGTCTGGGTTGCGGCCCTCGAGCAACTACCGGCACCTTTTTATTTACGATATTTTTACTGCATTTAAAAATGACCCCCGAGGCAGGAGGCTGAGAGCAAAGCAGTGAAAAAAAAAACTAAGAGAGACTTTCCAGTTTCCAGTTTTCAGAGGAAATTCTTTAATTTTGGTATAACCGAGGGTTGTTGGAGTTTCGAATCTTCCTTCAGCACTGCAGCAGTGAACAATTACCATTTTCCAACCCACCGGATCCTCTTCAGCTCTTCGTCGATCGTATCATTCGATCAATTGAGATTTAATGCTTGAACTGAACCGAAGCTCAGCCCCAAAGACATCCCCGATATCAGCCCGCTCTTTTTCGGCTGAATGCCTTCGGATGGCCGTCATTTTACCACCCCCCTCCCCCCTCTCCTCCCTCCTTATTCCACACCCAACTATCACGGCTATAACCAAATCCCAAGACCCATTGGACTCAGGATCAGGGATTCAGGTAATCGTTGAGGTGCACCTGTCTCAGGGTCTTCCTTCCTTAAACTGGTCCAGTAAAACCTGAGGCCATGTTGTTATCGCGGTAGTTTGCCAGACGACGGTGAGACCGATTATGGCCGCACATAGCCTGAAGGTAAGGTAAGGTAAGTTAAGGTATAAGATATAAGGTATATGCTGAAGTAAAACCGTTCCTTCGTGCGAACGTGTGATAATCGCGGTAATGATGATGGTAAGGGTCTTCTGGTTTCAGGACTAAAGTCTAAAGAAGACGAGTCTCGTGCTCCGCCTTCACCATGTGGCTGGAGCCACAGTCTCTCTTCATCTTCATCTTCTTATTTTTTTTCTTCTTGTTCTTTGTCTCCTCACGAGTATATGGAAAGGGAATTTCACATGTCTGGGATCAACGATCTGTAATATCTTTACACCCTACTCAAACACTTCCGACTCTCAAGGTAAGGAGAATCGTCCTGATCTCAGTCTCGTCCTGGATTCAGGAATAGCTAAATATCTAATGATCCGCAAGAGCTTTCTGGATGTTAGGCTTCTTTCAACCGTAACTGCATCTTGCACGATGATACTTCGAGTCATCGATTGCCATCTGCATCGGTATACCGATTTGAATCGAACCAAATTTTTCCCAACTTGGATTGTCGACTGATTCGCTCACCATGGCGATAAAAAAAATAAAAATAAAATAAAAAATCATTCCATGTGAAAAGAAGCAGAGAATGCGAGTTGATCAGCGACCCTGCATGGGTCAGAAGCTAATCGATTTCGACCTCCAGCTCTCGGTGGTCGAATCAAAGCGCGCTAATTAAGTTTCATTCAATTCGAGCACATGAGATGCAAATCAGTTCGTTAGCTTTCTGGGCTTTTTCATTCATTCATTCACTTGGCAACGGTATGAAAATTCGTGAAAACCAAAAAAAGAGTAAATATAAATGAATGAATGAAAAAAAATTGTGTACCAAACGAGAAAGGCCCGATTTACCGAGTACATACAAAATGAATAGACGATGCTATTACCGAAAAGAAAAAACGAAAAAAATGGCCCCCAGTCCTGAAGTGAAGAGGTGATAATTACGTACATCGTGTATATCGCGAGATAAAAAACGAAGGTGAAAATTTGATCCATCGTAGGATAATTATCATTCATAACAACACCGGAGCTTCGCATCTCGCCGACTCTTTATAATTATTATCATTTTTTAAACTGCAGGGTGTTGCCGTCTTTGCCCTAAGGCTTTTTCTAGCCCCCTCTTAATTCTTTCTCCTTTGAAAAAACACGAAGGAAATATTTTTTCTTCTCATTTTGTTTCCTACAAATTCTCTCCCAGTTCAGTTGAGTTGTCAGTTTTCAACGGCGAGAACGAATCGTCCTAATGTTTCGGTACCGAAACATGCTCACACCTCCTAGACTCATAGCCGTGAAAAATCGTTGTAATGGGATGCGTCCGGCGATCTAGTGGCCAGATAAAAACGAGATACATGAGCCTATGGGGTCTACAAGTAAATTCCCGAGGATGAAGTACAAACTAAATACACCTGCTGCAATGCAGAACTAACTCACAAATTTTTGATGAAAGTCCTCGTCGAGAGAGGAATGGAGAACGAAAAAAGGCACCCAGAAATGAATAAAGAGAGAGAGAGAAAAAATAGGAGAAAAAAAAGGGAACAGCTGAGACAGTCCCGTTTATCAAGCGGCCTCGAGAAAATTCCTGGGTTTCTCTTTTCGGAAATAATATACGGTAATTCTCCTACCAGAATGGTACGATATGGGTTTACACACCTCTAGGTTGGTATTGCTTACCGGGTTTTATTAATCGATGATATCGAGTGTCGCGGCTGGTTTCTTGGACCTGAAATCGAGTCGTATGAGGTACTCGTATTCACCGACTCGCGACCGAATCGCACGCGTATCGTTTCATTTCATGTACCAAATCGAAAATCGCGATTGAATAAGGGCCATTTCAAATATACAAGTGAACTTACGAGTTCTAATGATTTCCAACGAATTCCTAATGACTTTTCATGACTATCAACAACTGCGAATTATTTCTGAAGACTGTCAATGACTATCGATGACTTTCAATGACTTACGGAAACTTGCATACTCTACAAGTGACTTTCACCGAATTCCGAAGACTACCTACCTACTTCGGATGAGTCTGACGGTGTCTTCGAATGACTTTTAATTACTACTGACGACTGTCATTGATTCTAACTGAGTATCCCGCGAATGTGCCTCGCGATTTCTGACAAGAACTTCAACAGACTGCCAAAAACTCGAGACGAGACCAGCAATGACTTCCAAAGACTACCAATCAACTTCCATCGACTTCCACGGAATTTCCGAGACTTTCAACGAATTTGAAAGACTTGCAAAGAATTTTAGAGACTTCCAAAGAGATTTTCAAACTTCCAAAAAGTATTCAAGACTTTCCAAGAGTTCCGAAGAATTTAAAAAGACTTCCAGAGACTGACAGGTGACGGCTGTGAAGCATTCCGTGACTTTGAACCGACTACTCGTGATTTCAAGAGATTTTTAGTGACTCCCAAAACTTCTAAGACTTTCATAATCATTAATTGACTTGCAAAGACTTCAAGTGACTCCAAATGTCACCATACAGAGGACTTTCGAAGTGAATATAGCCCCTCGATCGCGATACTCAAAAATGCCTGTATACTATACCGCGTTTTAATTACCGCAATTAGCATGACGATGCCGAAGGACAAGTCGTGAAAAACCAGTTGCTTCTGTTATTCTATTTCATCGTTTTCTGTTGAAACAAGAAATTTAGCGAGCCAGAGATGGCAGAAACCACCACACGCGAGCACGACTGCTAATTAAGGCAATTAAACAGCCAAGAAGAAGGAGACTGGTTGACATTTTTCATCCTCAACTATAAATCTGGATATAACAGTTGCAAAACTTTACGGCAAATTCCATGGTTGAATTATAGTAGACTTTAAACACCTGGGCAAGAGAATCAAGAAACTTTAAACAGAGATTCGAAAGATTCGGTGATTCTTGGTAAAAAAAAAAAAAAGTTAGTCTACCTTGGTTCAGATGCAGAAATCTTATAAATCTGTAAAAGGATCCCCACCTCGTATGTAACTAATCGATAAAATCCTCGTTTTGGCATTCTTAATGTAGGAATTAATAACATTACAAACGGCTACTACTAAATACGATTAGCATATTTATGACGAACGGTTACAAGTTGAAGCAAACATGTTAATGGCCTTATTGCTATATGTACTCTCGGTTGGAAAAACATTCAAACCAACTAGTATTAGGTACTAGAAGTCAAGTAAGAAGCCCACCAGACAAGTTTACAAGTGCAATGCTGAAGAGGTTTACAAAAAATAAGAAAAAAAAATAACACTTTATCTTCAAAATACGTACTTTATAACGCCTGGAGGACAATCCCTGACTGTCTTTTTCATCCTTAACAACAACAAGGATGAAAATTTGAAGAGTAAAAATCTCCTGACGAAAGATGGAAGGTTGATGGTTACAAATGGTCCGTTCTCAGAGTAGGTAATAATAATAATCAGATAAAGGCTTGGATACCAAAGGCAATAAGATTAGGAAGCATTAGAGCTCAGCTTGTCTAAACTCAACCCTGGTAGGTCGGTTGGTTGGTTGGTTGGTTGGTTGGTTGGTGTACCTACAACATAACATCCAAAGACGACGAGAGACGTTCGTATATCTAAACATCAATTAATCCTCGCCTTTCAAACGACAACATCTCCTTGAGATGGATACACACGATGTAGATATATAACCTATACACCTATAATATAATTCGAAGAACGAGAAGGGATTAAGGAAAGTGGAGTAAATTAAAGCACGAAGTAAACTTTAGCTCCTGAATCTTGAAAGACAAGTCCAAAACAGCATCATTTCTTACCATGTCAAATCTTTCAGGTGAATTTCAACCTTTCGCAGGATCATGATTTGATGATTTGATCCCCTCAGTTCGGAACTGGAAATGAACAATATTTTCGAAGGAGAGAGACTAGATTTCTGTACATTCGAAGGATCAACCAGGGGCCATTAATTTCCTTGAAAGTTCTCTTTATAGTTTTTTTTTTGGGTAAAATCCAACATTTTCACGTATACGTTGGTTCCTAGATCCAAAGTTAGGTCTCATTGAGGCACCGCGTGGTCCCAGCTGCCGAATATAAATGATACATAAACATCCCATTCGCGTTAAGAGGTGGTAAAACAACTTAGACCCTATGTGTTTCTCGATCGCAAACGACATATGGACTGGATACTGATCCTTTGGTCTATTTGTTTTCCGTTATTTTGACAGATCCGATGACACGGCCACATACTACGTCCGTTTTGACCTACATCGATTGTTGCACAAGTCCAACACACGTATGTATAGGTTATTCATTACGAAATTTACCCGGCATTGATCGAGACTCATGATAAATAGACATTGTGTCTTATTATACTTTAATTTATTTCTAAATCGAACTTTACTATTAGAGATTTTCTCGATCACTTGATCATCCGATAGTCGATCGATCGGAGTAGATTAGAAAGAAAAAAAAAGTATGATTAGAATTGTTTCCTTTCATTTTTGGGTAAAAGAGTTTGAATTTTATTTATTTATTTTTTTATTTTTGGATCGTGGGAGATCGTCGAGAGATCGGGATGCTGGATATACAGCGTCTGGTTTTGTCCATTGCGGTTATTGTGGTCCAGGTTATAGACCCCGAGGGGATAAATCTGATTATTGAGAAATAAGTTGGAGGGGGATCACGTCACTCGATATACTCGTCCCAATAGATGGTAACGTACGTTATGCCCCTCTCTCTTGGGCTCTCTTATTATTATACAATCGAATTATGTACAAAGATAGGAATAACTCTCTTCCCGCTAGATATACCTACCTACCTAGCCAGCTCTTCGCAAGTTATCTCTTTTCTGAAATCGATAGATACCAATTGGCAATACTTCGCCTCAACCAGAAACTGCAATACCAAGAAGAAGAAGAAGGAGTAGAAGTAGAAGAACGAGAAGAAGGAGAAGAAATTGGATTTCGAGAAAAGAACACGATATCTCTCGACTGAGATCGATCGATACTTACACATACTCGTATATACGTATATGCATGTGAAAATATCTAGTAGGTACCCTATTCCTTGAAACGAAACCGAGTTGTTAGTAACTATCACCAAAATTTGGCTAAGGTGAGCAGTATGTCTCGGTTGGAAAAATTAAACATACTCCAAAATCAATTTGTTTCATCACCAAAGTTCATTTTGCATCTTTATAATCATCTCACTTGAAAACGGTTGCTGGACGAATTCAGGCACACCGTAAGTCCGATTCGACTTATCTATCACCAAGATTCGAAGGAATACAGACGAATTTAATTTTTAGGCTGAGTTATTTGCAAATAAGTGGAAAAGAAATGTTCGATTTTCGGAAAATTGGCCATATCTTGTATGAGAATTTTGTCAATTCAATTTCCCTCGTTCAATTTATGACGTCACGTCTTCCGAACAATTCGGATCCTGATAAAGTGAAATCGGACCTACGGTGTGCCTCAATTCGTGCAGCGACTGATTTTTAGTGATATGATTATAATGATGTCAAATGAACTTTGGTGAAGAAATTAATTTGATTTTTGACCACGTTTCATTTCTACAACCGCGACATACTCGTCCCCTTGATTACTAATGAGCTAATGATCGAGGATTCGGCTAAAGCCAAGAGAAGATTTGCTTCGCCAACCTGGTGAATATATAAAATGAGAAAATGTATAGGATAGGAAAAGGGCACGCAGGCAGCGATCTCCGACCCGGTATACAAAAATACACATATATATATACGAAAGTACGACGTGCGTGATGCGCGTAATATACGCCCCAGGGCGTATCTCGACTCGGATCTATGGACACGTGCGTTTCTAGTATACAGAATGTCAGATTTTCTAAAGACCGAAAGACTACGATCAATGAGAATCTTCCTTGGGAAGGGATAATGGAAAAAATTGTATACAAGAAACGGCCGAAGGCTATAAAGAAAAATACTAAAATAACGAAATTTGGTAAAGGAAACTCTGAAAGCCTCAACTGACGAATCAAAATAAATCTACATCAAGATTTTTCGATTCTACGGGTCCAAGAGGAATAGAGCTCCGCTGGGAATCGAATTGAAGAAATCAGGGATAGAAAAAATTAATGATTCTCAAAAAACGACTCGCTCCAAAAATCAAATACTCCAATTTCGATTCTATAGATTTGCGAAGAAGTTGAACAGTGACTAATTGGAGAATGGAGACGGGATTGAAATTCTGGATTTCTTTACTACCGACTGGTACAGTTTTCCGAAAGATCATTTCCCCTCAAGTCTACGTAGCAAATTTGAAGAACTCTGAATGGAAAAACGCCGTAGGTTCGAAATTCCGAAAGCTAAAGATTTGAAAGGCCAAAATTCCGAATCTCGGAATTTGTGAGATGCAACGTCGTTTATTCCACAGATTTTTTCACGAGATTCCCTTGAATTTCCAGATTTTTTAACTTTTTGAGTTTGGAACTTTCGGATCTTTGAGCGGTCTGCATTTTGACCTTTCGAAATTTGCAATTTCTGAACTCTTACGTTTCTGGAAACTCAGAATCGCGTCTAAAATAAATTTGAAATGTTGACTCTTTGGAACTCCAATCCGGTTTCAATTTTTTGGTCAATTTATCGATCCATGACGTACATAGCGATCGCCTTAAATCTGCGTTGCATTAAAGTGCGCTGCGTTAACCCGTTGCCAATAAAGCCCAGGTGTAATTAAACCTGGCTTATATATACACGCGTCATGTCCAGAAGAGTAAAACCAACCCCCAACCTCCAACCCCCAACCCCCAATACCAGAGCACGAGCCCCATAGCTGCAAATTGTAAAACGTGACGGAGATCACGTGAAATAACGCGTGCAGTGGAATAATAATAAATTATAATCGACAGGGCGACGCTAAACATTGGAAGCCAACATCATCCTGCAGCCCGGGGTTTGCCAGTACGAGTAAACTTGCTGGACTCGCATGCCTATGTAGGTATATGAGAATGTCCTACTGGAAAGCGATGGCAGACAGGGAACTAACTGCACCAGCATACGTCAAAAAATTATGTATGCGCTATAAATTTTCATCCCCCCTCTCCCTTTCATACTGCAGAACTACCCCAGCGTTTCTATTCCGTGTGGAAAACATGGCCAGATTATAAAATTGACGGCCCTGACTCTCACCCCCCACCCTTTTACTCCCTCCACCCCCATTTGTAGATTGAATTGTAGATATTAACTAAAAATTCATTAAGCTTCGCGCGCGTATACCGCCATCCGATTTATACCATCGGCTAGGTTATAACTTTTCCATACCCTCCGCCTAGCTGCACACACATGGGTATATACATAGCGCGAGATATTTCCGTGTAGGAATTATTTCATTTTTTATTCCTTTAGGTATATATTTTGGAGCTTTTTTTCAATCTTTTTGCTTTCCTATAGGTTAGTTCGATATCCCCAGAAAAAGAGAGAGAGAGAAAACGTATCTTTTTATCACCGTAAAATATTAGATAACTTAGTTTATTCGATGGATATGCGTAATTCAATGGCTCCGTGGAATAACTATAGCTTGAAACAGCAGCCATCTCGAATTTTACTTGTAAAAACAGCTATTTCAAAATAATACTCTGAAACCGCTCTGTAGTTGCATGGAAAGTCAATAGCGCTACAGAGCGGTTTCGGAGTCACTCGTGAGGTAATTGCTTTTTCAATCCAAATTTGAGATAGCTACTTTTTTTAACAATTCCTAAGATCATTGGTTATTCCGCGGACTCATCGGTGTCTCGTATCTTCAATTTTTTAGTCAGTCAAAAATCTCTCCGCAATTTCCCAGACGATATAAAAGACAAAGTTGATTCGGATGTCGTCACTGAAAAGATGGTAGGTTTTCTCAGAAACAACAAGGAATAGATCGGAAGTGACTAAAATGGATCTATAGATCTGCGATTTTCTGTATTATAAACGCAATTAGAAACTCGCCAAACCCTCCGGGGGCCAATATCGTGAAGAAAATCCCACCCGTGGAAAGAAACATCCGGTCTTGCTGCTCGCTAGTTATCAGAAAAACCCACCCTTAGAAGAGGAAGAACCAAAAAAAAAAAAAGAAAAAAAGAAAAAGAAGAAGAGTAAGAAGTAAGCTGTTGTAATTTGATTGGAATGTCGTAATCTCTCAGGCAACCTACCTGCCTATCTCTCCTCAAGAGTCTTATATTGAAAATGAAGCGAAGCTTTGCAGACGACGAAGAAGAAGAAGAAGAAGAATAAGAAGAAGAATACGAAAAAGAATAAGAAGAAGAAGAGAAAAACTTAAGAGGCTTAGAACGAAGATAGGACCAAGACGTACTTCGCGTAGGTAAGAAAACTGTTCGGAAAAGGAAACGGCGAGACAAAGTTCGTCCTGGACGAACTCGGATGTGGACTTTTATACTCTTAAAGAAGAAAATGTCCTCCGGAGAAAATCGCCATTAGTCTTCAATAGGGTAGGTAGGTATTTTCAGTGGGGGTTGGTTCAAACTGGTCATTACTTTCCACCCTTAAGTCAAACGGGCTTCATCCTTTTCCTAAAGATATTTCCAGATCCTTGCTGCAGGACCCAACATCAGCTTTCCAAACTCCGATTCGATATTTTTTTTCAAAATAGCTGGTAATCCGGACCCCCGTGAGCTTTACGGCTTGGCTGGTTTGCAGGGAGAGAATTTGTACCCGGTCTAGTTTCCCTTTGAAGATAATCGCGCCAGAAGGACGATGGGGGTTGGGGAAAATTGTCGAACGGAAATTCGCGACTGGCAATTCGCGGAAATCTTTGTTTCTCTCGTGTCTATACTAATTGGAAAATCCTCCGGGCGTATATACGAGGTGGGGGTATAGTCCGCACTGGGTTTTATTGAAATCCTACACTCAAAGGGAAAATAACGCTCCTGTGCGACACTATCCGCTATTTTCAGAAAGTCCCGGGCCTCCTTCTGCAGCCCCTAATTAGAAAGCCGAAGAAAATGCGAGAATTAAGACAACGGGATGAAAAAACGGCATCGAAAACCCCCGCGAATTTCTTATACCGATCAACAAAAGCGAGAAAAAAAATTGCAAATTTCTAAAAAACTGCCAAAAAAATTCACAAGTTTTTTTTCACAATCATTCATTCATTCGCACCGGGGTATCGATTTCAAAAGGACGAACTTGTGGCGAACCGCATATATCCAACCTAACCTATCGGATTTTTCCAACTGGGATCCGCGATTGCTGATAAAACGTTTTCGCAGGTGAAAATTCGTCGTGAACTTCGTGGCTATCGAATTTCCAGATCTGCAGGGTTGAAATCGATCGCAAGCTTTAGCTACGTAGGGGTTTTTCTACCTTTGAAAAATCGTCCGAGCAACATCCCGGAGTCATTGGCAATGAATGTGGCGTATATAGAAGGATATTGAAGGATCTATGGGTCATTCAGTGCCAATGAGAGCTAAAATTTTTTATTAATTTTTTTTATGTTGCAAGACGCGGCTGATGTTTCCGGCTATACAAGAACGACTGGCAACTTATAGTGATAGTAAATCGTGTAGATGACCGGATCGACGATCGTACCCGAAGTTAACCGAGTCTTGTCGAGTCGTGAGACATGGGAACGGCGTAGCGGCGGTTTTCAATGGCTTCAGTACCGAGCCGCGCCGGGTCAGGACTCGACGTGGTATTATAGAGAGGAGCTCGTGTTACGTATTATAGTCGAGCTAAATTTTTTTTTTTTCTTCTTTTTCTTACGGAAATGACAAATGCACGTGATACAAAACTTTGACGAATGAAAATGATATGCGGTGTGACGAGGATAAATCGAGCCGAGAAAAAATACTTGACATTTTTCTACCCCCCTCCCTCCCTTCTCAAGTGTATCGAGTATATTTTTGTTTTACCTTGACAAAAAACTCAGAAACAGAAACCAGGACCTTTGAAATTTTAATCTCACATTTTTTCACCGCTTGGTAATTCCTTTTCGAAAGAAAAAAAAAATAAACTTGACCGTCAATACCACGTGGGATAAAATCAATCGAAACGCATGAGAAAAACTTTCGGAAAATTCTTCATCGTTAATTGTCGATTGATCAGCTAGAAAAGGGGTGAGTCTAGGAACCCAAAGGACCGTAATCAAAGATGAGGAAATATTCGAAGTCCTTAGGTCCAACCGATGCATGGAATTCGGATAGATCCTGAAGGATCGAAGGATCAAAACACCAGGCCTCAGGGAAGAACCAGAAATAAATGGGGAGGTATTATTTTTCGTGAGGGTTGAAAGGGACTAAGAACCCCCGCGAGACGGGGGAGAGTTTGGTCGGGAACAACAGGTGCGTCAAGTACAATTTAAACGTGTCGTGATTATGACTAATTAAACAGTGAGAGCTACTGCAGCTATTTCATTAGTGTTGCAGTGTGTGTGTGTGTGTGTGTGTGTTTGTGTTTGTGTTTGTGTACGTGTACGTGTGCTCAAAAGTGACCAACCCCCCCAAGTGTCAAGTGTCAAGTGTCAAGTGTCCCTTAGCAAAATGTGCTTGTGTAACTTTACGATAACAACGATTATACTATACCTCATATATATCACCGAGGTTTACACCCAGGATGATTTTTCCGATCTTGACAAACCGAGTAAGTTTTACAAGCTTTTTCATTTTCCAACCCCCAAACCACCCCCTAGTTTATAACACACCCACAGCACACGAAGCAATTACTCTGGTCACCTGGTTTTCGATAAGATTTTCCATCACCCCCTCGTCTTTATCATTCCCAGACTAGGTAATTACCTCCAACAACGTTTACCAGCACAACCAATTAATTCCTACCACCTTATCGTGTGCATGTTCATGAACAATCACCCTTAATGTCACCAAACCCCTGTATCAAGTTTTCGATTGCTTTTGATCAGCTTTTCCATCCTCCTTTCTCAACGGAGGAAAAAATGATCTAAGATGGGACCGGAAGGATCGATGAGAATTGATTTTTTGACCCCTGCAACGAGGGGGGCTCAAGAAAAACGTGGAAATTCGTTCGGGTCTGGAGCGTCGCGACGCTGGAAGAAATTTACGATTACTCTTGAACCGGTCCTGCCCCCTTACCGCAAAACCCTCATCTATCACGGTTGAGTGCTGGACACCCTCGCCTAGACCCGGAAGTCGACTATTAATTGATCGTTAACGCTTTCGCGCCGATTTTTTTCCCGATTTTTCCGCCACAAAAAAAAAGAAAAAAAGAAAAGTAGCGATCGCGGTATTCCTTTCGGAAAAAATTCTCACCGTGTTGTGTTCAGAGAATTGAGGGGAATAAAGATAGAGTATATATATATGTTGAGAAAGACGAACTGCTGAGACCGCAATTCAGCCCGCGTCGCGATGACGAATGAAAAGTGGCGAACTGAGAATGGGACAACAAATCACGAATTACTACGTGATAAAAATCACGAAAAATCCAACGATCCTCTCACACGTAATTCTCTCCGATTCGAATTGTCCGAGAATATTATTCGGCGATATTCGAGATAAACCAGAAAGTATTTATCCCTGCAAAAAATTCCCTAGGGAATAATCAAAAGGAGAAAAACGAATTCGTGAATCTGATGAAATTTTTCATTCATTTATTTATTTTTTTATTTTTTTTTTGTAAATCTTGAATAGATTTTGAAACGTCACTAGATCGTTGCAGACGATGAGGCAAACTGCTGCATGAGAAAAGCGCGAGTATAAAAGAGGCGTTTTTTACGAAAACGAAACACGTTTCTAATAACGGAGCCGCCAAAGTCGCGGCGTCTTATTCCCGCGCGATGCCAAGGCGTTCTTTTCGGTTTTGGGATGTCGTTCGCGGATTCCTCAGGAGCAGCATAATAAACGACTAAGGCATTAGGGGACGATCCCAATTTTTTCCCCACCCTATTTTTTTTTTCTTGCCCTTCCGTCTTCATTTCATATTCTATTCCAAACGTAAACGCAACGGGTACGCAATCAACCTGCCAACCCGTTCGTCAACGGGACTCTGAAATTTTGCATCTTTAAATTTTTCCTTAGCGAGCTTGACGTGGTTTCTTTTTCTCCTTCAATTTTTATTTTCATTTTTTTCTCTTCATCCGAAGATAATAAACGATACGTGTGTATATATCATCCGTATAACCTGCTGAGAAGACGAAGTGGAATAGAAGAAGAAGAAAGAAAAAATAAATAAAGAGACTTCAGGAGATAATAAATAAGGCATCATGATCGTTAAAGCTGGATTAAGTCTGGCATCGAGTTTCGAATAATTCGAATTGAGATTTATGATGCAGTACCTTCGGAAAGTCTTATAGTCTGAAGCATGCTGCACGATACTTTGAAACATAGAATAGTAAGAATATCGGTTTCTTTTTTCATTTCGACTATACAATTTTCATCCCCCTATAATATCCAACGTTGTTACGTATATCAAAGAGGGATTTTGTACTGGTGATCGTTATTGCCAGCTGCTTACAACGGAGGAAAGATGGGATGGGATAAAAATGGGGGGGTTGGTTTGGTTTGAAGAGACGACGAAGCAGATACTCGAGAATGAGACATCTTATTCTGGTTATTGTTGATAAAAAACCTGGGTCTGGGTTTTCAGATTCGAAATGATCCGCACAGACTGCACAGGGGAAATACGACGACGACGTTAACGAATCACGACCGTCGTTTTCAACATTTTCACGAATATTTCCAAGTTTCTGAATTCCGAATTCGTTACTTTAGCCGCCTTAGAAATACCCTTGTTTGCCACTGGGAGAACCTGCAAACCCTCAACGAGCAATTATACCTAATTCCCGTTGTCGTTGGTTGCCTTTTTCAATTACCTCTGCGGATCATTAATTGGCTCAAAAGAAGCACAACCCTCTTATATTTCACCCCAAATTCGCCATCTTCCCACTTTTCATTTTGGAAATTCGGAAACCCAAGAGAAGAGAGAAAATGATAATCGGTATAAATTTCTTCCATGACAGAAAAAAAAAAAAAAAACAAGACCAAGACGATGGCCTACCATCTCTCGGCAAACAAACTCTTATACCTGTTACAGCTAAAGCCTGTGCAAACGCAATACGGTTTGTCATCATAATTCATATCAAGTGAAAAAAAAATCAAATAGAATAAGAATAATATGCTCAAAGTGGTAAACGTGGAGGTAAACTATCAAAAAATCAACGGATACCGTAATATGCAAGCGATAGTGAAATTGCTTCATTCGTTCCTGACGACTTTGAAAAGGTCATAAATTAGGAGTTCCAAACTGGGACCGCAAAAGCAGAAGAAATCATTGAAACGTATATTGAAATTCCGATTTCCGGTTCTCCTGCAGTCTTCGCCTCGTAAGATGAATTGATGAATTGACAATGAAAAAAAAAAAAATCTTCCTCGCGGCTATAATGTAAGCTAAAAATTTGGCTATTATACACTATAGAGTTTAGAACCGTTATAAGGTTGATCATAGTCGAACGGGTACATAGAGGAGGTACACGAGATCGAAAGGCAACTCGCAAACTCGCCTTGACACTAAAACTGAAAATTGAATGATAGAAAAAGATGAAGAAATCATCAGCGAAGGGTCTGGTCATCATGTAATACCAGGAAGACCCTGACCACTCGGGATGTAACATTCGAATAAATCCGGGGTTCATTTCACACTCGAATTACATCAAAATGGGAATAGTAATTTGGTTCTCTATCTAACTACTAGAAAATAATTGCTATTCGGTGTTCGCCTTGTGCACATGCTAGTCAGGCCAGGTAGTCGTCTAATAGACGTCAAGACTATCGGTATATAAAACTGTCTAGTCATCTGGTCCGGCTATAAGAATCATGAGAATAGTCGTGACTAAGAGACAAGGTGACTTGTACGTTTTGTTGTCTTTTTTACCATCAAAAGCCGCAACAATAACCAGCAGAAAGGAAATGGAACTGTCGCAATTGCCGCGGTTGGCAATTTGCGCAATAGGTAATCCCAAAGCCCCACACATGATCACGATCCTTGGTAGGTAAGTACACAGGAAAAAGCTTTCTAAGATGGAATTTCAACTCTCGCATCGACCAAAGTCAGTCCAGCAACTGATTATCAAATTGCCAATGAGGCAGGAATCGTTAATGGGATAGTTTTCATAATTTACAACTCGATGCCGGATGTTTATGGTGCAGTATATCTCGAAGATAGTCTGAGACTCCAAGATACGTAACAAACAAGTGCCTAAGGAACCACTAGGTAGTTAGTTTGCTGCATAGGATGGGAATTAGAGTGACGATCAGACTGCAGCAGGGTTAGGGGGATGAAAAAACGATAAAAATCTGTTGTCCAACAATCAGGGGGTGGGTGATTTTTAGCTTTTCGCGTTCTTTCGACTTTTCTATATACTGTACGACATTGTGTCCTATACTTTGAAAATAAACAAGAAAGTTTTCTCAGTCCAGCCCCGAGGGCTGCCACTGCCACTGAGAACCTATCAAGAGTAGAAAGTTCGTTCCGATTCGATTCGATTAGATTCGATTCGATCCGATCCGATCCATCTGACTTACGAAAAAAGTTGATAAAGCAAGAACCGTATAGAGCTGCTTCGCTTCCATCCTCCGATAATCAGCCTATGTTCACAATCTTTCTATTCTTTTTCTTTTCTTTTTTTTTTTTTCTCTCTTTTTCGATGTCTAACAAATGCTGTTTCAAAGGCGTCGATCTACGTCCCTTCGGTTCTTTGACGTTGGGTAAAATAACGTCGACGTATTTTTCATCCCCTAGACTCGAGTCTGTGCGCGCAAAACGATCATTGAAAACAATTGTGAAAATAAAAGGTGGAAATTGGGTCTAGCAAAATCGGGATGATGGTGGTAGGAAAATTGTGCAAAATTCAATTTATTTAGTGGAGAAAGAACTTTTTTTTTTGTCCCCCCCCCCCCCCCCCCCCCCCAGCAAAATGCTGGGTTTGGAAATTTTTCGTAGACGTAAAAATGGGCGACAGCTTTACGATCCCTTTTCCCTGTTTCTAGACCAGATCGTATCGTGCTGGGCTATAACAGGTATAACTACGCCACCCTCCTCTCGCTCTTTCTCTCACTAGTTAAATGAAACGAAAATTGTGCGGTTCGATTTTATCTGATTGATGTATAACGGCCATTAGCCACCAAGCTCGGGACGTTTTCAGTGAGTAGAAAAAATTTTTTTTCCCCAATGGTATTTCGACCCACCTCGTTTCGATTGTCGCTCCCCCACTCATTTGGGTATCAATCACCCCTATGCTCGTTATTGGATTAGTATTTCTGGGGGTGGTCTCTTGAAAATAAAACAAAAATCATCCCCCTTTTGTGTTCACACGATTTTCAGATGTCGAAATTCTATCAATTTTGTAAAATCGATGGATTTCTGATCTCCCTGTATATGATAATCGAGTTTTTTTTCTCAATCTCTCGTCCTTTTCAACCCTCGTCTTGGTTCCAGATTTAACAACAGCGACTTCCACCAGCACCAGCCACGTCTTTGTATTGCAATTATTTGCTCGCCCGATTCGCGCTCTACGAGACGTGAATACAAATAGAGTAAAATAACACCGTCTCTATCTCTTGGCTGTGCCAAAATTCAACCACTGACAAAAATAAGAGACACAGTGGGGGATGGAAAATCTCGAGAAAACAAGGGTGTGTGTGTGTGGATGAGAATCGAAAGATTGAAAACCGAAGAAGCAACTCTGGTTTTCAAAGTTGTGCCAAACTGCAGCTACTGATTCTAAATTCGCCTAGTAATAACCTTTGATATTCACGATATGGGGATTATAGCGACTCGGGTTTACCTCGGCGTCCACCACCCTGCTATATAGGGGATGAAAAACGTAACTGGATCTATAGAGGTGCCCGATTAATGATCGTAATGAGTGTAAATTATAATTAAAATTCGTAATCTCGTTATATCCACCCCCGTGACTCTGACCGTTAAAACCCACCCCCCAGCCCCCACAGGATAATTGCCAACATTATATACCCACCCTTCTTCCCTCGGAGGGGTCCAGTCTCGAAAATTTTCACCCCCTACTTCCACAGACACGTCTTCTAACAATTTCTGACATTGTTGGTTTTGATCCTTGCTGATCATTGAAATCCTTGATTAATTTCCATCTGAGATTTCATCCCTTTCTATCGCTTTGACGCGTGGTTACTTAACGACGTTATGCACCAGGCCATTCAAGGGGTTGGTTTATAACCAAGCGAATATGCGAACAAGGACAAAAGTTCGCCTCTGGCTGGCTTGCGAAACCCTATCGCAAAATAGAGAGAGAAAGAGGGGGTAGTTTAGCTACGAAAGGATAAAATCAACCATAACCCTTTATCACCCTTACGCCATTAGTCCTATGATTATTCGTCCTATTTTCCCCACGCTAAGGAAAATATATGGAAAAATAAAATAAGTAAAAAATCGGAGGGTGCGTTCTTATGTTTCTTCGTCGAAGGTAAGGAGCTTAACGTTTTAACCACTCCGGGGTCTGAGAGCCTTTTTCCTTATTTCCATTGTGTATCTCAGGGGGTTGAAGGACGAGATCCTTATTTATTTAATATAAACAAAAGAACATGCGTTAGGCGGACTGGGAAAATTCTATACCCTATTTTCGCGAAATTTTTTCCCTCTCCTGATTCTTTTTTTTTTCGTTTTTTTTTCCAAAAAAACGTACCGACAACTCAGCAGAAAATAAGGGAGTAAGTCATAACGAACAAAAGAAGCTTTTTTTGGGGGGGAGGAGGGGTGTGAGAAATAGCCGGCTACCTAATGGAGGGATGAAAAAAAGGGCGCGATTGATGGCCAATTTGTTTTCCGTTATTTTTATTTCTACTTTTTTGTTTGTTTGTTTTTCGATCTCTTTTCTTTTTCTTCTTCTTCTTCTTATTCTTTTCTTTTAATGACGAAAATAATGAAATGAAAAAGCTGGAAAGATGGCAGAGGGATAATTGAGATAAGAGATCGATACGAATGGGCAAAGGGATGAAAGGATGGGGATGAAATCGGGGCATTTGAAATTCCGTTATTCGTATATATTCGGAGTTTATGAAACTCTGAAAAGTCGTTCGAGCTGGCATTATCGAGTATTATAAGGAAATAACGATAACCCAACCCCACGCCGAGAAGAAATAATAAAGATATCAGACCGAATAAAACGGACGTGTTCAACGATAACGACTCGATTGCTTCAATCTCAAAGTCAAGATTACGGCGGTATCCGCCTCTTCCTCTTCTTCTTCCTTTCGTCTTATCCTTATTCAAGGATCATATTTGCCATTATACGCACCCCCCAGGAGCAGAAACCTCTTTTCCGATATTCACCCCCCAAAAGAAATATCCCCCCCCCCCCCCCCCCCCCTCCGGAGATCATGCAGACGAGGATATTTACCGGCGAGGGATTCAGGATTTACTTCCGGTTCGTTAAAACTCTACTTTTTTCCGTATCCCTTCCCCCCTTACTTGCGTTTAAACGATTTTATTACTGGAAATGGGGTGGGGGTGGACGTGCAACGATATTCTTATTCACCATTTCCAACCCCCCAGAATTCTCCATTTTTTAAACATTTTTATTTTTATTTATTCATTTTATTTTTTTGCCCCACTCTATCTACTCCGTTTCCGGACACTAATTGTACAGGCAATTAAATTTACGATTTATAGTAATTGCTGTACGGTTTTACTGCCACCCACTCGACTCCATATTTTTTTATTTTTTGTCTTTTTTTACTCCTCGTTTGGTATGTAGGAATGTTTTATATACGATTCTAGTTTTATTACCGTCGTTATATTACGTAACGACAATGTCTGCAGCAGGGTTTACTGAAACCCTTCACCCCCCTGAAAAAAAAGGCAAAAAAAATAAAATAAAAATACTATCACTGAGAAATTATCCTCGTTAGATACGACAGATATATCTTTAATTCTTTATATATGTATATTATTATAAAAAATTTTAGCCGCCGCCGTGTCAGTTGCGCAGGGAATTCTGGGTAATTTCTTGGTTACCATGGTAACGGGGAATTACAGGAAATATGGGAAAGTACGAAAAAAAACTGGGGAATTGGGGAAAAAACCGGGAATTCCGGGAAAAATGTGAAATTAAGGGAAAAACGGGGGATTTTGGGAAGACTTGAGACAGAAAACATAATTAGACTAAAGACTCAAGACACAATAGAGTTAAGAGTTAAAACTTAAGACCTTAGAGTTAAAGACTTGGAGACATAAGATATAAGATACAAGACTGAAGACTTACGAATTAGGACTCGGGTCTTAGGACTTCTGGAAAAAATCAAGGCATTTTGCGAATATAAACCAAAAAAAAAAAAAAGATAGGAATAAAAAACTTAGACAAGCAGGAATAATCATGATAATCAAAGCCCCCCTAGTACGTAGAAAGAACAAAGATCCGCAAAACCGGGTGGAAAAATTCGACCGACCACGTCAAAGTAAATCCTGAATATATATTGCGGACATATAACTGACACCTGGGGGGTTAAAGTAGGTGGAAGTTAGTCGGAGGGACGCCGAGCGTCGCGACGGGGTATCGAGTAGCTGGTATTTTAGGTAGCTGGTCGACAGCTGGGTACATTTGGTATATATCTCCTTCAGTATACGTTTTAACGGGGCAAAAAGTCTTGTATGCCGGACGCGTGCCAACTTTCCACCACCACCCCGAACTACCACCACCTTCCGTCCGTTTCACGTTATCCCAGTCTTTTGCAGCTTTTTTTTATGCTTTTTGCTGGTCAGTCTTTCAGCCTGTTTTTTCTTTTCTTTTTTTTTTCGAACGGAAATCGTCGGAGCTTGCGAACAACGAAACGGCCACTTTTTTCTGACACACGTGTTTGGATAATAAGCACGAAATTGATTGGCGGGTGCTTTACGGTTCGTACGATTCTTGGGAGCTTAGCGAGGATTTTGAGTGAAGAACTTCTTCTTATTATTCTTATTTTTTTCTTTTTCGAAGATTTTTTTGCTGCTTCCTCGTGTCATAAAGCACAGGCTAAATGTCAGCTAAGGAGAGTAAAAAAAAGAAAGAAAAAAAAGAAGAAGAAGAAGAAGAAAAATGAGGTGGAAAGCCCAGGCCTTTGGGCAAATCTTGTAAATAAAACAGACTGCTTACTCACTTAGCTACTCGCCTTCCTCTGGCTCGCATACTTCGGGTTTTGACTCGAAGAAAAAGATCACAAGAGACTTTTCTTTCTTTCGTAAAGAATATATACCAGCCGAGAGATGAACCGTGACAAAAGTAACGCAAAAGCTCATGGCATATTGTGTATATAGACGTTACAATGAGACTGAAGAAAAAGGGTGAAAGCTTACGAAATACGGTCGATCAGTATATGAAAAATCGCAATTTACATCACGATTTGTCGATAATATAAAAAGAGTTAAAAAAATGTTGAATAATAAACGACAGATGTCTTCGTAGGACGTAAAATGGTTTCCGATTCATTGGCAACTGCAGAGCTTGCGGTTGGGAGTTTCGATCGTGCGAACGAAAATTTGCAGCCACGTTGTTACGATTCGCGAATTCCTCGCTCCTTTTGCGAATTCGAAGACAATTAAAGTGAGCAATGTGTCGCGGGTGGAAAAAATAAATGGAAAAACTCAATTCGTGCAGCGACTGATTTTTAGTGAGATGATTATAATGATGTCAAATGAACGTTTGGTGAAGAAATTAATTGATTTTGGACCACGTTTCATATATTTTTACAACCGCAAAATACTGCTGCTCTTAAGACCTTCGTGTTAAGAAAAAACTGAGCAGATTCATATAAATACGAAACCAAATAAAAAGCAAAAGGCAAACTTTCGCCACCCAACTGCAGGAGCTAATGACATTTGCTTTCAGGGGGTCTTTCACATCCGCGCAAGACTTATTCAAGCCCGTTAATTGCTGGCTGACATTAAGCTACACGAGCAAGAATATATAAAAAAAAAAAAAAAAAAATATGAATAAATAAATAAATAAAAGTGTAACGGTGTGGTATACACTGTAGGTATGTACAAGGATCCGGTCATTAACCGACAAACTGTAATTGGACGACCTCTAGACTCGAAGCTCACGCAGTATTACACTTCAAAGAAATTTCTTCGTGCCATTATATCACACCGGGTATAGCTAGGGTTGGTATTCTCGGGAATAGAGAGTGTTTTAAATTTCATTAAAACACGGATTTCATTTACACCTCGTCTCTTTTGGAGAATAAATATTATAATGACTTTTTTTTCCTTCTCCTTTCTCCTGAGGATTATTCATCCTGTAATACGTACCTATCAGTGGTGTTTCTCTCTGTACATGATAAACTTTACTCGAGCTTTTGCAAAACAAAATAAAACAAAAAATGAGAAAAAAAAACAGGCTTTTCGTTCTGGCTCATCCCACGCAGCAAAATAAGAATAAGAAGATCTTCGCTTTTCTGTCTCTGCAGGACTTATATATTCTGACTTTAACCGATTGCACAAAAGTCCCTGCATGGGAGCCGAAATATCGTACCTCGCAGCGATTCAATGAAAACTGCGACAGCTAGAGGCTCTTAGCGATTTTCCATTCACAGATAAGAGGGTAAAAAATTGATCAAGCTACCGTTTCTTGTGCTGCTGCTGGTACTGCTGCTACTGCTGCTGCTTTTCGTCGTGCTCCCACGAAAATTGGATAATCAAAGTTGGAAGCGGGCCTCAGGTGGTGGCCTCAAATAGCTCAGCCGTTTCCTTTCCTTTCCTTTCCTTTCCATTCCTTTCCTTTCCTTTACTTTACTTCACTTTCCTTGAGCCAAGGACTTGAATCGAAATTCTCAATCCCCAAACCACCCTGATGTCACATCCTAATATATATATATATATACCTAAAGAAAACCCGGAATCCTTCAAGTCTGCAGAAGTAAAAGATGCCCGTGTCGTCATCGTGTCAACGTTTCGAAACCTCTGCGTATTTTCCACTCAATGAAATATCATCCCCTGTCGACAGGATTAATTCCTTTGAAAAAATATATATTATAATTCATCCCCTTTCGTTTTTTTTCCCATATTTTTTATACATCCTAGATGAATTAGACAAAAGTATATATATATGTAGTTGCGAATCGTGCGCGGAGCTTTTCATCCCTCCTTCCCTACCCCTTAACGTCGGTTTTATAAGAGACGTAGAGAATCGTAGAGGGTTGTACGTGCGGCAATCTTTTCCCAATCTTTCTTCCGGCACGTGGTTATCTAAGAGTAATGCTGCAATATGAGCGGCTAGAGGCTTGCGGGGGGCGTAAACCTCGTCTATTTTACCCCACCGAACACAAACTTTCACCATTCTTCTTCTTCTTATTCTTATTCGACTAGAACGCGACGCGTGTCTCGCATATATACACGTTTTTTTCTCGATTTTCCTCGAAACCAAATTTTTTATTTATTTTTTTCTTCTCCTCTTTCCAAAATGACCAATTTATTTTTCACAATTATTTTTCTAAAACTCTGACTCCCACTTTCCCACGAAATCTGATGCGGTTAAAGGGACGATTTTGGATTGCGATATTTTTGCAATTTGAGTTTTTGCGCAACAACGATTCGTTCCTAAAGAAGAAAAAAAAGGAAAAAAAGAAGACGAAAAAAAATAAATAAATAGAAAATTCGTCGCAGAGCCGCATAGGGTTTCTGGAATACTGCTAAATCCGAGGTCCTGGGAGAATTTCGCGGTTCAGAGAGCGAGAGAAACTCCTGGGGCACGTATTCGCGGCCATGCATCATTCCGCACCGACCGCGCGGGATCACGAATATATATATATATATATATATATATATCCGACATTTCGATGAGAGAGAGAAAGAGAGAGGGGAAATAAAAACCGGAAAATATGAACTCTCCGCATCTACCAGGCTGATTTTTGCGGCTTATTTTTTTGAAAAAACAAAACTATATCTATAGAAAAAGAACGCGGATTTCCATTATTTTTGTGTGGGTCAATTTTTCTAGACTAAATCTATATAGGTATTCGAGCTTTTTTCCAATGATTTTTTTTTTTTCTAACAGAGAAATTTGGCTCTCTTTTATTCTGTCTCTGTTTTTTTCTATCTTGGCGACTGCGAACGTGGCTTATTTCACCTTTTCCTGTAGTAGGAATGGTGGAAATAATTTACGGTTGCCAATTCGTCAGCAGCACGACGGGGGAAACGACGACATTCGCCCACTCAGGTTTCGGAGGGCGATGGAAAAAGGAAAACAAATAATAAGAATAAAGTGAGAAATGTGAAAACTACAAGTAGTTTGGTTTTCTTGCAGCTTTATAACCAGCGCAAGATATATTTTTCTTCTCAACTTAGAGTGGGGGAAGACCGAAATTTAAAATCACCGAAATTCCAAAATCTTGAAGTTTCGAAAACCAAGAATCCGAATAAGATTCGTACAAAAGTTCCATAAAGCCGATATGAGACAATATGGAATAGGAAATAGTCAAAGGTGAAGAGATGGTACAAGTACAATTGAGAATTGGCGAAATTTGGAATAACCAAAAACCCGAATGACAAAAATACGAAATATTCGAAAAGGCCAGTCAACCATTTTCAGATGAGTCAAAATTCAGATAAATTGAATAGCGAAATCAAATTACCGAATGACTAAAGAATCAAAGGGTCGGAATACCGAATGATCAAATTGTCGACGGTGCAAAATCCCGAAAATGGATTCTGCATTGAATATTTCCCACGTCTGTAGTAACCGATAATTATCAAAAATCTATCCAGCGAGTGCCCTTGTGTGAATCGATGAGCAATTCTCGTCGCATTTTCGGGATTTTCAGTTTATGTACTTCAACCCATCTTATCTTTCGTCCTCGGTACAAGGATCTTCTAAGTTTTGCACCATCGAAGTTTTGGCTATTCGGAAATTTGATTTTCGGCAAATTGCACCTTTTGGATCATCGTCATCTGTATTCTACTAATTTTTAAACTCAGAAAAATCCTTTGGAATAAATGAGCGTTGATAATTTTGATGATTTAATGAGAAGGTACTTTGGATTCTCGGTCTTTCCCAGTTTTTTAATTCTTGATCATTCGCTAATCATAAGTTTCAAATTCAAGTCAGTGAATTTCGGAATTTCGTTCATTATGAATTTTGGTCTTTCACTTTTATGACCCCCACCCGATACTTATATATAATTATATGATACTTTGCCCAGGAGTTTATATTTCTCTCTTGGGTGAATAAAATCGCGCGATCACGTTCACCGGGTTGCTCAAACGACTGAATGAATCGATGAATGAATGATGAACGATATGCCCAACGTTGGGGGTTAGAAAAGGAATGATTTTATTTACTTTGGTTCGTCGAACGCGTGTTAATAAAGTTCGATTACCTACCTGCCTCCCTGCCTCCCTGCCTACCCCTGTCTGTCTAGCCATCCGCATATCCACCCCATCTGCCTATCTACCCTGATCGACAAATACCAGGACGAGAATAACGCAAACTGAACTGAACTGAACAGAACACCCCCGATGACACACAACACCGCCCATCTAGTGGCGCGAGAGTTCATCTCCCTTTTTCCAATTATTCCGAACACGAAACTGCTCTGACAATTATTTGGCACCACGTACGTAACTCCGTTTTTTAGGTTTTTTGGTTTTTTTAATTCCAATTTATACTGTTTTTTTTTCATTTGTTTTTGTTGTTTGACATGAAAGAAAATAGAAGGGTGTAAAACCACCGAAAATTACAGTCGCACACACCGGTGAGGGTGTGAATTCGCTGAAACTGCCATTAAATGTTAACAAAAAATTGACATCCGGTTTCGAATAGTGTTTTCTTTTTTTTTTCGTTTTTTTCTTTATCCCTCTGAATCTGGCTCACTCTTACGTTGACCGAGAAGAACCAAACCGTGAGAAATATACGAAACTAAACTCGAAATTGTACGATAGTGTCGGAATTCATGGTCCAGATTTTGGACCAAAAAATGCCTGTTTTTTTTTTTTTTTTTTTTTTTTTTTGAGGGGATGATTTGGCTACCAAGCTTGGGTACATATATTCTAGTTCGTTTTTTTACTTTCTCTTGGTTTTTTGTTGCGAATTCCGTAGCCTGAGAGGAGAGATAAATAGTTTGAAGGTGGATGGCTTAACGAGACATCGCCCTTTTCTTAACAGATCTCAGAAGCATGGTGTATCTATAGGTACCGAGGCACAGGTATAATATAGGTATAAGGCGTTATAGTGTACAGCAGGACCTCCGCAGGAGAGGCGGAAGCCTGTCTGTCAAGATGATGAATCGCCGGAGAGGTACGTGGTGATAATTCGCGATTACAGCATCCCTGCCCCTTAGCCCTTCGTCCTTATTCGTCTTTCGATCATCTCGCTGGACCAGACCAGGACGAATAACGCTTCGCCAAAAATTGGAAACTAAATTCTATGAAGCTGTCAAAATCTGCTAATCGAAATTTCTACGATTTTCTGTCGAAGAGGAAACGCTTTTATCCAAAATTTGGGAATTCGTGGGAAAAAATCTTCCTTTGCGAAGTTTGGGTAACTTTGGAGTTTTTTTGAGGGGCAGGAGGATCGGCCCGGGAACGCTTCGTCATTTCTGATAACTTGGGGGTGCCATCCCTGGGGGTGGTTCGATATCTGAGGATCTGCGTATTGCTGGGGATCAGAGAATTTCTTTGCAGTCCGATTTCTCCGGCTGGACCAAAAACCATATTCTGATGGAAGAGCCTGAAGCTGGCTCTTCAATTCGTTTGTCAAAAAAATGAAAAAGCTAATCTGTTCGCTGACCGTATCGCGTAAAAAGCCGCATATAAAATATCCGAATCGTTGTGCCGCGGAGCGAGGGAATCGCAGTTTCATTTCCTGCCACGGGAAATTTGCAAACGAAACGCGTTTTCGATCCGACGTTTATTTTCCTCGGAGTCCATGGAAGGGTTTATCAATTTTTTCGGGTGGGATTTTGGATTTTTCTATTACCGACTCGTGCAGTATTTCGAAAAATTATTTCCCTTCAAGTCTTAAGTAGCTAGTTCGACCTCTCGGAATGTCCAACTTTGGAACTCTAACGTTTCTAGAAACTCAGAATCGCGTCTCGAATAAATTCGCAATTTTGACCATTCGGAACGTTTGGAATTCGGAAATTGAACACGAATATAAAATCAATATACAGTATGAACAAAAGAGCTGTAGCACTCACCATTTGATGCGTTGATTCGTGCCGCGGCGAAAAGCAACACTCCAGAGTCGATCTCTGGCTCTGGTTCTGGTTTTGGACTCGCAGATCGTTTGTCTCGATGAGCGAAGAAAAGCACCGATCACTACACCAAACTCACTGTCACTGGTACACTTTCACTTCTTTTTCTTTCCAACATCGTCAACAGGTCGTTTACACGTTTTACTGGAATGCAAAAAAACACCGAGGTCACCGAGGCATCGAGAGATTTATTACTAAATCATTAATCAATTCAATTAACGTGAAAAACTAGAGAAAACTAGATGACAAATTTAGGGATGGATGACAAAATCATCAATTAATATGATAAACAAGAAAAACTAGAGAAAAACAAAGAGAGAAAGCAAATTCTTCATAATTTCATGACCAATTAACAGAAACGACAAAATCAAGAAGAGATACGAAAAATTCACGTTCGCAATTTTGGTAATTTACGCAAGCGAAATCTCTAGGTTATGTTTTTTTGTTTACTTTTTTCAAATTATTGCGAAGTATGTTTTTAACTGAATTCGAAACAAAAGGTAGAATAAAATATCTGAAATGATAAATTAGTCAGCTAATTAATGAGTTGCTCGTTCGCTACAATGCGAGCTTGTTGTACAAACAAACGTGAGGGTAAAATTGTTTCATCGCAGCGTCATTTTTCTAAAGTTTAGGTCCGTTTGTGTCCCTACTACTGCGTAATTAGTTGACGAACAATCGATCCCAGGGTTCGATAATAATTTATCAATCTCGAGAGAACGAGAATTGTTGAAAAAAAAATCGAGGAAAGAGGGACGGGGAATAGTCGGGGAATTCTGTAAACTACATGATGCCTATTAGGCGACTCGATGTTATTCATTTGCCTAATCAATTTCTCGTTGTTACGTACGCGGTACGTCTTGACCGATCGGCGATCGATCGCCAACTGATCGTACGTACCGAATAACAAGATTAGCTAACGGGGCGCTGGCTACTTAGAGATAAAGAGAAAGAGGGAGAGGGATTAGGATTAGCAGCGAGAAGGCGAGTGTTAGTCGTCGGGATAAACAGAGAAGGATATGCACCTAGGGTTTTCTTTATTTTCGCAGCAATAGCCAAACACCTAGGCAATTGTACAAAACAGCTACGGATCGGAATCGCAATTTAGACAATCCAGCCGATCATTTCGATTTTCACAATAACTCTTTTTTCGCGTACAGCTATTACTTATTATTTATTACTTCATCTAGGTACTTTACTTTACTTTATCAATTGAAATTCCGAATTTCGAAAGCTGTGAAAGGTGAAAATTCTGTATTTTTCTACTACCGATCACGAGCACAGTTTAAAAAAATATTATTTCCCCTCAGGTCTATAGACAGTCAATTTGAAATATGTCATTTTGTTTTTGTTTATTTTCAATTTTCGAGAATCTGCGCGGGTTGCAAGTTCGAAACAAAACAAAAGCTAAAAACCAAAAAAAAAGGATAAAAAGTTGTAAAAAATGAGGAAGATCAGGGGGTTTTTCCAACGTTCCGAAGGTACAAGGTGCTGCAGTTCGAGGATCGTCGGGTGGTTTTGGTTAGACGACAGGACGAAGAATGGCGTCAGCGTTCCAGTTTAGGTGTAGGTATAAGACTGGGCTGGATGGCGTCGCCTAATGGCGTAATGTGTCCTTTATGGAGGTCCGGCAAGCCATAAACCTTCCCTCAGTAGCGCGTGTCAAGGAGGGCCGGTGGCGACCCGGACTTGGGCCGAGAGGCCGACGTTGCGTTGGCGAGGGGGTTTCCAGGATCCGCAAGCTCCCTTAATTACAACCTGGATGGCAAGAAGATGGGTGACGCCCTGCCACCTACCCCCACCCCCCCCCCTCGTCCTTGTTTCACATTATTAACGTCCCGGGGTCCCTGGCGACCCCGCGTCTTTAACGCTAATACGACACCATCGAGCTCAATGAATCCGCTGAATTATTCTTAACCCCCCCCCCTCCTCATATCGGATAAATTACACGACAAATATCGCCAAAGCCCAGGATTCCAGGACGACAATGATGTCCCCCGCCATTTGCCAGGACAATCGCGAATCTAGGATCGGTTCTAAATTCCTTTCTTAGGCAATTTTCTATTTTTAATTCGATTATTGGATCGGCGCACAAACCAGATGTGGATTTTTGGGAAAGACGATTTTAGGTTTAGATTAAAATTAGCTAGTCGAAAGGTCCTTTTTGCAATTGTTTCATGACTTTGGTCGAGAAAAAGGGAAGGGTTTAAGTTCTAAAGGGTCGAAGTTCCGAATTTATTTGAAACGTGATTCAGAGTTTCTAGAAAGGTTAGAGTTCGAAGTTGGAAATTCCGAAAAGTTGAAATGCAGACGACTCAAAAATCCGAAAGTTAAAAACTCAAAAAGTTCAAGAATCTGGAAATTTAAGGGAAGCTCGTGACAAAGCTGTGAAATAAACGATTTTGCATCTCCCGAATTCCGAGACTCGGAGTTTTGGCCCTTTAGCTTTCGGAATTTTGAACCTTCGGTGTTTTTCCATTCGGAGTTTTTCAAATTGCTACGTAGACTTTCGAGGAAATAATCTTTCTAAAAACTCTGCGAATCCGTAGTAGAAAAATCAAGAATTTTCGCCTCGCGTAGCTTTTGAAATTCGCAATTTCAACCCAACCCCGGAAAAAAGTTGTTTCTTTTTTCGAAAGAGCCCCAAAACATTATTTTTTCGTCCATGATCAACGACGAAAACTTTGAGAAGCAAAAAATTTCTCCCCAACTGATTTGCGTTTTATGAAAAATCAATTTTCTTATATCATTTCTACTCCTTTGAGCTAACCTATTTTAAAGAAACAAAAAAAAACTTCATTTTCGATCTTCTCGTCGTCTGGTGTTGAGACCAAAGTCGTATTTTTCCCTCAAGATTCTCGCGACGCGTCATATAGTTTCCTCTATACCTTCTCTGCATAGAACACGAAGGATTCTTTTACCTCGAGGTTGGCGTTGGTATATCGAAGTCTAACGTAGACCCAGGGTACACAAACTATTCCACATGGAAAGTTGAGTGAACCGTAAACGTGGGTGGAATAAATTGGCACCCTGCAGTGGTCGAGTTCTGCAGGCTAGAGCCGAAGGAATAATATCGAAGGGGAGGGGTGGATGTTATAACCAGGGAAGTAGATGGACTGATTTTTATGGAAAATCTGCATTCCCAAAAAACGTCCAACCCGAGAAAAGCACTTAACGCTACCTGCGGAGAATCAGCCCCTGTATATAGCGACTGAAACTGAATCAATATCTTATAAATCGGGCCATTAAGCCGCGTTTAAAGAGGGATGGAACCTTCCCAAGGTACAAGGACTCCGGAAGGACTCGCCCAAGGTCATCGGTTTTTTTTCGTTTCCAATTTCAGTCCTGAATTTTACGATCTTGCGTGTGAAACAGGCTGCTTTTCTTTTTCTTTTTCACCATTCGCCAGCCCACCGGACTCAGAAGGGATGAAGTCCTGCGGCAGGATGCGTATAGCTAAATCGTTCAAATCCTTGTGTATTTCATCCCTTAGAATTTATCATTTTCTTTTTTTTTTTCGAGAAACCCGGAAACCCTTTATCGCAGTTATTCCCTAAAGCACGCGAGCTGCGAATGTTGTTGAAGAGATTTTTCTAACCCTCTGTCAGGATACCTAAGGGATGTTTTTTTTTTTTTCGAGAAGGATGAGGCGGATGTAATTAGAAGAGAAATATACGACTGACGATGGGGGAATAAGGGATGAAAACCTAATGAAATATTCCTTCGCTGCAGTGTGCATATTCTATTAGAAGGGATTTGATTTCATTACCTACTAGCCCCGAACCATCTTCCTTTTTCCTTATTTTTCACATCAACTCTATGCTGAATAAGAGCAACGCCAAGAGAGAAGTTGCTCACTGAATTCAACCCGGGGGTTTGATAAGAAAAAGAGAGGGATGAAAAAAAGAAAAAGGAAAAAGGAAAGAGGAAAAAAGAAAAAATATCCTTGGCTGCAGGTCTGTTCAACCCCTTGGTTTCTTACCCACGCCCTTTCGAGAACTAATACATCTCGCAATATTTGCTCTGGACCTCTCTCTCTTTCCTCCTCATCCTTATCCTGATCCTCATCCCAGTATATAAGACGCACACCGTCTCTTTCCATCTTTTCATATCGTTTCTTATTTCTACTCCGCAGGATTCCCCACTATTTCCGCATTATTTCAGCCATAAATTTCCCGAGCAAAATGGCTCGGAATCGTCCTCGATCTTTCACGCGAAAGAACACCAGCACTGGAACTAGAACTGGATAGATGCTTTGGCAAAGGATGCAGAGATAATGTATATTTTTCTAGTTTTCTATTTGTTTTTGGAAAACAATTTTACAAAACGTTTGAAATTTTTAATCACATCGTAATTCTTTTTATCTCTTAGCCAGTGAGTAATTCCCTACTCAAGTAGGTACATCAGGGTTTGAAATATTCAGATTACAATTCCTCCGGTTAATCCCTTACTCCCTTAATCGCTTGACTGGAACTTTTACTATCCAGGTATATACGCCGCACGTCAGGGTATATCGTTATTATTATTATTATTACACCCCCATTGAGGGGTTAATATGAAAGTGGGTAAAAGTTCTCTTCACGCGATTACGGAACGAACGAACGAACGAACGAACGAACGAACGTTTGCGTTCACCTGCCCAGGCATTAAGGTACATATATGTATATATATATATATATATATGTATATATTCGTGATCCTTACCGGGGCTTCGGGCAGGACGTCGAACAACCTGGTGTTTTGCTGAAATTTCACGTCGTACCCGAGAAACCCAGTCGAACTAGCACCGTAATGGAGAAGTCAGTCAAAGCCTGAACGAAACTTACGACTTCATTTCGTTGGTAACCACCCATTCCGCTACTTCACATCGTGAAATGGAATTAGTTGAAATTTAATCCCCTTTTCACAATAACCGACTCGAATTCGCATCGTTTGTACGTATAATTAGGGTGGTCCTTAGATGGGGTTGGAACAAATTTTGAACTAGCCATCCCCCAGATCAGCGTCAAATAATTTAAAAAAAAAATAATAATAATAAAATGTGGAATGAGTTTCATTTTCCCCTGTGAAAATAATCTGATTTTTTCATTTTTAAAAAACCTGCATACTAGAGGATCTCCAACTCTTTATAAAAATCCCTATTACTCACGAATAGCAGTTAGAAATTAATACGAAATGATCTTTTGCAATTTGAGGATTAACATTTTTCGTTTCATGATCGATATTTTCAATGCCCAACTTTTCCTGACAAAATTCTCCGGCAACTATAGAGAAAAAATAGAATAAAAACGTTCCCTCTAACGGAATGACCCATGAGGCTGTCAAGAGTTAATCAGAAATTTGATTTATCGAGATTTTCAGACACTCTAGTACGGAGGTTTTTGGAAGATCGAAAAAACACGTGATCATTTTTAAAATAGAGGGTTGAAACTTTTTCCAGATTCGTTAAAAATTATTTGGAGTTGATCTAGGGGGCAGTCCGGTCAAAATTCGTCCATATCCCATCGAGCACTTCATTTTGGGTTTAAGGAGAGCCAAGGGACGTTGAGACGTCGACCTTCTTGGACATCGTCGTATCCTTATAAGTCCTTTTAGTTCCTTGAACGTAAGGTTACCGACTGACATGAGAACCCATTTCGATTGGCTTTTTCATTTATCATTTTTTTATTTTTTCTTTATTTTTCACCATGGTGTAATCATTGCATTGATTCCCAGCCGGTGAGTCGGGTTCGCAGAAACCAACCAACCAACCAACCCCCTCAGGATTGCGCTAGTACCTCATGGAGGAAATAATTCTCTGACGATTGAATGGAACCGACCCTTCGATGTCACGGTTTCTTTGCTCTATAGGTAGGTATAAGGTATTTCGAAAGAAACTCCAGTGGTGCATGTTGGTGCATCCGGAAACTTTCATCACTATTCGATAAAGGATCTGGGATCCCTGGCGCAACGTACCGGTGGCAAAAGAGAATCTGTCGCTATTCAGAAACCCGGGGAACACTTCAGAGGCGTATATTTTTATTCCATATCCTTTTTTCACTCCATTTACATACCTTCCAATGTGGCACGTCGAAGAATCACAACGCTCGTTACAAAATCCCTCGAGAAATACCACCGCTCGTAGATACTTCTGTAGAATCATTTTTTGAAAATTTATACAAACCAAACGCAGGCTCGTACAATTAATTCTCAATTTCTATCCCTTCCGTGCGTTCCAAATTTCGTTTTCCGGGAACAGCAGCTGGGCAAAAAAATCGCGAAGTCTCATTCGGATCGAACGTTGAAGGAAATCATTAAGGGGAGCAGTATATCGCGGTTGGGAAAACTTTTTAAGTTTTGTACTTTGTAATTTTGCATCATCATAATCATCTCACGTAAAAACGGTTGCTGGACGAATTCAGGCACACCGTAGGTCCGATTCGACTTATCTCTTACCAAGATTCGAAGGAATACAGGCCGTCACTAATTGAACGAGGGAAATTGGCAAATTTAATTTTTAGGCTGAGTTATTTGCAAATAAGTGGAAAAGAAATGTTCGATTTTCGATTTTAAAAAGTCTGGAGCAGGCCAATGGAGGGATTGTTTTCAGGGATGAAGAATTTCTGGGAATAATTATGTGAACAATATATGGAGTTATTTAGCAGACTAGAAGTGAGTTACGTGGCTCTGATTCACTCGGTTGGTTTTTTAAAAATGAGTATAAAGCCTCTAGGAAAATTTCCTCTCGTTTCAGCTGGTCCCTCCTCGAAAGTTTACAGTACACATTCGCTTATACTGGCCAAGGGCACAAACCGTGATTTTTCTCATGATAAATGAAATTATTTCGCAGGATATATTATTTCTGTCCTTCTTCACCCCTCGTTTCGAGGTTCGCCAAGTTTATGCGAATTTATAATTCGCCACCACGCGACGGGACGTGACGCTGCTACGTCATCCAGAGCTAGTCGCAATTCGAGGGTAAATTCTGCTATAGGAATAGGAAAATTCGCAAAAATCATACTGGACGTGGCACGTAGATTGTCCGAAAATATGAACTGGGATCGATCGAGACTGAATCAGGGTTTAAAATCTGTTGAAGAAATTAAAAACCAACTAACGGCAACCCCCCAGGGGGTGAGAAAGCTTCGTCTTGCGATTTCCAAATTGCGTGTTTCGTTATTCTCGAGCGAGTAGTGTATACATATAGCACACTTTGGCATTTCGTGCTAAAGGACAGGTTTTTTCTTTCATTCTTGCTAAAATTACAGACGCAAATATAAAATATCGGGTAAATCTCTTCAGTCATTCACCGCCTTGGTGTACGACGACGTCTGGTATCGATCATGCGATAATATGTATAAGCGAAAGCTTCGAAGGCGAAGGCGAAACGATCATTAGCAACATGCATTTCGCTCTTCTGCAGATCGCCGATACGAAAAGTTGAATTTTTTATTTTTTTGTTCCCTCTCCCCCCCTTAGGCTGAAATATGCAGAAGACAAGAGGCGTCGGGACGGATAGCGTCGTCGTGTCTGAGGCTCAAAGGACAAAGAGCTAACCTCGGGGCTAAAGTTCGTTAAATTGTGATAACTCCATCTACATGTAAATCTAATCGCCCCAAGATAAGGCGACGCTAGCTGGGGGATGAACAAGGGTTGGTTCAAGGGGTGGCTGCCAGGGGCGGCGTCGCGGTGGTGACACCTTACCCACAGTTTTAACCAGAGTTAACTTGACTCGGGTTATGTTATGTCGCGCGTCGTTTTAGACGCGGTTTATACAAGGGTGGATTATGTACCCCCTGACTAAACCGAAGAAACTTACCAAACGATCCCCTTCTCTAACCTCCAACCTCCAAACCCTTGGGGCATTTTTCCAGCAAGCAATTGATCAATTAAATTCGTTTGGGGGGGATGAATAAAGCGACTGGAATTGGACGGAGGCAAAACAAACGTTGAGTCAAATCGCTAGCGTTCCTTGGAAGCCACTTTTCTCCGCAATCCTTTCCTATAGCTTTCTATACCTGGTGCCCTGATGGGGCCCTGGCGTGTCGGGTGCCAATCATCTCGGCTTCCTATCAACCTTGCCATTATTATTGCCATTTGTACCGGCGTTGGTATAACAGCCGGTTAAAACCTCGGGGCTGAAAAGTTCGTTGGCAAACGAGCCAGACGCGGACGTCAATTCTGTACGAAAAATTGGACTAGCCCAGTGTTTTTGAAAAAAAAAATGAATAAATAAATTAAAAAAATAAAAACGTACGGCTGGAAAAGTTCGTAACTCTTCGCGTGGTTTGAAGATGAAGAATCGACGTGTTTCATTGAGATTCAAACTGACTGGTTTGACCGGAGTGAGCCGTAAAGTTGAAATTTAAAGAGGTGAAAAATGAGGAAAATTCCGGGGGGTTGTTCTTTCGTGACTTTGGTCGAGGAAAATGGGTGAGATGGAATTTCCGAATTCCAAAATTTCCGGATGGTCGAAATTCTGAATATATTTGACAAGCGATTCTGAGTTTCTAGAAACGTTAGAGTTCAGAAGTTGGAAATTTCGGAAGCTCGAAATGCAGACAGCTCAAAGATCCGAAAGTTCAAAACTCAGAAAGTCCAAAAATCTGCAAATTTAAGAGAAGCTCGTGAAAAAAGCTGTGGAATAAACGACGTTGCATCTCACCAAGCCCAGATTCAGAGTTTTGGACTTTCGGTATTTTTCCATTCAGAGTTTTTCAAATTGGCTATGTAGACTTGAGGGGAAATAATCTTTCCAAAAACCGTATACGAGTCGGTAGTAGAAAAATCCAGAATTTTTACCTTCCACAGCTTTTGAAATTCGCTATTTCAATCCCACCACAAGAAAAAAATTGTTTCTCGCTTTGAAAGAACCCCGAATACTATTTTTCCGTCCATGATCATCGGCGAAAACTTTGACTCGTCAGAAATGACGAGTAGAGAACATTTTTTCCCCAAATGATTTGCGTTTCATGAAAAATAAACAAGCTTTCATGACTTTTTGATCATTTCGAATCGTTTCCCCGGATCGATTTTTAGAGAACTCCATGTTCGATCTGCTGCGGTAATTTCTATGGCAAACGAGCCACATGCGGACGTACAATTGTGTAAAAAAAATTGGACGAGCTCAGTTTTTTGAAAAACGACGTATGGACGGAAAAGTCCAAAACTTTACCAGATCTGGTTTGGGGATGAAAAATCGGCATGTCTAATTGAGATTGACCGACTGATTGTGAGTCATATAAGGTTTAATAAATTTGAGGAGAGAAAAAAATGAGGAAAATTCCAAAGGGACCGAGTTGACTAATAATTTTTTTTCTTTCCCGCATGTTTCAGTTCCTGTAATCGACGTGCTGGGCGTCGCCGGAGACAAGGTTCAGCTCCCCTGCGACGTGCTTCCGACTGATCCCCATGACGCCGTTTTCATGGTTTTGTGGTTCAAGGAGGATGGAGGAGAGCCGATTTACAGGTAGGCACGGGCGTGGTGGAATATGAGAAAAAACGAGCCTCGGAAAATTGGAGAAAGAATGAAAGAAAGAGGCGAATTTATGGGTGCGCGGGAAACCCTCGAAGAGATTTGATTCTCGGGTTTGTGGGTAGAAAAGAATGATGTTCAACCCCCGCAAAATATGTACCAATTTCATTCCTCACGTACGTTCCTCCTCGATGTTTTCTTTATTTTACTTTTTTTTTCTTTTGCTTTCCCACTTTTCCTTTTTTTTTCTCTCCCTCTCTCAACTCTCGTACTCTCGAGAAAAGAAAATTCTCTCGTTTTTTTTCTCATCGTAAACGAATATTTCGGATCGTTCTGTTTTCCCTGAGACTTTACCAAGATCTGCTGTAGCAACGCACGGCCGGTGCCGGTTGGTAAGTAGAAATTCAATTTATCCTAGGCCGAATATCACCCAGAAAACAAACTGTTTCGCCCCCCCAGCGATTTTCTATTATATCCAAGTAAAACGGAGCCTGTCAAACGAAACGGGTTTCCTCGACTTTCGTAAAAATCTCACCCATTTGCCGAATGCCACCGGATTTTCCTGGTTCGAATGTTCGGAATGTACATACAGAGAGTTTGAATCGAGGGAAAAGAAGAAAAAAAAAAAAAATCAAGAGAGGAATAAGTCGGCAAGGGGTAAAATTGCGAACGTCGACTGGCTGCCGGTACCCGGGGGGGGGTGAAAAGAGGTTGGAAAAAAAAAAAAAAAATGAGAAAATTCGTGACGGAATTAATTTGGGACCATGTCTGACGTAACGGTACCCGGTAGAAACGCCTGAGGTTTAGGAATTGAGGGGGTAGAGAAAAAAGAAAAAAAAAAAAAGATGGAAGATCCAAGGGATTACCACCCTCTATCTATCTATCTATCCATCTCTCTCCCTCTCTCTCTCTTTTTATACCCAAGAGTACTCAGTCAAAGCCAGAGACTCGAAAACTCTCTGCATTTGCCCGCGAACGCAATTTAACTTTTAGTCGCCGTTGAGACCCGCGAACCATTTCTGGATGCCTAATATGCAATCACGCACGTGGATCACTCCCCAGGTGACATATATACCAACCAGAAATAATTTTCCCCGAATACGTGTAAGTCGAGGGGTGAAATTCGTTAATTTTTTTTTTTTTTACCCTGATCGTGTACCGCATAAAAAGAAATATAAGAAATTCAGAACAAAAGACAAAAATTGTGACGTTTCGAACTTTCAGCTTCGACGTCCGTGATCGTCAGTTCTATGACCCTCATCTTTGGTCATCACCCGCAGCCCTTGGACCAAGGGCTTTTTTCGTTACTGCCTCAAACCCGGCCCACCTCAGCATTGACAGACTCGAGGTCAAGGACGAAGGGATCTACAGGTGCCGGGTTGACTTCAAGAATTCACCGACCAGGAACCAAAAGATGAACTTGACTGTCATCGGTTAGCATACTTGTTAATTTTTCATTTTATCAAACTTGGGGACGAGAAAATCGGAATTATTCCTGATTAAGGGGATCAGTATGTTGCGGCTGTAAAAATGAAACGTGATCAAAAAATCAATTAATTTCTTCACCAAAGTTCATTTGACATCATGATAATCATGTCACCAAAAATCAGTCGCTGCACGAATTGACGCACACCGTAGGTCCGATTTCACTTTCTCGGGATCCGAATTGTTCGGAAGACGCGCCGTCGTAAATTGAACGAGGGAAATTGAATTGAAAAAATTCTCATACAAGATATGGCCAATTTTCCAAAAATCGAACATTTCTTTTCCACTTATTTGCAAATAACTCAGCCTAAAAATTAAATTTGCCAATTTGCCTCGTTCAATTAGTGACGGTCTGTATTCCTTCGAATCTTGGTAAGAGATAAGTCGAATCGGACCTACGGTGAATTCGTCCAGCAACCGTTTTCAAGTGAGATGATTATAATGATGCAAAATGAACTTTGGTGATGATATACAAATTGATTTTGGACTATGTTTAATTTTTCCAACCGCGACACACATGCTCCCCTTAATGTAATTCAATGGTACCTATACGAGGATTCGGAATCCTCCAGAGAATTCTATTCGCTGGTTTATTAAACGTCGCAGACTTGATGCAGCAGCCGTTTATAGGACTTGGTGATATTAAACGAATCCAGGATATGGCGTGTTGGATATATAGCTTACAGGGGTTGGGGGTTGGAATGGAATTAAACGATTTTATCAGAACGTTTCCTCTGCTCAGTCGCTCCCGAGAGGCCAATTATCCTGGATGGTAGCACGAGGGACGTATCGAGGATAGAGGAACCCTACAACGAAGGGGATGACGTGAACCTAATCTGTGAGACTAAGGGGGGTAGGCCTCCCCCTAAGCTCACTTGGTTCTTTGAAAATACTGTAATCGACGAGTCTTACCACTACAAAAGTGACACTGGTGTCACCATCAACTATTTGTCGTATCCCAAGGTTGGGAGGGAGCATCTTAAGAAGAGACTAATCTGCCAGGCCAGCAATACCAACCTTGTTCAACCGCAGTCCAAACTTCTCATCTTGAACGTCAACTGTGAGTTCATTTTCATGTATGAGAGAAGATAGATCGGTTCTAGTTTGATGAGAATTTTGGGTGGGGGTTGAAAAAATGAAAGACCAAACTTGAGATTGACCAGAATTCCGAAATTCAGCAATTCCAAAAATTCAACTTATGATTAGCGCATAATCGAGAATGAAAAAGTTGAGGAAGACCGAGAATCCGAATACCTTGTCATCAAATCATTAAAATTCCCAGCGCTCATTTGTTTGTAAGGATTTTTTTGGGTTTGAAAATTAATGAATTATCGGTTACTACAGACGTCGGACGTCCAAATTTCGCCAATTCTCAATTGTACTTGTACCATCTCTTCACCTTTGACTATTTCCTATTCCATATTGTCTCATATCGACTTCATGGAACTTTTGTACGAATCTTATTCGGATTCTTGGTTTTCGGAATATCAAGATTTTGGAATATCGGTAATTACAAATTCTGGTCTCTCGGTATTCAACCCCCACTCAAAGAATTCCGTCACCTCATTGTCAGTGACGAGAAAAGTTCATTTCTTTCAAAAGTCTTGCCTATTCTGACATTCTAAGCGTACATACATTAATATATCGTAGGCAGGTATAACGATCGTGAAAAAAAAAAAAAACGCTGCGGCCTAATTCATAGATAAGAGCAATCGGGATTGAAATCTGATTTCCGATAGCCGGTGATCGTGTCGTTGGTGTGATTACATGCTTCAGGCATAAGTCGGGGGCGTTCAAGCTAGGGGTGCGTTTGCTGAGCCGATAATAAATCAAAATCATTATTTCTTTTTTTTTTTCACTCACCCTATTTCTCCCACTCTTTCGATTCTACCTCCCCGATGATCGTGCGGTTTATCGTCGAAACGCAAGATATATGTATACACATTCTCAGCACAACCCTTAAACTACAACCCATTCACATTTCCATTCACGATCTGTGCAGGAAACCCAGTCGCGCGTAATTGGCGGACGCCCACAATTAGTCGTCGTCGTCGTCGTCTCGCGGTTAATTACCGTGCAGACAACCCCGGAGCAGTGAAAAGTATTTTTTTTTCTTTTTATTTTTTCAATTTCATTTCTTTACTTTTTCGAGGCGAATCGTTATACCTGGAAATCTTTCCTTTCGAGGGCGCGTATAAACATTTCTCGAGAAAGATCCTTGTGATTTTTTATTTTTATTTTTTTCCTTTTCATTTCTCATCGTGATAAGTTCTAGTCGTTTTGCTAATAGACATTCGTACTCGTTAATTACCCTCCGAATAAAACGTCCAGGTTTTTTTTTCGTTTATTTATTTATTTATTTTCTTTTTCAACCCCTATTTTTTTCTTTCCCGCGCGTATTGCAGAAGCAAGACTCGAGTCGTTTTCGCGTCTTGAATAAATATCCTCGGGGAAATTATGTTTATAAATTATTTATTCCTACGGTTAAAAGCGTGTTCGAATGAGTTGGGTACGGGCCACGGGGGTTGGGGGTTGGGCGGCCAACGCTGCGCCGAGGCTACCCTGTTAAAGAATATCTCATAAAATCTACAAGTCCTGAATAATACTTGAGGGTAGGCGTATAGAAAGAAGTGAAGGGGGGGCAAAAGGAATAAGGACAAGGATAAGGATAAGGATAAGGATAAGGAGAGTAAAGAAGAGGGCGAAACGAAGTCGACGTAATGGTTTTACTCGTGTTTGCATTAGTCTTATCGTCGATTCAAATAGTTTCCTCCCCTCCCTTCTTACCCCCTCTTTGGCATCCCTCGTTCATTCCCTCCTTTCTTACCCTTAGGGAGGGAAAATTCCCACCCTTAGCTTCTTACATTTTTTTTTCTTTTTCTTTTCCCTCAAGTCCAGGATCTGCGCAAGGAATTAAACGCCTTGTTCGCCTCCTTTCCTTCTTAAGTTTCTACGACTAGACACGCGATCCACGCGATCGAATGATCCGTCTTGCCGGAGAGGCGTTGCTCCTATCTTAAACTCGAAATCTACAACACGTATAAGGACAAACCGCACGCGTCTTATGGGAAAGGGGGAAAAAAAAAATTGAAATTACACGTATCGTAGAATTTTTCAGGTAAAAGAAAAAACCCCTCCCCAAAAAAACTCAATTAGAATTTACTTTTCTACCCCTGGAAGGAAGGAGTGGAGAAAAAACAAAAATTTTACATCGATCTCTTTTTTACTAATTTTTTTTTCCCCTGTTCACAGTGAAGCCAGCTGACGTACAGATCCTTACTAAGGAACCACGTCTCTCGGCCGAAAAGAAGTACGAAGTCGAGTGTCGAAGTACCGGGTCAAGACCTAAAGCAACGATATCCTGGTGGATAGCCAACAGGCAGATGAAGAAAGCGAAAAGCGTGAGTACCGCGTCAAGGGTGGCGTCAGGGGTTGAATTAAGAGACCGTTGGGGATGCGAAATTAAAAGACTCGATAAGGGTGGGTACACGACGAAGTCTCGTTAATATTTTATATCGAGCTGCTGATTGTGTAAAAGAGAAACAAAAAAAAAAAAAAAAAAAGTGAGTAAAAAGGACTTTAGCGGTGAAATAAGGGAAGGGATGAAAATTCGAGCATCGTGAAATATGTTCGCAAATGAAAAAAAAAAACAGAAAAAAATAAAAAACACGGGACTAGATTTACGAGCGTTAACCTAACGCGTTTGTATCCCGTTGCGAGGAACAGGACGACAAGGATAGGAAAAAGACCAGCCTGCAGCAGCCAAACTACGACGTAAGATTGTAAAAGTTTATCGTTCGGGTTTATTAGTCGCCGGATGGCGAAGGTTCGCGTTCGCCTGATCGAAGGGTGGCATAAATTTTTTTCTTCCGTAGGTACAGTCTTGAAAGAAAAAGTCAAAGCTTAGCCAGCATTTCATCCCCTATTTCCTGTTCCTTTCCCCCATCCCTGATCTCGTCATGGATCATAATCCTGTGTGAATGCAATTTTTTTTTTTCTTTTGGAAAAACCGCTAACGTTCTTATACCTTTATTTTCATTTTCTTTTTTCTTTATTTTACTTCCAAGTTTCATCTCCTTAATTTCACCCCCGTGGGTTAAACGATAACAGTTTAGTTTCATGAGGGGGGGTTTGAATCTTTGGGAGAAAATTGCTCTGGCTCACGATCGCGATCGGTTCTGACCATCGCACCGTTAAATCGAACCTAGGGGTTGTTCAGCGGGGGGAGAAAACCACCCTGAAAAATAATGCGGAGGGGTTGTTCAATTATTCGTAAAATTCTGGTTTTCTTTTCTGTGTTTTTGTTTTTGATCCGCAGAAAATTTGACGGTTTTCTTATCGTCCTTTCAGTTTTCACCAGCCAGCAATCAGAGTCTGAGCATACTGAGCTACGTACCATCGATCGACGATGATGGTAAGTACCTTACGTGCAGAGCTGAGAATCCTGCGATTCCGGATAGTATAAAGGAAGACAAGTGGCGTCTCGACGTGCAATATCAACCACTGGTAACACTCCGTATGGGTTCAAATCTGAATCCAGACGATATAAAGGAAGGAGACGATGTGTACTTCGAGTGCAAAGTCAGAGCCAATCCAAAGGAGTACAAACTCGCCTGGTTTAAGGACGTGAGTTTTTTTCCTCCTCATTCGTCCTTGAATATTTGCAAAGAAAAATTAATGAATAGAAGAAAAATCCACAATTTTTTTAACTTCTCAGGGTAAAGAGATGAAGAACAACGCGACAGCTGGTATAGTCCTGAGCGACTACTCCCTGGTTCTTCAAGGATTGACAAGGACCTCAGCTGGGGAGTATACGTGTCTGGCTGCAAACAGCGAGGGAAAAACAGCGAGCAATTCGGTACCCCTTCAGATAATGTGTAAGTGTTTAAGGAACGGCCTTAGTTTCATTTTATACAGAGGGGGGTTAAAATGGAACACGGCAGTTTGTCGTGTTTCGTTAACTGCAGAAACGGAAGTCACCCTGCACCCAGGTTCCACCACGTAGGTTCGTATCCCATGCATCTTGTAAATGAGCTAAGAGCAAAGTAACGGGAACGGGAACCAGTAGAGATGCATATTCAGTGTATGTAAAGCGCAAGTCTGAATATTCATGCATGGGGTCAGGATGGCCCCCTAGGAGCTTTACCAGCGATGAAAAGCCTAAAGAAGAACCAGAAGACCTTGAAGAAAATGAAGACGTGCGGTTTCCTATATGCGCAAAAAACCATAAGGGTCAAAAATTTTGGTACCCAAATTCGAAATGATAATGTAGCCGCAATTCAATGCTTGAACGATTTGTTTCCGAATCATTCAATCCCTAGTGATCGCATTTGGTCTGGGCACGTATTATGGCTAACTGCCCCCTGCAGGGTTTCCCATAATTCGTTATTTTCTATGCAGGACCGCGAATCGTTTCGACGCTTGTGCAGTCCAACGAATTTAATCCCTGGGCAACATGCAGTAGTTGGAACGGGAATGGTACCGGTACCGGTACCGGAGGGTTGCTTTTACCTAATGAAATTTACTCACCCTTCGAAACTATTTGCACCAGCTGAGTAGGTAGATGCGGGATGTTTATTAGCTAATCAAACCTACCACTGATTAAAATATACCCATTAACTCCATGAGTTGCCGTAGTACATTTGATCTCTAAACAGTTTTAGCTCATAGATTGCCCAGCTAGCAGCAGCCTTTTCGAAACTGGCACACAAAAGATATGATGGTTAGGTATAAATGCCTCTGGAGACATAGCGTAATCGCGTCTCCATCCTGGTCTCTGGGTATAGGTTTGGTAAATGTATTCATACCCACTGCCTGCCTTTTCCTTTTCCTTTTCCTTATATTCCATCCCCTGCCCCCACCGTTCCCTTCTACCTTTGTGTTTATTGTTCTTCTTTTATTTATACGGTTATGGGTTACGCCACCCCCTGGAGGGGGTTGGGATCTGCAGGGCAAAGACTTTTCTTTCCTGAGCCGCACCCCCTTGGCGACCCCCTACGCCAACCGAAGAAGACGACGAGGAATTTGAATAACCCAAGACACGTAAACTTTTTCGCCCCACTTTCCCCCTTATTTTTATTTATTTTTTTCTTCTTCCCTTATTCTACTGCCGGTGAATTCTTTCCACGAAAAAGAAGAAGAAGAAAAAAAAAAGGCACAAAACAATGGACAACAACGACAGTGGAAAAAAAAAAGAAAGAAAGAAAGAAAAAAGAAATGGAGAGGTATTCAGAATTCAGGGATGTCTCGTTATTCGCAGTTACTCCGGTCTGCAAGGAAGGCAAGGCCGAGGTCGTGGTTGGTGCTTTGAAACAGGAAACCGTACCCCTGGTATGTGCAGTAGAAAGTCGTCCACCGCCGCAAACTTTTCATTGGACATTCAACAACTCAGGAGAACTTGTGGAAGTGGCACAGTCGAAATATCCTAACGTCCAACAACATCCTTCGGGAACACCGTCGATCGCCGAAAGCCTAAGGGAGTATCAACGCTTTCATGGATCACGTCTGAACTACACACCCTCAACTGAAATGGACTATGGTACTGTCGCATGCTGGGCCAGCAACCAAGTCGGAAGACAAAGAACACCCTGTCTCTTTCAGGTACGTCGAAGACAAAACCGAAGAATCTAAAACTAAAAATCCGGATGACATTTCACATGCTTTGACCCTTGACTATCGTATGTCTTCAGGTGATAGCAGCCGGCCGACCCTATCCTCTTCACAATTGCACAGCAAACGAGCTTTCGGCACCTTTAGAGTTCGAGGATCTAGGATCAAAGTCTGGTTCGGGTCTGATGGTGAAATGTACAGAAGGTTACGACGGGGGTCTTCCGATCCACAGCTACCACCTTGAAGTTGTTGGAGAAGAGGACGAGCCTTCGATAATAAGGAACAAGACTGTGGCGGCTGGTCCAAATGGTCCAGTTTTCGAAGTTGCTGGTCTCACAGCCGGTAGAAGCTACAGACTTTTTCTTTACTCGATAAACGCCAAGGGTAGAAGCGATCCGGCAATGTTGGAACCAGTAACATTAAAGGGTGTTGCGATGTACACGACCGGTGAGTTTGAAACTTTGACTAATAATTTCTTGGTTTACATATCCTGCGTTGACGTGGAAATTTCCAAGTAGATTAGGAGGTACCCAAAGCTCATTTTCTCAGCCAGGTATGAATTGGCGAACTTGATCGTGACGGTATTGAGCCACGAAGATAAAAGCAATCTTGGGGATGGGAATTCAGCCCAACGTAGAAATCCAATATCCTCACACCATGAGAACCACAGTGTGTGTTTATATCGTTCCGGGTTATTTAAGCCCGCGGCACCTTATTCTCCTCTGTCCTCCGATAATAAGAACAACGTGCCGTAGTCATCCCATACACCCTATGGTCCATTTCCCAAATCGAGACCACCTGGCTTGCATATTGATCATTCGATACACAGTGCGGGGTATCCTCACCAACCGATTTTCGATTGAGTCATCTCCGATCAGGCTTTTTTTTCTTCTACAAGAATTTGCTCGTGTCAAACTATACCCTTGTTGAAATTTCTTTTGGAATAAAAATTGGGAAGGTATATGGATTATTCGAAGGCTGTTTCTTTTTTTCGCTATTCAATTTCCTGCCCATTTTCAAAATGGTATGTTGAATTATAATCAGGAATAGTGAGTACCGCACGCGATGTGCGGTCGGTTGAGGGGGTTCAACTTCATGCCCTTATGGAGCCATTTACAGTAGGCAGTCAGGCAGGCCAGGTGGAAAAGTTTTCGCTGATTGACAGTAATTTGTTTCGTTAATTGCGCACACGGTGCTACTGCAGCAGCAGAACCAGCCACCACCATCACCATCACCAGCACCAGCACCATCGCCGAGAGCGTTTTGCCCTTCGATATCGACCTGGTTTATACTACTGGCTGCACGCCGCTGAATCTACAAACTCCTAGTCAGCTCCGGCTCGTGGTTAACCGACTAATTGCAATATTGACGCGTCCGAGTTGAAACTATTTACCCAACTACGATCATATCTGCAGACTTGCCCACCGCAAATTTCTGCTATAGGTACAAACCCTGCAACCTGAATTCTGAATAATAACCACTACTTCGCGAAACGGTTATCCGCAAATAACCGTCTAGCATTTTTTTTTCTCATATTTTCGAAGGAATCCTCACAGTTGTTGAGATTTGCGGTTAGGACAATTTGGTCTCGTTCTAACACTATTTGAGGTTAGTTTGACAGAGCGAAAAACTTTCTTTCTCTATGGTTGATTAACTTGGAGCTTAGAAGATGACGGACGATTAGAAAAAACTACGAAAACAAGAAAAAAATTGCGATCGGAGTTAAGACGAGGGAGAAATCTTTCTTATTTCTTTCGTTAATCTATCAAGTGACACGACGTTGGGAAGGCCATGAATTTTATAAGAAAAACGGAAAAAGCCAGTTGCTATTAATTACCCAGTGTTCGTCGATTGCCTCGTCATAATCGACGGGTGTCAAATTTCATTCGGTAATACTGGCCCAGTACTGATGAAATATTTGCCCAAAGTTGTACCACTGCTGATGACCAGTACTGACAAGTCAACATGCCGGAAGTCAGTTCTGTACTGGGAACACACTGGGCCAATATGGTGTTTTATACTGGCTGGGGATTATTTCGAAGAACTTTTTTCTTCAGCAGAGTCCATGTTCTTGGCTTTGAGCTCGGAAGCCTATCCTTCGACTCGCGTGTAATGATCGAAGGACTCTTGACTTTTCACCGACTAGGGCACTCGGTTTAATTGGCTTCTCTGTTCTCCATCAGTCTCTGTACTTTATTAGATGTTTGTACATATGTACAACATACATGCCTGATTTCCCTTCATTATTTAATTCGTTACGGTGCTGCGTTAGGCAGATTGCTTTAATTTCATTCCTGAATGAAATTGGAGTGAAGCACAAACCAGAGGTGTGAATGGTGGACGTGCTGGTTTCGCCCACATGTCCCTCGCTTATCGGAGTTCCTTCAGCTCCTGGTTTCTCGCCGTTGGCGTTTTATGATTAACGAGATATTAATAACCAGCGTATATACCTCATTCGAGGAAAAGCTCACGACATTCTCCGAGTTAGGTGTACCCCACTTTCGCTCAATAGACATTTAATTACATACTAGTACCTAGTACCAAAAATTGCGTGCAACACGGTGTTACACGCACTGCCACTAATTATCCAAGGTGACAATAATAAACTGGGCTCATTTTATACCCCGTGAAGAAAAATTTAAATATCAAAGAATGTTTATGCAAATATCGAATGAATTTTGTTTACCTTTACGAAAAGACATTCGCGCTTTCTGAGATCTTCCTTTATTCTTTGCTAGGATTTTTTTTTTTTTTTTTTACTTTTCTTGTATTATCTATCTCGCTACTTTGTCCCGGTGAAATTCCAGCGTCGTTCTTCTTCACCTCCTTGTCGCCAGTATATAGCAGAAGCTGCACAAGGTTTGGTGTTCAAATGAAATTCCTTAGCGAACAATAAAACATCAAAGAATCTTTCTGCCCCCTGCAGCTATCCCCCATGGTAGGTACGTGTACTCGAATTATAACGCGTGAGTGAACCAGAGAAATAGAATAAAAGAGGGAAAAAGAAAAAATTTGGGTCTTCAATTCCGCGGGCATGGCAAGACATCACCAGTAGTCGATGTTGTTATACAGTAAAACCGTATTGCAGAAATTCGAGCTGACTTTTTGCTCCGACGACGATAATAGCTCGTTACATTTTTATGCCCCGCAAATAATGGCCGGGAGGGAGGGAAGGGGGAGGAGGGGAGGGGGGGGGGGGGGTAGAAATTTATTCCCTTAAATTCGAGGCGAGGGAATTAACTCGTAACTTTCGCACGCCTGGAGAGCTCTGGCTCCGGCTCTCTGGCTCTGCGAAACGCGACTTAATGTTATTCCTCATTTCAATGCGGGGGTTGAGCTGAGCCGAGGTACCAGCTAGATGAAAAGAGGACGAGAGAATGAGGGGAGAAAAGGTTCTGAACCCCTGGAATCTGTCATTAAGTCAAAAAGTCACGGGACAATTATATATATATAAAAAAAAAAAAAGAAACCTTTATTCAGTTACCCGAAAACGTATAAAATTTTCCGATAAAATCAACTAGAAACAGAAATTAAAAAAAAAAAATCATTTGGTTAAAAGTATCAAAATTCCAAATGAAAATTCTACCCCCTCGGAAAAAAAACATTTGCCAAATTACTGGCACCAACCCCTTCGACCGGTATTAAATTCCATTGCTCAAAATTACCGTGACTAATGACGCAGGACCGCGGAATCGTATGTATGTACATAGGCAAAATACTGGTTCAAATCCGGAAATCCTTCTCCGGAGCGGAATGAATTTAGAGAATTTAGGTCACGTGCGGAATCTCTCGGCGATTACAAAATTTATTTCATTTTATTTTATTTTATTCTTTGGGTGACGTCGTTTTTTAAGCAATTTATTTTGTTTTTTTTTTTTTTTTTTCGTTTTTTGCTTTCATGGTACATCAGGTAACGCGGACACCTCGATACTGAGCCCGGTGCTTTTGGGGCTTGCGGCAACCGCCACCCTTCTAGCACTTGCAGTGGCTGGAGTCCTGGCTGCCCTTTACAGAAAGCATACGAATGGTAGAGGAGGCAGAAGTCCAAAGCATGCACCGATTGCTAGAGAGCCACCACATCCGGGCGTCACGACGCCTATGCATCCCCAAACGAAACAGACGGCGGATGACATGGACCCCGACATAATACCGAACGAGTATGGTGAGTTTTTCGAGAATTCGAGATGAGAAGTGAAAAGATAGAAAATTCGGGATTTGGGCTAAACTGGTTTTTTTTTTTTTTTGGTTTTACGATTTTCAGAAAGGAGACCGCTGACCTACACCCCAATTTACAAAACGCCCCCGCAACGTAGGAGAAAGGATTTACGTATGGGCGATGTACTTGCGGAGGATAAGCCGGTTGTTCAACAGAAACTGGACCTCCAACCCGATCCTAGACTCGATGAAATTGAGGCAAATTTCATTCAGCAAAATACCTACACTCAGCCACCAACAATGGCAGATTTTAAACAGATGGCCATGGACGCCTATAATCAGCGCAATAATCAAAACGTGAGTCTCGTTTACAAAAATATTTACCCAGATCAAAAATTCATCGTTTGGAAACGAATTTTGGTTCATTAGAATTTTGCGGAGCTTTTCTGATACCAATATGATTTTTTCCGCTGATAGAAAAGCCCGAAAGATCGATTTTAAAAATTTGTAAGACCTTTTGAATATTTGTTTTTTCTAAAATTCCCTTCGCAACAGAAGGCCGAACTGTTTTTCATTCGTTTTTTATTTACAATACGTTTCCTTCGATTGGAAAATGTTGTGCAATCCATATTGTCCAACTTCGCGAATAGAAAAACCAGAAAGAGCTTCTCTCGTGAAATTGACAAAACATAAAAAAAAAAAGCAACTGAACAATTTATCATTGAAAGTCTAGTTTCACTAAAACATGAAGAACCTTCGCTTCATCCTCGAATCGAAGTTTCGTTTTTCATATTCCAAAATTTTGTATAAATTCTAAACAACCTGCTCACCAATTTTCAAGTTCACAAACCAAAGAGAGCTTTTCTGGCAAAATTGGCAAATCCTGTTTAAAAAAAACCCCCAAAAATGTCCAAACCTCGCGATTCAAAAACGTAGAATCTTTTCTCTCTTATCCTGGATTTGCAGTTCCGTGAACCAGATTCCAAAATCATCAATTTTGATTCATAATCAAGTACGAGAAAATTCCAAGTTTCTTATTAGATATGAGAAAACGAAAGAGAGATCGGAGGAGCTTTTGTCTAACATAAGATGCATTCGGTGTAGTACCTACACGATATATATGTATAGTATACTATACCATACAATACTATATGTAGTATATATATATAGATAGTTTCCGGAGTAGTTTGTGAAGTTTTCCCGCGATGTACAAGCCCCTGGTAGTTGCATGCGGTATAATAGTTGGGCCAAAGTTTAGGTGACGCTCTGTATGGTATGGGGCTAAATAGGATAGACATAGGGGTTGGGGGGTTAGGGGGGGTTGAAGGTGGATGGTTCAGGTTTCCCCGGATGTGTTTATAAGGTTTAGGATTTGTCTTCGTCGAAACAGGTATACTACAGCCTCCAGAGAGCGAACAAGAGTGTCTCTGCAGCTGGGCCACAACACCAACAGCACCAACAGCAGCACCAGCGACCGGTGTCATCCTCGATTTCAGCCCACGCCAAGTTCCATCAACCGGAAGTGGTAACCCGATCAAATCGAATACAGGAAAGTTGTATATAAGCTTTCGCGCGTGGTGCTTCGACTAGAAACTTTCAAACAAGAAACAACAACAAAAAAAAAAAGAACAAAAAAAAATCTCCAACGTTAAAAAAAAAGCACAGAGAAAACTGCTTTAAAGTTGTTGAGATTTTTTTCTTTTCCTCTCCCTCCTCTTGACTCGCCGTAAAATCAAAAGTATATATAGCTATATAGTATATATATACATTCGATACATGTATACTGTATAAACTTTACCTGTATTTCGTATGTTGAAAAATTGATGAAAAATTTTGAAAAAAAAAACATCAACAAAAATTACACAAGAAGAAAGAAAGAAAACATTTTTTAGACTCAGCTATAGCTGACAGAGCAAACGAACAAGGTATCTTCCCATAGTTTGCATGTAGTTTTCATATTATACATATTATATTATATATATATTTAAAGTTGTTCGTTATTATTATTATTATTATTATTATTATTATTATTATCTCATCGTATATTATAAATATATATATATTCCTACGTTTTTTCATTCATTCATTCATTCGTTTATTCATTCGTTCATCCATTCATTGCGTGGATGATCGCGCCCTGTACAGAATTTGTTATATATATATATTAAATCAAATCACATACAGTTTATATGTATAACGAGGTATTGTGAGGAACGGGAACAATTCGAGTCTCTAGTCAAGGTATAAAATGTTGAAGTGAAAAAAAGTAAAGAAGATTTGGTAAGAAAAAAAAAAAAGAACAGATTTGCCCCTGAAAAAAAAAAATCAAAACGTCCGCAAAATCGAGAGAAACAAATTGAAATCGTAAGAGAAAAAAAATTAGAAAAATTTTATCTAGACATTTGTTCCCGTTCCCTAAAGCCTGGATAGAACAAGCTAAGAGAGAAAATAGAAATAAAAAAAAAGGACACTAAAACCATTTGACCGTTTATACATGATACGAAAAGAGACAAAAATGAAAAAGAAAGCAGAATCGAATGAAGAGAATAAGTAAAAGAAAATTAAATAAAAAAAATAAAAAAATAAAAATGAATAAATAAAATAAAAAATGAGAATAAAAACACAAATTTTTGTACAAACTATATATTGTAAATAAAAAAATAGGTATATAGATATTATACAATAAATTGGAAGGATTTGAAAATTCTTTACTACACACCATTTCCCAATTCCTATAATTATTTTCGAATATTTCGTTCGATTCTACACTGGATCTAAGGTAAGTGTGCCAATTACTGACTCTTTAAGAGCCAATTCTTGACCCTTAAATTTTCTTAAATTTGAAATCGATGATGAAGATTCTGAATATTTTCGTTACACGAATCAGTTGCTAGAGACTCAGAGAATACGAATGGATTTTTTGATAATTTGAGAGCTCACGGATAAAGAGAAATCATTAAAAAAAGGTCAATAATTAGGACAGGATCAGTAACTGGTAGACTTACCTTAATCTAGGATTTTAATTTTAATTTTTTTAAGGAAATTCCAAGAGAATTCACTTGCGGGAGGTATACAGTTCGAAGCACTTGCGGCGCTCTTATATGGTCGTATCGGTTACTCGAGAGCTGAGCTAATTAATTCCTACTATCACGAGTGACCGGCCTACATAGGAAACGATTAGGCACGCTCTACACGCGAACTAGCTGTGTAGCTATTGCCAGACAGACTGAATATTGACCCGCGGGAAACCAGAAGCCCAAGCTGGCTGGGTGAAAAAGCGATGGGATAGAAAAAGCTTTCGATTTTGAAATTTCTAAATTTCTAAATCAGCTGGCCTAATTCTCTCTTCTAATCCTCTCAATTTCTCAAGATTTTCTTCTCAAGAAAATAAAAATTAGGGGATAAAGTGGGGAGAAATTCTCAAGAGAAATGTATACGTTTCGAAGTCGACTGGGGTATCACGTGAATTGGCAAACAGTCCTTGCAATAGGGGAGCTGGTTATATCGTAATCGTTTTGGCTCGCAATTATCTTTGCTATTAAAGCTGGGGCGAATCTGCATTCGTCACGTTCAAGCGTTAAAGTGCTTTTCGAGCTGAAAATGATCAGGCAAATGGCGCCCTAAACGGCCTCAGCGACGCGTTTTATCCAAACCCCAAACCCCTTTACCCTGGACAGGGATGGTAGAATCCATCGAGGCTTTGGATAAAAAGAGGAAAACAGGGAAACAGGCAAGAAGAATAAAAATTGAAGAAGAAAAGTAAAAAAAAAAGAAGGGTTTTCCGTATATAAAGTTGTCAATTTTACTCACCGCACAGAACAGCACGCGATTTTACCAAGCTGTTAAATTCCCATACCGCATCTCATGGGCCTCGGGCTCTTGACACGTTCGCAATTTTCGATACCCTGAAACAGCGGGCGAACCCGAGGATCGAATATCAACACAAGAAAATGAGGAGATTTATCAAATTTCTTATTTTCCTTCATTTTTTTATTTTTCTTTTATTTTTTTTCTCTCTCTCCCTTTCGAATGGATTCGGAAAATTGGTCCGAAGGTGAAATTTACGCAGAAGAATAAGAAAAAGAAAAAGAAAAAGAAAAAAAAAGGGTAGAAAAGGGTTGGCTGTAACGGCCACCCCCTCCTGATGTTCTTCGAGAAAGAATTGGGCATTACTTTCGTTCTTTATTTATTTTTCCCTTTTTTTTTTCTCATTCTTTTGCGTGCTGGGGTGAAAATCTGCACCCCTGATGTACGAAGGACCCCTTTTTTACCCACCCTGTTATTCGTACCCATTCGAACACGAACATCCCCTTATATTTCTCTTTCTCTTTCTCGCTCAAGTACCGACGAGGTTCGATCGTTCGCGGTACTGCGAAGCACGGAATAATTAATTCGTGCAAAAAGCATTGCTGATCATGAATATATACAGCTAGTCTATATACTACGCAATGGAATCCCGCACCGTAAATTGTATCCTCGATATATACAGAGTCGGGGGAAAACAAACGCACAAACTTTTCGGTACGAACCACTCCGCCAAATTGTACCGAAAAACACTGATTTCGACAATTTCGCCAGGTTTTTTTTGTTCGTTTTTTTTTCAAAATTTTAATCACTTCTAGAGCTTCCAGATTTCTACGTAGAATCAAACCATTCCTGGGGATGATTATTGGTAAGAGAAAAAAAAAAAAAAAAATGGCTAAGGTATGTTTGGATAGTGAGAAAATCGTTCGAAAACCACCCCTAGGTTCAACGTCATTGAAGAAAGGGGGGTGAAATACACACGCGTAACTTCTGGTTGCAGGTGTTATTAAATCCCTCTAGAGTATGCGAGGGTTAGTTTTGGGGGTGAGTTTAATTTCGAGCGTAATATTCAAATGGTTTTGGATAATGCTTGAGAGTCGCGCAAGAACGAAAGACGAAAGACGAAAGACGAAAGGGGTTGATTCTCGTTTCTATTCGAATTCTCGTGGAAGAGCTATCTCGCCTTGCGTCGCGTCCCTGCATATTTATCTACACCGTAGGAGGCATTTACATACAACCGAGTCGTGGGCCTCGTTGACTTGCATCAACCTACCTGCCAGACATCATCCCCGGAGAGATTGATACTCCCTGGTCTCCTCTGGGACCTCGGTATATCCTTACCACCTCCTTTTCTCTCAAATCGTCTTCATCCTCCAGCCTTCGACGAATCATTCCCGAACGAATGAAAACTAGAAATATATCCGAAAAGTACGTTCTGGTGGCCTGCTAGTCCAAAACTCCATCAGGAAATCCGTGCTCTTCATAAATCGTCAACCACCGCATCGATTCATCTCAAAATTTTACCAAACTTAGGTGAAATCAAACGCTACCGATCGATATCAGGATCGTAAAAATCGGTTGATGGGTTCTAGAGATACGATCGATCGAAGTTTTGATCTTCAGGATCTCCATTTTGGAATGACTCGTAGAAAATGCTCAGGGATCGAGTCCGGAATCGGAAAGTGAGTTGATTTTGAGAAGATTTTCGCATTTCGGAGTAAGTATCTGAACCTTAGCGAGCTACAAAGGAGGGTAGAAGTGGGTACTGCAAATACTATTAGTAAGTCAACCGGTGCAGTAGCCAAGCAAAGTAGTCAGTGTGCCTCTTCAATCCAGCCAGTTAGTTCTTGGAGATTCGAATTAATTTATACGACGAGTGTTAGAGACTGAGAGAGTCTCGTGAAATTACACAAAGTTACACAACGTCTAGATGCTTCTCGTCACGTTCATTTACGTACAACAAGTACCCCATGGAACCTCGTGGATCCTTGGAAGTCCTTGACCGATTCCTAAACCGATTTGGAAAGCCTTGAGACCTCCGGTTCTCCGATTCCGACCTGCAAGGTCCAGAAAACGATTTGGAAATCGATTTCCCGGTGGTCTAAGGACCTCCTGCCCAAGGGTTAACCCGAACCCTTCGACCTTGACACCTTGATACACCTCGGCTTAAAGGGCGCGGCTGAGTCGCGAGGGGTTGAATTATTCCCGGCTATTTTTTTGCCCGAAAGGGCGGTACGCGGCGATCCTATCGTACGGTTCCTTTCTTGCTGCGTAAGGTTAGGGGAGGAGGGATGGAGGGGTTTGTGATTTAGCAATAACGCTAACGAGCTTTGTTAATTATTATTCCCGATGGGAATGTCCGAGGAATATATACTTTGACAGCCGAATAAGACGTCCTGCTCGTTATCGATTGCCGAGTTTTGTTCCTTTCCTATTTTTCATCCAACAATTTTCTCTGTCCTTTGCCACCCCCGTAGGTTTTCAGTCTTGGCCCTTCGGGGCTCGGTTCGCAATAGGGTTTGTCGCCCTTTAATATCTCGGCTTAGTCCGGGGACCGGGAGACAATCATATCTTCGTAAACGGCATTAGATATCTCAGTTAGCAAGGCAATTCCCGAATATCCACCCCCACCGGAGGTTCCCACCCCTTTCATTTTACGCCATTGTCTACTTGATATTAAGTAATATTAACCAACAATCGAAAACAATTATCCTAAAACCTTAATAACATCCGGTGCGTAGCCGTTTCCCGGATTTTCTCTCACCCCGGCCCCCCAGGGGGTTGGAAATCCGGACAAAAAGAGACCCCGAGTTCAAGATTTACCGACTACTTCGCGCGCCTACCCCTAGAAAACCGGGGTAGCAATTATCGCTGGTTTAATGTAATTATCATCATATTATCAAAGCGATTAATAATTCCCGTGTTAATCCGAAAGGGGGGGGATTTGGATACGTGAGGGGTAAAAGTTTCGCTTCATTAAATGGGGGTGGCTGGGTTTCGAGTGGGGGGTGGGAAAATGTTTTTCAAAACTTCCCGCCCAGTGAGAATTTTCGTCAAAGGAATAAGCGCGACGAACTCTCTTATTTCAGTATGTATATAATTTATTCGAGGGCTGTTTGCGCGTTCTAAGGGTATAAAGGCTAATGGAATAAAGATTCAAGGGGTCCCGAAGTCTTCTTCTTCTTCTTCTTCTTCTTCTCCTTCTTCTTCTTCTTCTTCTACTTCTCAGCAGATTCCCTAATTTCGGTTCTTTATTTATTCTTTGTAGCGAACGGAGCGTTTCCCGAAGAGGACGGTGGCTCATGGTTCCAAAAGATACGACGCTGCTGGGCTGCTTTGCCCAAAATAAATATAATTACCGGCAGAGGATCTTGACGATTCGATTCACCCCCTCGTGGAATTCGGGGTGGTTAAATCAATGCTTTTTTCTCCTTTAGAGGTAAAAGAAATGAATAAAATCAAAATAAGAACCAGGTCGGTGTCGAAAAATCTCGATACTTCCTCTTACCTTCTATTTCATCTCGTTATTTCCCTGGCCCGAAGACTTCCGGTCGCAATTTCAACGGACCGAGTGGATAAAAAGCAAGAAAAAAATCACCCTGTATTTGTTCATTCATTTATTTAGGTTTTGAATCTCAAATCTGTTTCACGAGTGGTTCGTCTCCTGGTCATTTACGGCACGAAAGGGCAACAAAAAAAAATTCGCGTGCATATTTTCGAGCCCTTCTGTTGCTCGGAGAGTTAATATTATATAGGGGATGTTTTTGACCAAAGCGGGAGTGTCACCTTTGATATTTTTACCGCTTTAGCGAGGAAATACGTATGTGTGAAAGCGCGAGATGCGAAAAGGGGAGAAATGGGGGTGAGTTTCACTCGCTTCTCGCTGAAAAGAGCTTCGGGGGTGGTACACAGACATCTCGACATTCGTTTCGCGGACGTTGGTCTCATGTTCGCGTTCGCCCCCGGGAACCCCCGAGGTGTATTTTTCAGTTTGTCCATATCCGTTGTATATATATACACGGTTTTTATTACGTCAAGTATTACCTTCGTCCCTCTTCATCCTCCTCCACGTTCCTTTTCCTCTTTTCATTCCCCTTCCCTCTTCGTCCCTCTTCTTCTCACATATTCTTTTTCCCGGATACGACGTGACCCAGCTACTATAGTCCTTAAGATGAGCAGTATGTCGTACTTGGAAAAATTAAACATAGTCCAAAATCAATTTGTTTCATCACCAAAGTTCATTTTGCATCATTATAATCATCTCACTTAAAAACGGTTGCTGGACGAATTCAGCCACACCGTAGGTCCGATTCGACTTATCTATCACCAAGATTCGAAGGAATAATTGAACGAGGGGAATTGGCAAATTTAATTCTTAGACTGAGTTATTTGCAAATAAGTGAAAAAGAAATGTTCGATTTTCGGAAAATTGGGCATATCTTGTATGAGAATTTTGTCAATTCAATTTCCCTCGTTAAATTTACGACGCTGCGTCTTCCGAACAATTCGGATCCTGATAAAGTGAAATCGGACCTACGGTGTGCCTCAATTCGTGCAGCAACTGATTTTCAGTGAAATGATTATAATGATGTCAAATGAACTCTGGTGTAGAAATAAATCGATTTTGGACCACGTTTCATTTTTACAACCGCGACATACTGATCCACTCAGGTCAAAATCGACACCGGTTTCCGCAAGAATTGCCAAAATTCATTCAGGTGGTTTTTACGCCCTTTTGGCTTTGTATCCGACTTCTTGGCGTATATGTCCACATCCTTTTGCTTCGACAATTAGTCACACAAATTACATGAAAGTTCGGCATTTTATCAAAATCTCGATATCTTCTTCGAAAGGGTGAAAATCTACGAGGGTCACATATCAATTTAAAAAATTCGTTGTATCCTGAGAAGCTTAGGAAAAAATCCAGGCTATATCGAGACTCTAAAATAATTAGAGAGGATTTTGACGATTGGCAGCCTTGGGGGTGGATTTCGGAGTGCATGGAATAGGAGGGTTAGTCGTCGGCTATAACCAATCGCGAGAAATTAATCCGGGTGGTTGAATTCGTTGTAGACAAGCAAAGCATGGACGAAGGGTAGGTAGTAGTTGCAGCATGGTTGCGGTACAGGGGCTACGATTTGAAAAGTAACGATTATTCAACGGTAGCTGTGCGAGGCTAGCCGGTAGTAGGTACCGGGATTCGGTTCGGTTTTCGGTATCCGGGGATATTCGTGGTGACTCGCTATTAAATCAAGGAATTACAACGATTAACCCGGGACTGAGGCTAAATTATGGCCGTTTTCCCTCCTCCAGCTCCGCCGTGGTCCGCACACACAATCCGGAAGCCCTGCAGGCCCATGCGGAGGGGCGATGCCCCGCGCCTACGCGATCATGAATCTAAATCAGAATTAGACTCAGCCTCCGGACCGATCCGACTACATTCTCGTTTCGACCAAATTACCCGTACCAATTATACCTCGTTCGAAAAAATTTCAAAATCTAATGAAATTTCCGTCAAACCTATCGCACTTTTCGTTCTCGAAAGCAACTTCGAAAAGCTCTGACTTAGATGGTCAGGAAATCGACGACCTTCACTGGAATTCCAAATTTCAAAAGCTGCGAAAGGTGAAAATTGTCGATTTTTCGGCTACCGATACGCACAGTTCTTCGAAAGATTATTTCCCCTCAAGTTGACGTAGCCAATTTGAAAAACTTCGAATGGAAAAACACCGAAGGTTCAAAATTCCGAAAGCTAAATCCTCATAAAGCTTTGTGCCTCAAACGGTCACCAAGTGCCAAATCTTCTTCGTTTGGACGAAGATCGCAGACTAGCCAATCAAGAAAACTCGGAAAAAACTGTCCAAATTAGGTAAAACTGGCATAACTCGGTAACAATTTGAGCTACTTTAGTTTACGATGGTTCGATCTCTTCGTCAAACAGCCCTCCATAACCCCTTTGACCGAGGATAAGATGACTTCCATGGTACAGAAGTAACAGCTATTCAAATATCCCTTCGACGAAGCGTGACGAATTCCACTGACAATGAAAAGAATCAGAAAGCATAAAGTACCCTAGAAGGGCAAAAGGCGGTGCCTTTAGGAATGCTCGTATGCTGGCTGGTTAAATCTGACTGTATCCTCAGCTTGGAGACGACCTAGCGAAGCGTGTCTTGTCCTCGAAGGTATACGGTAGTAGAATTTTGTTAGGGTGAAGGGAATTCCCTTTGGACAGTCTCCTATTTGTCACTCGGAGCTTAGCCGAAATTATTAGGTCGAGGCAGCCGCCAAGCGGACGTGGGCCGGACTCGCTAAGCTTCCAATTACTGGACCTCAAGCGTACCAGGACAGTGCCCTCGAGCCTTCAGGGTGTTTGTCTCCGTCGGTCTTTTCCCCGATGATGTTGCGTGTCCGAAAAGTGAAACAGACCAGAAGAAGCCAAGCCAAACGGAAGGAAGAAGATGTGCACCAGCCTCCTTTGTAGGCACCCCTCGTCCTTGCTGATGTCCCATTACCAATGTAGGTATGTCCTGTAAACTGGCTCAGCATTGGCATGGTATTGGTGCCATAGCTGCCAGTACTGACAGCAACCAAGGGCCAACCTTTGCCAAAGTCAAAATCAATGTTGGGACTATTTTGGGTCGTTAACACCGGTCCAACTTATGGTGCAGTCAATCGCTATCAGTGTGTTCCCAGTTCAGAACTGACTTCCGGCTGAGCCCCATGCATGTTCACTTGTCAGCACTAATCATCAGCAGTGGCCCAACGTTGGGCAAATAATTCATCAGTACTGGGCCAGGATTAACAAACGAAATTTGGCACCCAGGGTAGTGTGCCAATTCTATGCCATTTGGGTAAATGTCATGGGGATCAGTTTGCTTTCGAACAATTCAAGAGTGAAAACTCCATAGAAGTGAATCATTGTTTCAAGGCGACGAGATGGATTGTCGAGGGTCTTTGTTATTGGTCTACCCATGGCCGATGGCTGTCTATGCCCGGATTTTATTTCTTTTCTTATTTGCCCCTCTTCTGTAGTTCTTCTTATTCTTCTTCTTCTTCTTCCTCTTTCATCGGCGACGAGACAACCTTATCTTATCTCGTTCTCATAGAATTTCTATCCAGCCTTGCAGAGGGGCAGGCAGGAGCAGAGTGACTGAGAGAAAAGCGTCTAGTGAGTGGGCTTCGCGCTATTGTCGGCGTGAAATAGGGGTCGTTTTTCCAGGGGTTAAATAAAGGTTTGATAAATGCGGACCGGACTGGACCGTACCGCATCTCCTTTTACCCCAGTTTCCAGACAAGGACTGGAGTAGGGACTGCAGAGACCAATCAGAGGAAGATAGGAAAACGGGACAGAAATGAAAGAAGAAGGAAATAAATCCCCTAGCAAAAGACAGTTCCACTGAATCCAGGCTCGATTCAATTGCCCATTTTCTTTCCCTAGTTTTTTTTTTTTTTTTTTTTCTCTCTATACTGTGAAATTATTTTCACGTTCCTTCATAAGTGGGTCGAAACACGTAGGTGTATATCTGCATCATCGATTTCACATTTGGCGATGAATTTCTTATCTCTATTTTCTCTCTCTTGATTTTTCTTTAAAATTAGAATGCAGAATGGCGGAAGTAGTCGCTAAGGGAGTGGCCAAGGGTAGTAACGTGATTGAAACGGACTAAATACAGATTAGAATCTATTCCCTAAGTTTATTGCCCAACTCGACTTGCCCCTTTTAGCATTTTGCTGATAATTTTCCATGTCAAATAGCAAAACAAGCTATGAAACAAGCTTACCTCATGAAATTAACTCACGATCAAGATTTTCACTTGAATAATAATTTGCGAAACTGGGGAATATACCGGGTTTTGATATACGTGGGAATTTTCCAACCATCTTGGCACCTTTTGTTCAAGAAAGGTAAATATACGGGAGTCTTAAACGACGATGGTCACCATCAAACCGTAGGAAAAGGTCAGCCCGTAGTTCTTCCAAAGGGCCGAACACCTTCGCTCCGGTTCACTTCGGTTCAGTTCAGTTCAGTTTGCCCGTTTATGGGAGGACCTGAACTACTATAAGGTCGTTTAGTCGGGTACCGGATGTGGCGAATTCCCCTTTAACGCCGGCTTGATATCTACGACTACAATGATCGCAAATATCCTCCCCCCGCCCCAGCAAGCCAACCTTATAGGGGATGAAAAAATACTGTTGTATAATTTACAGAGAGCCAGTTATTTTTTTTTTTTCCACATTTTCCGGTAAAAAAGATTTTGCAAAATTCATCTACGCTGTAATATTCGGAATGGCAAAAACATCTGGGGCAAAATTCCCAACCCCTGGGACCTAAGTCAGCCACTCTGAAAGGATCGACTAGCTTCCAGAGATACTGACGGTCTCGGACAGCCGCTAAAAGCTCCAGGGGTGGCGAAAACAACCCTATACCACTGCAGTTATAAGGGATGATAGAAAAAAATAATCATTATAATGATAATAATCATAAAAATAAAGGGGATGAAACTGCCAAGGTTTTTTTCAGGCAAAAAGTCAAGAAGGAACAAAATTTGACGATCTTTTTTCTTCTTTTTTTTTACTTATTATACGTTTGGGGATGAAAATATACTCTTTATGCTTCGGCATTCGTTGGGCAGCCTAAAACCGGAGCTTTTGTGAAAGGGTTGAAAAAAAAGGACGTTTGTTCTGGTTTTTTTTTTGTTTAGTATTTCACCGAAAGCCCAGCCCATAAATTTCCACACCTTGGTCGACTCTTGAGCGATATTAATTCCATGAAAACGTTTCGCGGTTTGGTACCTACGAATTCGAATATAAGAATTCGAGGAAATAGTTAAAACGGGGATGAGCTTTCGAGATAAGGGTGAAAAGAGAAAAAAAAAGCTCCCATTTTTTTTATTTATTTTTTCGTCGCCTGATGATCATTTGACGCGAAATGAGTACCTACTCGAGGTATATATATATAAGTGGCGGCGATATAATGTGAATACATACAGATATAAAGTGCCGGAAGCGATTTTCTCCCATTTCGCAAAACGCTAAACGTAGGCTGCATTGGTGTAAGTGTATAGAGATAGTGTATATTAAGTACGTCTGTGTTTAATGAAGAGCGTAAAATGGCAAACAGTTTAGTTCCGTGGCAAACCTCGTCGGCAAACGTCCTAATAGCTAATTACCACTTCATATACAGGTATATATATGTATACATATACATAGTATAGAGAAATCGTTGAGACTCGTCGGACGGAATTGATTCGATTAAAACGCGCCTCGAGCACCGCATCCCACCTCTGCACAACCCTTAGAGGCCACTTCAAATCAGGGGTGTCAATTTCCCAAATGGGGTAAAAAAAAAAATAAAAAATAAAAAATAAATAAATAAATAAAAAATATATGTTTACCTTACTTCAGTACCTCGGTGATTGGAAAGAAATATTCTTTAACCAATCAGCAAATTTTCCGCACTAAAATGCCTGCGTTTTATTAATTTCCCGACGAATCTGAACTCTGGAGAAATTAATTCCTGGATGCATTTTCTGGTACAGTGAAGCGTGTGGATATATAAACCCGTGGATGTTTCTCTGACGAATCCATTCCGCTTACACGGTACTCACCGTTACCCGATGAGGTCCGTACCGTACCGGCTTGTACGGTTAATTTATGTCATACCAGAAGCAATTAACCGCTGCACCGCGACGCCCGTTGTCACTGGAGGTGCGAAGGTGGCCGCAAATTATCGCGTCTCTATATATATGTATATATATATATATAGCGTAACACCCACGTGTCGTATGAATTGTAGGTTATGTGAGTATATTTTTGCGATTTCTGTATAAAGAAGTACGGAATATCAGCCGCAAATATAGTTTCACCTTGCGAGATGTACGCCGATAATTTCGAAAACTATGAACGTATACAATTTACGACACTCGTACATCATCTAGAATCGTAAATTAATATTACGAGCCTTTGCCCGGGTATCGGTCAGACTCAGGCCTTAGGGGATGAAACGAAACGGCGTTTTATTACTCGGATTAAATCGCACGGGGTATAATTGCAAAGTTGCATTGGCGTATATTTCGTTAGTAATACCATAAGGTACACGTATCTGCCAAAATCTCCTTTTTTGGAGAAATTTCAAAGGATCATAGATTTTATTTTCATCGATTTTACGACGATTTGAAGAAAAACAAACGGGCTTGGGGTGACCATGATTCCAACTCATTTCGAGATAAAATAACAAAAATTCTAATATTAAAAAAATGAAATGAAAATATTGCATTGATGTATTTTAAAATTTAGTCATTTTCAAGTTCGAAGCAAATGCTATCGATGAAGATCAAGATCAGAAAAAATCCGTTATTCCGTTCTCGAGATATCAGCGATTGAAATTTTTATCCTTTCAATATATTTTGATTTTGAATAACTTGAAAACCACTCCACCGATCAAATCCAAAATCTAATCAGTTCTAAGTTAGGAAGAAGTGCGTCATTTGAGACCAGAATCAGCAGAATCCGTTGATTTGTTCTCGAGTTATCATCATCCAAAAACGATGGACAATGATTCTCTGGATTTCAAAACGTGGCCTTCTGGTATAGAAACTCAACTTTTCATTTTCGGGATGATTACAATAACTTCCTTTTTTTTCAAAAAACGGGGAATTCAAAAAACAAAAAAAAAAGGCGGATACGACCTTCTGATTTTAATTTTCCTGATTTTTTCCTGAAATTCAAGCCAGAGGGTGTTTTTAATTTTCAAATCTTCCAATTTCAATTGATTTACGCCTAATAGTCGATTCTCAAGCTATTGCAGGAAACCAAAAAATAATTATACGACCTTCTGGTGGTGAAAACGAATTTTTGGTGCTTACGACCTTATGAAATTATGGAAACGCGATAAGTAAAGCAATCGGCGATCATTCCAATATGGGATCTGAATATCGTAACTAAAATATAGAGAATGATAATATGGGTGGTTTTGTATATAATTTTAATTTCACAGGGAAAATCCGTCGGTTTCATCCCCCGACGGGACCCGGACGGGCAAATTTTGCCAGGCTGAGGATTTATGGAGTTCGCTTTCGGTCGCGCGCGTGGCGTTTTCAAGTCCCCCGTAGAGCCACACACGTGAATACGACCTTTCGCATTATAAGGGTGTATACTGTATATATATATATATATACGTGTGCTTTTAATAGTATGTGTAAAAGCGTGTATGCAAATATTTAATTAAACCGGCAACATATGTGCCCCGCACACGGTGGGTGCCGGCCACCCATACCACGACCACCGCCACTGCCTCTACTGTAAATATATAATTATGCATGAGGTTCGGTGCTGAGTGCACTTTGCACGGCCCTGGAAAAAGGTCCCTTTTTCTCCCTCTCTCTTTCTCGCGAAAAAAAAAATTGCTAAAAATTCGTACTTCATTCTCTTTCAATAACAACCCTCAAAGCCAGTACCTCGACTCCATCTGACGATGAAATACTTTTTTAGGCGATAATTCTAAAGAGAGATTCAAAAGAACCATAAAAAAAGGAAAAAAAAAAGAAAGAAATGCAAGGGAATCAAAATTTTTATCCGATTTAGCGACTCGGTGATACGGGGATCGGTTTAACTCGAGCTGGAAATTAGTTTACCCCGGTAAAATAAGGGCTGGGGGGTAATTTTATATGCATTTTAATTAATTCCGTGCAGCAGGGTAGTAAGTAACAACATTGCTACGTTAGTTCTATCCTCTTCTACACACGGCTGCGGTCTGCTTCCGGTTTTTCTTTTTTTTTTTTCATTTTCTATTTCTATTTCTATTTCTCTCTACCTTCCTGTTTCCGAGGTCTGATTTATACTCCCACGCTTTTCTAGCGTCCCGCGTTACGAAAAGGCACTATTTCATCCCCCCCTTACTAACGGGACACAGTTAACCTCTGAACTTTTATTTCGTACAAATTATATACCCGGTAGGTACTCTGTGCGCTATTTCGTTTTGTCTCATCTGGACGTCTTTACGTTCAGAGTACCTCAAAGTTTTTTTCAAAATTTCTTCATGATTTCGGTTTCAGCCAAAAAATAGTCACATCGATATTTTCGCGGATGGAGGATTCGCGAATCGGTAAGATCAATGGAAAAAATTAATCTCCACTCGTCGAATTTCAAACTCTCAATGAAGTCTGAGTTTATTTCATTGATGACTTCCAAATATTTGCATGAATAGTGCGAAAATAGTAAGTGGGGGTCGGAAAGGACCCCAACCCTTGTAATAGAGAATGTCGTTTAGCGGGCCGGAGGTAAGGATGGGAATAGAATGGAGGAAAAAGGAATGTGAATAAGAAGCAAAAGCCGGAACAATTATTTCGCCCACCTTTACGCGCATTTTAATTAAAACTGACTAATTAGCTTCGCCGTTTCACTCAATTGCGCGGCGGTTAGAAGGGTGGAATTTCGCGGTCTGAACACCCAGTGGTCGTATACACACAGGAAACTTCCAGTGCCTCACCATTTCGACACTGGTATTACCGTATTTCTCTTTAATTACATACCAGCTAGTAGAATTCAGGGAACTCGACGTCCCAATTTCTCTGATATACAATATACCCGAAGGTGTAAACGTTCCTCATCATTTTTGTCTCTATGTTTTGCCAAAATAGCTCTAAAGTCTAAACGAACAAAAAAAAGACTGGAAAACAGCTTTTTTCTCCCTACTTTCACCACCACCATAGAAAACTTATCCCGCCCCTTTTCTCAAAGTAAATACCTTATCGATTTCATATCCGGACCGAAATCTTCCTAGATAATTCTGTTCTGAGGAGCAAAAAGTACCATTCGTTGTAAAATAAAGTAAAGTTGATACGGCACTGAAATTTGGGTTGTCCGGAGTATACAAATCACTGTTTTCTAATGGGATGGGAAACCCCGTAGAATTTAGGGTCTGTTTCTGGAGAAGAAAGAGTATAAAGTCGATGAGTATTTGCACCCTTTGGGTTATTTCGGTTCAATGTGGACGAAAGCGAATAGGGTGGTAGAAAAAATCTTTGACGAAATTCACCATCTGGTTCGAAGATCTCCACGCGTGGAATGGATAGATGGATAGACGGATGTACTTGTAGAGATACGGAGAAACTGACTGAGGTGAGTGTCAAGGATTTGGAAGGTGAGAAACTGGAGCTTTCAGTTCACCCTCGAGGGTCGGTACCATGGAACCTACAACCTACACTGCGCCCAACGACTCGGTTGAGTTAGGTTGTGTACTTATTCACTCTCCCGCGAAATTGTCTCTCTTCTCTTCTCTTCTCTTCTCTTCTCTTCTCTTCTCTTCTCTTCTCTTCTCTTCTCTGCTATGGTGGTGCAGAGATGAAGGTGGAATTGTGGAATAGGAGGACTACCAAAATACTTAAATACAACATTCAGCATTCTCTACAGGATTGTCTTTGTTTGTCCTCAGGGTTCGGGCCCCACTCACCCACTTCTACCCAACCCCAAACTTTAGACATTTCTCCGCTGTTTCTAGGACCGAAGCACATCTCATCTCATCTCATCTCATCTCGTCTCATCTCGTCTCGTCTCGTTTCTACTCGGCTAATATATTTCATCGACAACAATACACACATACCTATATAGATCCTTTTCGAAATTGTTTCGCGTCTTCGAATTTCATAAAAGGTTCGAAACTGAGAATTTCTTTCGCGAACGGATCTCTCAGCCCCCTACCGTTCTCGAATTTCGTCAACTCATGTTTGATAGCGAGACATCAGGAGCGAATTTGATGAAATTTTCCCCGAAATTTTATATAAGAAATAAAAAAGTATAGGTACATACTACGCCAAGTCTCTGTTCATATCGAGAGTTCAGAAGAATTTCGGATCCTCGCTGAGAATTGGTGGAAGATTTGTTTGATCGAAACTCGGATTTTTCCCCTAAAGAAAGAAAAAAAAAATTATACGATTCGAGATGGGGTTGTTTCCCACGTAACTATATAGGTAGGGATATATTCCAGCTGGTAATTCGATGAGCCGTTGAATTTCGGGCAAGACGTCGTCGACGCGAATCTGTTGAATATTCAGTTCTACGAATGTGCATCTATTCGTCCCCGACACGTTTCGGAAGGCCTTGCGGTTACCCTGGGCTGATACCTCAGGCCGACAGCACCCTCAGAGACCGAGATACGTCCTAGGGGTTGTTGCCTAAGGGACCGCCAAGAGACAAGGCGAGACACGGCGAGACGCGTCGCGACGACGCTCACCGGACCGCTTTGATCCCCGAAAACGGATTAACGGGCTAATAGGCAACGATAGTTCTATTGTCACGTTTAGGGATCCGAGGGTTGATTCGGTTATGGAATTTCCCAACCACCCCGTCGACCCGAGATACCTACATCCCGAACACCCAGCGATATTCCACATTTCCACGGAGTAGGCAGTGCTTCTTTCAAATTCTCTCGTATATCCAATGCCAATGCTATCATTTCACCAGCCATCGCCCAAGACAGGCGAGCAAGACTTGGTTCAGACTCGTGCCAGTCTTGCACCAAAGCTTGGGCCAGCCCTGGTACAGGCCGTCACTAATTGCACGAGGCAAATTGGCAAATTTAATTTTTAGTCTGAGTTATTTGCGAATAAGTAGCAAAGAAATGTTCGATTTTCGGAAAATTGGCCATATCTTGTATGAGAATTTTGTCAATTCAATTTCCCTCGTTCAATTTACGACGGCGCGTCTTCCGAACAATTCGGATCCTGAGAAAGTGAAATCTGACCTACTGATTTTCATTGACATAATTATGATGATGTGAAATCAACTTGGGTGAAGAAATTAATTGATTTTGCACCACGTTTAATTTTTACAACCGCGACATACTACTCCCCTTAATGAATTGTAAATGAATAATTCCATGCTTGGCATGACCATTGGGCCAACGCTGGGCACAGTCTGAGCACTAAACCTTGGAAACTACCAACAGCCCATTAGTGGTAACGTTGTTATCATCCCAAAGCTGGCCTAACACTGGCCGCCGAGCTTCAGCCGAAGCATTTCAGTATCGGTGCCAGGTTTGTGCCAACTCTGGGCAATTGGTTCCTGGATACTTAGACATGATATCTGCCGTAATGACCGTAGCCCGGAAGCTGGTTTTGGTTCAGTGCCGGGCACAGAAGCAGCGGAAGGTAATTAAATGTAAAGTTGCAGCAGCGGGAGTCGCATTATGCAATGGGCAGGTCAGAGGGGGGTGAAGCACACGTGGGGTGAAATATTTACCAACCGTAGCATATGCGTGGCTGGGTATACGTATAGCCTTGCAGTCTGCATCAGGGAAGGGGAGAGGGGGATGATATTTGGCTTAAAGTAACACGCGGTCGGAAACAAGCCATTCAAATGCAAATGGATTTATAAAATAGCCCCGCGGTAGGTACACGCACACACGTAGGTACGTGTATTAAACCGCCGCGCGGTGCTCTCAACCGGCTACAGAAATTCAACTTAATTCAAACAATTCCCATCGCCTAAGCCCCAACGTGGCCGGGCCCGGGCTATGAAAGCTACTACCATTACCGGGCACAATGGAGACGCTCGAATGTGCTCCGTTCGTACGGTTAAACATCCTTTTCCCGCTAAATACTTCTCCGTACATATCGCAGGGACCGCCTGCGATTTTTTACTCTTCGTCACGCTAGCATTGTTTCCATACCAGAAACGACTTTACCCAATTCTATGAGATTTTTTACTTTTCAATTCCCAACTGACACCTTCACACGATTCTAAACCCATGCTGGTCTCTGTCTGTCTGTCTGTACATAATAAATAAGCCCAGTTTTCGGGAAAAATGACTTGATGATGACTTGAGAAAATCAATTCATTTCTTCACTAAAGTTCATTTGACTTCATAATAATCATGTCACTGAAAATCAGTCGCTTTGAAAAAATTATCATACAAGATATGGCCAATTTTCCGAAAATCGAACATTTCTTCTCCACTTATTTGCAAATAACTCAGACTGAAAATTAAATTTGCCAATTTGCCTCGTTCGATGAGTGACGGCCTGTATTCCTTCAAATGTGCCTGAATTCGTGTAGCAACAATTTTAAGTGTGATGATTATAATGATGCAAAATGAACTTTGGTGTTGATATACAAATTGATTTTGGACTATGTTCAATTTTTCCAACCGTGACATACAGCTCCCCTTAACAGGGCTGTAGATTGCGATTGATGGACTGGAGTGGCTGGAGAAAGTCACAGGGTCTAAATTGAAGAAATGGTAATCAAAGGTGATGATCAGTACCGGGTAACCCATAGTTGACCAGTCATTCAATTGCCAGAGATCACGAAAGAAGATCAGTTTCATACAAGACACAAAAATGCGTATCCCAAATGTCATCAATTGGTCTTCGTATATGTATATTTGGAATTGAGAAGTTTTGCTTATAATTGGAGGTGAGAGCAGAAGCCAATATATTCATAAGCCGCGATGTCAGAGGGTTGGATATCAATTCCAGCTGGTTATATCGAATCACAAAACGTAGGCGCCCCGCGCGCGCGTTTCAAACGATGAATTATATTTGGAAAAAAATTCCCGAGCACACAGAGGGTCGGTTTGAGCACACAGTTTACAGGAGTGTAAACACTGATTCATATTTCACCACAGCAGAGGAGGAGCCCTCCGGTTTAATGTCTACATATCTGCCTATACCCGCCCACCAACCTACCGTTGCGGTTGAATTCGAACTGTAGAGGTGAGGCAGGTGTGTATGTTGGCAATACTGTCATGGATTACGATCACCGAGTATAGATTTAGCAAATAACGGGAAACACATGCAGATGGGAATAAAGAAAACATAATAATCAAACGTTTTTACCCGAAAAATCAACACCGATGAACAGATATACCTACGGACTACGCGATACCCAACGTTGAGCCATTTTTTTTTTCCTTTGTTTCTTTTCTTTTTTTCCCCCTTCTATTTTCCGCACTGCTGTATTTCATTCGGAAAAATTCCACCGGAATATCGATTCCCGTTAAGATTTTATCACACCCAGGGACTAGCCGAAAAATTACGTGTCACACAGAGAGAGAGATAGAAACAGAAATGAAATAAAACAAGCAGATAATTCGGCTGACCGCAATCGGCCATATACATATATATATCTATAACAACTTCCTACCCAGATTTTTCAAGCCCCAAAAAATGGTACTTTTTTCTACCGGCGAGAAGCGAATAAATGCTTTACAAATTTGATCACATTTCAAGTGGAAAAAATTCGTCGAGTTCTTATCGAGGAATCATCGAATAAAAGTATCTTTTTCAGAATCTGGTTTTGAAATAATTATTTAAAAACTGCAGGACTAATCGAAGCCAACAATGGATCAGTTATAAAAAATAAACCGTGTCGATTGGGTTGTAGATCGTGAAAATCGGTTCATTAGTTCTCGAGATAAGTTAGGAAAAAAAAAATTGATCAAACATTAAAAATTGTAGACGGTGGCCAGTCTGAAGCGAATCAGTTGATCTCGTTGAAAATAAAATTTGTCGAATAGATTTTTGGGGATGATGAGGGATGATTAATCCGATCCACCAGGATGTAATTGGTTGTTTAATTGGCGAATAAAACGAGCCCCTCGCCGATGGGTGTAGGAAGCTAATTATTCCGTCCGTCACTCCCGGTTGGTATAATTAACATCTTGAAACGTTAGAAAAGTTTTGAAATGCTTCTCTTCTCCTCTCCTCTCCTCTCTGGGTAATAATCAGTCACTCAAGGTGGGCAGGTCTCGGTCTCTCCACATCTACACCCATCTACATCTACACACAGTATAAGGGAGGAATTATGGAGGGGTGAGAAAAGTTAGACTTTATGAATCGGATAGCAGCCACGGGGAAAGCCCCATCCGGATCTCGATCCTCCACTCTTGGTCCTGATCCTTGCTATATGTATAAGGGTAGTAGATGTGGGATCCTTGCAGGGATCTTTCGCACCTTGGCGAGAAAACGCGCGTGCGGTTAAAAGTCGTTAGTCACTGTCTGTTACAGAAACGCGCGCGACTTACTTGGGATTTTAAATTAATGGCGCGTAACTTTTAGCTCACGCTAGATATATTATATTCTGTGAAGAAGAAAGAAGCTTCGGTTAAAGGACACAAGAATACGCGGTACCGTCTGCAGTCTGCTGACGAAAAGATCGAAGATCCTGAAACTGTCGTCGTCTGTTCCCTGGTATCTCACCATAGCTGAAAAGAGCATATCCACCACCACTGGATAGCTAGGGTAGAAAAACGTTAAACTCATACCATCGTATCCATCCAGCTAGACAGAAGCCCCCACCCCGGCAGTCGCCACACCGTCAGGATCCAGAGAAGAGAGAAAAATCCTATTAATTACAAGGTTATACCGTGCGAAGTCCCGCGTAAGCAGATAACAAATGGTCCAGCAAGCCACGAGAAAATTGAAAAAAGTGTACAATGAATTAGAGAGAACCTCGGAAAAAGTTTAGACGCTATACTGGTCGACGTAGCGTACGATATGAGGAAGTTAACGAAGACTATAGAAAAGAAGTAAGGAGAAAAGATTTTCTGCAGTGAAAGCCACAAACGTGTGCATAAAATTCAAGAAAGTATTGGTTCCATTCAATTTGGTGGTAGGTACGATACTCAGGAACAGTCCTCAGACATTTGGCAAGCAAATGTGGCTCGTCGCTCGCATACTGTCGATGACAGAACAAGCCAAGTCACCCCAGACTCTATTAACGAGGCTTCTAATTAGGGATACGACTTCTGTAGTAAGTAGCAGTAGGTACTGCATCCGGTAGCTGTGCCATGACAGTGCCAGGTGAAGCCCCAGCTCAGCCAGGTGTCTGTCATTAATAGATAAGGTGCCCGAGACTCTAGTAGGTACCGTTCGCGAGTTAGCTACCGAGTTGGTACGTGACTGGTAATTATCAGTTTCCCAGTATGCACGGAATCAAAATTCATGAAATTGAGTGAAACGTAAGGGAAGATCCGTTAGGGATCGATCAATCGATCGATCGATCGATTTATCAGCCGGAGTATGTACCAAGTCGTTGAAAGATGATGATGGGGAAGGGGAAAATTTCCTCGGTGGGCAAATCCTTTGAGATAGAGTTGTTGAATTAGCTAAGGTAAACTCGGTGGGTATACCATCAGGACTCCTTTTAGACCCGATTTGATGGTTAGGTTTCCTCCTACTCGTCACCCACTCTCGCGTTCTCCGGTTATCCCTATAGCTACTACTTTCCAAGAGGGTTGGTTTGCCATGCGGTTTTAACCTTGTAACGGGGGCTCTAATCTTCACCGAGTTGAAACAACTCGCGTTATATGGGCGCCTTACACACTCACTGAAAACTTACTTGCCATGGTTTGAACAACAGCCTTAGTCCCTCGCTTGTATGGCGGCAGTAAGTCTCAGATGGTGAAGGTTTGAGTGTGTGACACTTAAATACCTCGTCATTCACTGGCAACTCTGGTTTAAACAAACTATTTGCGGTTTTGAATACCAGACTGGGGACTAAGGGCTGTGTAACAACTGCCTTGAAAAGTTACCACTCCCTCAGACGGTTTGGTCTGTAGTTACATACCTAGAAAACGTTATACTTGGGTTCATTTGAGAATGAGGCAAGGAAAGTTACGCCACTGCATTAATTAATAGGTTTCCGACCCCCTCTGGTAGGATTTCAACAAAGTTTTATTCCTTAATTAGTCGTAATTCCATGTATCCAGGAGACTCTCCCCCTTTTTTTCATGTTTGCACAGCTTAGGCGAAAACTTTTCCCCCTTTATTTGCACATGCCACTCGAAGGGATCTTCCCTTCCATTCCTATACCTTCCGTACTGTATTTCAATCCATCGATCGAGATTTCAGTTCCAAGAAAGAAAAAAAAAACCCTCATACCCAAACTGAAATATCTCGATTTATCAAGAAGCTGAGCCTGAAATTTCGCACCACTTGTCCCGTAATTGCTACCCGGGGTTAAATTTCGACGAGAATGTATATGAGCCGTTGAAAGCGTGTACGTAAACCTGAAGGTGCCGCATAGTAGGTAGAGAGTATAATCGAGTTTTCCGATGAACGGTATTGCCAGAAATGATCCCGGGGACCAACCTCGGGGTGATCTAGTTCTAGCGAATTTGGGAAATGATTCAGAGGGTGGAAGGATGGGAAAGGTTCGGAGCAAAGATGAGAAGATGAGGTGAGTCAGGCTTGCCAATATCAAGGGTCGTGCTGCCGAGCAATAAGTGTCAAGGCTCGCGCCTATCCTCGGAACTAAGTCCAGGCAAGGACCTCGTCCCTTCGGGCAGGACTTCATCCAAAATGCGTTATCCTCGCGGAAATAAAAGCCGAACAAAAAAGGAAAAAAACTGAACGAATTTTCTGCCTCCACTCTCAGAAACCCAATTCATTGAACTCATAATTTAAGAGAAAAAAGTTCATTCCCACTGTCTCTTTATCTGCGGGTATGTGGCTGATATACTTTTCCCTTGTTCTCACCAGTTTGTATTTAATTTTTGCAAAACTTAAGTCTGCCCATGACAAAAGAGTATCGATCACATAGTACTAAGGGGTGTTTTTGAGAAGCCAGGAAGTCGTTGCACCGGAAAACTCGTAGCAGAATGACTCTAGAGGGTGACGTTTACCCTCGTCATATCGTGCAGTGGTGGTTTGTTGCAGCGCAGCCCCCTAGTTGCGTATAAAATGACGTGGCACTTGTTCGCCAGGAACTCGTTACGACGTCGGTTGGGTCCCGACACTCTCCAGACTTTGAGTACAGGAAGTGCGAAGCACTCCCCTCGGTTGTCGAGGGTCCCTTGGCTAGGTAGGCACTAGTGGCTAGGCTAGGTGTCGCAGACAGCACCTGCCACCTCACGGTTATTCTCCAATCATTTCAGCAAATACTTATTCTGTTTCATCAGCAATAGCCAATCATTTGCCATCATCTCATTCAAGCTGATTGACAGTCGGCTGTTCAATTCGCAGGGTTCATCAGTGTCTATGGTGAAATGACGCGATGAAACATGGCCAACGATGCAATACGTCGGTGGTTGTAAATGACGATGATGATCACGATCACAGGTGCCGTTATTATTGCTGATATCCTCCCTCTCGGTGCCTATCCACCCGAATGACAATATTCTCATCAGCAGTAGACGTCATCCTCCACTTCGCTCCATTCCACACAGTATAGCCAGCAACTCCTCGCGACTATTGTCTTCGTTGATTAGAGATCCGTTCGAAATTCGGAATCCCCCGAACGAACAGTGAGTGGAGCATCGGCATCAGCATCAGCATCAGCATCAGCACCAGCATCAGCATCAGCTTCCCGAATGCGAGAATGGGATATAAATTCGCGTTAGGACTGCCTAGTGGGTGCATGTAGCAATTCCTGGCAAAATAGTTGGCATGGTAACGAACCGGCATGGCAGTATAGGTACGGTAGGGTAGTTCCTGGGTGCGATATTGGGGTTTGGGTTTAGCGCCGTGTCCTCGCGATGTGGAAGCAGGTAGGTAGGTAGGTAGGTAGGTAGCTAGGTAGCTAGAGCTACTGGGTTTGGTTAATTTGTCTCTAATTGGAAGGTAAGAGCTTGATACGGGATAACCTTCCAGTCGTAAACTCGATCCGGCATCCTGCAGGATAGTATGCCGATGTAATTGATACAGGATCTTCCCTCGAAAACCCAAACTCGTAACTTAACGACAGGGTTACATTGAACGCCGTTAATTATTTCCAGTCCCCCCCTTCACATTTCTCGTTCGAAATCGAAAAGCAACATTTTCCCAACCCTCCACCCCTCCCCTCTTTGATCATTCGTCTTTCTCTTCATCATCATGTTCATGCTGATCCTCGTTGATACTGTAAAATCGTTTTGAAGCTTTCCCGAACAACTCTCCCAGAGAATTTTGAATGTATTCTCGACTATCGTACCTACATACATACGTATGCGTTTACAGTTTGCGTGTGGTTCTGATAGTCAGGGCTTTTCAACCTGGTGAACTGATTGCGGCCCATTCGGAAACAAACTATGTAGGTCCGTGAGCTGCAGGTCCGATGGGGCCGGCTGGTGAATAAATTTCAATAATTTTACTCAAGCTATATAGTGGATGGCTAGCCGTATGGTCTCGAAACCAACGAACCAACTGAGCTAGTACCCCTAGCAGCTAGCACATTGCCGTCCATTTGCCACCGTATGGACGATTCGCGACGTTATACCTAGGGCGAGGATTATTCAAATTTCTCAACGTCAGAGAATAGAATAAAGCCGTAAGAAAAATACTCCAACAAGACGACAGAAGAAGAGGAAGAAGAAGAAGAAGAAGAAGAAGAAGAGGGTGAATCAAGTCTCGAAAGTCAGCGAATATAACTAGCCAAGGTATAATCCCAGGAGGTGATATTAATTCAACAAGGAACCGGACGATTCCATATCCAATATCTATAGGTATAGGTTCGTCCTGACAAAGGGAGGCAATAATATCTCGCATTTTCTTTGATCCTGAATCGGAGGGCTCAATTGCGAGCCCGAAGCAGATATTCTTGATGAAATTTTCGCGTCGATATAAATTTTTAAAGGGATGCGAAATTGAGGAGGTAGGAAAGGGGGGTTGATAATTACCCCGTAAAGAGATCTCATCCCCTCCCCATCGTACTTTCCGGCTTCTTAATTATAGCGAAAAAAAGGCTGGGCGGGAAAGGATCTCCGGTTGAAATCTCGAGTCTAAAAAGTAAGATATCAGAGATCTGGAATCTAAAATCTTGAATCCAGCCGCCGCCTGAGCAGAAGAGTTAATTAAAAGCCCTTTTCTCGACTTGGCTCGGCGGATCTTGGATGGAAAAAGAATATATATACATTTCAGAAGGGGGTGGTCCGCAGTTTCTGATAACTTCTCGATTCTTATCTCTTTTTTTCTCTCTTTCTTTTGCTTTTTTTTTCTTACCTCCAAGCTCGAAAGAGTTCTTCCCTTAAAAGATGCAGAAAGAAACTTTTTTCCCTTTTCTTTAACTTTGTCTTTTTTTGCAAGACTCTCCATACAAAGAATCGAGTATCAGTTTTACCCCCAATCATCGTTCATTAATTAATTAATTCATCGAACGAATTATCAGTCAACGATAATTCTGTTCTCATCCAAAATTCTATAGCATTTTTACTACCACCATCGTAATCATCGAAAAGCCACCCCTGGGGAAAAAAGAGTCAGAGATATAGATAGAGGAGGAGGGAAATTTGTGAAAAGAAAAAAAGTTCCAATCCAGTATTCTAGTTTCGACTCAAATTCGAAACCCATAAAGCTGCACTCGGCTGATGCTGAGGATATACTCGTATACAGAGCGCAAAAGGATCACCACAAACTAATTAACCGATATTATCTATTAATGGAGCCCTGGCCTCGGAGACGCGGTGATCGATTCCCCGGCTCCGGAGCTCCAATTTTCTCTGATAATCATCCGCTTCCTGTACCCGTGGCTTCTATAATAAAGGCACTTACCGATTTTCGTTAGACTCATTTACGAAAGAATCGTCTTTTGTTAAAAGAAGAAGGAAGAAAGGGAATCTGGAATCTTGTTTTTTGACCCCCAAGTAAAAAAAAAAAAAAAAAATCCGAACTCTGGGTGACGTTCACGCCGATGCCTTCGGTATTACCAAGTGCGAGTGTCAGATGTACGCAAAGTACAAGACTCGCGAGTAGAATAATTCCCTGAGGGTAGGTACGGCGCATCTATATATACAAATATGTACGTGACACGACGCTGAGCGTCCCGACGTCACTTCGTATCCCGTTTGCGCCCATAGCCGCCCCTAATTGTCCCGTTTTCTAAGCCCCAGGGCCGTCTCTGGCACACGTTGTCACTCTATCTCGTGGTAAGAAAAAAAACAAAACAAAAAACAAAAAAAAAAAAAAAAACCTTTCACAACGGCCGCGTACGCGTTCATAACGCATTGTTATTTCCAGTACGAAGAAAAGCTGCAGGGTGAATCGAAAGAGAACAGCAACGCAGGGTTTTGAAAAATCATCAAAATAAGGAAGAAAAAGAAAAAAAAAAAAAAAGAAACGGGATTGAAAAACTCACCCCTGCGATCATTCATCCCTGTAGTTAAAATATTCGACAGATCTGGGGCAATGACTAATAGGAAATTGAAACAGGGGAATATGTCATCAGCATACTATAGATATACGGCTAGACAGAAGCATATACAGAGATGAGTGAGAGAGATTTTGTCGACTAGACATGAGATCGGCTGGGCCTCGCGGGGATGTTCTCAGGTTTACATCTGTCGAGACACGTTAATTCATTAATAATTTCACCCTGTCGCTGGATGCTGTACGTACCTACGTCTAGGGCTGTTACATTAGTGTTTGTAGTATAGATACATACATATATGTGTGTTAAGGGATGATAGAGCCAGGTGGTATATACATATATAGATACATATACGCCCGTTAACGGAAATACGTCAGGTACGTCCTAAAACTGATTTATCCATCTGAGGAGAAACTCATCTCTCTGTGTATCCTCTCCACCTATGTCATATATATGTGTGCATGTAGGGGGTAGAAACCCCTAGCCTACAGCCACACGAATTGCCGAGTCGAGGGTTATAAATAAATCCTCCAACTTCCCCCCCCGCACCTAAAACAACCCCCGTATATTTTCCACCCGGCCCAATTTCCAAGACCAGCTCTCTAGATCTATGTACCTACCAGAAAAAAACAAAAAGAAAAACGAAAAGGGGTAGCAAATTTTACACCATTCCCTGAAGTCCAGAGTTCAAATCGATTATCCGCAATCGCGAATCCAGATATAAAAAAAAATGATAATCGCTAGACTTTTCATCCCCAAATTTTTCCCTCCTTTTTTTTTCTAGTCTCCATTCCTTCGGCAAAGCTCCATATTTAGGGGGTGGAGAGAAATAATTCTCGAGAGAGATGGAACGAAAAGTCCGCAGGTGAATTGTGAACTTGGTGATCTCTGCCAGAATTCTAGTAAAACTAGGTAACAAACTATAGGGGTGGGTTTGGCTAGGTGAAGGATTAGCGAGTTTTCAACGACCAGGGGAGGGAGGGTTGTTGGGGGTATAACGGGGGATGGCAGACTCGGCAAGCGCAATAATTTATATCGGTTCGAGAACTTTGCATGCAACCATGCGGAGTATAAAACCAACCCCATTTCCCACCCCTATATACCGCGATCCCGGTGTTCTCGACGAAATTTTCCAAATAGTTCGTCGGGTAAAATTTCACCCCGGATTTACCCTGCAGAGCCCCAAATTTCAACTTTCGTTACTGTCCAGACTTTGTCGCCCCAACATCCCCTATAGTAGCATTTTACCACTTTTTCACAACTGTATATAGCTCATGTTTCTACATACGTAAACATAAATACCTACCGCTTGTAAAGGGTTGAAATACGACGAGAACTTTTTACGGTATTGAAACATCATCCCCGCACCCCTGTGAAGAAAAAGGATTCAGAAATCACCCCGCTATCTGACAGAAAAAAATGAATCAAAGTTCATTCCGAGTTTGAGAATATTTCGAAGAAGGCTGACGAGGGGAGGGTGGGTTAGGGAGACCGAAGGGTGGAAATTAATTATATTTTTGCGTCGAGCCATTAAACAAGTTGATAACGAATTTTCGAGGGTTGATTCGTCGGTACCTATGCCTACTTGTTTCACGTCTACGAAACGTCAAAAGTTTATTATTACTTGGCACGGAGGTTTGCGAGGAAGAAGAAAGGGATAAGAAGAAGATGGAAGAAGAAGAAGAAGAAGAAGATTCTTCCATTTGTTTGCACGTTCATCCGTCCCCCTTTAGCTCCGGCACGAAAACCACCCCTATCGCTTCCATATTCGGGATAGAAGCCGTTCGCGTTACGTTTCCTTTCCTTTCCTTTACTCGCCAATTCTCTCATCTTTTGCTCTTCGTACCTGAGACTTGTCTTTATTAGCCTCTTAACTTCCCCGCACTCAACCCCCTCCGAAAATCCACCCCCAACGATTTCCTAGCCAACTAGCTTTGCTTTCTCTTGAGGAATTAAAAAAAAAAAAAAAAACCAATAGAAATGAATAGAAAAGACGTAATTGTAAAAAGTAGCAATTGATGAGGGAGAAAATTCATTGGAAACAAAAAATCATCCCCTAATTAAATTTAGTTCGTTTTTTTAGATTTGAAGGAAGAAAAGACCGCGTGATTTTTCAGAGTATAGAATAGGAAATTTGGCCTGTGGTTGAAAAGTTCGGTCCCTATATCTTGTTGTTTTATTTTAGTATATCACGGCTGAAAGAGATCCCATTGAATCCGAAATAAGGCAATAGCTCAACCAGCCCTACCAAGCCCAGCTACCCTTCTCTTACATTCGTCTGCAGAATCAGATGATCATGTGAATTTTTTTTCGAGTCTCAAGTCGACGAGCGAGCCTAATTTGACTTTATAACTTGTACCTTGAGGTACTTTTTCTCATCCCGCTTCATCATGTCCCGTCGTCTCCATCATCCCCCTTAACGGATTCGTAACCGAAAAAAAAACCAAAATAAATAAAATGATAAAAATCCACGAAGATCACAAAACGCATTTTCATATACGATGTCATATATTACGAAAGGCAAAATTTTGAATCTGGCAAATTGTTCATACCGTTAAAGGGTGCATTTTTTACCCCATTTCTTTACACCCTGTCGACGAGTTTTGATATTCGTGCGTGGGGGATGAAAAGGGCGGTATTCGGTACCGAGCCACTTCTGTCAGGTAAAAACTCGAAGCTCAAGGGCTGGGGGGTTAAAAACTCGAGATGCAGAACGTGGAGCATACATACCAGCCCCTATCCTGATCGTGGGGGTAGCTCACTCACTCGGCTCACGTTCCGTTTACGCGTCGAGTGCAGTATAAACTATTTTGCTATCGGTTACGGATACGAAGAATCAACGAACGAGCGAACAGATCGTCGATCAACAAACCCCTGAATTATCGATAATTTCTTGAAAAAAAAAAATTAAGCGCTGATATGGAAATTGAAAAATATTTTTAGGGGTGGAAATTTACAGCTCTCGATAGTATGCGCAAGTGCGAAGTTGTAAAATCCGAAATTGGAAATAAAAATTCGAGTTGTGAAGGGTTATTTCTCGTTCACTCTTGGAAATGATGAATCTTGTACTAATTAACTCCAAAGCTCGAGATATAATTATCGAATTCGGTATGTAATTAGAAATTCAAAGTTTAAACAGACACTTTAGCCAGCCTCGGTCTTCTCTTCGCTGATATTTCTCCGGTTTATTCGAAGGCATCGGGTTTTCGAGTTTTCGTTCTGTTTGAAAAACTGTGAGAGAATATATGAGAAGATGAGAAAATGATTTTCGAAAATTGAGGATGTTGAGTTTAAGGGAGAAATGAAAGGGATACACGGAGGCAGAGAGTCGAAAGCGTAAGTGAAAAGTTATGCCTGGCCGGTTAGAGTTTGGGACTGAGTAATGCCCTTATTGCTGTTGTTGGTGTTGTTGTTGTTGTTGTTTTCCCCATCCGTTGTTCGTTCATTCTGCTCTTTCAGTCCGTCCGCGCGACTACCTACCTACTATCTCTCCTAACTCGTTTAACCGTCAAGGTATATAAGGCTGCGAGCGACGCGTAACAGGTGCAACGGGTTAATCCCCTGGACGAGGTCGAGGATAGACCAAAAGTTTACCAAATTCATCAAAAACTTGACCATCCGTTAATGCCCTGGTTCATTAATTCATAAATCAATTCACGAATGAATGAATTCATGAATGACTGAATTCATGAATTGATCAATTATTCATTGATGTATTATTTATCTATCAAGGAACCAACGAATAAATAAATTCATTCATTCATTCCTGAATTTGAATAATTGGTTAGTTCTTTGATAGACAAACTCATTTTTCTATTAATGAATTCGTACGCTTATTCAATGATTAATAAATTCATTGATCATTCATCGATTCGTTAATTGATGATTCGATTAATTCATTCACTCGTTCATTCGTTTGTTCACTTGTTTAATCATTAATTGATAGATTTATGGATTCGTTTATTTGTCAATTCATCCCTTGATTCCTGATTGAATGAATTCGTTCATTTATTTATTCATTCACCCGGCGATCACTTGATGAATGAATTTCTTTCTTCAGTCATTCATTTGTCATGACAAAAATTCATTATTTCATTCATTCGTTGATAATTTTCATTTTCCTTGCATACATTTTTGTTTCTCTATCTAACAATGGTCTTCATCATCATCGTTTCCACAATTAAACAATAATCTCGCCTGAAGAAACGCGAATATCTAAAAAAAAAAAAAAAAAAAAAAAAAAAAAATCTTCAATTATCGTAGCTAGAACGCGTATTTTTTTAATCAAATCGACGGCAAATTCCACAGGGAATTAGAAACCCATCGATTGTTTGTCGAAAGAAAGTGAGTTTAATTTCATTCTCTCCCCAGCTATTCGGCGAGCTCCGGGGATAAGACCTCCGTCAATTCTTATCGTTGAAGGGTACGTGCTCCGATCGTAATTAACTTCTATTTCTCTGTCTCTTTCCCTCACCCTAAACAAAAACCCTTAGAAAAAAAAAAAAAAAAAAAAAAGAAACAGAAGAAACAAAATTCCCGGGTCGAAAATGATTCAGACTATAATTAGATTATTTTTGATAATCCGCAACTAAAACTGGAACCATGAGTAGATTGTGGATACCGCGTCTACCGATCGGGAGTTAGTACGGCGACGTTGACGGAGGTAAAATGGTAAATTAACCGAGGATTATATCGGACGAGTATGAGAAAACCGAGTCACGTATATATCAGCCACCCCCCCCGGTGTGAGGGGAGGCCGATTATCCCGTAGCTTTTCAAGTGGAAAGTCGTGTTTTCCCGGGCGCTTTATATATCGCGGGGAGTTGGTGGTGGTCGTTGCTGATCCTCGCGAGGAAAGGCGAGCCGATTTTCCGGAAGTGGATTTATTAATTGGTTTTCATTTCGCTATTCCTGTTTTTTTTCCTCATTTTTTTCTCTCTTCGAACTCCCGCGTGTTACAAATGTATGTACGTATACGCGAACGCTCGTACAAACAAGAGCGCGGCTCTCGAGCGTACGTAATTATTAAATAAACATTTGGACAAGTACGCGGACCGCGTAGAGAACCGAAATGTTAATTTTGACATCCATATGCAAGCCTCGGTGCCACAGGCTCACCCAGACGAACAAAGCTTGAGCGTCAAAAACACTGACAAATTAGCAAAAGAATTGACAAAAAAAATTTCATATATAAGATAGTCGAGTTCTGGGATTCTTCTTATTAAGGGGAGCAGTATGTCGGGGTTGTAAAAATGAAACCTGGTCCAAAATCAATTTCTTTCTTCACCAAAGTTGATTTCACATCATGATAATCATGTCACTAAAAATCAGTTGCTGCACGTATTGAGGCACACCGTAGGTCCGATTTCACTTTATCAGGATTCGAATTGTTCGGAAGACGCAGCGTCGTAAATTTAACGAGGGAAATTGAATTGACAAAATTCCCATACAAGATATGGCCAATTTTCCGAAAATCGAACATTTCTTTTCCACTTATTTGCAAATAACTCAGCCTAAAAATTAAATTCGCCAATTTGCCTCGTTCAATTAGTGACGGCCTGTATTCCTTCGAATCTTGGTGATAGATAAGTTGAATCGGTATGCCTGAATTCGTCCAGCAACCGTTTCAAGTGAGATGATTATAATGATGCAAAATGAACTTTGGTCATGATACAAATTGATTTTGGACTATGTTTCGTTTTTCCAACCGCGACATAGTGCTCCCCTTAGTCCTGTAAAATAATTGCATGTATTTTGCCCTACGAGTTGTCGTGTGCAATTCGCACGTTTCTTATATCCCAGCTATATGTAGCAAGCAAGATACCTGCCGATAATCAAGCGTTGCAATTAGAGAAGCTTGGTAATTAGAGAACCGGTAGAAAACGACCTATTCTCGTATAGAAGGCAGTCAACTGGCTTGAAGAAAATACTAATTAATTGTAAAAAAAAGTAATTGCCACCTGTTTATGACCGTGACAATAAAATGGCGATTTCATTTAAAGTGGAAAACGGAGGAGGTCATTTCGCAAAGATATATACGAAGAACGTCTTTTATCCTCAAGTTCCTCCTACGAATCGTAGTTCAAAAAATTAAAAAAAAATTCACAAACAACTCGGTAATGACGATACGGGAAAAAAAAAGGTAAAAGCAAGAAGAAAAAAACGGCATTCGAGGTGAACTCTCTTATATACTCGGTGAAACCGCGCGAAGTCCTAGCAGTGTTGCGGATGTCGAGTAAAAGCACTGCGGCTTTCTTTCAACGTTTGGGGTAGGTAGGTAAAGAAAAATCGATGGACAAAGCTCTCCGGTAAAGTTTTTCCTTTTCCCTTACCATTTCATTTTTATTTTTATTTTTATTCCTATTTTTCTGTTTTTTCTTTCTTTCTTTCTTTCTTTTTACCTTTCGCGACCTTTTTCTTTTGCTTATAGGTATACATATTATACACTTCCTCGCAAGTTGACTTGAGATGAAAGTTTTAATTTTCCTGTATATCTTTTCCTCATTATTATTCCCTCTTCTTGTTCTCAGGATCTCAGTATTGCACAAAAAGCACATTAGCCAAACAAACCAAAGAAATGAATCGACCCCAAGTCTCGTCATCAATTGAGAACTGCAGGTGAAACCACTACCTTCAGGGAACAACGAACCACTGAGCCGAAGGAAGAGAAGAGGAGGCTGTTTCTGCTGGTGGTAGTAGTGGTGGCGGTGGTGGTGGTGGTGGTGGTCGTGGAACCAAGGCTGGATGAGCTTGGGGATGTTTATAATAATTTGAAATAGTCGGTGCGGAAGAGCTGCCGCGGATATTCCCATCCGACGCAAGCGGTGTTGGTGGTGTATGGGTACATTTTGCTGTTGCGGCAACGACCCCAGCAAACCTCGGTTTCAAGGCTCAGCCTGACTGAGCCGAAGCTATGGGACCTCGAAACTCCTCCTGGGGAATCCAGGGGTTTCACGGATTTCGTACCCTAGGGAAGAAAATGCTCAGACATTTCCAAAGAGGGATGAAGAAGGAGACCGAAGGAAGCAATTCTCGAGTCCCGCTTGCAGCCGCTGGAATAACTATTCGGAACCTCGTCACGGGTCAGAACTGCCCCTCCAAAAAGAAAAAAACACAAGAAAAAAAAAACAACACAACCCCTAGAATGAATCCAAAAGAGGGACGGAATCCTGAACGCGATTTTAAAGTAGCCCCTAGTCTTCCAGAGCAAAGTATGAGAGGATGGAAGATTTTCGAAGGTTGGTTGAACCGGTAGGAACCATCAGTGCGATTATTGTCGAGAGCTCAAGGGAAACACCTTGATTGCCACATCCGTCCCTAAGTGTAATAATAGGATTATACACATCGGAGGATCGTCGAGTATAGCCGGGTATTATCCGTCTAATCTCTGGCTCCCTCGACGCTGATGTGTTGCAGGGTGTGTGTGTGTGTAGGAGCTGAAGCTCGAACCAGAACCAGAACCAGTACCCAGAACCCAGAACCCAGAACCCGGTACTTCCGAGGCCTGGCGTCGTATACGTGTAAGCTCTTCAAGTTCGCTGCGCTGTGCAATTGGAAATGAAGGTTATACGTGGTAGGTGGTTACCAACATGGTACCATGATGGTAAAAATTTTCCAGACACTGCCTGTTCCCTGTTCGCTTGATTAGCCCCTTAATCTTATACTGGTTTTCGATCGTTCCAGCTGCACATCAGGGTATACCCTAATAATATTTATAGAAACAATATAAGAATGACAAGCTAAGGCTAAACCGTTTTGCGTTATTTATATAAAACGTTAAAACCGCACCGTAGTACGTCCGTCCCGTGCGGTTAATATCGATTTCATCAATAGGCCAACGCTGACTGGGTACGCGATGGTACGGCCTTTGGCCTCAAGTTATTAATCAATTTTAAACTCTAGGTCCCGCAGGAATTGCTCAATTACGTAGTACCTGACTACTTCGCGCTTTTTATCAACAGAGAAAGTAAAAATCTCACCTCCTTGAAGGGATGAAAAGCTTCTTTAAAAAGTTTCCTCGAGATATTTGGAAGCTCATGGATCTCGAATCATCACATGGCAAATTTCCGCTATAGCTAGTTGCACTGCAACAGCAAAGTGAATAATTTCGGTTGCGTCGATAGGACGTAGTACGTTGGCGGTAATGGGAAAGCCGGGTAGTAATATCAGATAATTTGGTAATTGTTGCAGAGGATTAATGGTGGTGTGTAAATTCAAGGGTGTTCCGAGTTCGGTTCGGTTCGGTTCGGTTCAGCTATATACGTTAGGCGTAAGAGCCGTAGGCTATCGACGGTTTGGGGGGGTTCCAGGTAATGGTTCAAAGTGTTGAACCAGTACCTCCAATGCGTCGGCGCGCGTTCCTCTAATCGTATTTAGGGGGTGAAATTGTTTGCGAGGGTGAGGGTACCCTTCCGTAATTAAGAACCGTCGTTATTGCGCGGTCTTGCCGGGCTGACCTCAGCCCCCTTAACCCCAATTGTAGAGTGTTTATGCGCCTGTTTCGCGAATGCCAGACTTCCTTCCAAACCCCCGCGGCATTTCGTCCCTCGGTCAATCCTTGGATCAAGCCATAGGTATGAATCCCATTCAGGGGGTTAAATGAAGAAGAGCTTTATTCAGCAATTCATCATCTCGCTACGACCAGCGACACTCTGCTGGAGTTGCTCCAAAATTATTGGCACAATGGCTGCAATGCTGGTGGAAGCACCATGGCACCAACTTCGCCTTGAACGTTTGACAGTTTTATCTAGTTAGTGAAAGCTAGGGGTGCCCTTCCGATGCCCGAGGGAAGATAGGGAGACCAGGATAGACCTTCGCCCTCGGCTAGTATGTGCCCGCGGTAGCCAGTGCAGTACCCGAACTACAGTTTCTAACTGTTCGTGTGGAAGTGTCGCCCCAGGGTCTGGGGTCTGGGCATCGACCAACTGACCCCCAGAGTTCATAGTGGAGGTGGAAATAACCCCGACGTAAAGGGGAGAAGCCAAGCTATTTGTCTTCATTCGCAAAGCCCACCCCCACCCCCACTCCCTCCTCCCTTCATCCGACTTCTCGTGAACGGTCACCCCTCATTATCACCTAGCCATATCCATCCTGATTAGACCCAAACATTGACCATTGCGTGGGGTTGCGGGACGGTGAAAAGTTATGGGAGTTTTGTCTATTGTATTGTGTACATACAAGGGGTTACTGATGATCCTTTGATTATCGTTCGGCCATCATGAAGGGAGTAGAATTTTCACGATTTTATCGATTTCGGAGAACAGTCAAGGGAGGAAAAGGGTGAACGGGGGTTGAGAGAAGGCTGACTAATTAACGCGCCTCGTAATAGGAGCGGGTCGTCCCTGTCGACGAGATGACACTTCAAAGAGATTTATTCCCTCCCATGTCCACGCGGTTTAAGGTTACCGAGGGAAAGGGAGAAAAAGGGGGGTGAGGGGGAGGGGGGTTAAAGTTCACCCTAATTATAACCAAGTCGCGCGATGTATCCGCGAAGAGTTTACAAGCGAACACAACTGGTTTTAACCTCAATCTCTACGATTCGAAAAAGCAAGGAAAAAAGAAACTAACCATTTGGACTACAATTTTATCTTTTGAATCATTCGAAATTTACTGAACCGATTAGTGCCAAATCTATCAGTTTTGAGTCATGAAAAACTGCGTCAATCAATACAAAAAATCGTAAAAATCGGTTCACTAGTTCTCGAATAGCTCACGATTACTTAGTACGAAGGGTGTTTTTCTAGTTTGCATAGATGAAGAGGATGAAGAGGAGCAGCCACCCTTCTTAGCTGTAGAAATTGAGTAAGTTTAAGGTGGGTTTAATGTAGGTATAATGTTGAAACAAGCTCCGTCGCCATCTTCTTCTTGGCATTGAAAAGTAAAAAAAAAAATGCCCTACCGGTGTCTGGAGGATCAAGCCCATAGCATGTAGCAGGTACAACTGAAAGTCTGAGCAAGTAAGTAAGTGAGTGAGTGAGTGAGTAAGGGGGTAGTTATGTGTTATGGAGAGCCTCAGCCAACATAAGGATAGAAACTGGTATATAGTAGCTCGACGTTATACTTGTTAAATTCGCGAGTTCGTGGAATACGGTTGACTTCTAAGTTTGCTCAAACTTTTGGAAGACCGCCCAGAGGCGTTCGGCGGAGAGTTGGTAGGCACTTCGGTCAAACAAGGGAGGTTGGTTGGCCGGGCTTGCAGCCCCTGATTGTTATATTTCTACACTTAACAATGTGTATAGATGTGTGTGTTTATTTGATGGTGGTGTAGAAACGGGTACGTTTAAAAGGAGGGTGAGCGACACGTGGCGCTTACCTACTACCCTCTGTGTACCTTATACGCGAGCTTTTCACCTACCTACCCACCCACCCACCAACCCCCGTATTCAATGAAGTTGTTGCTTGTTCGGTTATACGTTTAAAATTACCCATTAGGGTGGCCCTTAATATGGGTAAAAAAAAAAATTGATCGCGCCGCCCTCCAAAGCGGTTCCAAATAATTAAAAAAAAATCTACACAAAGCCCCAGCTATGTCCGTTAAGAAGAAGACGTGCCTGTAAGCATGAACTTGAATTTAAATATCAATTTTTCTTCATGATTGGATAAATTTTGATTTTTTTAAACTAGTTCATGTGTCAATTTTTTTTTTCAACTTTCCGAAACTATTGTACATTGGTATTCAATATATGAACCAAATAATAAGGTCCTCCATACTAAATTTGATGAGCGTTCAGTTCTACCATCCCATTATTTTGGAACAATAGTTCGATTTAGCTGCCGTCGAACGTTTTGATTCCCATCAAAATCAAACTTTAAATTTGCATCTTATCAGAGAAATCTATTCAGTACGAAGGATATAAATTTACGATAAACCATTCACATCGAACTTCCAGATTGGCCAGAATTGTTTTTTTTTCAATTTTGTTAGAAATATCCCTTGCGTACTGAGATACATAGTAATCTAGTATGGAGGACCTTATTATTTGATTTGTATATTGAATACCAATATACAATAGTTTCGGAAAGTTGAAAAAAAATTGACACATGAACTAGTTTAAAAAAATCAAAATTCATCCAATCATGAAGAAAAATTGATATTTAAATTTAAGTTCATGCTTACAGGCACGCCTTCTTCTTAACGGACATAGCTGGGATTTTGCGTGGATTTTTTTTTAATTATTTGGAACTGTTTTGGAGGGCGGCGCGATCAATTTTTTTTTTCACCCATATTAAGGGCCACCCTATTACCCATGCGTAGCTAACGCGTTCTGTCTGCCAGACAGGCCAGCAAGCCGTTGAACGAATGAACGAACGCCCTCAAGTCATTAACGCTTTTTCCACCCCTCGTCCTCGTCTCCTGGTCCTGGTCCTCGTCCTGGCAAAGCCTGGCAGCTGCTGCTGCTACTCCTCTCCAAGAACTCATTTCACCTTTCGGCTTCACGTGCTGTGGAATTCGAGGTATTTCACGCCGGATTCTACCGGGTCATTCGTACCGGGTCGACGTGACGATGGGGAGAAAACGAAAGTTACTCAGCCACTGCAGAGTGCGGGGTGCAATGTTGAAAGATATCCAACATACACCCCTTTTCGAAATGAAATTCTTTCGATAAAAAAAAAAAAAAAAAAGAACTTTTTAGAATTGACCAACTAATTCCGTAACGATTTCACCCCTCTGACTTATTTCCAAGGGATGATCAACTTCGAATCCAGCAAGAGAATAGAACCCTGAATTTGATTCCCATTTCTTAGAAGGGTTGACAGTTCTTAAATTGTTTATTAAAAATTTATATTACGATTCGGAAATTTAACGTTGTCATTTTCCCCCAGCACAAGGGCAGTTTTGTATTCAGACAATACGTTTCAACGTTGGAACGTACCTCGTGAATAAACAACGGGTAGAAAAGGGGATGATTAAGAGAACAAAACGGGGTAGCGCGTAACGTCTGCCTTTTCAAAAAGCCTACACCTCGTGAACATTACGCGAGGCGAGGATGGGTGGGTCTTCAATCCAGTCGAGGGGGTTAGTGAAAAACTCGTTAACGTTGCTACCGAGAGCGCCTACTTGCAGGGGGTTAAGGCACCTGGGTGCCACAGGGGGTTAGTTCTTTAGCCATCCATAACACACGCACTCCCTCGCGCAGTGTTATTCCACGTTAGGCAATACCGTGGGGGGGTAGTTAATGTATCCGAAACGTTTCCATGCTTATGGCCATACGCGAGGGTAGAGTAAAGGGTGGAAACGTAGTGTTAATCAAGCGAGTAAGCGAACCGTTTGCGTAGAGAATTTTGCAGAAACTCTAAACGCGAAAAGCGACTATGAGGAAAATTTCGGAAACAGGGGTGGAAAAAAAGCGACCAGTTCTCAATCCCCCATATCCCCCATCTCGCGTCCTTCGAACATAAGGTTTGCCAAACATCAGGTAAACCTTGCAAAGTAGAAAAACACGACCCAAGACCAAAGTGTAGGGATATATATGGGTAGTTGAGTTCAGGAGCCTGAGAAGTGGCTGCAGTGGGTATATAAGCGATACTGGGTCTCGGGGTGCAAAGTGGGGGGGGGGGGGGGGGGGGACAATTTCTACCCTCATTTCATCATCCCTTACTGACACTGGCTCGTAAAGAGAGCGGGAGCGAGCATAAAAGTGAAAATAAAGTTACACCCCTAAACCCAGAGCTACGAAAATCCACTCACCCTAATAGAACGGCTAATTAATAGCAAAGAAAGAAGGAAAATAAGAAAAGGCGAATGTCCATTCAATTTAATATTACCTTGAATCAAAGCTCTCTGTCCATTTCTCCATCCTCTGCAGGTCCAGATGGAAATTCTTCACGCCCAGTCTGGAAAGAAGATGAGGAAGAAGAGTTAGAGTTAGAGTTAGAGAGGGATGAACACGGAGTGACGAGGTAACGAGTAAATGTGAATTTCCCGTTTTATTATCGCACACAGCACTGCCGATAAATAATTTATGAGACTACCTCGACCCGGGGTTGGTCGACCAGTGCATTTATTCGAGTTGCAGTTCGTCGGGGGATAACCAGGTCCATGGTTTGCACACGGTGCTGTTCGCTGAACAGCAGCTAGATTTTTGCTAAATCGCCAGGCCATGGCCGCGCTTTGAGCTCTATCTCGTACTGGCAATCAGCGCCCGACCAATCCCACTATGTTTGTAATTAATATTTGGGATCACAGGGTGTGCTCCGGCCCCATTCGTCCTCCGGCCGGCTTACCGGCAACGGTTTATACCCTGACGAGGGTCTCCGGAGGTTCCTGACCACCTCCGGGATTTTCTCTCTGGACATAGCTAACGACATCATTTCATCCTGTTGCACCCAAAAGCCAGAGCAGTAGTCTTCACCATTGGCCAACGAACATCCGACCATATTTTTCCAATTTACATTTACCAAGGGTTACAGACAAAGTCCCATATAGGCACAGAATTGGCACTACTCTGGCTCGAAAAAATTTCGTTTGGTAATACTGGCCCAGTACAGAGAAATTATTTGCCCAACGTTGGGCCACTGCTGATGACTAGTGTTGACAAGTGAACATGCATGGGGCTCAGCCGGAAGTCAGTTCTGAACTGGGAACACACTGATAGCGATTTACGGCACCATAAGTTGGACCGGTGTTAACGACCCAAAATAGTCCCAAAATTGATTTTGACTTTGGCAAAGGTTGGCCCTTGGTTGCTGTCAGTGTTGGCAGCTATGGCACCAATACCCTGCCAATGCCAAGCCAGTTTACAGTACGTATGTTACATGGGATACAGAAGGACGTGGTGTCGTTTGTCCGCGGTTTGAGTTGACCAAGGTGGTAAAATGGATGATCAGTCCTAGCCTAGAGGCATTGGGATGGTCCAACCGCAACAAAGGTCCAAACAAAGCATAAGGAACTTCCCTTGAAAAACATCTCTGGGAATAATTGGAAATGATCAAACATCTAATTACTCGACCTAATATTACAGTTCATACTTCAATAGGACAGACACCATCGTATTTCGACATTCCGCTTCGAGGTGTATGTACATAGATATATATACTGGACGGTTCTGCGTCGCGGCGGTTAAATCAAGTTCCGATATGCACACCGAGTCTACGTTTCGCGTTCCAACAGTCAATACGACGATGTTATGCGGTACGCGGACGTAGGGCTGATTGAAGTGCACCAACCCAGGTATACTGATTGGCTGCGTCAAAGGCTGGCTGTCGTCAATATCAACATACCGTTGAGAGCCGAGAAACGATGACGAGCATAGTACCTAGGGTTCATTTCATCCGCGTGAAACCCGATGGTCTATAATGTGAGGACTGTAATGGCCAGTTCAGCCTTAAGAACTCGAAGTCAAAACGCTTTGGCGATTTGAGTATCTTTAAAATTATCATGAGAATACACGATATAGACGTTGGAGATCGTTACCAATGTCAATTTGTACAAAAATGTGCCATTACTCGATGTCAATTAAACAGGAATCAACAAATGAGGGGCGTGGCTGGTACTGGCTTGGCCTGGCCCTGGTCTGCTCTGGCGGTCCGTCATCGTTAGGGTTGATGGTCGTTGTGCTTTTCGGGGTCGAGCCAACTGACAACGACACAACCTGCAAGGGTTGGTGAAGAGAGGAGAGTAGGGTCGAGTTCAACCGACAAACGCGTGTAACAAGATCTGACGTGGCACAGCCAGCGTGTTTCCACTTCGCACGGACATTTCACGACATATTTTCCCAAGGGATTTTTATTTTATTCATTTTTTTCCTTTTTTTTTCAAAGGGGATTTTTACATTTTTCCCTTCTCTCTTTCGGTGTGGGTTTTCTGAATTGCACCCGCTTTCAGAGGCTTCGACCTGGGTATATAGCAACGGTGAAATTTCTCTATGGTCTCTGACGCTCGGTTGATACCCGACTATACGAGGATACGGTGCCATATAACGTGGAATAATCGGAACGTGGCAGAGAAGAGAGGAAAAAAAAAAAAAAAAACTGGGGGGGATGTGAAAATGTGTGAAATAAAATTCTTGAACGTTCCGGGGGATCGTTGGGGGTAAAGAACGGTAGTGTTCAGGGTATATCGGTGCCACAGTATCTTCAACGATTGTGCAATTTTCTGTACACTGGTGGACATCCGGGAGAAAATCCCCGTGTGCATACTGGATGGTGTATTTCTGGTATGCGATATTTGATTATAAATTTTCAGCACTAAGTCGACCGAAATCGGTTTCACCTCGGAGAGTTTTCTTCCACTGGTTCCATACAACGGCCATACCTAATGCGGTATGGGGCGCGATATCTGGAGCTTTCCAGCAGCGTTTCGGGACCCGTAGCAGCAATGCACTTCCATTTTTACTCCAGCACGCTAGTTTTTCTATCTTTATTTTTTTTCTCGTCACGCAGTTAAAGTAGGTACATTGGTAACGTTACTACTACGGTAAAACGGCAGAACTACACGAGACTGGAAAAACTTATATAACGGTTTTAGTTCCGGCTACCAGCAGCAGCAGCAGTTCCCATGTGAAATGGGAGGCAGAAAAGTATCCGGACCGGCATGGCAGAAAATGGTGGTAATAATAATAGAGAAATTTCCTGAATTTATCAAAATGGTAAAAAGTTGAAAATTACGATCTCAGTATCCATTCCATTACATGGATTTCAAGATCGGGTCTCAGTATGTTTTTCATTTCTCTTTATTCCCCATTATTCTGGCAATTTCCTTTTCACCCTCCCTCCCACCGATAACGGACCTATCCATTATACCTTAGACTCGGGTAAGAATTTTCCGCGAGATCTTTGAATCCTGGTATTATATGGGGTGAAGCAACGGTGGTGGTGGTGGTGGTGGGGAATGCAATCGTCTCCTAAGGCCCGGCAATAAACTAGCCAATGTTCCGGTCGAGACGGACATTGGGAAACCAGCTAGGCGTAGTTCCACCCAAGGTATAGGTATATATATATGTCGGACTGCAGGAAGGCGGCCAACACAGGCCAACGGTCCCCCCAACTACCCCAGACATAAATCTAGCTTATCTCGGAACACGTCCACCCACCTATATCTATGTAGTAAGCGACTCCTGCTCATAGAAACCCCCGCGAGGAAAATACCTAAAGGTTTCGTCTCATGGTACTACCTACCTACTGCAGAGTAGTGCGCTGCGGCGACCTACGACTCTGACACAAAAGTTCTTACTTCCATTACCCCCTCGGAATAAAATACCTAAAAATATAAGAGAAAGGGAGAGAAAAGAGATAGCAAAGAAGGAAATTATTAGCCAAATAAATTTCGTCCTATTTTCATCCCCCTCCTGCATACAGTTTTTTCAGTAAAGATCCTCTATCTCGAATCACTTTCATTCGTTCGTTCTTCTGCCTTTTTCTTATTCGCTTGAGTCATCAAATCTGGGATGGATTTCGCTCGGTGATAGTGGTCCAGTACAGAGAAATTATTTGGCCAACGTTGGGCCACTGCTGATGACTATTACTGACAAGTGAACATGCATGGGGCTCAACAGGAAGTCATTACTGTACTGGGAAGACACTGATAGCGATTGACGGCACCATAAGTTGGATCGGTGTTAACGACCCAAAATAGTCCCAACATCATGATTTTGACTTTGGCAAAGCTTGGCTCTTGGTGGTTGTCAGTATTGTCAGCTATGGCACAAATACCGTGCCAATGCCAAGCCAGTTTGAAGTACGTATACGAGCGTTATCCCGGTTATCCTGCAGACTTCCTTACGATGAAAATCCGGTTCGATCATAAATTACGGTAGAAAATTGTTTTTTTTTTTTCCTCAATATAAACCGTAATTTCAACCAATTTGATGAAACTCGGTTTTCCACGCACAGGATCTCCGACCCCTTTTGGCTGAATTCGATTGAAGTAGAGGGTGTCTGGTGTCTGGGCGGGTATCAGGCTCGTCTATTAGGCGTTCGTCATTTATGGAAGCAGTTGAAACTTGGGCGATAAAATCAAACGGGCCAAGTTGCAGCGGAGTGCTGGCCAAGCCAAGCCATGCCATGCCAAGGAGCAAAGGATGAGATGGTCCTGATCCCGCGACGTGGAGACGGGCGCAATTGGATTCAGGTGCATCTAATATCGTACGCGGGTGGCTGGAAACGTTCGTGGTAACGACTATGCCAGACTACCTGACTGCCAGGATGAGAGTAAACCGCTCCTCCATAGTCTTACCTACTCCATTTGATTGTCTTCAACTTCGACTGCGCTTAATTAACTAACTGTGCCCAACCCTACCTTGCATCGATGTACAAGCAAACTACCCAAATGACTATTTCGCAATTCCTAGTCCATAGGAACGCCAGGATTCATAGATACTTTTGAGAATACTAGAGAGATTTCTCAAAATGGATAGGAAAATCTCTGCTGCAGTTGTGATCATATTGATCCTTAGGATCAAGGAAAAATGATTAAAAATTGGATCAAGATCGTGATTCGTAAATATATACGATATATATATCATCAAAGATCCGGGACACCTCTAGCTCGCGTATAAGGTAAAACTTTCGAATAAAGTTGTGTGAATTATCGACTATCAGATTACAAATTAAGATTACAGCGTGGAAATAAGCGGTTTGAAACTTTTAAAGAAACCATCTACCTACCCCTACGTAGCTAACTCCATAGCCATGCAATATCGGTATGCAAATTACACTCTCCATACATAAACCCGATTACACTGCTACCACAAAGAGGGGGTGAAAAAAAATACGAAAAGAAGAAGAAAAAAAAATAAAACAGGAATCGCGAAACTTTTTCCCTGCACCGTAACAGAAAAAGGAAAAAGAAAAAAACCATCAACCATATAACACCCCCGAAAAGGAAGGACTTATTTTTTGAATGGTATATATATATATATATATACCTGTTCGATGTCGACAAAGCTCACCCTCCTCCACCCTTAACACTGATTCAAAGGTCACCCCAGTGGCACTAGTGGCAAAAGTTTCGCGTGTTTGGAAGCCATGAAGATCGGCGTGTGGCAGGCTAGTTTTCTCGCTCTCGGGCACTCGAAATATTAACTTTTACTACCTGGGTTTTAACGTCGACAGTGTAGAGAAGGGGGGACTGGGGTAGCAAGGTATTGGGGGTGGATCGGCTAATGCACGGTAGGGTATACCAACATGCCAACTAGTCGAAGGCTTCCGTTCTCCAACCATCATAAGGATGTGTATAGGTATAAGGATAACCTTTGCCTGTGGTATAGTGGCTAGTGGATTTCACGATCTGCTAACGTAATCGACTTCGGTTGCATGCAGTATAACTATATAGTCCTAGAACCATCAGGATATATACGGATATCTGTGCGGTGAAGTAAATGAAGACCGAAATTCCTCTTCTTCCATTCTTCAGCTCATGTATTTGCTGAATCGAAATTCCGTCCGCGCGAGCATCAAGGGGGAGGGGGAGGGGGAGGGGGAGGGTGTGTTTGTATATGTATATATATCGATGTAGGGGTAGTGGGTAGGTATATAAAGTGAGTGCCAGCCATCAAAGCACGATAAACGGATATAATAAGGCGATCAAAGGAGTGAGTGGGATGGTTTGAGTTAGGGGTAGGTAAGGGGGTAGTTACCGAACAACAACCACCGCCCTCCTCACCCACAAAACACGTATACAGAGATTCAAAATCGATATTAGAGGGTGCAATGCGGCAATGGGCATCCCTCCGTCCTGCGTCCTCTCCATCCCTCTGCTTTTAACCTATACTAGAAGGTATTCAATCCCAAAAGCTCTCTCTCTCACTCTCTCTAACTCTATCTTGTGTTAGGGTTTCTACGTGTATGTATATAGCCATATACATACCAAACCTTCGGAATTTCTGTGCAGAGAAGAGGCTTACCTCAGTCCTTCAGCTTTCGGTAGATGTATCTGTATCTGTATCTGTACCATGCCTTCCACTATATCTGCCGGTGAAATATACACCAATGGGTGCTGGTGTATCCATTGCGTCCCTCTCACAATCTCCATCTTTCTCTCTGCCTCTCTCTCTCGACTCTCGTCTCACAGTTTAATCAGTGGTTTTAGCCAGGAATCTCATTACCCGAAAGTAAGAGACAGTGAGACTAAAGGTAGAAGCAGCTACTATACGCGTTACCCGAAACCCCCTTAGGTATATATAGTACCATGCCGGAGAGTGGAAGATCTACTGTCTAGTGCAAAGTCTACCTGGACGATGTAGGTAAAACCTGCCTGTTTTCTCTGAATTTTATGGTTTCTCGTTTCATTTCAGAAAATTCGTCGATACTAATTCTGAGTGTAATCTGCTTTTGTGTTAAATGGTGGGATTTTGAAATACCCCAGGGGGTTCAAGATTTTTTTTTTTTTTTCATAAAAACCCCTGGCACCGAATCCCAACGTTCGACCATCCATCCATCCATCCAGCTGGCAACTCACTCTAACCGATGGTATATTTTCGTTCGGTAAACTCGGTTAGCCGCAAACCAACATTTACAGAGTTAGCTGATCGATATATATGTATACCGTTGAAGGTATAGAGCTGAACCTAGCCAGGACCCATGACACGTACGTATGCACATTGATAGATACATACCAACCCGTATTATAAATATAAAATCTACTCCCGACTTTTGAACCATCAGCAAAAATAAAAATAAAAATAAACATATGATCTAGGTGTGATGATGATGATGATGAATACTTCTTTATATTTACCTATATGCATATTTAACAATGTTGGGATCAAGGTTTTTTTTCCCCCCGCGTGACTCTGTTGAAGAGAGAAGAGAGAGAGAGAGAGAAAGAGTGTTGGGTAGAAGAAAAACTCGACTGGTAATGCGAAAAACGAGGTTATGTAGGGGAAAAAATGCGAAAAGAGCCAAAAAAAAAAAAAAACAGAAAGAAAAAGTATGAAATAAAATATACGTGGACTGGGGTAATTATTGTCGTCGAAAGAGCCAACGTGTACCAGTATTACCCCATGTCGAAAATAATCCGTCAAGCAAGTGTAGGGTGTAGGGTAGTCTGCAATGACATGACGTAGCCGTTTCATGGTATACCCTTAGCCATGGCGACGACGTCAACACGCAGGGGAAAAGCTGTTTAGCGGCAATTCCATTCCCCCTGGTACACGTAGCCCTGTCCCCCCCTTTTTAGGTAAGCGGGGGTAGGGGGTTGGTTCTTAACAGAGTTTTACCCGGGGTTTCGCACCTTCATATTTCGCGACGCGAGGCGAGGCGCCGCGACGCTACGTAACAAGGGTTGGGTAGACGCGACAGACACGCGTCCCAAGAGATTAATCCTGTCACCTGCACAGGAAATTTAACGCAAGTTAAACTGCTCTCTGGCATATAGCGAACTGGCTGACTGGCTGACTGGCTGACTGGCTGACTGCCTAACCACCCCCCGCAGGGTTGGTTTGAAGAACGAGAGGGTGTATATTAATTTAATGATTCCAGAAAACGTATAGCCCTCTACGTTCGGGAATCAACCCCCTTTCTAATACCGAAATATCGACTCCTCGAGGGTGTCGTTAGGCATACACGCATAAGCCTATGGTATGAAATTATTAATTAACGAGCCGAGGTGTCGGACGCTTTTGCTTAGGTACATTAAGCACCGGCATGAATATACCGGGGATGGTATATCCAGCTCGTATACGATTAGGATTAGTTTCGTGTTTCGGGTTTGCTAAAACGCCTCTCATTCTCACAGCCCAAGGAGCATCAGAAGCTACGAACCTCTTTTGGCAGATTATATTTATGCCACCCCCGCCGATATCCACCCCCGTATATAGAACAGCAAAGTTATACAGGACTTGTGTAATAACAGTGAAACTTTTCCCTATATCAAGACTACAATCGCCCACAAACTAGTGAATAATCATTTCGATGATCAAAGATACTATGATCGACGACCATGAGGATGAAAAGTGATAAAGAAAATGATCATCATGACCAGCCTCGGGTTTTCGGATACTAAACAAAATTTATAGCAGAATTTCATCATCAGGAATTGCAGTGATGTTATATCGACCGATTCGCCCATTGGGCTAAGCATAAAAGCAGTAGAATCGTCCGTGTTATAATGAGGGGGCGTATGTGAGGTGGTTGTAAGAGACTATTGAGAGTAAAAAGCAAGGGGATGTAATCGCAGCCTAGTATCTATAACTTGCAGGTATAACCCAGAATCGTATGCAACGACATGGATCGTTTCCCAGTCTATTACCAATGCATCCACATGCGACCCACAAAGGGTGTGCAAAGCTGTTCTCACCTACTTTACCGGAAATGTACACAGGGTGGGTGTTGAAGTTTTTGCGAAACTAAACCAGCGATAAATTTCGCACCCCTATACGGAGGTGCGTCGAAAAGTCTTTGGAAATTTCACCCACTCGCTTTTTCATGCAGATTCGAAAAGGCCGGATGAAGAGCCCTGAGCCTGAGCTCGCCAGTTGGCCAGGTTCGCAAATTCAATGGGAATACTTGACGAGCCACCCTCTGGAGAAACGGTTCAAGTACTTCAGCAATGAATGATTAACGTTCTCGCCAAGTTATCGACGCTAGAGTCACTTAAGTGACATTAGGCGGTCGTGGTGCCACCCAACTCCACCTCCACCTCCACCTCCACCTCCACACATGGCCATCTACTCTATTTTTAACGAGAAAGTACAAGGCAAAGACGACAGTATATACCTACTGCCTGACGGTGTGTACTTAGCAAATGACGAGGCTTAACGGTCGGGGGAATGAGGAACAAACCAATCATGGTGGGTTTGTTCTTCCTCGAACATGGGGCTACTGCAAACTGCTGAACAAATTTTGGAACATTTGCAAGAAATTAGCTGACTAATGCTCTTTCATCTTTCGCTGGTTGAACTTTGGCAACCCGTGATACGCCGCAGGTATACGTACGATCAGGGTTCAGTTTGTTCGGTTTTAAGCAGTCCAACTGCAGCTCACGTTATGCCACAATTGTTTACCCAGAGTGGAAGGCGAATGGTGCTCGGATTGTGTTTCAGCTCTGATGCTGGTAACATGGCACAAGGTGTTCGGTTCGTCGGGTAAAGCTAAACTAACGTACGAGAAAGAGAAGACGTTTCCAGGCCATGTGTGCCGTGGAAACTGCAGTACCTATGATATGATATTTCACATGTGCAGTCTTTGTCGCAGCTCGATAGACAAACGTCGTAGACACATCGCTTGGTTGGATTGACGATGAGAGATGATAGTACGACGGTTGCATGAAAGAGTCTACAAGAGTCAAAATGATGGATGAAATTGATTAGAGAATATTCAAATTGCACGCGGTATGAAATTTCGCGGAAATAGCATTTCTGAAACCCCTCTGATCAACATTTTTCACTTTTCTCGCACAAACTTTCAACTTTGTCAATTTCTCCCGAGCGACTCAGTAAAGCTACAAAGATGTTTGTGTGCTCATTCGATTCGGCTTGAAATTCTGCGATGCCGCAATGTTCCAGATTTTTGATATTGAGGAAATCACGGAAATGGCGTTCTTGGAACCGTTTCAATCATGTACATACTTTTTCGTACACCGACTATCAACTTTGTCATTTTCTCCCGAGCGACTCACTAGAGCTACAAAGTTCATCATGTGCTTGTTGGATTCGGCTTGAAATTTCGCGATGCCGCAATTTTTTAGATTTTCGCTACCATCAGAATTTCGAAAATGGCAACGACAAAACCATCCGTATGTCGCTAACCGTATCAAATTCTGATGAATTTTTTAGCCGTGCAATGAAGCTTCAGAGTGAAATTGTAAACGGTAAGGGTATCTAGACGAGAACAGTAGGTACCAACATCACGTGAATGAAAAATAATGTAGCCAGAAATTTGGCCAGCGATGTGAAACGGACTAGGTACCTTCCAACGAAGTTAACGCAGTTTCCATCTCCGACTGCAGTCTGCATTATGCCATAACTGTTTGCCGCAAGCTTTTGAACAAGCACAACTGTTCACGACGTCCTGGTCCTTCTCGAGGACTCGACTAACGTTTCAAGTTACATAGGTAGGTATATACCGAAAACGCGGGAAAATTTTAACCTGACACGCGAATACAGCCGGGTGTAAAAGACGTTTCCGCAGAGAATCACGTACGCGAGTCTCTGGAACTGTCCAACACAAAGTCCCGCATGGTTCTGCAACACGAGAATGGTAACACGAGCACAACAAAAAGCTCAAACTAGCCTAGACAATTTTTCCCGCCAATTAATAACTAGCCGCCAAAATTCCGTATCCATAAATTGACTATGCAAGCTGAAAAAAAAGGTATATTGTTTGTACCTTCTGGTTTTTCCCTCTTCAATTCTGTTCATTTCCCTTAGACATTCGGGCCGTAGGAAAAATCACTTACCAAACACGATACGCGGCGAAGATGGGCTACAAGTTCAATTTCCCGAGGCTAGCTCCTGCCACCAGCCAGCGAGCTGAAAGTCTGAAACCACCCAATTTCGTCTTTTATTTGAGAAAGAAAAAAACAAAAAAAAAGTTTGCCACTCCAGGCCACGTATGGTGATAACCCAGAGTAGACATTGTGTTCACAGCGACTACCGTCCCTCGTCATTTTTCATTCCAGAATTATTTATTTTTTTCGCCGTCGCACCCTTTCGATAACGGAGGTGGTAATTTCCCCCGATGAAAATCGCAAGTAAAACGAATAATCGTTACTTTTCCGAAAGGTCCGGTTTTCCTGGAGTTAAATCCCGAACCATGAGGAAATCGGACGGGTCCCTAAGGACTAAAACTAGGACTTGGGACTGGCAGCTATTGGATCAAGTGAATCGATTCGTTGAAAGGGTAGAATTCGAGCCTACGGATTGAAGGATGACTTGTTCAGGACAAAAGTGGTGAACTGATGAACGAGGTACCTAGTTATAATCTGACAATGTGGGTATACATCGATGAGAGCATTCCAGCGATTCCTAGTGTTGTCGACGTATTGGAAGATAGTTGAATGAATCGAAGGTTGGGTATTGAATAATGGGGTTTCAGGTATTATAGGGTAGAAAAATCTGGGGGAAAAAGAATCGGAATTGTGGCCGAAGTGGGTAATCCTAGTACGGCAGGAGTCCGAGGCAAGGACGATTCTCGTAAAAGTAGAAATACTCTAGCGTCGTCGTTGAAGTAGAGAATCGACACTTCGTCTGGACATTTATGAGGATTGCCGAGATCCCCGGTTCACCCATCCCCGAGTTCCCGATGATCCTGAGAGCTGCAAGGACCAAAAAGAATGGGAAGAAAAAGTAGGACAAGAGACGCAAGTCCCTTCCAAACTACACTCCGGTATCTGTAAAAAGCTATGACTATATACGGATCCATCGAACGTCTTTTCCCGAACTCCGCGATGGATCGATTGACAATTTATTAATCGACAGGATATTCGTTGGCACTCGAAACGCCCGTGTCTAGGCGATAAAACAAATAGCCAATCGCTTCAAGAATCGCGAGGGTATTCTCCCCGGATCCGGTTAGGTTAGGTTAGGTTAGGATATATATCGTGATCATCGGTGATGGATATACGCCTCTAATTGAACGCTGTATCGATCAATTTCTGATAGCATCGATCCAATTTCCCACCCCTGACAATATACACTGGAGTCCTGAATAACCATCACCGTGTTTAGTCACTCGTCGATTCAGTTTTTGGTCTTCACTGGATTAGAAAAAGCCCACGATTTTTCTTGATGATGAGGAACCGATTTCTGATTATTTTCATTAGAATGAAGAATGAAAGGTTCAGAGTAAAGATTAGCCGCGAGGTAAGAAAATGTGGAAAAAAGCGGAATAAAGGGGGTTGAAAAATTCGTAGGGGGGATATTTGCATATCGTTGTTATTCAAAAATAGTCGCAAACCGAGAGACCTTTGGCTGTGAAAAAAAGAATTCGTGTTAGGGAACTGGGTTTGTGTTCTATAGCCTCGTTTTCATCGGCCCACTTCCATAAAACCCAGGTATCCAGCCATCCAGCCGTCTCCTCGGGTACAAGATGTTTTATTAATGAAAATGAAGAAGCTTCTTATATTTTGCCTTCATTCCGGTCTCCGCAGTCGTCTCATAGCCGACGGTATACAAGGAAAATACACGAGATGAGACGAGCAGAGCCAAGACAAGAGACAAGAGACAAGAAGACAAGACAAGACGTTATTCCCTTATATTCTACCAACGATTCAAATAACCATCTACCCCCCGCCTCGAGCATACCAACATTTTTCTCTCTAGTTTTTAATATTCGAAAAAGCGAATCGCGCAAATGATCATTACAACTTTTCATCTTTTTCTCAAACGTTTCACTTATACAACTCGATGCGAATCGTCCGCCACTTCGAATTCAGTTTCTTCAGGAATTAGAACTTGACCTGATTTCCCTAAAGAAATCCTCAAGAATTTAGAAAATTCTTTAGAAAATGGCAACTTCGTATGGAATTCACGCTTAAAAAAAAAAAAAGAATCTAATGAAAAATTCAAACTCGACTATAAAATAATCCATAGAAATTCGGCACGCCAGTTACGGGTTTGCGAATGCTGCGGTTAATTATTCCGAGAAAAATTTTCCGCCCTGCCTGCAAACAGGCTTATAGTATTATCATAAAACTAGAAGTATATACGATTCTGTGGAAGCTGCATCACGTAGGACAGCCGAGAGACAGTAGGGCGAAAATAATAACGAGAGAAAACCAACCCCCGTTCCCCCCCACCCCCCCCCCCCCCCCCCCAAGCGTCAGCAAGTTTCGTATAATCCGGAACAAAGCTCTGCTAGATACCAGCCGAGTAGATTAAAAGATACCAAGAACCAGGGGTTGGATTTCGAGGATCGGACAAGCCGGAGATCCTTTGCACAAATCCATCCACACTTTTCATCCCTGCAGTGTATCCAAAGCTGAACTTATTTTTCTTCAATGTAAGTAGTTTTTGTTTGCTGCAACAGAATGTTGAAAGTCGATTTCAATTTCAGGGGTGGCTTTGAAACTTCAATCCCACCCCCAATTTCATCGAAAGTGGCTAATTCCAGGACAAACAATTGCCGCAAGATGTTAGATGAGAATGGGACGTTTGTCTATCAGCGATCGCTAAGTTTATCGGTCAAAGCCACCCCGATACGTGGCTCACGTACGCCAAGGGGGGAAAAAAAAATAAAGAAATTAGGGGTAGTTTGAGCTCGTTGCGTGGATGAAATCGATTCTAACGAGCTACTCGAACGAATAATTTTCCCCACACTTATCGCCCGCGGTCATTCAATTCCCATTCGACAAACTTCACCCTTCGCATAACCCTTCGACGCTAATTCGTCGCAATATCGAATTCCACCCTTTTTATCCAAAAAATAATCCACATTTTCGTGTATACATATATTACGGTTCTCTTTACCTTCTCCAATATTTTTTGATAACATTTCTTTACTTGTAATGACAGAGGCTCAAATTGGCTTCGTTTCCTTTCCTTTCATTTCCTTTCGTTTAGTTCAGTTTGCTCTTGCTGCTATAGGTATATGTTGAATTCTAAAAATAAGCAGCAAAAGCAGAAGCAGTTGGGCATCAGATAAATGCTTCCCCAGTATTGTATTGTATCGAATAAACGGATAAACGACCGACATTATTTACCCGTCCGTCCCTCAGAAAGTAAAGAGAAACTCTTCGAAAACGAGATCGAGGCGAAACCCGGAGAAACGATCATCGGAATCCCAAGGGTAGTTAATGGAGTAAAAATATATATATATATATATATATTGAAGATGTAGAAGTTGGGTAAACAGGTAATAAGCAAAGTATAATGATCATTTTTCAATCGTTTGTATATATAAAAGGGCAGAGAGCATGCGGAAGTTTGAAATTTGTGACAGGTAGTATATTTCATTAGTTCTCGAATCGATATAGGGTATCAATTAATGTGACTTCGTGATTAACGGGTATTTAAGTGAAAGAACCGAGTCGTAAACGTATATATATATATATACAGAGAGAAAGCATGCAGGGATCTGTGGGACCGACATCAATCACCCCATATCTCTGGGGCGCCGTTCACTCTCTATTTACCATCGGCAATCATTCCGAAGATCGAATCAAGCCGATTGTTCAATTGCCCGGGACCTCCGATCGAAGGGTTCTACCCTCTCTCTCTCTCTCTCTCTCTATCTCTATCTCTATTTGGCTGTCATTACCCCAAATTGATCTCTCGACGTTTTCATAATGACCAACTCTACCGGAAGGTAAATTCTCACTAGGAATTTAGTTCCTACCAAGATCTACACAGAAGTCAATGCCACTTGCAATTCCAGAGGCATATGCGAAATTCCGGGACTTGAGAATTTCGAAATATCGGGAAAAAAAAGGTCTAAGGGATTTCAAGAGATTTTAGAAATGTTCAAAACGATTTCGTAAAGCTTCAATGATCTCCAAATATTCGAAAGACTTTGAGAAAATGTTAAATGATTTCGACGATCATGTATACCTAACAATAAGTAATGAAGATTCCACGAATCATTACGAAACCCCTTGGATCTACACATTTGAGCTTTTAGAGGAGAGGAGATCTTTCGAAAATCTAACACAGATCTAAAAACCTCGGAATTAGAAGACACCGAAATTCGGAGAAAGAAAAATCGCAATTAGATATTCCCAAAGATTCTAAACATATTTCCGAATATTTCCGAAAAGTTCAGATGATTCCAAAGACTTCAAACAACTCTTTTGATAAAAAGAGGTGGGAAAGTTCAAACTCAGTGAAATTTAACTAAAATAAATTAGAATTCGAATACCTATGTATGAATTGTAAACTGGCTTGGCAAAAGGTCAGTATTACCGAACGAAATTCGGCACCCAGAGTAGTACCAATTCTATATCATGTGGGTCCCAGATTTCCGACAATACTTCAGAATTGGTTAAACCGCCAGACCACCTAGGAACATGAAACTGAAAATCTTTGAAGGTGGACACAATGGAGAAACCATTAGTTTAGGGTGTAAGGTAGTAATGTCGAAGGTAACCAAAGCCGACCTCTATACCATCCTCAATTACATCCACGCGTTAACACCGAAATATAGAGAATCACATAGTAAATGGTGCACCGCAGGTTGGCGTTGTGAATTGTGCCTGAGGTTGAAAGAGAGGGAGAAATATACAGAGGGTTTGAGGGTTTTGAGGGTGAGATGATGGGGGCAGGTTGGGTATTGTCGTTGGAATAGCTACTCACGCGGTTCCACGGGCGTAAATTACGCGTGTTATACATAAGTAAGCGAGTAGGTAGGTAGGTTGAGGTTGATGTTGGAAGCTGATGCTGCGAGGCGGATGCGGATGCTGGAAGTTAAAGCCCACCGCGTACCTACACCACAACCGGCAGTAACAGAAACTGGCTCTCCGGATCCCCTCCCTCCCCCCGTGACATGATGCTTTTTGAAGCGAGCTCGGGTAATAAACTATATTGTCACTACTCGGATGTCCCCTGCTGTTACTTTGTTATTAGCTTATACCTACCTACCCTGGGTTCCTAGCTCACCAAGACCATCCAGCAGCCTCGTGTGGTGGCACACGGTCGTACTCTCCTCGTCGTCTATAAAATATGCCAACCAACCTACGCGTTACCGCCCGGCATACCCATCATCTTACCGAATTCCCCTTTTATGTCATATTTATACCACCTTATTTTGAATAACGTACCGTACCCGTAAAACCCACCGCCCACTCCACTGTACAATACAGATGGCTACAAATTGTCACCGCGATCGTTCGTTCTTTCAGGAAATTAGATAATTGCTCAATCGGATTGCCATGGACCAATTTTTCCTTTTGGTCACTTGATTAGGACGTTAGGATTTTCTCAGGAAAATCGATTTTTCGTTACCAAACATGGCGATTTTTCATCTTCGGAGCACAGGCTGTAATCCTGTAAAGTTTGCGATTTTTCTGTCCAGCCGTTTGGCAGTACACGTGGCTGATTCGTTTTGGATGGATAATTGAACAGATTGGATCCTGGATACTGATTTCGTGGACTGATCAGAAAAACCATACCAATCGCCTGTCAAACATTGTCTACTGGCCAATTAACTGCCCGATGGATAAAATATGTTGTTTTTTTCTCTTTCCAGAGGATTTGCCACGTATGTGAAAAAAGCTCTACGTCGTTGTCGTGGTGATGATGATGATGATGATGATGATGATGATGATGATGATGATGATGATGATGATGACGGTGATCGTGAGAGGGTTGTTTCCGAGAGTGATAACGTAGTGTATAACTCTGGTCCGGAATGAGCCGTGGCGTTATATTTTTTTATTTTATATTTTTATTTCTTTTTATTTTAAAAGGCCGACGTATACGCGAGTTACCCGATAATGGGAATGGAGCGAGAGTTTCCTGTGTACGTTGAAAGCGCGAGTAACGTTGGATCAGTGTGAGTTTTTACTTTTGCTTGTATTTGTTGAAGAATACGGATATCTGTATACCGTTTTCCGCAAAATCCCCTCAGGCCGAGTGTCGGATCTTCTCTTCTGGGATGTATTTTATGGAAGTTCATCTTCATAATCTCGGAATATCTCGGGAGGCTTTTGCCTCTCGCCTCTTTCAACCCCTAGCCATACTCCGTACTTTACCTACCCTCTGTCTTTAGCCCCCCCTCCCCACTCTCCTTTTACATTCACCCTTGTCGGAACCTGAACCTCCCGCGCTTACATTTTTGCCCAAGCCCCGGCCTCCTCGTGCTTAAATACTTATTAACTTGTATCACGGTAAATATTTAGCCGCAGCAAGAAAAAGAGATGGAAAACGATGGAAAGAGCCGGCAGGAGAACGTTTCCATTTTTTCCTTTCCTTCTTTTTTTTTTTTTTTTTTTTTTATTCCTCATTTTTTCTCTTTTTCCTCTCCTTTGCTTTCCTTTTTTCCTTGCTTATTTTTCCCCGAAATTTAACAGCCAACCCCACCGAGTAACGGGGATGGCAAACAAATCCCATTTTTCCTCTTATACTTCAGGAAAAATACGTGTACCGAGTGCAAGAGGATTATTTTTGTTGATTTCTAAGATTTTTTTTTTTTATTTCTATTTTTTTTCTCCTTCCTTTCTTCGAGGACGACGAAAGCTTTCCGGCTCTGCATAACCCCACTCACGTAAATCATACGTACTGCACACAAGGCGATGTAAAAAGGATCCGAGAAGTAGTCGGTATAAAATAGAACAAACTGCTTGGCGTGTATGACTAAGTGACATCTAAACTTGGGCAGGGGGAAAAAAAAAATGAAAAAGAAAAAGATACCAGGACCCCCTTCATACACACAATGGAGAAAGTAAAGAATTTCTTCTTTATTTTTCTTCCTTGATAAAAATATATTAGAATATGTGCACGTAGCAGATGTAGAAGAGAAAAGTCGTAGCATAGGAATCGTTTGCTCCAGTGTTGATCCTGAAAGGTAAAGGGGGGATGAAGAGGGCGACGTGGAAAACAAATTGCTATGGCAACCCTGTCGCAAGATATTCTTATAAAATGTGTAAAAAATTTTCCCCCGTCTATGGCATGGCAGAGGTTCCATAGAGTGCCCATCCAACGCCATGCCATGCTATGCCATGCCATGCCATGACGTAGTGTAGCGTGGCTGGGTACGTATAGTATATAGTAGGAGGCAATAGCTGCTGGAGGAGCCAAGAGTTATGTGGCGACAAGCCCCTTAACGTTCCCTGACAAATACACCCCCGTATAGGTACTGTCTCACGCGACACTCCCTCTTTCTTTATTCCTTCTCTTTTTCATTTTATTTTTTATTCCTTTCATTCACCCATGTATGTACAAATGCCAGAAATCTACTCAAATGGCACAGAATTTGCACTACCCGTCCGGGTGCCGAATTTCGTTCGGTAATACTGGCCCAGTACAGAGAAATTATTTGCCCAACGTTGGGCCACTGCTGATGACTAGTGTTGACAAGTGAACATGCATGGGGCTCAGCCGGAAGTCAGTACTGTACTGGGAACACACTGGTAGCGATTGACGGCACCATAAGTTGGATCGGTGTTAACGACCCAAAATAGTCCCAACATTGATTTTGACTTTGGCAAAGCTTGGCCCTTGGTTACTGTCAGTATTGTCAGCTATGGCACTGGTACCGTGCCAATGCCTAGCCAGTTTGCAATACCTACATAACAGTCTCTAGACATTGACTGCAACGTGTTTGGGGTACAGGGTTTTTGGTATTATGTGACAAAATCTTCGAACCCTGACCATCAACGCACCCTCTCTGAACCTTCTCCGAGAGAATGTGCTATTAAAAATGTTCCTGATGAGTCGAACCTAATTTTGGACCATGAAGGAATATTATGCAACGTTCCAACGTGTGTAAGAGGTAATTGAATCGTGTGCTGTTAGTCGCTGAGTGAGGGAGTCGTCATTCCTAATTCCTTCAACGAGAGTGGGTATCTATGTGGGCTGGGGACATTCGCTCAAATGAGATCAAGCAGCACTTGCCAGTGGGTGGCAACCCGCCAACCCCGCCACGTAGGCTCCGCTGCACCGACATACTAAGTCGTCTCATGGATCGATCCCATTGTTGTACATATACCTTGGGGGAAGGAGGGGGTGTACCATCCACTTGGAATAAGCTCACTTATCTGCCCTCCGGTAAAGTCAGAACAAAGTCCTTGCCTAGAGTCGCGCGGGAGTCGGAAGTTGGAAGGCCCTCTGTTCTTTGTTCGGTATATAACCACTACTTCTACTCTCTTTCACTAATAAGTCTCCTCCCAACCTCCGAGTACCCAAATCGAGGACACAACGTCCTTCGATAAATAAATTCAACCTCCACGTCCCTCCATCAAATTCACTAAGATATCATCATTTTTTTTACAGATTTTCTTTCTTCCATTCGGTTTTTATCCAATATTTTGTTTTTGTTTTTTTCTTTTCACTTCAGATCCATTTCGTTCGACTTCGATGCAAACTTTGTTCGAAATTTGGTTATTCGATTCATATCTCGTTCATTCGATTCAAATTTTGTTTGTTCAAGTTTTCATCAAATTTCGTCACAATTCACAAGGATATCGCAATATTGTGAAGCTTCTTTTCGTTCCATGCGGTTTTTGTTAAATTTTTTCAAAATTCACGTCCACTTTATTGGATTTCATTTCAATTCTGGTTAAGAATTTAGTTATTTTATTAAAATTTCGCCCATTAGGAGAAATTTTTTACCGATTCATTGAAATGTTATTCACTCTGTACAAATTTGGTTCATTAGATTCTATTTTTTTGTTCGTTTTATTCAAGTTTTGTTGTAATTAAATTCGTTTCATTTAAACTCCACTGATTTTATTCATGTTATTAAAATCGTGTTAATTTTCTTCAAAACTCGTTTATTCTGTTCAAAGTAGAGCGATTTATTTTTATTTTTTATTCCAAATCACGTTGATTGCGTCAACTTTCAAACCACATCAATTTTGTAGTTGAACAAGCAACGAGTATAGAAGTGCGAAACACGGTGGGGTATGGCCTGTAGGTAGAGCAAAATAGGAAGCTGGTTTTTTATTCGTTTTTTTTTTTGAAAAATCGATATAGTCAGTATACGAAGGCGAGTATAGATATAGCGGTATATAGTGTAGTTATATAGGCATCGTGAGACAAGTGGAAACTGCGACCTATAAGAGAGTATAATTACCTCCTCGAAATCCCATCGGCTAAATCCGTCTATCCTGCAGCACTTCGCGCTAATTACGGCAGGCATACCCAGAGCTGCTGAGCTTTTATTCTGTGGAATCATGTAATCCGAGAACCAGAGAGAGAAAGAGAGAAAGAGAGAAAGAGAGAGCAAAAGGGTATACGAAACGAGACAGATTGCATAAAACTGCATTGTTCCAATTTCGCTGAATATTTTTTATCTCGTCCCATACGAGTTTGCAAAAATACACTCATCCATTTAAGGGGAGCAGTATGTCACGGTTGGAAAAATTAAACATAGTCCAAAATCAATTCGTATCATTACCAACGTTCATTTTGCATCATTGTAATCATCTCACTCAAAAACGTTTGCTGGAGGAATTCAGGCACCCGTAGGTCCGATTCGACTTATCTATCACCAAGATTCGAAGGAATACAAGCAGTCACTAATCGAACGAGGGAAATTGGCAAATTTAATTCTTAGACTGAGTTATTTGCAAATAAGTGAAAAAGAAATGTTCGATTTTTGGAAAATTGGCCATATCTTGTATGATAATTTTTTCAATTCAATTTCCCTCGTTAAATTTACGACGCTGCGTCTTCCGAACAATTCGGATCCTGAGAAAGTGAAATCGGATATACGGCGTGCCTCAATTCGTGCAGCGACTGATTCTTAGTGACATATATGATGTCAAAATGATGTCAAATTAACTTCGATGAAGAAATGAATTGATTTTGGACCACGTTTCATTTTTACAACCGCGACATAAGACTAATTCCAAATTTACCATTTTTCAAATCCGCGTATATCTGCAATCCTAAAAGCTGTACTAGGTCTGACATTAGAAAAGTTTCTAAAATTGGTGCAACCCATCATAGAAAAAAATAAAAGTAGAAAAAAAAAGAATGTTGAAGCTGATGCATCGCGGAGTGACGTCAATTCATTTGAAGAGTTTAAACCGAGTATATGATGGGTTCTAAAACGGGGCAATTACCTCAAGTGCCTACCTCAATCTCTGACTCGTATATACCTATGTATAGTGAAATCCGCTTTTCATCCGACAATTTTCACCTCGTTTCGTAATGCATTCGAATATACCGAGTGATTTTCATCCCCCCCTTTTGCGTAAATACGAGTGAATATGGCTAATTGTTTACACAGGTTTTTGTCACTGCACGTGAGATAGAAGAAGATAAGCTTTCCGGAAATATGTCATGCTTTCCGTTGATTATTCATTTGGCTGTTGATCCACTTTTGATATTTTGTTTTTTTGAGGGTAGTTTTTTTTTCTCTCTTTTTCTTTTTACTTGTTTCTTTGCTTCAGAGAGATGGATAGGTATAGAGAGGATCGGAAGAACGGCTCTTCTTCATCTCGTATCGATCTCGTCCTCGGTGGCGGACCCTCAACCCCCGAGTATAAGCGAAGCTGAGACAAGAAACACGGTATTTCGGGTACGAACCGGCTCTATATATTTGCGGTTAGAACATGAAATCATAAAACGCTGCAGCAAAAGACCGTCGTAAATTTAATATGAAACTTTCATAAAATATAAATATGTTGCTCTTTTCCCTGCGAGAACGAGAAGAAAAAGAATAAGATGATGAAGAAGAAGAAGAGATGGAAGATTTCCTACCCCTAACGGCGAACAAACCCTGCGACAAAGCCCTGCGCCTAGGCATCCCCAAAAATTTCCTTTTAAAATTAAAATATCTCTTTTCTTTTTTTTTTTTCTTTTTTCATTTTTTTATTTGGGGTTCCTATGTCATATATTATACACGTATATTGGCGCCAGCTGCCCCTCATATCGAGAGCAATGATTTTCTTATTACTAGAATCTCATCCCCCGTATAGCCATTTTCATTTTATTCTTCTTCCCTTCTTCATCTTCTTCTATTAGTTTTTTTTTTTTTTTTTTTTCTTGTTCTTTTTATATCGTAGAGTAAAATTCAATTAAACCAAACACAAGGGAAAATCGTACAATGCAGTTGTCTCTCAGCCAAGCTTTACTCCTTTTCTCTATTCTTACATATGTATAATATATACCTATACCTATCTAGGATTGTGAAAAGCGACACCGATATTAAATTTTCTAAGGAAAAGGTATAATTTCTATTGTACAATAGCGCAGCGCATATTTGCTCCGCCATTCTACATTTTACTAAAAGATTGGCGAATGAACTTGTCGGTATTCGTATAAAGGTATAATACGAAGGTGACTGCAGGTCTTTCTGTGATTTTCAATTCCCGGTTGAGAAATGTTAAACAAATATTAGTCGGGTTTGGAAAAAGAAGTCTGCTTTTTTATTCCCGAGCTTTCGAGCTTTTCACTCCGACAAGATTCGAGGCGTCATTTATTTTAGCACGTTCATAAAGAGATACGAGACTCTTGGAATCGAACCGCCAATAAAAACCACGGTGCCATCCCCTCTCTCTTTCTCTCTTTTGCAATGTTCTCAATCCCGAATGAACGCGTGAACAAATAAACGAATGAATGAATGAATAAATGAATGAATGAATGCATCGAATTGTACACGAGGACCACCCCTTAGCCCGCAGATGAATTTGAGATTCGGGGACTACTTGAGCTCCACCGCAATAACGAGCGGACTTAATTACACCCCGTGCAACCCCAGTTAGAAAATGGAAATAAAAAATATTGTACTTTTTGCCAGACACATCAATCTCCGTCAAAGATCAATCACTCTCGAAATTTGGTCTGCGAACGGCTCCGTGAAGTCTAAGAAATTTTTTTGTAATCATCCAAAATCATCGATAGATCTTGGAGAATATTTCAAAATCGTTTGAAAGCCTTCGAAATCATTCCACGTCATTCGAAAGCATTAAAAAATTCTTCTGAAACGGTGTGAGATGATTTCAGGGATTTGGGAATCTTTGAAAATATTTAATCATCTATAGTCACTGTGAATCAAACTGACCCACCTTCCAACTTTGGGGATGAATTATGTTTTTTTATCAAAATACCATATCTTGTGAGTATCACTCTAAAATTTTGTTAGATAAGATTGAAGACTGAAAAAGTTATGAATATTACACTGAAAAAGTGCATTTTTGGCAGACACATTGACATTTAATTTTTGTCTAATTGACTTCTGGCACATATTCTACAATGTTCAAAGTATCTTTCATAATTTTTTGAAAAACGAAATCCGACGGGTACTTTTTGTACGGTAGCCAATTGAAAAACCAGTCGGATCAATTTGACCGAGTGTGACTATCACTCGATTCCAATCACGTAAAAATATCCCGAAGTAACATCGAATCATTATAAACCTTTTGAAATCTTCAAAAAATCTTTCAAACGCATTGGAAATGCCTGAAAGCAAACAGAATTTATTGAAACCTCGACAAATGTTTGTGATAAAAAAAAAAAACAGAATCTCTCGAAAAAATGTCCTCATGCCTTTCGGTGGGATTCTGCGATTATGAAAAAAAACTCATGAGTTTGATGCTCGCTGTGAGTTTCCTCGACACAAACACATGAGAGAAGAGAGTAAAAGCTCCGGTATTAGTGGCGCGGTGGTATCAGTACGGGGACAGGGGGGTGTAAAAGGACTGAATTGGGGGTTTGGGGGTTTGGGGTTTGGAAAAGCCGAGGCCGAGGGCGAGAGGACAAGCACTCGGTCACGGGCTGGCGACGGACTAAGCGAGAGTGGCCACTGCTCGAAGGGCTATTCCACCCTACCTCTGCAGAGAGACACTATGGTCTCCACTGGCTTGGTCCCTCCACCTCAACCTCATCCTCATCCTCATCCTCATCCTCATCCTCGTCCTCCAACTCCTCGTGGCGATCGAGATTAGCCACGTAAATATACTCGGCTTCGTGTTCGGAGGTTGCCACTGTCCCTCTTAACCTTCCGACTCCTTTCACCAGCACACGATCGCCAACGAGCTCGCTATACATCCCGGGGTTTGCGTCCTCGTTCAGAAAACTATTTCCCACCCAGCGGTGTGATGCTGATTCATTTCTTGTCGCAAATTTATTGAGAAATCCATCGAGATTTCATATACGACTTCATTTGATACCAACGGGACTCGATGGACCTCATGGGTTTAACGTCGGAAATCAAAAACGTGACTGAATCCTGTCAGGATATCGAATAATTTCATCAGTTTTTCATGGGATTTCAAAGATTCCGGTCAGACTTTTAATGAATTTCATGGAATTCTTTAGGATTCCACGAATGGACTTCATTAGATATCGTCAGATTTCATGGACTCCATGAATTGCAGGTCAGACTCTAAAACCGTCATGGAATTTCATCAATACTTTGAATAGCTTCTCTAGGTCTCATAGGATTTCAGAAAATTCATCATCTAGACTGCGGAAGATTCCATGGAACTTCAAGGGTTATAGGGAACTACAGAACTGACGGTCATCAGCAGTGGCCTAACGTTGGGAAAATAATTTCTCTGTACTGGGCTAGTTTTACCAAACAAAATTTGGCAGCCAGGGTAGTGCCCATTCTGTGCCATTTGGGAAACGCGTAATGGGAATTCATGAGATTTGAAGAAACTCAAGAAACCCTGTGGAAATATTCAGTTCTTTAAGGTCTGTTAGAAGTTACTGAGTCCAGTTGAGCATCGAACGTCCATGAATCTCAAGTATTCCATAAAACCCCATAAAACAAAGCTTGTATAGCTTACCCCACGTTGTCTCTGCGGGTTGGGAAAATTCTTCTTGAGGGGTCTAATTAATTAGGCACGAGAGAAGCTCGTTGAGTGTATATATATATACATACATTTATGGTGAAAGTACACGGGGGTTGCTGAGGGTTGAAGTCGAGATAAAGCAACCATTACTACCCCGCTTTCGCGTTATTCTCATTTTGCCGAAGGGGCTCGCCTAAAATTACAACTTCTCTCTTAGCCATGCCGCGAATAATTCCAACACGCAACCACCACCATGACGGCCATAACTTCATCTCGGTACTCGCACAATCAGACCAGTAGCATATCATGGAAACTGAGCAGTTAGTTATACGTCTTACCTTTAGTGGCCGCAACTCATGCACCAGGGTAACACGTACATCCCATGATATGGGTAAAAGAGGAATCCACATATCTCACATCATCCCCTCAAGCTCCTGCTGATCCTCGACACCCCAAAATTTCTCTAATCTCCGTCTACTGACCAGCGGGTAAAGTCCCGAGTTATTCCCTGCCATTTTCGGATGAGGAATGGAAAAGAGTGGTAAATATACGGGTGAAATCACTCGGTTTGAGCAACGCGATAAACTTCACAGCGCGTACCGTCGAAGAATCATAACCAACCGCGATAACTCATTTTCTAGGGTTCGACTATATCCGAGCTCTTGTTTTTTGGCAAAATCTTCAAAAGGCAAATGCAAAAGGCAAAATTCATCCAGTTTTTTTCTTTTCTCAACAACGAACGAGTAAGATTCTTGAGAAAAGTGAGGCATATCATTGAACCTTCTTCTCGGTAGATGGAAATTAAAAAAACGCCAGACGGTTCTAATGATCAGAAAAACTGGAAGTAACGCGAAATGAGAGATACGATTTCTTGGCAAAAGAGAAAAAAAAAAGATGAAATAAATAAATCCACCTTCACTAGAAAGTTAGAAGTTGAACCGTGCGAACGATAAACGTTGAGCTTGGGTCGGTTTTTGCCGGTGCTATGGGTTTAAAGAGTCGAAGAGTTTGAATCCCTTTGAGTGTAATAGGCAGCGTTGGATATACCGAAAGCCAACACCCCTGCAGTAGAAGCAATCCGTGTTAAAATATCTGTGAACCTCTTCACGATATCTTTGGAAAACGTTTCTTCACTATCTTCGGTGTTGGCGATTACGTTGATCGTTTCTCACTTCAGCTTTATTGACAAATTTCTTGTATTTTTTTTTTTCTTTTTGTTTTTGTTCTTCCAACCCCTGGCAAACGCCAATGACAATGGGACGAAATCCAATCAGAATAAAAAAAATCCAAACGAATTGAAAGGCAGATTCCTGAATAACGTATCATACCCTGAAATGTAGCACAGCACATACCAACTTTCGACGATGGGGTAAAGATAGAATAGGAAGGCTGATAATATCTGCTAAGCCATTGCTTCCGTTTACCGGCTAGACTTGTATGTACACATTGGCTACATATAGGTATGTAGGTATAGAAGTAGGTGGTTTGGTTGGGTAGATGAGTAGCTACTCCGCATCTGAAACCGGAAGACCACGAACCCGCCACTACCGCGATCCATAGAGAAGTTGAAGCCAAGCACAAGATTCGCGAAACAGAGAAACAGAGCGAGAGACTTAAGGTAAACCGCACACACCGTTGTACGATGTTAGGGTAGTATTGGGAATAGTGCAGATAGAAAGAGAAGGAGAATTGGAAGTAAGGAAGGAAGTAAGTTGCACGGTTGAAACGTTAAAGCACATACCGTGAAAGGCATGACGGAGTTGTATATATATGAATGTAACTGTAGGGTTGAAGGTACCAGGACTTAGGAGCCTCGGTGAAACTGCTGGAGAAGCCAGTCAGCCGAAGTAGAGTAAACGCTGTTTAAACTTTAATGGTTAGTTAACAGGATATCAGTCGTGCAGCTTCCCCCCCGGTCTCCACAACCTACTCAATTCCAACCCCTGCTTCTGGATTCTTGAAGAGAGAAGAGAGAAGAAGAGAAGAAGAAGAAGAAGTCGTATACCTGCAAAGACCGCAAACGGTGTATTTGCTCGCGGCTCGTTTCCTCATCTTTATTCCATCTGCAAAGAGCTCTGAGCACAGTCTATACACACTACCGAGATTTCGAAATTAACCGGGTAGATAGCTCAGCAATGGAAGAAAGCACCGAGATCGGAGAGTCGTCGTCGTCGTCGTCGTCGTAGTGTCCACTGCAGAGGCTGAATGCTGGACGAAGGAAATTTCCTACTCTGCAGGTTAATTGGAAACCCAGTGGAGTCTGAGCCTCAACTGGAAGAAGAGGCCTCATAAGCTACGATATCACAGTCCATCCGGCTCTTTGCATTCGGAGACATAAAGACGACGACATAACGCGTCCAGTACTTTCCATATTTGCATTTGGGGAGACCGCAGTTTTTTTTTCTCAACCCTCCTCTCTTTCACAGCAGTTCATATCCAGTTCCCATTTTCCATCGGCCTTTTGGTTCTCCAGCCTCGAGCCGACTGGTGGCTTCCAAAGCCTCTGAAAAGCGCGTCCCCACCGCAGTGAAACCAGGACAAAGAAGGTGTCGCAGCAGCAGCAGCAGCAGGTCGAACGAAGAGTAGAGGATTTATATTTATACATAGATTGAATAACTGCTTCATCATTTTTCCCCTTTGTCAAAAAGGCCCGGACAGAGAAGGACTCTCCCGGTAGGTTCAAAGGTCTTCCCCGGAGGCTGGAGTCCCTCTGGCAAAAGGTTTATAGGTATTGAAGGGAAAACACTCGATAGCAACGAGGCGAAACAATTCTCAGTAAAAACTGACCACGATACCGGAACGTATCCGTAACTCGAATAAAATCCCGGTCAAAACAGAATAAGAAGAAAAAAAAAATCCCCACGAGGGGTGGTTTCGTCGAGGTCAACAGGGGAATGTGTAAATCGGAAATAGGAAGCAACGACCAGGGGTCGTGTACAGTTTCACATGCAGAATCAATGCGTTTCTATCAATTAAACTTTACTTTCCGTTTTTACCCCATCCTCTGTGATGCTCAACCCAGAGGTCACCACCGTCCCGTGGGCGCCCAACAACCCAGGAGGTCAGCCCTGATTCGACTACTCCAAATTAAATACCAAAAATAAAGCCCCCCGCCTCCCTCGCTTTCTATCTCATTCTCATCCCTTTTGGCAAACGAATGGTGAACCCTGCTCACCCGGTGAGATTCCCCCCCATCAAATTGGAAACGAAAGTTGGTTCATGAAGGGTGAGCGTCCGAGCGAACGATGACACAACCAACTTTAGCGAACTGAATGGTGGCTACCTTGTGAAAATTGGCGATTCGTGGTACCGATTTTGGAATAGCCTCCATCATCCCTTTTGGCCAATGTATTATGAATCGTTTTTTTTCCGAAGGTAACAGGGAGTTTTTATTTTCCTCAAATTTCCAGTTTCCCATTTCGGAGAACCTTTAGGACCCGAACGTTGAAAAGAGCGATTATGAGGACGTGATCGTGGAAATATACTGGCTAGGGATTTGGCTGATCGACTTTGATAGAGAAGATGAGTAGGTAGGTATAGGAAATTCGGGGAAAATCCAAGTTGCGATTTGCTACCTCGGGAGTAACTCGCGTTGGATAAACTTTCCGATTCTCGCCTCTGGCTCTTGGCTTTTGGCCTTTGGCAATCGGCATGATCAACACAGGTGAACGGTCTCCGTTCTCCAAAGATTCCGAAACCCAGAGACGAACCAACGGTGGCACAACACAACGCACGACCTACACGACAACTTTATATGAAAGTCGTGATCAATAACACAACCCCACGGGGGACGAGGGTTACTCAATTCGGTTATACGGAGAAACACCCTCCTCCCATTCCTCCGTGACTTAACTTGTCGAATTTATGTGCTACCTCAGAGTTTGATCAACTTTTCCATCCAAGGTACAAGATCTATGTGCCATTAACCGTTTCCATCGCTTTTCCAAATTCCCTTCATCAGGATCAACAATTTCCACGACATCATGATAATTCGTATTTTGCAGTTGTAAAAATGAAACGTGGTCCAAAATCAATTTATTTCTTCACCCAAGTTCATTTGACATCATTATAATCATCTCACTAAAAATCAGTCGCTGCACGAATCGAGGCACACGGTAGGTCAGATTTCACTTTCTCAGGATCCGAATTGTTCGGAAGACGCGCCGTCGTAAATTTAACGAGGGAAATTGAATTGAAAAAATTATCATACAAGATATAGCCAATTTTCCGAAAATCGAACATTTCTTTTTCACTTATTTGCAAATAACATAGCCTAAAAATTAAATTTGCCAATTTCCCTCGTTCAATTAGTGACGGCCTGTATTCCTTCGAATCTTGGTGATAGATAAGTCGAATCGGTATGCCTGAATTCGTCCGGCAACCATTTTCAAGTGAGATGATTATAATGATGCAAAATGAACTTTAGTCGTGATACAAATTGATTCTGGACTATGTTTCGTTTTTCCAACCGCGACACACTGCTTCCCTTAAGGTAACTAGTTCCTCCAGTACCAGACAGACTCTTTGTATAATTCCCTCATCGGCAGAGTCCGTTTGAATCGCGAATTGACTCTTCTGGTGTTTGCGTTGGTTTAAGGCATATCGCTCGAGGATCCGTTGAACAAAAAGTGTTTCGTTTTGAATTTCATAGACGTACCCAGCGAGATCCGGAGACCAGGGGTGCTTTTCATGCATTCCCGATTACCTTAGTCCAGGTCAGGGATTCTCTAGCAAAAATATAACTACCAACCGGACATGGTGTGGCCGAGAAAAACCAGCCCAAGTCTCGATGAGCACCGCCTAGTAATCTCAACCCTATTGCAGTTATCGGCACTTGCGATCAGCCAGGGTGTATTTTCTTTCAAGAAAACCGGGTCGACGACTAACGGCTACTAGCTCCTCTCCAGTGTCAACACGCCAGAAGAGCCAAGTCCGCTAACAACCTACAGTATACCTTAGCTATACCTTCAGCCTGCATGCTATTAATTATTATTTTTTTCTTTTTTTTTTTCATCTTCTTCTCTAAGAGCAATGATTACGTCCTTTGACAAGCTTATTAGCCTCTCGCCGTGTACATGCATATACCTAACCAAGATTTGAAACCGGCAATTGAAATGAATGATAAAAAGCCTGGTTTGAAATCCAAGCTTCAATTTAAAAGGGGTGAAGAATTTGAAGATGGAAAAAAAATGGGCAAACGTCATTCAAAGCTTCGCCCCGAAGCCGAATGAGGAATTTCTGTTAGTTGGAGGATTCGAGGGGTAGTTTATCTCATATTTGCAATCTCTTTGGAAAGGATTTGAAACGAGAGTGTTGGGTATGATATCTGATTCCAAGAAACGTTGAAATGGCTGTTGGTCGTAAGAAATATGAAAATTGTTCAACTGTTTGAGTTTTGAAAGAGACGAGATGAAAAAAAAAAGATTTTTACCCCATTTTAGCTTTACGTGATATTATATCTTTTCTATACAGACGAATTGATGCTCCCTTAAGGCAAAGAGGTAATTACCTTTAATTAGGCGCAACACGCGTAGGTATACATTGGCAAAGTTTAGGGGGGGCATCAGTTGAACGCACAAAGTTACTAATGGGACTCAATTTCCTGAATGAACCCCTACCCTGGCCCTTGCCCTGCCTTGCCTTGCCAACACTTTCCTATACCTACCCCAGGATTCAAACTCCGATAATTAAATGAATTGTTAGCCAGCGCAGAACCAGCGATACCCTATATATATCTATATACTTTTTCCTTCCCTCCCTCCCACCCCCATTCCACCCCCTAGTGGGCGAAAATTAGCAAAGAACTTTTAATTATCACGCGATTTCATATTTCTCCCCCCTTTTTTTTTCTTCTTTTTTCTTTTTCTTTTTCTCTCTCTGCCAATTTAATATCAAAATTACTTCTAATAACGGGTAAAAACGAAAACAGCGTCGTTACAGATAACCTTGAAAGCAAAGATGAAGAAAAATTAAGAAAAATTGAAAATTTAGTAAAATTAAATGAGAATTGATTGAAAAACGATTTTTTTTTCTCTATTTCCTCTCTCTCTCTCTTTTCTCTTTTACGTTTTTTCAATATATAATTTTACCGAATCGTCAAAAACTTTTTGACATTTTCGTTTATATTGCTCATTACGTGTAACGACAGCTTTCGTTTTCCTCTGGTCGGCCAATTTCACAGATGAATTTGCCCCAAAAACTTTTCACAGTAAAAGTTATGGATTAAGGGCTTTTTTTTGGAGGGGGAGGGCAGGAGGAGTAAAGGGAACGAAGGATTGGATTGAATCAGCTGCAACTGCCGCGAGCCATACCACCCTCATTCGAGTGAAAGAATTCGCCAAACGGTTCCGTAGTTTGAAATATTTTTCAAACAAGTTTTCCCAAGCCAGTACCAAGCACCAGGTTCGTTTCATCTCGACCCCCTCCTATCAGCTGCCGAATCTCACACTTTGTTTGCTAAAAGCTCGGCCGTATAAATCCATTTATGTATAGATACCAAAAGGAAAAAATGAAATTTCAAAATACAGTGTTGTACCTATATGGGAATGGAAAGAATAGGAACACGAGATTTTCGCTAGCCCTTAAGGAAGACTTCGCAAAGCCCCAGGCGAACGATCTACAAGCTGTCCAGGTCCTCAGGACTTTCGCTAATCCTCCAGAGCTTTGCCAAATGACGAAACCGAGCTAGGCGACGACGACTTGAGACTTGAGAAGGAGTAGACGAGCTTTAAACGCCCTAAGGACATCGCATGAAACTATTGGCAGAAACGTGTGGATCTTTTGCATGAATAGGAAGTGAATTATTGCTGAATCTAGACCATTTTTTGTATGACTGTATCAGACACGATGTCATCATCTACTTCTGTCGAAGGAATGAAATGTAGCTGGTGCTTTGGATTCGACGACTGTAGAAACTGCAATTTGCGAATATCCCTGATGAGCATTTTCCATTGTCCATTCGGTGTACCTAGTAGGTATAAGACGAGAAGCCGAAACCTACAGCTCATCCGGTTGTTTGCAAATAGCCTAGACGTTGTAGCATTGCACGTGCAAATATCCGGAACGGAAACAGTCCCCGGCGTCGGTCGGCATTGTGTCCTAGCCTCGACAAACGATAGCTCTGCAAGCTCAGGATAGACCAAAACGTCGTACGGAAGATCATCATGAGCTGATCACAGACCTAGCAATCTAAAAAGATCTCTATTCCCCATGATCCCCGAGTTCATTGTCTACGTAAAGATCACTCCACATCCCCTATGTTCCATGGACGTAGCTCAGAAACTGCCATTTTGGTTCAAAACGAAAAAAAAAAACTCTCCAGCAAGTAGGTAGGTACGGTACTTCAGTACGGATGAGCTGAGACGTCAGTAAATATTGCTCTGGGTTTGGTATTCGATGCAAATGCTACGAAACGCATCGTCCAAAATATACAGCACTGTTGAATATTACCAGCCAAATCGTCGCCCGAGCTTTCACAAGGCAAAATGACAATTCTGCAGGGTGTATTTCATACCAGAGATGAGAAAATGGAAAGATTTGAGATTCTCTTCAGTCGAAATTTTGATGATGCATGGAAAACCTGGGTACTCTTTGTCGAACATATGTAGAAATGTCGTATTATTCAGTGCACCGCGACACAAGAATGGTTGTGTGTATGCGGATGAAGGATAAGGACACGCGATAGCTGCAGGCTATTCTAGAAGAGAAGCTTTTACCTTGGAGACCGTTTGACGTGAGGTGGCTAGGCGGGTTTATACCTACCTACTAGGGTATTGAGGACGATACATGCCACGAGACATAGATGCACGTGGATCAGGATCTGCTGGCTGAGTGGCTTTCAGCCTGAAATAGTATTGGGTAGGTACAGAACTAGCTACGCTAGTGTCTAGTGCAACTGATGGTTGTTACGCGATTTCAAAGTGGCCCAGACGTCTGCGATTCTCTTCTTTCTATTCTCTAATTCTTTTCTCTCTCTGAAAGAGAACCTAGTTCTGAGGTGTTAAAACCGTCACACATATTCACCAAGATACCATCTTTTCTGATATTCTCAACCAGACCATAGCACCCTGGCATGAACAACTCGATCCTGACCCTGCCCATAGCATTGAAGACGTATCTGAAGACTGGAGCACCAGGTCGTTGGTCAAGGGCCACTAATGGCATTGAGCTGGCAAAGCATTTGCTCTTCTGGCCAAGGGCCCCTTTACTTGTTCCTCATGTTCAAGGAGGAGACCCTGCTTTGGAGTATCAGATTGTCAAATGATTTAAATTTAGATTTTCCACTTCCAATCATCAACAAAAGTTCACTGGAGGTATTTCTTTAGGTACTTTTTTTGTCTTTTTCTTCATCTTGTTATTTTGCAAAGGTCAGTGCATCGGACATTGGAATATATAGAAGCGGTGATGATCCGGAGGTTGGAACAAGGGATGTTAGAATATGGGGTTAGGGGGATGGAAAATATTCCCTGGTTGGTTATAAAAGTAAATTAAACCGAAACCGCACAGAGCCACGACTGGATCTCTCTCGTCTCGTAACTCGGGGTTGTATCGACCCCCCTATAGCAGCGAAGCGTATATATTCTACAGCACTGTTGAACAGGGTTGTTTAATTTAAAATGCAACAGTCAATTACAGAAGGCCGCGGTTCCTTCTTCCATAATACCGTCGTTTACCAGAGGTAATTCTTTCTTTATTTCGTCTTTCTCTATAATATCTCTTTATCTCAAACCCAGCGATAATTACCCACAGTCCCATCAAACCACAACTCTTTTCTTCTCCGCTTCATCCCGATCCTGATCCTGTAATCCTCGTGAGTATATAGCATTCGGATTATCCGGTGCAGATCTTATATTATCCAATTTTCCTTATACCGATCCTACCCAATTCGCTTACTTACTGCAGGTACGACCGCGGTTCGACGTCTACGAGTCTGGTCTGGTTTCAGGCGATATGGTATGTACATAAGTTGCTACGAACCTAACCTAGCCAATATAAGAAATATCAATCTGACTGGAATTCTGTTCGGTTTTTTACAAACACTAAAATACTTGGCCATTTCTTGCCATGGTGAAGCATTAATCTCCTGAGGTTCATTCCGGTAGGTTGTACAGTTTGGAAAAAACTACAAATCTCGTTTTCGAAGTGATGATAATTGGCAATGATGGAAGTTTGTTCGAAATTCCGTTATCACCAAATGTCGTCACCTCGAAAACGCGAATCGTAATTTCTCGACGACTACCCAATCGATTCAAACGAATTCTCAACGAATGAATTCAGTTTTTTGGCAAAAAAAATTGCTAAAAATGTCACTTAGTTGAAAAAACTGATATGATTTCAAAACGATCTCTATAGTATCACCTCAAACACCAGTGAAATCCTTAAATGACTTGGCCGATTTTCAAATGGACCCATATATATTCTCCAGATTCCCAAAAAATCATTGTTATTTTTAGACAAAGCTTTCAAAGACGTTGGAAATTTGAAATTTTCATGAATCGAATCGATCGAGATGACAGTTTTCAGAAGCATAAAAAATCGGTTTTGAAATTGACTCGTGAAACATTTCGATCCGTAAATTTGTTGAATTTTTATATCCAGACGAATAATTTGGCATGTTTCAAGGTACATATAACAGAAGCAATAAGAGATAAATCTAGAGTACATCTGGGTGTATAAATTTCGAATTGATATACCAAAGGGAATAGCGCAGAGCCTCGACTTCCTTCCGGCACAATTAAATGTGTCAGCAAGCTGTAGATCGGGGGGATTTTAGGGGTGGATAATAAAGATGGAGGGATAGAATACGATACGTATACCTATAATATATATATGTATATTGGCGGGTAGAATAGCAACGACGTATTGTGTCCCAGCTATAGGGCGAAATCTCCGCTCGTTCTAGCCGCAAGCGTATAAATTCGCAAGTTTCTGCGGCTGTCCCCCGTCCTCGCTTCCTTTTCACTGTGTACCGAGTCAACGGGTAGGTACTATGCGTTAAGTTACGTTACGTTACGTTACGTTACGTTACGTTACGTTACGTTACGTTACGTTACGTCGGGTTTCCTTCCTTCCTTCCTTCCGTCCTTCCTTCCTTCCTTCCTTCCTTCCTTCCTTCCGTTTTCCATACCACGTTACTTACTCACATCGTGGTTTCGCGAAACCTCCGGTTCAGATTCTCTCCATCTCTCTGTCTGTCTCTCTTTCTCTCTTTCTCTCGCTGTGTATATTTTGCGGAAAACCGCGATCGAGGGGTCCGAAAGCATTTGGCACGAAGTTTATAGCTCGTCTTTCGATTGGCGAATTCGAGGGGCTATTCACTTCCGTTTTAAGTGTACAAGTGAACTTACGAGTTCTAATGATTTCCAAAGAATTCCCAACGACTTTTCATGACTATCAACAACTGCGAATTATTTCTGAAGACTGTCAACGACTCGAGATGAGTTTAACGGTCAGTTTCAGTGACTTCCAGTGACTTTTAATGACTAGGAATGAGTTCAATTGACTTCCAATGACTATCGATGACTTTCAGTGATTTAGGGAAACTTTAATACTCTACAAGTGACTTTCACCGAATTCCAAAGACTACCTATGACTTCGTATGAGTCTGATGGTGACTTCGAATGACTTTTAATTACTACTGACGACTGTCATTGATTCTAACTAAGTATCCCGCGAATGCGCCTCGCGATTTCTGACGAGAACTTCAGCAGACTGCCAAAAACTCGAGACGAGACTAGCAATGACTTCCAAAGACTACCAATCAACTTCCATCGACTTCCACGGAATTCTTGAGACTTTCAACGAATTTGAAAGACTTGCAAAGAATTTTAGAGACTTCCAAAAAGATTTTCCAACTTCCAAAGAATTTTTAAGACTTTCGGAGAATTCCGAAGAATTAAAAAGATTTCCAGAGACTGACAGGAGACTGTTATGAGGCATTCCGTGACTTTGAACCGACTCTCGTGACTTCGAAAACTTCAAAGACTCCCATAATCATCAATTGACTTCCAAAGACTTCAAGTGACTCAAAATGTCACCGTACAGAAGATTGTCAAAGTGAATAGGTCCTCGGGGGAATTGATGTAAAAAAAACTGAACATTATTTCGAGAAGCGCGAAGAACCAAAAATCAATAGAAAAGAAACACAACGATTTTTCATAGATTGGTATGAAAAGTTTCTCCTTCTCCAGGCGCGAGCTATAAATTTGCTAATAAATTTCTAAAGGGTTTGACGAATCGTTCGAACCGGAGGAATCCCCGCGGTCTTTCTCTCTCAGCTGGCTTCAGAAAAGCGAATATACATATATACCTATATTATATACATATATATATATATATATATATATATATATACGCGTATATCGGTGAGATCCATTGAGCTAAGCGAAAAGCTGTAAATATTCAAACTTTTACCGAAGCATTTTTCTTCTTTTTCTTCTTCTTCTTCTTCTTCGTCTACTTTTTCCTTCCGTCGAAATCCCGGTGCAGCAAAGACGCATATATGTATACGTATATACCAACTTATAGTAGAACTATATGCTACCCCAGATCCCCAACCTCTATATAGAGCTATCTATACTTATACATATACATCACCGAAGAACTTTTTTAGGCAAGGATGGATATTTGCTCGTACGTTTTTTGAGGGTGAAAAACTTCCCGACGTCATATATGACTCAAATTTTACCTATGCAGCTTGTGTATTTTTGGGTGGGGATCAGAATATTGAAAAAAGCAAAATTGCCAATGGCTAGAAAAGGGCGGATTGCCAATTTCAAAAGCTGCGAAAGGTGAAAATTGTGGTTTTTATTTTTTATTACTGACTCGTATACAGTTTTTCGAAAGATTATTTTCTCGCAAGTCTACGTAGCCAATTTGAAAAACTTCGAATAGAAAAACACCGAAGGTGCAAAATTCCAAAAGCTAAAGATCCGAAAGGCCAAAACTCCGAATTCTAGAAACTCAGAATCACGTCTAAAATAAATTCGTAATTTCGACTATTCGGAATTTTTGGAATCAAAAACTTCAATCCCACCCCTAAAAAAACTGTATCATCAAAATTCAAAATTTTTGCCATTCCACGTATCAGTTCTTCGAAATTTTGACCCGCACCCCCATTTTCGCCTGTACGTGTTTCGCATGTGTGTGAATAGCGAGAGAAAGAAAATCACAAATATATGTTCGTCTAGAGAAGACTGGATCGAAACAGGGTATCCTTATTCCTTAGATCAGAAAAAATGAATAAATAAATTCCTGTATCTGTTTTTCTTCTCCCGTTATGGATAGAAACAAATTGAATGCATCGTATTTATTTATTTATTTATTTATCTATTCATTTTTTATTTTTTTTTCTTCTGTTACTTTCCTGTTTCTCGAGTATCTCGTTTCGCCCCCCGCATGAATTGATACAATGTATGTATAACAGGCGAAGAATCGTTATTCATTCCTACATTTCAACGGTAAAATGTATTCGGGCAGATTCATATCCATCCACATATACAAAGTAGGTAAATATAAAATCGAAATGTATGAATAAAAGAGCTGTGGTACTCACCTCTTGATGCGTTGATTCGTCCCATGGTGTAAAGCAAGACTGGAGAAGAAGCATCGTTGGCTCTGGTTCTGGTTCCGGACTCGCTGCAGATCGTCTGACTCGATGAGCGAAGAAAAGCACCGATCACTACACCAAACTCACTGCCACTGGTACACTTACACTTCCTTTTCTTTCCAACATCGTCAACAGGTCGTTTACATGTTTTACTGGAATGCAAAAAAACACCGAGGTCACCAAGGCATCGAGGGATTGATTACTAAATCATTAATCAATTCAATTAACGTGAAAAACTATAGAAAACCAGATGAAAAATTTAAGGATGGATGACAAAATCATCAATTAATATGATAAACAAGAAAAACTAGAGAAAAACAAAGAGAGAAAGCAAATTCTTCATAATTTCATGACCAATTAACAGAAACGACAAAATCAAGAAGAGATACGAAAAATGTACGTTCGCAATTTTGGTAATTTACACAAGCGAAATCTCTAGGTTATGTATTTTTGTTGATTTTGTTCAAATTAATGCGAAGTATGTTTTTAACCTGATTCGGAACAAAAGATGGAATAAAATACCTGGAATGATAAACAAATCAGCTAATTAATTAATCGGTCATTCGTTACAATGCAAGCTTGTTGTACAAATAAATGTGAGGGGAAAATTATTTCATCGCAGCGTCATTATGCTAAAGTTTAGGTCCGTTTGTGTCCCTACTACTGCGTAATTAGTTGACGAACAATCGATCCCAGGGTTCGATAACAATTTATCAATCTCGAGAGAACGAGAATTGTTGAAAAAAAATCGAGGAAAGAGGGACGGGGAATAGTCGGGGAATTCTGTAAACTACATGATGCCTACGTCGCAATTCAGCCGAATATTAGACTCGGGCAATTAGGCGACTCGATGTTATTCATTTGCCTAATAAATTTCTCGTTGTTACGTATAAGGAACGTCTTGACCAATCGGCGATCGATCGCCAACTGATCGTACGTACCTAATAACAAGATTAGCTAATGGGGCGCTGGCTACTTAGAGAGAAAGAGAAAGAGAAAGAGAAACAGAAAGAGAGAGAGGGATTAGGATTAGCAGCGAGAAGGCGAGTGTTAGTCGTCGGGATAAACAGAAAAGGATATGCACCTCGGTTTTCTCTATTTTCGCAGCGATAGCCAAACACCTGCACTTATCACTTCATTTGGGTACTTTACTTTTCTCTTATAAATTGAAATTCGGAATATAAAAAGGTGTTTACTCACTCAGACACAAAACGATGTATATAATTTGCTTATATTCGATTGAATCCATCCACTCGTATCCCTTCCTGCCAACGTATTAGTCCGAACATTTGCGTGACAAAAGGAAAACAGCCGTTGCCTGCAGTCAAGACCAAGATGCATTGCGGTAGGACAAGCCCGGCTATCCGCTCGCCGCGATTCTCATTTTTCTGCGTCGATAAGAAGGGTAACGTTTAATAATCCGTCCCGCGATCTCCCCGAAATGCATTTCGTCAATCTTACTCACCCTCCGGCTCTATCTCGTCAGTGTATTTCGTCAGATTCATCGTCAGTCGCCGCGAAGACCCCTCGACACGGTCAAGTGACGAAAAAAACGCGTAAACATTGCACTATAATACATAGAATCTAAATCGCAATACTTTTCCCTTTCCCCCCGCCTCCCTTTCCCGGTATTTGATCGGACGAGTCTAAGCCTGTCGTTTGTTTGTTCCTCTTCCCGCTCGTTTAGCGTCTTGAAGTCAGCGACATTGTCCGAGTATCGAAACGAGATGCATCGCGGGAGGACAAGCGATTCTCCCTTGTTTTCGATCCCCCCCGGGGCAAGTTGCAGTCGTTCGACTCCGGAGTTTGTATATTTCTCGATTATCGGTACTTTCGTACGAGTAGTGATGTCCGGGTATTCGAAATACGTTCTAAACATTAAGTGAATATAATATTGTCGTGATAAAAAGATTCTTAATCGTTTTCCCCCTGCCACCCCTCCCCGAGCCTCTGATCGGACGAGTCCAAGTCAATCGTCGCGTACATCTTTTGTTACATTGTCGTTCGAACGTTACGAAGTTTGCAACATTGTAACGGCGGCCATTGTTTGTTTCGTCTCGCGTCCCGCGTCCCGCGTCCCGCGGCGTCCTCTGAGTTATTTTTGCGGTTTTTCCGGATTCTAAACCTCTTTTTTGTAATATTTTGCGTATCTAGTGACCGCGAGAAACACCAACCACCTGCCACAGATCGGATAATCTTTCGGGGTGAGATTAAATGTCGGAATTCATTGCCTGGCCAAATCTCTATCAACCTAGAAAAAAAGCTGCAGCGATTATCAGGAGATAGCGAGTTCTTTAGAAGTTAGTTTGTTTTCTTCCTCCGTTTATACTGCGGTAAACATTCGGCAAAGTAAGTTGGATACATTATTTGGGATATTATTTTCATGGACAAACCGAACTTCCGAATGATTTTTTTTTCTTCCTTTTTCTTGTTTCATTATTTTTCTTCCTTTTCAACGTTTTCTCATTATCAATGCCTTTCTGTGAATCCTTTATAGGATTCGTTCTGTTCTGTTCTGATTTATTACGCTAAATTACGGTCGATACAATGAGAAATTCTGGAGGTCGATAAGTAAAATTGAATACAGTCATGGACCGACAGTCGGTAAAACAGGCATCGTGTATTAGACTTTTTTAAAAATGTTTTTCTATTTTTTCATGGGTAGATCGACGAAGATAAACGGGATTTGTATATATTCGGATCGAGTTTGATATTTTCTTATACATGACAAACGAAATCCTGAATATTTAGCTACTCATTTATTTGTTTATTCTTATTTATCTATATTCATATCGATAAATCGCGTTTAGAATCACTATTCTTTTTTCTTCTTCTTTTCTCTGGAAGAACTATCATTTTTGTCTCCTTTTTTCTTTTTCCATTATTTTTCTTCCTTTTTAACGTTTTCTCATTATCAATGCCTTCCTGTGAATCCTTTATAGGGTTCGTTCTGTTCTGTTCTGATTTATTACGCTAAATTACGGTCGATACAATGAGAAATTCTGGAGGTCGATAAGTAAAATTGAATACAGTCATGGACCGACAGTCGGTAAAACAGGCATCGTATATTAGACTTTTTTTAAAATGTTTTTCTATTTTTTCATGGGTAGATCGACGAAGATAAACGGGATTTGTATATATTCGGATCGAGTTTGATATTTTCTCATATATGACAAACGAAATCCTGAATATTTAGCTACTCATTTATTTCTTTATTCTTATTTATCTATATTCATATCGATAAATCGCGTTTAGAATCACTATTCTTTTTTCTTCTTCTTTTCTCTGGAAGAACTATCATTTTTGTCTCCTTTTTTCTTTTTCCATTATTTTTCTTCCTTTTTAACGTTTTCTCATTATCAATGCCTTCCTGTGAATCCTTTATAGAGTTCGTTCTGTTCTGTTCTGATTTATTACGCTAAATTACGGTCGATACAATGAGAAAATTCTCCCGGTTGATAAGTAAAATTGAATACAGTCATGGACCGACGGTCGGTAAAACAGGCATCGTGTATTAGACTTTTTTTAAAAATGTTTTTCTATTTTTTCATGGGTAGATCGACGAAGATAAACGGGATTTGTATATATTCGGATCTAGTTTGATATTTTCTCATATATGACAAACGAAATCCTGAATATTTAGCTACTCATTTATTTGTTTATTCTTATTTATCTATATTCATATCGATGAATCGCGTTTAGAATCAGTATTCTTTTTTCTTCTTCTTTTCTTTGAAAGAACTAATATTATTATTTTTTTTAAATTTATTCTCTATCATCTATTTTTTTGCCGGGCAGATTGACAAAGATAAACGGGATTTGTATACATTCGGATCGAGTTTGATATTTTTTTATACATGACAAACCGAAATCCCGAATGATTTTTTTTTCTTTTTTTTTCATTATTTTTCTTCCTTTTCAACGTTTTCTCACTATCAATGCCTTTCTGTGAATCCTTTATAGGGTTCGTTCTGTTCTGTTCTGATTTATTACGCTAAATTACGGTCGATACAATGAGAAATTCTGGAGGTCGATAAGTAAAATTGAATACAGTCATGGACCGACAGTCGGTAAAACAGGCATCGTGTATTAGACTTTTTTCAAAAATGTTTTTCTATTTTTTCATGGGTAGATCGACGAAGATAAACGGGATTTGCATATATTCGGATCGAGTTTGATAATTTCCTATAATGACAAACGAAATCCTGAATATTTAGCTAATCATTTATTTGTTTATTCTTATTTATCTATATTCATATCGATAAATCGCGTTTAGAATCAATATGCTTTTTTCTCCTTCTTTTCTCTGGAAGAACTATTATTTTTTTCTAATAATTTTCTATTATTCATTTTTTTGCCGGGCCGATTGACAAAGATAAACGGGATTTGTATATATTCGGATCGAGTTTGATATTTTCTTATACATGACAAACGAAATCCTGAATAATTTAGCTATTCATTTATTTGTTTATCCTTATTTATCTATATTGACATCGATAAATCGCGTCAAATCAATATTCTTTTTTCTTCTTCTTTTCTTTGGAAGAACTATTATTTCTTTTCTATTATTTCTCTATTATCTATTTTTTTGCCGGGCAGATTGACAAAGATAAACGGGATTTGTACATATTTGAATCGAGTTTGATAATTTCTTATTCATGACAAACGAAATCCTGAATATTTGGCTACTTATTTATTTCTTTATTCTAATTCATCTATATTGATATCGATAAATCGCGTTTAGAATCACTATTCTTTTTTCTCTTATTCCTCTCTTCTCTCCGGAAGAACAAGACACTATGTCTATAAGCATACTTATAGGTGTTATTTATTATAGATAGGAATATAGGATAATTCTTTTATTGTTGTTATTGTTGTTGAATCACAAATCTCCGATTAGGCTATGATAATTCAATGTATGTACCTTTGAAAATCGTTCAGTTTATAATTGCGGGCAAATAGGTATACTACGTATCCCGTTTAGAAATATGAAATAAATCAGTACCCCCTTCATTCAGGAATATATAACAAAAATTAATAATTGAAAAATTGGTGCTACCACTCAGGAATATAAAAATGATCAGTGCCCTTTACCGGAATATAAAATGAATCAGTGCTTCGCCATTCAGGAATATAAAATATACTAGTGCCCTCATTCAGGAATATAAAAAAAATCAGTGCCCTCATACAGGAATATAAATATAATTAAAAAGTGCAGTGCAGTTTACACAGGAATATAAATGTAAAATAAAAAGCAGCCAGTGCAATTCGGGAGTAGAGTATGAAAAATCGTATGACAATACACATAGTTCGCGAAATTCATTACATCAGTTTATTTTATTGTCGTTTTCTTTTCGTGTTTTATTTATCATTTTATTTTGTCTTTATTTATTTATTTTTTGGTTTGATTTGTTTCTTTTTTTCTACGTTTTTTCATTAATTGAACGTGTGCCGCGTATACATGTTGTACTTTGTACGATACGCGCGTGGTGAGTGAATCGCAGTATACCGGATAACCACAGGTGGCGCCATCCCTCAGCGCTCCAACGAACTACGTGGATACCGACCCTCCTAGCTTCTCCCTGAATGGTAACAAACAAGATATTCGTTTTTATTCGATAAAATTTGTCTTTTTGCAATTCATTTACGTGAAATCATCTATTTCTTCATCGTTGTATCAATTTTCTAATATTTATATGTACACACGAGTAAGTGCGTTTTCATTCGAATCAGCGATTACTTATAACAGCAAAATAATTTCTCGACCGTATTATAACATAGGGGCTGATGTGAATTTACCTCTTGAAGAAACTCTGTATATGTATACTAGGTTCTAGATTCTAGAATGTATGAATATATTTCCTTCCACGCAGGGTCGACTTATGCATGTACCTAACGTGCCTAGACGTCTAGGGTATATGTATAATTATCGCCTCAGGGGTAATTCTCACTATCTGTTCGCGGTATATACATATACATCGGCGCGGGCTTTGAAACTTTTCCAAAGCTCTGCCAAGTCTGCACTAACAGCAGTAGCCAAGTTTAAATTCCCCGTATTACACATAGCAAGTATGTATCTACAATATACGTATATACGTACGTGAAACATCCATACGTTATGGCGGTGATTTATTATAGGATACAGAATACAGGCGAATTATATATTTTGCCGTAGAAAACGAGAATCGTTATTACACTGTTAGAAAAAAAAATATCTCAGGAGGTTCAACATAATTTTTGTGTCAATTTTAACACCCTTTGTTGGGTGAAACAACATTCTTTTGAACAAAAACGATCGATTTATATTGTTTTAATGAGAAAAAAGTGTCAAAACTAGAAAAAAAAAGTATAGTGGACCTCCTAGAACATTTTTTTTTCTATAACAGTGTATTATTCCGCACTGTATATTTGTCGACGATCATGACGATATAGGTATGTATAATATTAATTCATACATATACCGAGAGCTTATGGTGAAAGTTAATACTCGCATCGGTGCCGCATCGGCATCGGCATCGGTGCCGGCATCGGCGACGGCATCGGCATCGGTGCCGGCATCGGCATCGGCATCGGCATCGGCATCGGCATCGGTGCCGGCATCGGTGCCGCATCGGCATTGGCATCGGTGCCGGCATCGGTGCAGGATCGGCATTGGCATCGGCATCGGTACCGCACCCCTATCATTTTACGCATTCAGTTCTGGGACACCCTGTATATAGAAACGATCAGTGAAGAGGGAAAACTGAGACTATCATCCATATTTTGAATAGCGCGAATGCGAAATAGAGGTGGGGCCAAAAATTCTTCATTTCGTGATTTGAACGGTTCAAATTAATAGAAATACAGTGTATAATTTGTTCAAATGAGTAAAACATACACGTAACTTGTCATTTTTGCAAATCTATAATTTTTCTCCCAAAATTCTGTTACATTAACGCACTTATATACGAAATTCAACTAATACTATAAAGAGAGACGGATATAGAATCGCGAAATATTATACCGTAGAAAATATATATATTATATGTATATACACGACCCAAAACGTGCGGTTCGTCGTTATTACCGGTGTTTAAGTGATTCCGAGTGGAAGTTAGAGATAGGCGGTTTATTACCGAGATTCAAACACGCATATATATATTATATACAGCTTCATCTGGTAGTAGGTACTCGAGATTCGCATCTCTTGCGAATGAAACGAATTTAACGATACCATGGCTCCTTATCATTATACTCATTTATGTATATACCTACTCTTAACTCGTCATCATCCGCAGAGACTTAATGGGAGATAAGAAAACGAATCACTCGTACCTACGCAGCGCTTTTTTTTCATATTAAAATGTTTTTCGTTATTTCTAACTAAAGCACGAGATAAAACAATAAGTCACGTAAATTTTGTTTTTCTTTTTTTTTATACGTAGAAGTGTAATTAATAATCAAGATATAGGATTTGTTGATTAGATCATCATACTGAAATTAAGGGAAGAAATCGAAAGATATTGTCAATTTTTCACATTAATCGGATGTTTTTTCTTGATGAGGAAATTACAGCTTTGGAAAATTTCAAGTGAGTTCTCAAAAACGAGTAGACGATCGTATGAATTTAATATATTATATCGTGCGATAAAAAATGATTTTATTAATTCACTGCCGATTCTCTTTTTCGATATATGATTATTTATATACGTATATAGTTATTATAAATTTTCGGACTTTGCCCGAATATTTGCTTATCGTCTCACGCATTATGTGTGAAATGATTCGTGTTTCGTTTTAATTGATTGAACGACAAAGTTGAACAATTCTTGCTTGCTTTTTACCATCTGTCCCCGACCTTTAACACGTGCGGAATAAACCGAATGTGGCGATAACAGCCGAATGTATCTTTTTTTTTTCTTCTTCTTCTTTTTATCTATACAGAATTACAGACATTGAAATTTTTGCCTATACCTACTCCAATTTATAATTTCGTCGAGACGTAATTACGCAATTGCAGCGGGCAAACTTTATACTTCTATACTATGTACGTTTCAAAAAATCGTAAAAAAAATAACATAAAATATAAAATAATATATGAAATAATATAAAAAAATTTAATGTTTCTACGTATATATATAAACTTACCGTATTTATTGAATTTTTTTCTTTCTTCATTTGCTTTCTCATTGGTGAATTATTATGATGATTACAGAAAAGACGAAAAAACAAAAGTCAGTCTCGTGTTTGATTTTTTGATTATTTTTCACTTTTTGGGTTTTTTTTTGGTCTGTTTCCTTTTTTTTCGTTCTTCTTTCAAGTTTAATCAATTCATTCGAATATCGTAATTGCAGAGACGAAGTATGGCGCGAGTGGTGGGATTAATAAATTTAGAAATTATTGATTTACAACGGTGTACATAGATATATGTATATATACATAACGCATATGTTTAAATAGCAGAACGAATTATTCTTAAAGCAGAATGTGATGAATCAATGAAATAGAATGAATATGTTTACAACTAATTGAGATTTTTCTGAGCATATATAATAATATTATAATATAATATAATATAATGTATCTTGTATTATATACTTATAGTATATAGTGGGGGTAATAGAATTGGTTTTTGAGTAGTTTCTTTTTTTTTTTTACTATTAAGAAAGTACAAAATTACAAACTCAACTGCAATTATTACACAACAATATTTCTTTTCTTCCTTTCTTTCTATTTTGTTTTTCCTGTTTTTTCCCCCATCTCTTTATCCCTTTTGGTTCAAATCTATATTCTTTAAATTCAAAATAATTGTATCTCTGAATTAACAGTATATAGTATATCGTATATGTATATTAGGTTACATATATGTACTTTTCTCTTTATTTATTCGATCTATATAGATTTATCTATGAATGTATCATAATGATTAAATTTTTCTGTTTTTTTTTAATCAATTTGTCTCTAACAATTCCTATCGTTTTTCAATTCTCGATATGTTCTTTCGATAATATCGTAGTACCTACGCGCAGACTCGAATATATATATATATATATATGCATATACACTATATATAATTATATAAAAATCCGCGCAAAATATTTAAATATATTTATATAAATAAGTTTTTATTCATTTATTTCATTCTTATTTTTCTAAATTTTTATCATGTATATTAATTTTTTCCGTTTTTTTTTGTTTGTTTCAGGCTAGATGTATTATATATATATTTTCTTTTGTATTGTTTTTATTCATCAATTTATTTATATATATATATACTATGTATAGATGTAGGTATATCTACTGCGCCTTCTTACAGTATGATTTTTTATAAAAATCCCAAAACATGTAGAATATTACCACAACGTTAAGCATGTATATAAACGCGAGAGGTTTGCGATTTGGCTCGCAGGATGGCATCAATGTTTGAGCTGTGTGAACCACCATTATCACAAACTGAATCTGTGAAAAAAAAATAATAATAATGATAAAAAGAAGAAGACAAGAACAAGAGAAAAAAAGGCACAATCAAAAATTTTATAGTTAAACAATGATTTTTTCATTTTTTGTTCATTTTGTAATTTTATCTAGTTGATTGCATGATTTGACTAACCAGTTGAAGCATCGTCAAATACGATTTCCACGGTGCTAGTTTTTTCTGTACTCCCGGTCCCATGCAGGCGAGTAAATAATACGTGTACATTATCACGTGGACCAGGCAATTGGGCAACATAACGAACGTCCACATTCCACCTATACGGATTTGAAAATGTTTGATTGATTAGCAAAGTTCAGCAATTAGTTTGGATTCTTTTTTCTTTTTTTTTCTTGCGGTTCAATTGGAGTTTTTTGGAAGTTTTTTCGGGTTTTTTTTTACCTGGGGCGTATTTACAAGCGATCCAAGCCAAGGCGACTGTGGCCACGTGGTGATAAAGATGAAGGAACGATGCTTGATTATATTTTTTTCTTAATATGAATACCACCGTGTCCCCAAGCTCGACTATTTTCAACAATAATAGCCACCAAACCCATCTTGCCATCTGCGTATATAATTTATATTGATTAGATACATAACAAATACGTATATAGAGTAATATCTATTAATGGATAATATCTATATGGACGGTTTTCCCCGCGAAAGAATTATCTCATGTATACTCACATAAAGGGCATTCGATTTGACTCGCATTGCGATTTTTTACACGATTCGCCGATTTCAAAAAAACACTTCTGAACTTTTTTTACACTTTTTCCAACAATCATTAATTTTTTATGATCGATCAAAACTATCTCGAAATTGCTTATGTCCCTTCTAAGCTTTTTTCCGAATGTTTCAAGGGCTTGAAATACAAAATGTAACAAAAAATCAGCCCATCATGGGACGGTTGTCAAAATTCTTTCAGATTGTGAAAAAAAAATCTGATTTTGAGATGGGTTTGAATAACTATAAAAAATAAACGGTCGGAGGACAAAATGTGAAAAAAATTGTGTAGTGCTTTTTCGAGATAGAAGAATCCTAAGAAGAAAAAAAAAAGGAAAAAAAAATCAAAAATGGGGTGAGGGGGGAAAATCATAGCTCGAGTTTTACGTAGAATGACGCATATTTATGTACGTATAGAATCGTATAACGATGAATAATGCATAATAATAATAACTTGATGTTGAAATTCGTGATAATAAAAAAACTTACGTTCAGTGGTTCCGGGCTGTAGGAAAAATCTACCGGCTCACAACCGAGGGAAATATTCGTAGTGAAACCCGACGTCAGCAGCTGAAATTGATTTTTCAATATGTATATTACATCACGCACGTATAACATCATCATAATATATATATGTACCTAAGCGTACGAATTTGAAGAAGGCTGATTTTGCCTTGAAGACGAATTTGCCTTTGAAAAAACAAAAAAAAAACAGAAAGAATATCTCTTTTTTCAATCATTATTATTATTATTATCAAGTGGCTAAAACTCACCCCGTAAAATATAATCCCGCTTGATATTGCCACGAATATATTGTAGCCGATCATGAACCTGTGCAACGAATATGGCTCACGTCTTTCCATTAAACGTGGTCCCAAGTAGAGGACGAATGCCAAATAGAGGGTCAGGGTCAGAGCAACCGGAAACGGATTGCTCATTAGGAACCAATTTCTCACCCTCGGATCTGCGGACGCGTTTTTTTTATCAGAAAAAAGAAAGAAATGAAACGAGGAATGTGAATCGTAAACGTATATATATATTTCTAATTATAGATCGATGATTATTAATCAATTAATGGTATACAAATAAAATTACCGGCAATCTCATCCATGAGGAAACGGTACGCCTCGACGGGACCCATTTCCCTTCTAAGGACTGTGGGAATAAAATTCACAAGTTATAGTAAAAACGAGATATTTTTTTACGATATATTTTGATATTCCGCGTAGGTATAACAGCTATAGACTGTGATCTGTCCGAGATCTGAGACTAGAATGCGATAAAACGAGAAGAAGAAGAAGAAGAAGAAAAAAAAAAGAGGAGAAAAAGATAAGGCATGTATAAGTAGAAGGAGAAGAAGAGTAGAGAAAGATTGGCAAAAACGTATTAGATATAGCTAATGCAGAATGCGTCAGGTGGAATGAAAATGCGAAACGTCATGCAACCCGCGGCACATATACATAATCCGATGACCATATGGTCAATTCAACTAGAAAAAAAATCATTCAAGTTTTATACGTTTGTCATCAGAAGACTTTGCACTTTAGTAGAGAAAAAAATTTTCAAATTTAAAAACTGAGGCTAAGTAATAACGAAAATGCTGAAAATTCTAACGAGTATTAATTAAGCCTGCAATGTGCTGATCATTAAAATCAAAGTTGCATAGCTCTTTGAAGCAGATTCATTCTTTTTTTTTAAATTCTCTCTACTTTTCGAGAAGTTTCGAATTCCTGAGATAAAAGAAAATGATCTCTCATATTCGTTAATTGCAATTAAGATGGCACGGGTTCTGGGTGTGAAGGATTAAAAGCGTTTAATATATACCAGAATATGAAATTCGTTGTTATTATTTTATAATTATTTTTCAAATTCGTACCTTGATCCTCCGGGGGCCGGTTGTTATGTCATTTAACTGATCCGGTATAGAGTCTCTTTTTCGGGTGCAGTTGACCAGTAAGTCAGTCAGTCAGCCAGCCAGTAAGTCAGCCCGTGGTGTCGGAGTCGATCCTCGTTGACGAATTCTAATCTCTAATTGATGGGTCGACGCACGCACAACGAAGATGCGACGATGACGATGATGACTCGGTTTAGGTTGTATTATATATACCGCACGTTATAACGTTTCTGGTTGTGTTGTTACATAAGGGAATATATTATGTATCAGACCAATCGAGAGATATAGTATATGCCTCATATCCCAGCCACCAGCACCAGCATCAGCATCAGCATCAGCACCAGCACCGGTGCCCAGTTTACTCACATATACATATACAATATACTAATACTATAATTCTAATGCTAATGTTAACCCTACGGATATTGTAGGTACTGACGTATATATGTATCATATGTAGACGACAAACTATACCACGATTTTATTAACAACTACAACGATAATAGCTATACACCTATACTCGATAGTATATACTGCAATGCGGTCAAATATACCGTCTAGTAGTAGTAGTAGCAGTAGTAGTAGTGGCCCTGTCGTTGATATCCTATCTCTATATTTTTTCACTTGCTTTTTTGAAAGGTTTTGTGTAGTTTCAAGTTCTTTCTATATGCTTTTTATCCTTTGTCCCTTGTTCAGGGCATGATGCAGTTCATTCATTCATTCATTCATTCATTCCCTATAGCTATTTGATATAATCACTTGAAAATTACTGAATGACTTCTAACTCAACTTCGTATACCACCGTTTTGTGTAGTTTTGAGGTAAGCAGTATGTCGCGGTTGGAAAAATTGAACATAGCCCAAAATCAATTTGTATCATGACCAAAGTTCATTTTCCATCATTCAAATCATCTCACTTGAAAACGGTTGCTGGACGAATTCAGGCACACCGTAAGTCCGATTCGACTTATCTATCACCAAGATTCGAAGAAATATAGGCCGTTACTAATTGAACGAGGAAAATTGGCAAATTTAATTTTTAGGCTGAGTTATTTGCAAACGAGTGGAAAAGAAATGTTCGATTTTCGGAAAATTGGCCATATCTTGTATGAGAATTTTTTCAATTCAATTTCCCTCGTTCAATTTATGACGTCGCGTCTTCCGAACAATTCGGATCCTGATAAAGTGAAATCGGACCTACGGTGTGCCTCAATTCGTCCAGTGACTGATTTTTAGTGATATGATTATAATGATGTCAAATGAACTTTGGTGAAGAAATTAATTGATTTTGGACCACGTTTCATTTTTACAATCACGACATACTGCTCCCCTTAAGTTCTCTCTTCAACTATTTGTAATTATCCTTTGCTACTGGTTCAGGGCATAATGAAGTTCGTTCATTCATTCATTTATTCATTCATTCTCTAGCTATTTGATAATATACTCACTTGACAATTACTCAATGACTTCTTCTATAACTCGACTTCGTATATACACCACCGAGAGATTTCTTCTCTCCCAATAATGATCACTCAAAATCCACTGTAATATCCTTTCAGCTCTCTTGTATACGCTCTTCTATTAATTCTCCTCAAGGATCATATAGTATAATCTATATTTACCCAAGTCAAGTCTAATCTCTCTTGAGGGTGGGGGGAGTCTTCTTGATGACCATAAAGAATCTCTAATTCCTCACGAAATATACGTTTTTTTTTCAACCTCTTCCGTTCTCTTCTTATATTGACTTAGACTTATACAATTAGACTTAGACTTAGATTATTTGGTCACTTCTAATTCTTATTCTTCTTCTTTTTTTTCTCCTTTTCCACGAGGGTCAAGAGTCCTGTTTCCTGGTGGCTCCCGGTTTTAGCCACCCTTCGACACTCACTGACGACTTCCTCTCTCACTCTCTCTCTCTCTCTTCCTCTCTCTTTCTCTCTCTCTATCTATCTATCTCTTTCTCTCTCTCTCTCTCTCTCGTTCTCTCTTTTGCGCTCGCAACGCCGGCAAAGCAGCTCTTCGATCTGCTGCGCGCGAGTCGTTCGAATAAGGATCGCCCGCACCCGCGACGTCGCGATCACCTGCCGGGAACAGGAAGAGAGAGAATGAGAGAAAGATAGAGGAAACACGACGAGGAAGGGAAAAAGGGAAAAACAGCTTGTTATATTCTATATATCTATCCAGGTCCTCGCGGATTGATCTCACAAAATGTTATATATCCCTCTCGACGGATTCACATACATAAAACACTACCTTATGACGCCCAAAAAAAAAAAAAAAATTAAAAAAGTTCTCAATTTTTCAATTTGGTATTTTTTCTTTTTTTCTTTTTTTTTTTCTTTCAATTTTGTTCATTCAATTCTTCATTTTAATCAATTTTTTTTTTAAATTGTTCGTTTCCTCGTTTATTTATTCAGTTTGCTATTTTTTTTTTTAATTGGCTTTTTGAGTATTTCGGAGATGACGAGTGTCCTGCAGGATTTTTGGCAAATTCGAATTGCCAATCAACTCTGTATTAACTTTGACCGTTTTATTTATATTTATTTATTTATTTATTTATTTTTTGTTTTAAATATATCCGACCTGTTTTCGCGTGTGTATTATATGCGTATGATAATATGTATGTGTGTGGGTGTCGTAACTAGATAGAGTGTTGCCGGACAACCACCCCGGGGTACCAAGCTTTAACTGGAGAACGAATTCAGGGTGCCGCGAGGGTGCGTCGTTCGTCCAACTATACGTGGACGACGAGGTAGTAGGGCTTCCCCGTGGGCTGTCATTCGAATCAGGATTAGCCGCCGTCGCCGTATAGTTTCAGTCAGTTCATCATTATATGTACATTTTACGCGCAAACCCCTGGAACTTTATATATACAGACGATTTTTCTATTTCTATTTTATCGATATGATATGATATGTATTTAATATTTATATATATATATATACATATGTATACAAGGCATTACACGATTATATGCAGAAAACGATCTAATTATATTCAACGGTTCGGATTTAACCAGATGAAGAAAAAGAGAAAATAATCGCAAGCATTTTCTCAAACAAAAAGAAATAGGAAAAAAGAAAAAAAAATTCAAATATATCGCGTTTCTAATATACCATAAGAACGTAAACGTTTTAAACACCAAAAAAGCGTATAATTTTATTTTTTATTTTGTGATTTTTCTAATAATAATCGCTAATTCTATGAAAATATATCCAGAAGTATTGAAATTGAGTTATTGGATAGGTAAAAGTAGAAGGTTGTATGTACTGGTAGATAATATTCCCTTTTAGTTTTTATTTGAACTGAAAATGAAAAATCAATACAGCTGTAATTGCATAAGGGCGTAGAAGGATTTCTTTTTTCTTGATTTTTTTTCTCTTTTTCTGATTGGCAAATTATCTTTTGGCTAATTTGCCAACATTGATTTGAAAAATGGTCAAATTCGAACTTTAAATTTACGTTATTTGATTCAGCGAGGTTTTTTTTTTCTCAATTTTGTGGAAAAAGGAAGAAATTGGCGCTTACGAACTTTCCAATTTTGCTTTTAAGACTTGACGATTTTCACTTTTCTATATGTTATTATCATTTTTGAAGCGGAATCCAGAAAAAATCTTTGTTAACGACTTTTTTGCAATTTTGTTCACTTTGCCAACGGCATAAGGTCGTATCAATATTTTGTATCATTTCGTTTTTCGCTACTATTCTTATAGACTATATTTTTCAGGGGAAAAAAAATAAACTTATACGCCCTTGTGCTAGCTTTGAAAATCGACTTTTTGTCGCTTACGTCCTTATATTGCCGTTATAGAAACGCAGTATTAAAAAAAAAAAAAAAAAAAAATTGAAACGTATCCTGTTATCTAATCACTGATTTTTTATTTTATTTTATGTTTTTTCTCATTCAGAGTCTTCAGTCTTTTTTTATTTTCTTGATAATTAGAATCGAAACCGAGTGTATAACGCGCTTTATCATCAGCAAAATTGCTCGTGATCGTCTGCAGTTTAATATAAGTATATATAGAAATTCTCGAGGAGAAGAGACTAGGAACGGAAATGAAAATCATTGATCGTATTCTTCGGGCACACATCCTTCATTGCCTAGATACTTCGTGTCTAGTAATAGAGCAACGCTCTAGACGAGGAATTATCGATGAGATTCTCGGGAATACCGTAACAATCATCGCACAGATGAGGGTTGAGGTTTATAAAGTTAAATTGAATAAAAATTACAGAATATTCGGATAAAAAATTTACAATTTCATGACTTAAATGTTTTATTTTGTATTATTTAAATAACTCTCAATTAGATTTCTGCATCTGAATTTTTTTTCAACTTTGGCAAACCGTAACTCCGAAACGATCGTCGATAATAGAGAAAACTTTGTATGGGACATTTTTTTGTTGTCCCTTTGTCAATTATCTACATATGCATTTTTTCATTCATTTATTTGTTCCATTTTTCGAAAAGGTTTTATACAAAGGAATGAAAATATACGATGACTGGATAGTTGATTTTTCAACGATAATAATAATAGCTGGGCTCATAGAAAAAAAACGTCAACAAAATGAAAATGAAAATAACGAATAGTAGCTTTAAATGTATTGATATCAAAAATAAATCAAATCGAAAAAAATCGTATCTACATAAAATTTTTCTAGGACTGACTATTTCGGAGCTACGGCTAGCCAAAGTTAAAAAATGCAGACGCAGAAATTTTGGAGTCTCATGATTTGAATCTCATGTTATTCAATTATCATATACGCGTAATTAGATATTTTTTACTCAATTTTAGAAATTTTTTACCATATTTGGGAAACTTTCGATCCAACTGATGTTTAAAATATTTCTAATTTTCTTTCTGTTACTTTGTCAATGAAAATAAAGAAAGAAAATATAATGTGATATTTTTAATTGCGTAGACGTTTATTGAACAGAAATATAATAAATGATACATTTACGATATACGTTTAAATATATATTTAATATTTATATATACATATAGACAGATTTATTTATAATCTTACGCTGCAGTATAAATTCGATGTTGTTTCATTTCGTCATAAATTTTGTCCCATTCTTTCGAGTTCTTCGAGTACGTAGTTAACGTCAGTTAAACAGAGGCCAGAATTTTGTACTACGAAACGAAAGAAGTTTGGCTTTTTACGAAGCGGTTGATAACCGATCATCAAACTACCTCGCTTCGTCATTATCTCCTTCAGTTTTGGCGCCACCTTTTCATACAAAACAAAAACAATACAGAGAGAAAGAAAATGAATTAGAAAGGAATAAAAATAAAATAGAAAATGGCAAATTTTGGGGATAGATAAATATTTGTTATTATGTATTGCGAGGATATTCTCATCGTTTAGTTCATCTTTTTAACTTCTTTTTCGACAAATTCGTGAATTATCCTCCGTTGATTAATTTCCTTTTATCATCGACTAAACGTACCTACAGCTAAATCTACTTATCGCAAAGTTCGCGATATCGTAACTTTGAATTTGTGCAAACAAAAAATTGAATGTGGATTTTAAGGACAACGAATGTTTGTGCAAAAAATAGTAAAACTGTTTTTGAAAAAACGAGCTTTGCATGCATTTAAGATATACATGATTCGAAATCTTCATTCTGCGAAGAAATCGATCATATCTGCATTCGCACTATGTGCAATTTTCCGTCGAAGGTAACTATAATGCGGTTCCATAGCTCGATAAGTTACCGATTCATTTTATTTTTTGTAGTTTTCTTCGAAAAGGATAAAACTTTAATTTCGATCTTGGAAAATTTTTTACTCGAAAGGTATCAATGAATATCGCGAAACCCGAAATTCGCTTGTATCAATAAAACGAACCGATGCCGATAAAGTAGAGAACGTATTTCCGGTTTGAATTCAGGAATTGAAAAATTGTTGGTTTTGATTAATTTTCAAACTCGATACCCTCGGCTTCACAAAGGCGTAGGATCTTTTTTCGAAAATTCATATAGACAATTCAATCAATCGATATTTGCCAATTTACAAAGCCGCGGAAGTCTTGAATTGAATAAAAACTCACTTTTGGACTCAAGATTTTGATCAAGAGGCATTATTTTCAATATCCTGATTTCAAACAACTTTCTCCTTTTCCCAATTCTCAATTTCAGGGTTTAAAAAAATATCATCGCTCGGTGATCGAAAAAACCCGATTTGAATCGAATATCGAACCCTAGATAATTAAAAAAAATAGCAAAATCAGGAAACTTTGTACGCAAACATATTTGAAAATTGCAGTGAGGGAATGAAAAACAACAGAAAATAAAAAAAATCCAACTCGAAATGCGGTTTTCAGTTCTATTAAATCCGAAATTCAAACTTTTCTGATTCGTTGTTATGAAAATTTGAATTTTGGGAATATTCGAGTTCCTGAAGTTTGCCAGAAATTGAATGAATCGATATTTGAATTTGATTCCTAGAGTCCTTACCCTGTGCAATCTCTCGTTGTAGTCGTAAGTCGCGTTCTTATTTCTCAGAGATGGCGGAATATACCAAAAGCAAATGTTTATAAAAGACGGTTTGGTAACCAATTTAAACGCTATATGTCTCTCGATCTCCTTTCTCAAATGATCGGACAATGACATCAGATGATCGACGTGTTTTTCAAAACCCGATGTTCCCTGAAAATTAAATATTTCTTATTTTATTATCTCAGATGTAGACCGATACAAATTTTAAAAAATCCACCGTTGAACAATTCCGTGCAGACTATTTGAAACAGTTTCAGATTTACAGAACTGACGATGAATTAAATAAGCTGAAAATACCTCGAGATTGATAACAAATCGAGAAATCAAACTTTCGAAAATGGGAAAAATCTCGCAAATCACACTTCTAATCAACGACAAATAGACTGTTTGAATTAAGGAGTCTGGGGACACCAAATCAGTACATTTGTATTTAATTGCATTAAGTGATGAGGGTACATTGAATATTAATCACGTTTATTTACTTGTAAACTACGATAAATCAGCTACGATTTGAAAGAAAAAAATCAAAAGATCACAAACAAATAAGCAAATATCAGTGTTTCATTTCACGGTGCTTTAAAATGATCAAAAATCTGTAATTTTCAATTGATTTTATTCTACGTGGGTTTGTTTTGTTCAGAGAACTAATACGCACAATTTGCCTTTGACGTATTTTTATTTTTTTTTCAATGTTCAATCCTCAAGTAACGAATTTTATGATACAAATTGCTAGCAACAAATAACAATATTCAACTGATTATAACGGAAACAACATTATTTTTCCAAAGTTAAATTGTGAGTATTAGTTTTCTGAACGAAACAAGCCAACGTAAAATGAAATCGATTGAAAATTACAGATTTTTTATCATTTTGGAGCGACGTAAGATGAAACACTGATGTTTACTAATTTGTTTATCATGATTTATCGTAGTTCAGAAGTAAATAAACGTGATTAATATCCAATCTATGCTCATCACTCAATACAATTAAATACAAATCTACTTATTTGGTGTCCCCAAACTCCTTAATCAGACGTCTAGCTGAGTTTGCGGATCTTTGATTCGACATCGAGGGCTTGAGAAGATAAAAAGGAATATTTTACAAAGATTAGTCTTGTTTGTAAATCGATATTCTAGTTTCCAGTCTGGTTATTTAACGTTAGAATATCAATAGCTTGTTAAAAGTCTTCTCAGCCAATATTGCTGCGCCTTCAAAGATGACTTTTTCTTATCAAAGAGCCTTGAAGAAAGCTGAGAGCATCTCGATCTGCTTGATCGTCTCAAAAGGCTGAGAATTACAAGCGCGGTGTATAGGGGGGCCTTTAATGTATGCACAAGTATCACTGCAAACACTTGAAACAAAGCATGCAGCAGGTCCTTAGCTTTGTCAGAGTACCGGTGCGCCTCGACGTGTGCAACTTGAGGACAGAGGCGAGTCGGAAGATGCAAAGTTAAGAGAATCACTGCAAAGGGGGGGGTGAAAAATGCATCGAAGGCTAGTTTTCATCGATCTGCATAATTGCTCGGCACCCAAGAATTCAAAAGGGAGAATGTAGAGAAGATCGAGGGGTTCTTTGGCTGTGAATCTTCCCTCAGAGCCCAAGCAAAGTGCTCAGATTTTCGTCGCTTGTTCAAAATTACTTTAAAATTAGTCTTCATTTAGGATAAAACGTTTTAAATATCCTCGTCACCTTTGCCTGCCACATTATCCAGAACTTAAGGACATCCGCTCTCCTTCCGCACTGCATATATTTATCACCAACGTCCAAATTTGAAGGGTAAAATTTATCCTTCTGGAAAAGATACGAGGCTTTTCTAGAATGCGCAGCCTCCAGAATTCCCTCGTGCCTTGTTAACAACATCGAACACTGCTGCGGCACTGCCAAAAGTTTGTGCGGATTGAAGGCAATCGAATCGGCTTTTTCAATCGAACCGAGTAGGGCTCTATGTTTATCGCTGAATATCAGACCTCCTCCCCATGCTGCGTCCACGTGCAACCAAAGATTGTACTTTTTGCATAAAACTGCTATTTCTTCAAGGGGATCGATTGCCCCAAGCACCGTAGTCCCTGGAATATAATTAGACTTGGTTTTTAAGAGAAATTTATAGAATCTTTTGTCATATGGAGACTTTAGACTCGCCTGCTGTTGCCGATACCATAAAACACACGCTCCCTCTTTCCTTCTCCTTCAATATGTTCACCTCCAAGTTGTGAGTGTCCATTCTTCCGTATTCATCAGTCGATATAAGCACGACGTTCTTTTCCCCAATTCCACACATGTTGGCCCATTTTAAGACGGAGTAGTGAGCATCTTCGGATGTGAATATGACCAGCTGGAGCCCGGAGATTCCATAATTCTGGAGAAATTTTGTCAAGAGTTAAACTTCAGGGTTTTTTTTTTTCTTTTTTTGTTACGGTATGATATAATCTCACCTTTGTGTCTGGCTTGAGCCAAAATCTTGCAAGATTTATGGCAGAGCCATTGGCGTAAGATCCACCAGGACAGAACATACCTTCGCCTGATACATCCTCGCCGTAAAACATCCTCGTTACTCTTTCGATCAGAGTTTTTTCCATCAGAGTTAGGACTGGCGCTACTTCGTATGTGTAGATTGAAGCGTTTAATGAATCGGTTAGCCACTGACCAGCCAGTCCGTAAGGGTCTAATCTGTGCCAACAGATCTTTTTGTACTTTCATTTTTAGATTATTCGAGGGATTAGAGACTTGAGGAGTTTCGGGACATCAAATGAGGAGATTTGTATTTAGTTGTATTGAGTTATAAGCATAGATTGGATATCAATCATGTCTATTTACTTGTAAACTACGATAAATCATCATCAACGAATAATCAAATATCAGTATTTCATCTTACATCGCTCCAAAATGATAAAAAAACAATTTATATCGCTGCAATATCATAAAATTAATCATTTGAGGATTAAACGTTAAAAGAAAAAATATCGTCAAAGGCAAATTGTGCGTATTATTTCTCTGAACAAAACAAACCCACGTAGAATAAAATCAATTGAAAATTACAGATTTTTTATCATTCTAAAGCATCGTGAAATAAAACACTGATATTTGCTCATTTGTTTATGATTTTTGGATTTTTTTCTCTGAAATTGCAACTGATTTATCCTGGTCTACAAGTAAATAAACGTGATTAATATTCAATGTAGCATCTTTATCTTACCCAGAAAATAACTGATTCATGAAATACGGGTGTCCGGTTTTCACGCTGTATTTATAAACCTCTTTTATCAACTCCAGTATCTTTTCCTGGGACTTTGGCTCCCTCCCCAAGTCCATAGGAATGATTTCCAAGAGATGGTCAGGCTCTCTCCATCTCAGTACCGGCTCATCTCTTTTTACACCATGAAATATACTGTCGATCAAGACTGAGGAAATCCGCTGAAGGAATAACTTGTGCTTTTCTTCGTTCGGTATGCTTCGCCAGTCTGACATGATAAATTGTTCTCCTCGGTTTCCTGAATTTTTGTCAGCTTTCGCTTTCGCTTTAGATATTTTATTTATTTTTTATTTGAATTTCTTTCTATCGGATATGGTAAATAGTTAAACCGTATGTCGCTGAATATCCTGTGGCTTGACGTCAACTACTAAACCGAACAATCGACTATTCAGCTGTTATATAAACACTCAATGCTTCCCCAACATCCTAGGTACAAAGAATTACTCGCCCCCCCATGATTGTTCTTAACTAGAAAACAACGGAGGAGTAACTAGCTAATACCGTGGTGGTCAATTTAACAGATGAGCAAAGTTAATAACTAGTTACGTAATTTCGGGTGTATAAAAACGACAAAGATTGAAATTAGCTCGTCTATTTCGCCTCTTATTTCATCTCGTGTTTCAAATATATGAAAAAAAGTTTAAAAGACAATTGGAATTTAAATTTCTATCGCTTTTTTGTGCTCGAAAAAATTGATATTCTTCGTTTTATTTATCAATTTGTATTCCAGTTTCCATTTTTACATATTTACAGTTGATTTATTTCAATCCCTGCAGCTCCCTTATACTCAAAAGTATCAATTTTATATGTGCCTTAGTTTTGGCTGTTTCTTTTCTTATATTCTCAATCTGTCTTGCGAGTAGTTTTAGTCTGACGTTTATAACAAGGACAGCTTCTTCTAGTGTAAATTCCACGTAATGACCAAGTCCAACGTCGAGGAGGATGGTCGAAGTGTCTTCTACCTTTGCTTGGACGTAGAAATTATTTCCCATGTCCAATTTTGTCTTGAAACTTCCGTTTTCTGATTCCCTCGTCGATTTTATTGTTCCTATCATAGTTTTCAGCTGATTAAATTCAGCCGTCTCTTCGTTTACCCTCATCAATTTTTCTTCTAACTTTTTCAAATCCTCTTTCAACACTTCGTTTACAAACGACTCAAATTTCGACACCTTACTCGCTATGTACGGGTCCATCTTCGCTATATCTTCGATCTGTAAATATATAGAAAAAATTTAAACAAAGAGAAATCAAATTCGGTACAAAATTGTATAATTTATTCAATTTTCTCATTAATTTGATTGTCAAATATCGAATCAATCTTCAGGAATAAAACAAACGAAAAAAAATTCAAAATAGTCGTATCGATATTGTTTTTGATTATTTTTAGGTTAGGATTCTCAAAGCGAGGTTGGAATATATTTTCTTTTTATTATTCTTGTTGTGATTTTATTGATGTTTTTTTAATCAATCGAACTTACGGTCGAATGTAGAGATTTGAAAAATGTTCAAATGGTTCTTGAAACGGTGAAAAGTATTTTGTTTTATTTTCTTCTTCTCTCATTTGACGAAAATACGTGAGAGATTGTCGGCTGAACCACTTGAATTCGTCTTTGTCGTGGTTGGCTTGACTGACCTAAGACAACGTGGTTGTAAGGTGAGGTGGCGCCACATCTCGGTCGATCAGTGAAACCGAAGAAACGGGAGAATTTGACGATATCCAGCCGGTAAGAACGCGGTCTTCTTTATTCGCAGCGATATTAAAAACCTTAGATAATATCAAAACGATCTGAAAAAAATGTATAAAAATTAGCAGGTTTCTAGATTCTCAATAATTTTTTTTATCACTTGTTTTTCTTCATTGATTTTCCAACGGTCTCAAAGTATCGCTTCTCACTTGTTTTATTCCGGAATGAATTGAAAGTGGAACAGAACGTGTTCGAAAGCTATTTTCTCGAAAAAACGATGTCCGATAAATGTAAAATCGATAACAGCGATAAAGAAGAATTGAACGAAGAGTTTGAGATTCGACGATTTCGAAAAATGGACCATAAGTTTTACAGATTATTTATCCAAAGTTGCGGGATCTTTTGAAATTTTTCTCAATTTTTGAAAATCCAAGAGTGTCATATGAGCCCTTCGTTCAATACTTCTTTATCGCTGTTATCGATTTCATATTGAACGGATTTGAATCTGCTGAGAAAATATAGCTTTGGAAAATTTCAATTGGAAAATAGTATTTCACATATCCCGTTGTATAGAAATCTGAACATACGTATATAATTAGGAATTTTATTATTTACTATGTATTATTTAGTCTAGACTCTAGAGTGCAACAACGGTGTGATTGAATCGAGATACTAATAAATAACGCGTATTGAAATGTAAATCGTTGCGACATGACATAAGCATTTATAATATATACCTACGTCTTAGACTTTATATAGCTGGACAGAATATTGCTTCGGTGTAATCCGCGGAGCAACAGTTTATCTCATATCTGTGTTCTAGTTGGGATTTTTTCGAATTTTATTTATATCGTCTTTTTTTCATCCTACATAAGCTACTATACATGCACATGTATCAATCGTGAAATGAAACTTAGACTGGAGGACGGAACGAAATAGATCACATCTTATTTACTCGTTGCCATATAGTATGGAGACATAGACCATATCTTAGCCAGATGATGGATCATCTAATTGAGAAATGAACTATCGAATCAATTAATACACAAATGAGAAACTAAAAACAGGGTGTCCAGCAACGGAACATTCTTCACAATCACCTGAGACTTCCAGGTTTTAACAGTAAATTGTTAGGCAATAACGTTTGTCCTGTTTCCAGATTAGACATTTTTAGAAATACGAATATTTTTCCAAGGATATTCATCAATTGTTTCTCACTCATTGTTATTAATGTTCAATAACGTATCTACTCAAGTAGAAGGTGATATATCTAGGTAATGAAAAGTCGAAAATGAAAAAAGGACAATTATTTTCTAACAGTTTCATTAGACTTGGTTTTTCTGTAATCCAAAACCGAATTCAAGTACGATATGAATGTCAAGTTTGGATTATAATATGAAACATCAATACTTTTAGTTATTTCTGTTATCAATTCACTATCACATAACTTTCATATACTTGAAAAATAATATTCAATAATCATAAAAAAATTTAAAACGTATTAGCTTTTCGAATTTGAATACAAAATTTCTAATTTTTCGAACTTGGGGAAAATTCCCTGAAGATTTCAGGTTTTCTAGGTTTTTTTCCTGTCACTGGACACCCTGTCAAAAATGAATCCTATATTGTATATACACTGAAATATGTGAGGATAATAACAGTTTCGATTGTATTATTGTCGTTATTAGTTTATCAGCGGTGCAGGGAGGTGGGTAATAAATAGCTGGCTACTGCATTTGTACGCGTATCTAGATGTACCCTATCGCACATTGATATATTGATCTAAGTCTGATTATTATGTACCAAGTAAATATATAGGCAGGTATATATTATACATATTGTTCCTACGCATGTATCTGGTCTGTCACACATATCAACATACAAACTCCGAAACAGATACGTACCTGCAGCTGTCGATTCTGCCCCGTTACGGAATTATTTGAGACGTGATTTTGAGTTTCTAGAAAAAATCTGGAAATTTGAGGAAAGCTCGTGACAAAGCTGTGGAATAAACGACGTTGCATCTCTCCAATTCCGAGATTCGGAGTTTTGGCCTTTCGGATCTTTAGCTTTCGGAATTTTGAACCTTCGGTGTTTTTCTATTCAGAGTTTCTCAAATTTGCTACGTAGACTTGAGGGGAAAATAATCTTTCGAAAAACTCTGCGAGTCGGTAGTAGAAAAATCCAGAATTTTCACCTTTCGCAGCTTTTCAAATTCGCAATTTCAATCCCACCCCGTTTTTGAAAACTCACTTACTCACTTGCGGCTGCAGGTTTACGTCTTAAGTTTTACGTCTTGCGTCTTGATGTTATTTTTCTTCTTTGCTTCATGACCTACGATAGGGCCTTGAAATCCAGACTATATGGACGAGGATGAATAACAGAATAGAATAGGCGAATGATACATAATTCACATATAGCTAAGGGCATAATGACATATTAGTCTAGTTTATTATGTATTCGGGTAGGTATTATGGATAAATCTTGTAACGAACATAAACACACGCCGCATTTCCTATGATCGTTTACAATTACATATTACAGTGTATAAGAAGAAGTTGTAGTGGCGTAAGTTCTCGTGACTTTTCTTTCTTTTCAAACAAGGACGCTTAAATATTCGGCCAATATTTTCCTTCGAGGATGCAAAAAGAAATAGTTAGTTATACATATACCTATATAAGTATTATTTACAACACGAATATATAATATTTATTCATTTTCTTCATTATTTCTTTCTTTCTCACCTCCGTTCCCCGACATTTTTATTATTAATAATAGTTGTATCGTTTAATCGTAATCAGTTTATATTTATAGGCGATAGTAACAGCAAGAGTAATTGTTGATAGCGGTAGTGGTGGTAATAGCATAACGATAGTTCGTGACGTGTCGTGGTGTTTAACTTCACCGGTCGTTGATTTTTTGCTTCTAGGTTTTTTTCGTTTTTTTCTTCTTTCTTTTTTTTTCTCCCTTTTTGTTTTGCTGTATAATTCCATTATCTATTGTTTCATTCCTTTTTTGTTTTCATTCTTTCTTTCTTTTCGTTTTATTTTATGCATATAATTATCTTTAGTATTCTATCAGGTGTTTTGAGTTAGTGCATCGTTTTTTTTTTTTGTTTTTTTTTCCGTTTCTTTCCGGTTGTTAGTTCGATTGTTTATTTTTTATTTTTGGTAAAAAAAAACGTGTGTCGTACGTTTTAGAATTAGTATCAGGCAAGTCTTGTACAGTCATTTTATAGTATAGTACGGAAATACATATAATTTTTTAGTCACTTCTCTGACATGAATAAAATTGATAGAAATCGAAACAAAAAAAAAAAAAAAAGATGAACAAAAAAAACGCGACAATAAAAAATCAACGTATCAAGCAATTGGCATAATCGATCGAATAATTAATAATCAAATTCGACTATTACTTGTTATGTGAAAAAGAGAAAGAGGAACAAAACAGGAGGAAAAAAATTTGGTCAAAAAAATTTTCTATTTATTAGATCATGATAATAATATTAATAATGATAATAATAATAATAGTAGTAATATTTAGAATAATAATAAAGTGATAATAATAATAATAATAATAATAATAATAATAGAAATAGAAAAATGATTGAGGAAGAAACATTTCTCTACGTAGTAGGAACATCGTTGCGTGTAACAATTTTTTTTTCTTTCTTTCTTTCTGTTCATTTTTCAACATTTTTTTTTCTTCGAATCATAGTTGACACTAACTTACTGTATGATCTATACATTTTTCTTTAGAAGTAATAATTTTTATTTCTTCTATATCACTCAATTATTTATCGATTGGTTTTTTTTTTTTTTTTTTTTGTTGTTGTCGGCGTTGTTTGTGTTTTTTTTTGTTTTTTTTTTCAATTATTCTTGTCGTTTTGTTGGTTCCGTTGATATCATTATTATTATTGCGATCGACGATCGATAATTATTACAAGAGAATCGTATCGGTTTACTGTTGTCGTATTTTTCTTTGATTATCAGTTTGTTTATTCATTTATTTATTAATTTATCTTGTCATCTTTCATTTGTAATTTTGTTAGACGAATCTGTGATTTTCGACTACACTTATTCATTCATATATCTTTTTTTTTTTTTTGTTTTCTTCTATTAATTTTTCAACCGTCGTCTCTTGAAACCTCGTTATGTGACCCTATGGTTTTTGTGTTTCTGTTTTTACATACATTTTTTCTTCACCTCACCCTGATCCTCGTGTAAGAGATTATTCGAATTTCAGATTAAATTTTGAGAACAAAAAAAAAACAAAAAAATTCAATTTATATATTTATGCATGTAAAACAAAAAACACAAAAAAAAAAACAACAGAAATGAGCACACAGCTTCGTAATTATCTCGCTATATTTATATATATATATATATATATATATATATATATATGTAGGGTATACGTACGTACGTAATAGTTTAAGATTGTTAAAAAAATAGAAATAATTTACCGACATAAGCCTATATTACACGTGTATAATATATTTATATTTATATATGTATGTATGTATGTATTAGGTATATATTAGGTATGTATATTATACATACTGATAATATGTACGCGCTTAAAGCTAGGGCCCTAACTATAATAATAATAATAATAATAATAATAATAATATATATATGTATAGTACGTCAATGCAGCTCTTTTTTCTTGCTATTTTTTTTAATCGTCCTTCTTCAAATCTGCCTTCGTATTCTTATATCTATTATTCTTAATCGCTAGCATCGATTGACTCTCATTCTAATATCACAATAAATAAAACAAATGGTTTTTTTCTTTTCCTTTTTTCTTCCCATAGTTTCGTTTTTTTTTTTTTTCTTACTTTCTTTACCTTCTTTGTTTTTTCGAAGTTATCGTTATTACTTATATTATTAATTTTGTTTTCTCTCACGGAGTCAGACTCCCCTATAATTTCCTCCAATTTCTAAATACTCAGTAACCCTCTCATTCACATATATATATATATATTTTTTTGTTTCTTTGTTGTTTTTTTTTATACATACCTAATATACCGAAATATAAGTACGCGCCACGAAGTTGACAGGCCATTTTTATTTTCATGTATTTTTTTTTTTCTTTTCTTTTTGGTTTCCATATATGAAGAAATATTCTTAATTTTATGAAATTATTTCGCGGAGTAAAACTTAGAGAGAAAAACCAATAATGAAAATTTATCAAATACTAGGCCGAATTGAAAAGACGAATTTTCATCCATATATATATATATATACATGTACAGTGTAACAGGTACAGAGATAATATCTTCGAGGAGCTGGTAATACATTTTTTTCTTCTTTTTTTCTTTCTTTTTTTCTTTTAGATTGAAAATGGACTTTTTTTATTTTCATTTTTTTTACTTTCTATCGAAGAAGGGGTTTTGGTTTCTGTTTTGATTATTTATTTGTTTATTTTTTTTCTTCTTGTTAGTTTGAGAAATTTTCAGATATTCTTTGGATCTGAAAATATTCTCGACGTTATCATTCGTCGCTCGTTTTACTTCTGGGTTTGGTTCTGGTTCCGGTTCTGATCATTCTTTTTTTTCTTTTTTTTTTTTCTTTCTATTTAAATCGTTGACCCTGGTCTGGTCCCGGTAAATGATGCAGGCCAGTATAATTCCTAGGCGTTACGATTTTTCCTCCATTTTCCCGATCGTAATACGGGCCGGCGGCGCGCGAATCCGTTCCCCATCGTTAAGCTGTGAAAAACCACGAGATATATAAGACATACAATATACATATACGGTACATATTTATTAATATTATCCATACACATATGTGCAATTCCACGTCAAGCGGGCCACTTTTTTGGGTCGTAATCACCGATTTTGATCTCCATCGAGGATTTTGTACTACTCGTGGATGTAAGTCTCTGGGCCAAACCAAAAGCCAACACGCGACTCGGTTGTCTACCTAGCGGAGGTTGAAAAATGCCGTTTTTGCGCGCCAACTTCTCTTCGGCGGCTGATATCTCAGTTGTTTTTGGAGCAAAGTACCAAAGTATATAGTGATTCTTGTAGCTATTTTCACACGCTTTCCGGTGATTACACTGACATTGCTCCCCAACTGAAATTTGGCAGTCAAAAACGAAGTCAAAATAAAATTTTCGTTTTTCAAGATGTCCGCCCATTTTGAAAATTCTGTTTTTTGTCCCTAAAAAAGGTTCAAGGTATCCCTTACACGTACCCGAAGTGGCAAAGTGGGCCGTTCTTTCGTTGGTTTTTTATCTGATTTTTTTTCGATATAATCTGAATTATTCTAATAAAAAAATTTGTTCGTCACGCATTTCAATTTTTTGAAACAGTTTCTCCGCATGACGAGCTCGTTTCTGGTAATTGGAAAATGTTCGGGACGAAATTGACAAAAAAAAGAAAAAAAATTGAAAAAATTTGAAAAAAATGTTGGAAAAATCGACTTAAACTTGGATAAAAAAACATCGAAAAAGAGGCCCACTTTGCCACTTCGGGTACATGTAGGGGATACTTCGAACCATTTTTAGAGACGAAAAACAGAATTTTCAAAATGGGCGAACTTTTTGAAAAATTAAAATTTTATTTTGACTCCGTTTTTGACTGCCAAATTTTGGTTGGGAGCGATGTCAGTATAATCACCGGAAAGCGTGTGAAAATAGCTACAAGAATCGCTACATACTTTGGTACTTTGCTCCAGAAACAACTGAGATATCAGCCGCCGAAGAGAAGTTGGCGCGCAAAAACGGCATTTTTTAACCTCCGCTAGGAAGACAACAGAGTCGCATATTGGCTTTTGGTTCGGCCCAGAGACTTACATCCATGAGTAGTACAAAATCCTCGATGGAGATCAAAATCGGTGATTACGACCCAAAAAAGTGGCCCGCTTGACGTGGAATTGCACATATACATACAGATATATAATACATATCATCGACGTGTATATATAAATATATACAACATACACGAGAGATAAAAAATTCTTTTCAATTATACAAACCCGCACGATATCGCATAATCGCGTGTTATATAGAACGTGGCCGAGTTTTTTTTTCCCCATTTATTTTTCAAATTTTCTGCTTTTATTTATTTTTTTCTTTCGGTTCTCCATTGTTGTATATAATATCACAATCTGATAGTCAATATAAGATATTAATAGATTGTGTATATGTGTAGGAGAAAATAGAGGAAAAGAAATAGAGAAATGAATAGAGAGAGAGAGAGAAAAAATCAAATGAAATGAAAAAAAGGACAAAGAAAAAAAAAAAAAAAAAAAAAAACACGTGCCTTATCGCGAAATACGCACGATATTGTCATCAAACTCGCACCCATCGTGCGATTCGAACCCGTACCTTTTTTTTTTCAGTTTTGCCATTGATATTGCCTATTATTGCAGTAGGTAATCTAGCTTGGCTTTCGTGACGATCATTCGTTCGTGAATATCGTTGAGTAATTATTATACTGCACTTGCGACATCATCGTATTATATCGATTATAAATTCCATTATAATATATAATATTACGGTATGCGTGTTCGCAGATACCTATTCCGTTCGCCGAATACCATTTTTTACCCCCTTATTCACACTTAATGTCATCGTGTATACACGTGGACAATATATTTTTTCGTTCTATGCGGTGATTCCATTTTTTATTTTTTATTCAAATTTTCAAATCCCCGTACTATATTCTGAAAAAAACGATAAGAAATTGAAAAAAAGTCTTGGTACAGATCTTACAGATTTGTTTGAACAGATGTTTTTTTTTCACGACTTTGCGGCATCAATCGACTTCTTTCATTGATTTTGGAATTTATCAGTCCAGCTGTATTATAGTTTTCGAATTGAACAAAGAATTCTATTTCACGATTTCCATCAATCGGTGCGTATAAATTTGTCAATCAATGATCGATTCGGTATATCGTTACAAGTTTTTCGGGAGTTCGTTGGTTCTCGTATTCCTTTTCTTTTTTTATAGATTTGTCGAATTCACTCAATTGCATATAATACGCATAGTTATCATTGTAAATTTCTGTAACTTATGAGCAATAATCTCAACATATTTGCAACCGATGCATGCGAACAATTTTACGTTTGCAATACGAGGAATAGCGAAGCAGTAGAAGAGAATCGCGGATAAGATATTGCAAATGTGAATAAAAATGTTGATAGGGTCGGTAGTCGGCATATATATAGCCAATACAGATAATGCACAAGTTATACATGATTACATGTATATATATATGATGTTATCCGGTATATTATTTCTGTATATATATTATTTACTTAGGCCCCGGTAGTAATAGTATTAGTATATATGAGTATTAGTCGAGATAATTAAACGGTAAATAAATGACACGTATATACTTAGTTAGTTAGTTATAGTTAGTTAGTCAAGAGACTAGCCTATATGTATAATATATAGGCAAGACCTTGCAGCTATAAGTCGCTTTAGATCGGTTGCTATCAGCTATCTCCTCTTCGGCTTTGTAGAAATATATATATTATAGCTAGTCGTCGATCGTTGAGTAGCGAAAAAAAATTTTGCAAAAATCTGCACGCGCTTTATAACACTGTACCGTAAAGATAAGAAGAAGAAGAAGAAGAAGTAAATGTGTTAGCGATATATTATTATATTATACGTATACGAAGACATATATGAGCGATTGCCTTAAAAGTATCACTGATCTTTCGTATATGTATATCTCGATCGTGGATCCCGCGGGGTCAAACTTATAAGTCCCTCGCGGTTACATTTGCCATCAGCTCTTATTATATTTCGCATATTGGTATATATACGTATTTCTCGCGACACGTGTCAAGGATCATCGTATCGTCTTATCCGACTATACAGTATACATTATATTTGTTGCCATTTATATATATATATGTATTATTCGCAAATGCAATTTCGTTACGCAATATTCTTGTGTTAATAACCGAACGAAATTCGCCACCAGCTTATGGTAGGATAGAACGAATTTCTATGTACTTTTGCCAATTATGTTTACAAATTATCTCCGAATATTGCAGCGATCCTTCAGCTAACGTTAGATCCGATTCCGAAACTCAAACTGCAACCCTCGGTCTTCCGAAAATGAATGGACGGATGAATTCGAAACTTTACAGGGTTTGGTGAAAAGCAGTCTTTCATTTCTAACCTTTTTCGTGGCCACTATGGGTAAATTTCAACCAGACCTTATTTTGGGTAAAAAATATTCAACAGTTACATTAGTGACGATATTTTGAGCGAAAAGGTGAATTTCTTGCACTTTTATCTTCCGGATAAATCCGAAATCGCATTTCTACTCCAAAATTGACCCTTTTCACATGTCGAAATAAATATCTGTTTTCAAACGTGTACTATGCTACTATTTTTTCCCTATAGAGATACCATGTCTGACGAGTCCTCCAGTTCAAATTTGACTAGAAAATATTAAAAATTCAAAAAGTTATGATTTTTTTAGTCAAAAGGTGTATTTTTTGACAAATTTACTGATCTACGATTTTTTTTTTTTTTTTTGACATGTTGGGGTTTGAATTTTGACACAACAACTTTTCACACATGTTTTAGAATGTTTAAAATTTTTGCCTCAAGTCTGTTTTCTGAAGTTGAAAAATCATGAAGTTGAAGTTCGTAGCGTTAACGTAACAAAATTTTAGCAAAAACTCACTATTACATGACTCAAATATTGTTAGATTTCCAAAATTGACGAGTTATGGGTGCAGTCTTTAACTACCTTGAAAAAATCATCCACTATATTCAAGTGTTTTTAAACCGTTCAATTCACGAAATAAAAAATTTCTTTCCCCATTATTTTGTTGCAATAACTTCACGGACTTGAACTTCGTGAAAAATCGCCAAGTATCGTCGAGAAGGTCGAACGAATTCAAAACGTTTTACGACTTTCAGGACCAATGATACTTCCCATAGTGTAAAATGAATCAAAAATTTTCTATATTCTTTCGAGCTGCAGTTTTTTTTTCGTTTTTAGTTTAATTTTTATTTTTTTGTGTTATTTGCCTGGTGCGAAGAGATTCTCCTTGTCGCCTAGCTAGCTCGGCAGCAGCAGCCAGGATCAGGATCAGGATCAGGATACGTACGTATGTATGCAGGTACATGTATGTGTGTGTGTACTAGGAGGTACCTATATGGTCGGTTTGCTCGCTTGCTGCTGCACGTATGAAAACTAAGTCCAGGTTTCATTTGACTGACTTTACGAGGTAGACATAAAATGGATTTTACTGTCGGCTAGTTCGCCAGTTCTCGAGTTGGTAACATTGCTTTAGCCAGCATAATATACGGTCTTCCTTTTCCACGCGGCACATACATATATACATATATACATATATATATATGTATATGTATGTACAAAAGCCACTCCTTTGAATCCCACGAATCCTTATCCAATCCTTATTCCTACCTACCCCCTCATACTATCCTCTTCCATCTCCCTTGGAGTCCGTCAAGTTCTTAGCGCTAAACTTTACCTATCAAAAATTTCCATCCACATACCTATATATAGTGTATACATGTATATATGTATATATTTTCGCATCGCGTCGTATAACCGAAACGAACTTGAATATTTCTTCTCGTACGCTTTATAGTTCAAAACGGAGAACCACCAAGCTTTCAAATTCAATTTTTCCCCAATGAGAACGAAAAAAATAAAAATAAAAAGGATAGCAAAAATCTGGGCTTTTTGAACCGCGAAATATTTTTTCTCCGATTAACTTTACCTAATTATTCTGTAACAGTGAAACGAAAGAAGAAGAATAAAAAAAAAAAAAAACAAATTAGAAAATGGAAAAGATCTGCGTATAGTAAAGTAGTTTCTGTATTATGTATAATATATGTATACATATGCCTGTATAGTTTATATGTATATATGTATGATGTGAAATTGAATAAAGAAAGGAAACGAGCTGATTAAACTTAAAGATAATACATAAGTAATATCAACGGCGATTAAGTGCTGAGAGCTTAAAGTGGCGTATTAATTGGTCGGGTATAATATAATAAAGGTACAACCGTATATATGTATACCATATACATATATACATACGTGTTATATTAACGGGAAAATTATTCGTCGCAAAAGATTCAATAACGATAATTATTTTCGACCTCGTAAGTCGATCTTATTATTATGCATCGGGCTTCTAATTGATTCCAAACATTTATATATTTTTATATACGTATAATATACAGGTATATATGTACATACATATACCTATAGATATAACCAACGCAGGTGGATATTGGGTATCAATAAAATATCTCGAAGAGTAATATGCATCTCTTGATATAGTACCTATATAAGTATATTGGAAGAAAAAAGACAAAAAAAAAAAAAAAAATCTCTATAATAGTAGCGCATATAAGCGATAACGCGTCGTCGCGGAATTATTATATCGATTCCCTCCCTGTGTATTTCCTTATCTATCTATAATATCGCTATTGCAACTAACTCACTTATTATTAACGATAATAGTCATAAAATGGTGGGAGCAAGGAAAAAAAAAAAAATGAAGTACATAAATTGAAGAAGACATATCGCGACACTTCGAATCGACGAATCGTCGTCAAGATATTGAAAATTTGCGATACATACTTTTAACGGACAAAGAGCGATAGAAAAAGGATTTAAAAAAATGTATATTTGCAAAATGAAATGCGGGGAATAATTAAAAATGATTTATTGTATATGGCTATTGATGTGCGATGGGTGGAAATAATTTTAGCTGCAGGAGCGAAATATTATATATAGGTAGACCGTAAAGGTTTTAAGGTTTTAAGGATGAGTAAAGCGAATAATACTGAAGACGAGGGGTAAAATACTTGAGGTATGTATATACATATTTGAAAAACCCGCGTCCGGGTTACGCCGTGGCAAATTGTGGCTAGTTAACAAAGGAACGTTCCTTAAGGAAACCGAGCATTATTTTATATGTATATGTTTGTAAGAGAAACGCTCATGCATCACTATACGGGGACCAAAGTTCTTCTTATTCTTATTTTTATTCTTATGGTATATGTTCCCCCCGCGAGCGGTTAAAACCTCGTCAAAATAAGATCGTAAAAAGCCACGGACCATGGCGTTCACATTGCCCACTGTAAGGACCTCACCGTCCTTTTCTCAAAAAAGTCTTTCGACAAAGCTGCTGATGTTCTTTAACATCCTTATATTTCTATCCTTCTTTTTTTTTTCTATTTCTTTAAGCACGTTACAAGCTAGCTCTGGTCTATCGACACTTTTGGAGTATAAAGAAGCTGTTATGGGGCTATTATATACGACACGTATTATGCCATAGGTGCGATCATCCGAAATAGGCCAAAGCCATTACATTATATTCTATTATCGTTGTTCAAAGTAACCCGTCGTAAGCTAAAAAAAAACAAACCACTATACCGTTCATAGGCACACTCTGAGGTCCCCTTATTCTTCGTATTCTCGGCTATTAAAACATTGTGTTCGTATTTGGGCAAAGCTGAGTTGAGTAGTCTTTAAGATGATGGAAAGATCGTCACATTTAACGAGCAACGTATTTTCAAGACTGTATTCATCGAGTGTGATCATCCTTTGTCGACTCACTAGGGTCGTTCTTCTTCACATACGTTTTATGATCAGAACTAATTCCTCTTCTCCTATGTGTCTGGGATCATAGAGGATTCGTTACGGTATCAAAAATCACTTCACTCTACCGGTTGCAACGAATGATCAACGCAATGAATGATTCTGAGGATAACTGTCTGATCATCGGTGTATGTATTGGAAAAGTCGTAAAGTTGACAGGATTGCAGTGAGCTGTGGTTTGGAGGATTAAAATTGAGACTGAGAAGTTACTGACGCAGGATTTTAATCGAGATGGATGAGAAAAATGAGGATATCTTTCGTTTCTCTTGCACAACTGTTTTGTGGTTTTCTAAGATTTGATGAGATTTATATATACAGAGAAGTAATGATGATCGTTATCGATGATCATTATGATAATAACGACGACGACGATGATGTTTGTTACCAGCAGTACCAACGTTTACCCCGTACTTTTTCATACTATACTACCTACGACCTCATACACGCAAGCCTTCGCACACGTCTATGCAATCGGAACCTTCGGTTTAAACTTGTGTGCGTCACAGACCGCGGAAACTGCCTCGTAAAATTGTGATTTACAACTCTATGCTATGCTATGCTGTGATGTGCTTCGAAAGCGGCAGTGTGGAATATCCATATACCTTGCTTGCTGCCACTATCCGGGGACAAAGATAGACAGATAGATAGATGGATGAAAGGAAATATGCATACCAAGCACAAACACCAGTCCATGATATGGACACCCTCGCAGGTAAATCGCCGAATGATACACTACGTGGACTTGTTTACTACTTTCAATTGATGATCAGACATTTCGATGATGGATCGGATACTTCTTCTGATATGTTGTTTGGATAGGATGATGTGAGTATAGGTACGTACCTAGGTACTAGAATACACGAACGATATGTGACGACGACTGAGAAATAATAAGAGAACTCGGGCGTATAGTGGAAAAAGGCTGGATTTAGAGCTACGAGGTAATATAACGTTAACTGCTGGTGCAGCGTTGGGTTCAGCCTCCTTTTTCTCTTTCGCTTACACTCTACTTCTGCTTCGCTTCGTCTCGATCTTAGCTACCTTTCAAACTGGGAAAGAGTCGCCCTTGGCTATCAATGTTAGGGCCAGTAGTCCCGCATCAACTACCCTTCGTTGGTTTCACTTTAACCCGAACCTTCCCCAATGAACTAAATCCCGATATTTTCAGGATGGGAATGAAAATCTTCTCTATAAGTCATCAGCAATTTTTTCATTGGGGTGTCTAATTTTCCTGAAGAATCTGGAATCATCGAAACTGATGACTCCTTATAGATTACTGTATGAGATTCTAAGAAAATGATCATTTCATTTTCCGAATTTGTCATTGAGTGTGTCCTCGAAACTGGTGTTCAAAAATATCGTCAAGTTTGCACAGAAATTGCGAATAGCTCTTGCAATTTCACGTCAACGTATACAACTGGACATTCCGTCCGAATATCTTTTGGAATGGTCCTGAAATTATTGACCGATGCAGACAAAAACGTAACAATATTTGCGAACGTTATATCTCCGTGAATAGTTTTGCTACGATCCCGTCGTTCTGCAACTCGACGGAGAAGAATACGAAGAAGAAGAAGAAGAAGAAGAAGAAGAAGGGTTTGGCGTCGCGTCGAGTTGTTATCGGATGGTATTCGTCCAGAGAAGAGAAGGAGGGGTTCTTCGGTTGAGTACTTCGCGTTTTAGTACTTGGCCAATCGTAAAAAAGTTATGCAGGCTAAAGCACACGTTGGTGCGGATGGATGCCAAGCGAGTGCCGAGCAAGCCTTACCAATACTGCAATTCTACTGCTGCGCCTTCTTTTCCCAGGGTCCAACAAAACCCATACAAATGTACCCATATGGATATCAGCCGATTGCCCTGAGATAACTGTTTCCACTTTATCTCCCTATACTACGTCGTCGCCTTCTCAATCATCAATTTCTTATACCTTTTCTTCATTTTTCATTCATCGAATTTGCAGATCATGAAAAATTTACGGAATCAATAACCACCTATCATGGTCCCTCATCAACTAGTAAACCAAAAACCAAACGATACATTCGCCGTTGTCCAGTTTCTCTGGATCCATCGATCATGTAGTACATGTCTTTAGACGACTTCAGAGTCTGTGCAGATTTCAACGCTAGACTATCGTAGTACGATTTTACCGAATGAAGCTGTGAGGGTCGTAAACGTTTCTCTGGAACGAGACCTTCTTTCTTTCTTCTCCTTCTTCTTCATCTTCTTCTTTGGTGAGGGTTCAGGTATAGTATACGTAGGTGGATAGTAAGGGAAGAGAAGGGATCAGTTTATCGTCTTGTGCAAAGTGCTTGGCGGTTTTCCACTACCGGTAGATAGTTCTGACGTGCAGAAATAGGAAAGAGCTATAGAGAGTGGAAACAGTGGTAGCACAATTGTGAAATATCTCCGCGAATTCTATCAGGTGAATTATATGAAACGACTGAGGATTTTTTCTTGAAGAAACTATACAGCAGATCCAGCGATCATCTTTCAATCCTTAGGAAATATTTGAGGGTCAAGATTATTATGACGATGACTAAAAATCGAAAAACCGCATACCGTATGTTATACACGTTTGCAACTCGCGTGTAAAACTGGACTCGAAGAAACAAGGAGACGTAAGTTTCTTCTACTTATTTCATCGACATGCTCTCTTTTCAACTCTCTTTGGCCACTGCGTGGTCGGTTTAGTACTTTCTAACTGCAGTCGCAGGCTACAATTAAACCCTCATAAAGTTAGTCGTAACTTTTTAAAACCGGGTACGAGAAGGGGGAGGGAGGGAGGGGGGGGGGGGGGGGTTGAAAAGGGGGGGCCTATACTCGACCAACCAACCAACAAAACGACGTTGGTTCTCCGGTTCCAAGTTCGTCTCTGGAGCACATATACCAGGTATATATCCTGTACCTGCTACCAGTTATACCAACCTAACTACCTATATTCCACACTACACCTACCTACACCCCCGACCGACCCCAGTAGTAAGCTGTAGCAAAAAGCATCGCCATCCGCATCCCTAATGAAGCACAAACGAGAAATAACTTGCGATTCTAGCCGGCGCCGTATATATAATCAGGATTTCTTCTTAGTTGATTGACGATGAGGTAAATTTGAACAAGGTTTGAATATATCAGGGTGAGGAATAGAAGGAGAGCGTCGATTTTGCGATACATATGAAATTCTAATCGATAAAGCTTGATCGAATTCGAATCAAAATGAGATTCTTCTTTGTTTCTGATTCAAGTAATTCTTATAATTTTGCATACTTTCATTCGGATTCGATCATCAAGCTTGATCGATCAGAACTTCAGTTGAATGATTTGCACATGAGGATACAAAAAAATAAATAAAAATAAAAATCGGAAAATTGAAAGAAAGAGTGAGAAACTTCTTTTGAAAAATAAGAAAATGCGTAAAACGCGGATTCCTCAAGGACTAGAATTTAAGGATCGAAGGCATGGATCCTCTCGACTCTCACTTAACGGGTAGAGTAGGTTTAAGCGTTGAATGACGTTTACGACTTTGCCCGACGCATCGCCGGGCTATTCTGCTGCTGCTGCTGCAAACCGCATGAGAAATTTATCTACGCAACCTTCGCCTCTTATTTTTCTTTTTATTTATTTTTTTATTCTTCTTTTTTAGCGTCTCATCGACCAAGACACCAAAACCAACTTTCGCAATTAAATAAAAATCAACGTAATCTAGAGAATGAACAAAGTGAAAAGATCGAGGATCGAATGATATATACCGTACCTTGATGAAGCTAAAGTTATAGCAGCTAGAGCTAGCAACCAAACGAGATAATCGTTTTCCAAATTTGATGACACAGTACAAATTTCTGACTTTTTTGGTTCATTCACTTTCCATAATAAAACACATCGAGCGGAATTTAAATTTTTTCGAATTTTACTGCTTCATTTTTATTAACTAAGAATCGCTGGGCTAATAATTCTGACTGCTAGCTTCAGCTTCGTCGCATTTTGAGATCAGACACGGCTCGATCCTGATTCGTAGGTATCCAATTTTGTCTATTCTCCGAATTTTTTTTTTTTTTTTTTCTTTTTTCATTCTTTGAAGCACGTGGCACTAGAAAACTGCACAGGAAACTAGTTAATGTTCGAAAACCGCGAATGACACATAATTGCCTGAACTAAGTTGAATCAGGATTCTCTATTCCGCGAATAACCTAAAACTGGGTAGGAGAATTAAAAAAAAAAAAATCGCCGAGATAAATCTCTCGGTTAGTTCAGAGCGCGAGGAGTTTTGATTCTAACCAACGTTTGCAGATCGAGGGTTGGTATAGAAACTCGGCTGTCACATAAAGTTGGATACTTTAGTGCGCCGGAGCACAAAATAACCAAAGGACCCTGGACTTAAGGCTTCAAGCTTCAGGCTTCAAGATGCTTCAGCTATCGCGATATATGTATACCTACGCAGAAGGACAGAATGCTTCAGTCTTCCAAAGCAAAGAAGAAGAAGAAGACGGAGTAGAATAACAAGAATATACGTAAAGAATAACCAGAAACAAAAAACAAAAAAACAAAAACAAAAATAAGAAAAAATTCAAAAGAAGAGAAGAAAAAATGGCGAGCCGTAAAACCGAGCGCGTTTACGATCGTCGTTAACTTCGCTGCGAGCGGCCTGTCTGATTACATTGATGCTGCTGCTTACTCCGCGAGTCCCGTCCTCGTAGCTACATGGAAAGAGAAAGATCGCGATCAAGTTTTCCATATTTTCATCCGTTTCGTTAACGTCAATTTCAAAATTGACCAACATCTTCGATCGATCCTTTTCGCTCTGGATCATCTTGAGAAAAGAAACTAGAAAATTCCTCGATTCTTTCTGTACGGGTCTCTCGATTCATCACGACACGTTTCGCCAGACGGTTTGATGAGACCGTCCCTGAATTCCAAATTTTTTGTCTTCTCATTCCAAATGATGATTTTCTGTATCATTTTTTTTTCAAACGTAAGCAGATCATGTACGAATGATACGGAAATGAGAAAATGAGAAGGATAGGATAAAATCGAGCGAATGTTTTAGATGTGGATGGATCGAATGAGCCAGGAAAACTTTTAAAGATTAGTTTTCGTTTCTAGACGTAAAGTTTCTCGCTTTCGGTCTTATATGCTCGAGAAAAGCTTCCTTCTACAACGAGACGGCGAACGCCGGACTGTATGGACCTCGGGAGAAGCTGCAGCAGAGAAGTCGTAATCGAGAATCCGGAGGACATAAAACTGATTCCATCCTATAAAACGCCCTTCTTATACTTCCTTCCGCGAAAACCTGCATCACCTAGACGACGACGATATCCTTCGTCAACGTCTCGTCTCGTCCCTTTTTCTTTCGTCATTTAACTTATCATTCAACTCATTTATTCATTCATCGATCTCACAATCTGCGTTTACAATTTTTATTTCTTTTTTTTCTCATTAATTTTGTTTTATGAAGAGAAATGGAGTGAAACATTTTGGAAAAATTTAAAACCGCATTTCCGCGCATTATTGGATGATGGCGGATTGCAAAATTTGCGAGCTGCAGTTGTGCAACAATAACAACAACGGAAACCTCAGACATGGACGAAAGACGAGAGAGAGTTGGGTTGGATCGCGGCGGTGCTGAGCTGAGCTGGAGCTTAATGATGCCAACACTAAAGTAGCAAATTTACGATCACTTACTCCCCATCATCTTGGCTGCAGAACCGCGACGAGTCCAGAGACCGGCACAAAAGCCTCGAGGGAATATCGTCCGACAGATAAACGCGGTATGCCACCACCCTAGCATCCCCCCCCCCCCCCCCCCACACCCACCCCGAATATCAAAACTTTTTCTTCAAGTTACTCGCATAACCCTGTAATCGACCACCCCGTGAGGTTATGTGGGCAGGTAACATGTCACCGTTAATCGTAAGTACCCAGTGACGCGACAAACTCGTAAAAACTCTTACGCTTTGAATGTTTCTCGAGAAACAAATTGACATGTTTTTTTTTTTTATCAAAATCGTTTGATGGACATGTATCATAAGGTATAGAAACATGGTTTTTTTTGAAAAATACGGTACGTTTCAGGCGCGGAAAACATGTTCTCAAAATGGTGGGACATTTTGGCACCCGTGTTTCAGTCAGAGATGAACATTTTCGAATGTTATCAACATGATGAAAACATTTTCGAAGAAGAGAACTTATTTTCCGTCATATTTCGCGAAGTGAAATCGTGTTTTTCAAACAGAAACATGTTTATATTTGAATTGGGTTACTTTGCAACATGTTTCGAGCAATAGAAACATCTTTTCAAGAGAGTCTATCATTTTTGAACATGTTTTTTCTGACATTCCCGAGGCAATGGACATTTCTGACAAGTGGAAAACTTGTTTTTCGGCATTTTCACGGTAACAGAAACATGTTCTCCATGCGTATAAATATTTCGAACGTGTTATGAGGAGGGAAAAGCTTTTCGAAACATGTTTTGGAAGCAGAAAACATTGTCTAAAAATGTTTCAAGATATGCCAACATGTTTTTTCAAAGAAACAGACATCCTGGATCCGGTGAATAATCATTTTCCGACATGTTTCAAAGAACAAAAGCAGAGTTTTCGAGAATACAAACATTTCCAGACATACGAGGACATGTTTTAACGAAATATGTTTCGAGCACACGCACAAAAAAAGTTTCTCTTTACATCGTGAATGATCAATTTCACATCGTTGACGCATATTTCATTTTGAGATGAAAAAAATATAATACGAAAAATTACGTACCGGGGCTACGTGGCAGGACGTTCAGGCGGACTTTCGGGACTGGACGGTACCCTGCTGGTAACCACATGTGCGTAAAGCGGATGCTGAAGGCCAAGATGAGCCGTAGGTGGTGGTGGTCCAATGTAAGGTGCCTGAGGAAGATAAGTTGGTGCACCAGCAGCCGCCCCCGTTGGAGTACCGTAACAATTGTAGTAATGGCCACCATGAATGAATCGGGCTGCTTCCCAGAACGCCAACGTCCGAATTTCGGCGTTTGCTAAACGGGGTTCAAAAAAATGAAAAAAACAAAAGAAAACACAACAAATTTTGCTATCACATTTGTTATCTATTCAATGAATATATCGTTTTGCTTATTATCTCATCTCATCATCATCATCAGTGACTCATATGTATAGACCCTTACTGCACGATTACCAGTCGCATCAGAAACGATATCTCTCTAATAACACATGCAATATGTACATAATACATTAGCTCGAGGCTGCCAGCACTACCGGCTCTTGCCTCGAGTTAATAGGCACCCTTCTTAGAATCGGGATGAGAAGCCAATGGGAGCTCAGGGATAGAGTCAAAATGGCCGACGGTAGGCTACCGAGGCGTGGTTTTTGCTTTTAGGTTGATGGGTAGGTAGGCCAGGTAGGTAGGTAAGGTTAGAGTTAGGTAGACTGAATGCTACGGGCAGGTAGGACCTATAGGGGACCCTCTTTCCGTCCTTTAGAGCAAAACGTAAAAAACGAACAAGAGAGAGAAGTGTGGTGCCTTTTGCTCAGCTTTTTTGTTCTCATCAATCGCCAAAATCCCGCTTCTATACCTAATTGCCACACCATTTATTTCTAATTGCTGAAATAATCAACCATCGTCATCATCATCATCATCATCATCATCATTTCGTTAAAATTCTTTCGTACCTACGTTGAGGTTTAGAGATTATTTTCTCTGCTTCTACACAGCCACAATTTTCGCCATTTTCTATACTCAGGTGTTCAAACGATTCACAATTTTCAAACATTTCGCAATTGCACGCCAAGTCACGCGCGTCAATCGAAATGGTAACAACTTATATGTACGTGTATTTTTCAACAGGTCGAAGTGTTTTCCAGTCGCGCACGATCGGTGAATTTTTTATTCTACCTATTTTTTTATTTTTTTTTTCATCTTCGGGTAATTTGCAGATTTTGTACGATTTTCGAAAGGATTTCGCGAATTGATTATTTGAAAAAATCCTAAAGGATTTCATACGAGTTTATTAGGAATATGTAGAAATTTATCGACATGTTTGCATCCATAGGAAGATTTGGATTGGCGATTTGAGAGAAAATTTCCAAAGTAGGCTTCAAATACACGATTTTAGACTATTTCGTAAGGAATCGAATAACAGCTAGTGGCCACTCAATTTCGTCTTCAAAATTCCCTGATTTCTCCCTTTTTTCCTAATCGAAATTACGAAAATACGAAAAAACGCCTAACCTAATTCGCGACGAGGAAAATTGAGGGTACAAATTTGCCACAAAATAAAAACTGATGGAGTTACAATATTCGTCCCGGAATTTTTAATTTTTTTTCATTGGACACCGACGTCAAGATAGCGGTTGGAGACAAAAAGAAGTTCAACAAAGAGCGTATAATTCTACCGTTCAAAAATGTTAATTTCCCGACGTTTCCGGGTTCTCCAGGTTTTCCAGTTGTGCGGCTACCCTGAATAACAATTTCTGTAAGTAAATTTGAAAGTACGATTTGAGAAGGAAATTGATTCGATTTTACTGCAGACGCAGAATCTGAAGAAATGTATTGGCGATGGGTTTCTCGAATGATTTCGTGAATATAATGGTGTTAGGAATTTTTTTTTTGTAAAAATTTGGCAAACGTACAACTTGCGCAGGTAAAATTCGAACAATATTTCGTGGCATTTTGTTCAGCACGACAATTCGGAGTACAAACGCCCATCGTGCGCACCTACATATACATATTATACCTACCTATATTCAACCACCCCGTGTACTACGAGGAAACGGACGTGAGCTGCGCACACGGTTCGCAAAAATATCCCCGGTCTGACCATAAATTATATTTTAACGATCTCTACGTGGTGCTCTGTGATCCAAACGGGCTGGACCGCGCGCGAGAGGAGAGAAGAGAATAATAAGAATAGGAATAATAATAATAATAAGAAGAAAAGGATAAGATGAAGATGAAAATGAAAAAGGAATAGATGAATCTTCTTCGTTCCTGGGGCGGAGCCAGGAGACCTGCAGAAGTCTCTCCTCTCTGCTTCAGTTGAATCAGAAATTTTCTAGGAATCGAGGATATGCGAAATGTATTTATGAATTTTAATTTCCCTTTGTCAAGCGTATCATATAAATTTGGTTTTTGATTTGATATTGTTGTATCGCATCATCCAGTACTGCTTCAGATATATATATATATATATATATATATATATATATGCGAATTATGAAATATATATATATAGCAAATCGATTGGAGTGGAGCTGGAGCTTTAGGTCAGAAATAGGACCGACGCAGGCAGCTGCTTATGAAACTCCTTCCATATTTATTCCCCTCTGGCCCCCACAAGGTTTTAACTACCAGTCAACTTCCGGCCCTGAGGGTAACGAAAGCGCGAGGTTATGCCTATACTATTCCATTTTGCAAAAATCCCCCGCACGAAGTCGAATTCGCGACAACAATATGTAAATCGGAATTATCCCCCATATAAACTAAATTTAGAAATTCGTAGCTCTGTAAACATATATCAAATATTTGCAAACTTTATGCGTAGGTTTCTCGCGATTTCACGACGGTCAAAAATTTTCTAAACGTTTAATCTTTCGCTTGAATTCAATAAGCGCGAAAAAAATTCCGAGTCCAAATGTCTCTTGACAAAATTTTTTGCAAAAATGTTGCGCCCAAATCCGGAAACTTTTTCTTTCCATTTTATTTTTGCAAAAGGATGGGAAAAATTTTCGGTCCTTGCAGAAGATCAAAAAAAAAAAAAAAAGCGGTTTTTGTTTAAGATACGAGGACAGGTGGGGCGCAAAATCGACTACCGGACTCAATCCACACGATCTGGCAAACTTTTTCGAGGAAAAGAAAATTTCGAACAATGAGCATTGCATATGCGCACGAACTGCACGTGACTCTTTTTTTTTTTTCTCTTTATTCTTGTTCTCTTATATGATGGGCACTTTCATTTCGCGTAATAGGTCCGGGTATCGCGTGCCAGCGAATTCATTGTTCGCAATTTTTTTTTTTTTTTTTTTATATACAGGGTGTCGGATTCGAACGGTCTTTGCAAAAATCATCGATAAGATCTATAAATCAATAATTCATTCTACGGTCCCCGCAATTTAATGAAACTGAAGCTGGCAGTCAAAGCAAATGCGTTAGATAAAAATGAGTCTGCGAAGGATAAGAATCGAAATTTTGTCAAGTTTTTATCAAAATCAAGGGTTCTGTTGAATTTTAAACGTGAATCTGTACCCACTGCATCATCCAAATTTTAGGAAAGCTCAACCCGTTTAGCTGCTAACTCTGGCTGCTATAAGTTTCAGCTTCATTGCAATTTAGCAGATTTTTCCAAAATTGTCTGAAAAACTTGTGAATGAAAAAATTCGCAATTTTATATAAGATTTTAGCTCGTGCCTCGAGGATGAATAAAAAATCGCACCATGTCCAGTTGACAATGAGATCGAAAGCGACTGCAATATGCAACAGAAGAATTATGTAGACGGAAGGTATAATATTCTTAAATTGAACGGAAGAAAGACGTACCGAGTATGAAAAGTATCTACATATATAGGTGTATAGGTATGTAGGTATGTATGTATGTATATAAGAAGAGTTTGCGGTATTTGAAATTGGCACAGTTTGTCGTATATGCAATTGCGCATACAATGAGCGCGTGCAGTCTGTATTCCGGATGCGACTGTATGTACCCTTGCACTCTACCTACTTTAGCCGTATTAATCCCCCGTGCTCTAAGTTTAGTTTAGTAAGTGTCTGCACCGAGGTCACGAGTATTACATATACACAGATTGGTATCTAGCCATCTATATATATTATCGTTGTGGATATACATATATATATTTATAGATGTACGCGAGGAAGGTATGCAACTCTGATTAATACATATATCTAGGTATGTATGTACATAAATGATGTACGCGAGATGCAAAACGCGATAAAGTATATTTATAAGTATAGCAACAATTCGTAATTTCAAAAGCTGCGAAAGGTAAAAATTCGGAATTTTTCTACTTATACCGACTCGCACAATATGAAAAACTTGGAATGAAAAAATAGCGAAGGGTCAAAATTCCGAAAGCTAAAGATCCGACTGGCCAAATCTCCGGATCTCAGAATTGGCGAAATGCAACGTAGTTTATTTCACAGCTTTGTCACAAGCTTCCCTCAAATTTCCAGATTTTTGGGCTTCCAGCATTTTGACCTTTCGGAATTTCCAAATTCTGAACTCGAACGTTTTTAGAAACTCAAAATCGTGTCTCAAATAAACTTGAAATGTCGACCGTTTGGAATTCGGAACTTCAATCCCGCCCCAAAAATTCTAGTTAAGGAATGAATAAAACAACAAATTTGTTGATTTTTTGTTTCGCGATCCGACAAGGTACATAGGTACATACATACGTTACTTCATAAAAATTTGCAAAACCGCAGCAACTATAACGGCTGCAGTGATGTGTACCTACAAATGTATGTGGTGCATACTACATGTATAATGTTATAAGGTCGCGGAAGTGTATCAAGTCAAGGTATGCAGATACTTACACATATTCATATACATAGAAGTATCATATCTATATACATATCAATATATACAGTTGCAGGTGATAAGAGGTAAAGTTAAGGCTGACTTTGACGTCACGTGGGAGCAAAGAAGCGACATTATAAGCGAAAAAAAACTGCAAAAAGGGGGGGGAAAAAATGAATAGAAAGAAATAAAGAAAGAAGCTAATACACGACATTGGCAATACCTGTGTCTATGTATCGTCAATGTACAATCATATCGCTGGCATCTATTCATTTATCGACAAATGGCGTGCGATTTATATTCTAATTTTTTTATTTCATTCTTTACCCCCATTCTTTTTCAGCTCTGCATGAAAACGGTTGATAAATAAAAAGCAAGTGAAATTAGAAAATAAAACCCCTTAATATTGCGCATAGGTGTAGGTAATAATAAATTGCAACGATCTATAGCTCATAGAGAGACTCGGATACGTGACTAAGTTACGTAAGTTGCATATATATAAGTATAACGTAGTATATAGCTGTATATATGTATAAGTACCTATATCCGTACCCACGATTTACCAAGTAGTTTTCTATTCGCGTAATATATTATATCGTTTCATGGATTAAGCTGAATTGACGAAAGTTTTTCTTTTTACCGCCATTTTTTTTTCTATTATACAGCTACATCCGTACTCACCTTAATTTTCTTCCCAAATTCCTCGCAATTTATCAACAAAATGTATATATATATATTTATCGACTAGATGAAAATCGTAGTACATACACATATGCCAGTCCATTGATCAAACTTTTTATATAATTATCCGATTTTTGTACAACATACAAATAATCAATCAATCTATTAACACGTTCCCCTGGCACGAGCCTAAAATTTCAAATTGCATCAATAGATTGCACGATTGTGAAGTATAACGTACTAGTGATTCATGTATTTAGTTATTTATTTATTTATTTATCCTGCCCAAGAGGCGAACCCTGTTAGATCCCTGTTAAAACCCTGATAGATCTGGCACGCAGTAAAACTTTGGAAAATGTATCAAAATCGTCAAATAGATAGGAAATTACATATTCGCATTTTGCATGCAAGTAAATTACGAAGTTGTATTTTGGATGTACGAGCCCAACGTTGGGCGCCAATTCGTATACTAAGAGTAGGTATAGGAAACTTCTTTGTAAATAAAAGATATACAAATATTATACATGTTCGTATATGTATGTACCTATATGTATAATAGTATAACCATCCCTCTGTCTGACAGTACCGTCAATGTAACATGCAAAACTCCCGTCTGCCTACGTAAGTGGGTAAATTACACATACGAATGAGTATTATAATATGTATGTACAGTGTACACGTGTTCAGGTTGGAAATATATGACTATATGACGAACATTGTGTCCACGCAAAAGCACATAATGCTATATCGTTTGGTGGGGGAAACCTCAAGCAACTAATGTCAAGGAAACCTAAGCGGGGGCTTGAATATGTGTGTTGTGTTGTCTTGTGTTGTGTTGTGTTGTGCGAGAATCAGCAACACAGTGCGACATTCATACCAACTTGTATATAAGTACGTATGTATTTGTGCACGTGTCAATTTTTCCGACGTATATACAACTTCCTACCTCCCTCATTTACTCAGCTTCTTATATTCATTTCGATTTCGCACGCGGTGCACATGCATCGTGTTAGTGTGCATTTGTTAGTGCAACAGAATATATCTATATGCATATACATATATGATACGAAATTGCAAATGTATATAATAGTATGTGCTTCTATAACGCGATATTACGTAACACTCGACTTTTCTATCCCACTCAAACGTTTATGCACATATAGATTAGACTTTGAAACCGCGAGTGTGCCAAGTTGTCCGCCAATTTCCTCCCCCCGCCCTTCTATTTATCTCTATCTCTATTTCTCTCTGTTGCACTTGTGTTGGCACGAGCTTGACGTGACACGAGGAACGGAAAATGTTCGTTTGTCGTCGACTGTGATTTGGCCTCTCACTCTACTATATATGTTTCTCTTTTTGATTTTTTATTTTTCTTCCTATTTTTCTCTCTCGCTCTCTTTCTCGGCTCGCAATAGCTTCTATTTAATACTTGGTGTGACCACCAGAGGTTCTGGCAAACGTCGTATATGACAGCAACTCAGTGAGCAACGTAAGAGCGAAACATTGCAACTGTGTGCAAAACCTGATGATGCTAAGTTACAAGTGCAGTTTTACTCTTGTCTGGTATACCTATGTATATGTACATAAGTACCTGTTGCGGGGTATACTGAGAGACTAGACGTATCGTACATACATATACTTACAATTAGTTCGCGTACAGTCTGAGCCAAAAAATACTTCTTCGTCTATTTATTATCGCATTTCAAGACTAGAGGTTTGACTATAATAGCAATTATTCGGTAACTTCCCACCGTATCGCCGCATCAGCTGATGCTTCTTTCATATACAAACGAAATAATTTCAAACCTTTTCCTTATTTTTTTATTTTATTTCATTTCATTTTTTGTTTTGTTTTTACATCTTTACGCAAAAAGTTTCGCCATTTCTCGCGCACCGAATGAAAAAACTATATAGACTAGCTTTTTTTATCCTGATCCTAATTATTTTATTTGTTTAAAAAATTTTTTTTAATCGTTTTCACGTATTCCTACCTTTTCTTTTTCCTCGGGTCTTTTCATTCGAATTAGTTCGAAGATGCCGTAGATATCTTGCTTCCATTTTTCGCGTTACATAATTTGCATTCACGTTTATCGATATAGGTACCTAATCGTCTTATGTGACAACATTTTTTCGAATTCATTTTCGTTAGAAAAGAATTTGCTGAACCATAAAAATATCTTTTGAGTGAAGAAAATGTGCTGTAGTTATACGGGTAGCGAAATGAGTTTTTGCTTGTGGCAATCAAATAGTTTCTTTGAAAAAAAAAAAAAAAAACTATTACGTTTTTATCATAACTAATTACTAGCTTATATTAGGCGAAATGCACGATCGATTGATATACCAAAAATTTTCTTTCAGTTGAAAATACTTAGTCGACGGAAAAAATTCTTTTTTTCAGTTAATATAGCAATATTGAAACAACAAAAATCGTTCATCGATCGTTTATTTTCCACGTGATCAAAGATTATTGATACCGATTAAGATTATTGATATATATATATATATATCAATATATATTAATTTTTGCTTCTATTGAAATTGTAGGGATTTTCACAAACGACGACAACGTTTCGTACCTATTGGTGTTTGCTGCTGCAATTGCATGTATAGGAGAGAAAAACTGTTGTTGATCCACAACCGTTGCCGATGGTCGCACGTCACGCACGAGAAGAAAAAAGAAAAAAAAAAAAAATAGAATATAAAAAGACAAGAAAAAATAATGACAACAATCCATGGCGAATGATCGTGCAGTTGATTGTCATATCTGTTTATATACGGTGTGAGAATTTCCACGTTGCGATGACGATAATTATACAGAACAAAAAAAAAATATAAATTGAAGAAAAAATTCTACATGCCCACGATCTGTAAATTTTCTTTTCAAAATGAAAAGTTTAGGGTGAATTTCCCACTTCGAAAAAAAAAGATATTCAACTTTTTCAGCAAGTGAAAATTCGTGCCTGATCCTAGTGGTTTTTCAATTCGGTGAAAATATAACGAGATTTCCACTAGTTGTGAGTTGATTTTTCATCGCAGATCAACGAAATCTGACAATTTTTAGACTTTTTTCCGCACTTTTAATGTTCGACGAAAGAGAGGGTAAAAAATTCTGGAAAAATGGAAAACGACGATCTTCTTCGGTAGGTAGTCGTGTCGAAACGTTTATCTTCGAATGTAGACAGTATATAATGTGGAATTGCTCAGGCCGGATCTTCGCGTGTCGATAATCCGCACTTTTCGGATGCCTCGGTACATCTGCGTTTCCTGCGAGTAGAGTAATAATTCTGGGATTCTCCTTTCCAAAGTCCTCCGTTGTCCTCCCCAAGGCGATTGATCGTTCAGTTTCCTTCCTTTTTACTTCTTTTTTTTCGTATTTTTTTTTATTTTAATTTTTTTTTTTTTTTTGATCGATTTTAATACGAATATTGAACAGAATTGAGAAATTTCTTGTTCTGCGATCTTCGACATTGACATTGAGAAATGTAAAAGTACAAAATGGAAACAGTCGAAAATTGAATTGAAATTCTTTCTTTCTTGATGGATGAATCCTCTTCTTGTACATTCTTCATATCTTCAAATGATGATAATCTTCAAGATGGTGTCGGCGTATATATCGGTTTTATCGAAATAACATTGTACAGAGAGACGAATAATCTCAAACGGCAAATACGCATTTTGTATTGCAATAATGTCGAGTAAAGATGTACGAATATAAAGTAAAAAACAAAAAGCCCATTATGGCGTATAGGAAAAATCGCATTTGAACAAGCTGATATTGAAATAATGAAAAAGCAATCATCTTCAAGAAGACGAGGCCTGAAGCTTTGGGTATCGATACGAATATCGATCGCTATAATAGAATATACAGGTTATTCTACTTTCAATTTTGACCAATTTTCAGAATATCGAGTGGGATTCTTATTATCCAATTACCATTTCGGTTAAGTATATCGAATATTTTTTTTCTCAATAAGACTTGAGATTTTAGTTGATTAGAAATAAGAATCCCACGCTATGTTTAGTTTGTTCTTTTTTTTACACAAAAAAGATTCGAAAATTGAAATTCTGTTTTCAAATTTTGAAAAGAGAATGAAAAAATGGATTAATTATTGGACCAAAGACTGCTGCTCACCTTCCGCAATTCGTCTTGAAGCTTCTTCGAGGTCGGCATGTGCGTCTTTCAGTATTACAAGCATAAGAGGAAGCAATTCCCACGGATATCGGAAACGTTCTAAAAGTTTAGTGCTGTACTCGAGTAGGACTTCGACGTTTTCACCTGGGAAACAGAAAGATAAACAGTTTAATGAATTTGAATGAAAACAAAAAAAATGAAAAAATGATTAAATAAATAAATAAATGGAAAGTTTGAGAAACGAATCGAGAGAATAGTAAGTATATATGTATATGAAAAACGTGAAGCATGAACGGCGAGCAAGAGTTCATGAGCCAGGAAATGTATACGCGATGCATAATTTCAAATGGATTCGAAGAAGCCTCTTCCAAATTGCCGACTCTCTACTTCTGGCTTTTTACTTCTTGCTTTTTGCTTCTTACTCGGCTACGGTCCAGACTGCAACAGACCGCAAGGTGAACTTTACTGAACGAATTTCTGGGAAAACGAAGAGATGGTAGATTGGTTAGGTTACCTCAAAGTACCTGGAGGACAAGTGCAAGTGCTTCTTAGCTTGAAAAAAAAAAACCATCGTTTACTCGATACACGAGTAAAACCGAGATATATAATATACAACGGGGATAGAAAAAATGAAACGGGGGATGTTTTATTTTTATACGGTCGATTTGTCGCTTCAAACGATCATTTGCATATAGAAATTTTTCAATATTCAATCGGAAGCAAATTTGCAAAAAGATCGTATCTACATGTACCTATATATGTATACGTGATACGTGCATGATGTGTATTCGGTTTGGTGTGTGAATGGCAAGGCCCGCCCTCTCGAGAGGAGACGACCCAGCCAGCAAAACGGCGTAAGAATGAAATTGTTTTTCCGAGAATAATTATTAACCTGACCCCAGAGATCTTTCTTGACTTGGAATGTTTTTTTTTTCTTTTTCTTTGTCTTTTTTTACGGGTTCTTCTTATTCTTCTTCTCTCCTACCCCGGTTACGCCCCAAGATTGAGATGATATTTCGCGCACACCGAACTTGATTACTGCAGCCTCATCTCATGATGATGTATTTCTCGTCTTGCACCTCAGAAGAGACTTGCGCTCAAAATACTCACTGGCAATAATTATTCTTCGAAATATCATCCCTAGACTAAATACAAATGGGTAGGCACTAGTGAAAATTTTTTATACTTTTTTGCAATTGAAAAACGTACGATTTTTATCATTTACGTGATCTTTAGCAAAATTCAAACACCAAGTTATAATTATTTATATATCTTGACATCTTTGGGAGAGGCGAGAAAAATGGGGGTCCTTCAAAATGTGTCTAATATTTTTTTTTGAAAATTAAAAAAACCTTCTCTGAATTTCATTATTCATTTGCCCTAGAAAATTCCAAACGTCTGATCAACCTATTGTGTCTTGGCAATTTAGAAAGCGGACAAAATGGGCACAACTGAAAATATTTCACATTATATAATCAAGATTGGAAAATGTTTGAAATTTTTTTATTGTTTGGAAAAACAAATTTGATTTTTGTCTTTTTTTCCAGAGTAGGTATAGGTACTGTTTTTCAACTATATTTACGGTTTAAACGGTTTAAAGTCTCCGTAGATATCCAAAGAAATTCCATACATCTCCTCGGTCCATTAAATTGTATAAATTTTTAATTTTTAATGTTTTTTTTCTCATCCCTCCGATTGCAGGCATGCAAGCGGAGGGAAATATCTGTAAAACTAGTCAATGTGCCCATACCCTACCTATACACGCACAATATACATATGTCACTTGTTGGTTTTAATGGCGTCCGCATGAAACGAACACACCATACATAATGTAGCACCCAACAGCAGCTAGGCCAGGCTATATGTACATATAATACACCTATATATTTATCTACGATATAAATATATCGATGGATTGCATATATATATATATACATATATCGATGGAAAAGTTCTTCCACTATGGCGTCGTCGTCGCTTGCAGTTCGCCAGTGTTCGCCAGTGTTCGCCAGTTCAGTTCGCATTAGCTGTGCGATCGCGATGATGACGATGGCGTTTTAGCATTGCACTATATATATGTATATAGTAGGTAAACGCGGCTTCGTGGAGGAGCAATTATTTTTATGTAATGATACCAACTGCCCACCTACCTACCTGCCTACCTGCCTACCTGGACGCTTTTAACTGCAGTGCGCAATGGTCGCGAGTACACATGAATTGGTAGAATCGTATCTATGTGTGCTTTTACCACGTACACAGACTCGTATCCGTATGTTTAAACCCAACCCGTCCATACCACGTCGCTAAAAGCCGTTGAAACTTAGTGGCCGATTAGCTATTGTCCCCTTAGGTATTATAGCCGCTATGTACAGCTGTATAGCATGTGTGAATATGTGGATAGGTTTAACAATAAGTATAGAAGCACAACAGCCATTTCGAATGTTAATCATCCAAATGACCAGGAAAAATTGAGCTCACAGATTTTCTGAGTCTTCAATGTTCACCTACACCGTTCCGTAATTGAGATTCTTTTGATAACTGGAGTCGGAAAATTTCTGAAAACAATTCTGGTCATTTTGATGTTCGTAAGGCGAACACAGAAGCTGGTAGAAAGCTCAGGGAACATTCGCTACTTCGCAACGTGTTTCGCGTTTTTGAGCTGGAGAAATTTTCCCATAGTTGGTGATTTTCCAAAATGATGCTGACTTCAATCTAGATAGTTTTTTTTTATTGGAGAAGTACTAAGTGAAATTTCACGAGAAATCTGTAAGCTTCAATCTTGACAAAGATGATGAACTGTCCTGCAGATCAACTTCGAGTACTGGATAAAAAGAAAAAACAGGCGAGTATCATTAGATTTTGACTGCAGGGATAGAAAGTTCCAAAAACTCACAGGAATTAACTCCAAGGTATACTATAGCTTTCAGAATCTGATGGAACTCTATCTGACAATGAGTTCAACCTTCACGAAGCTTAAATCTAGAGAAAATTCCATCAGATTTCCAGTTCCTTTCCAGACCCTATCAATTTCCACCATGACTGCAGGTATACCGTGAATCAAATGACCAGGAAATTGAAATACAGACTGTTCTCCATAAACTTACGTTCATCATTCGATGAAATGACAACTTGGAAATGTTTACTCCGGTTTATATCACCGTGAATAATTCTGGATGCGAATGAATTTGGAAAACCTCAATATAGACGGTTGTGCGAATATTCTAAAAGCCGATAGTGATTGATTGATTGATTGATTGATTGGAAGTCATCGATCGACTGGCATCAAGCAGCTGCTACAGTCTTGCAGTGCTCGGCAATTGCCTTGTATCGCACCAACGCGGGGTGTCCGTTCGTTGGAACGGACAAAACATATCCTCTCTCGAAGCGACATGATGATGTATTAGACATCAGAAGAGCCAATAGCGGGACTGGTAGTGGGCATAGGCTCCGCCCACGACATCCGGAAACTCGGTGTACCTATACCGGAACGAAAATAAATGGCCTCCATTCTCGCATTTTCTATACATAATATACACAAACGACAATCCAATTTCCAATGCGGTTGAAAAAATCCATGCAAAATTTATCATCGTCATCGTTATCTTCCGTTCTTCATCGACGATGTCATCGAACACCAATTACCATCCACATCATTCATTTTTTCCATCAATTCTTCGACTGCTTTCCTTTTCCGAATGGATAATCGGTTCGTCATTATGCGGATAAAATTGAAAGGTTAGGTTCGGGTGGGGTGGGTGGTGAAAAAGATGATGATGATGTGCGTGCAATCGGTTTGGTGGCTCGTTCGTTACCCATCCATGCGTTTCGGTCTCTCTGATGGCGCCATTTTGTTGCTGACGTCACTACGGAGTGCGGCGTAGACATGGTGCCTGAGGTTATACGGTGAGGGAAGCTAAGCGAGAAGAGGAGAGGAAACGTAGAGGTTGGTCGTGGTGAGGAGGGACGCTTCGCGTCGCCTGGCGTCGCGGGAGGGAAACATGGAAGGAAGCAAGGAAGGACTTTGATATAATCGGAGGAGGAGATAGTACGCAAATCAGGACTTACGATCAGGCGATATTCACTGCTATGGTTTACTCAAGTCAATACCATGATATTTAACCAGCAAGATTCACTAAAACGTGACATTCAGCAATGGAAATCGAATGAGAACATTTGCAGTAGGACTTCGAATTGCTACCAAAACCACCGATGGAAGAAGAATGAGAAAATGTCATGGTGTCCATACTGAAACTTGCACTCAAAATGACATTTCCACAATTTTCCAGATTCTTCTGATCATTTTTCATCAATGAGTTCATCAAGGAAAGGAGATTCTTGAATCGATTGATCCCTCAGCCATTTCTGGTTCAGTCAGGCGATCAGAAATCTTCTTTTTTGCACTAATTCTACTGGTTTTGATCTCCAGTGTTTTTCCACTGGCGGATTAGTAACTCGCAACATTAATCCTGACTTTGTTTGTTGGTCTTTTTTTTTTAGTATCGATACCTTGCGAGGTATTTTCGTGTATGATCCCTGAAGCATATTATGTATTATCGATACCGATACGTGAAATACACTCGCTTAATTAGTATTGGGTTTGTTTATATCGAATGAAGTAGATGCGTATGACGTCATTGGTATGAATCGCCCAAGTGCCTGTGGACCGATAATCGTATATACAGACTAGATTCGTCATGGTAATTATTTACAGTTTATTTACGTTACTCTCAGCGATCGAGATATACTAATATGCATAAGCGTATCGCGGTGGTGGTTAGTTTTTATTATTGAATGATGTCACGCCTCGCTCGTATTATGCCGATTGATTAAAGCCAGGGTACGATCCATCAACTCCTAAGAAATTCACTAACAACCATGAAGAGAAAGAGTATGAAGAGACATTCTGGGTCACAGTGATGCAGACGTTAGTCTATCCACAGCACAAATATCCAAAGTTCCATCCTTGCTCCATATTTTTTATCATGCAATTCAATTTTACAGCAGACCATCTGCGGGTCTTCCAAAACAGTATTGAAAGGATATCCGCTATCCTCATCATTCCGTGACATATCACTTCTTCTTCTCCATGCAATACTCATCAAGATTGGATCCCTCGATCGGGAATCGATTTGATATTTGTGTTCTGAACGGTTTCCTTTCATCTTCAATTTCAATGTGAAAGACGCTGATCACCATACAGTGAGTTTCTCTCCATTTGGTGGCCACGATCGTCCAGGATTCGTCGGTTGTCGTAGTTTCGGACATTGGACGTCTGGTGACTTTTCAGGGTGGCTATAGCGTGCAAACCTCTTGCCGATCATAATGTGGCAGTGAAACTCGTTCGCCATAACCGCACATGTGTAGTCACACTTCCGGTGGGCTGATTGCACCTACACTGCACTGTGTCTGCGTACAGTATGTAGTAATGAAGGTATGTACGAGGTACTGGCACGCGGTTCTTGGAATTTTCGACGTCCTTTTTCTTTTTCTTCTTCTTCTTCTTCTTCTTCCTTCTTCTTCTTCTTCGAGCAACGTGAACGGCGCAATCCGTAGCCACAATATCGTTCCATAACACATACTTTCTGTGTTTATTGTTATGCTACGTGTTCAGACCACGGTCGATGTTTCTGCTGACTGAATGTTTGTCCGACTTACTTACTGACTGACTGACTGAACTAACTGACCCCCGGCTTCGTATACCATTACATATTATACTTTCTCAAATGACCAGAGCTCAGGTTCTCTTCAATCATTGTCGAAACCGAGTGACATTATAGTGGACGCGAAATGTCTAGGCACCTCGAAAACAACCGTAAGGATTATCGTGTGGTAGATTTTTCATTCTCATTACTCAAGGAATCGAATGAGGATGGGAAAAAATTGGTTACGTTTTCGAAACTACTTCTGCCAGTCCAATTTTTGACTATTTGTCGAACTAGGAATTCATAACATCTGAATTGAACGTAGAAAAAGATCATGAAAGATCCAGAGTAACTCAGGTGATCAATTTTCTAATATTTAGGGTGAAAAAATGGGGATATATTGATTCGAAAACATTGAATTTGAGTTGTTGATCAGCCAGAAGCAAAGCTTTTGGATAATCCCCCTGATTTCACCCTTCGAACTTGTTAATTTCAACTCATCTGAGCATTAAAACAATTTTTCGATTGGAAGTAAGAAAAAAATCGCAATTTCGAGTCTTTCCGTGGTTCTGATAAATCCCATTGTTTCCGAAGTTTCTTTCCTAGTTTTCGACTGTTTTTGGGTTGATCCGCCGATACGTCTCGAAATTGTGAAACTCAAATCGCGAATCTCTTTACAAATTTTTCAAATTTCAACATTTGTTTCCTCCGATGTAAAAAATGTCCACGAGGTTTTTCTCATCTCGAGGGCGAATGCTGCAGACAATGAGTCACAAAAAAAAGTTGAAAATTGTTGTTCGTACACTTTTTGAATCACGTGAAAAGAAGTTTGACACTTTTTTTGTTCAATTTTGTTACCCGGTTGGTTATCGACACGAATACTTTTCGGCTCTCTGGGCGAAATCATTCGCATCCGCGGGGAAACTTGCAGAGCCCCAGATAGAACCGGAGTTCTTTTAACGGGAAATCGGAGCCCCTGGACCAACCCGAGCCAATACAAACATATACTGCAGATATATAAAGCAACACACTCGCCTATATATATGGACGGTTTTCAGTTTTGCAACCCGTACCCGAGTCACATTGCTACCGCCGTTTTCCATTTCCGTCGCGATCCGTGGCACGCGGAGCTTTGTAGCAACGATACTGTTGTCGAGGGTGTAACCGAACCCTGCCTCGCGTACAGAATCCCGTGCCTATACCAAAATTCGCACTCCAGTCTGAACGCGAAACTGACAGAGTCGCTGTTTTTTGGTGATGCCAAATGGCCGGAGATGAAATGCAAAAGAGAAAAAAAAAAAAATCAAAGAATGGAAACCGATGAGATACTTTCCCACCAAGTTCATTCAGGGTGAAAATCACTTTTTTGGAAGCTTCTTTTTGAGTGATGTGTGGTTGAAAATTGTACACCCAGTCTGAATTATAGTCCCTGAAAAAGGACCGGCGAGAGGAATGAAAGAGAGAAGAAAAATACAGGATCAACGCAATGCTTCCGCGACGAAGTTTTACGACCTAGCGGCATTTCGGAAGTTGTTAAATTCTTCTCCCCCGTTTCTCTGGCATGTAGACGCATTGGGGTTATAGTCGACGACGTCGACTGGCGGGTTTAAGTAACTGCTTTACTTTCAACTTTTCAACACATTTTCATCTGGGGTTTTTTTTTCTATTTTTTACCTCGTCTGTTTCGCTGGATGTCGACTGACCATCAAAATTTCGACGACTGAACGACCGATGATTTATTCATTGAGGTTTGGTGAATTTTCTTGCCTCGATCATGGGAATAATGAATTTTGCAAAATTGTGGCGAAAACCTGCAACCCTGGTTTCTGTCTTACGATCTTTTTCAAGTACTGCTTTCAGATCGTCGAATTTTTGAATTCGAATGGAACGAGATTGAAGTTGCAGATTTCAAAAGCTGCGAAAGGTGAAAACTCTGGATTTTTCTACCACCCACTCGTATACAGTTTTTCGAAATATTATCTCCCCTTAAGTCTTCGTAGCCAATTTGAAAAATTCCGAATGGAAAAACACCGAAAGGTTCAAAATTCCGAAAGCTAAAAATCCGAAAGACCAAAACTCTGAATCTCGGAATTGGCGAAATGCAACGTTCTTTATTTCACAGCTTTCCATATTTTTGGATTTTCCAAGTTTTAAACTTTCGGATCTTTGAGTCGTCTGCATTTCGATCTTTCGGAATTTCTAACTTCTGGACTCTAACCTTTTCCCAACATCACGAATCTAACTTCGTGGTGTGTCACGAGCTAATATATCCTTCTCATCTATGCAGATAATATTTTGCGAAATAAAATGAGACTAATGTAAAACTTTTACCTGGCTTTGGACAAACCGCGCGCGCTTAAAAGTTCCACATGTGCTTCTTTCGGGTAATAATAAAAGATAATTGGACAGCCCATTGCAATGTGGACGAAATACACGCCCGGGTTAATATATTCGTACGCGCGCATGTAGATCCGGTAAAACTTTCTCAAGTCACGCGATCATCATTGCTTGTATACATATACCTATATATATTATAGCTCTACTCGTATGTATACATATACATATACATATACATATATGTATGTATGTACATACATAGGTCTAAAGATTGTTGATATTCATTCAATTTAAGGAACCCATTTGTAGTCTTGTTCCCTTAATCTTTTCTCCTTCTTAGTGGTTGTTTGTAATTTTATGATTATTTCTTATTTCATCTCTGGCCGACTCACCGCAGGCTAAAGATCGATAATTTTCTCAAAAACTCACTCGATTCTTTAAAACGTTTTTAAATCGGTCCAATTCAATTCGTCCGTTTCAGGATATATAGGTTTGTATGTATAAGTATAGCCGTATTTACAGCTGCGGCCAGCAAGGAACCCCATGTAAGAGAAAGAGAGAGAAAGAAAGAAATAAAGAAACAATGTTTAGAGCATCGCGTTTGCCACTCCCGAACAGTTGTAGAAATTCTATACCTACCACAGGTGATTTTTACAATTGTGAAAAATAAAATGAGAAATTAGAATGAGAATGGCCGGCACGATCAGTAAAAGAATTACACTCGTATTATTTAGCCTGTTGATTATTTCGGTACGGAATAAAAAACGCTGGATAAAAGAAGAGAAAACCGCCTTTTATTGTTATTCGTTTCATATGTATTATCGATTCAAAAGTACAAATCTACGTATTAAGTTCTTGAAACGTTTTCGAGCTATGTGTATGAACTTCCGATCGTTCGTCTGAACGAAAATTTGAAAATTTAAAGTTCATCAGGATTTTGAATCCATCAAAGAGTAATCTACAAAAATTTTGATTGGTAGAAAATCGAAAAACAGTGATAAAGAGTTCAAAATTGACAAATTTTGGGCGATCGAATAATCACAGCGTCAGATTTTTAGAAACTTTAGACAGATTTTGAACTACGAATTTCTCAATCTTCTGACGTACCTCAGAACCTTTTTAAAAAATTTTGGAGCTAATTGTCTGCAACCATATTTTTTATTCCGATTCATTTGACGGTCAGTCACATAGTGAAAATGTGTTTTTGGGTACTTTGAACATTTTTGAGGGTATTTATATGAATGTTAAAGAAATTTTCGTGTATAAACTTATTCCGCGCATATATTCTTCAACGAGAGAAAGAGAGAAAGAAAGAGAAAAAGAAAGAGAAAGAGAAAGAGAATGAAAGAGGAAAAATGAAAGGAAAGGGAAATGCTCGTAATATTTTTACGATATTTTTCTAATGGCGAAATTCTGAAAGAAAGTGACAGATCATTTAACCCTCTGGATCGTAAAGTTTCTAGCTGTGGCCTCTCAGCTAGCCTAGCCTAGCCGTAGCTAGACGAGACTATAGGGGGATATTACGTGGGGTGGCAAAAGTCGAGCAGCTCGGTTCGCTAGACTGTGACCGACCGATTTTACTACCCTTCACAGTTATTATATACCTAAATGCCCTATACCTACCCACTCCCTACTCGTCCGCGGCTTCTACACAAAGATTTCCAGGGGAGAATCCCCGAAATACAGAAATAGATAATGAAGTGAATAACGTTTTCAAAAATTACCTAAATTCTGTTCCCTCTGTCAAATTATCCCATATCACGATATCTCGAAAACGAATCGATCGATTTTTGTCATTCTTGTCTTAATCCACGCTCTTTTTCGCGACTCAAAAATTGTCAGATTTTGGAATTTATCGGTCCAGTGGTTTTTTAGTTATTCAGAAAATAATTTCATCTTACGATTTCTCGAGAATTGATCAATGGATTTCGACGATCTTGGTATCGAGTGGATTTCCTTCAACTCAGATAATCTGCAGTACGTAAACTTTCGATAAAGTAGTTCGAGATTCGAGAGGATCATTTTCAGACTTAATACTCAAAGTATACCGCACGTTTTTTTTAGCCGAAGGTCCTGCCCAACGTGGTCAGCCAAATTATCTGCTTGTTGTTTTTTTTAATTTTATTTGTTTTTTCTAAATTCTTATTCTTCTTCTCTTCCTGCGGGTAAATGAAGATTCTTCGTTATTATGTATATACTTTGAACGTCTCGTGGTTATATTATCCATGATTCACTACAACTTACCAGCCTCGAGCCCTTCCGGAAGAAAAAGAAGAAAAATAATGATAAAAAGAAGAGGTAAAAAAGGAGATGAAGATGAAGAGAAAGAAGGCGAAATAGTAAGAGATAAAGAGTAGATGGGCCGTAGAAATGTACACGTATGGGAAGAATACCCGCTTCTTCTTCTTCTCGCCTCTCCAACCAAGTGATCCCCCTCTCGACGTGTTGACTGACGCGAGAATTACAGCTCTTCGTCGAGACAACGAAATTTCTTCCCTTCTTGAGTGACGTACGCTTCATATACATGTACATATACATACATGCATACGTATACATACGTGGTGTCGTACATCATCCATCTATGTAACATGCATACCCGTCTTCTATTTTTTGTTAGTTTTTTTTTGTTTTTCTTTACCGTAAAAAGATTCGTAAAGATTCGAAGGAGTACAAGGCCATCACTAATTGAACGAGGCAAATTGGCAAATTTAATTTTTAGGCTGAGTTATTTGCAAATAAGTGGAAAAGAAATGTTCGATTTTCGGAAAATTGGCCATATCTTCTATGATAATTTTGTCAATTCAATTTCCCTCGTTCAATTTACGAAGTTTGTCGATTGTTGCACCAACAAAAATTATTTTCGTTCGATTTGCCGAACTTATTTTTTTCTCTTGAGCGTAGTGCCTATACCTATAGCTACTTCATTCGATCCACGAATTGAAGTGCGTTACAGGGTGTATGAAAAATCTGCGTTTTTTTCCAGAAATTAAATCGCCAAATCCGTGACCCGAATGGGACAAAACAGACAAAAAAAATCCGATTTCAAAGAAAAGATCAAGAAGAAGAAGAAGACCGTATTTTCTTTGATCGTCGATAGCTACTACCCGATATTATCGCGTTTTATAACACTTTCAGCGGGTGTTTGTTTCTGTTTGAATTGCAACATATATTTGCAAAGTATGCGAGGGCTTGGCTGCAGCGCAGGCAGGCCATTACCAGGGCAGAACTAATCGCGAACTTATTGCCCGTTAATACTGAACTCTGGTATGTATGTGTGTGTTAGCGTGTGTCGAACGCGATAAAACCATAAAACTAAAACCACCGTTCGCGGTTCGATTTTGTATACCCGATCGACTATAACCCGATACCTATGTAATACATGTACATACATACCTCCTTATTATACTTACGGGTGCAACATACGAGCTCAGATTTAGAAAAATATCTCATGTTTAGTTCGGAGAAGTTAAACACAATTGGAAAATCCAAGATTGTAAGTGTATTTTTTGACCAATTTTTACCCATTTACGATCTTTTTCTTTTTAATATGTTGTGATTTGAATTTTGACACAACAACTTTTCACACATGTTTTAGAATGTTCAAAGTATTCTCAGTATTTTTTTCAATCCCGATCGGAGTGATTAAAACCACTAAGTTATTCTAAACGAATATGTGGCCACGAAGGGTTAATCGGACCAACGATGATCCAAAATTCTTGTGAGATATAAAAATCCATCAATTTCCAACAAAATTTTTAAACTTCCTCAGGTTTTTCATTGTTTCCTCCTTCTGATGCTTCATCATTTTTTTTTTTTTTTTTTCACCTCTTTCCACAATTCCGAAAAATTTCCTCGTCTTTATAGCTGACACCAAACGCGATTCCGGCGCATATATTTGTACGAAAGTTAGAAGGATGAGGAATAGGCCATGGGATTTAGCAATGGGGAGAACCTTATGTGGTGGAGGCTGAAGAGGCTGATTGTGATTGTGAATCCGCTTACTACTGCACAGGGTGTTGGTCGTAAAAGTGAAAACGACCGGACTTTCGAGAGCGAGTGCCATAGCCATAGCCATAGCCATAGCCATAGCGTATAGATTTTAGCTTTGACAAGTTATGATGTGACCATAGGTAGGTCTACAGGCATGTAGGTATCCGATACACCTAACCTATAATAACTACCTAACTATTTTCGATTATATTCTAAACCGCGGTGGTTCCGTGCGGTAGCCTGTCGTCTTTCTTTCTAAAATTTCTAAACCAAAAGACGCCGCTTCGGAGGACCTTATATATACTCGACTAACCCGCCTCTCGCTTCACACCCGAAATTCAAATTTACGAGCTGTTCAAAATACATATATATCCCGGAATCCAAAGGCAGAGAATTTTAGAAAGAGAAAATAAAAGAAGAGGAGGAAATAAACTTGACCGAAAAATCAGTCGAGTCGTTAAATCTTCAGACAACAAATCAATAATTTGCTATCCAAGTTGGTAGTAATTTGGGGGCGGGATACATTCAAGTTCTGAATTCATTTAAAACGCGATTTGGAGTTCCTAGAAACATGAGAGTTCAGGAGTTGGAAATTCCGAAAAGTCGAAATGCAGAAAGTTCAAAACTCCGAAAGTCCAAAAATTGCCAAATTTAATAATTAATTTTAATAATATGAAGTGCAAATCGGTAGTAGAAAAATCCACAATTTTCAAAAGAGAAACGAAAGGAAAAAACTTGAACTGATTCAGAGGAACTAAAAGGACGAAAAATTGGGAACTGCAGAAACGGAGAAACTTTGAGATTTTCGGGTTCTGAATAAATGTCTCGAGCGTTGATGTCTGCTGATGGGTTATTAAAAATCGTTGGTCAATGGCGCGGGATGGGAACTCGTAAAACGGGGACTTTACAACCCCATATAACAGCCATGATCATCGTCCTCGTCATCCCCAAGCTAATCCCCCGCGTCACTTCCTTCTTGCTTTTAGCGTCGATGTGCAAAATACGCTCGAAGGAATATAATCGTCGTATGTCTAGTGAAATTCTTGGGGGTTTTTCCGGGTGACAAAAACACACACAAAAAAATAAATACGAAAATCGATTTTCCGTTTTTTCCGCACGACTTTGTCAAAAAGTAGGCGAGATCGAAAAATCATCGCCGATAAAAGAATTTCCTGAAATTATTCAGGTTCTAAGGATTTTCCCGAACGTAGTTTTCCCCATTCTAGTTTTTTTCCATTTTCATTTTTTCAATTAATTTTTTGTGCATAGAAAATAGAAAGTAGACAAGCAAATTAACCAATAATCATTAGCCTCGAACCCTGCGTGATTTTGATTGAAATCAAAAAATAGTTTTTAAAAATTTGGGAAACGTGGTAACGATTTGGAAAATTAATGGCGACAGGAGGAGGCGAGTCGGAGTCGTAAACCGACCGGGGACTGCTGGCTTATGGATTTCTGGTTTACTTATGCGTATATTAAGTCTGAGTTTCGAATTCTTAGGATTGTAAGTTGGCGTGTATTAAAAATGAACGGACCCCGGACCGGACGGGCGGAAATATAATCGCCCGAGGACCAATCGCCGAAGTTCTAAAACGAAAAATTAAAAAAATAAAATAAAAAAAGGACAAGAAGAAAGAAAATCGTTCAAGTCAGTCGTTCGGTCGTTCGCACGTGAAACAGAAAAATTAGTCCTGCAAATGATTTCACAAAAAGTGCTGCTTCTTTCTCTTGTGCTTTCAGAAATCTAAAGAAAATTAAAAAGACAGACTCGCAACGAACTCATTTTTCTATTTTCCTCAAAATTGCTTTTTCTTTTTATTCTGAATATTAGCCAAAACCGTAATATGGATTTGAAAAACTGAAAATACGTTTTCTCTCTGGAGCAATCGGTTAAGATGAAAGAAAAAAAAAAATTGTTGAAAGAAGTCTTTGAGATGGAATTTTGCTTCCTTTTGTTGATTTTATTTTGTATTATTGAAACAGGGACTGGCACTGTGTGTTGGAATTTCGAAATGAAATTCAAACGACAGAAAGCCAGATATAGAGAGTAAGTACCTATAATATAAACGATTGTAGGAATTATCCGCATAAATAATAACGAGACGAGAATAGCAGCTTCTGTTGCGAACAATGAAACTTATTCAAAGACTTAATTAATCGGCATAAGACATTATTGCAATCTCAACATTCCCTCCTTATCCACCTTCGCTCTTCAGTCTTATAAATGTCGACAGTGTCTCTTTTGACTGGAAATCCGTTGCAGATAAAAGCAGTGACCCGAGCCCCCGATCTCTTTTCTTTTTCTTTTTCTTTTTCTTTTTCTTTTTCTTTTTCTTTTTCTTTTTCTTTTTCTTTTTCTTTTTCGTTCACTGTATATTTATTTAAGAGTATTCAGTTACGATAGGAACTCTTATCTTATTCGCGACTACTCCTCTTCTTCTCTTGACATATATGCTACACTAACGGACTCACGAAATAATTCCGAATCGTACCTAGTCCCAGTCAAGCAACGGCGAATGAGAGTTACGAAGAATGACTGCGATTATATCAGCCCATTGTAAATCAAATTTTCAAATTGTATTTGGAAAAGAGCGAGGAGCTATTCACTTCGAAAGTCTTCTGTACAGTGACATTTGAAGTCATTTGAAGTCCTGGGAAGTAAATTAATGATTATGGAAATCTTTGGTGTTTTCGAAGTCACTAAAATTCTCTGGATGTCACGAGTAGTCGGTTCAAAGTCACGGAATGCCTCACAACAGTCACGTGTCAGTCTCTGGAAGTCTTTTTAATTCTTAGGAATTCTTCGGAAGTCTTCGAAAGTCTTGAAAATTTTTTGGAAGTCGGAAAATCTCTTTGGAAGTATCTAAAATTCTTTGCAAGTCTTTCAAATTCATTAAAAGTTTCAAGAATTCCGTGAAAGTCTTTGGAAGTCATTGCTAGTCTCGTCTCGAGGTTTTGGCAGTCAGTTAAAGTTCTATTCTTAGGGGGATAATTGAAAAAATATATTCAAAAACATCATCGACAAAAAAAAAAAATTAATTTTAGTTAAAATCAATTTGTACACGTATGAACTGCTACTGTAGGTATAACTAGTTCACCTCCTGCTTCTGACTCGCTATGAATGGGGGTGGTTCGCTGACGATGAGTGGGAGTGCAACAGGTAGGCCAAACTGGCTCGAAATATCTCGTGGAATTCAGACCACGCGTTGTCGTAGTACCTCGTCGTAATTGGATGAAGATATAACTAACACGTCTTATTTATCGTCAATGAAATGAAAGCGGAATTTTCCATGGCTTCTGTTTTAAGCAATTTCGGTATCGTTTACGTTATTATTTTATGTCCTTATTCTCTATCTATTTATATTTTTCTTCAAAGCTCGAATGGAATAAGATTTTTGCAAATTGTGCCGGCTACTGATTTTTTGAAAATTCACTATGAATATGAAACGGAGTGAGATTGAAGTTCCGAATTTATTTGAGACGGGATTCTGAGTTTTGGCTTTTCGGATCTTTAGCTTCCGGAATTTTGAACCTTCGGAGTTTTTCAAATTGGCTACGTAGACTTGAGGAGAAATAATCTTTCGAAAAACTGTATACGAATCGGTAGTAGAAAAACCCACAATTTTCACCTTTCTTAGCTTTTGAAATTCGCAATTACAATCCCACCCCCAAAAAAATGTTAAAATTCATCTCATCTCTCTGATGATTTCACCAATGATCGATATGATCATTTCTCTAGATACACGATTCCCGCTATTTCTTCATTCGTTTGTCGCATAATATGTCGGCGTCATATTCGACGTCGTATAATAAACGTGTCAATAGGATCGATTAGGTATGCGTGTACCTCGCGGTCTCTGGGTCACATATGAGGAGGGAGGGACGGCAGATGATATTCCGCTCTTCAAGTCATAAAAGTATAATCAAAGTTGGTTATAGGTTGGCGAAATAATCGATCAGGCAGCGACTATACGACATCGACGACTGTAATTCTGCATTCGAATATTAGTTTGTATGTGTGTCAGTATTTGTGTGTGCATTTATCGCCATTAGCAGAGAAAATATACAACCTCTTCTCACCTACCTCCCATCCTTCTCTCTTTTTATATCGCACATTGTTTCAACTTGACAATCATATATGTATATGTATAGTATACTCAGGAGTTTGTTATTAAGTCAATGTATTCAAACGGAATCGAATCAAATCGAATGTATATACATACATACATTCATTCCGAAGAACAATGCCAACCCCTCGATCCCTCCCTCCCTTAAACTCGATGTTCATGACTGACCTGTACCTGTGAGCCTATCGCGCAATTGATGAATAAATCTAGTTCAGAAAAAAGTTGGGGTATAACAAGACGATCAATTGGCCAGCCCTTAATTGTCCTTCGCAGATTTTTCAATTTCGAACATGACGAAACTACTGCATTTATCTATTTCAAAATTGAGTCATTCGTAATTTGGAGCAAATACTATCGATGAAGATCGGAATCATCAAAATCCGTTGATTCGTTTTCGAGATATGACGATTGGAAATTTTTGGTTGTTGAATTTTGTTCAATTAATTACTAAGAAATTAGTGCATCGATTGAATCTAAAATCTATTCCAATCTGGGGTATGAAAAACCTGATCGATTGAGACCAAAATCATCGAAATCCGCGATTCGTTCTCAAGATATCGTCGGGTATAAAATTTGCAGTGATTCTTTGGACTTCGTAACGTGGTAAAAAATCTAGTGAGAACTCGGCCCTCCATTTTCGGGGTCGTTGCGACAACTTCCATTATTTTTTTATTTATTCATTTCTTTTTCCAAAAACGGGAAAATCGAAGGATTGTTGTTAATTGACTTACCGTTTCTTCGTTGCGGAAGATACGCGGCTGGGGGATGTGGCGGGTAAATCGGGGGTACTTTTTGCGAGGGTGGCAGAGTGACTATGGGGCCCCCGATTCCGCTATGGCCACCATTGCTGTCGTGATTGCTTGCCGGGGAACCGCCGCTGCTGCTGTCCAAACTACCCTCTATACTCAATCTCTCTGGTTGCGGCACGGGGGCCAAACGGTCACCGTCGACAGCCACCGAGCGAGGGTCCACCTGCTAGGAATAGGCGCGTTAAGGTCATCCTCGATCACGGGGAAAATCAGGCGCCACGAAGTTTTTTTTTTTTTTTTTTCAGGTTGAAGATTCGGAAATTTGGAAAATTCTTGTCGGTTTTGAGATTTGAGGATCGAGACTTCGAAAACTTTGGACTTCTGGGAATGGAAAATCAATTTTTCTTTTCATTTCATTCACCTTTCAAGATTTTTGTCAACCCAGAATCAGATCCGAGGGGAATTGACCTTTGGGATTTGACACAAGTCGAGAGAAAAAATTAAATTCAAAGTCCAGAATTGATTGAATATTAATAAAATCCGGGATTGGATACAAATCGAAACACAAATGAAATTAAAATTCAGAAGTTGAGACACAAATTGAATGAAAAATCAGAATTGAACACAATTAGTATTGCAGGCTCAAGATTAGGCGCAAAACAAATGAAAAGTTCAGAATTGGATAGAAATCAAGACACTAATGAATTTGAAAATCAAAGACTGATTTGAATCGATTTGATGACTACCTAATATCGTTGTATAAAAATAATATGCGTGGCTGGGCTGATTTCCCCCGTTAAATATTAAAAATTGTTCAAAAAGGGTCTCTTAAGGAACAAGAAATTACTAACTTCTTCAGGGCCCCGGACCCTGGCTTCGTCCTGAGCCTGGGCCCTCCTGAGAGCAGTTTGCAGGGCCATAACCCTCTGCCGTTCGGCGGTCAATCTACACTTTTCGCAATTGCAGCTACGGTATTTGCAGTACCGTTTATGTCCTTTGAGGGCTATTTTCAACCTGTGATTACGACAACGGGCACAATTCGGCGGGGTACGAGGACTCAACGCCGTGTTCGATGACGAAGCACTCGAGTCCATTTGACCGGACAAAATTTCCTCGTTGTGATCCATTTTATTTATTCATTGTTTTTTTTTCTCTATTTTTTGTATTTTTTCGTTTTCACGGTTTATCTCAACTTATTTTGCTAATTTTTTTTTCAAGTTTTTCAGCAGTTCATATTTTATCGATCTTTCACTTCCAAAAATCAGCATTTATCCTTCATCAGCTAAAAATTGTGATATTTCCGATCCGCTTTGTCGACGATCGGCCGATTTCTCGCTCCTTCGATCAGCCTCATCCTCCGCTCATCTGTAACAGAATAACCAAAAACTTATTGTCAATAAATTAAAAAAAAATAAATGAATTTATTACAATGTAAAAAATCCATCTAAATTTCATCTCTTATTATTTGTTTCAGGCTCATTTTCTTCGGCACAGAAAGAAGATGATAAGGAATTTTGAAAACGTGAGTAAATTTGATCATTTATTACTATCGAGAAAAATCGGGGAAAAGGTGTAAAAAAAAAAAATATAAAATAAAATAAAAAAGAGAATTTCTAACTTCTCGAAATTAAACTGAAAAGCTAGCAGCCAGAATTAGCAGCCGCAAAGCAAACGTGCTGAACTTTTCTTAGAAATATACAGATTCACGTGTAATATTTAATAGAAGTTTTCGTTTTGCAAAAAACTTGACAAACTTTGGATTGCTGTTTTTCACTCACTCATTTTTATCTATAACGCATTTCGATTCGGTGGTTAATTTTGGCTGCTATAGCTTCAGGTTCATATTTTCGAAAGAGCTGGGGCGATTGCGCGATGAACAAATTTCCTAGACGAATCATCTCGTCGTCGCATATATTATAGGCAAAGTATAAGCGATAATATAAACGTATGTATACGTTCATTATTCATAAATAGTTATATCTATGTACACATATAATAAGCGAAGATTTACAACTCGACACTACTTGAGAGAGAGATGATGCAGCGTCACATAGGATCAGTATATAGCGAACAGCAACAGCAACGTTTATAGCTGCAAGAGATAATTTTAATACAAATGATATACCTACTTATACGTAAATAGCTCAGGGCCATCGTTGACCAGCGATTGTAATATCGTTTAGCGAATTATCGAATAGATGATTAGCCGCTTTTTTCATTTTTATTATTAATTTTTTTAATTTTAATTTTTTAATTTTGCTTCGCTTTGCCTTTTTTTTCTCATCCTCAGCTGCGACTGCCAAACGAAACGAAACGATAAACTAATATTCGGAAATAGAATGACAAGGAAAAATCATTCGTTTTTTTTTTTTTAGATGAAAAAGTTTCTTCTTGTTTGATTTTTTTTTCACAAATTCAGGAAGGTTCGTATAAACATGTATGGAAAACTCGAAAAACTTGGAAAAGTTAGGGAATTTCATTTCGATTCTATTAGAAATATTGGATTTTGGTGTCTCGGGAATTGAGAATGCGTTTTTTTTTTTTGAATCGTAAGGCAATCATCGTAAAATCAATTTGTATTTTTACTTATTTTCACAGGGAATTACTCGTTGTTTGTACGCGATGATCGCGTCTGTGGTTAAGCCAATACCTACTGAAGTTATTATATCGTTAATCAAGTTAATGGTCGCATTCATCGGTGGTGAAAATTCTTCTAAATATCTCCTCAAAACGCAATATTTTTGGTCTTGAATTCCTAGAAAAGTCAGGGAATCTTATAGATTTCAGAAAATTGTTGTACCAATTCTGAAATTCTTTGCCATTCTCTAATGAATAGCGACGAAAGATTAATCATTATAAATGTCATCTATTTCTAATTCTATTCATTTTCTTCGGGTTTCAATGTTTCTCTCTCATTTTACTTTTTTCTAATTTTTGCATCGATTATGGGATTTTTTTTTCCTGCTCTCTCTATTTACAGAGTGTGACAGAACTTATCAGGCTCTAGCGTCTAAACTAGGCGTCGGAGATAATTTTTGTAGAAAAATAAAACGTATTTTTTATTTTCAACAAAAAATCCGACCACGCAAAGATCGTCCGCGAATTTTGATACATCCTGTATATTTGTATATACTGTGTGTATTATATGTATAGCTACTCGCTCGCTTCGCCCCCGTTGCTATTGGTGGTAGTACTTAGTAGACTTTGCCGATGCGCAGCGCGCAGAACAACGTGGTGATGGGCAATGGGTCCAATACCGGGTACCTGTGCTATCATATCTTGGAGCACTTTAGCGAACAGAATTCTAGCTAGCAAACGCGCGAGCGATCGCTTTTGCTCGTTCGCTCTCCCGACGGACAACTTTAGGCCTAGCCTTCTCCTCTTACTTATACTTACTTAGTATATATATTCATCTTCCAAAGTACGCGTACGCGCTTCTTGCCCACCAGATAAATGATACCGTTAATTAACTGATTGATTGATTGATTGATTGATCGATGATTCATACGATTTGAATAATATGTTTTGTTAGAGTAGAGAATAGGGTAGGATTGAAATTGCAAATTTCAAGAACTGCAAAAGGTGGAAATTCTGGATTTTTATTACTACCGATTCGCACAGTTTTTCGAAAGATTATTTCCTCGAAAGTCTACGTAGCAAATTTAAAAAACTCCGAATGGAAAAACACCGAATGGTTCAAAATTCCAAAAGCTAAAAATCCGAGAGGCCAAATCTTCGAATCTCGGAATTCGCGAGATGCAATGTCGTTTATTTCACAGCTTTGTCACGAGCTTCCCTAAAATTTCCAGATTTTTGGACTTTCGGATCTTTGAACTGTCTGCATTTCGACCTCTCGGAATTTCCAACTTCTAATTTCTAACGTTTCTAGAAACTCAGAATCGCTACTCAAATAAATTCGCAATTTTGACCTTTCGGAATTTTTGTAATTCAGGAATTCAATAGTAGAAATGTATCGATGCTTTTGTGTATATTTCATCGAAATTTTCGATTTCTTATCGACGATGCAAAATCCAGAATACATACATGCATACAATTATAATAACAAGATATAGAGGGAGAAACTGGAATGAGGGAATATGTATAAATAAATGCAAATACGTATATTCATGTACAAGAAGAAGTGATTCTTCAGGTGGGTGTATAGGTAGAGGAGATTTCCTCTTCGTGGTACATAATATATTATACTCGAATACATATTAGCAATTTCCCCCCTACGGTTCCCTCGAACCCTACAAGCAGCCTTTCAATAGCAACTATGTTGCGTATAGCAGTAGGGAGATGATTAATCGACCGAACGAGGAAAATACTTCTTTTTTTTGCAAAGGATCAGAAGCTGCTAGAAAGCCAAACACGAGAAAAAAACAACCACAAAAATGAATCAAAAAAATTCAATAAAATAAGAGAAAATTAGTAGATAGAATTTAGTTTCTCATATTCTTGTTCATATCGTTATTGTGCATCTTTCTTGATTTATATAAAATAATATTAGATATAAAAATTACTAATATAATTATATTATATCTCGTAAACTCACCGTCGAAATACGTAAAACATATAAGCAAACGAAGAATATGCAGTCAAGTTATCGTTGTTGTTCTGTTTATAATTATATTAAATTGATTGATTATTCATTCATTTTATTAATTTATTTCTTTCGTTGTGTCTCTTTTTCTTTCAATGTTCTTTGTATTCTCTCGTTTTTCCATTCGGTTTTTTATTAGTTTTTATACATCTTCACATTATCAAATCGCGATAAAAAAAAAAATTTCATACTACTTTCGTTTTCACGCTGTTCTTTCTTTCGTACATTGCGTTTTTTTCTCCTCCTTCATTGTTAATCATTGTTGAAAAACGTATCGATCAATTATCGTATCTTTTTTACCTTATTTTCTTCAAATTTCTATTGTTTTTTGTTGCATTTTATGTTTATTTGTTGCAAATTTCTTGTCTTTTTTTTTCTCACAAACACAAACACGAGTATTTTACACCGTTCGGTAAATTTCTCTCGGTTATTTTTTATTCATTTAGTTATTTCTGGGGGGATTTTTTTATTTTCTTTCTCTTCCTTTTTTGAAACCCGGCGGAAAGTGACAGACAGCACCGGGCCCCGCGAGATACTCGGCTATCTCAATTACCGACCCGTCGTCTGCTGCCTCTAATTCCTTCTCGTTCTCGTCTTCTTCGTCTTCGTGTCTTAGTCTCTAAACGACTGAAATGAAATTGGGGATAAATAATAAAAGAAACTAAAAACCGCAGGACCGATTTCGTTCCTCCTCCTCCTTCAGCTTCGTCTTCTTCTTCTTCTTCTTCCTCTTCTTCTTCGTCTTTTTCTTCTGTTGCTGCCGATTCCGATTCGTCGACTTTCATAAGACGTTTAAAAATTCCCGCAAATACTATATTACATCGTATAATGGAACACTCGCGCATGCGCGCACACACCATTTCTTGACATTACACACACGTTTACTTTACTCTACCTTTCATTTATTTATCCATTCATTTGTCGATTAGTTTCTTTTCTTTTCAATTTACTTAGTTTATTATTTCACTAAGATCTTATTTCTCTATCACTTTAAACTCAGCACGACGATGTCAATCGACTGTTTCCTTTTTTCTTTTATTTCTTTTCTTCTTTTTATGTTATCGTTGGAACAGATTGTTCTCCAGCAAAGACTAGAAATACATGAAACTAAAAAACAAACGATTTCACCAAATTAACGAGGATTTTTCTTCTTGACACTTTATTTATTCATCTTCTTGTTCTCGTTGTTTTGCCATTTTTTTTTTCAACAAAGTTAGGAGGGAGGGGGAAAACGATCGGATAAACTCGAATCGCGGATTTAATGACAACGCGAATACGCGAAAGAGAGAGGGAGAGAGAGAGAGAAGATCGTTGTCGCGAATGGCCAATGCGAAAACTTGCGGCAACTAAAACACTATGTATTAGGGAAAGTAGACGGTATAAGAATTCGATATTAAAAATATATAAGAAATTCCCATCCAGCATGGGATCCCCTCCTTGTGTGTATTGGCAATTGGCGAGTATTGGCAATTGGCGATTGGCAATGGGCCGCGCGCTGCTGTATGAACCGAGGAGGGTATCTCGTAGTCTCTTGTGACGCGAGGCGCGCTTCAATGCAGTCGGTAACTCACTAGAGGCTGTGGGTTGCGGGTACGAGCACGCCAGCGAAATGCATGTTGGCCACGCGGCGGGTTGAAGAGAAGGAAAGGGAAGGGGAGAAGAGAGGAGAGGAGAGGAGAGGAGAAGAGGGAGGGAAGGAGGGAAGGAGAGAACCCAGGCACAAACACACAAGCACACAAGTAGCAAGGCGGTTTACGATTGAAACCGCGACCAAACGCCGCGCGACTGACGACGACTATACGTGCACCAACACGTGGGCACACGCAACTCTTAACTGACTGACTGACAGAGAGAGAGAGAGAGAGAAAGAGGTTAGGAACGCGAGAATGAGAAAATGAGAGAGAGAGAGAGCGAGAAAGAGTGAACGAGGTGCGGAGGAGAGTAAGGAATCGGGCGCAACGTCGTTCCCCGCGACCTCAGACTTACTTACTCTCTCTCTCTCTCTCTTTCTCTCTCTCTCTCGCAGTAAACGACGCACGAGTTAGTTCATGTGTGGGCTGGACTGACTGTTGTGAGAGATACGTTGTCGTCGTCGTTGTTCGCTGTTCAGAAAACGATAGATAGATAGATAGATAGATAGATGGATAGATAGATAGAAAGAGAGAGAGAGAGAGAGAGGATCATGGATAGTCACTCATTCACTGGCAGCAACTTAACTGTGAGTGACTGACTGACTGACTGACTAACTGACAATGAGATTGTGTTAGTTTTTACACATTCAAGTGCAACATTGGCGCCCAACTTACCAACACCCGCAACACTCCGACGTGTGTAGGTAAGAAGAAGAAGTAAGAAGAAGAACAAGAATAAGAATAAGAATAAGAATGAGGAGAAGACGAGGAAAAGAAATACTGTTGTTGATACTTTGAGGCGACTAGACCCTACCCTATACACAACAGAACCGCATAGCGATCATTCGGCGTCCGACGACCGTGGGCGACGGACCTTACGACGGATCTCTTCTGCTTATTACCTATTTTATCCCTGTCTGTCTTATACTTGATCGATCCTCTATCTATCTATTTCTCTTGGTTACTTTTGTTTTTCGTTTTTTTGGTATTTTGTTTTTTTATTATTTTTTGTTTTGTTCTTATCCGTTTTTTTTTTCTTCTTCTTCTTCCCTCATGAACTTGAAGTTCGTAACGTTGAGGCAACAGAATCATTTATTTTAGAGAAAAAATTCACTACTTCACAAGTGAAATGTCAGAGTTAGAGTTAGAATCATACCAAATGAATATGAAGAGGTAGATGCGGATTTTACTAATTTGGGAAAAATAATCCACTACTATTGTAGGTATTTTGTTATTGTGTTTTTAAAAACAGTTCAAGTCACAAAATGAAGAATTTTTTTACTATTATTTTGTTGCATTCACGTTATACGAACTTTAACCTCATTTCTTTTTTTTTTCTTTTTGTTTTGCTTTAGTGTACATCTATATTAGACTACCTACATAGTATGTATACATAGTAGGTAATAATGGCACAAGCATATGGGTTCCTGCAATTTATGCAATTTATATAATTAGTATATCTTTTCTTTTTCCTTTTGGCTTTGTTCTTTTTCTTTCGATTTGTTGGTTGTTGTTGCAATTTATACCGGAATCGTTTACCACCGTAAATGTGCATTTTCTGGATCGTTAATTTTCCTTATATTGTCAGAAGATATAATTATTGAAAATCAGGCAAATTACACGTTCTTATATGTATACATAAGTAGATAAATCCATACGCACATACATATAGGTACACGTACGTTTTTCGTAAATCCAGAATCGATTCGTCGATTATCGTCTTTATTTCTCGATCAACATCACCATCGTGTCCTATAATGAGAAAAAGAAATTTTGAAAAAAAAAGAAGTGCGCACCTGGTCTAATAATAATTGGTGCTTTTTTTCTTTTTTTTTTTTTTGTTGGGTTGTACGACTTTGTTGCACGACGTCGAGGACGAAGACGACGAGGTTTTCGCGCGAACGGAGGTCGTGCCAAATCGAGCAAAACTCGGTCACCGGCTTCGAACGCTCAGCGACTACATACTCGACTCGAATCCGAGACTCGACTCGACTCGATGCGAATAAACGACGCGACGCGATTCTCGTTCGCGAGCTTTTAGGGTTTGCAATCAAGATCGAACAAACTGCATACATATTTATGCACACATACATATACACACATATATATAACCATACTATGTATTAAACGAATATATAGATTCAGGCTTGCGGTTAGAGGAAAACAATTTCAAAAATCATTCATTAGTCGTCGTCTATATGCATGCGAATCATCATCCAGCTCCTTTCAACCCACAACTTATTTACATACATATATATATCTGATTTCACTCATGTATTCTGTTGTTTTTTTTTCAATATTTTCCTTGTTTTTCATTTTCTTTACCGCATATACACAAGTATTTTATTTAATTTTCATCAGGTTTAATTGATTAACCATTCTCTATACGTAATTAAGTTAGTAGATATAAGGTATATGTATATCTAGTAGGAATCGCGTGGGACGTGGATAGAGAAAGAGAGTGAGATTAAAGAAGAGGATATGATCCTTGCCGTTGTAATCATCCTGCGGCAGACGGAAGAAGAAAGGGTACCGAGGCTTCCGTATTTGCTTAGGGCTTGATCGCCTCTATATATATATATGTATATGTACCTATACATGTAGTACGTATGTGTACCTTATCCTCCTTCTGCAGGATACGCGCGTAATCGTACGAATGAAAACCCTTCCTCGTTGTAAAAACTCGTAATTGATGTCGAACGGCAAAATGGAATTAAAAAATAAAAATAAAAATTATTAAACAGTTTTTGAACATTGTCGCATATATATATGTGCACATAATAACGAGGGTTTAAGAATTTTTCCCACGCAAGACTTTATCGATGATTTTCAACGAATTCCCAATGATTTTTCATGACTGTCAACAACTGCGAATTATTTCTGAAGACTGTCAACGACTCGAGATGAGTTTAACGGTCAGTTTCAGTGACTTCCAGTGATTTTTAATGACTAGGAATGAGTTCGATTGACTTCCAATGACTATCGATGACTTTCAATGACTTACGGAAACTTGCATACTCTACGAGTGACTTTCAACGAATTTCAAAGACTACCTATGACTCCGGATGAATCCGACGGTGACTTCCAATGACTTTTAATTACTACTGACGACTGTCATTGATTCTAACTGAGTATCCCGCGAATGCACCTCGCGATTTCTGACGAGAACTTGAAGAGACTGCTGAAAACTCGAGACGAGACTAGCAATGACTTCCAAAGACTACCAATCAACTTCCACCGACTTCCACGGAATTCTTGAGACTTTCTACGAATTTGACAGACTTGCATAGAATTTCAGAGACTTTCAAAGAGATTTTCCAACTTCCAAAGAATTTTTAAAATTTTCGAAGAGTTTTTCGAGAATTTTGAAGAACCAAAGACTTCCAGAAACTAACCGGTGACTTCAGTGAGGCATTCCGTGACTTTGAATCGACTGCTCGTGACTTTCAGAGATTTTTAGTGACTTCGAAAACTTCTAAGACTTTCACAATCATTAATTGACTTCCAAATACTCCAAGTGATTTCAAATATCACCGTACAGAGGATTTTCAAAGCGAATAGCCGTTTTTTACCCGATTCTTTTCAAACGCTCGATTCATCGCGGATTTGATATATATGTGGTAAAACTTGGTAATATTATACATATGCATGTACATGTAATATATGTATACTATAATGAGGGGAATTTTTGTTTTATTTTTTTCTATCTTGTTGCAGGTATATTTATGTCGTTTATTTTCTCGATGATTTTCTATACTTTCGTAATCCCTATGTGTATCCCTCTCGCGTGGTGGCCCTTAAAGTCATGCACACGCGAGCTGCACCCCGATTTTACTGCAGAAACTTAAGAATAATAAGAATTAACTTACGGTTGTCTGCGGCAGTCTGGCGCAAGCGAACGATATCATGAACGAACCGATATATACATTCCATTAAATTCGCGAGCCCATATATACCTATATAGGCACACATGTACGTATACTATGTAAATACATAATTACCTATACGTATGTATATTGCATACAAACCGCGTGCGGTATTTCTCATTTCTATACAATATGGATGGACTGGAACTGATGGATCCATGTCTTCCGGCAATGACTGCAAATTTCTTCTTTATACATATTATGTATATGTAACCCTACAAATATTATGATACCTACACGTATTAACACCGGCTATATGTATAGGTACGTGAAAATGGCAAAGGCGCGAGAGAACGCGAAGGACTATAATATATCTATAACGAAGGCGAAAACCGAAACCTGTTACCTACATTGCGTACCTATAGCTATATGCTATACGTATATGTAGGTATACATACATGTACACATATACACGGTATGTGCCAAACCACCTTATGGCATGGCCCCGAGAGCCTCTCCCAGTTCTATACACGGAACGATTTTTCGTTTCAAAGACATGCCGACTAATTCGAAGACCCCCATCTTACCCTGACTCCCTGCCCCCCTCTAAACATCTCCCCGAATTATTTCTTATACCTTGGCGAATATCACCTGCGCCAATAATATGTATTAATATGCATATATATGTATATAGGTCCATCCTATACATATATAGGCATTTGTATTCGCCGGTTTGTTGCAATTTCATGTATCCACATAGATATTACATGGATAAAGAAAGTTCGTATATGTACATGTATTTGGCAAGGTGAAAAAAAAAAAAATTCATTGAATGATTCACGTTTTTCCGTGTATATATTACAATTCCTTATTGGAGAATTTTGATATTATATTAGCGGTACTTTGATATATACGGTATGTAATTTCCAGTCGTTTCGATCATGTAATGAACCCTGATGCACTTGTTAAGGTACCTACATACTCGAATTCATTATTCTTCCCAGAATCAAGTATATGTATATATATATATAACTATGTAATCAATCGATGGGTACGTATTTTTATGTATCATACCAATATGTAAACCATGTTAACTCGGTTTCGAAATTCGCAAAATCGCATTCGTCGGAGATCCTGCCTTGAAAATTTTCCGAAAATTTTCTTCCACGTATATCAAACGATGTGAAACACTCGGGAGGGGAATAAAAAAAAACCAAAAATAAAAGAAAGAAAAACAGAATTTTTACGTCCAAAAGGTTATATGTAGGTTATATTATACGTAAGTAATGACGGTTTAAAAAATTCAATAGACAAAGCTTTTTATTTTAGATTTTTCACATTTTTAAGAAAAGGACAAGGTGAAAAGAAAAAAAATGATTTGGAAATTTTCGTCCTTTTTTCTACCCTTTTTTTTTCTCTCTCGGTTTTGAAACGCGCAGATCGCAGACGATTGAATGAATGAATGAACGAATGAATTACTTCAATTATTTAAAAAAAAGAAGAGAATTCATAAGAAATAGCAAAAGTAAGGCAAAAAAAAAAAAAAACCTTAGAAGATTTCACGGTCCGTTGGGAGATCTTTGGTGCCTAAAAGAATAAATGAATAAATATATAATTATGTATACAAATTTTCTGCAATATACATATACGTACATATATATAGGTAAGAATTTGCATGAATGTGCGAACGAATGTATAATCGTCATCGCGGATGATCGACACCGTCATGTATTTGCAGTAAAATTGTTAATAATTATCAGTTGTCGATAAGTAGGTATGCGTTGTAACCGGTTCGTGCAAATCTTTCTTTCTCTCTCCATCTGTTTCTCTCTGTCTATCTCACTGGACGACCAGTGCAATTTATCTCTTGCCATTTTAACCATCTCTCTATCACTGTCTATCTTTCTCTCTCTCTTTCTCTCTCTCTCTCTCTCTCTCTCCGTCTCATATCTCCTCGCCTAAAACCGTCTAGTAGCAAGAAAGGAGCACCGGCCCGGCCCCTGCACCAGCACCAGCAGCAGCAGCAGCAACACCACCAGCAACATTGTATAACCTACAAATCGGCTCACTCGAAGCGCATGTGCCAAGTAGAGAGAAGAGAGAAGAGAGAAAAGAGAGAAGAGAAGATTTGCGTGCTGGGCTACGAGAGGAGAGGAGACTCGACTGTTGCCTGACTGGCCTCGTGGGCCGTTTTTCTCTCTCTCTCTCTCTCTCTATCTCTCTCTCTCTCTTTATAGTCACACATGTAGATAGGTTATATTGTATTATCCATGTATGCATGTACATTGTATACATTGAGATTATCGTGAAAGTTGGCAGTATAAGTCACAGTCGACTCAAGGCACTTGAATTTTTTCTTCTGTTTTTCGCAAGTTTGCCATCCCATCCCATGATGTTTGCGATTTAAAAATATGTAAACAGCTGATGATGATAAGCTGCACTCAAATACATATATCCGTGTCAATGTACATAAAAGATGCAGTTCTGATCATCCTAATAACACAAGCTGAAAAGAAATCATTAAAAAAAAATGTTAAGAGTCCCAAAATAAGAGACTTTGTTACTCAAACAGACGGTGTCATTTTAATCAATCAATTATTGACACGAGCATCATTTGTTTTCTCTCTCTCTCTCATTCTTGATATCAAAATATCAACATTGACGCGTTTATTTGACATCTATTGTCAGCTGTTATCAATACACTGCAGGTGAACATATTGTAATGCGGTACTATGTATTGCCAAACTGCGAGAAAACACATACGAAAACAATTTTTTTTTTCAGTTTCTTCAGAGTTGGCTGCTGTGACTTACTGTTAACTTTCACGAAAATCTCATCTCACGCACTTGTTCGAACAGTTAGTTATTTCCGATGACTTCAGTACCTATACACACACGCATGCTTGCACACAAGTGACTCTCTCTTTCTCTCTTTTTCTCTTTCTTGCTCTTTCTTTCTCTTTCTATCTCTCGATGTGGCGAAATACATACAATGTTTGCTCGGCGGCCACGGCGTGCCGGTGATGTTGTTGTTCATCGGTGCTACTTCTGTTGCCTGCCAGTTGCCTTTTGCCCCACGTTGCTCTAGCTTATGCTGATGCACCAGCACCACCAGCACCAGGTTATTTGCGACGAAGGCTGAAAAGCAAGCAAAGGAGAGGCAAGAGGTTACACATGCATACTGACGACTACTACTACATGATGTGAAACGTTATACGCGGGGGTAACTGCAGGCTATCGGGGTGGGAGGCACGAGTGATCGGAGTGCGAGCGCTTAGCACCGCGTCCGAAAGCCTATTAAGATACACATGTGTTGCTATCTGCGCGATTTTCCCTCCCCTACCCCCAACCCTCCCCTTCACTTCACCATTCCTTTCTCTCTCTTTCTTTTTTCGCGATATCTCTCTTTCGAGAGAGAGAGAGAGAGAGAGAGAGAGAGAGTGGCGACATTGCACCGAGATCGAGTGCGGTCGCGAGCGATCGGAGGTTCGGTGATGGTATCATCGGTCTGTGTATTCTGTTATGCGATACGGTGCAGTCTTGAACGAGCAGCGGCCTGACTCGGCGGGGGCCTGGAGATAAGAAGAATTTTTACGAGCTCTCGTTTAAACTACCACGTGACTTTTGACGTATACGCACACGATGCGATTCTGGGTGGATGGATCGTATTTGGCGTATATTTATTTAATATTCAATACAGCGGTGTTATAATGTATTATTGTATACCTTATACTGTATAAATTTCGCTGTTATACTAAGATACTTGTATAGACAACCGTTTTTTTTTTCTTTTTTTTTTCGTGAGACTCTTTCGAGACTCTGTCGATACCGAATTACAAAAAGTACAGGACGATGGGCTATTTTCACTTTGATTTTGTGTGTATAGGTGACTCAAGACTTCCAAAGACTTCTAAAGACATCCAGAGACTTTCAGAGATTATATACCATGTTGCGTATTATGAGGAAATATTCGAATTCTAACCGAAGACTTTCAAAGACTTTCAAGAGATTCCAGGGAATTCCGAAGAATTCTGAAAACTTCCAAAGATTAATTCCAAAGACTTTCAAAGACTTCCAAAAAATTCTGAAAACTTCCAAAGAATTCCAAAGACTTTCAAGGCCTTCGGAAGACTTCCAAAAGATTCCAGAGAATTCCGAACAATTCTGAATACTTCCAAGAATTAATTCCAAAGACTTCCAAAAAGTTCCAAAGATTTACAAAGACTTCTGAAGGCTTCCAAAAAATTTCGGAGAATTCCAGATAATTCTGAAAATTTCCAAAGAATTCCAAAGAATTCCAAAGACTTCCGAAGACTTCCGAAAAATTCCAGAGAATTTCAAAAAATTCTGAAAACTTGCAAAGATTTCGCAAGACTTCCAAAGACTTCCGAGAGCAGTGTACATAGGGCTTTCCAAGTGAATAGCCGCTAGGATCTCTCTTACCATGCGTATACGTGTACCTCTTCTCTCTATCCTTCTCTATCTTTTTTCATTTTTCTTTTTCTCCTATCCACGTGTATTATTCAAGCACGTGTAATTTCTCTCTATGTATTCCGAGCACAGGCATCGATACCGTCGCGTCGGGTCCACAAGAACACGAGAGGAAAGATAGAAGACACGACATTAGCGGATTTACATCGAACGTCAGCTAACAATAAGAATTACCTGACTTTTATTTATTTATTTGGATTTTTTTTTTTTTTTTGCTTTTTTTCCGGTTTTTGTTGTTCCTTGTTTTTTTATTTATTGATTTCAGCGTTTGAACAACTCAATTGTGCGACAATCCACAATTTGCACATTTTGCTGTAGCTTTTGAAATTCGCAAGTCCAATTCCACCCCACCGCATGGTTCGAGGTTCATTTAGCGAATATCAACGAACGTTTTTTCATGCAATCGGAAAAATCCAAGAAAATAAAAAATAAGAAAAACAAAAAGTTTACAGAAAGAAATGATAATATCCTTGAGAAAATTGCGCACCAATGTATGTACATAAATATATATATATAGGTATACATAATATTAAAAGTACGCGTGTATGTAATAGGCAGCTATGTCCGTTGCTTACATTCATATGATTATGAATAATGTGACATAAAGTAGTAATGAGCCTTGCGGCGGCCAGCGAGTGGCAACATACAGTATAAAAAGTTGTTGCCAAGATAAGAAGAGAAGAGAAGGCAAGGCGCCCCTTATCGCACCACGACCAACGACAAACGGTCTACTATATATTCGCGATATATATATATATATATATATATATATGTATATATATCTATATACGATTGTTGTTAATTGCACCGAGCAGTATTAACGAGTATATACATATAGGTATGTACAACATATTACAGAGCTAGTCAGTCGAAATATGCGAGTAAAGAATAATTATCGTTGACGTACTGTATGTACACGCGTATATAATGCGTATGCGTCTTATAATATGTATACTTGCCGGGAGATACATATTATAGCAACATGTTATGATTATACAGATAGGTATACGTATAATATATGGCAAGGAAAGGAAAGGAAAAAGAAGAAAAAATATACTAGCGAATTTATACCACATACTGCTTCACGAGGCAGGTGGACAGCTGTTATCTGTCTATGTCTATTACACGTGTCGTCGCAGACGCATAATCTATACATACATATGTATTGCCTTAAACCTATGGGTATCGATTTCAAGTTTTCATAAATTTGCGTGTATTACGTAGGTATGTACATTTCAATAAATAAATCCCGTTTTCTAATATTATTTTATTATGTATAACGGGAAATAGACTAGAACGATCAATTTTGACTTGTAGGATTATGATTTCTGCAAGAGAAAAATTAGAAAGAAAAAACTTGAATTTCCGATCAAAAATATTATACGTTTTCAACATAATTTTAGAAGGGATATTTGATACTGGGGTATACAAATTATCCGTGAAGAAGAAATCCGTAAATTTGTAGAATTTATTGCCTTCGATGATGTATCATTTGATGGGAATATATATGGGAGTGGGATTGAAATTGCTGATTTCAAAAGCTGCGAATAGTCAAAATTTTGGATTTCTCTGCTACTGATTCGCACAGTTTTTCGAAAGATTATTTCCCCTCAAGTCTACGTAGCCAATTTGAAAAACTCCAAATGAAAAAACACCTAAGGTTCAAAATTCCGAAAGCTAAAGATCCAAAAGGCCAAAACTCCGAATGGCGAGATCCAACGTCGTTTATTTCACAGCTTTGTCACGAGCTTCCCTTAAATTTCCAGATTTTTGGACTTTCTGCATTTCGATCTTTCGGAATTCCCAACTTCTCAACTAGAAACTCAGAATTGCTACTCAAATAAATTCGTAAATTTTCATTTATTCATTTATTTCTTTGTTCATTCGTCAATTTGTTGCACATATAGGTATATTTTTCTATCTCTTTTGCTCAACCTCTGGAGTTCAGCAACAGGCAACAAGCAACAGGCATTGGAAAAAAAAACCAAAAAAAAACGCTATGATTTGGCGTTGAAATCGCGATAGTCGGTTATATCGTGGGGTTCTCTCCTCACAAAAGCTAAATACATACGCAGGTTATATACCTATATATCTATAATATACAATATATATGTATATATATTAAGGCCAGCGAGCAACAAGCGGCAAGTTAGGATACAGCAGCAGCCAGTCAGCCAGCCAGCCCAGCCCGAAGTCCGCGAAATTTTATAAGGTGCATGCAAGCGGTTGTAATTAATGCAATTTCTACACACGTCACGTTCAGAACGCCGCTCGATGAACAGAGAGAGAGAGAGAGAGAGAAAGAAAAAGAAAAAGATAGAAAAATTATCTCCATGAATCGAAGTGGAGGGGGGACGGTGAACGGACTTTTATTTTTTAAACCGACTGTACCCCGCGCCCATAGATAGCGAAGCAAACTCGTGCAAATCTCTCTCTCTCTTTAAATATATATATATATATATATATATATATATATATATATAATATGTATATCGAGCCTGAAATCTTGCTCTCGGATTCAACGGACATGATTTGAAAAAAAACTCACATTTTTTTTAATACCAATTTTGCTGTTTATATTTTTCCCCCAGTTTTTCATTTTTTCTTTCGCCGTTATTTCACATACAATTTGCAATTTTCTCTCTCTTTTTTTTATTTCAGTTTTTTGAATATGAATTTCGGACGTTTCTCTATTTCTCTTTCTTTTGCTGTAAAACTTTTTCCCTTTGTGAATTTCCCTTTTTTGGTTTTTAATTTTTTAGTTTCTTTTTCCTTTCTTATCCGATTTTTCAACCAGTTTTGACAATTTTTCAAACAATTTCTTGTATATATACTATATATAATATACCTACGCGGCAACTATGTAGGTATACCCGGTTTTACATATAGATATAATTTTACGTATGTATATGTGCTTATACATATAGCGTTTATCCTTGGCGAAACGATCGCTGAGGAGGTCGCGACACCGTGTTGAAGAAGCTCTATGCTAATACGCCAGTAGGTACATACGTGTGTATGTACATACATACGTCGACGACATTGTATTTAATCTGGTTTTGCCACATACGATCATATTATATATATGTATACATATAAATATCTGTATATACACTGCATGTGTGAGTTTGTACATATTTATTCGTACTTATCATCACATACGTGCATGTAACAGGTATGCAATTTTTCTTCAAGTTTTTTTTTTCTTTCATTCTCTTTGTTTCTTTCTTTTTTTCGAAATCTCTGACGATGTATAATTATTAATATAACGCGTACAGATTAGGTATAGATATACGTACATAGATAGATAGATAGATAAAAGATGGATAGATAAAATACATAATATATGTATATCTACGTATATATACAGGGTGATTCAAAAATTTTTCAAGAATTTTTCACGTAGGAAATAAATCCCTGTTGAAATTAAAATCGAAAGTTTCTTAGCCATTTTTATTTGAACTTCGCAAGATTTCTGTTGATTCGTGTTTTTGAACTTTGACAAACAAACCGTACATAGTTTTTAAATACGGTCGATCGTAGAGAGAAAACTTTTTTTTTGCTCTAGAATATGAAATTATCTTGTTAACAATCCGTTTGATTTGTTGTTTATTATTTATTTTTTTCCCATGGAATTTGGAAACAAAATGGGGTAATTTTTATGAATTTATATAATGAAATGAAACCCGGATTCTTGTGTAAAATGTAACATGAACGAGAGGTGTTGAATCACTTTCCATGTCATTTGATGGGAATTTGGAGGAAGTAAAAAATAATTAAAAAAAAAAAAACAATTCTCAACGTAAAAAAATCGTTTTTCAGAAAAACAACTGAGGAACTTTGGATTTTAATTTTTACGAGGATCCACTCTGTATATATTTACAGACATGTGTGTTCAACGATAAGTCGAAATTAATTGATTAATTATTATGATTGTTATTTGACAATAATTTATTATTCCGTTGAACATAATGTTGTTACTTTATTATTAGCTGCATGAAGAACGCGATTATATCCGCAACTCAATTCTCCACATGTGTATAATTTACTGTATGTATATGATAATACACACGTATATAATATGTATGTATGTATGTATAGAAGTTATCTAGAAACTCACACGATGCTCTTTGACACGAGTCGTTACTTATTAACGCGTTGTTATTACAATATATAATATAGTTACATATATATATATATATATGTATACGTATCTGTTCACATATACATATAAGTATACATTATATGTACAATCGAGGGACAGAAATAAATTGAAAAATAACGAATATAAGGAGAAGAAGAAGAAGTTTCTTATTTAATTGCATAAATACACATATATGTATAAATACATGTAGAAACACATTATGTACTTGGTTTGGTACAATTATACCGTTTCTCTCTAGATAAGGCAGCACAAAATCGCTCGAGGGAATCGGGGCGCGCGTCCAAAGAAGAAGAAGAAGAAGAAGAAGAAGAAGAATTAAAATTATACATCCATTTGTTGCAATTCTCATATGCCGATGATTTTTATATCTATGTAGTATAAATTTATCTATTTTTCTATAGATCTATACGAATTCCTTTTTCTATAAACTTTGTGAAATGAATTTGGCGTCATTGGTGTGCCGATTTCTTCAGGGCGATATATTATTCCTTATTCGCTTTTTTCGCATTTCCAATTTTGCATATTAGTAGACAAATGCATAATAACTATATAAACAAATGGATAAAATTATTCGCGAATCTGAAATCAGTCCCGCGGTTTTTTTTTCCCCAATTTTTTATATAGTCGATATGACTTTTACCTGCACTCGTTCGATGACTAAACGATCATTCATATACAATACTTTTGTCCGTGACGGTCGGCGGGCCCCGCAGACTCGCGTTTCTTCTAATCGCAAATTATTACGCTCCAGACACTCGTGAGCTATATAATACTACATTTTTGCATTATGTATCTTTATTCCTCACGCAAGACTCTGCCGTTCCAGTCGACGCCCGGCACGATCATTTTTTCTTATACCTATATATGATACTCCTTATTATTCTCCTCCGTAGTTATTATTTCATTTCTCAATTTTCATTCAATATCCAGTTCGTTTACACAATTACGTTTTTTATCGATACTCAATCCTCTTCATTTTCGTCTTTGTCCGAAAGTCCGGTGATCAATGGTTCCCGAAATATCGGCGATTCAAACGGCGCGAGACTCTGCCGAGTTTCGTTAAATCTTACTTTGGATGATCTCAGACTCGCGTGGCTCGATTTATCGAATGATTTATCGATTATTCATCGATTAATCGCTAATCGTTGGCTAAAACTCAAACGGGCTTATAATAAGAAAAGAAAAGAGGTTAGGTTAGGTTGACTTGCGAGTTGAAGAATTGCAAAAAGGAATTCAGCGATGAAATTAACGACTATAAAACACTGTACCTTACCTTAGCTGTTGTCGGTGGGTAAACTGGATTCCGGGAACTTTTGAAACTCGATATATCGAATAAAGTTTATTAAACTGACTGTACACGTCTGTGCAACATTGTAACCACAATTTGCCCTCTTACGGTACAATCCGTACCAAAAACAATCCGCGATCATCGCCTACACTATATACGTATATTATATCCGCTTCTTATTTACTCGAATACATTTACATGTTATACATATATACTAGGATATATGGATTCGATTCGCGAAAATAGGTCCATTACACAATTATTATTATTAATATTTTTATTATTCTATTCCACGTTGAGGTATATGTACATACATAAATACAATATGTATAATATATCTTTTTACATAAAACTTTAGAGTATGTATGTACATAAGTTATTTTTGAAATTTTATATAATTATCACACGATTATCGCTCACACCGTCCGGCACAGAATTACTTTGACCACTTCCACCGACCCGCTTGTATACATATTATATTTGTATATAAGTAGCTTTGAAAAACTTTTCATTTTATGTACTTTCATTTCATTTTAGTCGGCGTTTTTTTTTTTTTTTTTTTCTAAATTATTCAACGAGAGGAATAACTTTCGTTATAAATAAATCATCGAGAATGATCGAATAATTTTTTTTTTTTTTTTTTGTTGAGATTCGCAAATTTTCGGCTTATTAGTAATTATATCTTCAGATTTTTGCTAATTGCGACGGTAAAAGCGGCAGTGACAAGACTTTCTATATGTTTACCTTGATTTACTGGTTTGGTACATATATAGGTAGTTACATAGTAGGTATATCTTATAGTTGCTGACTTACTTAATTTTCGCCATACCACTTCTTCTTCCAGTCGTCTACAGCATACCCAACTCATGCAGGAGCAACTTGGACACGAATAAGAATGGAGGAAAAATTTTTCCTCCGCAAAGCACATTTGAAAAAAAAATTTTTATTTATTTATTTATTTTTATTCCACAATTCTATACACGTATCTTGTATTGACCTATATCTATTTATTTATATAAATATTGTATTTTGAAAATACACACACACACACACACACACACACACACACACAAACACTTATACACACACGTAGCACTCATATGTATATGACCTGACTTGTATGTATAGTACATAGCTTGATAGTTAACGTAGTTGGTAATATACTACATATATTGGGACTCGCACGGAAGTAATCGCCGCACTGTTTCAACGACGGTTGCCGTTGATGGCTGCTGGCAGCCTGCTGCCTGTTTGCTCCTGGCGTTTCGTTTCTGCTACGGCACACCGCGCTCACATACATATACGTATTATAGTATATATATATTATACATACTGTAAGTATGTATTGTATGTATGTAGATTGAGAGAGAGAGAGAGAGAGAGAGAGAGAGAGAGAGAGAGAGAAGGAGATAGATTCACCGGACCACACGTAATATGTATATGTATTTATGTATATATTTATATAATATATATATTCATGCAAATGTGTAAATAGATACACTCATTGGCGTAAACGCGATATAGATACATTCTAGTACATATGTATATATGTATGTATATAGTATAATTTGTCTATCTGTGCATTTGAGAGATATCAAGCTGCGATCGGACCGAATTACCGCCTCGCGACACTTACAATTAGGTACCTATATATTATTTTATACAGGGTGTAACAAAACTCGCGGACGATCTCTGCACGGTCGGATTTCTAGTGGAAAATCAAAAATACATTTTTTTTTTACGAAAATTGTCTCCGACGCCTAGTTCAGACGCCAGAGTCGATAAGGACGGGCCAATCGGAGATCAGCTTTAGAAAGTATATCAGAATGGCTATAGGCTATCGTCACATTTTTCCAAAGCGGTATGACAAATTTTGCTATTAGTTTCCAAAGCTCATCTCCGATTGGCCCGTCCTTATCGGGCTCTAGCGTCTGCACTAGGCTAGGAGATAATTTTTATTAAAAAAAAACCTATTTTTTATTTTCAACTAGGAATCCGATCGTGTATAGAGATCGTCCGCAAATTTTATTACACCCTGTATATTACATATATACATATATACTATATATAGACTAACTTAACTCGACTCGATTCGACTTGTGGTGGTCGTGACTGCTTGGCAACACAATACCAAACGCTTATCGCTTATCAGCGAAAAAAAAAGAATTTTTATTCTCTTCTTTTTTTTTCTCAATTTCCTCGTCTATTGTTTTTTTTTTTTTCATTTTCTATACAATATACAGTATATGTATATTTCTATCTTGTGATGCATCTTAAATTTGGCAAAACTCAATGTTTTTATTTTTACTTTCTCTCTCCATTCTTCGGTTGCGTACCTACGTAATACATAACATTATACATAGGTATGTATACGAATATCCAGGTATATAGAATTATCATCGACTTTATCATGCGATTATTGTTATTTTTCAATAATTATTCATTATATAGTATTTTATTTCGTTGATTTTTTTGGTTGTTGTAAATGTATGATTTCTTCTTGAGTCTTTAGTCATATGATGACATAAGTATATACAAATCATTGCATGTATACAACGATTTATCTACATACCTAACTCTGCCTAGGGTATTCAGTTTTATTTATTCAATATTTGCTTCGATATTTTTTGTACGTACAAGACGAATCTCTCTCTTTCTCAATTTTTTTCTGTTTTTCTTCCTCTTTCTTTCCGCGTTCTAATCGTACGTCCAAAACGTATAAAGATGACGTATATCAGATGTATGTAGATAGAGTATGTATAATATGTATACATGTATAAGTATATGTATTTGAAATGAAATTATAATATTATATTTATAAGTATAATACGTATACTTATAAAGTACATATAGGTACGTAATGTACTTGGCGAGCGAATGTCTAGCGTGAACGCGAGTGCAGTAGCAGCAGCAGCAGCAAATCGTAACTCACATCGTAGGTATGCCGTTCAGCGATCAACTTGGTCGCAGCGCGAATCGAGACTAACGTGAGGCGCCAGGCTCAAATCGTCTGTTACGTATTACCTTAGGCGTAGCAGGGGCGGAATTCTCTTTGAAAATGAAAAATAGATTGTTTTTTTTTTTTGCAAAAATTTCCGAATGCTAGAAGTTCTATGAGCGGCCAAAATTTCGAATTTATTTGAGACGCGATTCTAAGTTTCTAGAAACGTTAGAGTTCAGAAGTTCGAAATTCCAAAAGGTCGAAATGCATTCAGCTCAAAGATCCGAAAGTTAAAAACTCGGAAAGTCAAAAAGTCGCAATTTCAGTCTTACGACGCGTCGTTCCATAATCCGAAACAATGAATAAATAAATCATTTCGAATTCAAATTCAAATTTCACTTGATCTAGAATATTCTCCGGTGAATATTTACTTATAATATGTATATACCTATGTATTTATACATATATATATATGTATATATGTATACGTGTGTCTACTGTATTCTATACAACGTCGATTATTAATACCAAATTTGACGGTCTCGCACTGATTTCTGTATATAATATACCACCGGAAACAAACGGCTGCGGTTTCGCAGCTACGATATTATCCATACATTATTATATCCTATATATACGTTCTATCTATACGTATAAATATGTATATACACTGCGATTGGCTTCTATGGAATTCGTAAGTACCTATAGGTATATGTACGTATACATACAGGATTAACACATTGTATATAGGCTAATTCCTATATACCCACCCATGTACGTAGACATAGTTGATTCATGTTGTTTTTTTTTCTTTTTTTTTTTGGTTCTTTTTTTCCATTCATTATTTTTGGATTCATTTTTCTTTCTTCATTTCGATTCGACGAGCCCGACGAGTTTTGTTTTTTACATACACGTAATCAATAAACGTAGACATATGAATACATAGGTAGATAATTATAGGTACATAGATATATGTATAAATATGTACCTACATGGGGTATAATTCATGAAAATTCGTCAGTTCGTTATTTACTCTATGCAGGGGATGAAAATGCTTTCCGGTGTAGGTATGTACATATACGCTGTCCTCTGCAGGATGTATACCTATATATATTCTATAGTATGTATAGCTTACCCAGGTGCCATGTATATATATAAATGTATGTATACCTATATACTATTACTATATGTATACCGTCCTCGATTCAATCGACGAGATTGATCGGGGGCGATAAACGGCTGGACGACCGGGGGCAATACTGACAGTCGCTTCTCATTCTTATCTCTCCACTTTTCTTCTTCTTCTTCTTCTTCTTCTTCTTCGTCTTCTTCTTCTTCTTTTTCTTATTTTTATTTTTATTTTCCATTTAAACTCGCATGCAGATTAAGAACTGAATCGAAACACTGTATCCATATATACGTATAATGTATACGCGGATACATAAATATGTACATGTACATACCCATGTGTCACATGTATATATATGTATATGATGGCTGGTGAACGCAACAGGCGGTTTTCTCGCAGCACCAAACTCGCGCCGAGAGCCTATACATCCCTATATATGTATCTATATATAGGTATTTATGTATATAATACATGGCATATAGGGTGGGGGGATTGGGAAGGGAGCGAAATACATTCACCCCATAAGGTCGTGTGTGTGTGTAAAAGACCAGTCGTGAATGAAACTCGTCGAATTAAGAAGTCTATGTACATACAAATATACATGGATGTGTTATGTATGTACATACCTAGGTGCATACAGGCAGGTACATACATTATGTATCACGTTAGGCGAAAAATATTTCTAATCTCGTCTCGAAAGAAATAACATAACGGATATACGGGTATCTAATTAACGGAGTTTAATTTCCAAACCATTCCTTTTCATTTTGTTTTAAATTTTGTTCCTTTTTTTCATTATCGATTTGGGCGGGATTGAAATTGCACATTTCAAAAGCTGCGAAAAGTGAAAATTCTGGATTTTTCTAATACCGACTCGCACGGTTTTTCGAAAGATTATTTCCCCTCAAGTCTACGTAGACAATTTGAAAAACTCTGGATGGAAAAACACCAAAAGTTCAAAATTTTGAAAGCTAAAGATCCGGAAGGCTCAACGTTGGGCGCCAATCACATTAATAAATCGCGAGATACAATGTCGTTTATTTCACAGCTTTGTCACGAGCTTCCCTTGAATTTCCAGATTTTTGGACTTTCTGAGATTTTAACCTTCGGACCTTTGAGCTGTCTACATTTCGATCATTCGGAATTTCCAATTTCCGAACTCTAACGTTTCTGAAAACTCAGAATCGCGTTGTCAAATAAATTCGTAATTCCGACAATTCGGAACTTCAGTTCCGCTCCCTTATGGCACATGCATTATGGCATACGCCATACTGAGAGAGACTATCGTTATTCCGGGCGAAGAGTTAAATTGCTTTGATTCTGCTGATGCATCGCAGCGAATGCGAGTGAACGGCGGCGATAACTACACTCGTTGTTCGCTACATCGTACTTGCGTTCTACTGATCCATTGGCCCACTGCAGCAGGTCGTTCTCGAGGTATAGGCAACAGTAGGTTGTAATCCATTCGAGAAACTGCAACAGCTTTGCCGATACCACGACCGGTTGCAATTCTGCCTTCACGGATATGTCTACCTGCTCGACTCCCTGCCTCGATTTACCGTGATTCGTTTTTACACGCTTGGAGAGAAGAAAAATCGATAAAAAATACTTCCCGTCTGGATTTTTGACTCTCGAAATGATACGTTTTAAGCAAACAGTTCGGAACGTTACTCTTATCTACAAAGCTACTGCATCGATTCATCGGAAAATTTGTATAAATTTGAGTCGAAGGAAACCCCATCGATCGAAACTAAGATCGTGAAAATCCGTCGATCCGTTCTCGAGATATCGTGAGATGAATATTTTTTTTCAAAATTTTGTTTTTTGAATAACTCGAAAATTACTATACCGATTGATTCCAAAATCTGATCACTTTTGGGTCTCAAAAAACAGCGTCGATTGAGACTAGAATCATCAAAATCCATCGATTCGATCTCGAGATATTGTCAAAAATAGAATTCATCACAGATCCAATAAGTTGAGCTTTTAGCCGATCGCCACCTGCTACCAAATTCAAAAGATCGTCGTACCGATCGTTTGACGATATCTCAAAAACGGATCAAGCGATTTTCATGATTCTGGTCTCAATCGACGCGGTCTTTCAAGACCCAGGAGTGATCGGATTTTGGTATCAATTGGTCCAGTAGTTTTTGAGTTATTCAAAAAACAAAATCTCGTAAAAAAATGTTCCATCTCACGATATCTCGAGAACGGATCAGCGGATTTTCACGATCTTGGTCTCGATCGAGAAGATTTTCTCCTACCCAAGTCTGAACGAATTTTGCTATCAATCGATCTAGCGATTCCAGTTTCCGCTAAACCTGTTTTCCTAAATTCCGAACGATCTTCGGTTTTCGATCTCACCCGTACATATACCGTATCCACGTCGAAGGTTTTAATATGATTCATGTGATATGCGGGATCGGCGGTGCAGACAGATGTAGCTCTCTGACTTTTGGATTTTTATCTTTTGTACGGCAAGAGGGGGGCAGGCGGCGGCTATTCCTGGCCTCTTCTATCTATTCCGCGGTCGTCGCTTATAGGGCCCGTCCCGCTACCATACGGTTCATGCCAGAGATGGATACACGTGCATACCCTATGGTGTATATATTCCAGTGCGAATCTACATACGATAGATATGTATCTCGACCTCTTCGTCCTCGTCTTCGTCGGTCTATCCAGGCTTTAGAATTAGACGCGATTAGAACCGGAGGAATTCTCATTCTTATCTTTTACCCGGTTCTAAAACCGACGTATATGAAACCAAAGAAATTCACATTGTATGGGACTCCAGGTAACAATACGTTGACCCAGTGTCACCCCGATCACTATCTACCCGCCAAACTGCAACCCCAAGTCTAAGAAATGAAATTCAGATTCGAACAAGTCCCACTCATTTTTTCCATCTCTCTTTCTCTCGTTCTTTCTATCCTTTTTTCCGAAGTAAAATTGTCGAGATCTTCTCGTCTTGATCAAGCGGTACGATTCCGTTTTTACCGATCGATGATGACCGTGTGAAATATTGAAAATTAAATTATGTTAGGTTAGGTTAACTTAGTTCACGTGGTTCACGTTGAAAATTCGACAAATGTATTTACGTATAGAGTACAGATTTTTTATTCGATTTTTTCTGACTATTGGATAATCCCAAAAATCGACCGTCTGTTGGTATAGAAGTGCGCGGCGGTGTTGGAGTTTCGGATAAAGTCCGTTAGGGGCGCCACAGTCCGATGACATGAGAAGAGCTGCCGCCTAGCGCGCGGCTTGTTTGCGTTCTGAAATTGAATGGGGTTGAAATTTTGGTTAGCGATTTGGATTTTTGGAGTGAATTTCGTCGACGAGGACGTTGAAGAGGGCAAGAAAAAGGCGCGGATTAGCGTTCAGGCGATGAAAATCAGTTCATTGGTTCAAACCCGGATGAATATGCGACCCCATCAGGATGATGAGAAGGGGCGGGACGAGGCGCCTGTTAGACCGTTAAAGTGCTGAAATTTAATTATCGAGCTAATGAACCGAGCTGCTTGAGTCTAGCACGTGGAATGAGATCGTTTGAGGGGAGTGGCGCCCAACCCGGTCCGCAAGACTCTATATGCTCTAGCTAATCTGTACCTACCGCGGGATTTCAGCATTGCACACACGATTTTCGCAACCACGATATTCGACAGCAGAACTTGTTTCCAGAGACTCAATTTTGTCCTGATACAGAAAACAAAAAAAAAATCCATCGGAATCGCTGATTTGCGGGAATGAATTGAAATTGCTGAATTGCAAACTCGTTTCAGAATTCCTGAATTACAGTCATGATTTGAAAAAGCCATATAGATTCAGAAATTCATTCGAATAAATTGAATCATTCGAATTGCAAATATGAATTGAAATTCCTGAATTGCTAAAGTGTATCAGGACTGCCAAATTGAAGTCATGATTTGAAACAGCTGGCTTCCAAAAATCATTCGCAATCGTTGAATTGCAGTGATGAATTTCAAATAGCAGCTGAAATGTTTCAGATTCCCACAATCATTAGAAATCATTAGGTACTTGTGCAAGTCTGACTTGAAATCACTGAATCGCACAAAAAGAATAAGCGTTCGTCTCTAGGACTGAACGAACTAGAATATTTCCAAAATTGAAAGAAAATTTGAAGACACCTTTTTGCTAATCCAAAAACGAAAAATTAGTTGATTTAATAATTTCTGTTCTTCGATTTTGATTTTTCACAAGAAAAGCCATACTCAACTTCTATCAGGATTCGAAAACTCTTCCAACTTTTGCAATCATTGCAAATCTTATATAAATGATCGAAAAGAAGAAACAACAAAAGATCAATAATATAATAAAATGAAAAGAGCTTCGTTTTACGGAAATGGATGCAAGGGGGTGGGGATCGGATGTTAAATAATCGTTATTAAGGACACGTGATGTATAATTTTTTTTTTTTTATTAAGTTTATTTTTATATATCGACAACAACACGTCATACATTAGAAAACAGAAGGTTCTTGAAGCAAAACTTGAATGAAAAGTTCTTTTTTTTTTTTTAAGTTTTTTTTGTTTTTGTTTTTTTTTTGTTTCGTTTTGTTTGTTATTTTTTTGGGGGGGTTTTTTTTGTTTTTTTTTTACATTTTCTTTTCTTGTCTTTTATAATTTTTTTTTTTTTTTTTTGGTTTTTTCCCGTTTTCTTTTTTCTTTGTGGAACAATCCGAGAGACACTATGCGAGTGTGCCGCGCCATCTATGGAGTCGTATTTTTCTATATATGTATGTATATGTATGTATGTATGGATATATGTATATTATATATATATTACGTAGGTATGTACCTATATATATAATATATCGAATGTGCGATTGTGTCTGGGTGTGTGTGTGTGTTTATGTAAGTGTTTTATTGTATATAGGTATGTGTATGTGTGTGTTCGTGTCTATTACAATATAAATATGTATAGGATGCGTGGTTGTGTTTAAAATACTTGTTGCACATTATGTTTGTTATGAATTAATTATATAATCATAATTGATTAGGTAATTAATTAATTAATTGTAATACTTAGTTAAAAATAATACCATATATATACTTATTATAGTATACGCCTATTACGGTGGAATGCGGAAAAATGAGACGCGATACAGCAAAAAAAATGGATTTTTGCCATATACACGTTTACAGAATTATATATATGTATATAATTATCTGATGCAGGTATATGTATACACATACTTATATTATATATAATGCTCACATGATACGTGGCTCGGTTTATATAATAAATAATAGGTATATGTATACAATTTATATCTACATGCATATCGGTAATATGTAGGTATATTATATGTATAATATATCCTGCAGCAGCTTAAAATCAGTCATTTAAATATATATTATTTATATTCCAGTTTTGTTTAAAATGTTATCTGCGTTTTTGCCAGCGAATTATATTCATTCATTCATTTTATGTATAACTGCGTCGTTCATTGATGGTATATAATTATGTATGTATCATTTACATACCTGAAAGTTTTGCATCTATAGATCCGTTTTATATTATATACCCAACTCGCATTCATGTACCTTATACTATGTATATACCTATATGTATACTAATAATTACGTGAATACGTAATTATACATTATACATATTTGTATACAAATTATACGTATATGTATAATATGTTCTTTGTATTAATTGTCAGGTATATATTATAATATACGAAACTCGAACAAACTTATATCATCATTGAAGAAAAATAGCAACGTATATAGTAGTGTACATAATATACTGTCGGCAAATATTGAAATTAAAATTGAAAAATAAAAAAAAATCAAACACATTATACCTGTGACATATATCTGGTTGAATTTTTCATTCGGTTATTTCAGTTGTATTTTTCATTTGGTTTTTTTTTCCTGGTTTTTCGATTTTGGCAAAATTTTCACACCGGTGCCCCTATGTAATAAATAACAACCACACCTTTTTCTTTTCTCTTTTTTCTTTCTTCTTCTTTTTTCGTTTTAGACTTCATTTCATTTTTCCTGCAGGAGAGAGAGAGAGTGAGTGAAAGAGAAAGAAAGAGATAATAAAAAAAAAGGTGTAGTCAATCAGGAGATGTAATTACCGGTGTGTCTTTTTTTGCACATGCGGTTTATTTCATCTATTGCATATCTGTGGTTATTCATCTATTCATTTATTTATTTACTTATTATTTTGTTGTTGTTGTTGTTTTTGTTGGTGGTGGTTTGTTCATACATGTATTACTATTATTAACATATATATTTATATTATAAGAAATATGTTATGGAAAGATGATATAATTTCACGGCGGTTTTTTTGTCTGTTTTCGTGTGTGTCTTGGGGTTGGAGTAAAATTGCGAATTTCAAAAGCTGCGAAAGGTGAAAATTCTGGATTTTCCTACTACCAGCGTTTACCAGTTTTTAGAAAGAAATCACAGCTCTGTCACAAGCTTCCCTTAAATTTGAGGAATTTTGGACTTTCTGAGTTTTGTTTTTCGGATTTTTGAAGTTTTGAATTTTCGGATCTTTGAGTCGTCTGCATTTCCACCTTTCAGAATTTTCAACTTCTGAAGTCTAACGTTTCTCGAAACTCAGAATCACGTCTAAAATAAATTCGGAATTTCGACCGTTTGGAATTTTGGAAATTTGGAACTTCAAATCCACCCCATGTGTTTGTGTATAATTTTTGTGTTTTTTCGAGACAGTTTGTGTGTGTGTGTGTACATGTGTGTGTGTATATATCAGCGTGTATGTGATGTGGGCTAGTCGCGTACATTGGGGAGTGATTTCAGGTGTTTTTTTTTTGTCTTTTCCGCTTCTATTTTTGTTTTCATTATTATTAGAATTTATTTAATTTTTTTTCCACCCCCCGTAATTGGTCCAAATGCGACGTTATACAATTAGCGTTCTCAGACGTAGTTATAATACGCGAAAGCGACCCGAGTCTCCTCTTGGAATTTATATGTACAATTTTACAACCTACCGCCATCGACATATAATTTTTTTTTTTTCTCTCTTTATTTTATTTAGTAGTAGTAGTATTTTTTTTTTCATTTTTTTTCCACCTTTAGTACACGAATAGGACCTAGACATTATTAATTTTTACACTATACTAACGAAATCTGAACGATCAAATTTTTTTTTTTTCTTCTCCTTCTCCATCATCTTTCTTTTCGCTTCGTCATCTTCATCTTTATTTTTATTTATTTATTTATTTTTATTTTTATTTTTTTCTTCATCTTCTTCTTTCTCACCATAACTAGGAATAATAAATTTTGACGTATCGTTAGTATATTTTTTTTTTTTTATAGAAATATGCTTACAAAAATATAATTTTGCGAGGCTCGGGTGCGATACTTTGTAATATTTTGTCCAGAGAACGTATAACAGTTTTACAATATATATTCGTGCGCAAGTGACTTTCATGCAGGGGATTCTAGTCGGTTTTCCGAAAAAATTTGTTTTTTTGGATTTTTTTTTCGCTTTTTTTTTTTCTTAATTTTATTTTCTTCTAATTCCGAAATATTTTTTCTTTTTTTTTTTCAGTTTTCCCCTTGTTTTCGCAATTTTTTAGTTTTTTTTCGTACACCCGTTAATTTTTCTCCTTTTTCCATCCGCTTCGTCTTTTTCTTCTTCTTCTTCTCGTTATAACCGATGAGTTCAAAATATTATTTTTTTCCCTCTTTTTTTTTCTAAATTACCTTTATAATATATAGGACAGCCCCTCAACGAATTATTAATTTATATCATATACTGTGTGAATAAAAATTTTTTCTTCCTCTTATTATTCGTAAATTTTTTTTTTTTTTTTCCTTTTGGTTATTTTTTTTCCGAAATACATATGTGTCTCAAAATGGTGTAGAACTGATAAACTATCATTATTATTATTTAATTATTTTTTTTTCCATCACCACTATACCACCAATCATCACCAATCAATCATCGCATCATATCATATTCATATCATATTATTATTTTAATTTAGTTTTCGTCATCGTCGTCATTATCGTCATGTACAATATCTATGATAATAATAATTAATTATGTTAATTTATTATTAATTTTCTTTTTTCTCTTTGCTGTCGTATATGCGCTATAACCTCTTTCCTTTCTTTTCTTCTCCTTATTCTTATTCTTTCATTTCATTTTATTTTATTTTCTAATTCTTAAATTCATCATAATCGCATAATCATTATCGCAATTTTCATATCTTTTTTTCTTATTCTTATTATTATGTAATTCTTGTTTGTGTTTTTTTTTTGTTTTTTTTTTTTGTTTTTTGTTGTTTTTTTTTGTTGTTTTGACGTATTCTTATCGCAATTACCTGCGCTACGTACATAATATAACTACCTACGTCTGACGCACACAGCTCTTTCCCTATTATTTGTTTATTTAATTATTTATTCAATAATAATAATTATTATTAATTTTCGAAAAATTACATTTCAATCGTATTGATATAATTATTATATTAGACTCGATATCGCGCATTGTTTGTTTATTCTTAATTTTTTTGTTCTTTTTCTTGGTTTTTAACCTTATATAGCTTTTCGCTACATCTCTATACTTATATAGTTTTTTTTTTTTTTTCCATTCCGTTATTACAATAGTATATTGTTACACATTATTACACACATACACGTATACAATTTACGTATACGCGTATGTATGTGTACAATAAACATTGTGTACAGGAATATACATATATTTATATAATGTATATATATATATAAATGTATACTAGCGCTTATGATCAAATTTTACATAGTTTTTTTTATTTTTTCAAATTTTTTTTCTTTCTTAATCATTTTTCGTTTCGTCTCCGTTACCAGCTATCCTGATATATTATGTATATATACGCCGCGCAGTAATTTTCTTTTAATTTTAATTTCAATTTTAATTTATTAATTTCTTTCCCTTCTTTTCCTTTGCTTCATTCCTTTCTTTCTTTCTTCATTCTATTTTATTTTCCTTTCCTATCGCAATATAACAATGATTTTCTTTTTTTTTTTCTTCCTTTCTTTCTCTAGAATTATCGAAATACGGGTTTTTCATCTCATATATTTATATATATGTATGGGGAATTCCAGCCCAACCGGGACAGCTTTTGACCCTCACCCCTGAGTGAGTGGAGGTCCCGGTTGGGCTGGAATTCCCCATATATTATTCTTTCGGCCAACCAATCGCAATTTAATTTATTGAATTTTTTCGGAATTTGTTTTCCCTTTCTTTTTTGTTTTTTTTTTTGTTGCGGTTTTTCGTTTTTTTTTTAAATTAATTTTCTCGCTTTTTTTTCATCTTCATCTTTAATTTAAGTTTTACTTTTCACACATCAATACACCTACGTCTCAGTATAATCGAAGTAATTTGTACTTGTAGCCATATATTATAAATATTTTTTATTATTATTAACTTTTTTGTTTTTGTTTTTTTTCTGTTTTTCTCTTTTTATTTTTTTTTTTTTTATTTTATATTATCATTATCAATATTATCAATATTATCATTAATATTATTATTATTATTATTATTATTATTATTATTATTATTATTATTAATAATATTTTTCCCCTCCTTCTTGCCTATTTCTTATTTTTCATTTTTCATTTTTTCTTTTTTTCTTTCCACTTTGTTCGTCCATCAATTAGTAGTTGCGGAATCTCAAACTTCCCACCGCCCTCCCCTCTCACCCTCGATTTCTATACAAGCACGTTTTTGATAACAAATATTTATCTATTTTATTTTTATTATTATTATTAATTTTTTTTTTTCTCTCAAATACGGCAATATATCTTCGTGGTTTTTTTTTTTTTTTGTTTTCTATTTTCCGCAGCAACTAATTTCTCGCTATATCCCTATCGTATATATTATATATATATGATAGGTATAGCTATTGCATGTTTATGAGATAGAAATAAAGATTCAAAATAGAAATAGAAGGAAACCAAAAAAAGAAAGAAAAAAAAATAGGAAAAATAAGAAAAATGACAAATATAACCTATAAAGTCGCGAGCGTCAATGAATCGATCAATTAATTCATCTTTATCGGTTATTATTATTTTTTTCTTCTTCTTTCGCAGCTTAGTCAATTATTGTTAATACAGTACTATTAGTAGTATTAGTAGTAGTCGTAGTAGTAGTAGTAGTATTAGAATAGTAGTAGTTAGTTAGTTAGTTAGTTAGTTATTTATCAATCAATCAATCAATTTATTTACTTATTTATTAATTTTATTTATTAATTCATCAATTGGATAATTATTTAATTTATTTCTTTATTTCTTTATATATAATTATTTAAATTCATTCTTTCATCCATTCGTATATAATAATTCATTCGTTCAGTTTATAATTTATTTTATTATTCCTTTTTTTTTTTTTTATTTCAGTTATCGAGATATCGTTGCCAAAAATATGTGTATACACAAGAACCGGGGATAATAAATTTTTTCTTTTTTTTTTCATTTCGTTTTTTAAAAAACTATCAAACCAACCCGTCTCGCTCGTTCGTACGCGGACAGGTAAGCTGGTAGGTATATAGGTATATGTATATAGGGTTTTTCCTTTTCTTTTACATACCCAAATTTATGTATATATATATATGTATATAATACATTATGTATATATTGAATATTGGATCCGAAACTAGCCGAAATTTACACATGGAATAATTGTATATAGTATGCATATGTATAGATCGCGCACGCAGTCACCAATAGCGACCATTTTTCATTTATATCTTTGCATCATCATTCATATTATTATTAATAGAAATATATATACGTACATATGCATACACATATGTTATATATATGTATGTACATAGATATAGTACCTACACATGGGGAGATTATTATTTTTTTTCTTGTTTTTCTCACAATTTAATCATTATTTTCGTCTATTCATATTATTATTGATATTATTAATATTATCAATACTTATTATTGTTATTATTAATGTTATAGTATTCGCCAAAAAATTTACAATACTTCGTCATTTGAAGGTTTTCTTTTTTTGTTTTTGAATCTTGTTTTATTTGTTTTCAGTTTTTGGGTTCGTATTTTCTTTCTGTTCTCCCCGTCATTATAATGTTGTATATATATACGCATATACGCGTGCGTTACACACAGATATTTCTCCATATATATATACCTATGTGTATAGATATATATAGGAAACTTATGTGAAATTCAAAATCGTATCTATAGATATATCTGTGCATCTTTTCTGTGTACTTTTTTTTCTTTTTTTTTTCCTTCTTTTTGTTATCAATAATAATAATAATTACTATTGATATTATTATATACCGTAATGTATATCGAGTGCGTTAATCAGGTTATAGGTTAGGTTTTGAGATAATTTTCGTATCATTTATTCTTAGATGGATAATTTTTTTTTTCCTCTTCTCTTTTTTTTGTTTGTTTTAATTCAATTTTTTTTTTCACACTGGTGACTTGCGCGCAACCTTCGAAAATGTAAATTAATATTCTTTGGTTTTGTTCTTTTGTTGGGGGTTTAGTTTTTGTCTTAGAATTTTTTACTTCTTTAGGTCTTTCTTCTACGATATCCAATATCATCAGTATCAATAATATCAATATTATTATTATTATTATTGTTATTGTATGATAATCATAATGATATTCGTGAACTTTTTTTCTCAATATCGCGGCTACCGCATGGTCTACTCTATATATATATATATATATATACTATACATGTATACATATGTATACAATATAATATTGTATATGTATATATATATGTATAACCGCGTCATGCATATGTATATATATTAATTTTTTTATACATATATTTCTCTTTCAATGAATTGCGTGGTTTTTGTTTTTTTTTGTTATTTGCAATTTGGCTGTGGAATTTTGTTTCTGTTCAATGAATTTATTTCTTTAATATGTTTATTATTCCTATTCTCCTTATTATTATTATCATTATTAATAATAATATTGTATAATCCTAAATTACGTAGGTTATTATTCTTATTGTTATTAGCATTTCAATTATCATTATTATTATTATTTTCACTCTCCGCTTCAAATACAACAATATACATACATGTATGTATAAATATATGGCTCTACAGATGTTCGCTTGCACTGTAACTGAAGAAAACGGAAAAAAAAACAGAAAAATTAAAAAAAAAAAATTGGAAACAAAAAAGATAATGTGTATTTTCATTTGGATCATTTTTCTGCTTTCCTCTCAGGTTTAGGTATATATATATACATAGATATTGTGTTATCTATATTATCTCCGACGCGATCATATATAGCTCGTCTAATTTTTGGAAGATTTTTGCCGAATTTGCTGATATAAGAAACTAAGAAGATAAAAAGACGCCAAAGGAAAAAAATTGGAAAAAAACCGCGAACAAACAAAATTGCAAATTTTGATATTTTTCTTTCCCTTCTTTGACATGTTTATTTATTCATTCACTTATTTTACAATAATGTGAATTCGTCTTGAAATATCCTTTCTTCTTGGGTTGCGAAAAGATAATACACAATTTAGAAATAAAAAATAAAAATTGATACACATGGATAAATGTTTCTAATTTTGTTCTTCTACAAAAATTTGACGGTTTATCATCGCGTCGGAGAACGGATCGGAAACTTATTTTTTACCCGCGGTTGGCTTCTGCGGCTAGCTACCGGCAACACGTTTTTTTTTTTTTTTTAGGTTCACATTTCCAACATACAACCCGACGTTTTTATTACGATTTCCTCGATTCTTTCGTGACATATTACAGTCGAAATATGTGAATTATTGTTTTCACCAGATCTGAACTCAGGATGAAAATTTTGATTTCTCTCTTTCTTTAATATATGAAAATACACGACGCGCTTCATTTCCCGAAAAATTTCGTTTCGTCGATTTTTTTTTCACTCATTTTTTTTTTTTTTTTTCTTGTCCTACTCCCGTTTCGGTGATTTGGTTTTTATTTATTCTTTTCATTAATTTTTTTACATTTTCTTGTCACACACGTAGGTATACGCTATCGATTCCAGTTGACAATTATCTATTTTCTTCGCTAATGAAAAACTAATCCTTGGTAGGTAGTATATACGTCGTAATATTATTATATAATTAATTGACGAATTAAGATATATCCAAGCAATACGAAAATTTCGAAAAATTGAACCAAAGTATAGTTTATTTTCTGTCCGCAGGTAGGAAGGTATAGATACGATCGAATTCTTGAGAGAAAAAAGAAAACGATGAAAAGAAATAAAAAAATACATGGATAAATAAATTCCAAATGCAATTAATCAATCAATTAATCAATCGATTAATAAAATAGAATCGATAGCGAAACGTGAATTTTCGTGTTGCGAGCAGGATTATAGCCTTATCGCATATGCAATATGCGTTAATGAGTATCTTTGTGAATTATTAATATTATTAATCAATAATCATTATCATTATTATTATTGTTATTGTTATTATAATACGCACGTTAATATGTATATAACTTGAGTAAGTATAATTATAAGTGAATGAGTGATTGAATGAATGAGTGATATTGTTTTATAATATGTCAGAAATATTTATTCATTTATTCATTTAGTTATTTTCATCTTGTATCGTATTGTATTGTGTATTGATATCTATATTATATTATATATATTATATATCAATATATATGTATAATATCGGTAATTATACAGTCGGTAATTATAATATACAATTATAATAACTGCTTCAGTTTGTCTGTGTGTGTGATTTTTTCTGTTTTTTGTTTCATTTATTTCTTTATAATTATTCATTTCATTCCTTTACATTTCAATCAATCATCATCAAATAATCTCTTTTTAATTAATATATGTATTATGTATGTATGTATGTATGTATGATTTACGGGAAACGAGGACCAGTCTTATTTATCACGGGCTTTGCGTTAATTGCAGAAGTTACCGGGCTATTGCACATTTATAATTCTGTAACGTAAAAATATATATATTTTTTTATATGATGTTTAACATCATATTCTGTGGTTTTATTATTTATTTATAATATAAGTATGCTGCTCTGTAACTGAATGTAAAATACCGTATCTTCATTTATTTCTTTCTTTTTCTTGTATTCTTCTTCTTTTTGTATACACGTATTTATCGCGGTATATTTATTATTAATATTATTATTATTCTTATCGTTATTAATATTATTATCCTGTACAAAACGTCAGCTATATATGTACCTATCATCATTCTGCGAGGGAGGAGGGGGCTCTCGTTGTTGAAACTCCGATTTGACGAGATTTGATGGAATAACGAAAACGAGAAATCTAAAGAAAAAAAAAAACCACCGTCGAATTACTCCATTTCTGATCTGAATCAAAAAAACAAAACGAGAAAAAATAGAAATCAAAAAATCGTTCTTACTTAATTCTTTCGCGATCGTATTATGTACGTACGTATATGTATAACTATATCTATGCATATAACCTATTGCACAATCCCGATTTCAATAATATAGGATCTATTTGTAGTCTTAAATTGCGTATATGTATACATATATTATACAATATACATACGTATATGTGTTATCAATCAATCAATCACTCAATCGCGAGGTAATCGATATTTCATTTTCTTTATATTTTCTCGTCAGATCTCCAATTGTATATAGTTTAGGGGGAATTCGTACAGTGATCTTTTTCTTCTCCTTCTGTCAAGTTTTTTGGTTGTTTTTTTTTAATTCTTTTTTTCTTTACTCACAACTCGTCAGTCGGAGTTGAAGATTTGCCAGAGCCAACCGCGGGTATATAAATTAATGCAGGTATATAGTTTATACAGGTATAATAATTTCCTGTATCTAATTCGCGTACGTATGTGTTTCTCCTTAATTTTCCAATCAATGTGTCTATACCTGACACTGTAATTGATAAGATATATATATATATATATATATATTTATACCTATAACCACCACTATAATCGTCGTCGATCTCGGTAATTACACGCATACCTATTCTTACATCGTTATAATAAATACCATTATTAATACCCACTATATTTATAATATACAGATTTTTTTAATACTTATTTTTGTTTTCTATAATAATATATCGAAAATAACGGATAGTACTACAATACACGTACGGGATGATCATCATTCGGGGGTTGGGGATGCAGGGTTGGTATCTGTTGCAATAATCAAGGATAGATTTAATTATGGATTTTTATAGTTTTTTCGAAATTCTTTCATCCGACATGTAATTTTTGTACATCATTAAATTACTGATGTTGTTTCTTTTACTTTCTGTCATTGTAATTTTTTTTTTTTTTTTTTTGCAAACCAATTGGCATGGTTTTTGGGAAAGGGGGATGATTTTTGATTTTGCATCTCTCACAATCAGCAAAATGGACACGGTACGTTCTTATTCTTATATGTATATCTAGCATATACATTGAATAATATGGAATTGACGAATAATATAAACAATCGTCGGAAAAAAAACGAAATTTTTTTCGTTTATCATTTACATAATATTATACGAGTCCATTTGATGCTTTGAGCGAGGCAACGATATATCGTCATTGTCATCATTATATTATAAATAATACGCCTATATACCTATACGATAGTATTTTATCAGGATAACTACAGATATACATCATGGTCTCCCCGCACACGTTTATATAATTATATAAACCTATTACATGGCTATTACTTTTCAATTATTTCGGTTTATTGTTAGTATTTTTTATGGGTTCCTTTTTTTTTGCTCATTTTTTTTTTCTCTTCATCTGCTTTTTGTTACTGTATAAAATGCGGTTTTTTCGATCTGGTTGGATGTAGAATACCGAAAAATCGCAAAAAAAAATAAAATAATAATAATAATAATAAAATAAAATGAAATAAAAATAACCAACAACAAAAAAAAAAAGTAAAATAAAACACTCAAAATTAACAAATCGGTTGACAACGTGTTGCACAATTATCAAAACGATGACGAATTTCTTTCTTTCTCTTTTTTGTTTCCCCTCCACTTTTCTTGTCTATATTATTCATTCATTTATTCATTCATTCGTCACCATTATCATTTTATTATTATTATTTTTCCTTTTTCGAACGGGATTATTATACGTATATGGCTATTACATCGTGTGGCTATTATAATATATGTATTGGATTAAGGTTTGAAGGGGTTTGGATGATTATTATTTTTTGTCTCTTTCATGTATGCTGGTAGTTGTCGACACACATAATAATATAATACCATATTACATAATTATGTATTCACGGTTAGAAGTTAAGAGATTAGGTACTGTTTACACTGTAATGTTAATTCTGTAATTGCATTATTGTTACGTTATGTAATTATCATTCATCAATATCAATATCATTATCATTACTATATGTACCTATATGTATTTTTAAATTTATTGTATGTTTAGTAGTTGATTAGTTAGCTAGTTAGTTGGTTGGTTAGTTAGTTAGTTAGTTAGTTAGTTACGTAGCTTTCCATAGTTATTGTTATTATTATTATTATTTATTACTATTACCGTTGTATTATATATAATCGTAATTATAATTATAATTATCAATAATATATTTATATGCGACGTTAGGGAATCGCCCGCAAATACATCGGCCGATACGTTCAACCACCGAATCCGATCACTTAAAAAAAAAAATTCCTTCCTTTTTTTTTTTGTTTTTGTTTTTGAAAAAACAGAAATTCCGGTCAGAATCGGCCGATAATTCGGGGACAACGCGGTCAAACGGTTGTTCCGGTTTTCTTTTATAAATACCTAACTTGGGTTGTGCGGGGGAGGGGGGGGGGGGGGGGGGGGGGGCAAAAATGCTTTTGTGAGAGGAGAGACCATAGTAGACATATATATGCATACATCGTCCGATTAGATACTCATATATATTCGTATTTTAATCGTAATCAATAAATATATATATTATATATATTTATTCGTTGATTCGCAGCGTTCCGAACTCTTTGCCTTGAAAAAAAGCAAAGAAAAAAAAACCATTTTTTCGAGCGCACATATTTTGTCGTTTGTTAAATTTTCGAATATAATTTTGATGTTTCATTTTTGATGATATTGTGTAATATTTTCTTAGTGGCAGCGAGCGAGCACCAGACAGGCTTTGGGTGGGCGTTTCGGTCTATGTCGGGCCCCTTTGTATAATTTTAGTATATATATTTTTATTTATTTATTATTTTATTTTATTTATTTATTTATTTATTTATTATTATTATTATTTTTTTTCTTTTCGTATAAAATCAACACTGAAGGCACATTCTATCGGACGAGTCGCGGCCCAGTGTGTGCTGTGAGTGAGAGATGACGTTAGGGCCCCCCACCGCGGGCGCTGGGTGGTCCCCCGAATATATTTAGTTTAATTTTTTTAATATTTTTTCATTACCATTATCGTTACGGTTATTATTAATATTATTATTATTATGCGTATTATTAATAATTATAGTTTTATTTACCGGGGCCTTATGCACCCCCACTTAATAATATATACGTAGTATTATGTACCTTATATATGTATTATATTATATTATAATATATTATATATAGTTTAATCGTTCGGGGGGACCGTGAGAACCGGCTGCTTTCGCGAAGGGGGGGGCCCAACGCGAGACGTATATATATATAACTGTTTCCTTAAATGTGGCTGTATTTTGATTCGGTTCATTTTCAGATTTACTATTGCATCGGGTTTTGGGGGGTTTGGTTTTTCCTCTTTTTCGTACTTTTTATCGTCGAAATTGGCTATTTCAAAATTGAGAGCCGGTCTGCCGCTCGCTTGTGCTCGAATGTGCTTGCCCATGACTTTTGAAAATATGTAAAATTCACAATTTATAAATAAATAATTGTACAATAATATAATGAGAAAATAATCTAATCAACCAATTGTACATACAGTTTTCTTTTTTGTTCTTCAAGTTTCCTCTTTTGTTTTTCGTTCTTTTTTTTTCCAAATTTCTTACACCAGTCAATTATTACATATTTATTACCAGATCCGTTATCATTCCTTAACTGACAATTATCCTCGTCTATATATGTAATAAACAAACCCGTATATAAAATCAGGAAAATTAGAAGAAAAAAATAAAAAAAAACTGTTTTCACCAGACACGTGAAAAATTGTTACCAATTTCTGACTCATTAATTGACTGACTTTGATTGACGTGAATAGTCTCAGGGGGGAAGAGGTTCTGGAAATTTTTTCGGTAATTGAAGTATATAGTGCGTAATAATTTTTCTTGTTTAAATTTTTCCTATAAGGGGGCAGTGAGGTGTGGTGAAAAAGAAAAATTCCTTTTTTTCGGAGTTTTTTTTTGCGAGAGGGAAACCGTTGCTGCGCAGTATCATATGAAATACATGTAATATGTAAGTCGTTGTTTTTGTTTTGTATTGTTTTTGGAAAATTCTTGGTTTTTTTTCTCTGTTGTTTGAAAATTCGCGAGACGAATGTTTCAAGACCGATAATTATATAATATACTGCGAGTTTTGGTATGCGGCTGGGGTTTTTTAGTTTTTAGTTGGTTTTTTTTTCATCATTCGGCAGGGGGGAGGGGGGCAAATGGAATAATTCTATCTACGATGGGGGGGTTTTTTGTTGTCGTTTTTTTTCGGTCTACACGTAATACTGTCTCTGCTATTGTCACTATATAGGTATATAATATATAATATAGACAAGCTAGAATTAACAACTTAACGTATGTATATAATCGCCAACGTAACGTAACGTAACTGTAACGGTAACGTAATTGTAACGTAACGGTGAACGTATAATGTATATATGTAACCTAAATGAGATACCTATACATGTATGTATATGATACATATATGTGTGTATTATACATATATATATATATCGCGTGAAATAATTGTTTGAAATTAATCAATCGTCAATGTATTTATGTGTTTATATATGAATTAGTTCTACGTATATGCACTTTTTGTTGTTTTTTTTCTGTTTTTTTTTTTTCAATGGTTTTTGTTTTTTCTTCCAATTTATTAACTATATTGAACGAAGACAGCGATAGGTTAACACACGTGATAATGATAATAATTGATTTATAAAGTAATTGACTAGCTAAAAACTTAACTTATATAACAATATGGCCGAGTTTTGGTTTTTTTTTCTTTCGTCGTTTTTTTCTCTTCCTTTCTTTCTGTTCTCCTTTACATTTCAACGATGTCGATCGTTTGAAATTTCATTTTTTCTCCTTTGTTTTTTGTTAAATTTTTTGGCTCTTGTCTTTTCCCCATTTATCTTTCTTTTTTGCAGTTATCACTTTCTGCTGAAGAAAAAAACAAAAAAAAACACGCGTTAGTTTTTTAGAGTTCTTTCGCGAAGAAGATTAGGAGAGAGAGAGAGAGAAGAGAGAATTTCGAATTCGATCAGTACTTATGTCTTCGCTAGTTTTTTGTTGTTTATCCTTGGGTTTTTGATGGTTTTTCAAATTTTATTTATATATAGTTTCGATCGAATGTTTCGTCTGTTACGCGGCAGTTTTGTCTTCGTTATTTTTATTTTTATTTTTTCTTCGGTTTTGAGTGATTTTTGTTTATCGATTTTTCTTGTATTACTGTAATCATTTTGGTCAGCTTTGCTCTTTTAAAAAATAGAAGAAGAAAAAAATCAACGAACACATGTAATTATCTGCAAAATCAAATGGATAAAATTCTAGGTGTCTACGGAAAAGGCGGTTTTTTTTGTCAAATTTGTTTCGTTCTTTCCTTCCTTCTGTCTCAATTGAAAACTCACAAGTTCAAAAACTGAAGTCGAAAACATGTAGGAAGAATTTGGAATGAAACAAAAAACCAGTTTTGCCAATATATGTGTGAATCCGTTTCTTGTGAACGGTTATCAGTATCTGTGCAGTTCCGATTTGAAAAATGAGAGAGAGACAGAAAAAATCAAAGGGAAAAAACACAAATCTGAAACGCCATTTCCTGACACTATAATTTATGCTAAAAATCAAAATTGACGATAGATATTGTATGTTTGTATATATATCTGTTACGGAATAATTTTGAAACACAAAACCGGTAGGTCGAAAATATTCTGTTATTTTTTTTTTCAATTAATATTTATCCTGTTTTTAGTATCAAAGAAAATTTCTGTATATGTATACCGACGTGTGTACGTGTATGTATGTATGTATATGATATACATATTGATAACATAATCAAGAATAAACATAATAAATGAGGGGGGCGGGGAACTTTGTGGTTCAAAAGCTCGGTTTCCTCTAAAATGGGCTTTGGGGGTTGGAATTAAGGGTTTCGAATTTCTTTTTTCATCGGTCAGCACAGAGTTCAAAACGCCTTCTGATCTACTGCAATATATTCGATCAATCAATCGATCCATCGATACTATATGTATAATTATATCGTTAATATGGATTATTTAACCTCTAGGATATCAATCGATGAATAATGTTAATAATAATAATAATAATAACAATGTTCAAGTATATGGATTGTATTATCATTATTATTACTATTGTGGTTGTTGTTGTTGCTGGTATTATTAATAATATTATTATTATATATGTCCAGGGGGGGGGAGTTAGTTTCAATGGTAATTTTTGTATCTTATGTATTAGAATATTATGACATATACCAATGTATGTGCAAATTGTACATAGAGTACTGTGTTTCTTTTTGCCCGTTTTTTTTTTTTTCTCTGACACTTTTTCCATTTTTCGCTGTTCATTGTCATTTTTTTTTTCAATTCTTTCCTTTCTCTTATCTTTTTTTTCTGTTATTTATTCATTCAATTATTTATTTAGCGGTTGCAGGATTCTTTCTTGTTATTTATTGTTTGTTTGTTATTGAGGTTTTTTTTCTTTCAATTGATTTTTCGTATTCATATGATGATCCCCGTATCATCAATTGTTCATTAAATCATCCTATTCAATAAGTAATAATACCATAATCAAATCGTATGTAGGTAATCGTAATTGTTATCGTTATTATTATTATTATTATTATCATTATCATTATTGATAATCGTATCATCGTTATCGTTAAAACTATAATAAGTATTAATTATTCCTAATGTATAATCTATTGATATAATCACTATATATAATCACTATATATAATCATTTCATATATAATATATATATATAGTCAAATCATTCAATCATTATTATTGTTATTATTATTAATTCTTAATCAATGAAATTGTTGTTAGACGGTACAGTTCACGCAGTTATTCGTCTTGTGAATTTCTTTGTTTTTTTCTTCATTTATATAGATTTCAATTTTGTTTTTATTGTTGTCTTGGATTATCCAATTATTCATTAATTCAATTATTATTCATTCATATTCTGCCTACGTGGGCCAGCGACCATCTTGCCGACGTCAGTTTTTTTTTTCATTACTGATCTTCTCCGGTTTTTGTCCGATTATTCATTAATTATTATTGTGGTTGTCTTTGTGGTTGTTGCAATTAATCTGATTCACGTATACGAACTTGAATTATAAGTTTATAGTTAGGCATGTACGTGACCGTATATATTGTATATTAAATAAACGCGCGAATCAGTCAATCAATCAATCAATTGATCAATCGATGAATCAATCATACCGTTGCAAGTTCGACGATTACGATAATTATCTATACATATTTTAGTTCTTTCCATTTTTTTTCCCCCAGTTTCTATAGTTTTTCATTGCAAATTATTATACACGGATCAGAGAAGGTAATTTAGCAAGTTTTACAAATTTACATACATATAGATATAGGTGGTTTATATATAGACGATTTCGCGTAATAATTCTTTATTTTATTTTATTTCATTTTTTCTCTTCCACTTTTCTCGTTCCCTTCACATGAAAATTATACCGTTTCCATCAGATTCACTAGTAAAATGCAGGATAATTATTATTACTATTATCATTATTATTATTATTATTATTATTGTTGTCACCATTACTATTATTATGAATATTGTTAGTATTACTATTGTTATTGTTGTTATTATTATTATTATTATTATCATTATTATTATGAATATTGTTATCGTTATCATTATCATTATCATTACTTCTATTTATTTATGTATATATTCAGTTATGTATGTATGTATTGTATGTATGATGCATGTAACTGTGTATTGGGAGAAAAATGTTCATTTTCTTGCAAAAGTTCATATTACGTTCGTAGATCGGTATATATGTCTATACATATATATAATATCTATATATATATATACATACATACGTATATGGATGATTCGTTCAATATTATTATTATTATTATTATTATTATTTCGACGTTGATAATAATTATGAATATATTATTAGTAATTTTTTGCCTCCTGCGAACCGTCACACACATCTATTTACTCGATCTATTGTTAATTATATCAAATATGTAAGTAGGTATGTATATAAGGTGGGCATGATGGAAATTATAATTTCAACATACTGTTTAACAAACTTACGTCGGTTTATCAGTATGTATTGTATAAATATATGATGTATAGTTCGAAGTGGACGAGCTGGCCCAAATACGGCAGATGTAATTATTTATTATACGTATTTATATAAGTATATATATATAATATATTATTCATGTATACAAGTATGAGTCGTTTGGAATTAGCGAGGCATCCCGTACTTAGTAAACATTTTTTCGTTAATATAGATAGAAAAAAAAAAAAATTTGAAAATGCATTTCAGCAATATTTCCTGAATGTGGAAAATTTAGAAAAATTGGCGGGGCTGCCCCGATAATTCGTATTAATATAATACATGTATACATATCAATATTATACGTATATATATATAATGCAGGAAATGTTTTTCTTTTTTGTTTCTTCTTCTTCTGCTTCCTTCCTTCATTTCTTAAATGACTAATTCTTAATTTTTATCTATCATGCGAAAAGAGATTTAACTATACATATATATATTATATATATAGTCGGAGGTGGGGGAATGATTGGATGTGGGAGATTTTGGCAGACGCGGTCGAATCTCGAGCAGGCTATCATCTCACACGTCGTAATCGTATCGTTTAAACAATCATTATTATTAATATGATTAATCAATATGAATATTATTAATATTTTTATTGGTATAATAATTATCGAATGAATCTTTAATCGAGTTGGTAATTTGTTAATTTTTTTGTTTTTTTTTTGCCTCTAATAATCTGAGATTTTATATATTCGATGATTTGTGCTTGTCTTTTTTTTTTCTTTTTTTTTTTGAATTTTTTTCAAATTTTTTTTACACTTTTTTTTACGATTTTCTATCTCTTTTCTTCTTTTCTTGCGAGGGTTCGAGTAATAATTTATTCGTAGCGCCGTATTTTGGAGGTAATAGTGGCTGCTGCAGCATCTTTTTTTTTTCTTCTTCTTTCTCGTGCTTTTTTTCTCAATATTTCTATAATAACTTCGTTATAATATAAGCACGTGAGTTTTTTTCTCTTCTTCTCTCTTTAGTAATTTTTTTTTTCTCCTTTCTTTCTTTCGTTCCGATTCGCGGGGTATTAGCGTGCTGGAGGTGGCTCGACGCGTCGAATGGAAAATATACTAAGGCCGATTTTGGTAAGAATACGTTTTTGATCAAGTTTAATTTTAATGTAAGGCGCAAACGTGAAAAATTGTACTTTTTTTTTCTCCTTGATGTGTCTTTTGGATTTCGGGCCGAAAATTTGTTCTTCTTCTTTCTTTCTTTCTTTATCTTCCTCTTTTTATTATTTTATTTTCTCATATTCTCCCAAATCTTTTTTTTTTCCTATTCTTCTTCTTTTTATATTTCTTTTTTTCGGTTTTCCTGGACCTGGATCGTCGATGGTTTGGATCTTTCCCTTGATTTTGTTTTTCTTCTTTTTTTTGTTTTTCTTTACTTTACAAACACACACACACACACTTCGGAGCTTTTGTTATGCCGAAAATGTAATTTGTATCTCTTCTTCTCTTTTTTTGGTTATAGTTTTTTTTGTTTGTTTTTTTTGTTCTCAATTCTTCGTTTCGTCGTTTTCGTATACATATACGTATATGGTATATATATCCTGCGCAACCGAGGAACGCGTAAATAAACATTTCATTATTCAAGCTAAAATGAACAATAACGCCGGTAAAATTGTCTAAAATTAAAAAAAAAAAAAAAGAAAAAATTAAACAAATAACACGTCGAACATTTATTTACCTACAGATACAAATAACTAATTAATTAATTAATCAATCAATCAATTAATTATCCATTTAGACAATATATACGCATATTAATCGTCATTAATCGTCAATGAAATTTGAATTAATTAATTAATTAAATAATTGATTAATTAATCAACTAATCAGTCACGTCAAATATCGTAATGCTTGAAAACTAGACAGGTTGGTTGTTCGTTCTTCGTTCCACGCTTTTTCCATCTCTCTTTTTATAAATCCCCATATTGAGAAAATGAAAAATGGAAAGTGATGGAAAAAATAAAAAAATGGGTGATAGAAAATTTGACAATTTTTTTCCTCAAGGGATTTATCGCGAGTCGAGCGTAGAAAAATCGCGGAAACGAGGAACGTAAAAAGTTTATTGCTTCGAGAACGATGTTCCGTATTTAATAATCCAGCACACGTCTTAATTATACTATTTACTGGCAATAAATAATACATCTATAGGTATATGATAGACGACGGTGTGCCAGTATTAATTAATGGAACGCAGAAAAACAATTCCCACAATTATCAGCTCTTTATGATATATATTTTAAGTAGGTATTCGCCAAAAACCAGTATACCTACGTCTCGTTTCGCCAAATTCTTTCATTCTTTCTTCCTTTCCATGTATCAGCTGCGAGGCTGAATCTGCATTTTTTCAAAAATCATTTACGTTCTTTAATTTTCTTTCATCTTTTTTTTTCTTTTCCCTACACATTTCCAAATTTCTCTTCATTTTAAAACGAGTTATTCCGCGAATATTTATAACATCCTTCTCTATTTCTCTATATTTTTTCCCAAACTCAACGCAGCCGCTGATTAATTAGCGCATAGAGATGATTATTTTTTTCACTTTTTGGTTTTTTTAAAATTCTTTTCTTGATTTTTTCGTTCTTCATTCTTGGCGCTTGTTTTTTTCTTCAAATAATATTGTTATTATCGTTATCGTTATTAATATTATTATCATTATTATTATTATTATTATTATTATGATTATTATTATTATTATTATTTTTATTGTTATCATTAATATTATTACAATTATTTGAATTTCATTTTTACTCCGCAATTTGATAATGTATGTATACATATGTATATTATAATAAATTATCGTACGTAATTTTTCACTGTTCTTCAAATATTGATACTTATTTATTTGTGTGTTTGTTATTACAACGATCCTGCATGATTATATAATTTATTGAATTATTTTTTTTATCTCTCAGCTGTGTTTTGTTGTTGGTATTATTGTTGTTTTTGTTGTAGTTATTTTTCCGTCCGTTTTGTTTGTTGTTAAAATTTTATTTTTGTTCTTTCTTTCTAATTGTACGTATATTCTGTACACAGATTTCCTATTTCTGTGTCAATTCTGTAAAACGAAAGTTTTCCCTCAACTTCTTTCCTCGTTCATTTATACGTATGTATAGATGTACACGTACATACGTATAATATATGCGTAGTACGTATGTATCGTATATGCATCGAGAGTCAAGCGACAGACTTTTTGCGTTATAGCGTTGATATGATTAAATATATTATATATAATAATAATAATAATGATAACGACAATAATAATCATATTAATAATCAACAGAAACGTCCAAATTCGGACGAAAGAAAAAAAAACAAAAATCAAAGAACGGTGTATATATACGTGAGTTTGGAATTTTTGGGATGTTATAAGAAGAAAGAGAAAAACAAAAATAATAATAAATAAATAAATAAATATATTTCTATTGACTGATGACTATTTTTGTAAATTTTTTTCATTCAATTATTTATTATTACTTTTATTTTTGTTTCATTTTTTTCTTTCTTATTGTTTTTTTTTTCATTTAATTTTGGTTGTTCTCATATATATATATATATAGTATATTTGTCGAAATATAATCGCGCGAAAAAGACATAGTAATATGTATTTTTTATACATTATACATTAATATACGTATATATATTACTTTATATATTATATAATGTATGTATATACATATAATAATAATAATCATCGATCGCATACTATAATTTAATTCGTATTTACGGATAATCAATAGTATATAATAATATAGTATATATATATATTTAGATATATATATATATATTATATATATATATAATTAATATTATTGTTAATTATTATTATTATTATTACGAATATTATTAATATTAATTATTATATATATATGCGGATCTCCCGGTAGGCAAGGAGATCGACGCGCTCTGTATAATTTCTATTCTTTTCATTTCATTTCAATTTTTTTTTTTCGTTTTTTTTTTCTATCTTTTATCTCTTTTTATCATAAATTTTTTTTTTTTTTTTTTAGGATCTTTAGGTTTGCGCCTAACGTTAGCCGAAAACAATATATATTCTTTTGTGCAGTAGGAAATATGACGAATCTTTTGTAATATAATTATGTATATGTTGTTGTATTTTTTGGTTTCTATGGTTTTTTTTTTGTTTGGTTGATTTGTTTGGTTTTTTTTTTTTGGTTTTTTTTTTCATTTTCTTCATGAGATTCGCAGTTCGCGCCGTACGTATTAGTTATTTATGTACATATGCATATATTTATTTAATTTATATATACATATACATATGTAGCTATAACGTACATATATACGTAGGGCGCGTATTCTGCATCCTAATAACTTGGCTGCAACGCTGGCCGCATCAAGGACACTTGGCTCCACCTGTCGCGTTCACCCTCGATCACATACATTCCTCTCACTAATATAATTATAATAATAATAATATATTATCAAATTTCGTTACCCGTAACGCAAAAGTCAAATTGAAAAAAAAAAAAAAAAAAAAAAAAATCGAGATGTACAGAAAATCCCCCCCAAAAAAATATACATATTTCTAGTGATTCGATTCATCAATGATAATGAAAATTCTGATAGAAATAGTATTCAGAGCGAATAATCGATAGATTTTTATAAAAATGCCAAAATTTGTAAATTTTTTGTTTTTCTTTCTCTCTCTCTCTCTTTTTTTCTCGGAAACTTTGATTCCTGCTAATTTAGATTATATAGTGAAGATTATTAATTATAAAGCGATCGGGTAACGAAATTTGGATAATTTTCAATTTTCACATTTACATCCTATACGTATTTTTATATATTATATAGATGTATGTATATTTTTTGTATGTAACATATACATATACATATATGTATACGTGAACATGTATAGAACAACAAGCCGGTTGCGCTAATCGTTATACAGAGGATATCTAATATATCACACGGAAGAAATTTCTTGTTTTTTTGAGTTTTTTTTTGTTTTTTTTTGTTTTTTCTCACTCGATATCAACAATTGTTTATATATAATATATATACATATTCGTGTATATACGTACATACATATACCATATGTACCTACTACATACTGTAATATAATGCATACGTCCTACACATACAATTGATGTTGAGTATACCATATAGGGTGTGTATGTATGTATGTACCTATATAATAATATGTATTCAATAATGATGATAATAATAATAATAAATACACGCTCACTCGTATAATATTGATATATATATATATATATATATATTTTATATTATATATATTTATATATATATATATATATTATAAATTATAAATATATTTATATATATATATACTATATATACGTATGTATACATACTAGTAGTATAATAAACATTCACACGGCATACCAATTACTATGCATATATATATATATATACATATACAGGTATAGATATATGTATAATTCACTTTATTCAAATTTTTACTCCTTATTCATACGAACAATGTACCTATTGAACAGACCAATATGGGAGAAAGAAAAATAAAAAAAATAAAAATCAAATTTACAACTCGCCAAAAAGAGAGAAATAGAAATTAGAAAAAGTATTTAAAAAAAAACAAAAAAAACGGTAGATGTCATTTTTAAATCGCACGGTTTTTTGGTTTTTTCTTTCTTCGTCGTTATAATTTTTTGTGATTTGATACTTCTAAAAATTGTTTCCTTTTTGTCAAAATATAGTGATAATAATAATGACAGTAATAATAATAATGATGACGATAATGATAAATTATCGTTAATAGTCTATTCATCGTTAATAGTGATAGTAATAATAATAATAATAATAATAATAATAATAATAATAATAATGATAATGATAGTAATCAACTGTTACACAAGTTAGGGGTTGATGGCAATATTTATCGATTTATTGATTTATTTATTTCTTGATTTATTCATTTACTTATGTATTCATTTATTTGCTTACTTATATATTTATTTTCCATTGTTTGTTTTCAATTCATTTCTTTTTGTTTCGCATTCGTATAATTACGAATAACGATCATCGTCATTTATAGGGGTCAGTGATGTAGCTTGTTCAATATTAGTTTGTAAATCTAATTTGGTTTTTCACATACGGAGCCATATATTCGTTTACTCACAATCAGATTTATTTCACACGTTATACTAGTTTATAGTATTATAGACGGTTTTTTTTTGTGTGTCTCATTTTATTTTATTTTTATTCTTTTCTTTTGGTTTTTGAGGTTAGGGTATCGGGGCCTTTTTTCTCAGATATTCTCTCGTCTCATTCTGAACTTTCAGATCGTTCATCTGATTTGTTTTCTTTTCTTCTTTTTGGTTTGGTTTTCTTGTCCTCTTTTTAGTCATATCATGATTCCTCATACGTCATTATTGTGATATATATATAACAAGCCTTATATTTGCAATTGATTAGCAATTATCGGTCCTTGTTATCGTATCGTCGTCAATATTCATACGATTGGAGGCAGAAGAAAAAAGAGAAGAACAAAATTAATACACCTGTGATCGAAATTCGCACACTCGTATAATTTCATTTTTTTTTCTAATCCGTACACACATATTAGATATGTGCATATAATAATTATATACATATATGTATAAATTTCTAAAAAAATTTTCACCCTTTTTTTTTCTTCAACATTCTAAAATTCGCCTCAAAATTTTATACACCCAAACTCATATTTTTCTGAATTTATATTCTCAAAATTTGTGCGCTCTCCCGAGTTCTATATAGTTTCTAATTTCTTTTCACGGTATATATATTTTTTCTTTTCTTCTCTTAAGCTTTCAATCAGTTTTTACAAAGATGATTCGTTAGTCCTGGGTTTTTTTTTAAATTTTTTATTCAATTTTTCCTGGCATTTCGCGGCAACAGAGAGAAACGAAGATTTTCAAGCTTTTCCTTTTTTTTCCCCTTGAATTCCGTTTCGGTGTATTATTAGAATGATTTTTTTTCTTTTTTTGAAAGAATTTTTTCGTTTTTTTTTGTTTTTTTTTTGTCACATACGCGAAAGATAATTATCGAAAAGTTGTGGAAATTGGAGACGTATTTTTTTCCAAATTTCTTGTCTTCCAAATTTCTTGGCTCTATATATATACATAATATCTATGTACAATTTATTTATTAAATATATAATATATTCGCGAAAGGTGTGTTTTTTGCGTATGTCCAAAGCGGAATCATTTTGATCATTATTCATTCTAATAATACATCGAAACAAATTTTGCCTAATCTTTCGATATTTATCGATTTCCTAATCCGTCAATTTTTTTTCTTTTCTTCTTTCTCGTAATTCTCACCTATTCCCATTCCTCTCTTTATATAGTCGAGTATCGCCATTCGATATCTACCAGTATAGGTACGTGAATCTTAGATTGAAATTGAAAATCGGAAATCGAGAGAAATTCTTTTTTTCGGATTTGTTTTTTCAAATCATAAAAAAATGAAAAATGTTGTCATATTTTTTCAAACTTGCCGCCAGTACCATGTGATCGAGTTGCTCGATCGTCCCCATCCGCAATGAGAAATTAAGTAATAAAAGTATTTAGCGTAATTTTTCTGGGAATTTTTTTTATTTATTTATTTTTGTTCTAAATTCTTTCCCCCCCTTTCTTTTTTTTTGCTAAATCCCATATTAATCGTAAGTAATTAATTTTGAGTAGAATTGTTAAGGCCGAACGAAAGAGAATAGCCATGGTAAATTAGTATATAGGGTATCGGAAGCTCGGAAAATCTAAGATATATATATATACTATACGCATTTCCATGTACTCGGATAGAATACAAGAAATATATATGATACAATCAGTACATATATATGTATATATATAGGAATATATTAATTGTCATTTTGTTTTGTCTCATTTTTCACTTTTTTTTTTTTTCATCTCCTCTTTCTATGTATTAGCCAAAAATTATTGCGTCTCGTGTCCTGCACACAACATTATTATATATTATGTATTGAATATAGGATATATCTATTTATCCATATCGAAAGCCTTTTTTTATTTTTCACTTTTCTTTTTCTATTAAATTTTTCTTACAACTTAGACCAAAATCTTAGGCCAATTTTTTCTTTTTTTTTTTTTTTTCAATTTCCATCTGTCATTGATCTTATACATAATATATACATATATATATGTATGTATTACATTCATTTTTTCCTTTGCCCGTAGATATTATATACCCAGCTTTAGGCGTATACATGATACCAAGTACGTATGTTACATATAAATCGTACATATATATTGAAGTTTGATTTAAAAAAAATAAAAATGAACAAAAAGAAATTACCAAAAAAAAAAAAAACAATTTCGTCAATTTTCGACTATACGTAAAGACGACTTTATCTACTATACTATTCGACTTCAATGATAATAATGATAATCTATATTATTACTTAGAAGAAAACAAAATTAATAAAATAATTTTCTTGACTTTTTTTGTTTGTTTCTGAACTCGTTTACCAAAGTATTAGAATATCTAGATTTTGGAAAATGGCTTATATATTCATTAGATTTTCACAATTTATTTATTCATTCATTACAACGAATGGCTGCGCCAGCAGCGACTAATTATTAAATAATTTTCGAAGTATGTATGTACATATATGTATACATACCTACATCGGACAATTTTTCGAGCATCCGAGATTACCCTTATATATCTACCCATATGTACCAAGCTATTACATCATTTATTTATTTTCTTTATATATATATATTTATTTAATTAGTAACCCCAAATTTTTGACATCCCAAAATGTGTATAGGCCGAGAGAATTTTTTTTTTTTATATATATATATATATATATATATATTTATATATGATATAGGATAGTGTAATAATAATAATAATAATAATAATAATAATAATAATACATATATAGTTATTACGTACGTGTACACGTACATGTGTCCATGTATATATGTATCTAGATTTCGCGTTGCGGACGAGACTGGCGTATATGTATGTATAAGTATAGGTATATAGGAACTCGTTGGATTATACCATTAGCTTGGCATAACCATTTACGTACCTACATTTTCACGTATATTATATATATATGTATTATGTATACAGTAAAAATCATGGAAAAAATAATAAACACAACTCGCAATCAAAATCAAATTCAATGTCATTTTATTGGCGTGAATAATAAATAAAATAATTGATAATCATAATAATAATAATCATAATCATAATAATGATGATAATAATAATAATAATAATAATAGTAATAATAATAATAAATCAATCAAATAATTAATTATTTAGAAATAGTGACTTGTGACTAGGTAAAGACTCACCGCTTGCAAAAAGTGTGTGTTTTATGTGTATATATACCGTACGATATTAATAATAATAATAATAAGAATAATAATAAGAATTGAAGTTTATAGGTTACATATTACATGTACCTATACAATATGTATACATAGAGGTGATGGGAGAGAAAAAGAGAGAGAGAGAAATAAAAAATTATACAGCAATAAAAGTTACGCATACAGTAATAATAATAATAATAATAATAATAATAATAATAATAATCGTGAACTAAATATATGTATATATATTATATATATAATAATAATAATGAGACGTATATATAATAGAAATGAAAATCTGAATAATTGTCATAGTTTTATAAATAAAGTAGAATATTAATATAATATGTAAAGATATAGGGGTTTTTTCGTGTCTATAATAGGTAATAAGCGGTTTTATAATAATAATAATAATAATAATAATAATAATAATAATCATAAATTATCCAATCAATCGGTCAATCAATCTATTAATTAATCAATCAATGATTACGAGGACTCGCTACCACCCGATATACGTGTGATAATTAATAATTAATGATAATAATAATAATAATAATAATTCTCTATCTAAAGCGTGTCTCTCGTATATATGTATATGTGTATATATATATGTGTTAACAACGGAGAACAGCGTATTTATCGAATATCTTATACAATCTATGTACCTATATGTATACACGTATATATACATATATAGGACGTCGCAGTTACTGCACTATTTGGTTAAATTTTTACGATTATATTGATTTTCGTTTTTGTTCATCAATTTATTTATTTACTTATTTATTTATTTATGGTTTTTTTCGTCTCTGCGACTAGCTTAATTAACAATCGTTCCTCAACGTTACGATTTCTCGTTTTTCACTATTTTTTTCAAAATTCATTCATCAACGCGTGGGAGGGGGGGTTCATTTTTAATTAGTTGTCTGTTAGAATCTTTCGGAAAAAATCTCGTCAATTACTATTATCGTTATGATTATTTTATATCGAAGAAATTGACACTCTAATTAATCATAAGTTCGGTTTGAAGATTCAAATATCTCTCTCTCTCTCTCTCTCTTTCTGTACCAGAATGAGGCACTTTCCTCGCACCAGTGGATTCTTTGTGAAAATCTAAGACGAAAACGATCAATGAAAAAATGTCGAGGGAAGAACCGTTTTCGAGTTAGAGCCGTTCAAAGTTGGCCAATACGAGAGCCGATGAGAGACCACTGCAGGACCAGGCCACCAGTCTTTGCCACCCCGATGTCAATTGTCAGGTGCCGCGTAATATTTTACTACAATTGCGTCTTCAGAATAGCTCAGCTATAAACAACCGATCTTCCGTCGCGGCTAGCTTGTCATTTTGTCGGTTGGCGAAATCAAGGCGGCGAGTGCCCCGCTACGAAGCTCAGTAGCCTCGTGATAGCGGCCCTGCAATGGTCCCTCATCTGCTCTCGTATTGGCCAACTTTGAACGGCTCTAACTCGAAAACGGTTCTTCCCTCGACATTTTTTCATTGATTATTTTCGTCTTAGATTTTTACAAGGAATCCACTGGTGCGAGGAAAGTGCCTCATTCTGGTACACCCTGTATAGCTATGTGTACGTATCGTAGATATATATACATATTTTTGCACTTGCATCGGGCCAAATATATTTAGGAATGTTGGAAATTTAATTTTGGATTCTGATTCTCAATTTGTTTAATTTTATTCTTTCGCGCGCTTTTCTCTTTACTTTACTGTACTTTATTTCAATTTACTCAATTTTTTTTGTTTTCTTTACAAACGCCCTAAATACCTCCGATTTTTACGACGCCTATATATTATATATATCATATTATTAAATATGTTTTTTGTTTTTTCTTCTTCTTCTTCTTCATAATACATTATTATATGTCAAATTTATTTACACCTTAATCACACTAGAGATTTTTCACTTAGCTACATACGTTATTCCATATATATATATACATACACACACATACACACATATATATATATACCATATATATGTATATATACATATGTATAGCGACGCGAGCCCGAACTATACTATCCTATGTCGCGTTCATTAATTTAATTTAATCTATTCATTTTTTCTTCATATCACTGGAGGTTTGTCTTTTTTGTTTTTATAATCGATTTCTTTCAATTTTTTTTTTTTTCCTTGCCAAAAAAATCGCCTTCGATTCGTGTAATTTTTTTCCCTATATTGTTTTCTTCGTTCAAAAATTTAGAAGTCTTTTTCCAAAATTGTATTTGGGGCAGGAGGGGAGCGAAAAACGTTTGTGTCTTCCTTTTTTTTTTTGTGGTTTTTTTTTTTACTTCTAGTTTATCATTAATTTTAGATCTGATCATTTTGCAATTGGATTAATGTTTTATTTTGTATATTTTCTATATTCAAATTCTTTTTTCATCGATCGATCAATCGATCAATTCTTTTTTTTTTTTCTCTACTCTCTTATTACACTATGTTATATACTGCTTTATAGTTTGCCAATTGAACAATGTTATGTATGTACCTATTTACGTATTAATATACGAAAAAAAAAACACAATTTACACTGCAGAGCTAGAGAGAAAGATGCTGTACAAAGATCTCCGCTTTCTTGAGTGAATGGAGAAAATCAGTCAATTCATTAATGATCTTTTTCACCACCGCCTTTACTATATGAGGAGTAAGTCGCGAACGATAGTACGACAAGGCATAGTTTCGATCACGACTCACCCGTATATATTCATTATTTTATACTGATAGATTTATTTTTATCATTTCTTTCCCTTATTTTTCACCCTTTGGAAATTGGAGATGATCGTTTATAACGATTCTATTGGGGGGGAGTATCGAGACTGTCGGTTTTACCTATACGCTCGGTTTTGGCTGGTGGTAGAGTCCGGAAATCGAAGAAAAAGAAGAAAAAAAAAAACAAATAAAGTAAAAAGAAAATAGAAAAATCGCATGAAAATTAGAAAAGAAAAAGAAGGATGTAATTTCATTTTCCTTATTTTTCATTTCGCTTTCAGACGTTGTCCAATTTTTTTTTTTTTTTTTTCGATTTTTTAAATAGTACTGTCACGTGTATTATGTATGTATGTATTTATTTGGGTGGTAACCGAGTGTTACCGTGAGGTAACTGAAACTGAGGGAAATGAATGAACGAAAGGAAAAAAAAAAAAAAACAGAAAAACTAATAAATTACAAAAATAACAAAAAATAAATAAAATAATAAAAATACTTGAGGCAAACAGAACTTGATACTTATGGTGAAACTTTTACGTAGAATGTATTTCTGTTTTTAATTTTTCGTGATTTTTTTTTCGTTTCTCTCTCCTTCTTCTTTCCCTCCTTTTTCTCATTAGTTTTTTTTTTCCCCCACTTACTTTTCACTTGTGTTTACCTAATTACTTACTTACTTATTTACTTATACTTTACCTACTTTACTTATTTACTTACTTACTTATTCATTTATTTCTTCTCATCCACATCCTTCTTCTTCTTTTTCTTCTTCGTCTCCCCCTTCTTCATCATCATCATCATATTTTCCATTTTATTCCTATTTTCTCCATGTACGCTCTTTGCCGCGTATATGATTATCCGTCAATTACGTGTTTTTTTTTTTAATTTTTCATTCTCATTTCTCACCGTTCAAGATTCTTTCTGTGTTTTTATTTTTGTTTTTTTGGTTTTTTTTTTTGGTTAAATTTATGTACAAGAAGATGACGTATATATGGTTATTAGTTTTATTTACTTTTTTTTGTTGTTATTTCTCCCCTATTCTTTCTTTCATTTAACCTTATTTATGTAATTAATGTTTTTTTGTTAGTTTGTTTGTTTCTCATTCATTCATTCATTCATTTATCGATATCTTTCTCATTGTCAGAGAAAGATCGTAATCTTTTTCAACCTAATTTTTTAAATATTTTGTTATTCATCCCTTTTTTTTAATTTCATTTTGGATCGAATCTTTTAGACTGTCGCAGAGGATTGCTGCTCATCTATATGTATGCATTTTTTCTTATATCTCTACGCTTATTATTATTATTTTTATTCTTATTATTATTATTATTCTTATTATTCGTAATATTATGCTGATGATTTTTTTTCATACTTTTTTTTTGTTTTTTGTGTTTTCTTTCGATTTCTTATCTCTCTTTTTGGTTAGTTGGTTATTGATTTGGTTTTTTTTTTGTCTTTCCGTCTCTCCCTAAATTCTATATACATACACATTACATATATCCATATATGTAGAATATACATATATGTATACATATATAGCGTGTGAATTATTCGTGTAGAATTAGGAGTAGCGATACAGTACTATAGTTATCATAGTATTATAGATAGTTATAGTTTATGTTTACGTTAATTTTTGTTTGTTTGTATTCTGTTAGTTTAGTAAATTTTTTTTCTTTACTCTTTGTTTGTTTTTTTTTTTTTTTTTTGTTTGTTTTGTTTTGGTCTGGCCGATTTGGATATGTACTAAGGATACCTTAGGCGTACCTCACGAATAATCGCGAGCGATCTCGAATTTTGAGATATCGAGGATCGATGACGACGTTTTATATATTAGCGTGGTTTTTTTCTTCTTCTCATTTTTTATTCACTAGGGAACAGGTTTCGATCACCGGGTCCTGCATCCTGGTAAATTGTAGCGGCAACATAAAGCCCTGCAGCCAGGATTATAGCTGCCGGTATCTTCCACTCACTCGAGTTGTTCCAAAAAATTTGGACTTTTGAAGTATTCCGGTACGGGGTCGTCCAGCCTCGATATAACCTTGTAGATTGATTTCTTCCACGATTGTTCCGAGTCCTTACCACCTTGGATCGCCTTGAAGAATTCTTTCAACGTTTGCTCGACAACGAACCTGAAGTTTCCTGGCACCTGGACATCCACCCAAATAACATATTTGCAATTAACATGATCCTCCAATGGTAGTGGTTAGATAATTATAGTGGCGAAATGCGTCAAAGTATTGGCAAATTTAACATTGGCATGCGATTTTGACTTTATATGCGGAAGCGTTACGACATAGATGTGTTTCTTTTGATTGAATTTCTATTGACGTATAATAGGAAGTATGGACGGAGTTATGAAATATCAAAATTTTCGATGGGTTAGGTAACGAAGAAATTAAAGAAAACTATTATGGGACAGAGAAATCAATGATAAACAAATGGAAAAAGTGTCGGTGTGCGTGTTGGTGTATTTGCGCACCTGGGGACCCCATACCTCAATGTGGTTGTTGCGGTTGTAGTGGAGGTTTAGGACCCGGTAGATTTCTGAATCTCCACCAACGTGGAGGTCGTCCGCGTTTTTCACACCTTCCGAGACCGCCTGTCTCGCGTATTTCTCCATTTGTATGTAGTAGAACTCCCTGCAATTCATGAAAAGCAAAGAAAAAATTATCAAAAGCTGTTCGTCTACTCTAAGAACAACATCATCATCTCGATATCGCAGTATGAAATGTCGTTGACAAGTCAAACCGATCATAAGGCAGAAGCACCGGTCACTGGACACTTGAAGAATACCATCAATAGCTGGACAGTGATCAGTTAAAAGAAACCCAGACTTGTCCATCAGTCGATGGCAGCACTTCTGAGCTCTCCAGAAGCTGATATCATTTTCAAGGTGCATTTGTCTTACGGTCTTGCAATTTTCCAATCGAAATCCACAAAAATAGCCAAGAGTTAGTTCAGCATTGGACTTCCATCATCACGCGAGTTTCGCATCAGATTTAAACATGAAGGGCTACCAGGGTGTGACTAATTAAAGATGTCGGTATTAGCGCAAAGTGCGGTAATGGCTCGAAAATAGTGGAATGATCATTTGAACGTGTAACGAGTTCGCCGTTAGAGATTGTCGCATGGTTTGAGGTTCGGCCGGGTTCCAGGGCTCGCGGAGAATTGCTCTTCGGCGAAGGCCTGACTTGCTCAACGCAAATGTCATCTACTGCAACGACCTAGCCGGAGCCAAGGGAGGAGGTGGGTCTGGGTCCCCGTACAACTTGCATACACGTGTGTATTTCGAATCACAACCACATAGAGTGAGAGAGAAATAAGTGGAAAAGAGAGTGAGCGAGCGAGTGAGTTGCGCGCAGGGAAGTTGACGTTCACGCTCATTAATTAACGCAATTAAACAAACGTAAGTCGCTAATTGGCGGGTAATTAGTATGGCGATACAGTGACCCGGGTCTTGCCTCCTTTCCTTCACCTCCTCCCAGTGTAGGACATGCCGGTTGTAACGTTGCTAGGGGACTGGCTCAGCGTTTTGCCTGCACTGGTACCTACATACATGAGGTTGGGTTGGGGGGTGGTTAGAAAAGGTAGTGAAAAAAACCTTAGCGTGTTATAAAAGCACCGTCATGAGGTTGTTATACTGTTCTCTACCGAGATCCTCTATTTTCTCGGTGTTAAATGCCGCGCGCAATTTGTTGCGAGACCGAGTTTAGCCTGTATGCCCATCAAGGCGGAATCCGTTGCACACTTACTTCCTTCCTTGAACAAACCAAAAGCCCGAACCGCCTCCCACCTCGCCCAGAACTCTCATAGAATTCAGCGATGGTCGTAAAGCTCAAAAGTTCATCGCGCGGGTTCGCCTTGCACTGTGAACAACCAGCAAAATCCAGCTGCAGTTCGCTCTCGTTCTGGGGCTTGGGAGACGGGAGATGAGGGTTGATGGTTGGGGGTTGGTGGTCGGGGGGCGGTTGATTCTGGTATCAGAATTGCGGGACGATGCACCGTGCGGTGAGTAATAATAAATACCAGGCGAATAACTAAACCGTGCTCTGTCAGGGCTGACGATGAGAGTTAAAATGCAGAATCGGCGAGTTGGAAGCAATCTTAAAAATTGCTGTTCCCGGTGGCGTACTAGATATTTTACTTCTCGACTCTTCACTCTTACGATCACGATCACGACGACGACTACGACGCTGATGTGGGAACCCTAAGACGACTTTTCACCACCGACTGTATATTGAATGGACCCCGTGTACCAACCCGGAGATGTGCCATTGTGCAAGGGTACACAGTGTGGTATTCGTCGTCGATTCCCGATTCTATGCTAGTTTACGTATGTATGTAAGTCTGCGTGTGAGTTAACAGATGCAGGTGGGTATTGCGCACGGTTACCACCGTTATCGCTCATCCGTGCATCTTTGCATCCCTCAGGGACCAGTCATCCAACCTGGAAGATCATCCTACGCGGGGGCGAATGAGCGAGTTGTATTTAAACGGGTGAAGCAACGCTCGACTTGTTCATCAGCCTCAGCCTCAGCCAGAGCCTTCGGCCTCGTCCTCAGACTTGGCATTCAATTTTTCACCTCTCATGAGACGTCGTATCGTTTTCTCGTGCAAAAACCTCTCGCGAGCTCAACCCCTTCATCATCATTGATATCATTATTCAGTTCTAATTTCATTTCCTCATCAGATCAAAACTCCTGGATGACTATCATGTGAATTTGAATTCTTTCCAGCATTATTTTTGTGCTTCGATCTAAAATTTATGCTTAAGAATTGGGATGATTTTACGACCGATTGACTCGGCCCGTTTCTTGTGTCAACGGTTTCTTTCATTATTCTGATTTCTTTTTTTTTCTTTTCCCTTAGCTCAAGTTTCTCAAGAAGGGTGCGACGACGTCGAGTGAGAAAACGGTTGGCTTTGTGACTACGGGGTGTGGCGACTGTGGGAAAACTTTCTGTATAGGAAACTGACAGAAGAGGAGAAGCGGTAAGTTTGCTATAGCCTGTACTCGTCTTAGGGTCTATTGTCAGAGGTCGGGTGTTTGGTTGGTTAAAGCCGGTGCTTGGGGGTACTTAGCATAGCCGTTACACCGAAGACGGAGAAGAAGGATAAGAAGAAACCGTCTGCAGTAGCCAGAAGGGGTAAAAAATATCTCATCTTTCTCTCTCTTACTCTCTCATAGAAGACGTTTGTTCATCTTGCGATGCAGACCTTTTCTTTTGGGAAAAGGGAGAAATTTAGCATCCTGTAGTATGAAGAAGATGATGAAAAAAATGAGATGAAAAATAGTGGCGTACGGATAAATGCTGATGCCTATACTGTACCCGGGTGGTAAAATACCTTATGGTAATTATAGACTGTGATGCAACTGGAGACAATTAACACCCTCGCGTTATTCCCAGAGTTTGAGGGTGGGTTTTGGTAGGCATTGCAACGTGCAATAAGACCCCGAGGCCCCTTGAAGAGCTTATTATTATCCTAATTATACAATACTATAATGAATGATCCTCCTCCTACTTATATACCCTGGGTTCGTCTCTCCTCGCCTCCTGGCCTCCTCGCACTTGGCGTACGAAGTGTGGCAATTCTAGCACTCTGCCTTTTTTTGTCATGAAACGTATATGTGGATGATGTAGGTATACCCTGGATAGGAATAAGTATCCGTGGTTCGTATCCCGTACCTCTCACTCGCTCGGTCTCTCCGGGTGTCTGTTTTAATTAGGCACTTCGGGATACCACGCGCTTCTGGTATGGCGTAGAAGAGGAGGAAGTGGAAGAAGAGGAAGTGGAAGTGGAAGAGTAAGAGGAAAAGAGAGAGGAGGCATATTCCTATCTATACTCAACGATCCAACGAGGTTGAATGGGTTGATGGATGGTTGAATAAGGATTATAGACGCGGCTTGTGCACTCCCGAGGAGGGATCCTCCTCCCAACCCCTAACCCCCAGCCCCACCCCCACCCCCACCCCCGCCCGACACCCCCGAACACCGTCAGACAAACGAGCAGTTGCTCGCGAGAAGCAACCCAGCGTAAGGTTATAACCTAGCAGATCTGGTGGGTGGTGCAGTCGATAAGAGAGAAGTGAAAAAAAAAGAGAGAGAGAGAGAGAGAGGCTCAGCGTTTTCCACTTCTCGACTTTTTCTTAATTGGCCGCATGAACGTCAACCGTTCCCGTTTCCGTTTCTCTGGTTAGCGTCAAATCAGCAAGATCTATATATCGGTCTTAACTGGTAATCAGTTTCGAGAACCCGACCCGTACGATGCACCAGCTATTCTATACGTTTGAAAAGTCACCAGGGAAAGAAGGAGGAGGAGAACGTGCGCGGGTATTCGGTTAGTCATAGTCTGGGGAGTTTGAATGTCGGTTTGAACCATCTCCGCGGGTCATTAAGATATGTTACGTTAAATATTGTCTTACGAGGTGTGAAAGTGCGTATAACAAGAATTAATTGCGCCGGGTTGGCGAGCGTGGCACCCAACCCATACCGGTTGGGCGCCAATCTGTGTAGGTACATGTACCTTTCCTTGGTTCGTTGGTACGCGTTTGCCCGTTTGCCAGCCAGTGCGTGAGCCTCTATTCAGTACGGGCGTTAAAAAAGGTGTCGCCCGTACGTACACGGAGTCTTGATGCCACCGCCAACACCAACGCCATATCCCACCCTCTGTACTGCTACTGCCACTGCTGCTACTGCTACTGCACCTCCACCATTCTCTTCTCTTCACCTCTTCACTCACTCCTCACTCGCTCTCTTCTCTTCTCTCCTCTGCCTCTTCTTAATTAGTAATTAACACTTTAACGCCATCTACTCAGACTCGTTACACGCGTTTGAGAATTACGTAGGTAATTCAAACGGACTCTCTCTCTCTCTCTCTCTCTCTCTCTCTCTCTCTCTCTCTCTCTGTTTCTCTTTCCCCCTTTTTATTTATTTATTTTTATTTTTTTTTCGCACCATGTAACGCTTCGTAATTATTATACTTGTCAGCCGATAAGAGATCTAGTCTAGATTCCTGGGTCTTTCTTCGGAACAAACGGCCTGCTCGATCTCGAAAGAATAAGTTTCATATTTTTTATTTTTTGTTTTATTTTGCCGTCAACCAATTCTCTGACATAACCTCATATATATATTGATACGTCAGATTGTTTTGACCGCGTGAATGAACAACAAGCCTACGTCATGTACTACGTATGTATTCACGTTTGACGGACATGGTGGTCGTCGTCGTGGACGTAAATACCTAAGGGAGAGGGGACGGGGGATGGCGAACGTAGTAGTGTACGCGAAAATCGATTCATTAGAGAGAAAAAAGAGAGAGAGAGGGAAGATGAAAAAAAAGAAAAACAAAAAGGAAAATGTATGGACGATAGCAAAGTAGGTATAGGTTGCAGAGGTAGAACCGTACAGCACGACTACGACGAGACTGCAGGACGAGGGGAGGAAGGCCGGCTTGGCTTCGGGACCATTGAAGAGTGAAACCGCTCAAAGCAGCTGCCCCCTCAGTTTGGTTCCAGCTTTGAAAGCTACCCTCGCGCTCTTAGAGCTAGTAGTATATATCGCCGATCGTTCACCGTCTCGCTCCACTCGCTCTTTCTCCCTTCATACAATCCCTGTCTCTTTCTAGTTTTTTTTTTTTCCTCCTTTTCGTATGGTGAATTTCGTACCTAGCTAACCTATGGCTCTCTAACTCTCTAACTCTTGGCCATGTAAGGCAGCGCGTCTCTCGGTTCTCTCACCCCTATATAGTCCTGGCCAGATGTAGAAGAACGGGGGGCACCGCGACGCGACCCCGAGAATCTATTGTAAGGGATTCGGCGCGTGCTGCTGCTACTGCTGCAAGGGGCCCCGATGTATAAGGGAATATACTGTTTAAGGGGGGGGAGACGGGTAACACTGGGGAGAAAAAGACCCCCGAAGAGAACTTCTCTCTTTCTCTCTCTCTCTTCTTATTTCTATTTTTCTCTTCATCAAGCGAGCAGGGGGGGTAGCAGCTCAGAAAACTTGCATTGTTAACCGCACATCTGCCGCCCGACCATCACGGGGCCCAAGCAAATCTGAAGAGAGAAGCTATAGTCTAACAGACTTGGTGGCAATCTGGTTATATCGAAATGAAAATTGAAAATATCAAACAACCCTTAGATACGAATTCAGTATTGACTTTGAATCATTCAGGAAGAAATCAGCCTTTCTGAAGATTTTCTTACTCCTTTCCAATCAAGATCCGGATTTTTCAGACTGAAATTGAATCCTAAGATTTTTTTCAAGCAATTCCTAATTTTGCACATCTGTCGCGAACCTGGTGAACCAAGGCGAGGTAAAGCAGGTCGTAATAACACCCAGTGGGACGACAATGAGTAGTTAAGTCCTTGTACCATCGGCTGAGTACACAATGTGCTATGGTCCTGGTCCTCGCGACACGCTCATATTATTATGAGGATGTGGATGTGGATGTGGATGAGGGCTAACTGACTGACTGACTAAGTTTTACTCACAAACGCACGCGAGCGAACGAGTATAACCTAACTAACGAACGAACTTGCTGGGTTGGTTGGGTGACATGGCTTGCGCACGAGGGCTGTAAGGGAAGGGTTGCCTAGGTTAGGGACTCGGAAAACATCCTTTGTCGAAACCCTGCGGGGATAGGGATCGCTTCAGCGGTCTTTTACGACCTCCAAAAAATGTACGTGCGTATGCGTAAGCGAATCAATACCTCTTCATCTATCGCAAAAAAAAACTATCCCCTTATACCTAACATCTCTCATTTCCTTCTTCGATCTCGGTTTGCTGATCGATCAGTGTACAAAAGAAATCAAAAAGAGACACTCTGTGTACATTTTCGAGTCCTGGACCTTCCGATTCGTGTAACTAAAAATCTTCCCCCTGAAATGCAGGGAATAAAACGTCCGGGGGGATGATCGGAAGATCGGATCTATTGAGAACCGTTATATGTGTTTTTTTTTGGGGGGGGGGGGGGGGGGGGTGAACTTGATGTGCTGAGAACCCAGAGTTTTGGGGCTTGGGGGTTTAGTTCAGGGGGGGGATGAAAATCTTTTTCTACGACACCAAGGCTAGCCATATTCCTCTTACAGTGGGGCAGTAGGTTATAGGGGGTTGGGAGGGATGAAGCCAGGGAACGCGCACCCTAGTTTGGGGTGGGCATCATCCATCCATCGACGGCCATCCATTGGGTAATAGTAAATAGGATTTAGCTAGACAACTGCCGTTCTCTTTGAGAGTCGAACCTTCAGAGGGGCTGCCTGGCTGACTGACATGGCATCTATGGGAAGAAAATATCGAGTCGCATGTGGTGGACCCTAAAATTTTCATATAGACTAGCAAAGGTGTTGCTTATTATACCGAACAGCAATTCCTAATTCGTCCAACAATCTAACATTGTATATAAAAAAAAAAAAAATCAACAAAAATTGGAGAAAAAAAACGAGACTAGATTCTTTTCTACAGTTACATCGACTGCACGATGCTACATAAGTAACCCGGTACGATTGTCACCCGTATTATTCTGTTCAAGATACGCCATTCGATAACCCTCCCGAAAAAAAAAGAAACAGAGAGGTTTGCCAACACGTAGTGATACGAACAAGAAGAAGAAAGAAGAAGAAAAAAAAAAGAGAAAAAATAAACAAGTATCTCTTCGTGTTCTACTTGTGCTCGCCCGCATTTTCTCGATTGCTTGTAGCTTCAGAATGGATGGGCATTTGTGGTTCCGTTTACTTATTATTAGTGGCATATGGGCGATTTGCATATACGACGCGATTCTCTTCTCTTGAATACGTTTTCGATGCCACGGTGTGGACACATTTTCACTGTTCGATATTTTCAAACCTGCGTATGACAGTTGTTCATAAAGGTCCTCGAGCGCGAGTAATAAAAACCGTAGAAAAAAAAACAAAAAAAAAACGAAAAATAACAAAAACGAGAAAGTTTGAGGCCCTTTGAAGCCGATGGTCGAGACGTATTTGTCAGTAAAACGATTCCGGTTCATAAATTGCAGTACGTCATCAGAGCTAGAGATCAAGGGAAATCGATTAACGATTCTGGTAGCTACATGAGATTCTATATCGTGGTCATATAGTCTACGCGTATTAGATTACGAAAGCTTACATACATCTATACGGGAACCAACCTGCATCTAGACAGACTATGAAGCTTCATGGGTATTTCGATACTCAGGCACAAAGCTCAATTCATGATCACTGCTGCAGTATACCCAGGTAGGTAGGTACCTCGAGCCACTGAGAGGAAGGGGATGAAGAGGCAAAAGAGAAGGCAATTATTGAGGAATTAATATATGTAGACAGTATACACCGAGTGTGCACGATGAAGAATAAGAGGAGAGGATAAAAATGATTACTGTCTACTTGAGCGTGCATGTACGCATCGGGTTAGCTGGAGCTCTACCTGCAGCTAGTATAGGTACAGGATCTGCTTCCAGCATCACCGGGAACCTATTATCGTTTAAAGGGGGGTTTGATAAGCTCAAGCTTGGAAATTTAATTCCTTCAAGCGTGGTAGTGGTAGGTTGTCGGGAATCTCTGGTCCATCCATCTAACTACCAACCCCCAAAGCCCCAACCCATAGCAAAGGATTCACAATTGGTCTCTGCGCATAATTTCACCGTGTTGCTGAAAAATACGCGTACGAATGCACTTTACATTCTGGGTGGTGCATTCCTATCTCCGTACCCCTCACTTTTTATTTTTATTTTTTTCATTTTTTTTTTTTTTTCTCATCCCACGGAAACTGGAAGAAGAAGAGAGAGAAAAAGGGGGAAAAGGGCGGAACGCGGATGAAATTGGAAGAGGAGACCCGAGCGGTGGTGGAAGGACGCTGCACCAGCCAGCATGACCAGTACCAGTACCAGCACCAGAACCGGAGAGTGGGTTTTGAAACGAAATCAATTCAGGATAGCTACTAGCCTCCCCGTGCCGACCCCCAACCTCCAACCCCCAACCCCCACACCACTTTAACTTCTGCCCAGCAACGTCGACGTGGACGTTGTCCAGGTACACCAGCCCGACTAGCTCACTTCCACATCTACCATTCTCACCGTTGGCAGGATAATTCCAGTCGCCATACCGATGGAAAACTCGATGTGAAATTTTCCCGGCTTTCGTTCAACGTCCGTATGTCCATTGGGGGGGCTTGGCACATCGACATTTCCACTGGTTCCCAGTCAAGGGTCAGTCGCAGACGCGATTACCGATTGAAATATGGTTAACTTATATCAGAGTTCGTCAAGATTTTTGAAAATTTCAATCAAGGGTTAACGATTTCATTTGATAATTTTTGAAAACCTTAGAATTTATTCTGTCTAATTTTAATTGTTTGGTTTTTTTTTATTTTTTTTTTTTGGAGGGGATGATTTTCCGGTCGCTCCTTTCGACTAGTGGTCAATAGTTACTCTCCCCAACGGGGGGGGTGGTTTGGTTCGCCGGATGAACGGGACCGGGGCTCAGAGGGGGATGAATTTCCGCTGCTTCTGCGCGGCGTATATAACTTTTTTGATAAACTGTTTTCGACGTTTTTCCCATGCCGATGCTGGTGCTGGTGCTGGTGCTGGTGATGGTGATGGTGATGGTGATGGTCGACGCAAATTAAATCCTCCGCGAAGCCGCGGCGGAAGGTAGAGATAGGCGGGAACGAACCCCCCACCCCAAAAGCCACCCACAACCCCTGAATATCCACCCCGGTACCAACGGCGGGATACAAAGCCGATTAGGGCGGGACAGTCGAGCATTATCATTTCACATTTTTTTCTTTTTTTTTCATCCCTAACGTTCGCGTTCCCGACTGTCTCTCTGCTACAAAAATCGCGATGAAAATCAACCCCTTCTTTTCATATCTACGGAATTCTCTTTTAAAAAATTAGGATCGGATAATCATCGGACATTTTGGTACCGAAAGATGCAATTGATTTCGGGTTGGGTACCATCGATTCGATGACTATTTTGAATCTTAGTGTTTTTTCTTATGGTTGGATCGCTTTGAGATGAATAATTTAATGTAAGGGTTGAGGGTTGGGGTTTGGGGGTGAAATATACGGTGGAGGATAACCGACTATATAGGTATTGTCGAGAATACAGAAAGAGAGAGAGAGAATCTGGTACTTGGGGATTAATAATGCGTCTCTGATCTTCGGTCCTGACTGTACTCCGTATATATTAGCCTGCAAGTAGAGGCTCATAGCGCAGGATTAGCCTTGCAGTGGCGATGCTTACATCCCCTATAAAGTCCAACCCCATACTCCTCCTGAAACCCTCCGTCCTTCTCTTACTCTTACTCTTACTCTCTCGGATTCTCCTACTTCTGTTCCTCCACAACCCGCGATAGTAGCCCCGCGGCCACGCATCGCATTGTCTGCGGCTCTACCAATAACCCACCCCCCCAGCAACCGAGACCCTCTCCTCATCTCACCCCCCCCTCTATACTTTTTTTTTCATTTATTTGGATTTTTTTATTTTCACATTCTCTCTCTCTCTTTCTCTCTTTCCGTCAGTATCCCTCGTTTTACTTGCTACCGGAAATCAACCTCGCCGCACGTTATATACGGAAAGAATAAACTCGGTGCATTCTTTCCCCACTCCGTCACCGAAAGGGGTGGATCAAAATTGGAGATCCCGTTTTTTTTTTTTTTTTGCTTAAGGGGAGCAGTATGTCGCTGTTGTAAGAATGAAACGTGGTCCAAAATCAATTAATTTCTTCACCAAACGTTCATTTGACATCATTATAATCATGTCACTAAAAATCAGTCGCTGCACGAATTGAGGCACACAGTAGGTCCGATTTCACTTTCTCTGGATATCATACAAGATATGGCCAATTTTCCGATAATCGAACATTTCTTTGCCACTTATTTGCAAATAACTCAGCCTAAAAATTAAATTTGCCAATTTCCCTCCTTCAATTAGTAACGGCCTGTATTCCTTCGAATTTTGGTGATAGATAAGTCGACTCGGTATGCCTGAATTCGTCCAGCAACCGTTTTTAAGTGAGATGATTATAATGATGCAAAATGAACTTTGGTCATGATACAAATTGATTTTGGACTATGTTTAATTTTTCCAACCGCGAACTTAATGCTCCTTTTAAATGATACCAAGAAGTTTAGCATTTCTTTACCATTTTTTTTTTTTTTTTTGCCAAATGAGAAAACTTTGATAACGCGTTAGATGCGATTTTACTGGACAATGGGAAGCTTCGGTTAAAAAGAGGCATAAAGCCACAGGCTTGGGGGTGGCTACCATGTCGACGGTAGGCTGCTGCAGCTTGGGCGGCTACAACGTTCGTTGAAAAAAGGGTTGTGTTGGCTGTAGCCAGGGGATGAGTGAAAAGGTAGTTAGGTAGTTAGGTAGGCAGTCGGAGAAGCGCTGAACACCGACGACGACGACGACGACGATGACGACTACGACGATGACGACGACGTGCGGGCAAGAGGGAACCAAACGCCACTAATTAGTGCCAAGAACGTAATTAAGTAATTTTTAATTAAGTGACTGCCGTTTACCCGCACAACCGCTACTACTACTGCTTATACTCCTGCTTCTGGCACCGGGTATAGGTACTTCCTGCTACCTGCAGGCTCGCAGCTACCGCAGTCCAGGGTGAACCTGCAGCCGCAAAACGTTGCGGAATTCCTTTTTCTACTATGTTTTTTTTTTTCTTCCTTTCTTTTTTTTCCCGTATCTTCATTCCTCCTTCCTTCTGAATACGTAAATTATTTACTATTCCTCATAAAATTTCATCCACCCGCAATAGAAAGTCTCGTTTTCTTTACAACAAGCCAATTGGCAAAAATCATATCGGCAATTATTATTCACCGCCTCGCAATTTTATCGATCTGTTTTCTTTTTTTTTTTTTTCCTCATCCTGAGAAGATGAAATGAATATAAAAGTGAATAAAAAAAGAGAGAAAAAAAAAGGAAAACCAAAGAGGAGACCAAATCTTGCGAAGGGCAATTATCCATCATTCGTGGGATGTTTTCTTCAAGTAGGATGAGGAATGATTAATTCATCTTTAATTAGCGGAGGGGAGGGATTAAGTGCGATAAAAATGATTCACCCTGAATTTTACCTACCGGGCGTCAGGGCAGAGCTAGTTGGGCTGCCAGGGAATTAGAGGTAAAACGAGAAATAAATAAATAAATAAATAAAAAATGCAAAGAAAAAAAAGAAAAAAATTCTCTGAGCTAGGGTCTCCTTCTAGGGGTAGGTATTAACCAACCTACCAACCAAACTACCAGTTTTCTGCAGGAGCTGAAGGCCTCGTAGCCGTCAGCAGCGCAGCTTGCACGCGGTACCCAAAGAGTTGCCACTCCATTGTGCCGTGCACTGAGTTTTTAATTAAGGAGCTGGCGAGAAATTCTCGAGATTTCTCTGCGCCACGTCGTTGTATATATACATATATACCTATGTGTTTGTGTGGGTTTCTATGTACATATATATATATATATATATAGGGTAGGTATGCACGTTACCGATGCACCTACGAACACCACCATCACCATCTCATGGAGTTCTGACTTTCTTTGTAGCAGATGGGTGGAAGTCGACGTTCCCGTTTTCCCGTTTTTCCCATTTCTCAGTTTACTCGTTTCCTATATATATATATTTCTCCGGTAGAAATTACCTTCCTTATACTTGGGCCTTTCATCCCCGAGAGTCGAGTCGAGTCGTTGAGTTTCCGACTTGGGAAATTTTGCGATGCATCGTCCACCCCCCTTGCTTGCTATCCCATCTCAACCCCCCACGACCCCTTTTTCTTATTACAATCTAGAAAGGGGTAGATTCTTCTTTTCCCTTCCTCCCCCTTCCCCTTCCCTTGTGCAGCATCGTGAGGATACCTTCGAATGGCTTTTACCCACGGAAAACTTGTATATTTTCGCGATTGTGACCGAGCTTTGTTTTTCATTTATAGGTACTTTCATTTCTATCCTCTTCTGCGGAGCTTGAGGTTTTTTTCCAACAATATAAGTTCACCCGTTTATTTCACGAAAAAAATTAAAAATAAAAATAAAGAAAATAAACGAGAAACTTATTTCATCCTCCTCTAGGTAGTAGGTACGTTTGCAGCGGCAATGGCAGTGGCTCCAGTATTTCTGTATTCACGTATATACGTATATATATGTATATATATGGGTATGTACTTTGGGTTGAGCGTCCCGGAACAGCCTGACTGCCAGTCAGACTCATATGAGCCTACAGCCTCCTGCCTCCTGCCTTTGCGATTTTACAATGCGCCGAGCAGCACGCGTGTCTTTTATGCAAAATAAGAGAGGCTCGCGTTCAAGGTTTTTTTTTTGTTTTTTGTTTTTTTTTTTCGTTTTTCAAATCCCGGATTTATTACGTGCCCCGTTTACTCCGCACTTCTCGCTCAACTCACGCCCCCCATTTGTTCAAAGAAGTTTGAACAACAAGCAAAGAAACAAAAAAAAATTACACCAGAATTTGCAAAAAAAAACATTTCCTACCCTCTAGAAAAAAAAATTAATTCAACTCTTAGTTGAAAAAACTGATAGAGAAAGAATCGAGTAAAAATAATATTGAAACAAATATACATTTTTGGTATTTTTGAGATCTGATTCGACCAAAGGGGATAGATATTTTGGAAAATGATTAAAGAGAAAATATTTTTGCTCCTTTCCTTTTTAGATATATATATATTTTCTCTACTTGTGTCCCTGCAGGTTGTTCTCACAATAAGAGAGGAGAGTGTAGTATAAGTATGTACACATGTGCGATTTTCCACCGAAGGCGGAAAAGGCCGGTTAGTTGGCTACCTGGGTTCTGAGAGAAAGAGAAAGAGAGAAAAAAGAAAGAGAAAAAAAAAACGTAAGAGAAATGGGGATGGAAAGCTCGGGGGTGGTTTTTGCGTCTATAAGCGTATAGAAGGACAAGCCGCGTGGCGTTTTGCTAAATGGCCCTCGCGTCGGTCTGGGACAATCTTGCGGGATTAAAAAAATGCGCGAAAGAAGAGGAAAAAAGGAAAAATGAAAAAAAAAAGAAAAGAAAAAAAGGAAAAGGTACAGAGGGAACGTACGTGGGCCGAGGAAAAACCACCCCCCACCGTATGTGCAGGAGATTGCCTCTCGAGGTTCTAGCTGGGTACAAACTACCCTGCGAAACCCGGACTATAACCAGCAGCAGCCCAGGTAGTAGGCCTGGTTAGGTACAACGTTTGTTCTTGTCAAGATTCCGCCGCTAAATTACGCCGCTTTTAATTGGATGCTTTTTTTACCCCTTTCCTATACGTATACTTATTTCCATTACTCTTCTTAGTTTTTTCTCAACCCTTAAATTTACCCGCTTTTCACACCCCCTGCAAAAACCGCGTCTTTTGCCCTAAACCAATCGGAAATCTTTCGATCAAAAGTTCAGAGTTCCTTATCCATACCGAAAATGACTTTCGAAATTTTTGAAAGGGTTGAATCTCTGTCGAGTTTTGATCCTTTAACGGTTTGGGGTGAGATTGAAATTCTGGATTTTTCTGCTACCAATTTGTATACAGTTTTTAGAAAGATTATTTCCTCGAAAGTCTACGTTGCCAATTTGAAAAATTTTGTATAGAAAAACACCGAAGGTTCAAGATTCCGAAAGCCTGAAGATTCGAAAGGCCCAACGTTGGGCGCCAATTACATTAATAAATCGCTTATTTGTACAACGTCGTATATTTCACAGCTTTGTCACAAGCTTTCCTTAAACCTGCCAATTTTTGGACTCTCTGTAGTTTGAACTTTTGGTTCTTTGAGCTATCTGCATTTTGACCTTTCGGAATTTGAAAATTCTGAACTAGTCACGTTTCTAGAAACTTGAAATGGCGTCTGGAATGAATTCGGAACATCAATCCCTTCTCCGCGGTTTTTCCGCACGCGAAAACTTGTCGTGTTTCTAACGGAGCGGAAAATAAAAGTGGAGAAAAAAAAAAAATGTATTTCCTCCATTATAGGACATGAAATTCCTTCCATCTTCGGATAAGATCTCTGGACAGTCCCGTGTCCTCGCGTGTCCCACCGTGGGATCCGATAAGGGGTTTACCCCGAGCGATGCCCGCCACCTTACCCTCCACTTCCCATCATATTATATATCCTATTCTATTCTATTCTATGCCTCTTTCGTTCTATGGTATTTCAGAACCAATTCCATTATATTTGAAATACCATTTTTTCTTTTTTTTTTTTTCTTTTTTCCCCGTGTTATCGCGTCCCGATGATCTTGCTCAATTTACTCGTCGATTCTCGACCTTATGTACCTCAAGCGTATATACTTATATGCATATATACGATAAAAGATTTGCTCAAATAGATAACCTATACGCACCTGAGAGACGGGAAAATTAGGGGTTTTGTTTTTTTGATATTCTCCTATTTTTTCGTAATTTTTTCCTTTTTTATTTCTTCATTTTTTTGGTTTTGTTATTTCGTTTTGCCCCGTGTATCTGGATGTGGAAAGTTTGCGTGCAGCTGAGTCGATTGGACATTATACAGTTTTTGGGTATCTACTCCGAATTGGAGAAAAAAAGGGCACGTTGGTGAAATACCGCGATGTTTAAGGGTGGCGTGCGTCGTCGACCCTAGCGTGCGTATCCCCAGCCCTTATCCTTCTCATCCCTGTACCGAGTAATTCTGCTTTTCATCGACCTCTAGCTACCGTTATAACTGGCACTGGTTTTCTTTCTCTTTCTCTCTCTCACGGTGCTTTCCTTTCAGTGAATCGCGTCTTTTGGTTCAGATATATGTTTATGGGAGGGCTATGAAAACTACTCGAAGGGATGCTGTGTGAGAATTGACCTCAGTCTCAGTTTGCGTTTTCGAAAGGGTCGTAAACCTCGCTTGTCCGATCTCGCGAGGGGAAAGAGCGGAAAAAATCGTTTCTCTATTTATTTATTTATTTATTTATTTATTTATTCATTCATTTATTTATGATTCTTTTTGTTCCACCTCGAAATTCGAGGGGTGGGACTAAAGTTCTGAATTTCAAAAGTTGCAAATTTATTTCAGACGCAATTTTGAGTTTCTAGAATCGTTATAGAGTTCAGAAGTTTGGAATTCCGAAACCATCTTTTCACTGAAAAAATTATAACTTGTTGAATTTTCAATAGTTTTTAGTCAGATTTGAACTGGAATACTCGTCAGATATGGTACTTTTTGGAAAAAAATAGTGGCATAGTGCAAGTTTGAAAGCAGGTATTTATTTTGAGATGTAAAGAGGATCGATTTTGGAGTAAAAATGCATACGGATTTATCTGGAATAAATCGTAACTAATGGATTTATTGAATACTTTTTACCCAAAATGAGGCCTGGGTAAAATTTACCCATGATGACCATGAAGGGTTAAATAAACATGAGTTTCAGCGAATTCCTAAATTCGGAGTTTTTCCTACGTAGAATTACGCGGAAATGAGCTTTCGAAAAACTCTAAGTTGATTGTAGAAAAAATCGGAAATCCAGTAGCCACCGTTTTTCCGATTATTTATAGTCCTTTTTACGAAAGAAAATTGAAATGGCGCCGAACACGCCACCGGAAATCGTTCGGTTTTACGAAAACGTCTAGTATCCCCTGGCTAACGACAGTGCCGCGTGACCGTCACTCCCGCGATACGTACAGCTGCGGAAATTTGTGTTTAGAAAATTAGCCAGTCATTACCGGCCCTCCGCGACGGTATAGGGGTTGTCCGGTTCGTATAGTATTTTATTTTTATCCATCATTGTCTTTTTATTTTTTCTTTATACTGTTTTTTTTTGTCGTTTAAGGATTTCGAAATGAAACGAAGTAAAAGTAATATCCATATTTCGGGGTTGGGTTTTAGATAAAGATCCAACACGAAAGTGACAATTGTATTTTGCGATGGAGGGTTAGAGGTTGAAAAATAAAATATAGAGATCAGTAGAGTGTGACGACTATACTGGTATATATCAAGATAAACGAAAACGAGCATACAAAGAAAAGAAAAGATGTGGAAATGAGGTGAAAAATGATAACTGACAAATGTCAAACGAAAAACGTTTGTGTATGGCGAGTCCGTAGTCAGTCAGGCAAACCGCGGCATGCTCGCGAGATTGAAATTGCCGTTAACTTCGTCTAAGCAGATAAGAACGCGAAAGCGTGACTGAATAAATTCGATGGTTGGACACTTTATTATTCAAAACCCTCCTCGACCCCCCCAGGGCTGGCTTTATGTCCCGCTCATTATCAACCCCCAGTAAAAAAAGAGCTTTTTTCTTTTTTTTTTTAACCAAAGCACGGAACACAACCCCCAAAAGTTTCTAAAAATTCTGGGTTGTCCCTCCCTTGTTTATTTTTTATTTTTTATTTGTTTATTTATTCATCTACTTTCGTTCATTTTTTCAAAGGGGTGAAGTAAATCGCTTTGATTCTCAGATATACCATCTGTTTCTTTTTATTTTTTTATATTTTGGTTTTTCTTTTGTTTTTTTTGGGAGGGGGGAAGTGGGTTTAAATCGGGGACAAGATAAACCGAAGGCTCGCATGTGTTAGTTCGTCTATCGTATCGTACCTGGGAAACGATCTATAGATCTACGTACGTGAACACGAGAACGTGGTATATAGATAGGGTTCTGATATGTGGATGGAATTAAATATTAAATATCAGAAACTAGAGCTCTGTAGATATATACATATATATGCATATATAGGTAGTAGGTGGTGTGTGAAACGGCTCCGGTGATATCGTGACGACGAAAAAAAAGAGAGAGAGAGAAAAAAAAAATAAAAAAAATTTGTACAACGCAAATGACTACGACGACGACGTAGACCTAGACAACGACGACGACGACGCAGACCGTCTCCTCGGTGGTGGAGAACGTAGGATAATGTCGGTCGACATTTCCGCATAGGAAGCCGTGCATTAGGCTATCAGATCAAACACGCGTACATACAAATACACAACCACCACCCCTGCCTGTCCGTTTGCCTGCCTGTGCCTGCCTTACGTGATTAGCTACTTCAGCAAGGAACCCCCCCTGAGGTTCTGAATCCCCTCTTTATCCTACTTTTACATATTACAGTTGTTTAGGTCTCGATCGAGGGGTGGGCTGTAATTTTTTTGAAATCCAGAAATGTGACTTCATACAGTCGAGAGTGTAAACTTTTCAGTAGGTATCCGATTTTCTGTGCAACGTGAAGTAAATCCTGAAATTTTCGGTGAAGATTTCAAAAAAATGAGCTGATTTCTATTTTTTTGACTCACAAATTGCATCCCGATGAAAGAGGCGGTGTCTGTCTGTCCCCCCGAGTATCACAAAGCTAATTATCGTCCCTGGATCCTTGATACGTGTAATTCGTGAAAGGGATTTTGTCGCGTGTCAGCCTTAGGCGGTGGTGGTAACCCCTTTCTCTTTTTTTACATTCTCATGATGTATCCGCACGAGTTTTGGTACAGGGTTGTTTAACTTTGGCGGATTATATTACGGAGTTGAACGTTAGCTCAAGAAGCAATGGAGAAACAGTGAGAATGATAAGAAATGGGCGCAAACGTGGTATAATGATGAATAAATAAAGAAGAGACCTGGGTCTTTTCTATCTTGGATCTTGAGCTACTCAACCTAATTATAATCAGGCTAATGTCCGTTGGCTACTACTCAACCAACCCCCCCATTGGAGACTCTTGCCAAGTCGGACTCTACGAACCACAAGCTAGAAGGTTACTTGTCCGAGCGCCGTTGCTGCCAGGGGGTAATTAAGATTCGGACACACCCCGAAAGTCCTGAACGTGTGGTATTTCCTTTAGAGGTTGATACGGGGGTTATGTCGCAGGGAGTGGTCAGTCCGTTGAAAATTTGCATTAAAATCACCCTGGTAGCGAAAGTTACGATTGGCGCCCAACGTTGGGACGTAAAATTGAGAAACCGACTACGAAGAGATGATACGACAATGGGGCCACCTACCTGAAGTTGGAGAACCACTTGACGAGCTGGGCGGTGTTGTTCTTGTTGAACTTTATGTCAGGGAAGTACATCTTGAGGACGGCCGACGATGGGTATCTAACCCAGAAGAACATCAGCTTCGCCTTGCGCAGGTGCATCGGAGTCAACGTCGACGAGTTCACTGTGGTTAAGGAAATACTTTCGTTCGTCTATGTACATACATACATACATACATATGTTAATGTTGGAGACCAGATACGCCGATCGTCTAGATCCGTGTAATGTTACCAGAAGACACAGATGCAAGAGGGAATCATGATCTGGGGTTGGTAATCGGAGCCATTCGATTAACCGGAAGTCAATTTACCCCCAATGACGATGAGGCGGTTTTCCCTAGCTCCGGGCAAGTTTCTTCCTATTACTCTGCACAGCTCTCCAGACACTTGGGGCTAAATTATCGCGTTTTCTTTCGTTTGAAATTGGATTAGAAATCGTACAAGCTGCGGGCGAGTCGCGGAATAGGGATCTGATATCCAAGTCAGGTTGACCCACGATTGGCCGCAGTCTCAACGGAAGCCTTACTTTTTCCTTAACGGTAATGGGATCTCCCGATGTGGTTTCATCGCATTCTTATTCGCTTAATCCCGTGTTTTTCTCCTTGTGTATATTTGTCAGTCAGTCAGTCAGTCAGTCAGTCGTTCATACATAGATTTTCGTCCTGCAAATCGGTATCGAGTTTCTATAGGAATACCAAAGGAGACTTAATCTAAGGATGGTCGATTGATTTCCATAGGCGATAAACTATGGTATAAAAAATTATATCTGCGACATGGGTAGGTATTTGTGATTTTATATTCTTTCTTTTGCAAATTTTTTCTATCATCGCACGGGGTTCGACCTACCCCACGCGGAAAAATAGCGGCATTGATTTTACATCAAAGGCTTTACGGAAAATGTGACGAAAAAAAAACTATCGATGGGTTGGGGTGAAAACCGACGATCGAACACATTGAGGCCGCGTGACGGGGTTCGCATGCTGCATCGTGTTCAAATGAGTCAAGCGTGTCATAATCAACGTGTCTTTCAGCCCCGGTTTACTAAACCGGATCTTTTACCCTCCCGAGTGGCTACCGCCTCTAGGTACTGGATAATTTTTCAAATTAACCCCCAAAGAGATTATGTTGGCTCTGGCAGAGTCGAAGCTCTTCACCCAGCCGCCCTCTGCTCCGTCTATACGAACTTTGAAGGACAAACCGGTGGCTCGTTCGCCCATAGACTACGGAACTCGAAAAACTACCCTAACTTGGCGGAGAACTAATCTGACAGTAGTCTCGTACCGTTAGTTTGAAAAACTCCAAGGCATGATGAGAGGATAGCGAGGTGAACTTTCGCCTATTCATAAAGCCCAGTTTTTGGCTCATTACCGTGTGGAAAGTCAAAGTTTCAGCCTTGGTTCCCAAATTATGAAAGAGGAAGCGAATAAAAAAAAAAAAAAGGATTATCAAGTAAACCGAGTATTAGCAAAGGATATTGTAGGCTGAATCCCGTCGTAGCTGATGTCTCCCGAATTGCAATCGCTGCCTCGATCGTTACTGTCCATCCTGAGGTGGCTGTAGTCGGGACTCCCGTGTTGAGCTGCCGCCAATAACGCAGGATGAAGCATAGCCGGTGGATGAGGTAGCGGTGGAGAATCCCTAAGCTCTACGCCACCCCCGGGTGGACTCGCGGGTAAATGGTGAGGTCCTGGTGGAGGTACCTGTCCGGGATGTCCACCGTGTGGATTGAAGAACGGTGAGTACGGTGAGAATACTTGGCTCTCGTGGAGGCTTGGATTTGGTATCGCGACGCTGGTCGGCAATGTGACCGGCAGCATTGGCGGGGGTGCGTGATAAGGTCGCGGGGGTGGTGGTGGCGGAGGACTTTCACCACCCGTTTGAATCCCGTTACCCTCCTGGGCCAAGATTCGGGATACGGTACGCGGCGTGATCCTGGTATCCGTCACCTGGAATAATCATTCGAAACCGTAATTAAAAATCTACTTGATCTTGAAACACACACGTGGTCTGAATAGCAATTTTCTTCGATTTTCTTACCTTATGGCGTTTCTTCTTTGGCGTCATGACCAGGGAAAGGGCCTCGTTTTGCTCGGCGTCCCTACTGTCCCTTTCGTCATTGGCTCTCATGTTGCAGTACTGTTCTCTCTGGGCCTGTTCCCTCTGCTGTTGTTCCCTCTGCTGGTGTTGTTGCTGCGCCTGCATCGAGGCCATCGCGTATATCGTTGGTGGTTTTGGTGTTTGGAACATGCCAACGCTCGGTCTGACGTGTGGAGGTAGTTGGTTTATCTGGTTAAGGTTATTTTCCGTTGGTCCAGAATGGGGACCGTGTGGTCCCATGGGACCAATTTGTGGGAAACCTGGTTGGGAAGGCGGGGGCCCGCCGCTCAGGGGCCCCCGCGGTCCGTTTGGGCCACTTGGTGGTTGCGGTGCAGCACCTCTATCCACTACCTTAGTCCGGGGTGATTTTCGCTCAAGTAATTGACTGGCAAGTAGCAAATCCTTATTCAATTGTTCGGCCGCAGCTTGGGCAGCCTCGCTCTGTTTACCGATGAATCTCCGCTGCTGAACGAACCTCGTTACTATACTGTCGATCAGATTTGTTAGCGATGATGTTATCTCGGTTTTCAATATATCCGCCAAACCTTCGAGGTCAGCGCCTGTTATCTGTGTACCAGACCCGCTGGCAGCCCCTCTAAACGCGTTTAGCCTTTCCTGAAATTCTTTATGATGCTGAAGCGGTGTTGACGCCTGCATGGGCGTCTGTGGTGTCGCCGGTGCTGTGTTCGCACTCTGGGCTTGTTGTTGTTGTTGACTTTGTGAGGAGGGCTGAGGCGAGTTTTGTTGATGCTGTTGCTGCTGCTGATGGGCCTGTTGGTGCTGATGCTGTTGCTGTTGCTGCCTGACTGCAGCTTCTTGGTGCTGTTTCATCCTCTCCAAGGCAGCGTGTTGCTGTTCAAGGTACAATTTGTGCCCCATGTGGTACATCGCCGCGGCTGTTGCGTGAGGATGATCAGGCGGAAGGGCGGGTATTCCGTTATAGGTTGGCGGGTGAGGTCGCGGAGGTCGTGGAGGTGGCTGAGGCTGTTGCTGCGGACTGGCCGGAGCCTCGCCGCCTTCACCAGCCTCGGCTTCCATCCGACTGCATAGTTGAACGTATTTTTGTTGCATTTCCGCAAGTTGTTCCTGCATCGTTCTTAGCTGTGACTTAAGGGCGTCTTTTTCGACGCGTTTCTGTCTTATCGTTGCCGGGTCTTCGTCCTCGTCGCTGTCCTCGTCGTCATCCATCATAACGTCTACAACGCCATGCTGTAGGACGTGATGAACCTGCTGTTGCTGGGGATGGTATAGTTTCCGTTTTTTGCATCCGTTAACGGGTGGTGGTTGGAGGGCAGGACTGCACCTCATTGTGCTAACGATATTCTCAACCCTCGCACGTTTTATTTCCGTCGATGGTGAGCTGGCCTCCGTTTTTGGCACTACCGGACACGGGGAATTGCTAAGACTCCGTTTAACGTTAACCGTAACCGCGTCACCCGCACCACCTCCTACCGTTGCACCCGAATCCTGCAGCTCTTCTTTTACCGATACGGAAACTGACCGCGGCGCCGATGGACTCGGGGGTAGACTCTGCTCGCAGTCGCTACCCTCGAGATTAGCACCAGGTTCCATACCAGCCTCAGCAAAGGCTTCCTCCATAGCCCTGGCCGCCGAGGCCGCGTCTTCGGCACTGTCCTCGGCGTCACCGGGCATAACGACGTCCCTATCGGCGTGAGCCGAGCTCAACATGTTGTTGCCATCACCACTGTCCTCCCCACCACTTTGCACGTTACCACCACTAACGCCACGCGCACTAACGTCACTATTGCCGTTCGTCTGTTGCTGGGAATTTTGTTGTTGCTGTTGTTGCTGGGACTTGAGCAAATCCGTATTGTTGTTATTGTTATTATTGTTGTTGCTGTGTATCGAGTTGTTGTTGTTCGGCTGTTCGGGTACGGAAAGGGCGGCAAGTTTCCGTCCTTGAAGTATGTCCCTTAGCATGTGCTGGGTTAGCTCGGCAGCGGTTGCCGGATCGTCGCAGTTCACTGGACCGACACCCGGCTGAAGACTCGACGCCGAGTCCATACCGGCGCCGGTCATCACGTGGCTACCTTCGGGCGGTGAACCACCCGCGTCACTCGCCTGCTTCACCTGCCTGCCAAGTAGTTCGTTGAGCATTTTGGCGGGGCCAAAGCCCGGTGCGCCGAAAAAACCAAAAGCCGGATGGGCTGAATGCTGGCTGGTTGGTACCGTCGACGACGATATATGTCCTCCACCACCCTGTACACCGGCGCCGGTGATTTGTTGTTGTTGTTGTTGTTGTTGTTGTTGAGGACCGTTGCTGAATATCGCGCCGTAAAGACCGCCGTTCAAGAAGGACGGACGTGAACTGAAGTTCGGTATACTGGAGTAGCTGTTACGGGGCTCACCGGCGTCCACGCGCTGTCTGGTGCGCTTCTGCTTCTTCAGAAGCTGCTGCTGTTGCTTGCTGTCCGTCGTTGCTCCGTAGAGGGCGAAACAGTCAGTCTCCTCCTCCGATGACATCATCGGCCGTCTGGTTGGTCGGCCCCCCGAAGGCCTCCGCTTCCCCTCCCCGCCAGGGCTTCTTTAAACCCCCCCCACCACCCCCGTAGAACTCGATAAGCTCCACCGAGCCCCTCGTCGTCGTAACGGATCTCTCGACCCCCTCCACCCCACCCCGAGACCACCACCACCACCACGACCACGACCACCACCACCACCCTTCTCTGACGCTCGCTGCTGTTACTACCACTACCGGCGACTCGCGCCTTGCCTTCGTCTCTCCTCTCTCCTTTCCCGTTTTTCCCCGTCGTCGAGTTTTTCCTTTCCTTTTCCTTTTCCCTTTCCCTTTCCCTTTCACCCCCCCACCCCCCCCGCCCGCCCCCCCACCTCACTCTTACCGCGACACGACTTATATACCCTGTTCGTTTCTCTCCTCTCTTTCTTCTTGCCCTCGACGAGCCTTGCCGTTGTTCCCCCCCCGCCCCGTCCCCACTTTTCTTCTCTCCACCGTATATATATATATACAATATGCTTGTATCTTTATATATATATATATATATATAGGTGTGTGTGTATATATATATACAGATATGGATGTATATATATATATATATTTGTATGCGTGTCTCTCGGTCTCGCTCTCGCACCTGCTCGCCTCTTTCTTGACTACCCCCTGGGCCCTTTTCTTCTTCTTCTTCTTTCTCTTCTTCTTTCTCTTTTTCTTCTTCTTCTTCTTCTTCTTCTTTTCCTTCTTCTTTTCCTTCTTCTTCTTTTTCTTCTTCTCCTCCCCTATTACTTTCCCCACTCCTTGCGACGGGGGGTGGACGATTGCAGCTGGTGGTGTTTAGAAACTTTGTGTCGTATCGTAGTAGACTCGAGGTGATTCAGTGGTATTAGGTTATTAAGGGTGGACGAGGGTAGGTAAGAGGCTGGAGGTCGTGCCTGTGGACTTCTGTGGCTCCCGCCTGGGAGCTGCATCCTTCGAGATCGCCAAAGGGCTAATCGCCCCGGTGATCGCCCGCGGCTTTCGTATACCTACTATTATTATATAGTCTTAAATTAGTCACCTTGGCCTAGCTGGACCAATTATTATTATTATTATTATTATTAACTCTTTCCAGTCTTCTTCTTCTTCTTGTGCGTGTTAACTTTTTTTTTTTTTTAAATCTCAATTTCTTGTTATCTATTCTTCTTTTCTCTTTGCGTCTCTCTTCTTCGTCTTGTTGTATAATAACAATCTGAAACAAACAATCAAAAGAATAGCAAGTTACGTATCAATTGGTCAAGTAATAAATGATAGGAAAAACAAATAAAAGAGGTAAAACATATATATCTATAAGCTATACCCGGTTTTTACCACAACTTGATTCATTCCACCCTAGTCAAGAACTGCGGCCGACTATCTGCGCGTCTATATGATAGGTAAGAAAATTGCTAACTTCTGTGTATACATATATAGGTATCATCGATGGACTTAATATTTAGCGAAACGGTTCGAGAGACCAAGTTCTAGGTTCTTTACCGCGAAATACGCACGTGGATTGTATAGACGTTTGTATGGGGATATATATCGTTTGTAGAAGATCGATAGTTTGCGAAAGAAAAAATAATTGATAGTCTCGCGTTGTTGGAATTGTAGGAGTTTCTGAGGGGCGGTCAAACCTCAAGGGTTGGAACTGATGCACTGACTACCTACTGCCATCAGGATGTTTCATTCTTTACTTACTTACCAACTTACTCAATTTGCCATGTTCCCGGCATCTCATGTTCCCTGTATTACGGTATTCAACATTCAGCCACCCCGAAAACCCTTCACTTAATTCTAAACCATCATCACGCCGCCCTTAGCCCTCCTTATTTCTGTTTTCACGACCCTTCTATTACCTTCGAAAACGAAATATACATTTTTTTGTATATATTTTGCTTCCTCTTCATAGTCGTACTACATACTCGCTTATCACTTGTCGAACCTCCTATCTCTTAACCCCATGGCAACCTGCGACTCTCAGAGATTAGAGGAACCCATGGATTGGAGAAAAAAAAAAAAAAAACCACAACGGTATAAAGGGGTATAAAGAAAAAATCATATTCTTTTGGCGATAACGATCGAGGTCGAAAGAGTGGAGAACTAGAACTGGAAAAAGCGTTGATCGATCGAAGAAAGGCCCTCCCTGGGGGGCAGGTGTTCGGTTTGTAGGTATGGTGAGCCGATCAGCACCCTGTGGCATATGGCAGCGAGAATTTCGTAGCTAGATAAGGTAGTCGGGCACTTTGCCTCGTGGGGGAGAGAGAACCCGGCTTCGAGGGGGTCCTTGCTGTGGGCACTTCCACGCAAGGCTACTACTACCGTACGCGTTAAACAAAAGGTGTGCTACCGGAAGTGGCTTCAGGAACCTACGCCTCCTCTTTCCCTTCTCCCCATCTGCCCCCCTTTCCCCGGGCTTACTTCCCAGTCTATCTATCTGCCGACACGTCGGAAGTAAATGTGAAGGTAATTACGAACGAGCAGCCACCCGGAGTCCGGTGTCCGGTCATAAGCTCGATCTAACATTCATATGGTGCTTGAAGCTGGCAGGTAGGATGCGATACGGATGGTAAATCATAGACAGAGGCAAACTGAATCGAGAAAACCTCGGTACCCATCATCTCATCATCATTTGTGTACCATCAGGTACCGTTCTTTTCTATTCATCGGTAGGTACATCGACACATCGGTAGTGGAGAACAGGAAGTAGCCCATATTGTCTTCTGGTTATGGGTGAACGATACTTAATTTTATACCCGTACCTTCCTATACCAATGAATTGCCCATTGCCTTTATTTACCGGATCAGAATCGAGCAGAAACGGGGAGCGGCACTACTTCCTATGCGTCATGCGATAGTTCCTGTACCCACTATGCAGTGCCGTTTAGGCAGGTGACTACTTGATTCCGGAAGGCGATTAAACCTGCTACGGAATTATTCCGTAGACTCGGTTCACGGTTACCACAGAGGTCGATGGGTTTTCAAGGAAAAGGTCAGAAACGTTTTGGTCCCACGGTATAAGTACCAACTAGATCTATGTGCATCAGAAACTCAGCGTCTCAATTGCCAGCACCGTCTGCTCATCCCGTATAGAGCGTCTTCTAATTAACGACTGGGTATAGTGAATTGAGCCAGGCGCCTTCGTCTTCGAGCTTTTTTCCCCGTTCCCCAGTCCTCCCCATTGGTGTAATTAGGTCGACTAAGCTAGTGAATATGCAGCGAAGGATGATGAGAAAACCTACGAGGTTGATGAAAATTTCGTCCAAATGTAACCTGGAGCTATGAAGAAGTCACGCGATCCTATACGAGTAGAAGAATAAAACGGCATATGTCGACTGGATGAGGATCTCGCCGTACCCCACATGGCGGTTCCATCGGTATTTTACCGGCAAGGTGTCATGTGGTCGATGAGGTTCGCAGGGGGTGTACATGGGACCCCAAGGGTCAATGTTACGGGGGTGTATGGGAACCGATGCGAGGGCATCAGCCCATGTCCATATCCGCGATTCAAAGTATGTGCAGCAACGTCAGCAGCAGCAGCAGCAGCCCTTGCGTTCGACCCCTTGTGTTATAAAATTGTTCCTACGTTCGTTTAATTATTAGTACCTACTATCTGGTACCAGGCTGGCTATTCTACGCACGGGGTAGATTATACTAGCCACACGGCATAGCAGGAGCATACGGTAGTGTGAATGTCGATGTGGGCTGGCTGGTGTATGGATGTATGTACTGTAGAGCACTGCCGAGGCTATTATCAACGCCCCGATGCAACAAGTTGACCGGTGTCAATTGATGCGTTATTAATTGGAGGTTAATCGCGTTAATGTACATACATACCTATCTACCTGCCTACCTCTGCATACATCGGGCAAACTGTTTTATTATCATTATCCTCATTATTCTGATTATTGTTTTGCATTGAAATCGTTTCAACTCATTGGCACGTTACCAAATCGCAACACCTACTTCCATTATTTACGAGCTTTTGATACTCTTCACCGCAACTAGACAGAGTCTCGTTTTCATTTCAAATATACCTATGCAGAGTTCGACTAGATCAGACTTCAACTGATTCCGATGTTTCTTTCATTCATTCGGGATTATCAGGGAAACACTTTTCCCATGGTGGGCTGTGGGAAATACTATCCGAACTCTCTGACCTCTTGGAGTGCAAAAAACTATCAGCCGAATCCTCGGGAGGAACTTAGGCGCAACGGTCTTTGCCCTCAAGGGCGTAGGGATTGAAAACGAAAAAAGGACCAAGCGTCAGATTTCGCTTCTCAAAATTCGTAACCAAAATCATCGAGAGTGGTGGAATGTTCATTATACACATCGCTCAGTTACGATCCTGCTTTGATGGTATAATCAGTGAGTTTCTCACCCTGAATCTTGCAAGATATGAAAAAGATCGAGAGCTGTACACCGGATCCCCTGAAGGCTACACCGTTGCAAGAAAGACTCGCGAGGGGCCCCCTTCGAGTCGTGTTTTCAGGTGGTTCTCGACTACCGGGTGGCAGTGGTAGGTCTCGGGTTTAAAGAGCCAGGTATCCCCCTAGCCAAGAAGGCGAAGAAGAAGACGATGGTGAGGTAGAAGGGAGGCCAAGGTAGCTCTGGGTCCGGCCTTAAGACGAGGGTGCGAGAGAGATAGAATGTGTTTCTCAGCTGTGCCCAGTAGAACGAAGTAAACGGCTTTCTTGAAGGAGCGCGTGGCAGCTGCCTCTGCATGGGACCTAGACTGGCAGCGTAACCGACGTACGAAGTTCGGGTTCTTATGGTTACCATTGTGCCTGATGATCGTCCCTCGGCAAAAGTTCTAGCAACGTTCCCCTTTTCATTTCTGTGTGCCACCTTTTTCTTATCCTCAAACGTTAACGTCTTAAAGTCTGTCGTCTTGAGAATCCAAGGGGGTTGGACGCGACGCGTGCCCCGAAAGTCGGTTGGGCAAAATACAACAGCCTTCATAGGCAAGAAAAGGGGGACCGGAATAACTTCCCCCGATGTAATATTTCTCCAAGGGGTATGCACGCTGCTCTAAATTCTAGTAATACCGTCTTTTATTGGCCTCGTAGAGCAGTTTGCCAGGCAGTTATAACCTGGAAGCCACTGGAGCCGAGCAGCATATTGGCATCGAGTACGTAATAATAATCCTCGTTGAGTTCGAGGAACAGTCTTATGGCGCGGGGCCAAACCGATAGCAAAATTTTTGTACCACAACGAAATCGAGTTACTTCATTACATTCAATTGCCAAAGTTTTCTCGAACGAGATAGTAGTATATAAAGATGAATAGATGAAGAGTATTAAAACGACTACAGTAAATTTCCTCATCCCGTACCCTCCGAATCTGAGGTCTTCTTATATCCAATGCGAGGGGCAGATCCTCTATGTGCGTATAAACGGAGTCATTAACGAAGACGTTTGATCGAGCAGTGAGTGTCGCTTCCTGATGCAGCCGCGGTGGCTGGTGTGCGGCTGCAGATGTGGACCGTACGTGGTAGCCCGATCATTGAAGCCAATCAGGCAGTGATTGACCGTAATGGACTTGCGTCTTGTCCCCCATACCAGGGGCTCTCAGTCCCACTATCTGAGGGTCTGAGAGTACCGGGGTGCAGGGGTCCTGGGTCCGATCCTCTTCGAACGCCTTGGATTGGGCACCGGCATAGTGCCTCGCAAGTGACTAGGACACAGGATGAAGGCTGTGCCCAGCACGGCGAGCGAGTGAGTTAGTGGTCGGTTGGTATGATAATGAGGAAGGTGACTTCCGATGACTGACCGCGCGACGTATACATCGCGGTCCTACGTGGAAGAGGACCAGACCAGACCAGACCAGGCCAGGCCATTTCAGACCAGAGTCCGTGATATTCTTGATGACTGGAAGAGGATGACGTCGAGGAGGTGGAGGGCAAACGTATAGCGGACACTCCAATCTCGACACCCTATTTTCGAGATGATCTTCCTTCCGCAGGTTGGAATAAACCTTTACCACCGCGGGTGGGTTGAAGGTAAACGAATGATCAGATAGATCAGGATTTGCCCGTAAGGTCGAAAGGTCGAAGCTATTAAAAGCAATCGACTCCTCCTCTTCGAGCGGCGACTGAGAAATTGAAAGATTGGCGTTTAAACGCGGCTCAATTGCTCCTCTGCAATCGCCCCAGGTAACCCGGACATAGTTTTCTCTACCCTGACGGATCCAACTCCTTCGCAAAACGGTTAGAGGTCTTTATTATTCCCTCGCCTCTTACCAGTGCTATGAATAAACGCGTTTCGAGCGGTGCAATTAAGCAAGATGATACTCCGTCGCAGACCAGGGTCGCCTAAACAGCCTGTTTAGACGACTTTAAGTTAACCCGAATTGACTCAATTGGATTAACCGCACCCGGCGACACTTGGGAACCAGCTAAACACCAGTACAGCCCGTCGAGCGTATACCGAGCCGCACACATACACACTAACCGACATGTGCGCGTCGTAGTGATCCCGAGCCAGAAAGCGAGATCATGATGCTTCTCATGCAAATTATCGCTGTTGTCATACGCGGACGTGTTTTTATCTTCATCTACCGTCGGCCCGCGTTTTTTATTTTCACGCAAATTCAGCTGGTTAGGCTGATAATTGAGTTGCTTAAGCAACGCTTCCGGAAACTCAATAAACGCCAAGTGACCAGCAAGATGACGAAGTGCCGCGAGGAAATAAAAAAATGAGCAAAAATTGATCAAATCCTAAAAGATGATTAACGTTCAAAGATCTCCGAACTCTTTGCATGGCAAACGACCGATATCGGAATCGCGAATTCGATGAAGAGACGGACTCTGACTGCAGGCTGCTGACTATCCTGGGGTGGGGTCCAGGATCACTTGAGCGAACTCACGGTTTCCCTTATTCCTTCAATCAACGTCAGTTCGGGGAGGTCGAGTCTAGTGTGTTTGCATCGTGCAAATACTCGTAGGCTGAGGTAGTGGTGGGCACTAGAACGCTGCATGGAGAGGAGCAGTATCCTCGTATCCATTCACAGGGCGATCCCGGTGGATCGGAGTAGTTAACTCCGAGGCATTATCCATGCCCCACAACCATCGGTACAATCGTCCACACACGAACCTTCGATCAATTGTCCTAAGCACCCGATCGATCTGGTCATTGGTTCAGACGAATGTGTCATTTGGGCTGTCTTACTTAGAGTCCAGGAAGCCCTTCGACGGGGGGTTTCTTCGTTTCCAACTCACTCCGTGTGCAACCTTGCGGTATTGTGCGGGCCCTCGGGACGTAGTTCTCGTTGATCGCGGGACCCGGGACCCCGGACCTGGGGGGGCGGGAGGGGACCGCGAGTAACTCAAGACGTGCCTAAGTGAACCTTCCGGCCGCGGCGTGATGATAGCCCTGAGAACTAACCCGACCCCCGGATACGCGTTACGTTATAGTCCCGGTTCGCGCACTATGAGGATTGAGCACTGGCTCCTAACCGTGTCACAACATCTAGACCCTCTTTGCTGATCTGCCAAACTTCGTCTTGATTTTTTCTGGAAACCACGAGTCGCCTACTGTTCTATTTCTTAATCGACGCTTCCGGACGGGTTTAGGTTCTTCATAGCTTTCTGTGATTAAACGGGGATATGTCAGAAGGCATTCTGGTAGTCATGGGAGAATATCGGCTGGAAACGATTGTCTATAAATCCTACAGTGGGCGGGTGGGTTAGGTGGATCGAAAGGACTGACGGTGGTTGGTAATAACATGTTTGTCTTCTGACAGGCAAAGTGCCCGCGAAAGACAAATGATATCTGTCTATACATCGACGACGACGACGACGACGACGACGACGACGACGGGCGTCCCGGCGACCCCCTGCTGAACGCCAATACCCTTAAATATCCTTTCCAGAGGCACATTAAGTGAGGACCTCGTTTGTTCTTCGACGTGAAAAAAAGCCCGCAATCTACCTGACTGCCTATTCCTATTCGATATCATTCTGTTTCCTATACTCAAGCCAGTCGCTGGCTTATGGCAGGCTAGGTGTTCGCCACTAACGACAACCCGCTATTTTCACCAGAGATATATTTAAATTACAAAGTTTACTGCGATTAAAAGAAAATTAGACCGCCTATAAAACCACCGAACGACACTCTGGCTAATGTCCATAACGAGGTTCACTCCTGTGTACTTTTCCACCATCAGTCGATGAAAATTAAGGAACTTTTTCCTCGGGGATTGGACATTCATGGCAGAATGAAAAGCTTCAAATTTTTGGATTTCTGGGTCACAGGCTGATGATTGGCAATGATTCAGAAATTGCGAGAAGTGGAGATGATGCATGATTATTGTTGAGAGATGCGAGGTGCAGGGCGTATGAGGTGGGACAATGAGAAAAGACATGGAAAACTAACAACCGCACGAGGCCCCCGATCTCCCACCTTCCTCCACCTCCCAGGAGACGAGGTCCACTGACCACTCCGACACACACTTTATGGGTAAAGTTTAGTCCTATGGTGTTGGAGCTGGCGATCGCGGGTCTTGATACTCGGACAATACCTTCGCCGCTTATACCTCTCGTTCCCAAAAGTCGTCCAGGTGTGTCTCCTTCCGTACCATTGTCACCGCATGTCCGGATCTGAGATTTTTTTTTCAACACCCACCGTATACCGAGTACAGTCGTAGGTACGGAGCTGACCAACTCCACTTATTACTCGTATGACTAATAGCTCGACAAAAACAAGATATAAAAATAGAAAAAAATTCATCGGATGAAGAATTCCAGATTTTACTGCATAACTGAGAAGGAACGAAACGGAATAAATCATACTAAACGATCAGCGATCTCGAGACTGAAGGGGTGCAGGGATTGAAATTCCGAATTTTGAAATCAGCAGAAGGTGAAATGTCCGAGTTTTTCTACTATAAACTTAGAATGTTTGGTAAGATTATTTTCCCAAAAGTCTACGTAGCCAATTTGAAAAACTCCGAACGGAAAAACACCGTAGGTTCAAAATTCGAAAAGCTAAAGATTCGAAAGGCCAAATCTCGGAATTCCGAGATGCAACGTCGTTTATTTTACAGCTTTGTCATGAGCTTTCCTCAACCTTTCGTGGCCGCCACGGAGTAAATTATACCCAGGCCTCATCTTGGATGAAGAATGTTTAACAAATGCATAAGTTACGATTCTTTTCCACACTTAGATCTTTCAGATAAATTTGCATTCATTTCTAATCGAAATTCAATTCTCTTCACGTGTTGAAATGAATACCTGTTCCCAAACGTACGCTATGCCACGATTTTTTTCCTAAAAGTACCATATCTGATGAGTATTCCAGTTCAAATTTGACTTGAAAATATTGGAAATTCAAAAAGTTATGATTCTTCTAGAGAAAAGGTATATTTAACTCTAAAGTTTCTAGAAACTCAGAATTGCGTCTAAATAAAATTTTTGCAATTTTTATTTTTCGGAACATTTGGAATTTGGATTTTCAATCCCGTCCCAAACTGAAGATTTTTCAGGGAATTTTGAGCTCCGAATCAAATGACCAGCGAATTGTATTTAGATACGTTTTCTTGGCCTTTGGGTGACTCGTGGAAAGAGAGAAGGACCGAGATACTAGCGTCAAACGACGAGCCTCGAGAGTTAGCAGTTTACCGTCGAGGGGTGGTTTACAGCTACGGAAACACACGATTATACAGCGGTAGCCGGGCTCCTCGCACGCACTCGCTCATTCGCTCACTCGCTCACACGCGTTTCGGTTCGCCTCGGCGTGTGTCAGCACACATTGAGACACGCACGTATAGTTGCGGGTATTAGGGAACCGCAACAAGTTTGCTTCGCTCCTAAGTACCCATCCCCATATCGCTACACTCCCAGTCCCAGTCCCAGTCCCAGGGTGACGATCCCTGATGCAGAAATGCAGACCCTGCAACTACATGTACTTTTATCTCTCAAGTCACTTTAATACTTATTTATATATGCGATTTGCACAAGCAACGATCACCGATCAATGAACAAATAAATCCCCAAATGAACAAACAAGCAGACAGAACCTTCCAAAAGTAGGAAAAAGTTGTGTTTGAGGCAGTTTTACGTCGTACTACGAATTTATCGCACTTCAAGTTTGTCGCTTCTCGTAGATTTTTACGACCCAGGTATATCCCAGAGTCCAAATTACTGTAAACCAGGGTTGTTTCTCGCTTCAGGATGAACAGGGAGTTTTATCAAACCCACAAAGTCTCTCCATGAGAAGTTGGCAAATATTGCATGGAATTATTTGACGTGAAAATTTGCAAGCGATTACGTAGTTTATCTAATTTATCCGGTGTGTTAGAAGAATTTTGAAGGGTTGCAGTTCATCCCCCCATTTCTTTTTCTCTCTTATCCGTATCTCTCATCCCTTGAAACATGAGGAACAAGACCAAGTCTCGCGAAACGCGCCGGGCGGATTACATATTAAATTCTGCAAGGGTGGATGAGTTTTTTATGTGACAATTTAAAAATCGATACTCAGGGGGGTGCCTCTGGCCCCCCATCCCCTATACCATCTCCCTCGCTACTACCCCCTGTCCCAACCGCTCTACTAAGAACCCGAGTAATTTTCTGGTCGATAAAATTGTGGAAGATTCAATCCCTTCCTTTCCTCCTACCCTTCTCATCTCATATCCACTTCTTTACTCTTTTTTTCTCTCTTCTCTTCTCTTCCCATTTGAGTGCGGATAAAATTCATACCAGCTTCCGCTCGACCCGAGTGGACTTTTCCGATCGCCGAGTCTCGACCGAAGATACAACTCGAAGTGAAAAAAAAAGTCAAGGAATAGAAAGACGGGAAGAAAACCGGTCCATTTTGGTCTGCAGATTTTTGCAAAACGAACGAATGATCTTGGATGTTTTTTTTTGTTGGTTTTTTCGTGGTTATGTTTATTCTTCTTATTAAAAACCGGAACTCGGTCTCGCCCCCTTCCGAACCGTCCCGCACATTTTTAATTTGGACTTCCGAGTCCGGTTGCCCACTCGAGCACAACCCCTGACGGTCACATCCTGCGGCGTAATAGAGGATCGACGATCGTTGAGCGTGAAGAGACGAGAGTGGAGGATAGTGGGCCGCTTGAGTCGCGAGAACGATGAACGATGAACGATGCATGCCGATACACACTATACGGTGATAGCTAAGTACTTCCACCCATCTACCTACCTACGTGATTCTAACAAAACAACGGACGTCCGGACGGAATACAGTCGCACAGGTATCGCGCCTCCTCGACTCGGTTATTATCCCCATAGCATCGGATGTGTGGGAATTCATCACCGTGCACTAAAACTCGAGCTATCTACACCATCAACAAGGATGATGCCTAAACCCCGGATGGTCCTGGACCTGGACAAGATGAAAGAACCTAGTATAAAAGTCAGGGTTCTTCGATGGTCCAGGGACTCCTAGACATGCGAGTTTCCATTAAAAGAAAGATGAACCCTGAACAAATTGCGGATACATTTTGATCAAACGGAATAGAGAAAGAAAGAAGATTGATAGAAGAAGGGTAAAGATTGTTTTGGTAAAAGTTTCGAGCTATCCAGTGAGGCCGTATCCTTGATTCGTGAGCTTGAGCGTGGATCGCGTGTTGTCTCTTGGTCTCGGGCACTCATCGCCCATATTGTATCAAAAGTAGTAGTAGTAGTAGTATACCCTGGTATGAGTAAGGTACTTTTGTGCTCTACGAGAGAAAGTAGATACCGAGTGACGGAGACGGTCTCCAAAGATTGTGTGAAAACTGAAGACCAAAGACTATAATATAAGGACGGGCTCCAAAGACCTGGCGCAAGACCGAGAACTGAGAACTGAGAACTGAGGACTGGAGAGACCGGGGTTCGTTTTTTCTCGGAGTCGGGGTAGTTTTCGCGCCATCATTGCTATTGTCCTTTTACCTCGTGCTTGGCAGGCGCCAGCAAGACACGAGTAGCGTGTTTCTTCCTTACTCTTTTCTACACCTACGACGACGAAGCCGACTACTAGGCTGGAGGCTGAGGTACTGGAGAAGATGAAGAGAGAATGGGGGCTGTTGGCGTTGCACCTAAGTGAAACTCCGCCACTCTTCTCTTCTCCATTTAGAATGTAAGTAATGCAAAGCCCTACCATCCCTACCACCCATCCCCTCAAGTTCCTCTTGTGATTTGAATAAGTAGCACTCCCGCTCCAAGTAATAGGCCAAGTTCCTTTCTTTCTTTCTTTATTCTTTCTTTTCTTTCTCTTTTTTACTATTTATCGCTAACGAGCCCACGCGTTTACCTTGCTGATGTACTGCAGCGATAACAAACACAAACACTTCAAAATTTTGATGCTGAAGGGATTCGCGACATGGCTTGTTCCTCTGCACAGGGTGTCATGAATTTTTCTGACTCTTGCCGCATTTCGACTTGTTCAATTCCAAAAACAGAATAAATCGATTCTGCCTGTGGCCTTGGGGGAGGACGTTGGAACCGTGGAATCATCCCTCCCTTTTGGGCTAAGAACTTTAGTCGGTATAGCTGGGGCGGAATCTCGACGCGGAAAGCACTTCGCTTTTTTTCCGTTACCGATCCGCCGTCGCGGCTATATACGTGGTTCTGCCTCCTTAGGCGAGAGAGAAGTCTCGATTTACATACTCCAACAAGGACGTTGTCGGGGCACGCCTGCCTACCTCCCCATCTTCTGCTAAAGTGGTGTAAGAATAAGGTTATGTAAGGGAAGAGAAGAGAAGAGAAGATGAGATGAGGGAGTAAAAGGGAAGAGAGAAAAAAAGGGTACGAAAGGTGAGGTTAGGGTCTCCTTCTCTTCTTTTCGAGGACGGATGACGTTCGCCTCGTAACCACTCTTCTTCCTCGGTACCAACGACTTCCACTTCAGTCAACCAACCAGCCCTGAAGAACGCGCAAGGAAATCTTGGAGTGTCGCTGGTGTATCCACCTTGGGAACGGTTCTCAACCTTGTTTCTTGACGTCTTGGGGGTTCAGAGGGCTTTTTTTTCTCTCTCATCGGCAAAATCCAACCATGGGTGTTCTCTCCATCTTCTTCCTCATCGTCTTAGTCTTCTGACGGGTATTGAGCGTCCCCCAGGTCGGAATGGAAGGGTTGAAAAAAAGCTCTGCTTTTCGTCCAGGCGAAAATCTTTCCATCGCCGCCACCCCCCTCCCAGGAGTAGGTACGGGTTCGTTGCTTGAGCAGCTCGAGTACCGGCGAGAGGGTGCGTGCAGCATTGTACGGTACCCATCTTATATGCACCACTACCGTAGACCCCTAACGTTCCCGTACCTACCGGTTCCCACACCCCCGTCACAACCATCGCCTAGACTTTTCACCGTACGCCTTATATACTACGGGACCCTCTTTGTTCTTTCTCAGAGTCTTTCGGGGTCCCCTTTACTCTAAGTTACCACATGAGAGAGAGAGACAGGGTGAAACGCGATTCTTTGGCACCCCATACGTCTCTGGAATAAGAGAACTCCAAAATGTCTATGTTTCGGTGAAAATTTGACAAGGTCTTCCAACGCCAACGTTTTGGAAGGAAAAATCAAAGACCGGAGACTTTATCCGAGACAGACGTTCCTGATTTTCTATATAATGGGCAGGATTCGCATCCGGGTCGGTGTGCCTGCCTGGGTATAGAAAACTGAGAACTTGTTCGAGGTGAAGTCAGTCGAGTAGGTACCACGGTACCGAGTAACCAAGCTGAGGCAGGGTGAGCAGAGGGGTTTGTAATACGTCTCCAGTGCCATGCCGTCGTGGAGATTACGTCGTCTCGTCGTCGTCGTCGTGTCCCGCGGGGTCGCAATATCTGGCATCCCTCGTCGTCTCTAGACCGCCATCACTGGCAGAGTTGCAGCGAAAATCAAGGAGGAGAAGAAGTAGATGAAGAAGAAGAAGAAAAAAAAAAAAAAAAAGATGAAGAGGAGAAGAAAACCGAGAACTAAAAACTGCATCCAGAGTCTCGTATCTGTCACAGCATCCTCATCTCTCTCTCTTTCTCTCTTTGGGTATAGGAAAAGAAGAGAGGAGAAGTCGCGAGCGAACCCCTTCGGGTCTTAAGAAATCAATTAAACAGAGAGAGAGAGAGGGAAATAGAGAGTGGTAGCGCTATATGAAGTGGATGAAGTGGATGAAGTGGAGAAGTGGTGAAGTGGAGATGGGGGGGTGGTGGTGGTGGTCGCGGTGCTGCTTGCCTCTGCCTCGTGGTGGAAAACGAACGGAGGCAAAGACGGAAGCCGCAGTAATCAGGGGGTCCCTCTTCATCCCTATTTCTCTCTCGGTTCTCCCTTACCTTCGTAACTTCCCTTTCTTTGAGGCTGAAACCTGGAGGGATGGGGATGTTCTGGGGGTCGGTCGTTTCGGAGCCGAGAAAAGTACGCGGAGTCAAGAAAATTGGCTGTAAAAATTCGGGAGTCAAGGTCGTCGGGGGAATCTAACCAAAGATAAATAATGAGAAGAAGAAGAGGCGACACGAGATCTCGACATCCGGTCGAAAGGAAGAAATCCTACCAAGGGAATGTTTTCCGTTCTACATATAAATTTTTTTGTTGGTTTGCTTTCGATTCCCGATGCACGTAACGTTCTTACTGTAGATACGTAAGGGATGAAGAGAGACGGGGATAAGGACTTGGAACCAGAGGGAAAAAGTACCGAAGAGGAGAGGGATCGCAGAAGGGAGTAAAAAGTAAGGGGTTGCTACCGGCCCTCTACTCCCCCTACACCCCCATCGCCATCCGCAAGCTCTGCTATAAGGAGCATTGGAATCAATATCATTGCAACGCGCGGTCTCTCCTGGAGTTCCTTCCTTCAAACTCTCGCAACTTTCAGCTTCCAGCTTCCACCTTTTGCTGGAGCCAGTGGCTCCTGCCGATGATGCTGGTACTGGTACTGGTGCTGGTACTGGTACCATCGGCGTCGTCAACCGAGGACCGGTCCTCCTCAACCCCCGGCCACCCCCCAGGCCTTCGAGTCTCTCCTGGTACTCCGGCTCTTCTTTATCCGTTCGAAAGTCACCCCTTCCACGGATATCTCCATCTCTTTTTACTGGTCTCGTTACAGACCTCGCTCTTCGACTTCACTACTTGGCGAACCCCCAACCCAGGAAAATCGAGGAGGATGAAGAAGATGAGGCGATGTCTCGATCAGTAAAAGTAGTCGGTGAAAAACCTCACGAGGCAAAGTCCCTCGTCATCGTCCTCACCACTCCTCATCACCACTCTGAACCTTCAGCCGGGTTGGTACCAAATCAGAACTCGTTCCCGCTATTAAGATATTTAAACCAGGGTGGTTGGAGACTGGAAACTGAAGGCTGCTGGGGGTTTCACCCTGTGCTTAATTATACCTTGCGTAGTTACAAGATCTTCTTATGGACGGGATTGCGACGTCGGGTTTATAGTCTTACACGTCTGATCGTGTTCAGGGTTAGGGGAGGGTTTCTTTCTTCTTTTTATTAAACCGTGAGAATTTAGAGATTTTCTTCACCAGGTTTTGGTAAATCCGAGAAAAAAAAATGTCCAGGGAATGAGAGACTGGGAGAATAAGAACATAAGAACATGAATAAGAAGAGGCTCTTAATTACCGAAGAGATAGATGTTCTCCACCTCCCTTCGTCAGGGGGTGAAATACAGAAAAAGAGAAAGAGAGAGAGAGGGTGGATAATAAAATTTAAATAAAGAAATAAACAAGCGGGGGAAAGAGAACGAGGCTCCCCGACTGTCGGACGTGAACCACCACCGAAGCCACCCTCTTCACCCTCGTCCTTAGTTGCCCGCCGCGCAACCCTTATATCCCTTACTCACCCTATTTTTTTCTCTTTCTCTTTTTCTTTCTTTTTCTCTCTCGACGTGGTGGAGGAGGCGGCATACCGACCAGCCAAGGCAAGGCGAGGGTAAGAAGTACAGACCTTGAAAAAAATCGCGAATAAAAAATCACCAGCCAAAGGGATTTTCGGTCATATTCATATCCCTCGTACGAAATTCCCATTTCATCCCTTCCTAGTTTTCTCCTCTCGTCGCAGTATCATCTTTATACACAATTTTTCCCGCTTTACTAAAAACCCGAGTTACCTCCATTGACCCAAAAATAAAAAACCAAGCTTTCGGTCATCCCCTTGGATCTATTGTCAATTCTATTTCCCAACATATCTCGACAACCAATCAATGAATCTTTGCGATTTTCGTCTCAGTCGATGCCGAGTTTCCTAACCTAGAACTGATCAGATTTCTGAATCAATCCGTGCAGTAATTTTTTAGTTATTTGACAAACAAATTCAGGTAAAAAAATTCCATTCCATCAATCGATTGAGTAGTTTGCGAACTGAGGGGCAGTCTAGTCAGAAAGTTGAAGGTCACAGTCGAATTATGAGCTTATATCTTCTCCTTATTGGGTGGAAAAATCGTGCAGGAAAATTTTCAACCACTTTGTGGATTTTACCTCGTGTATAATTTCGTCGGTTTGATGATAGAAAGAGAAAGAGAGAGAGAGAGAGAGATTTGTTAGGGGCACCACGTGTGAGTTGGTTGCAGGATTCGAAGGCTTATCAAAGCGTTGCATGTGTTCCGTTCGGTTGGCACGCACGTCGGTTTTAGCACCAGTAGCTTGTACCTTTAGCCCACAGGCTGGTATCTTCCAAAGCCCTATAAGCCACGCCTCGCAGTCCAATTTAAACTTTGCCACCGCTTCGGGCCCCGTCCGCGTCGTCGTTTCCACCTCGCGATTAAGATTTTTTAAAGTAACCCAAAAATCGATCGAAACCACCTACACTCTGATCCTCAAACCGCACCTAACCCTCTTCGACGCACGTACTCGGGTCTACCTCGAGTTCTCCTTAATCAAAAATCATCGACGATGTTGCCTTCGAACTCACCAAATTCGGGGGGGGAAAAAAAAAATGGAAATATAACAAAACCAATTATACATCTCATGTTTTTCCATCGGTTTATCAGAATAATGCACAACCCACGTCACGTTAGGACTCGTATAGTCATCTTTTTTCATACCTACGGACATTACGATCAACCCTCGCTACTGCTCACTGGAATGATTTTTCCAATTTTCTCTCTTTTTTACGTTCCGTTTCGTTTCGTTCCGTTCCGTTTCGTTTCGTTTGGTTTCGTTTTGTTTGTTTCTTCTTTCAGCCACATTTCGTCCGGCTCACATTACCGCCTGGTCTATGTTCCTACCTATCTATGTATGTGTGTGCTCGTTTGCGTAGGGGTTGGGCTCGGTCGAATCGAGCCCGGTTCAACCCAGCCTAACTTAACCTGCCCCAATCGCGGGAGGCCTCGCGTTTGCAGAAAGTTCTATAGGCCTGGTAGGATGGGGAGTACGCGGAGTGGAATCATCGAAAAGCTTTGGCGAACATTGCACAGACGGGGAAGGGGTTCGTTGGCGAGACGACGTACCGATGGTCATTCAATGGCCTGGAGCATCGAGGGCAGCAGAAAAAGGGAGCGAAAATCATTGAATGCAATGACTGGCTGACTACTCGGCTCTCTGCTACCCATACCATCCCTGCAGGCCACTGCGAACGGAGAGGGTCATCGAATGACCAGACCGGTGCTCTAGCCCGCCGCCGCGCTTTCATGATTTCTACTGGAAATTAGCCAACTGGCTAACAACCAATACATGCCCATCTTTCTGCCTCACTCTCCGCGCTCTTTCGTTTCGCCATCATTTTTCACCCTCGTGCTATGCAGCCTACGTTCGATACGCACACACGTATGTATGTGTATGCACATGGAAACGGCGAAAAAAATTGAGGGTTAGAATTGCCGAGTGATTTTTCGCAACGTTCTTTTCATCCTAAACCAAAAATGACGAATGATTAATTTTCCGATAGTTGAGCAGAGAAATTTACGCTAATCGAATATGGAATACCGCTGCTTTTGACTCGTCTTTGCTTTTGTCTGGAATCGTTCTACTAATCCAAATACCTCAAGCGAATGGAAACGAGTGAGATTCTCGGGTTCCTAAAGCACCAGCACAAACCACGTGGGAAACACGAGGGCGCGAGACGTGGTTGTAGGTTGGTGAAGTTGGGGATGAAAGCTGCACTGGGTTTCGTGATGGAATGATAGACGTGCACGTGTTTGGTGAAGAAAAATGCAAGATTCTCCGCAGTCACGAAATGTGCTAAATTGGAGTTTCCGAGTTGGAACTTGGCTCGACTCGACTCGCCCATTTGAGTTTGTGATGAACGCAACCTTTCGACTCGAATTACCCCCCCATCGTGTGCATTAAAGAGTTGCTATTTCGGTGTTCGTGTGTCCCGTGGAGATATAGGGAACGTTGAAAAAATGACCAAGATCATCCCCCCTGCCCGTGCCCAAGTTTTTCGGCCTCTCTTGGAGGTTTTCCAAAGTCCCCGTATGAAGAAGAACTGTGCAAAAAGTAATCAAAAAGTTCAAGTCGTTCGTAGGCCTCGACACGAAGAGCAGTTCCTCGCGTTAATGATGCGCTTCTACTTCATCCATCCATCCATCCATCCATTCGTCTCTCTCTTTTTCTCTCTCTCTCATTCGCAATCCTCCATGTCTCCACACACACACAGCCCCGAATGGTGCAGTTTGTCGGTTCACCCCTCAGTGTCCCTTCGACGTAAACTTTTCCTGGTGCTGATGCTGATGTGGATGCTGGTGTTGGGTCCTTAGCTTCGCACCTCGGGGGTAACAAAACGTTCGCGTTCTCGTAGGTTCGTTCGTTTGGTTTCTGTTCAGTGGGTGGGTTTGGGTGTCTCCTAAACGGATGCGTGGTACGATAGAATATCTTCCGTCATTAAGAAAGCACGAGGTACAATGTGGTAGGAAGGTAGAGAGGATGGCTTCTAAGCAAGCGAGGGATCATCTATTGACCAGGAACACAAAATGCCCTCTGGTAAACGAGATACGAGTGCATCGAGGGTGACAGGACATAATCCGTTGACGGAAAACGTGCACTGCACCACAAAACTCACCCTCGGTTCCCTCATTCGACCTGATCCTCTATTCAAGGAATGGTTAAACGCCCGGCACACAGGGTAGGTACGGTGCTTCGAAAATTTTCTCGCTTCGTTTCCTAGACTTTTGAAAAAACCTTACACAATCTCTTTCATACTTTTACACCGGCCCCGGGGGTCTCCTTATCATCCAACGCCTTTCAACATACCAACCTTCAAAAAGTAAATCTCCATCGAGCTTACGCACCTGCCACCATTCCGGATTGCTCGAGAGCCCTTCGAGGGTGAAATTTTTGAAAAATATTTTGTAAAAATGGACGAAACAGGCTAATTCCTATGCAAGTTAAATTCAACATTGGGATAAAAACAGGAACCAGTGATTTCCCGGATTCCGGGTATCGAGGTGTCAGTCGCAGGGTCACCCGGGGGTCATGAAGCAGCTTCGTCTAGCCGGGCTGGTATCGGTGAGCGCCATTTTTCGTCTGGCCAGTCAGTAGTGAGTCCCAGGGATCAGTGAATACGTGACGGGAGGGGGTGGTGAACAGGGTGGTCGAGGGTTGTGGGGTCGCGAACGGGGTGCACCAGGCATCGATCAGCCTCCAGGCTGGACCGCGCAATGATTTTTACCCCCTTCCTGCCCAGCCTGTATGTCCCTCTTTCTCTCTCTCTCTCTCTCTCTCTTTCTCTCATCTGGGTGTTCTCCTCTCGACTGCCCCTCGGGTCCTGCACGAGCAGACGCACACAGACTCCGAGAGACGCGTATTTACATCGACGTTTCAGATACAGACGCAGGGTAGCAGCCACCTATGACTCCAGGGGCTCTTCCTCTCTTCATCCCTTCATATCCAGGTCCATTCTTCTCTCTCTCTCTCTCTCTCTCACTCTCTGGATCGTTGGATGCAACCGGGAGGGCCCCGTGTTCATCGTCCCCGAGTTTTAACCAACGTATGTGTTTGTGTGTGTGTCTGCGTCCGCGATGCGGTGATGTTGATGCTGGAGCTCGAGCTCGTCGGACATCTCTTTCCTCGATCGAGAGACCTGGCTGGCCACGCCTACGCCACCCCCGCGAATCGACCACCCCTTGTTACCCAGACTCCCAGACGCGAAAAGCTGGACCGACCGACTGGACTACCGGCCATTCGGACGCTTCCTGGTTCTCTTTCTCTTATTTTTTAATCCCCCACCACCCCCAACCCCACACCCTCCCTTTTCATGAACGTATAGCTATAGCTGCCCACTACCCTTTCACGGAGAGAGGGGTAGTTCATGGCGAAAATAACTACGGGAGTAGGATCAAGCTTTCGATTCTGTTCTCTCTTTTTTTTTCTTTTTCTTTATTTTTACTTTTTTTTTTTTTTTTCTCTCTACCCAGTCCAGTCGAGATGATATTCTTCTTGTTTCTACCTACTGAACATGAGCGAGGGTGAAGGTTCACAACCTTCTAGGACTCCAGGATTCTAGATTGCGATCGAGAAAGTAAGATTTTCTTCCTTAACTACTTGAAAATGATTTTTCCTCGACGAATTCCACTCCTTCAGGGAAAACCGATCATTGATTGATTGATTTGATCGATGATTTTAATAAACCGGTGAATTGATCATCGAAGAATTCCTCAGATGATTTCAAAACGTCGCGAGTTTGCGGTTGGTGAAAAAATGTGAAATTGGTTTCCGGATTCTCGTCCGGACGGTCGAACCAGACCTGAGAGCTAATTGGGCATTGACTTTGGACCGTGATGAAGAGGCGGTAAGATTCGGGGTCGTTTCGAGAAGCTGGTTACGAGTATATTCGGTCGGGTTAAAAGTAAAAATGGTAAAAAAATAAGGGGGTTATAATTGAAACCGAAAATAGAAGTAAAAGGATGGTTACAGAATCGGTAGGTATAAGCAAAGTCAAGGAAAAAGAAAAGGGTGCCGGTTACTTTGATCGTGTTGGTCACGTGTACTAGACCGTAACCTCGATAAGGACTACGACGACGACGAAAGTAGAAGGTTGGAATTTTGGTACTTTCAAGGAAAAAACAATGCCAAATCTCTCTTTGCTTTATGATTTTCGTCCTGCAATGATTCGCGATCATTATTCACACATATGCGGATCGAGGAGTGGCTGAATTCGCGCTTCAATTCCCGAAATCCAACCTCGCGTTTATTCTTCAAACGATTCCACATCGTGGAGATTTCATTTTTCCAACTTTTTGGTAGAATTTCAAAATCTTTCACTTCCCATCCTTTCTCTTTTTCTCTACCTTTGTCAATCAAGCATCTGTCCCTTGAGCTCGCGAGTGCAAGGGGTAGTTTCTTCCCCCATTTTGCACACACGTACATATTATCCATATTCACACACGTGTATTGTTTCTTGAAGAATCAATTAATCCGAGGAGGAATAAAATTTCGTGAAGTCATTCAAGTTTTCAATTTTTTCTTTTTTTCATCCCTTGCCCTTCTTCTTGGCAGATGGGTAGTTTTTTTTCTCTCCTGAAGTGGCTAAGGTGTATCTGGTCCTTATTTCTTCACAATAAGACTTTTCATCATCATCATTATCATCGTTTTTTAAAATTTTTTTTAAAGACTTTTTTTGCCCTTTTTTTTCACTCGCTTTAGCCGATCCGATCGTGCGTGACTGACATTTAGACGCGTGCCGCATGCCGTCCGTAAAATAAGAAATTAAGAAGGAGGGAAGATCGAGAGAGAAAGAGAGAATGAAAATTATGAAGAAAATTAATTTTCGGTTCTCAGTTCCTTCCGGACTCCCTCCACCCACTCGAAATTACTCGATTTTCGTAACGGGTCCTGTCAAGAGAACCCCAAACGCCTACCGATCTCTCATATTCTTTATAAATATATATTTCACATTTCTCAGCGGGATATATACGCACCTATAATTGCCGGTTGCCCAGTTTTTTCCCTATACACTTTTCCCATTCTTCTACATTTTTTTTTTTTTTTACTTCATTTTTCCTTTTTCTCCTATTAACCGTTACCCCCATATAGACACGCGCCCGCGCTTCCCGTCACTCAAACGAAACGGAACAATCGAAAACATGTTCACGTTTTTGACTTTTTTCTTTTTCTATTTCAATTTTGTAATTGGGTTATAAGACCGTTAGTCTTCTTTCTCAATTCTCAAATAAAGAAGAAAAAAAAAAGAAAAAAAAAACGAACAGAATATCGAAAATCGATTAGTCGATGTAAAAGAATTTAAAGAAATTCGAAATTTCGACTAGAAATTTATGCCATAGAAAAAATGAATAAAATGAATGACCGTAAAAAGCTAATTCAAATTTTCGTCTTCTGCGTTTGGTTTTATTTGATTTTCGATTTTTTTTCTATACAAACCGGAAGTCCTCCGATTCGCATACAGGAGTCAATCTTTTCGGATATAGTATACATATATGTGTGTGTGTGTTTATACAAAAGTTAGCGAATTTTATGTACATTATACGTATATCTATGTCCAGAGTTTTTTTTTTTGTTTGTTTTTTTTTTCCGAAGGGGGAAGGACAGACCCGGTGGCGAGCTTTGATGTACGAGGTTGAGCCAGACAGAGAAGAGGCGGATTATATACCTATATGTATACTTACACACATACATATATACAATATATATATACAATACATAAATATATAGTATACGGAAAGAAGGGGATGAAAATGGGATTTTATTCGCATCCCCTCTTTTCTATACTTCCTATTTTCCATTTCCCATTTCCCCTATCCTATCCTATACTCGTTCTCGATACGCAAAATTCTCGCTAATCTCGTTATGCGAGTATATCTAGAGTGCGCGATTCTTCGCTAAAAAATATTTGATGATTACGTGACAAGAACAAAAAAGAAAAAAAAAAATAACACCTGAAAAAAAAAATTAGAAAAACGACAAGTCTTATATAATATATAATATTGACTTTACGATTGATCGGTGTTTTGCCTTTTTTTTTTTTTTTTGGTTTTCCAATAGATAGCAATAAATCCGATGTATATTGCTATGGTATATGTATATGTGTATACGAAATTTCCGAATTTCTTATAGGTATGTTGTAATTTAAAAAAATTCCACATACGTGTATGTATATATATATGTATATAATATATACACAACAATCAAGTATAAAATCGATAATTATAAAGACAGATTATAGCTATAGCGATCAGGGATATAGAGAAATCGCGATGACTACATACGCGACTCCGACTGACTCGACGAGGGCAAATTACGGGGGTTGGTCAGATTTATCTGGCTATTCGAAATTCGCCCTGTATATACATACACGTATCTATATATCAATCTATACCTATATACCCACTCATACATCCATATATACGTATAAATATCTATTTATATATATAAATACATACACACACACACACACACGACGAGTGTGAGTTCGTATGTGAATGTGTCGGTCAGTTTATAGTTAGAGCTCGTATTCGCGCTATTCTATACATATATATATATATATATATATATACATTTATACATACCTATACCTATATAGTAGCAGGGGAAAATTTCCCAAGCGAGATAGAAATATATAGGTATGTAGATAGAAAGAGAACGCAGCGTTTTCACCGACCAACCCGTTCGCTCTCAGCTTTTCCGTGAAAAAGGGGTAAAAAAAAAAATGAAATAAAAAAACAACAAAAATCCATGCAAAAAAAAAGAGAGAGAGAGAGAGAGAGAGGGAGAATCGGTTGCGGATGCCTTGCGCGGAGGCGAGAATGTGTCGGAGAGCCGAAGTACTGTGCGGGATTGGCGGAATGGGTGAGGAAGGGAGGCTGCTGCCCAGGCTGCTGACCAAAAAATGAGTAAAAAAAAAAGAGGAATGGAAAGAGCGAGAGAGAGAGAGAGACAGGGAAAGGAAAAAAAACAGAAAAAAAAGGAGGACGGACGTTTCAATTCATTGATCGCCGAGCGGGTCGAGTCCGAGCGGCGGCGGAAGAATAAAAAAAAAAATAAAAAAAATAAAAAAAATATTGAAACGAGAGAGAGAAAGAGAGAAAACAAAAATGAGAAAAAATAAACAAACAAAAAATTGACAGAAAAAATCGGATGAGAGGCAAAAAAGTTGCCAAAATGAAAAACGATAATAAAAACAAAAATACTTCGATGTAACTAGTAAAAAAAATTACCTACTCCCAGAACGGCGCTAAAATCTGCTACTGGAAACGTATATATATTTCCCTCAGCCAGTAACGAAATTTGCAAAATTTTTGCGAATTGATGTTTTCGTGAAATTGACAAATTTGACTATTTTCTAACCTTCTTTATCTTTTTTTTTTTTTGTTTTAGGTACTTCTACTTCCTTTTGATTACTAGCTGAAGATACTTCGGATGGATTGAAGAATTCGCATAGGTGAGAATATTCTTCTTTTTCTATGTTTCTTTTTTTTTGGGGGGGAGGGGGGGGGGGGAGAAGTATTTTGGTTTTTTCTTCCACCTGGTTCTGCTTCTCGCTGGTGCTGGACCAGTTTCCCTTAACGTTTGGGGGAAAAAAAAAATGTTAAGAAGTAGAAGAAGGAAGAGCGAAAAGGGAGATTTTGGAATTCAAATGGGCAGATCGGTTTTCGAAAAGCATCTTAAGAAATTCTATTTTAGTTCCGCACTCGAGGGAAAATGCCCATCCGTATACCTAAGATCGACCTTTCGTTTCATTCCGTTCCGTTTCATTATTCGCATAAAATTTTTATGGAAACATCTGTATTTTGAAAAACCCTTTCGCGCAAAGGGATGCAGGGACAGATGGCGACTAGGCAAGGTAAGGTGGACCGAGTGTCACAAGGGGTTGTCGTCTTTCAATATTCAAAATACCAACTCGCTATATACAACGCGTGTATTCATTCGTCTGCGGCATAGGGATTTTCCTTTTTTCTGTTCCCAGCATCTGTCGCAAAATTCTTGGCCACATAAGTCCGATTTGCAGAAAGGTAAATGGCGAGATGAATTTCGTGAAGAGAAAAGTGCCATTGCTGGAAAATCCATTGGCATAACCGCAAGACTTGAAAATGAAAGTAGCAAAAAAATCGGGACGTGTTTCGGTATATGAGTAATTAAAAAATACTGTGACGTCCCGTGACGTGGCGACGCGTTATAATTCGGTTAATTAACCAAACCGGATGAATCGCCTGCTAGCCAGAATTATTATTTCCACATCTCTGTCTATTTGATCCTATGCAAAATCATGCGTCTGATTTTCGCGACTGATCCCAGAGCCCCAAATGCTCATTTCTGATATCTGCTAGAGTTGGAAATATCTCGAACAACAGTTCTCGGCGTCGTCGTTATTATTGTTGTTGTTATTGTTCGATTACCCCGAACTCCACGTTCGTTGTCACAAATTGAAACGTCACCCACATAAGTGAAGGAAATGAATTACTGCTAATTACCAAACGCTGATAATCGCTCTTTCCCATACCCGCAAACTCGCGCGCATATCTCCGCAGTACAATCCACATATATGAATTCATCAACATATACCTATTTTGCATACAGAAATTTCGACGATACATTTGCAGATGAAAGAAATAAGGTTCAGCACATGGAAACTCAAAATTCGTTTGCGAATTGCAAACCACTGAATCTATCGATCGGAAATATCACCACGATTTAGGTTAGAGAAGATCCTATCGATCGAGACCAGGATCGCAAAAATCTGTTGATTCGTTCTCGATATACCATACGATATGATGTTTTTTATGTTCCAAAATTAGTTTTCGAATAATTAAAAAATTACTTGACCGATCATTTCTAAAATTAGATCATTTATGGGTTGCGATAAGCTACGTCGTTTGAGGTTAGAAGCGTAAAAATCGAATGATTGGTTCTCGAGAAATCGTCGAAAATGATTTCCAGAAAGGTCGATTCGGATCATATGAAGAACGGAATTTCCGACATCAAGCTAGCAGCTAATTTTTTCTTTGACGGGTGAAAACCGGGCGAGTATTTATCGTCCCCCTTATTCGGGTTCGAGAAGTAGGAATCAAAATGGAAATAAGAGAATCGTTCTAGAGAGAGAGAGAGAAAGAAAGAAAAGGCGATCCTGCAGGAGCAGCAGGAGCAGCAGGGGCCCCCCGAGTCATAAGGTAAGTTTAGGGGGGCCTTAGTGCAAGACCCACACGTCATAGACGCAGCTGCTCGAATGGCATACGTCATAGGAAAGGCGTCTTTGTCTCACCCGAAGGGCCCCTTCGACATGTAGGTAGGCTCTAGGTACACACTAGGTACGATTCCAGATCTCTCTCTTTCTTTTTTTCTCTTCGTTTCTCCACACCTAGGCTCCTGGCACCCCTTGTTTAATACTTAAGGGGAACAACTCGAAGGGGGCACGAGCCCAAACGGCAGATGTTCTGTGACGTGTGCCGTACAGCGTCGCGACGCTTTCCAAGGTAGGGGGGCAACGATAATCGCGAATACAAGCCATTCGAGGTTCGAAAAAGAAATTATTTTTTTTTTTCATTTTTTTTTTACTTTTTTGGGATCATCTTTGAAGCATCCAAAAAGTTTGCTATACGAAATGGCGATTAGTTTTTGGACTGAACTTTTCAATGGGTTCGAAACACTATATTAGGTTCGTATAAGCTGGTATTGTGTTTCTGTCTACACCGCCCCCGTCTCGCGATAAGTTCTCTTCTGTTAGATAAGGAAGTAGCTCACGATGATGCTGCCCAGGCCTTGGCCCTCTCTTTTCCTCCCATTTCTAAGTGTGTAATTGACGTATTAGTTTACGAGATATCTGGAGTATACGCCTCCCGGATAACGCACGGAGACGAATGTGCCTCTGCGTTCCAATTTTTTTTTTTTTTTTCAAACACGCAACAGAACAGAAGCCTAACTGCAGGCTCGTCCCACGACTAGATTAGAGCAGAATCCTGGGTCTTCTTACTCCACATTTCTAATTTCCTTTACAAAGGACAAACCCCAGATCTTTGAACAGATTGAGACGTCTGGTATAGGAAACCGCAACTTTCACCAGGAGATAGTCGTATCCTGCGTTCATCGTCTCGAAGGACGAATAAAATTCTTCATAGATGTGAACCAGTGTTTTTTATATGACGTATTGCTGCCCCGACCACCTCCCACAGGTATTCGGTATTTAAATTTTCGACTGTTGATTTAGCAATTTTCTCTTCCATCCAATGGCCCAATTCACACGTGTTTAGAGTGAAATGAAATGTTCATACCATGCATTGGAAATACGAAATCATAAGTATAGAATGAGGAAATGAGACTTGGTGAGCTCAAGTAGCTTCCACCTGTTTTTAAATATTTGCATAGTGCAAACTCCCGAAGATCCCTTGCCCTTGTTATCTGCAAAAACTATTGTATTCGTGTAAATGTGCCATCAATCGTAATAGGATGATGGAAAACTAGACTGTATGACTTTCGCAGCAAGACCAAGACCAAGATTGAATGTGCGGGACCAAAACCAAGATCAAGAACTACCAGTAGTCTTGGTCATGGTCTTGTTTTGCTGATCACTATTCGGAAAGCAATTTCTTCTTTCCAATTCGATGGGAATCGTATACTCTAGAAATATCCTGAGTAAAATTGCAAGAAGAACACCCTGCGGGTGTATCGAAGTCGTCGTCATACCTGACGTCACACACTCGTTAGGGGGGGCAGATGGGCGACCCCGGCTTTGAAGCGTGACGTTTTCCGAGTAGGTAAAAACTCGTAGGGGCTGTTCCTGGTCGTAGACTTGAAGAGGGGTCTTTGGCTACCTAGTCAGCTACCTGGTGGCGTCGTGGCCATACGGAGGGGGGGTTTGAGGGCCGAAGGTTCGTAAGGCTCGAGTAAAATGAGTATTAGACTCCTGCAGGGGTAAGGGGAGTCAGCACGCGCCTGCACCGACGCAGCTGCAGACCGAAACGGCAGGCTCGTGCTACTGCTGCCCAACTTGGGCACATATTATACCTTCCAACATGTGAAATACACTCGTGTGTGCAGACCAGCGAGTGTCTGAGAGGTAACAAGAACCTCATACATATAGAAATGAAAGGGATTGAAAACAGGCCATTCAGAATTACAGCCCCCGCGATTTTTTCCCCTCGTTATCGTAATCGCGAAAACATTCTAGAAGTGATCCTGTAATTTTCACACCCTTTTTTCTTTCCATGAGTTTGTCTATGTGATGGGTTCCGGGATTAGGAAAATCCTACAAATTGGGCAAAACAGCCTTTGCCTTGTAGAAAAGCAGGGTCAACGAAATTGTTTGCCATTGAGAAGTCCGAGCGATCCTAACGAGGACTAAAAGGCCCAAAAGGACTTTTCGAGGCGATTATTGCAGGAGTTGAATGGCGATGACAGGGATGGTAAAAGCGCAGTAAATCTTGCAGTGGCTAATTGACGAGGAAGTGGCAAACGCCAAGTCTTAGAAACTTCCGGTTCGAAAGCCATCGAAACACGTGTAAGAAGCTGGTGAAGATCATTCGTTGAACGCCATTCAGGCCCAAAAGAGATGGGTTTTTCATTTTGGAAAGCAATTTGGACTGACCCTCTATTGAATTTTTTAAAAACTGACCAGAACCGAACAGTCCGGTTTGAAAGGCGAGTAAACAAAAGGCAATAGTAATTCAGGGCTTTTATTGTAGCTATACGAATCTGGCGTAGCTACTACGTTATTCGCATAAATATGTGGTATACAAAACCGAATGGATTCCAAACCCGTAGGGATTGTCGTTCTACCGTACGGTCGTAAAATTTTATCGGTACAACAAAATACACGCCGCTAAATAAATTACGGTTTCAACTTTCCGTACTGATGGTACTCGTTCCGCGATACTTTCCGACCAGAAACGGACCACAAAAGGTTCAAAACGAATGGACTAGAGCTTGAAAACCAAAAAACCGATCAAACCCGAAAGGTATTTTCAAAAAGGAGCAAAGAGGAATCAGAAAAACTAAAAAAAGGGCCCCAAAAAAAATGGAGGAAATAATTTTCATCCCTCTCCGTTTTTTTTTTTTAAGGCCAGTTTTAAAGAGCCCTTGGCGGCTCCTCGGATTCGTATAAGACAGGTTTCTGGGCCTTCGGAAATAGAGAAGAGGGCTCAAGGTGTTCCGGAGGCGTTTAAAGGCCTAAAACTTTCTGCCAGATGGTTGGGTCGATCTATCCATGCGCCGGTCTATCCACCCACGTGTCTGCTGGGTCCCGTAGAAATTTGGACCCAATATTTGGGCCCGGCTTAAGCCCACCTTGGACAAAAGGATATCGTCCTTACGATGTACCCACTAGGCTCGCGCTCTGAGCGTAGCTAATAACAGATCTAGATGCGGGAAAGTGAAGCATCATTCAACATATGTTGCCGAGTCATTGTTTCTTTCGCCGCAAAAGATATCCCTCCCCCCTTATACCTCGCAACCGTACCTACATGCATGAGGGTCGTATAATCGGGCTCCACGACGCCTGCACCGACGCTTATTATACTTTTAATCTCCCGTTAGGGCTGACAGACAGACAGACGGAGAGAGTGAAAAGTAATAAATGGAAGAGACGAAGGTTACCCCAGAGGATCGAAATTGGGCCGTATAACGAAAGGGCCCTCCTTCCGTCTTCGCCTCTTTCGAGTCCCAATGCATATGTCGAATAGCGGAATCGCAACGATTTTTCATCCCCCATTACCGACACGCGATCAGGGAACCGTGAAATTGATGATCTTGCGGTATAAGGATGAAAATTCTTCAAACTCTTAAGATCGCCCAACGGAATTGAATCCACTCGAGAAGGTCTTACGGTTCATTTTTTCACCCTACGAGTTTCACTGGAACGGTACTTCGATTCGTCGACCATCCAATAATCGATTATCAAGTCGGATATACTGTATCAAAATTTCATTCCAAGTAGAATCCCTTCGTCTCAAACGCACCGTGAGTTGCCGTTTGGTAACCGTTCATCCTATTTGAATCATCTGCGATCTAAAATGTTCGGATTATCAACCGATGCAAATTTAGTGCTGGAAATCGGCCAGTTCGTTTTCTAACCAAAGCCATTCGCGAATAAGTGATGAAGGTTCTGTTAATATGTTTCCAATCATTGATAATCCTGATCATGAAAGATTCCAATGAATTTTGGAATTAGATGATTGGTGACTAGACTCTCTAATGGACATGAAGCAAACTGATTAAGACACTGATCGCGACATGCTGGTATTCTTGATGAGCCCATCTTCTGGAAATTCTTGATCACCTTCTCGCCGATGATAAAAATCGCGAAAGAATCCAGCCACTCCTATAGAACGTGGAATAGCGACGACATAGCGTCTGACTGATGAAACGTGGGTGAGTAAATAATTCGAGCACATCGACTGGATGGGGTGGATATCGCACATGAAGGTATGCGCCACTAGAGAATAAATAGTACAAACAAGACCCGTTCTCACACGCGATATAACGCAATATGTACGTCTACGCGTCACCTAAGGTGATGTGTTGGTCGTAGAATCTGTGCAACGCAATGCTCCGCTGTTCAATGTTCAATGTTCAATGTTGGGTGGGCTGCAGTAGAGGAGTGCAGGATAGGAGATAGATTCTTGGCGTGCATCGGAGGATTAAAAAGAACTGCAATGTTCGCAAATCTGCATCAGTGATGGGGATGAAGCGATGAATTTTCTGACCTCCTTCTCTCCCTCTGCCACCACTACCACTATCTTCATTTGGATCTTCTTCCTCGTTCTCTCCAATGTATCAGTCTGGTCTTGGTGATTTTCTTCATCTCTCTTTTTTCCCCGATGTCGAGAAACATCCACACGTTTCCAATACGAGACCAACGTATGCCTACCAGGTACATGTGCATCGGTACCGTTCCCTCGCTTTGTCTTCTTCGTTCAGTCGTCGTGACACGTGTGGATATAACGTCGTCGTCGACGTCTGGTAGCTGCACACGTGTCCGACGTACACATACCTAGAGAAATGGCTCTGAATCCACGTATAGCGAAATGCTCCGAGCATGCAGTGACTTCGCATGTATATGTGACAGTGAGACTTTTATTAGGGAAGGAATCAGCAAGCATGATTATGTACCTTAGAGCGCCCCCGACCACGCGATCCCCCGACACACCCGAACCCCCAACCCTGCGGCGCTACATTGTCAACCTTAGCGCGGATGCTTCCGCAATGGCGTAGGAACTTGGCGAAATTCTCCTTTCGATGGTAAATTTTTTTCCACCGTCTTTTACCGGATGGAGTCGATTCCCATCATCGATGAGAAGAAAGAATGTCGATCGACAGTAGATTTGATCCCATACATGGATATCTGGGTTTGACTGGGTTCTGGTTTTCTCCTGATCCAAAATCCTCGATGTTTCGCCAATGCTCAGTGGCAAACCTGAGGCCTAAGGCGATATTGTCATCGCGCAATGAATTCGCCCTTCTTCTTCTGCCCTTCGATGCGCAGACGCGAGAAATTCCACCTCAAAAAGCCCCATGGTCCATGGGTTCGTATAGCAAAGCTTCCGAAGCATCACGCACGCATTTGTCTTGATTGATTCATCGCTTCGTCGTTTTGGCTACTTTCTATAACAAGCAACCTGGCAAAAGGCCGAAGTTTGACGATTAGCTATTTTCCCGTCACACACGATCTAAGACACACATCGTCATGGTAATCAGGGAGGTGGCCCCCCTTGTCTAGTCAAGTCGCTAATGATACGAAGGATAATGCCTGTATGGTGAATATTGTTTCAATACAGTGGCCCATCACGGTGTGCTAGTGGCTCGATCACCCCGTGCTGGGGAAGCTCCTCATCTCTGGTTATCCGGCTTGTTCTGCAGCTTCGGGTATACAGTATATCCGAGACAGTTCAGGCAAGTAAGACTCGTAACAAATAGGCAAAGTTTCGGGGCCGGCCGGATCCGCTCTGCGACCTCACGTCCTCCTCGCTTTGTCTCAAGTTTGTGATGTATAAGCTATTCTCTCTTCCCGGAGCTTAGCTGGCTCCGTTTCTACCCTCCTCTTCTCTTCTCTTCACTTCCAGTCGAGTCGAATCGAACCAAGCAAAGCAGGCTGCCTTAGTGATAACGCACACTGGTAAACCAGACCAGCTAGTACCCAACCGTGCAAAGTCACCTTCCAAATATGCATAATTGTTACCAGTGAATCAGGGTTTCGTAGATTACCCTGATTCCTACTCCACCTTGAAGAGGGTTTTGAAGATTGTGCGAAACGCTGAATGTGCAATCGAAGTGTGTCCTTTCACCACGTCCAGATCCTGAACCACAGGTGAAAGACGGACGACCCTTAATCTCTGTCGATTGATAAATGCTTGGTAAGCTGAGTAGGGGCTGATATCGACTAGTGTGTTTGGTTTTATTGGGTTAGGTAACTCTTGGTGGACACATACGGTTGTATGTGACCGTGTAGTTCTTTGTCTACACGAAGCCATCTGTCACCCCGTCAGTTCTCTTCTACACTGCTCTGTTCTATTCTATGTCAAAGACCAGCTCAGTGTATGTGTGTGTATGTGTGTTGGGTTCAGAAGGCGTTGGTATCGGGACCCTGACGAACAACCCATACGAGTAAATTGCGTCGCCGTAAGACCGTGTAAGATAGTTATTGTGCTTGTGTGGGCAGATATGAGCGAACGTCAATGCGTCAGATACGATCGAGATAAAGAGTAGATATGTGAGAAAGAGGGGGGAAAAAACGTCAGGGTAAACGGGCCGTTGGGAAATATTGAGTATTGATTTTTTTCGGGGGCTTATACTCCAGTAGCAAAGTCAACCAAGACGCGATACTGTGGGAAATACTCCATCAGTGATGATTTTATGGATGATGAAAGATCTACCAATATGGAAACTAGCCCCTAGCCTAAGATGCAGTTAATTAATTCGACATGTCAAAGGCTCCGTGAGTCGCGCTCAAAAACGGACCAAAAAAGAGGATGAATAAAAACCAACCCTTGGGGGGCTCCGGGCCACGCGATGATTAGATTCCGGCACGTGGCCATTGTGCCTTGTCTTCCAGTTTCGCTCTCGGGACTGCATGGCCAAGATATAACACACGTGGAAATGCCCGAGCGTGTGTAGCACTCTTTGTGTTATTCCTAGACTACTACTATTCAAAGAACCATCGATTACATTTCTACCCTTGAAGAAGAATCGACTGTTTTCTATCTTTCTGGAAATTACCACTGGAAACAGACAGTCCTTTTTGCTTCTCAGTCAGCAAACGTGATCAGAAAAGGATACCGATCGTTTGATCAGGATGAAATGGAATTAAAAAAAGCTTGAAAAAACTGAATGGTTCAATGGCTGTATTAGATTTTCGAATACTGATCGGTCAGGATCCCATAATGTTTCAAAGCCCCCCAGCTTCCCTTTAGCCCTCTCAGCACGTGGCTGATGGTCATGGTTAAAGTTTCGTACGAGTAACGCCCATGTCCGATCTACCCTTCGGATAATCTCCTTCGCGAGGGATTAAATTTCTACCTTAGATTTCGTGCCGGTCGTCAGGCCATTGCACGGTTTTATGAAAAAAAAAGGTAAAGGTTTGGTGGTCGTGATCGATTGGCACTTTTATTCTTGATTTGATGGAAATGGACAGGACTGACGAAGTGGTGGTGAGCAACAAGTGGTTTCTTAGGTAGTCCAAGAGGGCGAAAGGATCTTGGGCTGCTCTGAGCATGTTCAACAAGTGTTTCCTCACCGCCTCGACAAATTGGGGAACTTCCTACAAGGAAGTCCCTCAAGTCACTTTACTGTCACCGCCCGCCCTACGGACTCCAAAACCAGATGGAGGTCTTTCTTTCTACCCGGGGGTCCGGAACCTGTCAACCCGTCAAACCAACCGAGTGTTGCATTACGAGGTCGTAATTTTAATCACTCTAGCTATACCTCGAGGGTCGTAAACTCGAAATTCGTCGTTAAATTTCCGAAAAGAGAGATTCCCAAGTCATACGATCAAAGGTTAGAATTTCTGATTCCGTTGCTTTTTGGGGCGTAAGGAAATTCTCCTGCCCCTCAACTCTCCAGGAACAGGATTTGCATAATCGTTGGGTTGCTTGTTTCGTTCGGGGTGGTTGAAAGAATTAGCAAGGACCCTCTGTGAAAGCAAAGATTCTTTAACGGGAGAAATCCGCGTCTTGAAACCTCGGTAGATTTCACCCCAAGATTTTCCACTACGGGGCTTGATTTTCCACCCTCAACGTTGTCACGGCTAAGAAAGCACTTTATCTCCTCAAGCGAGGGTCTGCGGGGGTTGGGGTTGAAGGCTGAGGCTTGGGGAAGACCTCAACAGGTTAAGACCCCTACTTATCTATCTGGCGAGAGTAAACCAACCCTCAAGAAGAGAAAGAGAGAGTGAGAGAGATTCGCCCCAAGATTTTCCGGGCAATATAATCGAGGGTGAAAGCAGGGAGAAGCTCGAACTTCTGCCAAGGAAAACGGGGAGGACCTGTTGAGCTAAGAAACGAGCGAGGGTGTTTTCTTACGGGTTTCCTTTACCCCCGGGGGAATAAGATATCAACTTGTTGCTCGAGGTCTTATCGAACGACCGTCAGACTTAGCCTTTATTTTATTATTTAGGCCATTTGCTCCGAGCAGCACGCGAGCCAACCCCAACGGTGTTTTTCAACCCCCAAAAACCAAGCGATGGGAATAGATTGGCTGATAATTGATAGCCTTCCGGGTGGCTTTCGTATTTTCTTGATAAATCCAGAGTTTCGACATCTGCGTAGAAGCGAAACGGACTGGAACACCTTCTAGGCAGCTGGTAAGGGAGCATCGATCATCTCGAATTACCAAGAGTTTTGTTCTCGCGATGGACCCTGGCCCCCCGATAATCTCTTGAAAGATCATCTGCTCATCTTCAGACACACCGGGATAATACTTAACTACACTAAAACCACCCCCTGGGAAAGAGAAAAGGACCTCTTTGTGGTATGTTTTGGGTAAACAACACCACGGGCTTCAGTCCGTGGCACTTTTTTTTTTTCTTCGAAATCCTGAAAGGTCATCGGAAATCGCATATTATAAAGAAGGGCCAAGGCTCGCAAACGCGTGTTTTGCTCCTAGCATATTTCCAAACCTCCGGCACTTCCCAGCATCACGAAAAAAGCCCCTACCAGCAGACTCAGGAGTCTTTAGTCCTTTGTGGAAAGGGAAAATCATACTCGATCGAAGAAGATCGAGTGGCGTCTGTAGCACCGGAAGGATGTCGATCCTTTCAGGATGTTGACATAACTGTTGCGATCCTTTCAATATTTGACAAGCACGCATCCTACCCATCTACCTACTACCGCAAAACGCACACAACGACACACCCCCGTGTCCTTCGACAACCACAAAGGGACTATGAGATTCGATGCGCTTTTCAAAATCCCCGTCCCATATCCCATACAGTCGATTTTTCGATTTTTAACACGAAGAGAGTCATCGCAATCAACTCTGAAACGAAAACTTAGTTTTTACGACCGATTTTTCATCCGGTAATATTTTGAGAAATGATCAACCGATTTTCATAATTCTAGTCTCAATCGTCGCGGCGTTTCTTAATCTTGAAAATGATTCTACTTTAGGATAGATCGGGTTACTAGTTTCCGAGTTATCAAAGAAACAAATGATTCTGACCAACTTGGTCTAAACCGTTTGGACTTTTATTTCTATTGATTGATTCGGAAGTTCACGTCATTTGGTGATCCGATCGCCAAGATTGTCACAGATTTTTTCTTCAATTCCTGAATGTCCCGTAGATTTTTTTGAGCCGCTTTTCTTTCCTGCCACTTTTCCGTCAGCTTTAGGTGTTGACTCGCCACTTTCCCTTCCTTAGGCGTTGGTTTTTCCGAGATTCTTTTGTTTCCCGGTGAAGGTAAATTAAGAGACTCTATGGCTTGGTGGGGACCCTCCGTGATATAACCGGGGGGGTCTTGTGCGAGGCCACCTCATCGTCACCTTAGAGTCTGGAAAAGTGGGCGACGTCGCTAACCCTTACGGTATAACCTATACGTAGGTGAGGTAAATTCAAAGTCACAAGTGCAGTGCAGCATGAGGCACGATGTCCCCCCACCACCACCGCCCAACTGACTGACTATACGTACCCACACAAACCCAACATCGTACCATTGTCCGCTGACACCTGTGGACGTGTCGTTACACACCCCCTCTGTTACTCTTTCCACTACTTTTGCCACTTACTTCTTACCCCCTGCACAAGCCTGAAAAGCTCTCATGCGCTTTTCTCATCTCATCTCATCTCATCTCATCTCGCATTTTTCCCGCTTACTTAGCCCCGCTTTCCCGTTACTTTAGTTTTCTTTATTTCAACCCCTTACACCCCTTGCACCCTCAAGTGAGACAATCCTCTCGTTTCTTTCCACTCGTTTTTCATTTTACTCAATTCCATTCTATACGAGATTCGACTTCTTTTGAACATTAAGAAAAATCAGGAAAGAAGTCAGAGATCGTTTTCAACCCTTTTTCTGATTAGGGGGTAGAAAATAGACGGATTGGTTAACGAGACCTAAGACTCGTGCCACTTTTCATTCATTACTTCCGATTGCCAAGGCTATAGACGTCCAGTTTGAACCTAAACTATACCATCTGTCTATACCTGTGAACCGGAGCACCTGGGGTTCTGATGCTCGAAAGGTGCTTGCGGTATAAACAATCTGGTATCCAAATCGGTCAGAGACTAGTTTCTCAAACTACCCGCTTTTCTAAACAAGATAAGCTTTTCTAATCATCCCAAAAATTAAGATTCGGTCAGTTTTAAATGTCACCGGACATTTCGAGGTCCAGAGAATCTTGTTGAAAATCGATAGAATTCGTTACAATTCAAATGTGAATAAATTTTCTAATCATTCGAACCCTCAGTTTGGTCGCAAACTTTCCATACTCAAAGTACATTGAAAAAGAAAAACCACCCCCGTAAAAAATAGAACCAGAAATATCTATAGTGTATCGAAAGACGTGGAGATAGATAGTGTGAGAAAGATACATTATAGGGGAATCGAAGGGTAGGAAGAATTAGTCAGAGAAATCCGTTAATCACAGCGATAGTTTAATTGATTTCGGAATAGTTCGAGAGGGGGTAGGGTTAGGTACCCCAAGAGTCTAGGGACGGCAAATTAACTGCTCCCGCGCGTATACCCTAGAGAAGGGGGTTGTTTTCGAGTTGCGGTCAGGTCGGTAGATCGAAGCAAGAAATAAATTGGCAAACCTGAAGCCAGAAGAGCGGACCACCAAATATATATATATATATATATATTGAACAGACATATAAACTTAGACATAGACATAGACGTAGAGACATGCTGAAAAGGTGGGGAGGGGGGAGGGGATTGGAAAACACGTCGGCCAAGAATGTCCGCCACCCCCGCGTTTCTCCACTTTGCCAAAACTATTCCAAAGTAGTTTCTACATCGTAGTTTCTATCTCCAACCTCCCCCCCTTGAAAATACCCCCCCTTCACTATCTATATACATCCCGATACAAATATATACATACGGTATACGGTTTACAGATTTCGAAGTCTACAATTTATCGTCTGCCATTCTATACAACTATAGTATATATACCTATATATATGTATACAAGAAGTTACTCGGAATTATCGATGTTCGAAATTATCGAATCCAAAAATTGACAAAGATTTTTTTTTCAAATTGTTTTTACGTTGCTTTTGCCGTCGTAGTTTGCAAATGTAGAAAAAAAAAAAACGACAAAAAATCCGAAGTAAAAGGAGGAAATCCGACAGGACGAAAACTACAGAAAATTCATAAAAATCAGGAGAAAAATCAATACGAAAAAAAAAGAAAAAAGAAAAATTAATAAAACCAAAAATACTGCGAACAACGGGAATTCAGGTGAGTGGAGGAGGCGGGAGGAGGGTGGGATCAGAAAGAGGAATGGGAATGGGTTTTTGGAAAAAAAAGAGAGAAAACAAAAAAATGGTTGAAATTCCCTGCGATAATTATCGACGTGTAGAAAGAGACGAACAACAATGAAAAGTTTGACCGGACGTGGCGTGGACAATGCACCATGGTCCACTCCTCTCTATTTCTCTTTTTGTCTCTCATATACTGTATATATATATATATATACGTATTTATGTATAGATTATATATGTAGGTATATATATATGTATATATAGATGTATATATGTGTGTATCTGGTTCTCTGCCGCCCGCATTGTACGACCAATCAATATTTGTTTTATATACAAGCGAGCCAACGAGACGGACCGCACAGTACCGCGACCGATGACTTTATTCGCGCCCCACGTCACGGCCGGGCCTGAGAGAGAGAGAGAGAGAAAAAAAATACAGAAAAAGACAGAAAAACAAGATAAAAAAAAAAAAAAAGAAAGAGAGAGAGAGAGACAGAGAGATGATAATAATTCCTCACCAGAGTCGTTACACTTTTTAATGTCGTCTCACCCCACCCCTAACAACCCCCGTCACCCTATGCCACCCTTACGGTGGGGTTATTGCGCGTTATGCCCGCGATGTTAATTGATTCATCAATTATTTTCACCACACCCAATAACTTGTTCTGTATGTATGTACAATCTACATACATATATTTATTGCGCATATTTTATACGATACAGTAGAAAATTCAGAATTTTGAAATTTTAAAACCCAAAATGAACACAGGATCAAATTCTAAGGGTCAAATAAGGGTCATTTTACTTGTAAATGTTCGTTTTCGCCAACTCGATATTAGATCCACCGGTATTAATGTTGGGTTTAAAAATTGCAAAATTCCGAATTAGTTGCTAAACAAATTGGAAAAAAAAAAAATTTGGCACAAGTTTTCCTCAAGGGGGGGTGTTTCGTGTCATTCAATGGATTTTTGAGAATTTTTTCAGATTTGAAAAAATGGGCATTCGCAATTGACTTCAAATATTTATAAAAAATAAATGGTATGACAAAAAAAATTTGAAAACAAATTCAGGCCACGTTTTTAACCGAGTAGAATGTTAGGAAAAAACATGAAATGATTTTAAGATAGTCGGGGTTTAACACTGGTCGAGTTAACGTGAAATGCCCCATATACTGGGCTGTGTATAGATTTGAAACATAATAGACTGTAGACTGATGTATTTGATCTATTATGTACGTACGTACGTTGTCGATATAAATACGTAAATATGTATATTCAAAATAAACAGTTAGACCAAAGGTCCGTACCTCGACGCGACGTGAAGAAAAGACAAAGGTACGCCTAGCCGTCAAGGAACGAGTTCAGTTGCTGACCACACGCGGTCGCGTTAAGACGTCTGTACTCACATCAATAAGAAATAAAATCTATAGTGTAAACTGTAAAGCGAACTACAAAAACATCTTCTTACTCCCATGTAGAGTTTCCTATGGCAATTAAAATCCGAAACCCAAACCGGAAATAATTACCGAAAATATAAACTAATTATTCTACACGCAGATTTTTTTTTTTCCAATTTTTCAATTTCTTTCTCTTTCTTTACGATTTTCATAAACATATGTATAGATATATGTATATATATATATGTATTGAAATGTATCTGTGTGACGGTAGGATGACCTCTGGGGTTAGAATTATCCTTCTCGTTCAGCTTTTATCCTTTCAGGTTCAAATTTATGTAAAATTTCTTTCAAATGGACAAACAATAATTGATAATTATGGTGAACCAGATACCAAACATCCTTTATTTAAACTTCTTAATTCCTTGATATTTAATTTCGTTTTATTTCTTTTAAAATTTGTGTTTCTCTTTTTCTAATTTACCGATTTCCTGTGACTCGTAGTTTGTCAGAATTTTATTGATAATAGCTTTTGCGTTATGATTATAAGATCTCATTTTATGATTAATCATTCGTTGTCTCCGGGTATAAGTCGCGGGCAGGTTCTTCTTGGTCTCGGATTTTAGCTTTCTGGTGGATTTAGCTCGTGATAAAAGTATGGATCTTATGTTGTTCCAATCAGTCGGTCACTCGCGTTTATATTTATCAAGTAAATTGAAAATCGGATAATGCCCCCTTTTGAAACTATAAATCTTAACTTTCTCTTTGTAACTCGAGTTCCTGAGTTATTTAATTTTCGTCGTTTAGAATAAACTTTTGTTTGCAGATTTGGATCGGTATTAAGAGTAATAATAATAAATTATTCGTAACTCAAAATAAACGTCCACGCACTCCTATGGGTTTATTGGAACTGAAAAAAATATGTGAAAAGATACAAAACAAACAAATTGAAGAATCGTTGTAAAAACAAACATTTGGTTTACAAAAATTTTGGTTCTTATATTAATTTCCAACATTTGAGGATATAAATGTACATTTTCTTGTGTCTATTTCGCTTTTAACATTTGAATATTTTCTTTCCTGTATATCTTTTGTGTAATCTAATTTTGGTAATAGATGCTAGCGGTTACCGACTGCGAAGAACAAAAAGTTAGAGAATTGCAAAACGTTTCCGAACTTAAAACTCACAAGTTAGAAAAATAAAACAAAAAAGTGAAGAGTCTCATTCTTCACATCTGGATGATTCTTGATAAAGTCAAAATTTCAATCCCGTTGCTCCCACGGGCTAGAATAATACCTCGAAACGAATTTGGAAAAAAAAAACAACAAAATTTAGTAAAAACCAGAGGCTTCTGCATCTGAAAAAAAAAACTTGTAAAAAATTCATCACCGAAGACTGTGTTAACACAACGATACAACGTTATAGAAAATAATTCGCAAAAGAGAAAATTTCGACTTGAGAATTCCAGTGAGCAGAAAACAAAAAACATCGCGAGATAAAATCGTTCTAAAGAAAATTAGAGAAGAAGACAAAAAAAAAATAAAAAAAAGAGATTCCAAAAATATTCCATCTCATATCATACCTGGGGTTACTAGATCCGAAATAATTCCCTGTGTATAGAATTCGGTAACTTGAACTCAAACCCCACGTTCAAAAAATGAAAATAAAAATAAAAATAAAACGGGATGAAATACAAAAAATTTAGCTCTCGTATGAACAGTTCCACAATAAATAAACATAATACATACGTATATGCGGTCATGTATATAAATTTGTTTTTTGGTATTTTGTTTATTTGTTTGTTTTTTTTTCACTTATTATTAAAAAGTAACTATACCTCGGTAGCGGAAAAGTGAAAAAAAAATCATATACGAGAGAGAAAGAAATAGAAGCTTATAGCCACGTTTAGCGAGTTGGAAAAGATTTCTGGCTACAAGGGGGGGGGGGGGGAGAAGGAGGGGGGCGAATGTGCCGTAAAACGCTTTTTTTCGGCACGCTGACGGTCTTGTGCTATGCAGTATACGTAGTTGTTGTTTTATATATATATATATATATATATATATATTTTTTTTTCCACTTTTCGTTCTCATCTCATCTCATCTCATGCGGGTTTTCCGCGATATATCCGTGGGTATGTAACATGATGTTTGGTCGAATGCTTGCTCTTTTCGGAATCGAGTAGTGGTTTCTGGACGAAAGTGGAAAGACGAAACTGAAAATTAGGGAAGGAGGGACTGGCACTGGCAATGGCACACGGTATACTCCGGCGACCAACGCAAATGAAACGAACAATACGCATCCGGTCTATTCAGCCCCCGTTTTTTCCCTGTTCCACCTACCTACCTATCTACCTATGTATATATATATATATATACCTACCTAACTACTCATGCATGCGTTTCTATCTCCGTCCAGACATCGGCACAGGCTCGAGTACCATATGAGCGATTACGCGATTTCTATCTACCTTGTTTTTAACAATCATATTTTTTTGTTGCCTTTTTGCTAATTTTTTTTTTCTTCTTCTTCTTTTTCTTATTTTAATTCTTATTCTTGATGATTTCAATTGGTGATGCTCCGAGAATTATAGGTTAGTTTAAGTTGCTGATCGATTTTTGGATATTCTGAATCAGAAATCGGTTGGATAAGAAAAAATAAAAAATAAAATAACAATGGGAAGCTTGCAGGATATTTTCAAGAAGCTTTTTACGCGGTGGAATTGAAATTCAGAATTTATTTCAGACGCGATTCCGAGTTTTTGGAAACGTTCAAAGAGTTCAAAATTTATAGAAATTCCGGAAGATCGAAATGCAGAGAGCTCAATGATCCGGAAGTTAAAAAACCCAGAAAGTCCAGAAATCCGCAAATTTAAGCCACACCTACCTTCGTAGAATAACTTATAGGGCTCACAGTGGGTAAAATTTACCCAGCCAAGTTTCAAATAATCGCTGTGTGAAAACTATCAGTCTGATCGGGATCGAAAAAATACTGAAAATACCTTGAACATTCTAAAACATGTGTGAAAAGTGGTTGTGTCAAAATTCAAATCACAACATGTTTAAAATAAAAATCGTAAATAGGTAAATTTGTCAAAAAATACACGTTTTCACTAAATAAATCATAACTTTTTGAATTCTTAATATTTTCAAATCAAATTTGAACTAAAATTCTCGTCAGATATGGTGCTTCTAGAAAAAAAAATAGTGACATAGTGCAAGTTTGAAAACCAGGTATTTGTTTCGACATCTGAAGAGGATCGATTCTGCAGTAGCAACGGATGTGAATTCATCTGGAAGCCATAGGTACGAAAAATTCACCTTTTCGCTAAAAAAAATCGTCACTAATGAATTTGTTGGATATTTTGTACCCGAAATGAGGCCCTGGGTAAAATTCACCCATAATGGCCACGAAGAGTTAGAATTCCGAATTTATTTGAAACAGGATTCTGAGTTTCTAGAAACTTCAGAGTCCAGAAGTTGGGAATTCCGAAATGATTTAATCAATCAATTAATAATTTTTATTTTTTTTATTTTTCCAGAATCGGTGAGTGTCGATTTCAGTAATTAATCTCGAGGTTCTGGAGGCTGGTAAGTAAACGACGACGAGAGACGAAGAGACGGAAAGCGGAGGACAAGTCGGTTGTTGCTCGTTGCTCGTTCGATAATAGAGATAAAGCCCATTATCTTAACGTGCAGCGTTTCACTGTATATACGGTGTTGGTGCTGCTGCTCCTTTCAGGGAGGCAGGAACCGGACACGCGCCTATACGTACAGATAATATACTTATCGTTTAAAGACTCGAACCTCACGACGCGTACAAGCTATCTTTCGAGGCATTCCGTCGTTTCGTACAAACCGACGAACCTTTTCCTCGAAAAAAAACCCAAAAAACATCCGATCGAATCAAAAGGAAGACCATATTGTACAAGTTGCTTCGAACCTAACCTAGCTGAGATAAGAAATATGAATCTTAATGGAATTCTATTAGGCTTTTACAAACGGTAAAATACTTGGCCACTTTCTGCCATGGTAAAGCATAAATCTTCTGAGTTTCATTTCGGTAGATCGCACAGTTTGGAAAAAACTCCGAATCTCGTTTTCGAGGTGATAACAATTGGTAATCATGAAAGTCTGTTCGATATTCCATTATCACCAATTGTCGTCACCTCGAAAACGCGAATCGTAATTTCTCGACGAATGAATTCAGTTTTTTGGCAGAAAGTGGCCAAGTATTTCACTTTGTCAAGAAAAAAAAAAAAAAAAAATGATTTTATTCCAGTAAAACTCATATTCTTTTATCTTAGTTATAGGTTAAGTTGTAAAAAATCTCTGCTATTTCACCAGAAAAATGGAATCCGATCGAATTCGTTTGGGATTTTACCTCTTTTTGGATTTCTAGTTGATGACTCGATTCGATATTTCTGCAAATTCTTCTGCCATTTTCATTTTCATTCTATTTTTCGCACATCGAATCGTCACAGTGCGATTATCTTTCACGAACATAGGAGATCCAGAGAGCGAAGATCCGGCCTTATTGAATCACGTTCAAATACGTGTCCAGTAGATTGTAGACACGTAATAGCTAAGCGTTGAAAAAGGAGCGTGCGATTAAATCCACGTATATCGTCTAATTCTACGTACTTAATTCGTTTCCTACTATTCCGCCATTACGTACGACGATGATGATGATTTTTTATCTTTTTTTTTTTTTCTTTCTTTTGTTGTTGTTGCACTAGACATCATAGAACAGCTCTGACATATACATATAAATATACGACAGCCTTGATATTCTATCTGTCTCTCGTACTTTTGTACATGTACATCCTAATAATTATACTATACATGATACGTGTAACATTCTCGCGAATGCGGAAACTCCCGAGGCTTTTTTTTTTTTTTTTTTTTTTTTTTTTTTTTCCCCTATATATACGCGAAACGCGCGTGGTCATATTATATATATATACATGTGAACTTTTTATCATCGACAGAGGAACTCGATGATTAGAAAACAAGTAAGAAGATATTAACCGTCACGGAAATGATTGCATAAAAACTATTATGTATATTTTTTTCTTCAAGTTTTTTTTCGAATGATTTCGTACGAAAGTTCGACGTTATTTTCGGAAATTGATTCAAGACCAGGGGGAGGTGATGTGGGACGGAAATTGCAGTGAGCTTTTTTGGAAAAATTGGCAAACAGAGAAGCGATAAGAAATTCTCTAAATCGTTCGAGGGTTGAGGATGAAAATTGCGGTGAGCTTTTTCGGAAAAGAGGTTAATCAAAAAGCGATAAGGACAAATTCTCTAAATTGTTTTGGGGCTTGGTGATGAAAATTGCGGTGAGCTTTTTTGCAAAATAGATAAACAGAGAGAGAAAGAGAGGGTTATGGAAAAAGACAAATTCTCTAAATCGTCGAGGGGGGTGGGTTTGAGGATGAAAATCCCCCATCCTTTTTTTCTCACTTTCAGTCATCGTGTGAAAACGGGGCTCAGTTAATGCAGTGTTTGAACTTGCGGTCGTGCTCTCGAAAGCTTGGGCGAACGTTAGCAGTGCGCGGGGAATTGCGGGAGCAATCACACGTGTCTTTAGTCTTTATGGAGGAGTGTATAAGGAGGAATGGGAGAACAGAAATGGTAGAATGGGAATGGGAATGGGAATGGGAATGGGTATACGAGGCCGAGATCTCGAGTAGACAAGTACATTAAAACCCAGTAACGTTGAGTCGTTGCGATTCCGGGAGCTTAAAGCTTCGTGATGCTTGCAAGAGGAGCAAAAGAGTACCGCGAAGAAGGTTGAGAGGGGGTCGTTTTGCCCAACGAAGGAAGGTAGGTAGGTAGGTATGTATGTGCCCAAGGTGGAAAAAGGTATGGGCACTGCAGATATCAACCTACAACGACTTTGCGAGAGACGGAAAGTGGAGAATACACAAAGGAATGCAAAGTAAGAACTCCGGGCCATCCCAACCCCCTCTATATTTTTCACCCTCTTTCACCCCACCTCGGGCACGTCCCACTGTATCATTTTCATCCCGTTGCGGAGGTTACAACGCATTATCATGCAAGGGAGCTTCGCGACTCACGACTCACGACTCACGACTCGAGTCAACTCTGCAAGCTCTACGTATATTTCTCTTTCTCTTTCTATTCTACTTAATTGTTTTCATCTCTTTGTGTTTTACGCCGAGATGATCCGACCAGAAAGGAGGAAGTGATGTCAAGGGAGTATTTTTTTTATTCATACTTCCCAAGCTTCTCTTTTCTTTACATTTTTCTTTTTTCCTTTTTCTTTTTTTTTTCTATTTGTTTTTTTTCTCATTTTTCTTCACACACGATCTATTATTTTTCTTACATATTATCTCGCCTATTAATTTTACCTACGATAATCTTATCACAAGTCAAAATCTACCCCTGCTTTCGAAACACAAGGTTTCAATTCGCCAATCGAATATCCAAAATTCAAGTACATGGAGCTTTTTTTGGGTTGGAAATCATTTTAATTCAATTCTACGATCTGCGATTTTTTCCTAGCAAATCCAAAAATGAAAAATCCTGTAAATCATCCCCCAGTTCGTCGTTTGGCAATAATTTTACGAAAGTTTAAAGGAGACTCGAAGTTCGTCTGGAAGGAATCGCCCTAGCTTTTGCAGAATTTGGCAACTAATCTGCAAACTTTGATCCCTTCCATCCCCCACATCTGTCTAAGATGACGCGATTAACCCCCGCCATGGTTCTGACCTGACGAATAACATTCGGCAAACTGTCGTTAGCAAATGTGCTGATTTCTAAGTCCGGGGTGATTTTCGCAGTTTTTGAAATAACCGACGTGTGTGTGTGTTTTTTTTTTTTTTTTAATCCGAACTAAGTTTTTTTTTTTAATTATTCAATTAGGATCCGGATGAATTTTTGAAAATTGCAATTCCGCTTACCTTTGTGTATTTTTCTCCTCTGTGCTCAGCGGCCGGCTCTCCGCTAGGGCTTCATATACGTTTATTTCTGAAAAGAGAGAGAAAAATTTGTTCATCCATATCTGGTGAAATCGATCAATGTGAATAACGGCGAGTAATCATCCCCATCACATTTACCCCGCTACGTTACGAAAGGGGTGCGAAATTCTGTGGGCTAAAATCTGTATTCAGATCTCCGCAAACGAGGGACAATTAAAATCCCGAATCACAGCTTCGATTATTCAATATCGTCGACTGGGTCTCGGGACCTAAGAAAGGGGTGACACCTCCGATGTTACAAGGGTTGTTTCTCCCTCTTTTGGAATAATTTTAACAATTTTTCTCTAAAAACCCCCCTTAAATTTAGCAAACTAAGTTTCTTTACGAATTTTTGAAATGAAATTCCCAAAAATGGTTTTTTTGTTTCTCCAGACAGAGTTTAAGTCAGTTAATTGCTAATTAGTTGCTCGCGTCTTGGCTCGGTTTGTACATTTCTCGGCTAAGAGCTTACCATCTAACGACTAGTGGCTAACGGGCCAAGGGTTGTTACGTCTTGGCTTTTGGCGAGTTGAATGAGGTCTGGTTTTCGCCCAAATAGCTGTTGTTCCCGGGATCAACCAAGCCTCGGATTATTAAGCTGGCAAACGCCACCCCTGACTGAAGACTTTGAATTAGCCCCCATCCCTTATTTGAATTTATCAAATTTTTTTAGTTATTTTTTTTTTTTTTTTGCATTTCCCGTCGATTTATCGTGATTTTTGCTTCCTCACCTTACCCCCGAAATCAAACCACGGCGAATTTTCTCTCTCCCCTGAATACGAATAGGGGATGAAACCCTTGGTGGGGGGTGGCGAAGGGCGAGCTTTACGATCTTTCTCTGGGTTTTTACACCGAGTAACCACTTATTCATCTTTACGAGGCACGTACGGGAAAGTTCGAAAACAAATGTAGTTGAAATTGCCCTCCTTATTTGCATACTTATATATATATATGTACCCTATGTGTCAAGTTTTTTTTTTGACTCTATATGTATAGTTCACCTAGCAATAGTCGGGGAAATTCGCTTCGCTTCGAAATAATTTCGCAAGGGTTTCTATAGGGATGCAAAAGTTCGAGTTCTAACTAAGTTTCAAAATCGCAAATCTCTTCATTTGTGAAACTCAAATCTTGTCTCCTCTCATCTCTTGTTTCTCTAATAACTTTTCTAATTCTATCACAGACCGAAAGCTTTCTCTCAAATTTGTTTTCTTGACAAATTCTAATTAAGAACTGGATAAGACTTTTGCGGATTTCCCATGGGACTCTAGACCGGAAACCGAGCGAAAATGGCGATAAGAAAAAAAAAGACGTGAAATTTTGGCTAACGACTTTAAAAAAATCCATTTGTCTGAATTTTTCTTTTTTCACTTCTTTCGTTTTTAAAAGCTCTTCGGTAAGAAATGAATCGAGATAAGTTCGCGTCGTGGGCAAGTTGATATTATTATACAGGCAGATGGTGATAACGCGTATACATCTGCCTCTATTGGATATATACCTAACTACCTATACCTATACATCTAGTATTGCCCCTATTGTTCGGTAGGCTAACCGATTTCGGGTCATTCAACCTGAGAAGGTTCTAGTCTTCTAAGCCTTGTGACAGTTTCTGATAAAATTTTTTCTTTTTTTTTTTCCAAAATATAAGAAAACTACCGGAAATTTCAATTTTTTTATTAATTAACACGATAATTTCTTTAACCGGGATTAAAAAGATGTCAAAAATCGAACAGATTCCACAAAAATTTGACAGAAAAACGGAAAATAAAAACCAAAAGCCGAAGATGATCGAAGATTTTTGGTTATTCTTGCGATATTTGCGGAAAGAAAAAATTGAGAAAAACTTTGCGAAATTCTTAACGAGGGTTTTGATCGAATTTTTGAAAAATTGATTCTTTTGGTTCTCGTGGTTTTCGACTGTTGAACGAAATTCTGTTTAATCTGTGAATTGCTACCGAGTACGACGCAGCATCCGACGGTCCGAGGACGACGCCTTATGCCTTAGTATCTCGTTTGGCCGACCCGAGATTATTTTTCTACTGATTTTTCGCGAATGAAGCTAGTTGCGCTTGTTTAAGACACAAGTTTTACAAAATACAGTAATTTTTTATGGTTTTTTTTGGGGGGTTTTCATTCAAATAATAGTTTTAATCAAATAAGGAATGGATTTTTGTCGAGGAATCGGGAATTGGATTTTACGAAACAATAACGACAAAGGATTAAGGGGAAAAAAATAACACAATACAGACGAAGAAATTATATTTCCAAAAAAAAAACAGATATGTATATGTATGTATAGGCGATAAATAATATGCGAAAGGTATATCAATAAATAATAACTTAATACATAATATAAATTCACATGTGTCTATAAAGATGAACGAACTACAAATTATAAGACGGTTATTTGGGTTGTGAAAAATATCAAAAATAGGGTAGAAAATTATAATATCAATGTCAAAATTCTCGTTTTTTTTTTCATTTTCATTTTCATTTTTTTTTTTTCACAAGACACGAAACTTTACCTTTTCGAAAGCCGCAGTTAAACGGTATCCAAGAGCACGTATGACACTAAACCTAACGCGGGGGGTGAGTTTTTTTGGTTTTTTTTTTTTTTTTTTTTTGGTTTATTGATGTTTGGAAAAAGTTTTCTTTATTTCTTTGTCTCGTGTTGAAAGTTCGTAACAGCTGTAGACGATGAAACACAGTGTTGTTGCACACTAAGTGAAACTATGTCCAAAACAATCAATTATTCAATCAATCATCACTGGGTCGTTGATTATTGCGAATTAAATTCGCAAAACTTCTTCTTCTTGTTCTTCTTATTTGTCTTCTTCTAGTCGCTTGAGACGACAAACACTATATCGAATATAGTAAATGATCATCAGTCACGGTAAATCACTGATATAGAATATCATCGTCTTCCACAATCAGTTCGATAAAATCCAGCAACCATGATGATAATATTATTCCCTCAGTTTTCATCTTCATTATTATAAATTTCGATTAATATTTTAATTTCCCCCTTTTTTTATTTTTTTGTTCAATTCCTAAACACACCTAAATACATTCTCCGCACTGGCAGTTTGTTAATTTTTTTAATTTTTTAATTTTTAAAATTTTTATTTGTATATAATAAATCTTCCTTCTCTTCTTCTTTTTATTATTTATTATTATTTTTCTTCTTCGTTTTTTTAAAAAGGCCGAAAGTTCTGTACAACAACAAGGGCGAGGGTCGTTAAAAATTTGTTTAAAAATTAATTTCTCTCTCTCTCTCTCTTTTTCTCTAACTTTAAAACACCTTTTTTTATTTTCTTCTTTATCTTCTTCTTCTTGTGATTAAGGTCTTGATTTCACTTCCTCTTCTTCTTCTTATTATTTTTATTCTTATTCTTGATGAACAAATAAGCGATATTGTTTAGACTCAGGCTGCGTTTGACGATGAACCGGACACAAAACTCGTGTTGTTGTTATACACACACACACACACACATATATATATATATATAATATACTATATATATGTATTGTTATTATAATAATTAATTTATTTATTTATTTATTTAATTCTTCCTTTTTTTTTGTTGTTTTTTTGATTTTTTTGGTTTTTTCTAATCCTTGATATAGCCGTCTATATATCAACAGCTGTGCCCGTCCGTCCTCGCGCTTTAATGTATGTCTGTAGATGTATGTGTGTCTGTGTCCTGTGTATGTGTGACTTTGGTATTTTAGTCTATGTATATGTGCAGAGAGCGGTAAAATGGTGTATTATATATGATTTTTGAATTTATATATATATGTATATATAAGGTATGGTTATTTTTTTTTTTTAATTTTTTTAATTTTTATTTATTTTGTTATTAAGGAACGCGTCTTAATACGTGACGTGTATTATGGGTTGCGGAGCGCTGGTCAGCCAGCAGCTCCGTATGATAAGGCCGCCGCTTCGCTACTGACAGACCTGAAGACCACCCTAACCCTGCAGTCAGGGATTCCCTACCATCCCCCCTGTATTACCCCAGCGTAAACCCCCCTGGGCTGTTAGTTCGACACCCTCCTCCCTCCCCCTTCCCTTCTTTACCCCGTCGCAGCTTCACCGGCAGAGTTTTGCCGCGGAGCAACCCTTAGCCGATTCCACCACCCTCCTTGAATATCGTACGCGCAGACGCGATGGTACGACGGGGGTAGTCTTATCCCTACCCCCGTGGGATGTGGTGATATCCCCCCCCCCCCTCCCTCCCTCATCCTCCTTCACCCTCCCTCACGTCGAGGTACACGCGGTATAACCGAAAGAGAAACGCAACCCTCTCTACCACCAGTTTCTACCCTTCCTTTTCAATGCTATCCCACTCTGTTCAGGCGTTTTCCACCACTTCTACTTCCACCCCGATCCACCCCACTCCTTCCCTATTTGCCACCCACCCACCCACCCACCCATCTACCCCCGAGTTGGATCCAAGGACCAAGGATTCCCCACCATCGTGAGTAAAAACTACCCTTCCTTCCTTCCTTCCTTCCTTCCTTCCAGCAAATTTCTCCCTCCTCTGTTTCTAACCTCTTCGGATTCAAAATACATGCGCCCGAACGACAACCCCTTCGCGTCTTAAGATAAAAACATCGGGGGTATGGAATGGCGGGAGGTGGAATTTTTGAATCCTGGTTTGGGGATGAATGTTAGTGGAGGGGAGTTTTATTTGGACAATCAGGTTTTGATGTTAATCCTCTTTTTTTTTCTTCTTATTCTTTTTCGATTTCTTCGATGTCATTTTGACTATATATCGAACGATTTCAACCCCTACGGGTGGGGTGGCTTATATCGAAACCTATCACCCCTGTTTTTCTCTAACCTCCCGGGGGAGACACTCTCGATTCTTTAATTCAACCTTCGATATTTTTTTCTTCAAGTTTTTCCTTTTCGTATATTCTACTACGTTTTTTACTTTTTTCGATTTTCATCCCCCTGGCCCAGACCGTCTGGGTCACCGGTGATTTTTGTAAATCTAATCCACGTTTTTTTGATCTTCAAGGATAAGATAATTTGACTGAGGGTTTTTTTTCGATCTTTTGCAAGTCCCTCGAAATCTATGAGGCATGTTTTTGATTCGGTTTTTAACATTCTTTTAATCGATTTTTCTTGTCAATGATTTGAACAGTTTTTTAAACAGAGCTTGTCCAATTCTATTGGAACACGATTTTTGTAAATATACAAATAAACTTGAATTGACCGTATTAATTTTTAGCATTGAATTTCCGATCATTTGATAATTGAATATTTTTGAATACTTTTAATGACGAATTCGCCAGAGTCTGATGTCCAATGTCCCAATAAATAATCTTCACTTCGTCATATCCCGAGGGTTGATTTTGGTTTATTACTTTCAGTTCATTCAAGATTTTTAATTTTCCTGGATAAATTCGCGTTTTGACTATTCCCTGGTTTTTCCACTTTCGGTCATAGTCAGCCCTAGTTTTGAAAAATTTATCCGCAAGCTTATACAACGTATACTAATTAATTCCTGAGTTCCTCGTGTCCTTTTTTCCCACGAATTGTGAAAATATACGTCACAGAGAATCTATAACCCTTACAGCTTTTTAGATCAGACAAAATCCCTGGTTAACATTTGTCTTTGATTATTTATTATTTATCGATTGATTGATTTAGAGAGAGAGAGAGAGGGAGAGGGAGTAAAAGAGAGAGAGAGAGAGGGTAACGACCACGCGACACGGTTCCGTTTGTAAATCTCGATCTGCACGGTTTCTACCACTACTTTTGTAAAACACGTTTGACCGGGACTCGTTTTCCCTCCCTTTTTTTTTCTATTCTTGCAGGCCACGTTTTGCCCACTATATCAACGGATCCTTCACGCTCCCTTTGTCGAAGATCACCCCATGGAATTTTTTATTTCTTCCATTTCTATTTTTTTTTTTCCACTTATCATCCGGGCTGACCGGTCCTCGGGATTTTCATCCCCAGAAAAGAAACGACCGGCTTGAGTCAGTTTTGCCCTCGAAAGTCCGAGCCGGATAGAAATCCAGTGGAAATAGGAACTCGAAAATACTCGAAATTTGTTTTGTGCAATTTTTTTTTATCTTGGGCAAAAGGCTCGATTCTATTCTCTTGGCGATTTTTTGGAGTATGATGACCTGTCGTTATCGCCGTCCGACGGAACGGTCAAGTTTCTGTACGCCTAAGGCCCGCCGCCTTGATGCTGTCTGACACTCGACGTATCTTACTACTTACGATCTTTATTATCTCTCGCTGCTCGAATCACTGTCGCAGGAAATTTTCCGCTTTTTCAGTCTCTCTTGACCGGCCAGTTTTCCTATTTATTTATTTATTCATTCATTCATTTATTCATTTATTTATTTATTCGCCCTACGTTCATATTTAATCCGCCTCCAAGTTTTTACGTCTAAATTCTCATGGCACCTTGTGGATCACAAATTCGGTTTTGAGTTCCTCGATTCTCGTTATTTTCAGTCACCGCGTTTTTAACTTTGGAAATTATTATATTTTTATCTTAATTTTCCTTCATCTCCAAGATGCGATTTGGTCAGATGAAAATTCGCTGATTCAAAATCGCGGTTTTCTTTATATTCAAATTCTGTAAAGATTAGGTACACTTTGGTTTTACTGTTCGATTCATTATTCATTACCGGCAACTCTTCGAAAACGAAAACGTGCTCTGCCAGATGAAATCTTCGTCTTCATCATCATCGTCTTGAGTTCTCGATTGAAAATATTTAATTCTTTTTCATTCGATTTTATTTATTTATTTTTTTTTAAGAAACATTCGTTGGTCCCAGAATGTCAATTAATTGTCAATCATCAAACGAAATTGATGAATATTTATCGATATCGTTATCGTTATCGTAATATTATCACAGTTTATACAAACACCGTGTCACACTTTTTCCAATCACCATCACTAATTCCACGTTTCACATTATACGTATTTTTTGGGTTATTTTTTTATTTTTTATCTTTTACTTCTGTTTTCACGTTTCGACGAACGAGATATAAATTACCATACAGGGGAGTGAAAATAAGATGATTAATAATTTAGAAACTGGGTTAGAAAAGTACAAATTGAAGTCAAACAGAAAGAAAGAATTGGATATAAAAAGGAAAAAAGAAAACGATGATTTGTTGTGACGAATATATACATATCTATATATACCGTTCGATCGATGCAGGTTAAAAAAGCTTTTGAGTAAAAGAGAAGAAAGAACGACGAGGGTGAAGATGTGGTTTGAGTAAACTTGGGGTTATGACAAAAATGAAACAAAAAGATAAAGAAAAAAAAAAAGAAAATGTAAAATGGGAAAAAATGTGCGAAAACTTACCTTGTAATAACCGTTTATTAAAAAATGGTTGATCTTGTTTAGAAATAAGTATAAATTCCCATATTGCTCAAAGTATTTTGTCTCCCGCGGGCCGTTTGTAGGTAAGTATAGTAAAAATGCACTTGATTAGGCGGGTGGTTTGCAGGGGGCAGAGAGTAGGTACGAGTAGTGCGTGTGCCTCTGCCTCTGCCTCGTGCACGGGGACTTTGACGTTTAGCAAGCGCACAGAGCCCACTGGCTGTAGCCCTCAACTAGCTAAAACTCGCGGGTATAGCTGCCGCGGGTCGTCGCGTAGGCGTAGGAGATCGCGGAAGCTGTAACGACGACCACGCGCCAGCAGTACGTTTCTCCCCAGTTGCCCCCGTATAGTGGCGCCTCTTTCGTACGCCGTCGCAAGCTCACCGTAAAACTTATGCGCCCCGCGCTCGACTCCGTCGTAACGACGACTGAGAAACGATACGAAGAAGCACATGTGCGAGGGAGAGAAATTATTCGTCGAGCTTGCGACGACGAGAGAGACGTCAAGTTGTGCTTGCGACGAATAAACGAGAGAGGGTGAGAGAGATAAAGACATTTTCACACGTAAACCTACCCCCCCCCCCCCCCCCTCTTACTTCTCACTCCCTCTCTCCTACTTTCTCTTCTTACTGATGGGCCCTCACGTGTGTGCGAGTGTCTTCCACTTCCCGTGTGTATACATATACGTGAATAAACGTATAACGTGAGGTTATGTACGACAAGGACGAAACTAAACTGGGGAGAGCTTTTCTACGTTAACGCGGGGGATGTGTTTTCGCACATACGTATTAGAGATGGACCCACACTTGTGTATTCGTGTATTCCTGTATCCATATACGATGAATTCTCACCGAGCATCCCCCCCCCCCCCCCCCCCCCCCCTCCCCCCCGGTTATTGGCTTCTATATCCCGACCAGTTCGAGAAAGATAAAAGCTCCGCGTGCCTGTGTAAAAAGCACGTGTGAATATTTTAGAATAAAAATTTCGAAAAACAAACTTTCCAGTCCTTTCTATTTTCGTCCTAAATTTTCCATCGGATTTTTCTTCCGAGCTTTCGATAATATTAGAAAGCAAAAAGCTCGTTTGAGAGCTTTTTCTCTTCACAGCTTGCCAGGTGTTAAACAAATCTTGCAATTCTACATTCGTTCGATTTGATTTTTGGAATTTGGCTCTTGCATGTTCTTTTTTTTTGGATGTTGAATCCGATTTTACAAATTTCGCTTTGGTAATGAACTTTCTTTATTATCAAAAAGCCAAGAATCTTATTCTACGGACAAAGTGGATTATTATTATCATCGTCTTCGTAAAATTTGAATCGCTTCACGTGTTCTCGTAGGATTTTTTTTCTGTCCCAGAGCTTTTTTCTTTTTATTTCTATTTATTTTATTTTGTTGAGCTTTTTTTTTATAATACTGGGATATATAACGTTACAGAACGGTTGCTGTGTACGCGTAAAACTGCTGTAAAAGTAGTACACGATATTAAAGTACCGCTATTCAATGAAACTTTATTCATAAAAAAGTTGACGCTTCGAAACTCTGTCTTTTTGAGAAAAAAAAAAGTATATTTTCTTTTTTTTTTTTTTTCTCATCCCATTTATGTATGCTCGATGTTCTATATGCACGGTGTAAATATCTTCGCAGACTTTTGGCGCGCGAATTATATTTTGTCGTTTTTTCATCTCGTCTCTTGCACTTTTTTTTTGTCTTCTACAAATCTGGAAAATTCATTTCAAATCGCGATTCCTTTTTCTGGTTCATTTAATGGAATTATGACGAAATGAAATGAAATTCAGAAAAAGCTCCCGAAAATTCGAAGGACTTTTTTTTCTCACGGTTCAAAATTAAGCTCACGAGCTTTGCCAATTTTGTTGATCCTTTATTTTTTATTTTTCTTTTCGAAAAGGAAAGAGTCAGAGATATATATGGCTGTGCGGTGAAATTCTGTATGCAAAACCGTAGAGGGATGAAGAGAGATGGAACGAGGGTGGGGGAAAAGGAAGGGTTGAAACTCCTTAGTTGTGTTGGTCCAGAGTGGGACAGAGTCTTTGGTTGTGTCGCGCGATACGTTCCTCTGTGTTTGTGCCCCAAAGAAAAATCGCCCTCCCAGCTCTCCTCCTCTCCGCTGTACCTACGGGGGCGAGAGGCAAAGGGGGGGTGAAAACCACCCTCGCGATTCACGTACGTGTTTGCTAAGGGGTCTGGGATCCATGTGTGCGGCATCCTCGCCGAAAGGGTTGACTGGACAGTGGCGAACTCTTGCTTAGGCGGACAGCCCACGTACTACCTCGTATGGGGTGGGAAAATCTCAACCCTTAGCTCTGAACCTCCCGCACAAACCACCCCTCGCCTTATTCGTCGCTCACGATTCCTCAGGATCGTGAAAACCAGAAACGAATCTGGAGGCTCTGGAGCTTCGGAAGCTTTTTTCGGTCTTTTTTTTTCATCCCCAATATTTTAGGGGATGAAAATTTGTATTTTTTGAAACTTTTCTCAGGATTTTTTATGCCAGTTTGAGCGTTTGAAGTCCGGCAGAGCTTCGGCGTGTACGAAGAGCTTCCGGATTGACAGTCAATCACGTTTTCCAACCCCTGGCGAAGCTTGGTTTTATCATCCCTTCAATTTTTCCACCCCTTCGGTGGAAATGCACCCGAGTTTGATTCCCGGCAGCTAACACACGTGGCTCGTAGCTCTCGATCAACGCCTCTCGCCTGGGTATTTTCATACCGGCAATTTTTATACTCACTTGTTGCTCGATCAACGGACTCGCCGTCTACGTATATAGGTATGCCCCGATGCCGTGCGGGACCCGGGTTCTATCGATTCTTCAGAAAAGCTTGCTACCTCTTCGAAAATAATCCAGAATCAAAATGTCGGATACCAAAATCCAGAATTTTTCACATGTATTCGATATTTTTCGGAAAAAAGGAAGAGACGTCGATTTTGGGAATCCGAAATTTTGGAAATCCGTTAATCGAGAATCTGAAAAGAACCCTGAAGTTTAAATTTTGAGATATTCCAGGGAAGGAAAAATTTCGAAAGCGCAGAAAACAAGTTATAGAGGATTCGAGGTTAAAAAAATTTTGAAAATCTTTCAACGAGGATTTTGCTCGGTCAGTTTCTCGAAAATTGATCAACAAAGCTGTACTTTGAAAAGGGAGGATTTGGGATAGTAAAAATTCGAATTTGGGTTATATGTCGTAACGGGAGGAAGTTTGGAAATGATAAATTTTTGAAAACCCAGAAATTTTTCTAAATTTTGTTAAAGAATAATGGAAGATCGGATCACCAATGTTTGGTGTAAAAGTTTCGCCTCGAAGTCGGGGGCTTGATTTTAGTAATTGAATAAAATCGCCGCCCGAAGCATGGCGATCAGCGATGAATCAGGCTATAGAGCGAGAGTTTAATATCGTTTGATACCGCACTCGATCAGCCGGCCCCGGTATTTTTATCCCCGGGTACTTTTTAAGGTCAACTTGTTGCTTGTTTCGCTCTGTTTAAACCGCCATTCGCTCTCGCACGAACCTCCGCGCCCAAACATCACACGAACCCACACACACATACACACACACACACAAGTTTACTGGTTTATTTTTACCCGAGATTCCCAAACCCCGTATACAATATTAATTGCTCTATAGAAATTCCAAGTTCGACCAGAAAGAGAGAAAGAGAAAAAAAAAAAACAGGGAGAGAAAATAGATTCTTCAAACATTGCTGTTTGCTTTCAAATTTACTTCTAATTTATCAAATTTTCAAAATACTAACAGAAATTTATCCCCCCGAATCGATAACTTCTCTCGATTTTTTTTTTCTGACAATTCATTTTCGATTTCAGTCACTTTTTTAGTTTCTTTCATTTTGTTCATTCGTCAATGATTTCGTAATTCGTTTCTAAAATTCGAAATCACTTTCTTCATTCTTTTTCATTCGTTTTTCACGTTTTTATTTTTGAGTTCCAAATTTCTTTTCATCTTTTTACTATTTTTCATTTCTCCGTTTCTTCGTGTGATTCAAAATTTCTCCATTCATTCTGACGAATCCAAAATTACGCGGGTTAAGTTTTCTCTCTTCCCTTCAATTCCAGTCAATTTTCAAAATTTTGTCACCTCTTTATACGATTTCAGATTTCGCAAATCACTCTGAGGAGTTCGTAACAATTTTCCTGAAATTTCAGCCATTTTTTTCAATTTTTCGTATTTTATTTATTAATTTTTTGATTCCAGGTTTCTGTAGATTGTAAATTTCCGTCTTTGGTCGATCCGTTTCGTTTCCTCATTTTCGAATTATCCGGTTCTTTGAAGCCTGCAGTGCTGGTCTCGTCGTCCTCCCCTTCGTTGGCTTGTAATTAATAATCTCAAAAACGACGACGGTCGCTCGGTCCTCGATGTAGGGCTAATTGTTTCTTCGTTGAACAAATACTTTTCCGCTTGACCAACCACCCTTTACCTTTATCCCTTGAAATTTTCCTTTGCCCAGATTATTAGCTACACCCTCTATAGCACTGCGGGCTGCCCGGAAATGCCCCGAACTACTTGCGCCAAAGTTTACGGACTTTCATGATACCTTGACATGTGGCATTCGGCGTCTTTCTCGCACCCCTAGGTCAATCAGTCATCCGTGTTATTATCAGAGGGTCCAAGACGACCCCAGACTAAATTTCACTCCGGTATATTGTTTTACATCGGGCTATTAACTTTGTACTTATTCTTTCTTCAAAAGAAAAAAATAAATTCAAGGAAAATTATATACATTCGAAGAAGTTTGACGAGGTTTAGTCATTATCCTTACCAACGAAAGTCTCAGGGGCTGATAATTGCTAGTTAAGGAGAGCAGTATGTCGCGGTTGGAAAAATCAAACATTGTCCAAAATCAATTTGTTTCATCACCAAAGTTCATTTTGCATCATTATAATCATCTCACTTAAAAACGGTTGCTGGACGAATTCAGGCATACCGAGTCGACTTATCTATCACCAAGATTCGAAAGAATACAGGCCGTCACTAATTGAATGAGGGAAATTGGCAAATTTAATTTCTAGGCTGAGTTATTTGCAAATAAGTGGAAAAGAAATGTTCGATTTTTGGAAAATTGGCCATATCTTGTATGATAATTTTTTCAATTCAATTTCCCTCGTTCAATTTACGACGCTGCGTCTTCCGAAAAATTCGGATCCTGAGAAAGTGAAATCTGACCTACTGATTTTCATTGACATGATTATGATGATGTGAAATCAACTTGGGTGAAGAAATTAATTGATTTTGGACCGCGTTTCATTTTTACAACTGCGACATACTTGACTCCTTAATTATAAGCCCCGGACGTTGATATTTTTATAAAAAAATGTGAGGATTAACGAGTGGTCAAAAAATCGTTTGATCCTATCCCGAGGACGATCCTCCAGGATGACTAGCGAGATTTTTATTTCGGGATGGAAATGAGCTTTCAGAAACAATGAGACAATTAAAACGATGGGTTCAAAGGATCGTTCGAGTCAAATGTAATAAGGTGATTTTTCCTAGACACGGAGCACCATTCCCATTTCTGTGTCTGATGGAAAATGGGATTCAGTTGGCCATTAGTCTGTCTGCGGTAAATAGCCCCACGCCTGTCATCGGCAGCCGGCTAGTCTCCGGTGTCTGTTAAGTTGCAGATTATGTTTTTTTACGGAAATACGACTCATCCCACAATTAACCGATTCGGTAATTTTACTCGGTTATTATAATATCGAGTTGGCAAAATTCCGATACCTCAATTTCTCACTTACTATTTGTCTCGTTCATTTTCCCCGAGACTATCACTCGCTGTTGCTGCACCTTTAGTCGGGCCCGTGGAAGTCGTTTGAATTTTTTTCTATTAACAGGAAACGATACGGCAACGCGACTTCCGTTCCGAATACGACACAAACTCCGAATCGCTTATTGCATCGGCTCTATCGACTGAAGCATCGAAATTACGCAAGGCTCCGATTTTTAGCAAGGATTCAAAATTTTGATTTTTTTTTCCCCCCCCCGAGAAGAAAAGATTTTCTGCTCCCCTTCTTCTTTATTTTTTTCGATTTTTTTGTTCAGGAAATAATCGAGTCATCACATTTTATGGGATTTTATGAAATTTTCTTAAATTTTGTTCAGACTTCACTCAAGACTTTAATGGGATTTTAAAGGATTGCTAAGAATTTCAAGAGATTATGTCAAATTCTGTATGGGAATTCGCAAGATTTTTTATGGGCTTTGCAGGATTTTGTCAAGCCTTAAGGGATTTCGTGAAATTCCATAGGGAATTTATGAGATTTTATCAAATATATTTTTCGAATATTCCGCAGAATTTTATGAGCTTTGATCAAATTTTGAGGAATTTTTTGCAAGATTTAGTTTCTCGACTGCAAAATTCTAGAGAATATTTTTCAAGACTTTGTAGAAATGCCTCTGAGACTTCATGAACCTTCGAAAGATTGCTAAAGATTTTATAAATTGACTCGACAAGATTTCATGTAATAGGTTTTGTAAAATTTTATGGGATTTCACAAAATTCTATGGGAATTCTTCACATTCAATACGGTTTCGTTGCATTTTATGTAATTGACCGTATGAAATATTATAAAATTTCAATAATTTCTGAAATATCTTTCATCAGACTTCGAGGAATTTATTCAGATTGTCATATAATGTTTTATGGGATTTTCTGAGATTCCAAATTTCATCGAATTCAATGAAATTTCATGAGATTTTCTCAGGATTTCATAATATTCCAAGACTTCAAGAATTCATCATGATTTTGAAGAAGTTCCGAGGAATTTTGAAATATTTCGTGTAAATTTAATCAGATCTAACGGGATTACATGAAATTTCAAAGGATTACTTGAGATTCCAATGAAATTTATTTGAATCAGTATAACTTTTCGAGATTTAAATGAACCGCATGTCGTTTCATCAAATGTCAAAGTATGTTTTAAAAACTTGTATTACATTTCGAGATATTCCATGAGATTTTACCCAATCTTCAAAAAATTTCGTCGAATTTCCCATACTTTAATAAAATTTTCCAAAAATTTCTCCAGATTATGACGAACTTTCGAAGGATTTTCTAGAATCTCGTCTAGATTTAATCAAATCTTACAAATTTCCATGGAATTCATCAGATTCAATTAAATTTCGTAAAATTAATCAAATGTCACAATATTCCTCGGGATTTCACAGACTTCAGAATCTGAAATCTCAGTATCTCTTATAGTAAACCGGCTTATAACCCTTTGAGCATTTTCCTTGTATTAAAAGCAAAAAAAAAAAAAAAAAAGTAACCAACAAAATGGAAAATGACCGTTGGACGGTTCCCCGCAGGGGGAAAAAAAGAGCAGTTGGCGTTTAAAGGTCCGGAGATAATAACGTAACGTTCAAACGGTCGCGTATGTATGGAAAAAGGTGCATAGAGTCATATAGGGCCCCTTATGGCTTGTGGAATGGAGTTAAGATCGTTAAGAAATCCTCCGGAGCGTTAAGAACCCCGATAGTCTCGCTGCTGGGTGCTCTGAGACACCTGTAGGGGGTCAAGCCAGGAACCCTGGACAGGAACGGCGTTCAGAAACCCGTGACCACCGATCACGGGGTCTTCAAGGTACCTTCTTTGCTATAAGGGAGTCACTCACCGTGGAGAAGACGTTGGTAAAGGGATTAGTTAAAGGGCAGGAAGTTGCCTCCCACCGGCGGTCAAACTTTAACGGATTTTCTTCTACCGGCGGACGTTACTCGCCTAATTTTTTCGGGTATCAGAAAATGCCGAGAATCCAGAAAGGCCGAGACTAGATTCCAAATTTCTTCTGTTTTTTTTTTTTTTTTTTTTTTTCAAAGATTCGCAAGACTCAAAGATACTTTGGCCCAATTTAAAACTCGGGTTTTCATAGCTTTGGAAATATAGTCTGTCTTTACTTCTTTCGACAAATTTTACCGAGACGTCTTTGAAATTTTGAAAAAACCTTTCGATCGAATCTTACAATTCTTATAAAATTAGATTCGAGAGTGGAATGATCCGTGGAATTTTTTAAAGACCCTCAGGATTTTTTCAACGATTTCAAAAAATTTGCTATCGACCTTTCCGGAATTTGGTGGAATTCGATTTATCTTGCGTTTTGTCAAGTTTTTGGAAAGAAAAAATCGTACGAAAATCGCCAAATTCTCAATTTGTATTAAATTTGAGAGCAAAATTAGATCGATCTACCGATACGAATTAAACTTCCAAAGAATCCGATAACAATTTGGGATAAACTGTAAAACTTTCGGTAAATCTCGGCTAATCGTCAACGTTCAGTCAAATTCGTACTGCAGTTTTTGTAATTCTGGAAACTTGAAAAGATAATCTGGGATCGATTTATGTAATTCAAAATTAAATTTTTGGGAAACCTCATTCAGTGTTGGAACAATTTGCCACATTTTCGAAAACCCTCAAAGTATTTCGTGACAAATTGGAAAGAATTCGCCAAATATTAACAAAAACTTCTGAAATGTTCCGAAATTAATAAAATTGTTCAGTTTTGGAAGCAAATTTGAAAATGATCGGAAATTCCACATCGATTATTCAATATTCTTTGAGAATCGATCAAAACCTCGATGAATTTCGGATCCAAAAGTGATCCCTAAAATCGCGGTAAAAATTCTTGAGAAATAAAAAATTGAGTATACTTTTTAAAATCGAGCCAAAAATCGGTGAAAAAAATCTCACAATCCTGGGATAACATTTTGTTAAATCATTTCCAGATTCAGGTAAGAAACTCTCGAGGGTTCGAAACGCTTACGCAAATATCGGGGGCGTTTCGGACGTCGAGATCATTGGGAATATTCGGTGAAATTAATCGAGCTACGGTAGTGGGTTTCGGGTTAACGATGATTTTCTAAGGAAATCCAACTCCCGAGAGGCATCCAGACTAGCCCCCAGGACTCTTCCCTTCTGGCTTGACCTTATCCCGGGGGCATTTCTCCGCTTTGCTATATGGTATACGGTTTGCTTTTCCTTTTGCCCCCTTTACCCTGGTATACGCGAGGTTGTCTACGTTATTGGAGATAAAGATGGTCCCCCCGATAAACGCCCCGCTAAGATACCATTGTTCCCGAGGATCCTATCTTGATTGGGATCTTTGCCCCTCGCAGCTCGACGAGCACAAGAGACACTGAGGACACCAGAATCACGGGGTAAGACTTGATTGGCTATGTCTCGTCCTATTCAATGCCACTTATCCGACCGCGGGCTGCGAAATACGCATGCAAATTTATACCCTCTCGAAAAAAAAGAAACAAAAATTATAGAAATCATCCATTTCTTCGTCGTTCGATGGATTCTCAAATTCCTTTTCCAGCATTTCAATTTTCTACTCGCCTTTAGATTTTCCATTCCATTTTATCCGCAAGCCATCCCAACAATTAATGAAATATCAATTCCAATTTCTAAATTTGCCATGTGTGCGATTTTTCGATCTCAAAAAAATTATCTATTCGATTTTCGACTCGGTCCAAAGATTTTTCATTCAATTTTTGGCATTTCGAAACACTCGTAGAAGACTTAGATCTTCAAGAAAGAAAAAATTGTTTTATTTTTAGATCGTTTTTGTAAATTGACGAAAATTTTGACTAACTTCTTGAATTTGATTTGGCATTTTTGATTTGATTACCGATTTCATGTAAATATATACATTTTGTCAACTATCATTTTCACCAATTGACGAATCGCCTTTGGATTCGCAATTCTTCATAAATGTATTCAATTTTTGCCAATTCCATAGAAACGAATCTTACGAAAGAAAAATCTTGGAGTATAGAAGTCGGGGCTTATAGATACCAACAATTTCTGAACTTACAATGCGAGCCAGCTTGCAGGGAGCTAGCCAGTCAGCCGCTGGTTGCTTGCAGAAGGGTTTTAGAATAGCTAAGTAATTGTGTGTGGAAGGTAATGACGTAATGGGCTAGCGAGTTAATTAAAGGGTGCGCCCAAAGCTGTAGTAAGATACGCGGTAACACATTCACTTAGCTTTCAGTGTTTGTACCTACATATAGCTATAGCGAGTAGGTACGAGATCCTCGCGGCACACGATCGTGAAAGGCTCAACTCTCTCAACCCTTTCAGACGAAAAGTACAGACGGAGAAGACTCGGCAAAAAAAAGAAAAAAAAAAAAAAAAATCAACGAGAAATAAGTCTGATGATGATGATGATAATTAGTTGGGGGAAAATACGAATAAATATTCAGCAAGAAATTCGTATGTTAGCTTTTGATCAGAAACTAATTTTCAAAGTTTCCTCATTATTTGATTTGATATGAAAAGTTTAATCAAGAAAAGAAATTTACTCCAGAATAAGGAGATGATTTATAATGGAAAAATGATGACGGGATCATTTGATTCGATAAGAAATTTGGCTAAAATTAGAAGAAATATAACAGAAAAAAATGAAATGAAAATGGAAGTGTAAAATCGTAAAAAAAATTTCGTCGGTTTCGGTTATCTTTCGTTCGACAAACAGTACCGGGGCGCATGTTTTCCCTTTATACAGTTTATTTGGACAATCGTGAGGGTGGTGGTGGTGGTAATTCTGTTATCAGAGGGGAGCAGAGCAGATCAGAGCAATACCAGGGGCATAACAGCCAGGTGGTGATCGACTCCCACTATATACAGTATATAGCAAGTGAGTACAGCTACTGCTGCTGCTGCTGCTGCTGTTGCTGGTGGCACACTGACCTCCTAGCCCATCTAAATCGCCCCACGTTGTTGGTCGCCAATATAGAGGGTTTACGGTTTAGGGACGCTAGGGGTGCAGGCCGATATCATCCCCTCAATTGTCAATGACATGTCTGTAGAATCGAACCGTGAATGCCAAAGATTCTCCGGAGCTTTTTGGTCAGCGTCGTGACGCCTCAGGCGCCTGTTGATCGACTACTCGCTTCGCACCAAAGTAAGGCGAGTTAAGAAATTCCGGTGTTTATCTTTAAGGAAATAAGGAATACATGGTATAGGTTAAGTGTGACAGTTTATGACCCTGTCCCAATTATTGACCTTTTTTTCATGATTTCTTATTATCCCTGAGCTCTGAAATGATCAGAAAAATTGATTGAAACTGATTTGTGTATAACTGAAACATTCAGAATTATTATAATCGATTTGAAATTTAGGAAATTATAAGGGTCAATAATTGGGGCTTGAAGGATCATTAATTGGTACACTTTACCTTACAGAAGAAACGGAACTGGAAGGATTCCAACCGGAAATGAGTTGATTTGTCAGAGTTAGTTGAACTGAAAACCGCCAAAAAATAGTAGAAAATTCCTTGGAGTGTTGATTTTTTTTTTGAAGCATGACGTAGAGTCTGATCGCATGACAGAAATTCCCTTGGAAATCACGTGTTCTGAGACTTACCTTAGCCGTTGATGATGGTCGAGGGTATTTACAACCCTCTTGGGCTGAACGCACCCAGTTTGAGTATTTTTTAATTCGTTGAAAATTGCGTTTTGGTTTTTGACTCAGTTTTTCATCAACACATTATACCATATACCTACTACTGGCTAGTTTAGTCTATTGGGGAGATTTTCTTGCGTGACTTGGCTTCTCAGGGTGCGGCACTATGTCGTCGTCCAGGGGGTTTCCGTCCGTCCCGCATACATAGAGGCACTGAGCGCACATTAAGACTTTGACTCTGGAGAGTCCTGGGGGCAGCAGGACATCCCCCTGCTCGTCCTTTTACGTCCCAGCCACGCACGTGGGTTTGGATTCATTTGCTAAGTAAGCTAGAAAGAGATGGAAAGATTGAATCAAGAGAAGTTTAGAAAGAGAAAAAGATAGATAAACGCTGATTATCTTTACCTCGTAGTCATCGTCCACCTCCTCCTCCACCCCCCATAGAGGTGCGGTAATTAAAATATGCCGGTTAATTGCGCCCCCCAGAAGGAGGTGCGGTAATCTAGGACACGTCAATCTATCGCAAGCAGGAGCTACCCACCTTCTCCAGCTTGAATGAGGAAACCATATTCCTGCATTTCATCGCTTATATGGGGGATGAAAAGGGGTGCGTTTCGTGCCTCGAACTACTTGTGCCAATTGCAACAGGATTTCGACTCCAAAACGCGCTATATATTTCTGATTTGCTCAAAAATGGCTCGACCAAAAAATTTGTAACTTTACAGGATTGTAGCCTGTGGTTTAGGAATAAAAAAATATCAGGTTTTTTTTTTCAAAATCAGCTGACTGGTTCAACCAGATAGGAACTCACGACGTCTGAAATGGTAGAAACCAATGGTAGACCAATTTGATCAAATTTGCAAATAGATTTTAGATTTCCGGTGAAAAACGTAATCAATTTTCGAAAGTAGTTGAAATGAAAGGAAAGAAATGAAAATGGTAAAAATTTCACGAGGAAAAAAATCAAAAAAAGGAAAAAATATGAGAATTTGGGGGATTTATTTGATCAACGTTATTCTCTTTCTGTTTTTTATCGGAGAAACTAATTGGCGTGCATAGGTACGAGAATCTCTCTTTTTCATTCACTCATTCACTCACTCACTCTCTCTCTCTCTCTATCTCTCTCTGACTATTTCACCGCGTGTGTTCCACTTTCACCGAAAATTAGATCGATACTCAACTCTCTATTCGAGGCTGGTATGCGTCCAACCCCTAACCGTACGTTGGTCGTTCGCCGAGGGGGTTGACGCTAACTTTATTATCGGAAATTTGAATTCATTATATAATCAATATCCCATATTTGAGGTTTTCGAACCTCAACGTGTCGCGGGGGATGATCCCCGTTCTTTCGCGCCTTATTTTCCATTTTTTTTTCCATTTTTTTTCTCGTTTTTCATTTACCTCTGTGTTTTTTTTTCTGGGGGGGTGTCGAGGGGAGGCAATAGTTGATTAAAAAGCTAATTTTTTTTTTCTCCTGGGAATACAAATACGGATACTGACTCATACCGGAGAATTTGATCCTTCACGAGGCAAATACTAATACGATCAATCGAATTTTGATCAACGGGGAGAACTTAATCGCTAGTATAAATCACTCTAATTCGATTTTCCCATATGTTTCTCCTTCGATCTCTTTTCCTTTCCTTTACTTTACTTTACTTTTCCTTTAGCTCGATTAAGACACAGCAGGCTTTCTCCCAACGACAAGAAAACACTCTTAGCCCGATCATATTATATGAAAAACCAGTTCACGAAATAGTTTCGTATACTTCCTTCGTCCTTCGCTTCATAGTCCTGCCGAGACCTTTCCTCACACTTCCTATACTTCCGGAAGAATTCGAGGATTCGTCGAAACTGGACATTTTGTACCAAAAGAAGAAGAATAAAAAAAAAAAAAAAAAAAATTGAAAAAGGAAAGGAAATTCAAAATGCATTAGTCTCAGGAAGAAGCAAATTTTGTATTTTCTTGTTTTACTTTGTCACATTTATTGATTTTTATTTTTGATTTTTTTTTTGTTTTTTTTGTTTTTTTTTTTTGGAAATTGCAATTGGACGTATAGTGTCGTCGTTGGGACGGCGATATGCGATGTGTCCAGCCTATATGTATGGTTTGGTGTCCAGTTTACGGTATACCTATATGGGTAGCCATGGTAACCGACTGAATGCCAGGGCAAGTCCCTCGCCTCATTCCAGACCATCGCTCGTCCGTTGCAGGCAGCATCCCGCGCACTGTTGCAGTTTGCATTTGGCAGTCGTCCAGGGGTTGGGTGAGACCGAGGGATGCAACTCGAAAAAAATTGAGGGTAATTTTGGAGTAAAAAAAAAACAAAAAAATTAAAAGAATATTCCCAGAGCCTTTGCGAAAAGGAGAGAAAAAAAAAAGAAATTAAAAAAAATGAAAATTGGTCAAAAGAAATTAATAATTATATAAATTTTTTTCAAAATTTCAAGGACCTAGATTAGATAGCTAGAGATTAGAGGTCCTAGCCTAGCCTCCTTGCCGGAGTTTATAGCCTTCAGACGGAAACTCTAGTTAAAGTTAACGGTCGGTTAAGCAGTCTGGTATAGAATGGGGGTTGTTGTTATGTACCGATGCATGGGGGTGTTGGTGGTGGTGATGGTAGGGGATGGTTTTGGTCTCAAACTGTAATCCTTATTCTTAGGAGAGCCAAGGGAAGAGCTAGAGGAGATTCTAGCCACTGCCCCTTCAAGTAGCTTCTCGCTACTAGTAGCCAGTCTTATCTCGATTTGCATAAATTCATAGTTATGGCTTAAGGTCTTCGAGAGAAACGGCGAGTCGAGGTTATATATATACATATATACATAGGGAAATGCCAAACCAACCAAGTTTTGGGACCTAGGGAATCCCTATACGTCCAATTTTTTCAAAAATTTGCCAAAAAAAGTTAATTTATATTCGTCAAAAATTACGATTTACACATTTTTCAAAAAACAAATTGTTATTTTTTATCCTCCCTTATCTTATATGTATATTTTTATAATATTATAATTATAGCAATTGGTCTATAGGTATAGAAATGTACAGGACTTTTCTTGGTACATGTACCTACACACGTACTTACGAACATTTGCGTTTATAATCATTTCAAACACGCCATTTCGTGTATATTTCTGTCTGTCTGTCTTTCTGTCTTTCTATCGGTCAGGCAAGCTAGCAGCTATACGTGACAGTAATCGTGGAACGGGATCAGAAAATGGCGTAAACTAGAATGAATAATAAAAAAAGACGACGATAAAAAAGAAAAACGAATGAAAAAAAAAAGAGAGACAAAGACAAAAATGAATTATTTATCGTATAGATCGAATGGTAAGAGAATTAAATATTAGGATCTTGTATACAGATTTCCTGCTTTCAACTTGATTTGGCAATTTTTTTACTTGATTATATTATCTTCAATTCCCAGCTTTGGAAATAATAAAAAAAAATATCTTAATCAATCCAAAACGAGAAATAGAATTGAGGTTTCTCGAAAGTGACAAAAAATCTAGTCAAGTATCTAAGCCAAAAGATATGCTTTTCATTTTTCTATTTGTCTGTAATATTTTAATATTTAATTTTGTCACGAGGTTGCAACTGAACAGACGGATTCGCAATTAGCGAATGGGCAAGATAGCGAAATTTTACTAACAATAAGTCACGTTTAAAGATAACGATTCTTAAAGGATGTCGGTGAAAGATAAAAGCTTTTTATCATTATACGAATATACATATATACACGAAATTTTTATCAAAACGTTTTATCTCCTGGGGATATATTTTTACACGATTCAACATTCAGACTTGAGGTAAACAATAGTAATTATACATGTATATATATATATATATATATATATATGTATAACAATAGGAATCTTTCCCTCCCGATTTGCTTTCTACATTGATGACAAATCGATGCAAACACACAATTTTTTTCATTTTTTTTCTCTCCCTATCTCTTTCCTTCTTTTTCTGCCCTTTTTATTATAATATTTATTCCGTGTATACCCAAGTCGTTAACAAACGTGTCGCAAATAAGATATTCAAAAGAGATCGAAAGGAACTAACGGCACGAATAGGATAGGTGGGGGAATAATAGCTGCAGACCTCCGTGCCGCAGACATTAGTGATTTTACGATACTATCATCGTGTAGACTGACCTGCGGCGATTCTGACGTAAAAAAGACAGAAAAAAAAAAAATGGGGAAATAAAGGACAGAAGGGGTAGTTGAGGGTGAATAGAACAAGGCAAAACTACCCCTAAGACTGAACGACAGTCTCATCCAGGTACTATATTGACACAAACACTGTCGTCCTGACTACTTAGATGTATTCAGGTTTGCTATATCCACCCCCCCTTTAGGGGTGGGTTTTGTTCAATGATATAGACCCTGGATAGACTACCCCCAGTATATCCCCTAACACTCACACACGCGACAGATCTTATCCATATTTTGCCTGACCTAGCTCCGTACCGAATTGGCACCCAACCGCCTAACCACCCTGCAACCGTCTAACTACCCAACCGTCCGGAGATCCGCTATCTCACAGACTAAATTGATTTCTTGTATTTATTATTCACGTGAATAGGGGTGGAAATATTTAGGAAATCGGCAGGGTTGGGGTGGACCGATTTGTTCACCGAAGAAAATACCCAGGAAAAAAAAAAATAGATTTTTTACAAATATAGATCGAAATCTGTTTCTTTGAGGTTAGAAAATCGCAGGGGGTGAGAGAAGAAAAGGATTTTCTCGTTGATTTTTTGCCGATTAGGAAATTTCGCAAATTATTGATGGGGTTCGTTTTCATCCTCTTGAACATCCCTTGGTTGAATATCAGCGGATCTGTGCATTTTGTTTCGAGGATTTGACTTTACTACCTACCCCTTCATATTTTCACTCGGAAAGTTTACTCGAAGAGAGAGCTTTAGGGGTTGGGCTCTTCGCTGGGTCTTCTTTCAATTTTCTATCTCCGTTTGTTCAGATATTAGACTTTTGAAAACATCGTGATCGTTGTTAAAACTCTTTTGAGTACCATTTCTGACTGACCAACACTAATTGTAAGACCGATGTGGCCGATGTCCTGAAACTTAAAGTAAAAGTCGTTTTTGTTTTTGGTACTTAAATATTATTTAGAGAACTAAAGCTCCTTGGGCTTGTTACCTGCTGCTACCCCCTTGTTCAATATTCTCTTTCTCTCTTTTCACACAGTTTTTAGTTCTCATTAGCAAAGGCTTAGGGGAAAACTCTTTGCTGTACCTTATACTCCGATCATATCGAGAATTTATTCCCTGGTTCTTCAACCCTCTTATTTCATGATCACGAAGTCAAAGTTTAAAGTCCAAAAAAGGACGAGTACGTTTTCTTAAATTGACACAAACTAGATATTTTTTTTTTCTCGTATTTATGAATCTGGAGATTTGTGAAGGAAGAAAAGTGGAAAAATAAAGTCTGGCATTAGCTGCTGCTGGCCTAGTTGGTATCTATACTCTCGAACGCAAAGGCGTCATTCTGTAAATATTTGCCACTAGCGAGTCTCTTATCTTAGCAAAGCTTACTGACCATATGCCAGGCTCTCACCCTCTTTTACACCCTCCCTGTTGCCTTATCCACGGTACATCGTATCTCCACCTACGTACATGTACATACATACCTAACTACCTACCTGTGCTAGAGACTCGTACGTGGTCACTTTGCTTTAGGAAAACACGCTTGACCATGTCGTACTACCGCAAAATTATCATCTTTATTTTTTCTTATTTTCATCCCTTATTGGCAAGGGATGGTAGATCAGGGACGGGATTGAAATTCCGAATTCAAAAAACTTTGAATGGTTAAAATTTCGAATTTGTTTAACAAAGAGACGTGATTCTGATTTTCTAGAAAAGTTATAGTTGAGAAATTGCAAATTTCGAAAGATCAAAATGCAGGGAACTCAAAGATCCGCAAATTTAAGGGGTTAGGGTAAATTAGGAGGCTGGAAAAAGCGCTTTTTTCACGATTTTTTTTTTCACAGCTGATTCATTTATTTTCATACCGATATTTTTTTAATATAATTATACGTATTTGAAAAAGTTTCAAAATTTTTTTCATTGCAGAAAATCAATTTGCCGTAAAGTTACAAGCGATCTCTGAAATGTCAGGGGAAAAAAAGTGTCTCGCGGTGTTCACAGTTGCTCAAGACTAGATCATCTTTACTCCACAATTTTTATGCGGTTGTATTTTTGGAACTTGAAATTGAAATTATAAATTTATATTCTTTAATTTAATTAATTTATTACTTATTAACCTCAACTCCTTATTGGAAGCTCATGACAAAGCTGTAAAAAGAAAAACGACGTTGCACGTCGCGAATCTCAAGATTCGGAGTTTTGTCCTTTCGGATCTTTAACTTCTGGAATTTTGAACCTTCGGTGTTTTTCCATTCCGAGTTTTTCAAGCTTAGCTACGTAGACTTTCGGAAAAATAATCTTTCGAAAAACTGTACGAGTTTTCGCAGCTTTTGAAATTCGGATTTTCAATCCCACCCCATAAATTTACAGGCTTGTCACCTGTTTTTGCTAATAAAAAATTACCTCGTCCCATGAGTAACGATTTTGGGATTGTTTTTTTTTTTTTTTGCTCTTTCCTTGAAACTTTTGCTATTTTGGAGGCAGATGCATGCAGACCTTGGGTAAAGTTCAAGTAACAAAAAAAAAAAGAAAAAAAAAGAGTTGGCTGACGAACAATGCAAGGTAAACCGAGAAGAGTCGGCGTTATATGGAAAAGATAATAAGTTGTGGTAAGCTTTCGAACACACAGCAATGTGCTGCGGGATTAACTCTTCTCTCTGCCGCGTCAGGTAGAACGTGTGTTTGTTTCGCGACGTAGTCCCACATACGTTGAAAAAGAAAAAAAACAAAAAAAAAAAAATAGAAAAAGTAAGTTTTTTGCCTCGATATGCGGTATGCGCCGCATCATATCGCACCTCATACCCTACACGTATGGGTTTTATAAGGGATACCCGTGCAGACAACGAGGAATGCGAAAAACACACACGGATTTTCTAAAAATTTGACAAGTTTTCTCCTCCTCTTACTGCAAATCCGGCGAATGTGGGATTGCAAATTTTCAAAAGATACGAAAATGCAGATTCGTTCGCATGTCTCGAAATTCTACGGTCGATTTGAAAACAGAATTTCATTTCTAAATTACCTTGCAGTCTCAAAATCGATTTGAACCCAACCTAGTTAACATAAGAAATATGAATCTGACTCGAATTCTATTCGTTTTTCTTCAAAAAGTAAAATACTCGACCATTTTCTGCCATGGTGAAGCATAAATCTCCCAAGTTTCATTCCGGTAGGTTTTACAATTTGGAAGAAACTACGAATCGAGTTTTCAAGGTGATGACAATTGGTAATAATGGGAGTCTGTTCGAAATTCCATTATCACCAATTGTCCCCACCTCGAAAATGCGAATTGTAATTTCTCGACGACTACCCAACCGATTTGAACGAATCCTCGACGAATGAATTCAGTTTTTTGGCAAAAAGTGGCCGAGTATGTCACTTTGTTAAAAAAAAACTGATAGGATTCCAGCAAAACTCGTATTTTTTATTTTAGCTAGGTTAAGTTAGAAGTGATTGTCGAAAAGAATAAGTTTACGACGGCATATTGAGTAGTTAGAAATGTCGATGGTACGATTTTCGGATGATGACATATGGGGCAAGGTGTATTAGTAATTTATGAAAGATAAGTCGTACCGATAGGGTCAATCTCGTCCCCGTATCTTGTGGAAAGTACACAGTACGCTGATGATCGCTCAGACTGACGTCAGAAGCGAGAAAAAAAATAAAAACTCGATCGGAGCTTCGCGATTGTTAGAAACGCAGACTGAACAACAAATATGCCCTAATTCTTGTAACAATCGTACAGGTAATAAAAAATAAGAATAAAAATAGATGAAAAAAAAAGAAAAAAATTTCGGAATAATTTCAATATTCGAAAAATCGATCGATCTATCGTTTACAACGATTCAAAATTTTATTATACTTAAATCTAGTAATTTTTATAGTCAAATTAAAATCGACTATTCACACAAATTACACTTTTGTCGCATAATTATTATTGATTAATTCTACGTATATTCATTGATCGACTTATGAATGCGTTGAATATGTATTTATGTATATATATATCAAGTGAAAGGAAGAGGATTATAAAATGTTGAAAATAGGGTAAAATATGGAATTCATGCGAACTTTTCGATCTTTTTTTTCCCTTCTTGGTTCCTTTTTTTTTTTTTTTTTTTTTTTTTCTACTGGTCAGGTCCTCTGCGTCCAAGAATTTTTTGCCTTTGAGCATTCAGTTCGTCAGCAGTGATGATTACTTGGCATCTATTGGCGTATCTGTGACATTGCATTCCCGAACAACAGCCACCCCTAGTATCGCACTGAAATCGAAATTGGAAGCAAAAAAAAAATAAATAAATAAATAAATAAAATAAAATAAAAAATCGAAGAAAATACATCAAAATTGGGAAATACTTTGAAACGATGAAAAGAAAACGATTCTTTTTTTTTTTTTTTTTTTTTTTTTTGGTTTGCTACTTCAAACCGAAATTTCTCACATATATTTACTTTCCTTATCATAATCTTCAATCCCCATACAATATATATATTACATGCGTGCGATCGATAATATATAGGTTATGGCTTAAGCTATGACACGTTTCCATCAATTCATTCCTTTATTTATTTATCTATTTTTTTTTTCACCCAGTTTTAAATGCGATTTATATATTTTTTTCATCATCATTCATGATTATGCAATTTGTTCGACATGCGTGTATAGTATACGATAAATGAATTTGAATGAAAAAAAAGCGATTGATGTATTCTTATATTATATGTGGTATAATTAGTGCTTGGTGATTCTTAATTAATGAATTTATCGATTGATTCCATAATACTATTATTATTATTGATATTCTAGTGTTAATTAGGCGAAGCTTATAGGCCCAGTGGCAGGATGCAGAAGATCGTTAGTACCGGTTCCTATTTTTCTTTTTTTGATTTTTTTGTTCTTTCTTTCTTTGATCTGATTTGTATTCTGACTGTTTCTTGATAATTTTCTTCTATCCCTGCTTGCTGACGCATTTCCCAGCGTAGACATTGCACCAGAGATAATCACAGCAGTCCTCGTACATCCGACACTGCGGTTTGTCACCCAGATTTTTTTTTTTTTTTTTTGCAATTTACTTATTCATTTATTTATATATTGATCTATTTTGTATATAAAAACATTCAATCGAACTTTCCTCATACCAGATAAAATTGCAACATTCATAGATCTGAAGCGTTTTGGCGATACATTTGCACATATAGACAGATAAATGGAGTTCTGATGAAACTTTTGGATATAAATTTAGAAAAAAGAAATAAATCGTTTCGAGTGTTTGTTTGTGGTTACAATGAAGTGACTGATGATGAAATCTTGGATTTTGATAGTATGAGGTAATTGTAATTGACCCAAAAATTTTGTAGCACATAATATGAGATTTGACGAGACCAAGTTGTTGTTCATTTATCTTTTGACAGACCGAGATAGAGAACGAGAACGAGAATGAGAGCAAGGTCCAATGAAACATTTTGATAAAAATTAACAAGCGATGGAGAGAAGCTGGGTAAGTTATATTATCATACTCCGCCTGACAAAGTGGGCTCGACAAACAATCTTATCCAAGAAATGGTTTGGAAACGAAAAGAAAAGAAAATTCAATTCTAGTCATCAAAGATGATCCAATTTTCCAAAAATTCACAAAGCTCTATTAGCTTTTTTTGAAGATTTTGAAAAATTGATGAATTATTGAAATGCCAATTACGTAATTTCTCGATAATCAAACTCCTGACATGCTGTTGATGCAACGATGATGAAAAATGATGATCAAATGTTCATTATGACATGAAGCTGCGACGTGCGTGCGAGAAATCAGCCCAGATTATAATATGGATACCATTCGTATTTCTAGATTTATTTATTATTATTCTTCATTTCTTATCTGATCTACTGACCGGGTCTCCGTGGTTTCCACAACCAACTTGTCTCGCCGGTGGAGTCCATGGGCGTTTACCAGTCGAGGCTGAGATAACGCTTCCGACCAAAAGAGCCACGCAAATGAACAGCATTAATTTACCCATCTTGGAGATAGTCCTGTGAAAAATAACAGACTGAAAAAAAAACACGTTTAGTTTAGCTGGAAATCGATTTTTTCGAAAAATCGGTATCGATTATTTTGCCAATCGATTATTCAAAGCGAAATAGTTCTATAAAAAAATAAGGAAATTAAAGAATCCGTCGAGTTTGAGTGAAAATCGGTTTTTTCGAAAAATCGGTATCGATTTTTCATTTTTCTAATCGATTTTCCAAAGCGATTTGACTATTTTTTATGAAACAAAATTTCGACTTGATTTTTCCTTGACCGCTTCGAGGAAGGTTACCGATCTCTGTATATTTAGTTGGCGATTTGCAGACTCGGACATGACGCGTTATGCGATTTCGTGGACTCGTTCCTTTCACCAGAGTCGAAAACGTGTCAAAGCGTCGCGTTGTTTGTTTGGCTAGATGTTTGAACCGCCTCCGAGTATAGGCATCGTCTGTTTCCATGACTAAACCTCAATTAGATCTAATCAGCTTCTCTACGACTCGGTTATACATCTGGCTAAATATAGGCGCAGCTATGGAAACCGCGAACTTGTCCTTCACCGCTAAACTCAACGCGTCTACGCAGCGGGAATATCGCCACTTATTCTTACGGCATTTTATTATAGTCGATCGATCGATCGATCGAGGCGCGGAAAAACCAAACCGATCAATGAAAAACTAGATTCAATTTGGAACCGTTTTTGCGGAAATCGATCGACCAATTAGGGTGCGAAAAACCAAACCGATTGACGTATGGGGAAGAAATTCTGCTCTATTTTTGCTGGGAACCGATTTTTCGATCACGTTATTCGATTGATTCGATCTGCTTTTAATTCTTTTTCGCGATTTCGATTGATTTGTTGGTTCGAAATGCCAGAAAATCCAACCGATCGTCGCGTGAGGAAAAAATCCGCGCTACTTAAGCTGGAAACCGATTTTTCAACGACGTGAATCGACCGATTCGATTGAATTCCAATTTTTCCTCGCAATTTCGATGAAATCGATGATTCAAGATGCGGAAATATCCAACCGATCGGAACGTAGGTAACTAGTTTTCCACTAATTTTACGCAAGACCGATTTTCTGATTACGTAAATCGATCGATTCGATCCCGATCCTGTCCTGCGTGTGATTTATCGATTGATTGACAGATGATAGTGCGGAAAAATCCAACCGATTGCCACGCATGTTATTAATTTCGCACTTTTTTTGCGGAGAACCGATTTTCCAACAACGTAGATCGATCGACTCGATCCTGATCTTGTCCTTCGAGTGATGAATCAATCCATCGACGAATCAAGATGCGGAAAAATTCTACCGATCGCCGCGTGGGGAAAAAAAATCTGCGCTAATTTTCTCGGAAACCGATTTTCAAGGACGCTAATTAACGAAATCTAAAATTAAAAGATCAGACGATCGACTTAGACGATGAATCTCAGCTGTTTTGAGCAACAACCGATTTTTCGACGCTGTTGATCGATCGGTTCGAGTTTTACGACGAGAATAATAGGAAATAGCACCGAGTCGAATGTCTCCAAGGTTTTCGCGAGGTAATATGAATCACCGTCTGAACAATAGGTCGATAAATATCGCGTACTGCGTCCCCACGTGTGAAGGTTTAGAATTTCGCATTGTTCTTTACCGATCTTTGCCATTATTCTCTCCTCACTGATACTCACTTGCGGTTTTTCTTATTAAAAGCAAATTTGCTGTATGGCGATGCGGTTCAGAACGTCCGTGCAGTCGATGCTTGCTTCTCGAGAGATCGGCTACAACTGACTTTGCCACTCGGAATCTTGACCGACTTATAAAAGGCTGAAAGTCGGGAGGAGGAACTACATCAGTCCCTCCATTTCTCAGGCCATATTCTGCATCTTAGATTCGCTCGGTGCTGCAATGCTAATCGCAAAATTAAACCGCGATATCAAACCGGCGTTATTTTCTTTCACTATCGTTTCATTTCCAGCTAATTCCGCGCTAGTGTGACGCTCTGAATGATCAATTCAAAGAATATAAACAATCTGCGCAGCAATTTCAATCGCATTGCAAAACCCAGACGATAAACAAGATAATTTTTTTTTGTTTTTTTGTTTGTGTGCCGATTTTTCTTTCTCAGCTCGTTATCGATTTTCCCCGAATTTCATAATCGTTTTTTTTTTCCTCGTTTATATTTCGAAATTCGAGGTCATTTGTTTGAGTCGCCTATGTATAAGGCTGATCGATGACCTTTGTCATCGACTGGGGCAAAGACTCCCAGGAAATAAATAACGCGATATTTGCATTGATTATTGTTGCGCTGATTGTATATAGGTATATATAGTGAATCAGAAATACCGTTGACGTAATTTTATTCTGCGGTTAACGAAGCCGATTCATTTTTCTATATCCATTTAATTCACGCAGGAAATAATCGCAAAGACAATGAAAAATTAACTCGAAGAGTGCTTATTCACCGCAAACGCACCATAGATATATTTCCACATTTCTTGTATTTGTTGCATTTGTTCTTCGAATTTGTTAATTAGAAAAATTTTCTTTGAATTTCAACTTATTACGATTCAAAAATCTTCTCAATTTTATACTGCACAGATATAAGATTTTTATTTCAAAAATGACATATTTCGTTGATAAACACTTTTTGATTTTTCATCTCTTCTTTCTTCGTCTATTCGGTACTAGTTTCTTTCGCTCATGGTACTTGCAAGTCAATCAGCACACGTATAACAAAGGCCGTCCATTTCGCAGTATTGATGTCTAATTGGCAATAAGGTTTCTATGTACATACATACATAATTATATTGCGATTATTCATTATTTTTATTATTGTTATCGTTATATATACGGGGAAATTTGCTCGACACGTAATTCCCACATTATACATATATATACATGTATACATACATACATGTATTATTACTATTAATTAATCGTAAATACGTATACATGAATGTCTGCGAGAACTCGAAGAACCGTACGTATATAAGACGGTGCAGAAGAAAAATACTTCTCAGGAATCGTATATCTTATCTATGTACGTTGTGTACGATACATGGTTATGGATACATAATTATTACTTATATTTGCAATATTTATATTGACGTTTCTTTCTCTTCTATATCTTTGCACAACAAAGATAATTTTTTTTCTTTTACTTTTTTTCTTTTTTTTTCTCCTTCTTTCCATTATCGCTCTATATTGTATATAACCACGTTGTATGTGTTTGTGCGAAGGAAAGTTTTCAAAATTACAAAGAAACAAGAATTGTATGTATAGGTAGTATACACATGTGTATATTATAATTTATTAGCTAGGCAAAGGAACTAGAAAATTTTTATTCCCGTCTAAAAATATTTGCAATTCTCTATATAATTATATGGATAAATCCTTACCGATGGAATAAATTATATGCTTGTAATAATAATATAGACAGAAATATGGATTTGTAGAGAAGAATTCGAGGTAGTTGATGAACATTATTGGAAACGGAATTGTACGTTTACAAAATTTTTTCTTGTATTTTATTTTATTTTTTCAAATTTTTGACGATGTTCTAGGTATTTGTTTGAGAGTTGTCTTTGTATCGTTGAACGATACCTATCGTGATATCCGCTTTGCGACAGCCTCTCATTTATCGAGTCACGTGCTCTGAGTAAAGCCAGTTCCTTATTACTTCCACATGCACTTCCGACTGACTTCCGGCGCCAACACCTACCCTTCCGGAACACGCAAGCAACCCCTCTCTTATATGCTACTGGGGGAAAAAATCGTAGCAGTAATTGTGGGTTGTAGGTATGTACGTGATAAATCACGTAATTAGTAAGAAGTAATTTTGGGTTCCTTTTTCTTCTGTATGTCACGTCGTCGACGTTATATTTGACGGAATTTGAGAGATAAAAAAAAATAAATAAAATGAAAAAAAAAAAGTATTTATACTTGAGGATTTGATTCAATATTCAAAGATCTGATACTGACAATGAGTATAATGGGCTAGATTTATTATATTTGTTAACTGAAGTTTTAGGGACTCCCCTTGTAGAAAGCTCGCTGTGAAATAATTGTATATATCATTGTACATACATCGATGCTTGCGGTTAGAAACATTCCTCCTTTCAATACAAGTAAATGTTCGATCTTATCTCAAAGCCGGTATTTTTATTTTATTTTATATATATATATATATATATATATATATATATTTTGGTTTTTTTTATAAGAAATGTACGTAAATCTATACAGGTAGGGAAAAGTAATGAAATTCAGAAAGACGGTGACGATTTGTGGTGTCGTTTATTTTATCAATTGATCGATGTTATAATACATAATATATTTTGGCAAACGCACAGATTCGCGGAGCGGTACTCCGGAAGCTCCACTAGGTTAGACAAAATTTCGGGAATGTTCCGAAGCAATAACCCAAACAGCAATCGCTGTGCTTCTGACACTGTAAGTAAAATTCATGATGGTTTTAAAATGAAAAGAAAAAGGAAAAGCACAAAACGAAGGAATAATGAAATACATATTAGTACATTATGTCCCGCAAATCTACTTTACATCCCGTAGATCTACTCTACATCCCGCAAATTCACTTTTCTCCGAAAAATGCGGAAAAAAAAAGTAAATTTGCGGGACAAAAAGTATAGCAGGGAAGCAAGTCCCACTTTTGTCCCGCTTTTTAGATCGAAAAAGTGGTCTTTACGGTTGAGTCGGGAATAAATAAATACAGCGTTCAGTAACATCGATAACATTTCTATTGAAAAATATCATATCTTTACTCACGGGAGTCAGGTTGGGTTTACAATCGCCATTGGCCGTTCCCACGAATACCGAAATCAGGGCAAAGACTAGTAGCGCCATCAAAAAGCTGATCTTTAGATTTGCCATTGTACGACTGGGTGTCGAGTAGGTTTTTCTGAAATTTTATTAGGATCGAGAATTAAGAGTTCTGTCAAAGAGCGATATCCAATGGCATAGTGACAGCAAAGTGACAATTTTCAAACTTTGTTATACTACCCGCGTTTCCAGCATATTTATCCACAACCGTGTAAAGTTTTTTTTTTTTTGTTTTTTTTTTTTTTTTATCATCCAGAGGCCAAATATGGTAGACGTGCCATATGTGGCCACTGTACTAGTTTTGGCCACCTAAGGACTAGTCGTATTTCTTGCTGGTAGCTTTCAAATGAGCCAAAAGTTAATAACAGCTAGTTGAAATAGGACATGAAGTCATCATTAAATGGCATATTGTTCAATATAATTATAATATAATAATTCAACCCTTGATGCACTTGATGGTTAAAAAATTAACAGTCGGAACGCTGTTTAACCAGTTGCGGCCATTGTAACCTCAATCTGCATCTAATAGACATGGTCTGCACAAATGGATCGAGCCGATGGTCACGAACGGTACAATGGTGGCAAAGAATGGTAAGTTCAACCCTACTTACCAAAAAAGTATTTCCCAAAGTGAGCGAAGAACCCGGTGAAATTGTCTAGTTGGCTTGTTGATCGATGAACTCGAACTGATAATCCATCAGCGAAATCTTGGCCTTTTTATACTCACAAGAGGATAAGTTCCGGCCAATCAGAAGACTGTCCGAAATGTAAACTATTGCGATAGACGATCTTTGCCCTGAACTGGACTGATCGTGAACCAAAGTCAATAGTTGCGAAACGAGAAATCTGAGCATAAAAACTCACAATCAAAAAAGATTCATCTGAACGCTATCGCCCAACAAACAGGCCCGTCGACTTAATGTCAGTTATATATAAAAAGAAAAAAAAAGTTAGTGATTAATTCCTTATTCGCGAATCGATCGACGCGATGAAAGAATGAATCCTTAACAGGATTGTTTATATCCGACGTCAAGGCGAGGCAAGACAGGAAGGGATCATCGATCATCAGATTTCGATTGGAATTTTATCCAGATTGTACTTTTGAGAAACAATTTAACCCCAATTTTGGAATCGCCTTATAAGGATTCAAAGCTTTTCGATATGAGCTGCAGCGATCCTCAGACCTGTAGTTGCAGGCTGGACGTGATATATCACGTGATCGGGAATAATTCAGCACTTGATCATATTTTTCCGAACAAACATATTTTTTCTACGGATTCACCGATCTATGTGGATGAAAATGTTTTTTTTTTTTTTTTTTTTCATTCGGAATTTGGCGATTCTTTATCGTCTTTTACCCGCCACTTCTTATCTGCACCATCGAGTCAAAGATCATACAGATTCGAGTTCGTACGTCAGTCATCGGACTTTATTAGAATTCTAGAAATTTGAGATGATAAAAATCCGATCATGATTATATCTCCCGCCCACACGACCACCAGATCATCAACTAGGTATATTTATATCAGCAGCATCTCGCTACAATCAATCTGTTACTCTTATATCCACGTCGAATATCTCGATTCGTTTGAGAAATATTGCATTCGATAGTTATTACGAATAGGAAAATCCCTGCCATGATACTCGAGCGATCCATCTGAACTCACGGTCAGTATTATTTTTTTTCTTCCTTTTTTTCTCGAAATTTATGAACTATTTGGGAATCCGTATGGGTACGGAGTAGAAATGACACTCAAGAGAAAAGATTTAGGTCAGATTCGAAATATTACTTGGAACATGATTGCAAATAGAAAATTTGTGGAAAAGAAACAAAAAACTAAAAAACTAAAAACGAAAACAAATCATCGACATGAACCATATCCCAATGATACAGTGTCTTGTGAATCTTGAAAAATGTTCGTGTAAATTATTGACATGATTATGCGTTCGATTTAAAATTCTCAGATTCATATATTCGAGCTCATAGAATGAACGGCAAAGCATCTCGTCGATTTATCAAAGAAATAATGTTATCGCGAAGGGCGAGTGTAGACGACACATGTTATAACATGGCATTTACAGTAAACAAATAATATTGACCTTTACATGAGATTAGACATTGAATGCTTTACGTGAGTGTTTAGGATTGAATCGCACGTGGCAAATCTTGTGTAATTCGAAGAATAGGATTTTGAGAAAAACGGGGAAAAGCGTGAGGAACCAAGTAATAAAAACAGAGTATCAGCAAAATCCTTTTTCCGAGACATTGAATAAACTAAATCGTACGTCTATGGGAAACCAAAAATATTATTGAACAAATTCGATTGGCCTTGGAATGCGTCTTATCGAAAAGTTCGTTTTGAAATATATCGATGCTTGACTATAGAGAAATCCCCCCTGCAATACAATCGAATGATCCATCCCAAAGCCAGTATTTTTTCTGAGGATAAAAACGGTACGTGGATTTTTATAGGTAAGAAGAAGGAATGAAATACATGGAGACGGTGACGATCTGTGGTGTTGTATATTTAATCAATTAATCGATGTCATCGTACATCAGAAAGGAACTTCGGAAGCACTATCTCATACAACTACCTCTCCTGTCATACACCATGCATTTGCCATAACAGCAATCGGAGTCGCGTACGCACTGGAATTGAAATTCGTCATGGTTTCAAAAAGGAAATGAAAATCTGAAGCATAAATGCCGTTCAATAATATCGGTATATTTTCCATTTGTAATTATCATATATGTTGACTTACGTGAGACCCAGTAGATACACAACGGGCATTGGCCATTCCCACGAATATCGAAATCAGGGCAAAGACGAGGAGCGCCATTAAGAAGCTGGTCTTCAGACTGGCCATTGTACGACTTGGTGTGGAGTAGGTTTTTCTGGAACTTGATGAGAATCGCAAATTGAGAGTTCTGTCAAAGAGCGATGTCCACCAATGACCAGAAAATTGACAATTATTTCCAAGCTTTGAACTATCCACGTTTTCGGCAGAACTATAGCTACAAATCCGTATAAAGTTTTTTTTTTTTTCAATTAAAACGCCAAATACTCACCAAAAAAGTCTTTCCCACGGTAAGCGAAGATCTCGGTGAAATTGTCTAGTTGGCTTGTTGTTCGATGAAATCGAACTGATATTGTCATCAGCGGAATTTTTGCCTTTTTATACCCACGAGGGACCAAGTCTCGGGCAATCAATAGACTGTCCAAATGGTAAACTATTGCGATAGACGATCTTTGCCCTGAACTATATTGACCTCAGTGAATTAAAGTCTCGTTGCGAAACAAGAAATTTAAACAAACAACTCGGAAAATATAAATTTTTTTATTGTCAGTTATGAAAAACAAAACAAAAAAAACAAAGATTGCTTAGTTAATTCCTTGTTCGCGAATCGATCTTTGCTTCGGATTTTCTGAGTACACAAGAGGAATACGCGAATCCTGGGTTTGTACTGACGCGATGGAATAGAGTGAATCCTCAACAGGATTGTTTATATCCGACGTCGAGGCGAGGCAAGTCAGGCACGAATCATCAATCATCAGATTTCGATTGGAATTTTATCCAGATTGTACTTTTGAGAAACACTTCAACCCCAATTTTGAGATTGCCTTATAAGAATTTAGAGCTTTTCGGTATGGGCTGCAGCGATCCGCAGACCTGTAATTGCGGACTGGACGTGATATAATATCATGTGATCAGGAATAATTCAGCACGTGATCATATTTCTCTGATGATACTATACATCACATATTTTGACTACGGATTCACCAATCTATGTGGATAAAAATGTTTTTTATTTTGGATTTGGCAATTTCTTCTTCTTCTACCCGTGGCATCTTATCTGCAACACCGAGTCAAAGATCATACGGATTCGAGTTTTTACGTCAGTCATTGAATGTTTATTTTTTTGCGACTTTATTAGAATTCTAGAAATTTTGAGATGATAAATATCTGATCATGATTATAGATCCCGCATCACACGAAAACCAAATCATCAATTAGTAGCTATCTCAGCAGCACCTCGCGACAATCGACCTGTTACTCTTGTATCCCCGTCGAATTTCTTGATTCGTATCAGATCGAAAGATCGCAGATCGAAAGATCTGCGCTGGAAGTCTCAAAGGGCTGATTCATCGTGGTAGGCCGATTTTTATCCATTAATAATCCTACAGGACTTCACCAGGGCCGTATTAGTTCCGTGGAATCAGAAGGTTCTGAATAGTATATGAAACATGATAGAAAAATTTGTTCAGTAAAATAAAAAAGAAGAGTAGAAGATCCTGAAAAATTAAAGGACGCTCGATGTAATTCATCTAAAGCTTTCTCAATTGCTTCATGTTTTTAAACTCGGATCCGGCTTTGATTTTGTTCGCGTTTCACCACTGGTTACATTTCTAATCATTCATACTTTGCACCATACGCTATCACCACGATATTTACAGCGGTGGTTTGATCCTTAGATATATTATAGTCTTAGATGTTACAGACGTCACAATGAACACGGAAGGTGGTACTAGTCTTCTTTGAAATTCTGGATTTTGGGTATTTTTCACTTCACCTTCCGCGTTTTATCTGCATCGCGGCAAGAGTCATTCGGAGTCAATCGTCTCTTACTTGCGTGAAAAATCCCAGAAAACGAAACTGTGGAAGTTCTCCGGTGGATAAACTCGGCCTGCATCCTCGACGCACTTCTCCGGCTATTTATTCCGGACCAAGTAATCATATGCATCCGGATGTAAGTTCTAATCGGTAATAAATGCCACCCGGAAATGAAAAGTTACCCGGAGCTATCGGCGGTATATGAATAAACATTACGAACCCAGGTGACAAGTGCGACTTGTTTTTTACCTGGTATGCAAATTTCTGACACCTCGGCGTGTCACAATCGTTTTCACGATGCTGGAAACATGTGTTTTGAAAAATGTAGACGATTTTGCACCGGAACGCTGCAGGTAACGGAAAAAACTTCAAAAAATTCAGATAATTTCAATCGACAACCATTAGAGTATTTTCTCTTACAGGATGGAAATCGTTCGTGGATTTGCATGGGTAGGGAAAATTAATGAAATTCATAGATACGCTGATGATCCGTGGTGTAGTGTATTTAATTAATTAATCGCTGTCATAATATATAATATATTTTGGCAAACGCACAGATCCGCGGAGCGGTACTCCGAAAGCTCTAGTTTATACACAAATTTTCCGGAATACTCCGTAGCACCTATAATCCATACAGCAATCGGTCTGCGACGTGCACTGTAATTAGAATTCGTGATGGTTTCAAAATAGGAAAAAAAGGGAGGAGCATAAGACGAAGAAAAAATGAAATATATGTAAATAAATGGCGTACAGTAATATCGATGAAGTTTTTACTGAAAAATATTATATCATTACTTACGACAGACCCATGAGATTTACAAGTGCCATTGGCAGTTCCCATGAATACCGAAATCAGGACGAATACGAGAAGCGCCATCAGGAAGCTGAACTTGAGACTTGCCATTGTATCACTGGGTGAAGTAGATTTGTTTGAAACTTTTGGACGATCAAAAATCGAGAATTCTTTTGGACATGGAAATGCAATTAACGAATGACCAGCAAAGTGACAATTTCCAAGCTCTGAACTATCTGCGTTTTTAACAGAACTGAATACGAATCCATGGAAAGTTTTTTTTTTTTTTTTTTCATCTTTCTTCATCAAAACACCAAATACTTACCAAAAAAGTTTTTCTCACGATGAGCGAAGAACTCGGTGAAATTGTTCAGTTTGCTTGTTGGTCGATGAACTTGAACTGATTTCATCTTCTGCATCTTGGCAGTTTTATAACCGCATGAGAGAAAGTTTCGGCCAATCAGAAGACTTTTCAGAAAGTATAAACTTTGCCCTGAACTGGACTGACCGTGAACCAAAGTCTTGATACGGAACGAGAAATTTGAACAACAAAATTCAGAAGAGATTAATCTGAACTCTATCGTCCAATAAACAAGTTCGTTGACTTACTCACAATCATAAAAAAAAAAAACCAAAAAACTATCACTCAGATAATTCTTCATTCGCGAATCGATCTTTGCCTAAAATTTTCCGGGTATTAGAGAAAAATGAAAAACCTGGGTTTGTACTGGCGAAATTTCATACCAATCGTACTTTTGAGAAACAATTTTAACGCTAACGTTTTGCGATCGCTTGAGGATTTTGAGCTTTCCGATGAATCTGGAGCAATCCACAGATCTGTAATTGCGGATTGAACGTGATCAGGAGTAGTTCGGCGATTGATCATTTCTTCGAGAATACTATGAAAGTACACACATATGTCTACGGATTCACAGATGTATGTGAATGAATAAATGTGTTTTGTCTGGGATTTGGCGATTTAACTAACGAAACTAACACTAAAGAAAACTAACGAAACGTTGTATCCAATTGGCCGTAACTTGCGCCTTAGACTAGAAAAATCCCTTTTGTAATACTTGAGTGATCAATCTCGAGTCAGTATTTTCTGTTACAGGATGAAAATCGTTCGTGGATCTGCATGGGTAGGGAAAATGAATGAATTTCATAGATATGGCGATGATTCATGGTGTAGTGTATTTAATTAATTAATCGCTGTCATGATACATAATATATTTTGGCAAACGCACAGATCCGTGGAGCGGTAGGTACTCCGAAATCTCTAGTCTACACAAAGTTTAAAAAGTACTCCGAAGCATATACCCGTACAGCAATCACCATTCGACTCGCACTGTAAGTAAAATTCGTGATGGTTTTAAAATAGGAAAAAAAAAATATGGAGGAGCACAAGACGAAGGAAAAATGAAATACGTAAATAAATAACGTACAGTTATATAATATCGGTAATTTTTTCACTGAAAAATATCATGTAGGTATGTTCACTCACGTAAGACCCAGGAGATTTACAATCGGCATTGGCAGTTCCTACGAATACCGAAATTAGGACGAATACGAGAAGCGCCATCAAGAAGCTCATCTTTAGACTGGCCATTGTATAAGTTGGGTGTAGATTAGGTTTCTCTGAAACTTGACAAGGATCGAGAATTTAGAGTTCTGTTGAATGGCGATGGACCCAATGGAAATGCGATTAACGAATTACCAGCAAAGTGACAATTTCCAATGAGCTCCGAACTATCCGCAGTTTCGGCAGAACTATACAAATCCATGGAGTTTTTTTTTTTTTTTTATCAAAACGTCAAATACTCACCAGAAAAGTCTTTCCCACGATGAGCGTAGAACTCGGTACGTGAAATTGTCTAGTTGGCTTATTGGTCGATGAACTCGAACTGATTTCATCCTCTTTATCTTGGCATTTTTATAACCGCAAGAGAGGAAGTTTCGGCCAATCAGAAGACTTTTCAGAAAGTAAACTAGAGCGATAGACGATCTTTGCCCTGAACTGGACTGACCTCAGTGAATTAAAGTCTCGCTGCGAAACGAGAAATTTGAACAATCAACTCGGAGAATATAAATTTTTAGAATGCCATCGCCCAATGAACAGGCCGTCGACTTGATGTCAGTTATATGAAAAAAAAAAGAAACTATTAGCTTAGTTAATTATTCATTCGCAAATCGATCTTGAATTTTCCGGGTGCAAAAGGAAAACGATAATCCTGGGTTCGCGTTGACGCGGAGGAAAAATGGGTTGTTCACAGAATTGTCCATCCGACTTTGGGATGAAGCAGAAACGAATCATTAATAATCAAATTTCGATTGAAATTTTATCCAGATTTTACTTTTGAGAAACAATTTAACCCCAATTTTGGAATCGCCTTATAAGGATTTAGAGCTTTTCGGTATGGGCTGCAGCGATCCGCGGACCTGTAATTGCAGGCTGGACATGATATAATATCACGTGATCAGGAATAATGCAGCACGTAATCATATTTTTCCGAACACACATATTTTGTCTACGGATTCACCGATGTATGTGGATAAAAATGTATTTTTTTTTTTTTACATTTGGGATTTGGCGATTTTTTATCGTCTTTTACCCGCCACTTCTTATCTGCAGTACCGAGTCAAAGATCATACAGATTCCAGTTCGTACGTCAGTCATCGGACTTTATTAAAATTCTTGAAATTTGAGATGATAAAAATCCGATCATGATTATATTTTCCGCCCACACGACTACCCGATCATCAAGTATAGCTATTTCAGCAGCATCTCGCTACAATCAATCTGTTAATCTCATCTGTATATTTTTTTTTTCTCGAAATATGAACTATTTGGAAATTCGTATAGATACGGAGTAGAAATGACTTTCAAAAGCAAGGATTTAATCATACTGAAATACAGTTCGGAGGTTTTGTGAAAATGAATGTCCCGTTCCAATTATTTTGTTGTTGTTGTAATTTTTCATTCCTTGTTCCTAATTATTCCTTGTAGTTTTCCTGCCGCAAGAAACGATGGACGATTTTCAACCGTCCGCTTGGTTCAAGTTTTGTGCTATTCGCAGTTTGCCGAGTTTTCCGGACCTTGAGATGAGCTTTTCGCTTCCGAAATTGTAATTGTTTCCTAAAATAACGATGGGCGATAGAAATGATTCGCTGACAAAGACGAGGATCATCGGTGTTTGATATTTATTTTATTCTATCAATCATTTTCATCCCAGAGTATATTTTAGTCATCCAGTCAGTCCTCGTGCACTGATCTATACATGTATCAAAGTATTTCTTATCCAACGATCAATGATGATAATTTGTTAAATTGCATTTCGAAGCAGAAATCGATCGACAGAAAATGAATATACTTAGGCTCAGTTTGGAGGAATTGTGGAAAAAAAAGTCATGTCCCGATCGAACTTTCTTTCACTTTCTCGAAACGGTATTTCAACTTTGACATTTCTTCTCTACGACTAATAACGGGCCTATGTGGTCGTTGGATATTTTGACGCGAAATTCCGAGACGGCAAAATATTTTCGGATTCTTGCGGTAAGACCAAAATTGGTGCGAGAGATAAGGTGAAGAATAATTAAATTTGCGTGCCTGCAGGTTTTTTTAGTGTGTTTTTTTCCCCCATGATTTTTTTTTTATCATTCTGCTCACCAAGTGACAAAAAAACAATTTTCCAAAATGATAATAATGTGCAAAGGTAAATCGGGGCAGAATTATATGGCCAATGTGCGTGGAAACAGGATGAATCTTTTCTTCCGGACTGCAGAATTATTTCTTCATTTTCCACGCATTCACACGATCCGCCATTTGTGAACGGTTAATAAATTGAAGAGCAGACGTAACCCTCCTTGAAAAGCAATTTCGAACACGTGCTTCCCGAACAGCATGGCGTGCCACTCCCGAAGGAACACTGTAGGAAATCAGATGAACGATCGAAAGTCAAAAGCCAGCCGATAAACGATAAAAATTTATCATATGCTCGTACGCATTTTAAGTTTTTATAACTTTAAAATTTATAAACTTCAACGAACCCCTTGGCCCTTTTCGATGCAACCGGCGGCGACATTAGCCGGTCCCATGAATGCCAACATCATCAGAGTAACTGCCAGAAGGACGAAGGACATTTTGGTCATCAGCTTAGCCATTGTGCTTCGGTGTTTTATAGTTGAGGTACTCGTGAGCAAAGAAGAGAAAACTTATTGCCAAAGAATGACAAAAGGAAATTTATTACCAGTTACGGAAGAGCTTGGCGAATCGCAAGTTCGAACTGACTGACTTTCCGTATTCCGTTCCAGCCATTTATATCGTGGCAAAGTTGCAAAATTGATAAACATAATATCGCCGTAAGCTGCCTTGACTATGTTGTGTAACAGGAATGTAAAATTTATAGCCGTAATTATTTCTTCAGAGTGATGTACCGAGCTGTCGAAGTTCAGTGTTATTCGTCATGGTGCGATAATGCGCAAAACGCAATGATCGTTACATCCTTGGAGGTAATAATTTATGAAAATATAATGCGCTGATGTTTTGCTAGTTTGCTCAAAATAATTTTAAAAATTCTGCCGTTCTCATGCAGCGAAAAGATCCACGTATGATTTTCGACTGCAGTCTGCTCAGTTCGCGTCTTGGGCTCTTTGCAACTTGCCAGATTTTTTTGGAGCTTGATGAGCTTTTTTTTTCTGTTTCTTTTTTTCATGAGAATTGGAATTCGATCCGAAACAGCAACGGGCGATGAACGTGATTCATTCATGGATTTGAGGATCATCCATGTTTGGCGAGTATTTTGTCCATAATTGTCTATCATTAACCTGCCAATTTGTTCATTTCTATGCGGGAACAAATCGAAGACAGCATTCAATTGTAACTTTGACTCGGAAATTCCCTGTTGTAATAGTTAGATATTGATACAATCTCACGGTCACTATTTGATCTTAGACCGAAGATTGTTTGGGAATTCGTAATATTAAGTACTCGTCCTCGGCGTTTGAAGATTTCCCATATAAAATACACGTAACTTGAATTTTTTTTTTTCTCAAAATTCTTATAGCTCAGAGGCTCTCTATGCTATTCGAACGTTTGAAATACCAAATTACTCAGGATCGAATACTTTACAAAAGTGCCAATTGCAACGGAAATGTAACTTACACTGGTGAAACAGTACAGGTGATTAAAGTCAAATTTTTCATAAATTTTTGGTTTTTTTCGTTGTTATTTCATAATTGGCTGAAAATACAGAAAAATTTTCAATGACCAAGTTATAGCAAATTGAATTTCATTCAAAAAAGGCTTTGAGCACCGATCTCTATTCTCACGACAATTGATCCGTTACTCTATTCATGTCGAATTTCGATTTGCATGAGAATGCGAATCGAATATCGCATTCGATGGACATTTTGGAAAGGAAAATCCATGTCACGATACTTGAGCGATCCATTTAATCTCAGTCAGTATTTCTATTTTTCAATTTTTTCGAATGTTTGGAAATTCGTACGGGTACGGAGTAGAAATGACACTTTAGAGAAACAATTATAACGATTTGGGATCTCGTGTATTTTATCAATCAATCTTTTTCATTACATGTATATTGGGCCACTGTTCCGAAGATTCTCCTATCCACAGATTTTTCCACGGAGAAGGCTCTCGTAGCAGTTTCGCGAACAGCAGTCGGCGGCCCTGTTGCACTGAAAGTATGATTCATGAAAGTTTAGAAATTGGTAGAAAAAGGAAAAACGAAAGACGACGAAGTGAATGAATGAATGAAGGAATGAATAAATAGCGTTTAGTGATCCCGCCGAAGTTTTCACTCAAAAAATGCTAATATTTATACTCACGGTCCAACGTGGTCCCCAACATTTGCCATTGGCTGTTCCAACGAACACCGAAATCAGGGCGAATACGAGAAGCGCCATCAAGAAGCTCATCTTTAGACTTGCCATTGTAGCTGAGTGTGAGAGTAGGTTTGTCTGAAACTTGATAAGGATCGAGAATTTAGAGTTCTGTTGAATGGCGATGGACCCAATGGAAATGCGATTAACGAATTACCAGCAAAGTGACAATTTCCAATGAGCTCCGAACTATCCGCAGTTTCGGCAGAACTATACAAATCCATGGAGAGTTTTTTTGTTTTTTTTTTTTATCAAAACGTCAAATACTCACTAAAAAAGTCTTTCCCACGATGAGCGAAGAACTCGGTACGTGAAATTGTCTAGTTGGCTTGTTGGTTGATGAACTCGAACTGATTTCCATCCTCTTGATCTTGGCATTTTTATACCCGCAAGGGTTCAAGTTTCGGCTAATCAGAAGACTGTATAAAAAGTGAACTATTGTGATAGACGATCTTTGTCCCAATCTGAAATGAACAAAGGTCAGCTGTTGCGTACGAATTGCGTCAGACAACGCGCAAATTCGAGTAGCGGAACGAAAATTATGAACAAAAACTTAGTCTTGAGCAATTTCAACACTATCAATCAACGCACAAGTAAGCTTGACGACATACTTTTGACAACTAAAAAACTGGCGACCGAGTGATTATCAATTCACGAATTGATCTTCGCCTTAGATTTTTTTCAAATATAAGTGGAAATAGAGAATCCTGGATTTGTGATGATGCGGAGGAAGCCTGGAGACCGCAGGATTATTCATCTGTCTCACTTGTGTGAAAATTTAGATTAGCTCGGTATCAGGTCCTGAACAGGTCGCTGTATTACACATCGGGTCTGGATGTGTGAATTCTATCAAGCCTTATCATGCTGCTCTGCAATACTCGAAATGCAAACGTCCTGACATGGCGGAGAATCATCATCAATTTCATGTACGAGGATATCATGAAAACCAATCAACGGATTTTGGTCGTATTGAAGTTCATCGATACCATTCGCACCGGCTGAGAAATGATCGAATTTCGAAGAAAATTGATGCATTAGTTTATGTTTAAACTCGAAAGATATGAGATGGAAGTTTTACAGGGCTGACACATTGTCATAAAATTTTTATGCATTAAAAATACTACAGGACCTTATCAGGGCCATATTTGTTCCGTGGAATCAGAAAGTTCTAAATAGTATGAAGCTTGATAAAAAAATTGGCTCATTAAAATGAAAAAAAAGAGCAGAAGTTCCTGACAAATCAAATGACGCTCAATGTAAATCATCTAAAGCTTTCTCAATTGCTTGATGTTTCTAAACTCGGATCCGGCTTCGATTTTGTTCGCGTTTCACAATTTTTATTACATTTCTAATCATTCATACTCGTACCACGTTACGTTATCACGACCGATAGTAACCGCGGTGCTTTGACCCTTATAGACATATGGTCTTAGATCTTATAGAGGTCACCATGAACACGGAGAGTGGCACTAGCCTTCTTTGCAATTCTGGGTATTATTTGCTATTTCTTACCTCACCCTCTGGTCTTTTTTGCACCTAGTGAAAAGTCATCCGAATTAAGTCAATCCGGCTTCGTCGATAATTTTCGAAATTCACGATAAGAAAAATTCATTCACGGTTTTGAGGTGGGAAAACTTGAGGATATTGTTTTGGATTATTGGGTAAGTTTTCAAAAGGTTCCGCCATTCGTTGACAATTTGAAACATGAATATCCCAGGTAGCATTTCGGGCCATTGGAAGTCAAATGCAATATTTAGAAGTCAGAGATCTGCAGCCCTTCGATTGGCCCTTCCAACTAATAAATTCAGTCGCAGAAGCTTGATGATTAGAATTTTAAGAATATCGCAGTCTTCACATAATTGTACCAAATTTTTCGCCTTCGCCTAGTCACGTTGCCAAGGCCTTGGTCGGCCCCGTGAATTCCAATATGAGAACAACGACCTGAAGGACGAAGCACATTTCGGCGATCAGTTTAGCCATCGCAGGATTAATGAGTGTCTTAATTTCTATGTTGGAGTTAAAGAGAGGCGGTGATTATCTGTGCTTTCAGTGTATTTTATCAATCAATTATTTTCATCATAATACATAATATATATTTTGGCAAGTTTCACGGCTCATTGAACGGCACTTCGAAAGTCTCTACCACGAACAAGTTTTTTGGAAGAATGTAGGTCCAGCGCAGATATGCTGACAGCAATCGCTTCCCGTAAGGCACTGTGGGTAAAATTCGCGATAGTTTCAAAATGAATAGAAATAGGAGAAGCGCAATACGAAAATAATTAATAAAAAAATGAAATGAAATAAAGACATGAATGAACAACTTTCGGTGTTATCGACGAAATTTTCATTCAATAATATCATGTCTAGACTTTACCCGTTGTCCTTTAGCTACACAGGCATTGGCGGTTCCCATGAATCCAAAAATCAGGGCGAAGACGAAAAGCGCTATCAAGGAGCTGATCTTTAGACTGGCCATTGTAGTTGGGTGTAGATTAGGTTTGTCTGAAATTTGACGATGATTGAAATTTGGAAATTCTCTCGAACAACCATATTCAATGAAAATATGATGGGATAAAATACCACAGCTTCATGCAAAGTTCTTCCATCACAAAGTTGAATACTCACGAAAGAAGTCCTTTCTACGGTCAGCGATGTACTCGGTGAAATTGTCCAGTTGGCTTGTTGCTCGATGAACTTGAACTGATAACATCTTCTGCATCTTTCGTTACGGGTCTATGTGGTCGTTGGATATTTCGGCGCGAAATTCCAAGACGACAGCATTTTTTTTCGGATTTCTGGTAAGATCGAAATTGCTGCGAGAGATAAGGTGAAGAATAATTAAATTTGCGTGCCTGCGGTTTTTTTATTGTGTTTTTTTCCCCATGATTTCATTTATCATTCTGCTCACCAAGTGACAAAAAATAAAAATTTTTTAAAATAACAATTATGTGCTAAGGTAAATCGGGGCAGAATATGGCCGATGTGCGTGGAAACTGGATGAATTTTTTATTCCGGAGTGCAGAATCATTTCTTCATTTTCCACGCATTCGCAAGATCCGTCATTCGTTAACGGTTAAAGAATTGAAGAGCAGACGTAACCCTCCTTGAAAATCAATTTCGAACACGTGCTTCCCGAACAGCATGGCGTGCCACTCCCGAAGGAACACTGTAGGAAATCAGATAAACAATCGAAAGTCAAAGGCCAGCCGATTATAAACGATAAAAATTTTTATACACTTTTACGAACCTTTTGGCCCTTTTCGATGCAATCGGCGGCGACATTGGCCGGTCCCATGAATGCCAACATCATCAGAGTAACTGCCAGAAGGACGAAGGACATTTTGGTCATCAGCTTAGCCATTGTGCTTCGGTGTTTTATAGTTGAGGTACTCGTGAGCAAAGAAGAGAAAACTTATTGCCAAAGAATGACAAACGGAAATTTATTACCAGTTACGGAAGAGCTTGGCGAATCGCAAGTTCGAACTGACTGACTTTCCGTATTCCGTTCCAGCCTTTTATATTGTGGAAAAGTTGAAAATTCATCAACATAATATCGCCGTAAGCTGCCTTGACTATGTTGTGTGACAGGAATGTAAAATTAATAGCTGTAATTTTTTTTTTCTACCGTGCTTTACCGAAATGTCGAAGTTCAGTGTTATTCATCATGGTGCGATAATGCGCAAAACGCAATGATCGTTACATCCTTGGAGGTAATAATTTATGAAAATATAATGTGATGATGCTTTCCTAGTTTGCTAAAAATAATGTTTAAAACTCTGTCGCCGTGTGGAAATTGAGTTGATGGCCCGAACTGGCCCAGGCTAAATTTACGATTCTCAATCAGGGCGCTAGTCCGGCTAACTGAGCGGGGCCCGGTTAGAAACGCCACGCTCGCCCGAATAGAGCCTGAATAGTAAAAATAATCTGGCCATTATCTGGCTGCCCTCAAAAAGCCATTCTCAAAATTAGCCCAGATCATACTTACTTCAAACTTTTATTTAAGTTTAATTTTAATAAGTTTATTTAAAACTTATTTTGGCATTAATTACAATCGAATTCGGTTTTGAAAAAATCCTAGCTATGCATCCGGCAAGCTGTCCACTCTTCCACGACGTCTTCGTTAAATGTTTCCGAAACTGAATATGTTTGATATTATGCGGCTTAGCAAGTTTTTACACTGAAATGAATAACGAAATTTGAGGTTGATTGAAGTACATTTGATGATTATCACGTCCAAATGTCTTCCTATGGATTTTAGCAGTGAAGAAAAATAATTTCAGACCAACTACTTTTCCAAAAATATAATTCGTTGAAAATGTCCTGCTTATTATTATTATTCATTTTTTTTTTCAATTTTAACGGGTGCATATGAGGATTTCTTCTTCGAGTGGGCTACCTATTTAATTTGGGATTTTCAAAAATTCCGTGATAATTTTTACATGTTATTCGGAATGGAAAAAAAAGCGCTTTTATTTCTTGGCAAAGTTGGAAATTGATAAACCTAATCTTGTCGTAAGCTGCCTTGGCTATGTTGTGTAACAGTCATGTAAAATTTATAGCCGTAATTATTTCTTTGGAATGATGTACCGAGCTGTCGAAGTTCATTATTATTCATCATGGTGCGATAGTGCGCAAAACGTAATAGTCGTTACATCCTTGGAGGTAATAATTTATAAAAATATAATGCGCTGATGCTTTTCTTGTCTGCTCAAAATATTTTTAAAAATTCTGCTGTTCTCCTGCAGCGAAAAAAGATCCACGGATGATTTTCGACTGCAGTCTGCTCAGTTCGCGTCTTGGGCTCTTCGCAACTTGCCAGATTTTTTTGGAGCTTGATGTGCTTCTTTTTTTTCTGCTTCCTTTTTTCATGAGAATTGGAATTTGATTCAAATCAGCAACGGGTGATGGGCGTGATTCATTTATGGATTTGAGGATGATCCATGTTTGGCGTGTATTTTGTCTATAATTGTCTATCATTGACCTGCCAATTTCTTCATTTCTATACGAGGAACAAATCGAAGACAACATTTAATTGTAACTTTTATACGAAAAATCCCTGTCTGTCGCGATAGTTAGAGATCGATACAATCTTACGGTCAGTATATTTGATCTAATTATTGTTAGAACGAATATATACTGTTTGGAAATTCTCACAAGCTGCAGGGGGTAGGCATGAGGATCAGACAAGAACGATCCAGGGTGTCGTGTATTTGATCAATTATTCATTTTCATCATATACAGCTATTATATTATATTATTATATTATTGAGACGTATCTCGCGGTGCGCTTGCGCAGAAAATCACCGGCACCACACGTTCTGAGTGAGACAGGTGACAACTGACGTCACAAGAGGGAACGGACAGGAATGCGGCGACGTGACCATGCGGTCAAAACACTATAAAAAGGACGAAAAACCACCGCTCGCGAGCAGATGTAGCAAAGCGCGCGCTGACTCTATCTATCCCGGTTATTAGCTTCAGATCTTTTGTAAATCGGCGAACCGTATTGGTTCGTGCTCCTCGACTTTATCATTATAACCGTAACGCACTATTATTATAGTGGTAATTGTTTCGTTAGAACGATAGTCCGGTTGGTTCTTATCTTCGAGTGATAATCCTTCCAACACAATACCCGTTACATGACTAAAGGTGAAAATTCATGATACAAGTATTGCGATACTTTCCTGAAGGAAACTTCTTATCGTATTTCTGATCGGAGAAATCGATGGACGATTTTTGACTGTCCAATTAGTTTGCGTCTTGGGCCATTCGCGATTTGCCAAATTTTTTGGACCTTCATGAGCTTTTTTAGTTTTCATTTTTCATTTATTTAAAAAACAAAAATCGGAATCGAAATGTCATTTGAAACAGCAATGGGTGATGGACATGATTCATTAATGGATGCGAGGAATCATCAATGAAATTGCGAGTAACGAATGACCAGCAAAGTGACAATTTCCAATAGACTCCGAACTATCCGCGTTTTCGGCAGAAATATCCAAATCCATGTAAAGTTTTTCTATCAAAGATAACCTAATGATTTATCTACGACGATTTTCTGCTGACAATGTGGATGTACAATTGGTCGTAACTTAATACTCGATGTGGAATATTATGTGGATGCTTGACTAGGAAAATACCTCTTCCGATACTTGAGTGATCCATCTCGAAGCCAGTATTTTCTCTTATAAGATAAAAATCGTTCGTGGATTTGCTCCATAGGTAGGGAAAATTAATGAAATTCATAGATACGTTGATGATCCGTGGTGTAGTGTATTCAATTAATCAATCGCTGTCATGATACATAATATATTTTGGCAAACGTACAGATCCGGCGGAGCGGTACTCCGAAAGCTTTAATAGCTCGAACATTGTCTCGGGGGTGTTCCAAAGCACATACCCGTACAGCAATCGGCATGCGTCTCGCACTGTAAGTAAAATTCGTGATGGTTTTAAAATAGGAAATAAAAAGGGAGGAGCACAAGACGAAGAAAAAATCAAATACGTAAATAAATAGCGTACAGTGATATTCGATAACTTTTTCACTGAAAAATATCATGTAGGTATGTTCACTCACGTAAGACCCAGGAGATTCACAAGCGCCATTGGCCGTTCCCACGAATACCGAAATCAGGACGAATACGAGAAGCGCCATCAGGAAGCTGAACTTTAGACTTGCCATTGTGTCACCGAATTTAGTAGATTTGTCTGCAACTTGTGGGGGATCGAAAATTGAGAATTATTTTGAACAGCGATATCAAATGGAAATGCGATTAACAAATGACCAGCAATGTGACAATTTGCAAGTCTCAAACCGTCCGCAGTCCGGCGTAACTAATTACCAAATATCCATGCAAATAGTTTTATCATCACAACGCCAATAATACTCACCAAAAAGTGAGGGCTGTTGGCTTTCTGGTCTACGTACTCGAACTGACTTCAACCGCGGTATCTCGGCTTGTTCATTATCGCAAGTGACCAAGTTTCGGCCAATCAGAAGACTCTCCAAAAAATAAACTATTGCGATAGACGATCTTTGCCATAAACTGGACCGACTATAATCAACCAAAGTCTCGTTGCGAAACGAGAAATCTAAACAAAAATAATTGGAATAGATTAATCTGAACGCTATCATCCAACAAACAAGCCCGTCGACTTATTTACAGTCATATGTCAACACTGAATGTCAACAGGATTATTTATCCGATGTCGAAGTGAGGTAGGATCGAATCATATTTATAATAATTAGATTTTGATTAGAATTTCATCCTGAACTCACGTTTGAGAAATAATTTCACACCAATATTGCGATCGCCTTAGGATTTGGAAATTTTTAACGGGTCTGCAGCAATTCACAGACCAGTAATTTTGGAGGCGCACTTGATCTATCATGTGATCTGCACTAATAGTTCTATATATAATAGATGTACGTGGATAAACATATTTTAATTTTTTCTTTTTTACTGGCATTTGGCAATTGCTTTTCCTTTTAACCGTGACGTTTTATGTGCACCAAGTCAAAATTCATCGTCAATCGTCACAAGTTTTTTGCTACTTCATTGAGATTCTATAGAAATTCGAGATGAGAAAAATTCGATTATGATGATATTCCTCGATATCCCGTACGTCTTTCTGGTCACGATAAGTAGATCTCTGTATCCCAGTATCCACCTCGAATTTTTCGATTCGTATGATAAAGTGAATTGAATATTCCATTGGATTATAGATATTTCGACGATTTTCAACCATCCGCTTGGTTAAAGTTTCCAGCTATTCGCAATTTGCCAAGTCTCCTGTACCTCGATGAGCCATTCCAATTCCTTCCGAAATTGGAAAATTGTTTTTTGAAATAACGACGGGCGATGAAAATGATTCGCTGAGAGAGAAAATTAAGAATCATGAGTGAGGTTGACTAGGAAAATCCTTCCTGCAAAACTTGAGTGATCCATCTCGAAGCCAGTATTTTCTTCAAGGATAAAACTCATCCCGTGTGGAAATTGGAAACGGAAACCGACCAGTAACTATCCAGTTCTCCCGAATTCAATCCGGGCGCTAAACAGTCGAACTAGACAGCCCCCAGCCGGTAATGTAACGCTGTCTTAGACAGTTCCACTATTTTAGTTGAACTATCCGGGCACTGGCCAGTTTTTCCGTCTTATATTGTTCATTAACCGGGACCTCTATAGCAATAATGTATACTCAAATTATTCATCCGATTAGTATTTTTTTATCAAAATGTAAGGGTCAAATGATGAAAAACTGCAGTAATTTTTCCCTCAAAAATATTTATTAATACTATAGGTATTCCCCCATATACGTATATATGTGCATATGTATCTCTGATTATGCATGAATTAGGTATCTCCTCTTAATACTAATTTTATACAACTAATATTATTACGTTTAAGAGTAAGCAGTAATAGGAACTATTTTTTTTTTTCTTCTTTTTTATAAGATAAAAATATTTATTGCATTTTTTTTCGTATGATTTTATCACACGTATATTATGTTGCTTCTGCGTTCCTTATGGTTTTTGAGCGCTCTTTAGTTCTCTGCCCCATCCAATCGCGGGCATTCCCAAGAACAGCACCCAGTTTGTCGTAAAAATGTTTTTCCGATAAAACTGCTAATTTGGGATCCGCTGCCATTTTCATTTCAAAAGCCTCTGCAAAAAAAAAAAAGGAACGTACAAATGCTATGATAATTTTTTTAATCTCCTACAATCGAATAGAGTATTCATGAATACTTAATTAATTCTGTGCTGCAATGTGTAATGAAACATCAGGTCAAGTTGGTTGAAAACAGAGACCATTTTTAATAATGTTGATTGTAGTGAATGTACTCATCTTAAATTTTTTATCATCTTACTTTGATGTCAGCTTATACTGATGGGCATAATTTTTTCAACATAAAACTTCATTATGCACCAATCTCGTACCGTTGGAATAAAAAAAAAAAAGATAGTGCATTGATTAAAAATATTCTGAAATCAGCTGATCATACAGGTCTCAATAGAAAAACAGGAAGGTCTTACTCAAGATGCACTTGCAGAATTGTGTATCTTTCATGACGATTTTTTCGCCGATCGCTTTCACTGCTGTGAATTCCATAGCAACATCTTTTGACAGCCATTTTTTAAGAATATTGACTATTACTTTAGAGATACTTTCAGTGGAGTTTATTGCCATCTGCAATGATTGGATCTGCAAAAACGTATTTGATTAAGAATACACATAACGCATATGAATCCCCCTAACTGTTACTGTGGCCAAAACTCACAAATTCTTTGCGCAGCTCCTTGTCATTCGTCAATTCTATGTCGAAATCTTTGAACGCAGCCATTGTTTTGAAAGGGATATTCTGGGGGTATTTATCATCAAACGATAGATATGTTAGTCCTGGCACGTTCTCTAATACTTGGGTGAGTAAGTCTTTTATAGTCGAGATATCTTTTCTCATTTTATTTATGTCGTATCTCATGGACTCGTAATTGTCTTGCAATTGTTGAAAATCTTTGTTTGAGGAGGTTGAAGGTGCAGGTAGATCTGTGAAACATCAACAAGTCTCCAGTAACAAATACGCATGACGTGCATCTCCTCATCCTCAAGTAAGCCATTCAACTGAATGTAAAATGTTTAATTATTTACATGAGAATTAGTTTAACGAAACGAATGCTCAATAAGTTGATGTGGTAACTAGCGATTTAGTCCCAAATATTTTGACTTTAGAATCAAGTCTGAGACTGAAAGTTCCGAAATTGCGTACCTAATAATGCTACACTTTAAATAACGAATTACTATACTGAATGAAACACGATTCATTACCATTCGATGTAACGGATGGATTGTGAAGGCTCTTAGAAATTGAACGCCCTGGATTTAGTGCCTCATGTATGTTATCACGATAGTTCGCTTCGTATGATTCTTCAGGATCTGTGATGGAAAACTTATTTTGTATTGAAGAACAACATATAAGGCTGTACACATTATAACTGATCAATAATTTACCGTGCATGTTCTTAGGCTTCGCCGTGATTCCTTCAGTATTTTTCTCTTTCTCTATTCTTTCCCTTGACAAATATGACTTGCTCTTTGTCCTTTCTTCAAGCACTGGTATGGACTTACGGTTAGCCAAATCTGTAAGGAAATTGTATTCATTTTAATTTTTGTAATTGGAGGGACATAATACCGGGCGCAATTGAAGTGATCATGATTTACCTGCAACCTTGGAAGATTTTGAGAATGGAGGTTTCCTGGACTTTTCGTGATATTTCGGTGGAATGTTTTCTCGATTTGATATTTTCTTATCGTTACGGTTTCGGTTCGTCGCTGTTGATAAATTCTGATTTTCGTCCGATGATATTTCACCAAATTTCTCAATATCAGACTCTTCTGGTGCTGTATTGAAAAGACAAATAATTCATGAACTGAAACCACAGATACCTTGGTAAAAGGGACCCCAAAATAAAAGTTTTGAAGTTTTTCATTTAAACCCAACTAGTTCAACTCAATCAACCTTGTATTATAATTCATCAACGTGAAACTCCTCAGACATAATAGAAAATACTCGAGAAAATAGAATGATATACTAAAAATTACAATCAACAGGAAACTCGACTTCGGTTCCGCTACTTGAACTATCTAGGAACTGCGTCAACGTGTCTGTGTGGCCTTTTCCCAATCTTTTCCGTTCCAATATTTTATGAAGTCGCTGACTTTTTTCAGCTTTGCTGGTATCAGGCTCGCTGGTGAATGCATATTGTTCTTTTCGCAACACTTTGAGCTTTTCCAAAGCGTCGGCATATGTCTCTATGAACAATAAAAACAAAAAGATATCACCTCGGATATCACAAATTCGATTTGCTGATTACAGGATATATACAACATAACACTACTCAATGCCCAGTACAACCAAAAGTACAATATGATTGTACGAGAGAAACTATATCAATGAAATTGAAAAATATTTAAATTGTGGGGAAAACAGCGACGTGGGTTACAAATTTGATAATAAAACTGACAAACGCCAAGAGCAGAATTTTTCAAAAAGTGAAAATAAACTTACCAGCTTGTCCTCTGATTTCAATCGGGTACGTTGGCCAGTTTTCATCGGGATCATCTTTCTCCTTTATCATTTTGGTTAACAGTGCAGTCTTGATTTTTGTATACGGAGGAGGCATATATTTTGAAACGCATGTATGAGTTTCTTCGTTGAAATCTAACCACTCATGTGGTACACACTCAATATTCAGTAATCCATCAGAATTCTCATTTGAAAATAGCACCAACTGATAAGAGTACATCCCAAGGTCTGAAGGGAGAAACATGTATCCAACTGTACCAATTATGTGTAAAGCCATACTCTAAGAAGTAGTTGAAAAATCCAGAAAACAACTTTGTCAATTAGTCGTTCTCAATTATGCGACAAACAGAATCTGAATACAATACATAAAGTTGGTGAAGAGAAAAGCTTCAGTAAAGTTTTGACAAAACTAGTGTTTCATTTCACTAAAAACACATGAAAGTAAATCACAAAAAAAACGTGTCGAACCAAATGCACATAACAGCAATATTTGTATTCAAAGAAAATGTCAACCTAATAATATATCGATGGTAGTATGGAAAAACGTGCAATCTGAACAGTGATTTAAGAAGGGCCTATGTCCCATTCCATGTTTGAAGCCGAGGGGGAAATAACTCAAGATTTGACTGAGACATTATTTTTTCATGAAATAATTCCAAATTATTTTTTTTATTTCAAATTATTCTTTTTTATTACGAATTTTTTTTTTATTTCACGTGTTGCATTTATTTTAATGCTATTCTCTTCTAATTTCAGATTGATTTTTTTACTTCGAATTAATTTTTGGGAGGTTATTTCACGGTAAATTCTCCTTTTTTCAGCTATTTCCTCGGTTATGTCTCATTATTTCATTTATTTCTCATTATTTGAGTTATTTTTTTTTTTATTTCAGTTATTCCTCATGCCCTTAGTTATTTCTCATTATTTCAGGTATTTATCATTATTTCATTTATTTTAACGTCATTTCTTGTTGTTTCGAATCAATTTTTCTATTCCTAATTTTTTTTTTTATTTCAAAGTAATTTTTCAACTGCGAATTGAATTTTGCGAGGTTATTTCAAGGTATATTCTCAGTATTTCAGTTATTTCTTCGATGATGTTTTATTATTTCTCATTATTTCAGTTATTCCCTGGGTTATTTCTCAATATTTCACGAGCTATTGACACATTATTTCAACGAGTCATTTCCCCCTCGAGTGTGAGACTAAAATCTTCATATTCATGTGTCAACACGTGGTATGGATTTGAGGTTAGATGCCGGTTACACATGTGGAAAGAGTGATCGAGATAAATACCAATAAGTATCTAGTTCTTACCGTGGTTTTGTTCCCTTTTTCGGTCTTCTTGTAGAGCACTTTTTGGCTTTTTATCCATTTTTACGGCATTGGTATAAAAAAGTGGCTTTTTGGAGACTGTTTTCGGTCGGTAAAGTGGCACTTTATGCAGCTGATCTCGAACTGCCATGAAAAGACTTTATAAGGCAGTTTTGATGCGCAGTTCGAAGTGCGCATCTCTAAACTGCCGTATAAAGTCTTTTTATGGCAGTTTTGATCGACGCATGCGCGGTAGTTCTAACCTACAAACTTCTGAATTTTGTGCTTTTTCATACAAATACCGCAAAAAATATGGTATGTCGCATGCTCGTAAACTGCTTTTCGGCTCGGATGATTTTTCAGTATTCGCCGTCGGCTCGCCTTCGGCTCGCCTTTGGCTCATACTGAAAATATCATCCTCGCCTAAAAACAGTTTGTTTACGAGCATGCCACTTAATATACTATTTTGCACTGTAACGCGAATTCGGATAGACGCCTATTGCACAATTTTCGGTATGACTGACCAGTGAAGTTGTCCGCGCATCACGATTTGAATTCAACGACGCGTATAGACTTGCGCATGGCCCAAGGTCAGGGCTGTGTAATTGTGTAGCTGCTATAACGTTAAAGCACTGTGAAAAACGTGACCGTTATAGATATTTGCGAGATCGTTTCTCGTGAGTTGATGATTTCAATTCCTGAATAATATCTGGGCCAGGCCATTCTATCAATACTGAACTTGAGAAATTCACGAAAACGAAGATTGACGCGGCTTCGTGTCCAGAAGCACAGAACACTCAAGAAAAAACTTTGTAACGACCATGACACAGATTCAAATGATGAAAGTAAGTATTAGCCCAAAAAAGCACCTCTGGTTCCAAAACCTTTCGCCATGTACATTAAGGGTTGAAATTCTCAAAAATGTGTGCATTATTTTCTGCAACTTGAGCACTCCGAACAAATTGAAAAAAATCATTATGTTTGGGGTGGCTTGACCCTCATTATCCAGATTTTACATCATGTATTACTTTTAGTCTAACGGTGGGTACGCTGAAGATAGGAAAATACAGAATCCTCCGGTTGTTGTAAATAATCAGGACCAGCGTTGGACAGATCTTCAAATTTTTAGTCTTCAATTGTTCATAGGAGATGCCTCTATGGAATGAACGTAGAACTTTTCGATAAACCCATTTTTATCTCAGATATTGGGACAATAAGCCCAAAAAATTTGAAAATTCGAAAAAAATTGGTCAAATTAAATAACTCGAGTAATTTTTGCAGTATCAAAAAGTTTTCTGTTCGTTCCATGGAGGCATCTCTTATGAACAATTGAGGGCCAAAAAATTCGAGATTTGTCCAGCGCTATGGTTCTGATTCTTTACGACAACCGAGTGATTCTGTATTTTCCTATTTTCAGCGCAACCACCATTAAATTGAAAGTAATGCATGATGTAAAATATGGATAATGAGGCTCAAACCCTCATCAGACATGATGATTTTTTTCAATTTCCCCAGAGTGTTCAAGTTGCGGAAAACAAAAATTATATTTTGGAGAATATCAACCCATTCAAAGGTGTATATACCCCCTTAATCAATACAATATTTTCAAAATGAATTTTACTTGGCAATAGTATCTGACTCGATTATTTTTTTTGTGGGTGCCTGGCACATTGATGTACTTGGCCAAAAGTTTTTGCACCAGAGGTTTCAATGATGCTGCTCAGAGTTCGGAATGAGCCGTACAAGATGATATACTTCATTTATAGAATTATTATCAATCAATTTCTCATGTTACGTTTACTGATCTAGGTGGAACGAGTGACTCCACTGCACCTGGCAAGGAGATGACTGAAGAACCACCAATTTTATTGGCTATGAGTGATGACAATAATTGTAGAGAACTATCAGCAACTCCTGATCATGACGCTGCGAGTAACCACAGCAGTGATATTAACAACAGTAATAACTCAGCAGCGACTTTTGAGGATGACCCTGAAAGCAACCAGAGCCATGAGGTCAATACCAACAATACTTCAGCAGCAACTTCTGATCGTAGCTCTCTGAGTGACCAGAACGTTTACGACAATATCAATAATAGCGCAGACTCAGCAGCAGCTGATGAACTTAGCTCCGGTGAAGATATTGATGTACGACATGATGTTGAAGTTCAAGAAATCAGAGAATGGGCTGTGGAAAGCAACATTGCTGGTGTTCACCTTGATAACTTATTGAAAATTTTGAGGCGAAGACTCCTTCCACAGCTACCAAAATCATCAAAAACGTTTCTTCAAACCCTTTCGGCCCAATACAATATAGTGGAGATGGAAGATTGTAGTGGAGAAGGTGGAGAATTTGTTTATCTGGGAATCGCAGAAGGGCTTCGTGATTGTGTAAATGAAAATTTACACCGAACTGGCAGTATACTGCAACTGCAATTTAACATCGATGGTATGCCTATGGCAAAATCTAGCTTCACACAAGTTTGGCCCATACTATGTAAAGTCTTTTACACCCCAGATCTATATAGGCCATTTCCAGTTGCCATATATTGTGGTCCATCAAAGCCTAAATATACGGAGAACTATTTGGAACAGTTCATCGAAGAAATGAATAGCTTGTCTGATGAGGGTATACTAATTCGTGGTAAGAGGCTTCGAGTATCTTTACATTGTTTCATCTGCGATACGCCAGCTCGGTCGATGTTAAAGAACGTGAAAGGCCACACAGGGTTTTACGCTTGTGAGAGATGTAATGTGCACGGCTTCAAGATAAACTTCACCACTGTGTTCCCAGACGTGGATGCTGAAGAAAGAAGTGATGAAACGTTTCGTAGGCGACAACACCCAGAGCATCACAGTAATGACGGGCCTTCACCATTACTACTTTTACAACCTCCAATAGATTTGGTCAAGCTATTCGTATTGAATAGTATGCACTTGTTTTTCCAAGGTTTAATGAAAAAAATCCTCACCTACTTAGTTGCTGGAAAGTTACCACTGAAATTACCCTATAACCAACGGCTCAAACTGTCTAGGAGGCTAGAATACTTGAAATCCTATGTGCCGTGTGAATTTCAACGGAAACCAAGAGCTGTTCAATACATTGCAAAGTGGAAGGCTACAGAGTTACGGTTTTTTTTACTGTACTGTGGTCGGATTGTATTCGAAGGAATTTTGAATGAAAAACTCTACAAACATTTCCTGTTGTTGCACGTAGCCTGCCGGATATTGTGTTCGTGAGAACTAGCTGTGAAGCGCAATATATATGCCAAAATGTATCTTAGAAGTTTTTTTTTGACAATGCCAAAACTGTACAGGCCTGAATCACAGGTTATGAATGTACACAATCTGATCCATGCCGCCGACGATGCTTTGAACATGCACTGCAACCTAACGAGAGTATCAGCTTTTCCCTTCGAAAACGCGTTAGGTACTGTGATTAAAAAATGTATCCGAACCCCGAATCGACCTCTCGCACAAATTTGTCGACGTCTCCATGAACAACAAAGAACTAGAAAAAGAGTAGTCCTACCACCAGAAGTTGAAATTCTCAAATGGGGAAGAATGGGGATAAATAATCGACGTTTGATACTCAAATGTAAAATTAAAGGCAGCTTCACAGTAGCTACAAAAGCTCCAGATAATAAGGTGCTTCTTAAAACAGGTGAGATTTTGAAAATAGATCAAATGTATTGTGATGAGAATGATGCAAATAATGTGACGGTTAGTGGATTGGTCTGGGATCGAAAGAGTTCCATGTTTTTATACCCTTGCGATTCTAGACATCTAAAAATGTGGGAGCTCCAATCCGTACCTTCATCCAGAAGACTGAGATGTAATGTTTGTGAAATTGAAAATAAAATGATCATGCTCCCGTTACCACTCATAAAATCAGAGGGTGGCAATCTTATAAGATATGACAGATCATTCATAATGCCATTATTGCACTGATAGTTATTATTCTGTTTCGCCTATGCTCCACATACTGACAATGAGTTGAAATTGTATACACAGCTCAGCTATTCCTGAATAAAGAAATGAAATATTCTTGCTTCCAGAAATGAAAAGGTATTCTCGAATAAAGAATAACCAAGCCTTCGAATCAACCAGCGCCATCACATATACTTTTGAAACGAGAATATTTCATTTCTTGAAGCAAAAATTAAGGTTACCATTGTTGATTTGAGTGCGAATTTGGTACATAATTGAAGAAAATAATTATCCCTCGAATAAATTTTTTTGTGTGACAAAATATATCTTATATTGCGTCAAACGACAAAGAAGATATATCTTCTATTGTGTCTAGCGATATATCTTGTGAGTGACGTTATAACATACCCTGTAGTTATAATTTTCAATCTGTAACATTGACTCAAATTATTGTTCAATAGTAAAAAGGAAAGACAAACTTTATCACTTTTTGTAAACTACTGTAACATGAACTAACGTGGGAAAAAAATATATGTACATCTATAATTCACCCTGTATATATGCTGACCCTACGATTATAAGTATAATTTTTAGAATGGAGGCATCAAAGTAGTTCCTGAAAATACATATAAGTGTGAATGGATTTTGTGTTCCAAAGTTTTCAATCACGAAACAAGAGAGGAATTCTAAGATTTATAATGACCAACCTTGAAAAGTCCCTCGGATACACCAAAATGTTATTATTGTGGTCATAAGAGTTTAACTACCACTCTCTCAATTCTTTTTTATTATGAACAGTTTGTTAGTCTTCATGCAGATGTATGTACATACCACTCTTTATGAAGTTCCATTCAAGCACGAATTCAATTTTTTTACATGACTTCTCAAATTATAGACTCGTAAAAAGGAAACATCGGACAAATATATAGTGGTATCGAAATGTACTCGCAAATAAGCTAAATGGGTTTCATTCAGTGTTTCTGAAGAGGTCCTGGACAGTCAAAAGGTGCGAATCACGAGTACAGTTTAACTGCGCATTTCCCCTGTGGAATCTGCACAGTTGCGCTAAAGATGGGCTACCCCGTCCGGGGGCTGTACAGTTGCACTAAAGACGGGATCACCCGTCTAGCGGCTAGCCGGTAATCGGGGACCCCCTAGCAAATTTCCACACGGGATTCGTAGATTTGCATTGGTAGGGAAAAGAAATGAAATTCAGAGAGACGATGACGATCTGTTGTGTTGTTTATTCCATCAATTAATCGATGTCATCATACATGGATTATAGAAAGGATCAGTACACGCAAAAAATGAAATTTGTTGGGCCAACCAAATCCGGCGAATACAAGATTTTTAGTTGGTGCAACTAAATGTCTTGTCACGTTACGCACAATATGTTAAACCCTTGAATAATACTGTGCAGCGACCGTCACAGCAATCCCCGTTCCAATTGCACTGTAAGTAAAATTCGTGATGGTTTCAAAATGGAAAGAAATAAGAGAAGCACAAGACGAAGGAAAAATGAAATATCTAATTTAATATAGCGTTCGGTCAAATTGATAACTTTTTCATTAAAATATATATCTTTACTCACGCGAGAATCACTATCTCCACACTCGGCATTGGCCGTTCCCACGAATACCGAAATCAGGGCGAATACGAGAAGCGCCATCAGGAAGCTGGTCTTCAGACTGGCCATTGTATGACTGCAGAGTGTATTAAGTTTGTCTCCAACTTGACGAGGATAGAAAATTGAGAATACTGTCGAACATGGATATCCAATGAAAATGCTATCAACGAATGATCATCAGCAAAGTGACACTTCCCAATAAGCTTCGAACTATCCGCGTTTTCGGCAGAACTATCCAAATCCATGTGAAGTTTTTTCTATCTCAACGCCAAATACTTACCAGAAAAAGTCTTTTTCAAAGTGAACGGAGAACTCGGTGAAATCGTTTATTTGGCTTGTTGGTTGATGAAGTCAAACTGATTCCATCCTCTTCGTCTTGGCATTTCTTATACCTGGCAGGGACCAAGTTTCGGTCAATTAAATGACCGTTGAAAAGTAAACGACTGCGACTAACGATCTTTGCCCTAAAGCACATACTGACCAAAGATAAGCTTGTTCGTACGATTCAAAATAGTATCCAAAATTATGGACGAACAAATTGTAGAGTAATTCCGGGATCATTGAACCACAATTAGGTGAAAAGCGGTATGAAAAGTTATATATTTGTTTACGAAACCGAGAGTTTCATTCCACAGAATCAATTCATGCAGTACGTTTTGTTAATTCCAAGGGACGATATTTTACCAACAATAATATGATAAAATATGAACATATTGCACAGCCATCTCACCCGTAGGGTAAGAGAGTTAGGTGCCTCGGGGTATCTTATCGAAGGTTATTTCCTATCATCTAGATCGTTGATACCGAAGACAAAACTGAATTCATTATTGTAACTCCTGAAAATTCTTCGTTCATACCTGATTTCTGTTATTTATTGAAAATCGAAATCGTGACGTAGGCAGATCAAGAAATTATAACAGCATGATCTGTATAGAAATTGAGCTGTGGCACTGGCTTGGTTCTAGATAGTTTGCCAAATTACAAATGGGGCCCAGAGATCTGGTTAAGCTGTGGCAGCCTGGTATGGCCCCGGCTAGATGTTACCATTTTAGATACAGCGGCTGATCGGGGACTATTCAGGCTAGCAGTTATCGCGCGCCCTACTCGCGCCACAGTTTCTTCCAGGACTCTGCCTGAACTGCCCGGTCATTGCTTGTTAGATATAGAATTATGCCGACACTGATTGTGAGTCTAAACTATCTTAAGAAAAACATTTTTTTACTAACTAATTGTCGGATGAGAGCGTTTCATGTTGAAAAATACTGAATAGAACAATTTTTGTAGTACAATATGTTTCAAACTAGAATAATGACGATATTTCAACTCGGCCACCCATCCGAATTCCGCTACCTGGCTCTGATCATTTCCTCAAGTCAATTGAAATAATTTTCAAACTTTTAACCTTTTTCTCCTGGAGTTTTCACTATAATTGGTACTTTCGAAAAATGTTTTCACAATAACTTCGAATGTATATGAAATACATTCAATTGCATTGAATCGTTATTACTACTTTGAATTTTTCGGAAAATCAGGACTTTTCGTAGTTTTTTGTACAGATCACTTTAGTAGATTGTCATGTCAGATGAATAAATAAATAAATAAATAGATAAATGAATAAATAATTATAAATGGGGATAATTATTTCTGTAAATAAAAACTGCAATTTAACTTATGAAAACCTATGGGAATTTATTGTGGGGATATATTCATTCAGGTCAAGTCATTGAGCCATTCGCAGTTTTCCGAGTTTAAGGAGAGTTGCGGTATGTCGCGATTGTAAAAATGAAACGTGGTCCAAAATCGATTTATTTCTTCACCAAAGTTCATTTGACATCATGATAATCATATCACTAATAATCAGTCGCTGCACGAATTTAGGCACACCGTAGGTCCGATTTCACTTTCTCAGGATCCGAATTGTTCGGAATATGCGCCGTCGGTATATTGAACGAGGGAAATGAAATTGAAAAAATTATCATAGAAGACATGGCCAATTTGCCGAAAATCGAGCATTTCTTTCCCACCTAATCACTTTTGAAAATGCTCGAAAACGAATATCCATGTGTCAAAACGTGCTCTTATATGATTTTAGAACTTTTACTCGATCCGATGTTTTTTTGCGATGGCGAATGTATAGGGCACTCCGTTTTTAACGATCGTGCCTAAAAAACGATTCTGGAGCGAATTATTATCGATAATCAGATTCGGAAAACAAAGACGACTATATAATTTACGAACAATGATTTTGTGCTAACAATGTGTATGTACAACTGGCAGATGACAAACAATTTATCGAAATTTTATCATTCGTTAACTGTTTTCAAGTCGATTTAACCGATTCGTATGAGAAAATTAACGAAACGTTTTATCCAATTGGTCGTAACTTGCATCTTATAGAAATACTCGCTGTGGAATATTATGTGGATGCTTGACTAGGAAAATCGTTCGTGGATTTTCATGGGTAGGGGAAATTAATAAAATTCATAGATACGGTGATGATCCGTGGTGTAGTGTATTTGATTAATCAATCGCTGTCATGTTACAATCTTACATTGTCAAAGTCACAGATCCGCGGAACGGGACCCCGGGCAACTAGCGGGACTGGTGTTTCGACGCACGGACCCCTACAGCAATCGGCGTTCTCCTCACACTGTAAGTAAAATTCGTGATGGTTTTAAAATAGGAAAAAAAAAATGGGAGGAGCAGAAGACGAAAGAAAAATGGGATACATAAACAAATGGCGTACAGTAATATCCGATAAGTTTTTCACTGAAAAGTATTAAATCATTACTTACGATAGACCCAGGAGATTTACAATCGGCATTGGCAGTTCCCACGAATACCGAAATCAGGACGAATACGAGAAGCGCCATCAGGAAGCTGAACTTTAGACTTGCCATTGCGTCACCGAATTTAGTAGATTTGTCTGCAACTTGTGGAGGATCGAAAATTGAGTATTCATCATTCGAACAGCGATATCAAATGGAAATGCGATTAACGAATGAACAGCAAAGTGACAATTTCCAAACTTTGAACTATCCGCGTTTTTGGCAGAACTATACAAATCCATGTTAAGTTTTTCTATCACAACGCCAAATACTTACCAGAAAAAGTCTTTTCCACAGTGAACGAAGAACTCGGTGAAATTGTCTAGTTGGCTTGTTGATCGATGAAGTCGAACTGATTCCATCCTCTTCATCTTGGCATTTTTATACCCGGAAGGGACCAAGTTTCGGTCAATTAAATGACCGTAAAAAAAGTAAACGACTGCGACTAACGATCTTTGCCCTAAAGCACATACTGACCAAAGATAAGCTAGTTCGTACGATTCAAAATAGTATCCAAAATTATGGACAGACAAGTTGTAGAGTAATTCCGGGATCATTGAACCACAATTAGGTGAAAAGCGGTATGAAAAGTTATAAATTTGTTCACGAAACCGAGAGTTTCATTCCACAGAATCAATTCATGCAGTACGTTTTGTTAATTCCAAGGGACGATATTTTACCAACAATAGTATGATAAAATATGAACATATTGCACAGCCATCTCACCCGTAGGGTAAGAGAGTTAGGTGCCTCGGGGTATCTTATCGAAGGTTATTTCCTATCATCTAGATCGTTGATACCGAAGACAAAACTGAATTTATTATTGTAACTCCTGAAAATTCTTCGTTCATACCTGATTTCTGTTATTTATTGAAAATCGAAATCGTGACGTACTCAGAGCAAGAAATTATAACAGCATGATCGGTATTCATTTAGCTCAAATCATTGAGCTTTTTGCAGTTTTCCTATAGTTTTAGGACCTTAAAGATCTCAATTGTTTCCCTAAAATAACGATGAACGATGGTGAAATGATTCACTCACGGAGACAAGGATCATCCTCGTTTGGCATTTATTTTATCAATCATTTGCATACCAAGGTACGTTTTGATCAGCAATTTGGCCCAATACAGGATATGGCGGGGGGATTACTCAAAAAATGTACAACTTTTTATAGGTACGAGGTAGAAATGATAAACAGACTGTGTCGATCTGTACGGTGTCGTGTATTTTATCAATAAATCATTTTCATTATACAGAATATATAATATTTTGGCATGATTTACGGATTATTGAACGGCACTTCGGAAGTCTCTACCACAAACAAGTTTTTTCGTCGTATCCGGTTCCACCGCAGATATGCTGACAGCAATCGCTTCCCGAAAAGCACTGAAGGTAAAATTCGTGATAGTTTCAAAATGGAAAGAAATAGGAGAAGCGCAATACGAAAATAAATAATAAAAAAATGAAATGAATTTTGTAAGAAATTACAAAAAAAAAAAAAAACGTCTAACAAAAGCGATCCGATCGCTAATGCCGAAGATAAACCATCGCCCGATTAATCATCAATTCGCAAATCGACCTTCTCCTCGGAGAAATAATGGAGCCCACAAGATTGTTCATTCGAAAAGCATGCGATCGTTTCTTGGAGAAAAACTAGAATTTATTTTTACGGATTCACCGAAGCACGTGTATAAAAATATTTGTCATCTGGTTTTCGGTGATTTTTTTCTTCTACCCTCCACGTCTTATCCTCACCAAGTCAAAAGTCATCTGGAGTTAATCAGTCGATATAAATTTTTTTTTGCGACTTTAATGGAATTCGAAAAGATTTGTGATGTAAGAAAAATTCATTTACAGTTTTGAGTCTGAAATACTGAGGTGAAAAACTTGAAGATATCATTTTGAATTCCAAGAAAGTAGAATAAAAAATTATAACTAATAATATTCATAATTGATTCGTATCTAGGAGCTAAAATTTATCAACCGAGTACGAAAATAATTCGAACGACTTTTATCGACGATTTATATCTCTCAAACACTGATGGCCAATTGTTCGCAAAGAAGTTGCTCTTAGCCGGGGTTATCGTTAGTCAAGTGACTTTTTCTCCATGGCCCAGTTTACTAGTTTACTACCGAAAACAATGATTATTATCATTATTATTATTACTATGAATGATAATTATGTAGCGAGTAGCCCGAAATATTTTTCAAAATTTTTATTCCTTCGCCACGCCGCTCGTCCTTACCGAATCCTGCCAATTTTTCCGATACTGGACAGAAAAATTTTACCTCTTATTTTTCTGGACTCTTCTGACTTCTTTTGACGATACGAATGGTAAAGATAACGATTTATACAGTCAACCGGCTAATCGCAACTTATTCAAATCGTCGCCACTGAAAATTTGGAACTTCGAGTGTCAAAAATGAAAATGAAAGTTAAATTTCTTTCTTGAAAAAAAATCCTTGGACCGAAACTCATTGGCACAGCTTCTCGATGGATAGACTGCGACCAAATTCCCCGAAGATTTTCTCCGGCGATTCATTTTTGACTTGAGATTGCGTTTTTGGATCATTCACTCCAATAAAAGCTACAAGTTTCAGAAAAACAGTCGGTTGCCAAGATCAGTCGACTTTCCAAGCACGAAATTTTGGTTGTTCCCTTTTCTTCTGAATCAAATATTGCATTCGATAGAAATTTGACCGGGAAAAAAAATGAGTGATCTGTCTGATCAATATTTTCGCTTGAAATACAATCTGTTGGGAAATTTGTATATTGGTATAGAGGCAGAAATGACAGAGAGACGGTGGTGATCTATGATGTCATGTATTTTATCGATCAAATATTTTTATCATACACAGTTTATTTTGGCTGGTTACACAGATCTTGGAGCAGTACCTACTCCAAAATCTCTACTGTGCACAAATTTTTTGGAGTATGGCAGGTCCAGTGCAGCTCAGTCTACAGCAATCGCTGTTCGTAAGGCACTGGAAAAAATTCAAATTATTGATTATTTTTGAAAATGGAAAGAAGAAGGAAAATAACAAGACGAAGAAATTAGAAATATACATATACATAAATAAGTAGCTCTCAGTAATCTCGGTGAATTTTTTCATCCAATAATTTCATATTTATACTCACGCGTTGTCCCTGACCTACACATTTGATATTGGCTGACTGAACCAATACCAAAATCAGGGCGAAGACTAGAAGTGTCATCAAAAAGCTGATCTTTAGACTGGCCATTGTGTGTCTGGGGGTATTAGGTTTGTCTGAAACTTGACAAGAATTGAGAATTGAGAATTCTCTCAAACAGTGATATCTATAGAAAATCTGACGGATAAATTATCACAGCTTCATGCAAAGTTTTTTTATCACAAAGTCAAATTGAAAAAAACTCACGAAAAAATTCCTTTTCACGATAAGCAATGTACTCGGTAAATTTCTCCAGTTTGCTTTCTGATCGATGAACTCGAACTGTTTTCATTCAATGCATCTCGGCTTTTTTATACCCACAAGGGACCAAGTCTTGTCCAATCAGACGACTGCGAAAAAAATAAATTTTTGTGATATACAATCTTCGTTTTTAACTGAACTGAACAAAGGTCAGATTTTTCGTATGAATTGGGTCAACCGACTCGTAACCTCGAGTTAAGAAATAAAAAAAATGAAAAAAACCTTTAACAAAAACAATCCGATCGCTAATCCCAAAGAAAAATTATTGCTCCGTTAATTATTAATTAGCAAATCGATCCTTGCCTCAAATTTCCCGGGTACAGGATGATTAAGAGGATCTCAGATTCGGGATGGCGTGGAGAAAGAATCCTAATCGTATTTCTGAACAACAATTTCATGCTAATGTCACGAATAATTATTTATTCATTTTTTAATTTCCTATGGCAAGTACTCTATGTCCTACTTTTCTTTTTTTTTTTTTGAAATCTAAATCTTGAATCTCAAAATTCAGCAAAAATTAGCGAAGCTAACCGCACAGGGTAGTATCCATCCTTTTTTCATCGTAAAAGCTATAAAATATCTCTTGAAATTCATAAGTGAATCAGTATCCAAAATTTTTCTGAAGTTTTCCATAGGAATAAAAAAAACAAGAAAAATTTTATTATCAAATTTTTGCGATTTTTTCTCCTACCCTCCGCGTCTTATCTGTACCAAGTCAAAAGTCATCCGGAGTTATAATCAGTCGATATAAATTTTTTTGCGACTTCATTGGAATTCGAAAAAAATTGTGATGTAACAAAAATTTATTTACAGTCTTGAGTCTGAAATACTGAGGTGAAAAACTTGAAAATGTCATTTTGAATTCCAAGAAAATAGAATAGAAAATTATAACCAATCATAATCTATTGATTCGTATTTGAAAGCTGAAATTTATCAATCGAGTACGAAGATAATTCAAACGATTTTTATTGACAATTTATAAACACGGATGGCCACAGTTCGCAAAAATCTGTGCTTATCCGGGATTATCGTTAGCCAAGCGACTTTCTTATCGCCTCGTTTGCTATGAATGATAATTACGTAGCGAGTCGCCCGAAATGTTTTTCAGAATTTTTATTCCTTCGCCACGCCGCTCGTCCTTATCGAATCCTGCTAATTTTTCCGATACTAGACAGGAAAATTCTCCCTCTTATTTTTTCTGGCCTCTTCTGACTTCTCTTGACGGTACGAATGGTAAAGATAACGATTTATAACGATGCATAAGCTTTTGAATACATAACAATTTTAAGGTAGTGAAAAAATGAAAAAGTACAAAAACGAATTGAAAAAAATTTCTCTCTTTCGATCTAGTCTTGAGAAATTTGCTAATTAATTCGTAGTTCTGGCCTCAAGGGCTTCTTTTCTACATATAGGCTCCAGTTTACCTAAAGAGACAATGTACAGTAGAAAAAGCTTAGGGTATATATATATATATATGTACCTGGGCTCGATATCTGGCGAAAGGCAATATCGCCTTACGACACCGAGTGTATTTGCTGGTTTCGTTTCATTCCACCCTTATTCAGTACCGTAGTAACATCGCGTCTTATTTTATTGCTGGTAAACATTATATTGCTCGCTTCGAGGGCGAAGAGGGTCTCTTGTATTCTTCTCTTTTCTGGCTCGATACACAGCCAAGAGAACTTTCTCTCATAAATTTACTGTACTACGAACAGAATCAAATACACACCACATTTTGACCCTTATTCGCCTTTTCGAACGAATCTTTTGTCAGGAATTAACTAATTTCTTGGAAATGAATACATGTTTTCAATCGTGCACTATGCAACTATTTTTTTATTAGGAGTACCATATCTGATGAGTATTCCAGTTCAAATTTGACTTAAAAATATTAAAAATTGAAAAAGTGATGATTTTTTTTTAGTGAAAAGGTGTATTTTTTGACAAATTTATCTATTTACGATTTTTTTTCGAACATGTTGTGATTTGAATTTTGAGATAACAATTTTTCACACTTGTTTTAGAATGTTCAAAGTATTTTCAGTATTTTTTCAATCCCGATCGGACTGATAGTTTTCACATAGCAACTATTTGAAACTTCGATGGGTAAATTGTGCCCAGTGTGACCACTAACTAAGTTATTGTTAAGAATTGAAGTTTTGAAATTCAAAAGCTGCAAAGGGTGAAAATTCTGGATTTTTCTTCTACCGACTCCTATACAGTTTTTCGAAAGATTATTTCCCCTCAAGTCTACGTAGCCAATTTGTAAAACTCCGAATGGAAAAACACCGAAGGTTCAAAATTTCGAAAGCTTAAGATCCGAAAGGCCAAAATCCCGAAGCTTCCCTTAAATTTCCAGATTTTTGGACTTTCTGAGTTTTACACTTTCGGATCTTTGAGTCATCTGCATTTCTTCCTTTCGGAATTTTCAACTTCTAAACTCTATAAACGTTATTTACTTTTATAACCGGTATTTTTTGAACCGGTACGAAACGAATGGCAAAAATAAGCTCGATGGTGCGATCCTGGGTGTGATCGCAGCTCAGTAATGCGAAGCAGTTTCATAATTTCAACGTTTTTAGAGTCCTGCGAGGTGCGGTAAAACGTTAACTGCTAAACGCAAGGATCGTAGGATCCCCGTGTTATATATAAGAAATAAAAAAGTCGAGATAAACTTTAGCTCTTCGTATAGGAAAAGGGCGAAAGAAAATAAAGAAAAAAAAAATCCCCTTTTTTACTCGTCTTCTTCTTCTTCTTCTTCTTCTTCTTATTCTTTTTCTTCTTCTCTTTCTGCCACGCAGAGACACAAACACAGAGAGACATATGCGAAAAGTAAAAGAGAAGCAAAACGCGTGTCGTGTCGTCATCCCGACACTAAAACCCGCACTTTATTTCACGAAATAACCTTTGTAGTGCGGCAAATTCTTGAATGTCTTTTTCCTCCACTTTCCTCCGCTGTAGCTGCCACTGCTCTCGAGAATATCCCAGAGAACAGAATACGCGGTGACAAGCCGGCTAAGCCAAAGCTCGTGTTGTATATACGAGGGAATAATGTCCCCGTATCTTCTTCTCTTTGGATTCGTATTTATTTACGCCGTTTCAACTTCCAGCATCGCTGGCAACTTTGACAACGAATTGCTTACTTTTTTTCTCTCTCTCCCTCTTCTATTTTCGCTACGGTTTATCATCTTCATTTTTATTACCACACTGAATTTCACCGATCATCGTGTCTAGATGGATCGGACATAGATCGAAACTAAATGATAATTTTTCTGTGCCATTTTTTTTTTTTTTTTTTTTGTTTCTTGCCTTTTTCACCAGATTTTCAATCCGTTAGATCATTTTCCAAATCGATCAACTATAACGATTCCTGTCATGATTTCTGTGTATAGGAATTTTCCGAGTCTCGACAGAATTGCGACGATTTGGAATTGAGGAATTCGTCTATACTAATGACTTTAAATGATTTTGAATGAATGAATGGATGAATGAATGAATGGATTTTGACGATTTCTTGAATGATTAATGAACCTAAGTCACTACAAACGAATGAATAAATTCTATTAATTTTAAATAGGAGAAAAATTTACGAATTTCAATGATCTTGAGTAAAATAATGGATAAATAGATCAATGAATAAATGAATGGATTGAATCATGAATCAATAACTGATCGAATTTTAATAATTCTGAATGAATGAATGAATGAATGAATGAATGGATAGGATTTATGGATAGGATTTATGGATTCTGCATGAACGAATTGAAAGAAACGTATGAATTTTATTAATTTGATATGGATGAATGAATGAATGATATTAATCTTAGTAAATGAATTCCGATTATGCGGAAAAGTAAAAGAAAAAGGAACAAATTAGTAGATTACACGGAATTTAATGATTGAAATTAATCTGACGGAATGAAGGAATGAATGAATCAATCAATCAATCGATGAACTTTAATAATTCAACACGAATGAGAGAACAAATTCCAATAATCTCGAATCAACCACTAATCTTTTATGATTCTGAAGGAATGACCACATTTCATCGCCTCCTTCTCAAAAAAATTCGCTTCAAACCCCCAAAAAAATCGTGTTTCCAAAAACTAATTGAATTTGTTTTCTTCCTATTTTCTAGATACGGGGGAGCAGATCTCGGAACATTCAGCTCGTCTACGGGTAAGTGAGAAATAATTTTTCACCAATTTTAGTAACGATAGTGTCCCCGTTGATCCGAAAGGGAAATAAAATTAGCATATTCACGTTGTGGTCTGGGGGGGTTTCGCGGGATGCTGTGGAAGATCGTTCGGGTTTAAAACCGAGATGAAAAAAGAAACGTTTGATAGTCGATCATGTTCCCTCTCGTATCTCTCGGAGTTTGCTTACTTTTTTACGGTCCTTTGCGGAGTTGCCTGCCAGTTTCCTATACCGGCCGCTATAAGGTAGATGAAAAAGTGCTCCAGAGGTGCTGGGAGAAGAAGAAACAAGCCGGGCTATCGAGTAGCTGGAAACGAGAAACGCGGCCTCTTTACGACGTTGTGAGGCTTTATTCTTTTCCACGTTTTATTTTATGATACCAACACCAAACCCTTACTTTTTTCTTTTTCTTTTTCTTTTTCTTCTTCCTCTTCTTTTGACGCAGATTTGATTCAACTTGAGAGGGCCATCTCGGCTCCCCATCAAACCGCATGCAATCTTCATGCACTACTCGACGTTAAACCCCAAACCACTTGCGGTTTTATGTATGTGCAGGTATACATGGCTCAGTTCTATCGTCTGAAGGGTAGAAAAAAAGAAAAAAAATCCTCAGATATTTTGTAACCAGGAAATCTGCTCCTCTTTGCACAACGGAAACGGAAATTACTCGATACTGAATTGGAATTGGATCGATAAAGAATTTACAGAGTTACGAATTTCCCAAAACTTTCAAAGTCCTTACGATTTTCAAACTAGAATCGTCGAGCTTCTGAATTCTTTATAACTCTTTGGCTAGGAGAAAATAGCAATGATCTTTCGTGTTGATCATCAAAACAGAATCAACGAAGAATGGAAAAATTCTAGAACTGGGGTGATTAGAAATTGACAGAGTTACGAATTTTCCAAAACTTTGGAGGTCCTTGTGATTTCAAAACCAGAATCATCGAGTATCAAAATTTTATCCGGCCCCTGATCGTCCAGTGGACGGTGTTAATGACCTTTTGCATGAAGATGACAGCACATGCCGAAAGAAATATTAGAAAATAGCAGAATTGGATTGGCAAGAAATAAACAAGTCACAAATGTTCTAAATTTTCCAGATCCTGGTAACATAAAAACCGTAAATCATCAAAGTTCTAAAATTTTTCTATCTTTTAAAAACGAATTCGTTTCGTAAATGACCACAAAATCAAAGAATCATCGAATTGGCTGTGCAATAAATTGACAGGGTTCTAAGTTTCCTAAAGACTTATCAAATCCTGTTAATTCCAGAATAAAAAAATGGTCAAAAAGAACCAAAATCTAAGCTCAAAAAAGATTTCAAAAATTAAAAGAACCAACAAACTGTTGAATTTATAAAAAAGTTACTTTCGCTTAGACTCCACTGAATGATTTTCCGTAGAAATTTATGGAAAATTGTTAGCAGTCCTAATTTCCTAAGAGATATCCGCATCTGAGCTCAAGCGATTCTCCCCTATTGGTGTCGTACCATGGACCGTATATACCAGCATCAGTGCGGGTAACAATAAATCTATTGTCATTGTACTGTGTTGTGTCCTGGTGTAGCTCGCCGCGGTTTTACTCTCAGGATCTATTGCTCGCCCTAGTCTTGGCTGGTTCTTGGTCCTTACCGTATTATATCCTCTCTGTAGGATGAGAGGCTGGACAATTTGATAATTGGATCCAACCCGTTGCTGATTTACTGATCGAGGGACTTGACCATCCCACTCCGTTTTCCATCGTTTTCCCAAATACGTGTGTATTTATATACATACATAGGTACGTAAATACATATACATATATGTATGGGAATTTCTTCGCTGTACTTATGCGTCATGTCGAATTAGCCGAGTAGCTAACTGGCCGACTAACACTAGCCAACTTTGCCGGAAACCAAAACCGGAGGCTAGACGTTGTTTTGCACCTATATGATATTCAACCAAGATTTCAATCTCACTCGATGACTTATGATCAATATATTAATTGCTCTGCCACCGGACAGGGCCGGGGAATACGATGTCAAGACCTTCTGATTCTCACAGATTCATTCGGAAAATGGGAAAATCGGAAAATCATCAGTTTTCAGACCGAATGATGATTTCCCAGAATCATCCGGTTGGAAATGATCAGGAAAATGAATTTCCAAAGTCTTGAAACGTCTACAGATTTTTACGATTAGCAGATACTGATGTCAAAGACCTTCTGGTTCTCACAGATTTATTCGGGAAATTGGAAAATCATCGGTTTTCAGACTGAATAATAAATTTCCAAAATCAGCCGTTTGAAAATGAACAGGAAAATGGATTTGGAAAGTCTTGAGACCTTTACAGATTTCTACGATTGGAAGATATTGATGTCAAGACCTTCTGATTTCTTAGATTCATTCGGGAAATTGGAAAATCATCGTTTTTCTGACTGAATAATAAATTTAGAAAATCAGCCTTCGGAAAATGAAGGGGAAAATAGATCTCGAAAGTCTTAAGAAATCTGCAAACATTCTCGATTAGAAAATTGCTAGTTCCTCGGCACAGGAAAATGAATTTTTACATTTTCCCAGGGAATCTCGACGATGTTCCTATTTTCTTTTCGAATCCATATCTTGAGTTAATTCGAAAGAAAAGGTTTTTGGAGACAGATAGCATAGCGCGACTGTGAAATCTAAAATTTAAAATCGCGAAAAAGCCTGCAGAGTGGAGAAAAAAAAAAAGAAAAAAATGAAACACGCGTATTACTGCATAAAAAAGCTCCTCGAGGACAAAGGAACGGCTTGGCCACCTTCGCCTCCCTTTTGGCAACAAAGGTACTTATTCACGCCTTGACGTACATTTTAAGGGTTTCTTTTTAGGGGGGGGGGGGGGGGGGGGGGGGGGACCGTGATGCGGGTAGCGCAGGGGAAGGCTCAGCTCTGGCGCTGGCCATTTCCTAGCAATTTCCTGGAGCTGTTTTTCACGTGAACTTTTGAACCACCCACCCCCTTATTCACCCTCTTTAGAATAAAATATTTGTTAAGTAGCCACTGGACACTCCGAGGGGGTTGGGGTCATCGTGACCGGACTGTTATAACAAATGGTTTGTATCACCTCTAAAAATATGTATTTTCACACTTTTTTCTCATCCCCTGTTGCCTGTGTTGCCTGGGGGTTGTTTAAAAGTTTCAACAATTTTTCTTCTCTTATTTAGACATTTTTTTATCTCATTGTTTTTTGTTTTTTTTCTCTTTTCTCGAACGGAAAATTTATCAAAAGCATTCGCATAGTTGTAAATACAGTTTTTTTTTTAATTTTGTTTTTTGTTTGTTTTTTTTTTCACCCTTTCGATTCTAGGATTGCGATTCTCTTATTCTTAACAAAATTGTCAAATTTCGTGAATAACGGTGTCCAGACTGTCCGGGGCGGATGTACATATTTTTTTATTTACCCCAGCGAATTAGAAAGGGATGAAGAAGGGCGCGAGCCTTTCCAATAACCATAAGGGGTTTTTTTTTACGGCCGTTTCTAACACGACAAGAAACTAAATATGCAAAATCTAATATGAAAAAACCTTCAAGCAAAAAAATATGTATATGTATCGAAACTGAATCAGCTGCCTAACAGCAGACAGAGGTGATTCTAGTTGCCTATCGACAGGCGCCTATTCCATAATTCAGATTCATTCAGAAAACTGAACAAAAATTATTGAACAAATGAATCAATGAATCAATTAAGAGGTCAATTAAAATTCGATGAAATTCTCCGCTGTGGTGAAATTTTCACCTAAAAATGGACACGCAGATTATTTTTTATTTCAATTTTTACAAGTTTTTTCGAATTTTTTTTTCTTTCTTTCTTTCTTTCTTTCTTTGATTTTTAAAACGTTTTTTCAAATTTCTTTGGATTTTTTATTTTTATTTTTATTTTTTCTGTTTTTTCTTTGAACGTTTCTTTCGTTTTTATATTTTTTTTCTCTTTTGTCCACTTCTTTCTTGGGAGGGAAAAAGTTTCTACTAGCATTTGATTCGGCTTTGATACATATAGCCAATTATTTAGCCACGTATTTCGCCTGGATACGCATGTATACATATAATAGGTATGTATCTATACACGTATGTAGATACATACATACATACATAGGTGACAATATTTTCTCAACGTATTCGGCTAACTTATGGTTCCATCTAACGGAATTGTTTGGGACTAATATATATATATATATATATATATATACCTTAGCTTAAACATCGAACTCCAAATATGCGCGCGCATATTCTGTACAGAAGTACCAATGTATAGGTGATTCTCGCATACATACATGTATGTAAGCATGGTGTGAAATTTACACAACGTGTATATGGGCGTCGGTAAAAGCGGTTTCTGTCCCCACACACACAAACACACGCGTACAGCTTTATTCGATTATACTATATTCGTTCCTGTACGATTTTTTAAATTCGAGAAATAGAAAAAAAAAGTCCCCAACTTGTATTAAAAATCGTAATTATATCTACGGGACAAGAAATGAATAAATAAATAAATAATGATTCCAAATCGAGAAGAACGAAAAAAAGAATAATATGTTGCGTAAGAATTTACGAAAATTTCTGACCCGAAATTAGGAAAATTAAATTTTACGGTAAGAGGGAAAGAAGAAGATGAAGAAAAAAAAGAAAAAATAGTTTCAACTTTCGGTAACATATGCAGAGAAAATTATTCCACGATATATCATCGGGATGCTTATATACATTGGGGGGTGGGTGGTGGACCAATCGATAGGGGGAATCTGTATGGGGTGAAAAAAAGGAAAGGGGTGGGGGGAGGGATGCCAACCCTTAATCAAGACGACAAGAGTGCTTGAATTTTCAATTAAAAAACCTGCCTTTCTGTTCGATCTTTCATTACGAACGATCAGACCCTATATATTATATATATATATATATATATTTGTATGTATGTATGTATATATATGTATGTATGTGTGTGTGGATTCTATACCCTTTTAACATCGCGCGCGTGTCCGCGAACTCGACCTCGCGTTTGCAAACACATAGTAGGAGTAGACGATATTAAATTAAAAGTAGTATACAGATCATATGTCTGACATTTTTTTATTTTATTTTTATTTTTTTGTCAAGCTGATTTCGATTCTGAATCCGATTCTGATTGTGATTGTGATTTTTAACCCCGCTGTTTGACGTTGTATATCGTTGCTCTTCAGGTTGGAGAATCTGGATATGTTACCTATATGAACCGGGAGAGATACTCGAAACGATACTTATGTACCTTATATCCCTATCTATCCATCCCTGAAAAAAGAAAAATGACCAAAAATTAAATAAAAATCTAAAAGAAATACCTGAATCGGATATTCTCATAGCAATATACGCAGATATTAACGAACTTCATGGTCCCCACGTGATTGGATATTAAATTGTCGATGTATGTATGTACTTCGATCGTGTTTTTATACAGGGGTAGTAATTTGGTGAAAAAATATTTTCTAGGGAATGTTGGAAGGATCAGCGACAGAGTTGATTTTCGTGAATTGAAATTCTTCTTTTTCTTCGTTTTTGACTTTTTATCCTAAAGGACGAAGGACAGAAAAGTATTGCTTTCGTTGAAGAAAAATGAATTTGTCAATCCCAGGGAATCCTTAAATCTTCAACATACGTCGATCTTTCAGGAACTAACAAACCCCGTTTTTTTGAAAATTACTGGATAGATAAATTCGAAAATTTAGAGGGCTTTAGTCCATTTTCTGACGACGAAACGTGAGCCTATCCCATCAGGATTGGCCGACTGGTTTGACCGCAGAAATTCAGAAACTCTGAATTGGAAGGCAGAGAATCAAATTGATTGAAGTTTATCAAAAGTTCAGGACAGCCCAGTTGACGTGTAGATATATTTGTATCGTGGATCTATTGCATATTCGCGGTGCCTAATAATATGCAAATATTTACTAATTAAAGTTGCTCTTCTATGCCCGGCAGCTATTGATCAAACGGCGATTAATTACATAAATCCAAACCGAGAGGAGGCGTTTACGATCGGATCATTTGGTCCTGTAGAATAAGACAGTTAAACCAGAAGAAAAATCGAAACCAAAAAACCTACGCTCATCATATTTACACGGAGTCTTTGATCCCATCAATGCATTGCAAAAAACTCAAAAAAATTCTAAAAAATCGAGTAATCTGATCCTTTCCAACCAAAGGATCGTTTGAACTAGCAAATAACGAGCTAGAATATGAAAAAAAAAGAATCAAAATCGAGATTTGATCCCTAGTGTATATTTTTAATGATTTACAAAATGGTTAGATCGTTTGGAAGAAAAAAAATCGGCAACGAATTTTTTAATCCTACGATAAGACGCCTTGCCGATCGAATTACCAAAAAGAGAACCAAAGTTGACGTTCGCCATTCTGGATGTACTTTCATTTCATTTTTTCATTTTTTCATTTTTTTGTTTTTTTGTTCTTTTTTTTTTGTTTCATTGCGTAGTCTGGACCCCATGGATGATTCCGCGATCGATTCGGTCTGCTGAACTGGTACGGTAGTAGGATGTGCACATATATTGGTGCCTGGATGATGACGAGGAGGACTTCTACCCCATGGTGGGCGAAAATTTTTGCACATTCAAATGCTGGTGAGCTCGAACTATATATATAGAATCCCCGCGATATCAAACGCGGTTGTATACGGACTCACCCTGGGCATTCGACGCACTAAAACTAACGCATCAACCCCGATAATACCATGGGACATGGCCCTGATTGGGGTGCAACCTATGCAGTTTAATTTATGTTGCATCAGAAGCCAGTCGCATCGACACAATCCAGTTCGTCGAAGCAAAAAAGCTTTGAAAAGTTTCATATTAATTGTAGAGAAAAAAAAAAATTTTATCACCCTCTATCCGGATTTCGTTAAAGATTTTTTTTACCCCGTCTTTCAACCCCCGAGTGACCGTCTGAGGTTCTTCGATCTGCCCACATCGAAACCGGTAAGTAAAAGTACAACAGTCAGTGTCAAATTGTCAAAAATGATTTTAAAGGTTGTTCAAAATCAGTGGGGGGTGTTGGAAAACTGTTGCCTCAGACTTGAGGTTCGTGAGGGTAGCTTTAGTCTGAATTTTTGTCACTCAATTCGTTCCGAAGAACTCAAAAAAAGCCCAATTCTGATATCGTTTTTTTATTCAACGGATAGAAGGTCCAGGCGATCTATGCATTGAACGGACCTTCAGACCTGAACCCAGTAGCACATCATGATTATGATTGATGAACTTTCTTCTTCTACCGCAGTTTGGGGGAGAAGAAGGGTTTATTAACGACGCGTCGAAAAGTTCATCTTTCAGTCTGCGACGTGGAAAATGACAAAAAAACAAAAAATGAAAAAAAAAGACAAAAAAAGGTACAAAATTAGTGGAAGGGTCATCAATATCGCGAATTGGGGGGGTTGGAGAACAGCCACCCCCTGTTTACTCGATAGTATCTTATATGTATATGAATATGAGCGACGGGCTCTTGGATTATCGTTTTGTATTGATCGTCGAATCAGACGCCACGAGCCCCGGAGACGCCTAAGGTGGCGTCGTCTGGGTTTGCTGTAACTGGACACCGTCGTGTCATATTAGCATAGCATTGGCATATGGGGTCAATTAATAGAAGAACTTATTGCCTAAGAACCGACATAGGCAGACATATCGAGTTTCTTATTTATTGAACCAGATTGCCAGATCTTGTTCACCGTTTCACGATTTCTATGATCATCATCCGCCCCTGGGGTATGGACCCTTGAACATCTTCTATCCTTTCGAAATATCGTTCTCACGGCTACGATGACCCCTTGGAGATTTGGAACCCGTTGCTTAGGGGGACCGGATGTATTTCTTTGAAGCAAAAAACCTGAACCCGTAATTAAAACCTAACGCCATACGAAGCAGCTTGGGTGACTGGGCTTCTTATATATTCCCTGTGTTATATCGTACAGGTTTTTTGTTGGTCAGTTGCTTTCAGAAGAAGTTGTGATCATAGCTGAGCATCTATTCTGAGATGGAGTATTTAGGGATCTTGTCAAAGAGCCAGTAGTTGTTTGTGGTTTTTGAACGGTGAAAGGTTAAAATTGTCTCCTTGTTCGGTTTGGACGATACTCCGATGGTTTTTATACAACCTTGTTTCTGTGTACGAATCTATTGAACAACACTGTGCAGCATGCCGATCAAGGTATGCTGCAGGGAAGAAGATTAAAATCGGAAACTGCAGAAGAGTTAGCGAGTGTGGGGTTGTCGAGGAATGGGAAATGGGGGTTTGGGTAAAAATTGAAGTTGTAAAGGCCGGGGAGTATCTATCAATGTGGGACGGGTCCATATATCTGTCGGTGTATCGATAGCGGATTTTTTGACCGTTGGATAAGGGGTACTTCATCTGTGGACAATGGTCAGTTTTAAATCGACCGTGTTTACCTCTGTTTAACGTATTTTTCTGAGAGAATTGATGCCGAACGAGTTCTCGCACTCCGTCGAGTGCAGGATCTCGCGAGTTCGACTTTTCCAATCCATTCGGACTTGTGCGAAATCCTAGCCCTCCTACTGCCCCCGCGTGGTTATGGAACGACTCCAATACGCTCTGATTAAATCTTACCCTTGGAAACCATCCCCTGTTTTCCATCCCATATTCCAGCGTCTCTTTTCACCGAGTGCCATTTATTTACTACCTGCAACGTTCCTCGAATGGATTACCCAGTTCTGGCACGTGGGTCCTTTTCCAAACCGTACGACAAGTGCGTGTTCCCGTTCAGGACCCTCAGGTCTCAGAAACAATCCTGGCACGTGTCCGGGAAGCGGACTGCCACACTTTGGCTCTCACTTCGATACCCAGAATCCCTTCGTTCAACGCAGTTCAGGATTCCAGTTTGGGACCCTTCGACTGTCCGGCAACCGCCAGGTGCCTTTTCACCTCAGAGGCGTTAGGGTTCTTTTCGAAACTGGCCAGGAGAATTTTACACCATCGAAAAAAGAGCACGACTAACTTTCTGAAGAGATTTTTCTTCCAAAGTCTGATCACTCGGTGGAAAGTAGTCGCGGTGAAGACTAGAAACATGAGAATTCTGAAGCCTGAAGTTTTCTCCGGATGAAAAATGCCAAATAATATTACAAGAGACAAGAATATTGGCATTTTCTGTTTGTTTATTTTTTAAAATGGAATTGCGTACAATCTGATCACAACTCTCCACATTCCAGCATCAATAGCGGAACACTAGAATTGGTTAGGATCAAAGGCTCAAACGCGTCCCAATGCGAATTGCGATGAGCTGGCAGTCCTGAAGAAGTAAGATCCAGAGTCGTTAACGTCAGTGAGAATGTCTCCACCCATGAAGGTGGTCTCAGTGCTGCCGCATCTTCCGTAACGCCATCTCCTCCAGGTTCTACACTTTTGTCCGAAGAAACCAGCATCGCTGTTTATCGACTCGGCAAAGTATTTGTAGGCCCGGGAGTGGGCGCAAGCTCCAGTAATGTCTAGGGTGCAACCAGGCTGGCTAGAGCCACCGTTAGGGTAGAAGTCAATGTCACCAAGGGCACCACTTAGTCCCAATCTTCCTCCGTTCGTGTGGATCACCTGGACGTTAGCGGCGTCATCCTTGTCAACGCGATTTCCTGGCGTTGAAACCCAGAAGTAGGGACCAGCAGGGTCCAGAGCTGTGAACAAAAATTGGAAACGTTCACCACGGAAGAAAATAGGAACCATTCGAAATGCCTGGCTTTTTCAATGTGATTTCCGTGTCTGATGGCAGAATATACGCAGTACTTCGATGATGATTTAATGATTGACGAGGATCGATCATCATTTCCATCAACGTTCCGGCAGGTTTCCAATTTCCAGGGCTATGTGACTCTGGATTAAAATTAATCGCCCTCGTTGCTCTGGACGTACTCGTACCTCCACCCTCTGGTTTCACAGTTACGCTGTCGGCTGTAGTCGAGAGGATGATATGTTCGACTGGGGCTTTGCCTCCATCTTATGCACGGAGAGATAATGAAGCGATTTTTTTTTTTTTTTTTTTGCAAGAGGGAAATTGGCCTTGGGTTGGAAATGACTTTTGCAAATTTCAAAAAATCCGTTTGTCTTTTTGGTTCAACTTACACACTACGTAGCCCACGGTGTTAGTTGCCCTCAGACTCGATATTCCAGCGATGTGTCCACCAAGGGAATGTCCAACGACGACCAACTGCGATATATCCATACCCTGGGTCTCCAGGAAGTCGATCATCTTTGCGATGTAGGTACCAACAACCCTGACACGTCTTGCTGCGAAACCGTAAGACCTCTTCGAGATCTTTGACCAGTCTACTACGACCACGTTGTGATCACCACTCTGCAAGTACGCTGAAAACCGTCAATCTTTTTTTCATTCTGATTTTTGGGGATGAACTGATCATCAGACTGATCTATCTGAAAATTGTGCAAAAAATCAGCTACGAGGCTGTGACGTCTTGACAATCTTCCCAGACGTCTATAATTTCCGGTTCCGAGACAAGAGACACTCGAGCTTTGAAGAAATCACAACTTTTTCATTCTTCGTGACAATTGAGTGAAATTTTTAGGCAAACTTTGACGTTTGATCATTTTTTTTCACAAATATTTGACCTCTGTGTGCGAAGTGTGATATGTAAATCTATTTCTCTCACCATCACGGACTGAAGTGCAAGCTTCGCTGTCGCGGGAGCTCATCCATCCGTGAGTCACGATACGCGTAAGTTTGTTGGCGTCCCAGTTGCTGTTTTTCAAGGTCTCTGTATCCCCGATAACCAATTCCTGGGTAGTCTCAGGGTTGGATCGAGTGAAGAGGTGGAAAAATACACGTTCGGAAATTAGGGCTTCAGTTTCTTCGACGGTCTCGTCATCGTCCTCGTCGGTCAATTCCACCAAGTTACCATCTTCGTCTTCCAACCATAGTCCATCTTCCCATGTCACCTCCTGGGAATCTGCTTCGTCGTCAAATCCATCAGCGTCGACATCGCGGCGAGTGATTCCGGCTTGCACTGTAAAGTAAATGTTCAAAAAACTGTCAAGAAATTAAAAATATAATCAGAATTTTTTTAAATCTGTCAGCAATACTGAATCGAAATTCAGCACACAGTCAGAAAATTGATAACCGCGTGGTAAGTTTATCCACAAGTAATCCAAAAGTGCGAAAAATATTTTATGGCTAAACCCACCAGCAGCAATGACCAGGAAAATTATTCCTGCGACTGATAGAATCCTCATGATTCTATACCGTTTGGATAAAATTAAAGAACTGAATCTCCGAGGAATGGAAACCCTTTTATAAGGTTTTGACGGTGTCAAAATCACATCCTTGGCATTTGATAAATCGCGCGATTTTCTAATCTCATATCGAGATATCGCGTCTGATATTGACTGATTATTTGCCACATTCCATTGATCATAACATTCGGTTTCCGCAGATGTATTTGACAAGTACCCGCAATCTCAGTGCGTGATAATATTTTTATTTATTGATCTGATCGCCGATCTTCAAACGACCAGTTTGATGTTCTCCAGATCTCGCATGGCGTGATTGAGACAAATATTCCATATCGATTTCATGGATCGAACATTTTCAATCTGTATCGTTCGATTAGACGCAATTAACGATTGGCGAGTAACGATACGCCCACTTTTTTTCGCTCCCTTGCAGATCGACGATCGATATCGCTAATAAAATCTGCTAAGTACACGAATTTTCACTTATTTCCGTCCATTGCTACCGGTTTCGAGAATAATCTCTGAAACGATGCTGTACAATGATTGGCTCAAGACTATCTGAACGAGTGAAATTTTTGAGTGACCGGAAGATCAGAGATCGACATCTGACTATTAGTCAAAACCGATGGAAATTTGGGAACGATTTTATTCAGAGGCTAAAACGGTTCACAGAATTTCATTCGTTAGCGAAAAATCGTATCCAATTTTGTCTTGAGAAGGTCTCTGCAGTTGCCAAACGGAAATTGATCATGTTTACCACTGTTCAACGTATTTGCCTAAGAGAATCAATGCCGAACGAGTTCTCGCACTCCGTCGAGTGCAGGATCTCGCGAGTTCGACTTTTCCAATCCATTCGGACTTGTGCGAAATCCTAGCCCTCCTACTGCCCCCGCGTGGTTATGGAACGACTCCAATACGCTCTGATTAAATCTTACCTTTGGAAACCATCCCCTGTTTTCCATCCCATATTCCGGCGTCTCTTTTCACCGAGTGCCATTTATTTGCCACCTGCAACGTTCCTCGAATGGATTACCCAGTTCTGGCACGTGGGTCCTTTTCCAAACCGCACGACAAGTGCGTGTTCCCGTTCGGGACCCTCAGGTCTCAGAAACAATCCTGGCACGTGTCCGGGAAGCGGACTGCCACACTTTGGCTCTCACTTCGATACCCAAAATCCCTTCGTTCAACGCAGTTCAGGATTCCAGTTTGGGACCCTTCGACTGTCCGGCAACCGTCAGGTGCGTTTCCCCCTCTGAGGCGTTAGGGTTCTTTTCGAAACTGGCCAGGAGAATTTTGCACCATCGAAAAAACAGCGCGACTAACTTTCTGAGGAGATTTTTCTTCCAAAGTCTGATCACTCGGTGAAAAGTAGTCGGTGAAGATTAGAAACATGTGAATCCCGAAATCTAAAGTTTTCTCCGGATCCTATCTCTGAAATTCGTCTGGACTGGTTCATGTGAGGAAAGGACGATAGGGTAATAAACGAGAGTAGAATAGCGATATTTTTCTATCTTATATTCATGAAACTACACAATGGCATTTTGAAAATGTTCACATCCTGGAAATCGTGGTGTGAAATCCAAAAAATCCAGAGCTCAAACGCGTCCCAAAGCGAATTGCGACGAGCTAGCAGTCTTCATGAAGTAAGATCCGGAAGCGCTGACCGCAGTGGGAATGTTTCCACCCATGAAGGTCGTTGTGGCACTGCTGCAACTTCCGGCACTCCACGTTTTCCAGTTGCTGCACAATTGTCCGTAAAAACCAACGTTGCTGTTTATCGACTCCGCGAAGTATTTGTAGGCACGAGAATGGGCGCAAGTTCCAGCCACGTCTAGGCCGCAGCCGGATTGGCTGGAACCACCGTTAGGGTAGAAGTCAATGTCACCAATGGCTCCACTTAGTCCCAATCTTCCTCCGTTCGTGTGGATCACCTGGACGTTGGCGGCGTCGTTCTTGTCAACGCGATTTCCTGGCGTTGAAACCCAGAAGTAGGGACCAGCAGGGTCCAGAGCTGTGGACAAAAATTGGAAACGTTCACCACGGAAGAAAATAGGAACCATTCGGAATGCCTGGCTTTTTCAATGCGATTTCCGTGTCTGATGGCAGAATATACGCAGTACTTCGATGATGATTTAATGATTGACGAGGATCGATCATCATTTCCATCAACGTTCCAGCAGGTTCAAATTTCTAGGGCTATGTGACTTTGGACAGGAAATCGCACATCATGCACTGGTCCCTCCGTCCTCTGGTTTCAAGATTACGTTGTTGACTAGTCAAGAGTGTGATTTGTTCGGCAGAGGCTTTATACACGGAAAGATGATGAAGCGATTTTTTTTTTTTTTTTTTTTTTTTTTTTTTCAAGAGGGAAATTGGCCTTGGGTTGGAAATAACTTTTGCCAATTTTAAAGAATCAGTTTGCCTTTTGGGCTCAACTTACACACTACGTAGCCCACGGTGTTAGTTGCCAGCAGACTCGATATTCCGGCGATGTGTCCACCAAGGGAATGTCCAACGACGACCAGCTGCGATATATCCATACCTTGGCCATGCAGGAAGTCGATCATCTTCGCGATGAAGGAACCCACAACCCTGACACGTCTTGCTGCGAAACCGTAAGACCTCTTCGCGATTTTTGACCAGTCCACTACGATCACGTTGTGATCGCCGTTCGCCAAGTACGCTGAAAACCGTCAATCTTTTTTTCATTCTGATTTATGGGGATGAATGGATCGACTGATCCGGCTGAAAATTGAACAAAAAATCAGCCACGAGGCTGTCAACGTCTTGACAATTTTCCCAAACGTTTATAACTTTCGGTTCCGAGGCAAGGGACACTCTAGCTTTGAAGAAATCATAACTTTTTCATTCTTCGTGACAATTGAGTGAAATTTGCCGGCAAACTTCGACGTTTGATCATTTTTTTCACAGTTATTTGACCTCTGTGTATAAAGTGCGATGTATAAATTTGTTTCTCTCTCACCATCACGGACTAAGGTGCAGGCTTCGCTTTCGTGGGAGTTGATCCATCCGTGAGTCACGATACGAGTACGTTTGTTGGCGCTCCAATGGCTGTTTTTCAAACCCTGACTATCCCCGATTAACAATTGTTGGGAGTTCTTAGGATTGGATCTAGTGTAAAGGTGGAAAAAAACGCGGTCGGCAATCACGGCTTCTGTTTGTGCAATCGTCTCATCATCAGATTCGTCGGTTACTTCAACCAAGTTTCCATTATCGTCCTCGAACCATGTTCCGCTCGAATATGTTGCCACCGTATCCCGGTGAACGCTTCCAGATTGCGCTAAATTACGAAAATCAAGACAGCATGGTAAAGGTTCGCTATAATTCTCAGATTGTTCACAAGAATTCATCGAATGGTCAGAAAAATATTAAATAAAATCACTCAAAAATCGTCAAAGACTTGAGATTTGTCAAAAAATTGTGTTTCTTGAAAATCTGAAAGTCAGACTGACCTGCGGCAGCAATCAGGAAAATTATTCCAGCGACTGGGAGAACCCTCATGATTCTGTACCGTCTGTAGAAAATGCAAGAACTGAATCTGCAAGGAATGCTCAATCCTTATATAATATCTTGACGTCGTCAAAATCGCATCTTTGTCATCTGATGCAATCGCGCGATTTTCTAATCTCACATCAAGATATCGGGGCTGATAAGGACTAGTTATTTACCAGATTCGATAGGCCATAACACTCGCCGTTTCCGCCGATCTATTTGACAAGTACCCGCAATCTCAGCGCGTGATAATATTTTAATTTAACGATCAAATCGCCGATCTTTTTGATTTTTTGCGAATCTCGCATCGCGTGATTGAGACAAATATTCCATATCGATTTCATCAATCAGATTTCTTTAATCCGTATCGTTCGATTAAACCTAATTATAACGATCGGCGTGTAACGATATGCCCTTTTTTTTTTTTTTACTCTTCCTTGCAGATCGACGATCGATATATTGCAAATAAAATATACAAAGTACACGTATTCTCATTTCATTTCATCCATCGTTACCGATTTTGATAATCATCTCTGAGACGATGCCGTACAATGATTGTGGATCAAGCTTATCTGAAGAAGTAAAATTTTCTAATGCAGTGATAGGAATATTAGGGATGGATTTCTGAGGGTTGGTAAAAACCGATGATTTCATCAAAAGACAATAACAATTTGGACAAAATGATTCTTTTATTCAATGAATAACGATCAGTATATGGAATCGGCAGAAAATCGTCCATACATACATATTTTATCAACCCATTGCGTAAGGTGAGGCGGAATTAGTCTTCAGATAATAATCTCCGGAAGCTTCGGTGTCCAAAGAAGATCCTCCCATGTAAGCAGCGCTGTTTTCGGAACATGACGAAGCCGCGTAATTGGAATAACTTTCGCAATTGTAAGCTAGAAACTGGGTATCGGCATCAGCGATCGATTCTGCCATGAAATAATAGGATCTAGAATGAGAACAAGTTCCAAAAATGTCCCAGTTACATCCAGCTTGCCATTCTCCACCATTTGGCCAAAAATCAACGTCTCCAAGGTTCTCTTTGTATCCAAGAAGCGCCGTGTTCGTGTGCAAAACTTGTACAAATTCTGCATCCGTCGATCTCAGACGAGCATTCGTATCCACGAAGTAGAAAAGCGGACCAGCTGGGTCAAGCGCTAAAAATTAGAAGAAGAAAAAATGAATCACTCAATTTTTGGGGATTTTTTGGAGTTTTTTTTTTTCGTTTTTTTTTTTTTTTCTTCCATTTTTCAAATCATTTGGTGATTTCTTTTTTGGAACCGATTTTATTACCGACTAATGAAGCCACGGTGTTGGTAGTTGTCCTGGCTGCGATACCGGCGAGATGAGCGCCGAGCGAGTGACCGGTAAGTATCAGATCGTCTAGATTCATTCCTTGCGATTCTAGGTAATTGATCATTTCTCCAACGTATTTGCCAGTCGTTACGAGCTTCGTACGGGCATAGAGATAGCCTAGACCTGCGTAGGTGCTCCAGTCCACTACGATTACGTTGTAATCGCCAACGCCAAGGTATGCTAAAAGTTTGGCATTGGAGAAAAAAAATTTTATTTGCACAAGAAATGATCAAATTTTTTAGGGATGTTGAAATTTCGTTAAAATGGGTGAAATTTTTGAGGGATGGATGAAAAACTTTCGCAAAAAGTTTCTCAATTGTCTACTCAAAAAATTGCAAGCCTCGGAGGAACAAATGCGATTTGAATCAATAAAATAGAAAGCTTGCAAAAACTAGACGAATTTATTGCAACAAATTAAAAGCCATCCAACAACGAATGACATTTTTGCAAGGAATTGAAGTTTTTTTGCAAAAGCTAAGGAAATTTCCGCACAAAAGTTGATAACTTTGTAAAATCTTTTCTAAACTTACAAGTTTGCAAAAATATTGAGAATCTCGTCAGAAAGAATTTAATTTTCGCAAACAAATTCAATTTTCTGCAGCTAAAGTGAAAGTGAAATGAAAGTTCCGCAAAATTGAATAAAATCTTCAGTTAATCATTGAAAATCTTGCGAAAAAAAAAATGTTGAATGAAATCTTTGCCCAAAAATCGCGAACCTCGTAAAAACAATTAAATTTTGAGTGAACAGATTGAGACGCCAGAAAAAATGTTGTGAATTTTCGCAACTGAATTGTAAGTTTTGAAAAAAATAAGAACATTTTCTAGAAGAAATGAAATTTTCAGCAAAAATAATTAGATTCGTCCGAAAAAATAAATGAAACTAAATTCCAGAAATCGGTTTATCTTCGAACACGATTTTTTATTCGATTCAAGTTTTCTGGTTTGATTTTCGTCATCTTCCGATTGAGAATTGGTTTTTTTGTTTTTTTTTTTACCGTTTCCAATTCTCTGGCTTACCGTCGCGTAGCGTGGTGGCCATAGCTTTCGAGACGGAGCTCTGCCATCCGTGGATAAGAATGCGAGTCGGTTTGCTGGCGTCGAAGTTGCTGGCGGCCAGAGTCTCGTCGTCATTGATGTAAATGATTTCCGATGAGTCGGGATTCGAGGTTGTAAAAAGGTGGAAAGCCACAGCTTCTTTCAACTCGTCAGACGTGCTTTCCGAGTCAGTGGGCTCCTCCGAATCATCGAATATCTCCAGCGACGAAGACTCACTCACGGCGAATGACCACTTCCCCTCAGCGCGCGAAAAGCCGTTGAAAACTTGGAAAATAAAAAATAATTGGAAAAACAATCGGAAAATATTGGCGACGTTTGAAAAGAAGGGAAAAAATTTGAAAAAATTGGAAACGATTGGGGAAAATTTGAAGAAAATTGTACTCGATGGGAAAAAATTGCCAGGAAATTTGCCACAATTGGAATTTGTGAAAGAAAATTGGAAGAAGTTGGAAAAAATTGAAATATAATCCGAAGATAATTAGACACAATTAGAAGAAAATTAGAAAAAACGGAGCCAATTGGATAAATATTGTAATTGATTGAAAATCGAGAGAGAAATTGGAGGAAAAATCCCGGAAAATTAACCACAATTGGGAGATAACAGAGAGAGAATCAGAAGAAATTGGACGCGATCGGAAGAAAATTGGAACAAATTGAACCAATTGTAAAAAAGTTGTGATTGATTGAAAACCTTGAGAGAAATTGGCGGAAAAATTCCGGAAAATTGGCCAGAAATGGGATAATTGAGAGAAAATCGGAAGAAAATTGGCAAAATTTTCCGCGATTTGGAGAGAATTGGACACAATTGGATACAATTAGAAGAAAATTGGGCATAGTTGAACACGATTAGAAAAAAAATTGAATAAACTAGGTGAAAATGTGCCAAAGACGTATCAAGACTTTGTTTCATAAAATTAAATTCCTCACCGGCGGCTACGAAAAGCAGAACGATCGCCTGAGTCTTCATTTCTATAGAATCTATAGGCAATAAACTAGCGAGCGATAGAGAGGCGGTGGATTATATAGCCAGCTTTGATCTCCAATCGATCGATGGATCAATTAATTGCAATCTAATTGTTATCAATTTTTTGTCAGAAATCTTTTACCGCCTGCCGAAATCTTGACGAAATCTTATCTAAACGCGCATTAAAGTTTTACCTACATCGCATGATTTACACCTGTCCAGGTGAAAATTACCTCGTGTCATATGCAGATGCTGAAAAATTTTAGTTTTTCATCAAGCACACGCGTGTGACACGTGAATTTTGAGGATAGGGGATGAAATTGGGGGATGAAATGAAATTTTCAAAAATTATTAGACTCAAATTTCACACGAACTTTTATTTATTCATTCATTTTTATTATCGAGAAAATTATGGATGCGAAAATTCTCCAACATTTATTATTATTATTCTCATTTTTTGTTTTTAATCCCTCTTTTTCTACCTCCACGTCCTAATCCATGGCGTATGGAGAATCAGTGTTTGTTTTTATATAGAAATTCCCTGAAGCCGAAGTATCGATGTCGAGACCGCACAAAGTGGTCGAATTGTTTGTGCTGCAGGAGCCTTTTTCATAAGTTGAATAATCGGTGCAGGTATGACTTACGAATTGACTTGTCGCAACCCTGATCGATTCCGCGCAGTAATAGTAAGACCGGCTGTGGGCACAGGTGTGAGTCATGTCCAAACCGCAGCCTCTTTGAACCGATCCACCGTTTACCCAGATATCAACGTCACCCAGCTTCCCTTCGTAGCCGAGGAAAGCTGCGCTCGTATGGATCACCTGGACAAACGTAGCATCCGTTGATCTCAGCCTCGCGTATGTGTCGACGACGTAGAACAACGGACCAGCCGGGTCCAGACCTGAAAATTAGAAAACTATCGGTTTTCCACATTTTCGAAAAAAAAAAAAAGATCGAAGTTATCGCGATCAGCCCGACAGTGAAAAGCCGCATCTCAACGCTTCGAGGACCAGAGAAATCGTTTCCGCTGGTATCTCGAAAACGAATCAACCGATTTTTATGATCCTGGTCTCAGTCGATGCTGTTTTTTGTTACCCAGAGCTGATCCGATTTTCGAATTTATCGGTCCGCTGGTTTTAGAGTTATTTGAACTACAAGATTTTTGAACAAGCTTATTTCAGTCCAACATGTCTTGAGATCGGATCGACGGACTCTTGCGATCTTTATCTCGATCGATAGGATTTGCCCCAACTGAAATCTGAACAAATTTTCAAATCAATTGACCCAGTGGTTTGTGATCGGATTAATTACCTATCACTATCGGCACTTCGTCGATCGCACTTCGGCCAGCTATTCCAGCCACATGGGCACCCAGAGAATGCCCGAAGATTTCCAGATCGGTTACGTTCAAACCTCCCTTGGCCACGAGGAAATCGATCATTAGTCCAACGTACTCGCCCACAGCCACGATTTTGGATCGAGCGTAGATGTAATTTTTCTTCGTTATCGAGCTCCAGTCGACCAGAATCATGTTGTAGTCACCGACTCCAAGGTAGGCTGAAAATTTGATAGCGTTGTGATTTTTTCATCGATCTTAATTTTCACCAATACCGAATTCCCTGCCATTTTCCTCCAACTCTACAATTTTGAAAAACCCAGTGAACTCTCTCTCTAAAAAAAAAAAACGAAATCGCCAAAGAGCTTCCGAGATCCCAAAATCTATGTCTCGAAGTTCGTAACCGGTGGAAATTTCCTAAGTGGGATCTTACGACTGGCCCAACCCTGGCCCAGCATTGGGATCCATTATTTCCGCACTGGGTCAAGACTGGTAAGACACCGGGATGATAAGATCGGTCCGCATTTCTCGGTTTCCAACGCTGGGCCAGCATTGGGCATTAACCAAGCATTGGCATTCGGTACTGGCCGAATGCTGGGCCGTATTTCCAGTATTGGAAAACCGCACCAGGGCTTCTTAAAAATTCCACACTTCTCATTTCTTACCGTCACGCATTTCCGTGCATATTGGTGAACTCGATGAGCTGAGCCATCCGTGGATCACAATTCGAGTTGGATTACTGGCGTTGAAATTGCTGGATTGCAAAATCTCTGAGTCCTCGAAGTAGAGTTTCTCGCTATCTTCTGGGTTCGATGCTGTGTTCAGATTAAAAATCACTTGCTCCTCAAGCTCGGCCAACGTACTGATCGATTCTGCTGGCGTAGAATTAATATCGACGACTTCCACGGCTCCATCTTCGCTCACAAGTATCGTCCAGGAGCTTTCAGACGTTGCCGAAACGCGGTTGTTAAGCACTGCCAAAATCAGGGAAAATTTTAATCAACAAAAATATGAATAAAGGATAATTTGAAAAGAAGGAGATATATATGTTTTTTTGAGAAATCGATCGAGGTATCCGATCTCCAGTTCCTCACCGGCAAAAATTTGCAGGAGCAAACTTATCGCGTAGAATTGGCACTTCATAGTTGCGGATTTATACGAAATCTAAAAATGACTAGTGCGGTTGTTATAGTTTTATATATATATATATGCGTGAACAATGCGTCGAGACGTAATAGTCAATATTTGAATACGTGTGAACTTGGCCCAAGTTCTCCCCACCCTAATAGTAGTAGCTTTTTATTATTGGCATCAATTAAACATAGAATCTTCACGCAGATCTTCGAACCGCGTCGGAAATGGGCTGAAGAAACAAGTGTTATTGTATCAAGCAGTGTAAATATTATTCATAAAATTGTGAAAAACACGAGCCATCCGGAGTTTTGGTTTGTTAAATTTCAGACTTTTTCTTTTTCTATAGATCGGTCGATAAATCGATATTTTCTTCAATTTTGTCAGACAGGTTTTTGACCACTTTTTAATTCTTCAGCGATTTTTCTTTCTCTGATAGAAATGAAAGAACTTAAAGGATCGAAACAACCGCGAAGATTTCAAAGAAAATTTAGGAGCCCAAGAATCTGGTGATTAATCGGATTGGTTTTTTCAAAATTAATTCTCACTTTGACAAACTGTAGCTCGCTTTCTGTTCAATCGACCTTTCGATTTGTTTCAAAGTTTTTTCGACGACAAGTACGCGATAGGGGAGGAGAAAGTTCATAGAGATTTTGTGGAAATTTTCGTCGATAATTATTCATCGAATTATTTATTAATTCACAATGATTTCCCATCGATCGTTATATAGATGGCTTAAGATCGGGAGGAATTTTGGAACCCTTCGAAATTTTTACCCTATTTGAATACCCGCGTGGATGAAAATAAGAACGAATCTCTAGCCAGTGGAAAATCGCCCCCAAAATAATTGAGCCTGTGTTAGTTTATAGATAGAGAAGTTATTGTAATTGGGAAATTTTTGAAATCTAGATTATGACATCTTATCTTTTGGCTTCGTGAGCAGACAAACTCGAAAAAGTGGGTTTCACAGTGCCATGAATTTATTCAAAATTCAATATTTGAGAATGATTCAGTAATGTCACGAAACCAAATCAAAATTTTTATTCTAGCCTCAAAATTAAGGGTATATTACTGACGGCCGATTTTGAATACTTGAAAATTTCTGAAAATCGGCTCTAACGATTTCGTTCAACGTTCATATCTTAGTAAATAAAGGGCAAGGTAAAAAATTTTGAAAAATTGATTGCAATTCATTTATTTTTACAACTCATAAAAAGTACAGCACATATATGATGAGAAAATAAGTTGGATCGTTTATTTTCTTGCCGATTCGCCCTTTGCGAATCTCGGGGCAGAATTTGTGTCAAGAAAGTAGCTGCCCTTGGCTGTTGTGTCAATTTCGATACCGCCGAAATGCGTCAAATTGTTCGAAAAGCAGTGGCCTCTCTCGTATTCCCAATAGCTTCCGCAAGCTCGAGCCACGAATTGATCATCATCGGAATCGGCGCCGATTATCGACTCGATCAGGTACAGGTACGATCGGCTGTGAGCACAAGTTCCAAAGAGGTCCAAACCGCACCCGGCCTGCTTGGTACCCCCGTTTGGCCAGATATCAACGTCCCCCAGGCTCCCCTCGAAACCGAGGAGTCCAGCACTCGTGTGAACCACCTGGACGAACGTAGCATCCGTTGATCTCAGCCTCGCGTATGTGTCGACGAGGTAGAACAGCGGACCAGCCGGATCCAGACCTGGAAATTAGGAAACTATCGGTTTTCCACATTTTCGAAAAAAAAAGATCGAAGTTATCGCGATCAGCCCGACAGTGAAAAGCCACATTTCAACGCTTCGAGGACTAGAGAAATCGTTTCCGCTGGTATCTCGAAAACGAGTCAACCGATTTTCATGATCCTGGTCTCGATCGATCCTGTTTTTTGTTGCCCAGAGCTGATTCAATTTTCGAATTTATCGGTCCGCTGGTTTTTGAGTTATTTGAAAAACAAGATTTTTGAACAAGCTTATTTCGGTCCAACGTGTCTCGAGATTGGATCAACGGATTCTTGCGATCTTGATCTCGATCGATGGGATTTACTCCGACTTAAATCTGGACAAACTCTAAAATCAATTGATCTAGTGGTTTGTGATCGGATTAATTACCTATCACTATCGGCACTTCGTCGATCGCACTTCGGCCAGATACTCCGGCTATATGGCCACCGAGCGAGTGTCCTATGATGATCAGATCGTTTATGCTCATTCCTCCCTTGGCGACCAAAAAATCGATCATAAGTCCAATGTATTCGCCAACCGCGACGATTTTGGAACGAGCTATGATGTAATCTTTGCTACTGTAGGCAGTCCAATCGACTAGAATCACGTTATAGTCTCCCGTCCCCAAGTAGGCTGGAAAAAACAATGAAAATCACGGTTTTTATTATTCGCCTAGTCCAAAAGGACTTTTGCAAAATCGTTGAACCCTTGAATTTCACACTCCTTTACATAATTCCAAAGAAAACCCCCGGATTTTTAGAAAATGACTGAACGAAAAAATTTAAAACTTTACAGGATCAAAGCCTGTGGTTCGAAAGTAAAAAATCGGCATGCGTCCTATTGAAATCGACCGACAGGTTCCTCCGGAGGAAATTGAAACCCAAAAATTTCCGTGTTTCCAAATAGTCAATTTTCGAGTCCTAAGAGTCTCCAGATCCTGAAATGACTGAATTTTTTGTAGGTTAGATAAAATTCGTTTCATTTTATTTTTGGTTCAATTTTCACCGTCGCGAATTCCGGTGCAGATTTTTGAATCGACGCTGCTGTGCCATCCGTTGATCACCAGGCGAGTTGGATTGCTGGCGTTGAAGTAACTCGCCTCCAGAGTCTCCAGGTCATCGAAATAAATTTCTTCCGCATCTTGAGGGTTCGATTTTGTGTTCAGGTAAAAAAGCACGTCATTCTTAAGCTCCTCCAAAGTGCTGATCGAGTCCTCTGGCGTAGTTGATGGATCGACGATTTCCACAGTCCCGTTTTCGCTCACGAAAATTGACCACGAGCCCTCGACGCCACCGAAAACTATCGAGAAAAAAATCAAAATAAATGAATAAATTCACAAGAAGTAGTTTTCCGATTTTTCGAAATAGTCTCCAGCGACAGATCCTACCATAAAAAAATTGCAATATCGGTATTATCACCGCGCAGATCTTCATCGTTTGCTTTTTCTGCAAAACTGAATGACGTCCGGTGCATATCGTATCTTTTATATATCCCAGTGCATAGGGCGATTTTATTGTTTAGCCAAGTGTCGCGATCGCTGAAACGATCTATCGATCTTCGAAGAATTATTGCAGACAAGATCGGCGCCGATCGTATAGTCCGATTAGTTGTTGGTGTTTGATAAACATTAGGCGTCACCCGGAACTAGAAACTATGCGAACTAATTGCATAATTATGCGATATTTTCCACGATGATCGGTACGATCGGTAGATAATTTCGCCGATGTAGTCCAGTTTACGAATTTGTAGAAATAATACCAAAGCCCAATGTCTAAATCTTCAAAATCTTCGAAAAGTCATCCTGGTCAGATCTTCTCGTTCTCCGAAATCGCAATTCCAACTTTGACATTTTCTACCGGGTGAACCGTAAGAGCCACGAAGATGATCTTGCGCTCTTTGGATTAAGAGTAAATTTTTAGATTTATCTTAGATCCAAAATCACGAAAACAGGAAGCTTTTGAAAAGTTCTGTTTTTTTTGCCCCATCGTTTCTAACCTTCTCGATTTTCTAATGACCATAGGATAACGATCGGTCAACCGGTTTTTTTCAGTTTTCAAAACGCATCTTTATGCCCTTACGAGAAGGGGCCAGTCTCCCTTCGTTCGAAGAAGAAGAATACAATAGAATATAAAAAACTGGATATCTGGACCGTTGGAGATTCTGTGCAAAGAATTAGAAGATGCTCCGTTCCCTGACTGGATTACGTCTGTCCATGTTTAGATCAAGATTTATAACTCGTCCTAGACTAGAAGGAGACTAGAATAGCTGTTGAGAAAAAACGGAGTACCGATTGGGGCTGAAAATCGTTATCGTAGTCGCTATTTCGTAATTTCTAACTCAATGCGAATTGCGAATTGCGTCTTTGGTTTTTATCTAATTCTAATTCAAGGTGAAATTTTATTCTCTTCTATTTTTATAATCGTTTGCTATTACCTCAATACTGTCTTCTAAGTCTGGTTCACTGAAATGTCAATATAAGCTTACAAACAGGTTGTTTTTCATCGACTGTTGTATTATCCATAGCAAATCGAACAGCTGTGCTAACTCATATTCAATTACGCTAATCGAACCTCAAGAGAAAAAAAAAGACGAAGAAACATAAGCTAATCTTACGATGAATGAAAATACTAACTAATTACTGAATGAATATTAATTAATTCCACCTAATATCCCAAACGACGAACTATGAAAACCTGATCAAGAAATTGAAGAATTTTTTCTCTTGACTGTCAAAAAAGCCAAAAAAATCTTCAAAATTGTATCTACAGTAGATGAATTAATTTTTTATATTTTGTTTTTGAAAAAAGAATTGGTATTTACTGCGATTAGAAATTGACCGATCATCGACGGATTAGAAAATCATTGAAAAAAAAAACGAATGTTAGTTGAATTTTGTTTCTCGTTGATGATTTTTGAAAATTTTTTGAATAAGTCAAAAAATGACTGTATAGGATATCGCGGGCTGGTGATCGCGAGCTTAAGAGAGCGCTTGCGTGAAAAGCTCGCTTTCGGCTCGCGTATCGTTCGTTCGTTCGTTCGTCGTGGCTGCTGCTGCTAGGAGAGTAAAGAGAGGGATAAAGAGAGAAAGAGAAAGAGAAAGAGAGAGAGAAAGAGGGTGAATTTCGAGGGGGTTAGTCGGACGGGGGTTGGTTCCGTGCCGTGGGCTACGGGTGGCAAAACAGGGGGGTGGGTGGCGAGGTAACCCTCCATCGATTTAACCGTCAGCCGCCATCTTGCCACCCTACGCGCTTCGCCGGCTTGACTACCAACCTAGAGAGAGAGAGAGAGAGAGAAAAAGAGAAATAGAGTATACGAGACTCGGTAGACATTTTGAAAAACGATTTTCACCAATTCGCCGTATTTTCTCACATTCAGGCACCAATTGCCTTCCCAGAATTAATTTTTCATTTCACTATTTCTCTGTCTTCTGTTATCTTTTCTTCCATTTTTTCTTTTCCTTCTTTTAGTTATTCGAATCGTGAAAAAAAAGAAAAAAAAAACACACAAAAAAACTGTTCAAAAAACTTTCAGGTTTTTTTTTCTCCGAATCACCGATTTCATGCTTTGAGGCTAAAAATCGAAGAAGAAAAAAACAGAATTTTAGAAAATTCATCGTTTTTTTCGTCCCTAATGGCTATTTTTTTTTTTTTTTTCTCATCTTTGCTCTTTTATTTTCTTCTATCTTTCGTTTAAGAAGGTGGTTCTTCCGGTACACTCCCGCCAAACGTAAACTTCAGATACTATTTTGAATACTTTTCGATGGAATAAAAATCTGAAAAAAAAATTTATCATGTAGAAGATCCTGAAAAGATTGATTTTTCATGATAATATTGTCAAAAAATTATTCACAAATAGATGAACAAAAATATTCTTCAAGAAATTACCCCGTAACCCGATAATGTTTTTTTTTTTTTTTCTTCAGATGAAAATGATTTGTCAATTTTTCTGGATATGATATGAATTTTTTACGAATCTTGTCAAATGATTGAAAATGGCTTTTTTTTCAGACGATAACTGGATGAACTTTTGAAACCACAATTTTTGGTAATTTGACATAATTCGAAAGAAAAATTTCATACGTATTCAGAAGAAAATTAAATAATCACATTTTGATAAAAAAAAGAAAAAGGGTTGCCGGGTAATTTTTTAAACAATATTTTTGTTCATCGATTTGTCAATAACTTTTTGTCGATATGATTATGCAAAATCAATCTGCTTAGGATCTTCTACCTACCTAATTTCTTTTGGCGATTTTTTTCCCATCGAGTCGAAGTATTCAAAATTTTCTATAAAATTCACAATTGGCGGGCCTGTACCGGAAGAACCAACTTTATATCGTTAGTATTATTATTGTTATTATTTAAAAAGTTTACCATAAGAAATTGTTGGAAAAAAAAAAAGAAAAAAAATTCCTCTGCATCGGATTTTTCCTTGCAATTTTAAAACTAATCGACGATTGCAATTTAATGGGAAACTCGATTTTTTTCTATTTTGGGAATATGCGTTTTGGGTAGAACAAAGCCAAAATCAACTGTGTCTCTATAGATACAATTAATTAATATACTTATTATTGATAATCTTGTATATATGATTAGAAAATGGGTGAAGATAAAGATCGAGATTAGAAGAATGAGAAAATGAATAAATGAATGAAAAATGTACCCCCGGAGGGAAAAACATCCCTTATTATCAACCTCCGCGTATCTTTTTCTAACTTTCTCTCTCGTTTACTCGAATTGTTTTTTTCCTTTTTATTTTTTCTGTTCTTGGTTGTTTTTTTCTTTTCTTTTCTTTCTTTTTCTTTTCCTTTTTTTGTTCCCTTGTGTGTTTACCGTATAAAAAGTGAAGAAACGGAGGAGTACGACCTCATCCTCATCTTCGTACCGTAGCGTGTCAAACCAAGTGCAAGGCTGGGGGGTGGAAAAGTGGGAAACGCGTGGGAAAAGTTGGAAAAGGTGGTAAAGGTGGGGGGGTTTGTTCGCTCTGGAAGTTTAGGTGGGTATAGGTATAGGCACCTTTACCTCTACCTCTGGCTTTTCACCTACTATGGCCTTCATTACGTATACCCGAGGTGTATAAACGGTTCCATTAGCTACCTACGCTTCCTGTGTCCACAGTTTCTCGCTCAGAGCGTCGTGAGTAACGCCTCTCAATTCCCCACGAACCACCACCTAACCTAACGTCTTTCAATTTTGAAGGATTTACCTTTTTGCATTGACGTTTACACCCCATTCACAAATTTATTAAAAAATAAAAAAAAAGCAGATTGATCGTAACTCGAATGAAAAGTCATCAGGAATTCTTGTTGTGACTTGTAGACCAATGGATCTATCGATTAGACAATTTTTTCAGATTTGTGCGAGAAGAAATCCTATCGATCAAGACAAAAATCACGAAAATCTGTCGATCCGTTCTCGAGATATAGCGAAATTGAATTTTTTTTTCTTAGGAATTTTGTTTTTTGGAAAATTCGAAAACCACTCCAAAGATAAATTCGAAGATCTGATCAGCTCTGGGTATTAAAAAACAGCGTCGATTGAAACCAAAGTCATGAAAATCCATGCATTCGTTCAGAAGATATCTGAAACTATCTATTCCATTTTCCGCGTTTTCATTCAGTTTTCTTTTTTGGGGGGAGGATTAGCATTAGATTTTCCGCTTCTGGTGACAATTAGATATAAATCCTGAATTTTAATAATGATTTTGAAAATCCTAAAAGAGAAAAGATCACAAGATTGTCGAAGGGTATAAGATTAGGGGATGAAATTCCGTCATGGGAACTTAAATCCTCGCATCTTGATTAGATTTTCTTCTAATTTTCCGTCTTCTTCTGCTGGGGGGGCAGATGCCTTGTCCCGATAAAAAAAAAAAAGTGGGGTTGGGGGCATGGGGGTGTATGGCGGTGACTTTTAATCAATCCGATTATTGTTAGGTGTGCGATTGGACGTGTGCGGTGGAGGGTTTTTCTTCTCGCTCTAATTCCGCACGCCACCCTCGCTTTTCCACAGGGTTTTATTTAGACAGGGTGTAGTATGTGTGCGTAGGGGTTGTGCATGTGTTAGGAATTTCTTCTTTCGCGTTTTAACACCCCAAACAACCGGAGTACCTCAAACTCGCCGTAGGTAGGTATATGTATATCGCTTGCCGCTAATTCCCTATCTGCAGACTGTTTTCCCTGATTTTCCTAATTTTCCACTCTTTTCGAATCCCGCTACTTTGTTCACCCTCAGAGCTTTTCGCTAGCTATCGATACGGGAAAATCAAATTCTTCGAATGAAATGAAATTCTAATTCAACAATTTGGGAATTCTTTGTTCTAAACTCGCAATTCAAAATTCTTGATTCTTGGAATTCTCAAAAAATCGGAAAAACGGCGTCCTCGGTTTTTTAGGTGCGATGATTTATCTAAATTTTTTCTAAATTCTAATAGATGAACTCGGAATTCTGAATTCTAATCTCTGAATTCTAAATTCTTAAGTCTAATTCAATTCTAAAAAGATAACGTTATCGAATTTCGAGGATCCTTAGGATCTCAAATACAATCATCGGTCCGAATTATAAATCCTGAATTATTCTAAATTCCAAATTCTGGTTTCTAATTACAGAAAATCTTAGATTCTAAAGTCTGAAAATATAAAAAACCCGAGTTTCGTTGTTCCTCGAGATTTGATCTACGCTAATTATTCCAAATTCTATATTCTGATTTTATATTTCGAAATTCAAAGTTCAATATACAAAAATCTATGTATATGTGTATATACAACTATATACATACATATATGTATTCAGGTATGTATATCGAAGGAAATCGCGCCCCGTCTGTCTCTGACACTCAGAAGCACCATCAGTTATACATATCCAGAGATTGTCGCGTGCCTATATACACACACTGTGACACTACAAATACATACGAGTTTCGCGCTGAAACGGGATTTCGGTAGGGTGTGAATTTTTTAATTGTTTTTTTCTTTTTTTCTTCACTTCTCGTTTCATTTTTTTCTAATTGTATTTTTAATTTTTTCTCTATCATTATGATTCTTTTTTTCTGTATTTTTCTCTCTTCTTTCACTTGTTTTTCTAATTTGAATTTATATTTATATTTTATATACCATATATACTACATTTACTCTTGATTAGAAGTTATTAAGATCTGAAAATTTCTTGTCTTTTTTCCAAATTTGGACGCATTTCAATACTCGTATACTCGTATACATATATATTTCTCGGTGTACATCTAATCCGAGTATATTAAAAAACGCTATTTGGTTATGAATATTCGCGACGTACATACCTGTACATATATATAATACATATATAAATCTGTAACGTATTGGGGGATTTTAAAAGCGCGCCCAATCGGACTAATCGACTGTTGAATATATATTTTAAGGTACCTAGAGGTAAATTGTTGTTTGATCGTAAATTTTCCAATACATATATATATATGTACTATATAGATGTGTATATTATAAACGTATATGTGTAGATAATTTGCATGTACGTATGCCTAATATATATATACATGTATTCTCTGAATTTTCATCCCCATCCCCCGTACCCCATTGGTCAGCATTATCTTAGTCGGTTTTATTAAATTTCCCAACGTAATAATGTAGTAGGTCCGTTGGCATATTCTCCTGGACATTTAGCCGTTAATGTGCCAGACACGGAGTCGTTTTGAAGGTCCGAACTGCCGGGACCAACCCGCAGGTGGACTTTTGGCTACGGGCACTACGTTCCCCGGATGCTAAGGGATGCTGTATGCTTGCTGGGGGTTCGAAACTGACCAGAGAGAGAGAGAGAGAGAGAGAGAGAGAAAGAGAGAAAGAGAGAAAGGAAGGAAGGGATGGAACCCCTTAGAGTTTAGAGCCCCTTAGTCCCTTCCCCTCATTCCTCCTCATCCTGATCCTCGTATACTCCTCTAAAATCCAACGAAACGCGAGGAGAAGGAGGACCTCTATAAATTCCCTCAGGATTTTTCTTTTCTCCACTTGCCTTAATTAAAGCCGTCCCTTGGCAGCCTCCCCCTCCGACCTTATATTCACCCTTTTGGGTACGTATGTATATATGCGTATAAACCTAACCTCAACATCGACCAACTCCCCCTCGATCATCCCTTAGCTCGTTCTTTCTTCTTTTCAGACCTTCTCGCCTGGAGTTTTTCAAACTCAAAACAGTGTGAAACGGATATCTCAAAAACGAACCAACCGATTTTCATGATCTTGGTATCGATCGATGCCGTTTTTTGTTGCCCAGTGATGGTAGAATTTTCAGATTAATCGGTGCAGTGGTTTTTGAGTTATTCAAGAAACTCGTAAAAATTTCATTACACCATATCTCGAGAACGGATCAACGGATTTTCACGATTTTTGTCTTGATCGATAGGATCTCATCTGATTCAAATTTTTATGAATTCTCCGATCGATTGATCCAGTGGTTTTTGTGTTAAAAGGAGTATTCGGTAAACTTTTTATCTTCTCTTCGACTTGATTTTTTTCTGACATCATCCTCGGGGGTGGAAAAAGGGGATTTCTTTTCTTACGAGAAAAAACCCTTACCTCCCTCCATTTTTCACTAATTTTCCAACACATTCTCGATTCGCGTCGGTATTGTCGGGCGAGCTTTTCCAGCCAACGACCAAAGTTTTGGTCACGTGGTGGATGCGGGGGGATAGAAAGAGAGAGAGAAAGAGGGATGAAAAGGGGGTGGTGGTGGTGGAGTGTGCGGGCTTTTTGGGGGTTGATGGCGAAGAGAAGAGAAGAGAAGAGAAGAGAAGAGAAGAGAAGAGAAGAGAAGAGAAGAGAGGTGAGGAGGGTGTTTCGAAAGGGATGAAGAGGGGCTCAGGGGGGTGGAAAACGACGACGGTCGATGTTGCCGGCGACGCCGACGCCACAACCCGATTCACGGGGCCTGTTTTTCCCCGAGAGAGCAGTTTTCCGAGGGTGTGGCTTAAAACCCGAACCATATTATACCCGCACTATTCTACTCTATACGCCATTTCTCTATACGCATTTATCTAAATCCACCCCCAAATTCGACTTTTTCGATTTCACTCTTTATCAAAATTCTTTCTTCATCTTATATCAATCTTTTCCTTTTCTGTTCTCAAAAAACTTTTCCATCATTCCAACATTTACAAAAGACCTTTTCAATGCAAATTTCGCCTCCAATTCTCAAAGAGAATCTATATAAGAAAATGACGAAACAATCACCTATTGATCCCTTAAAAAAAAAAAAATGAAGAGATAAAAAAACCGCCCCACGTGTTAAGAGTGGTTTATACAATTTAAACTCCGCGCTTCAGTTTCCAATTCTCTCTTAGTTAATAATGATAATTTTATAATTTTTCTTTTTCTTCTGATTTTCTTCTCTGGAGTTTTTTTCATTTCTACTTATTCTTTCAGTCATTATATAGTCAATTTGTCAGTTGTTAACAATCGGGGTTAATTACGACAGTTTAAACATTAGAAATGAAGATGAAAGGCTGACGATTGCCAAATATTGAAGATGAATTATCGTTGTTTGCAAAAAAAAACAATCAATTAACATTTTATCGTATAATAGGGGGATGCAGAGAATTTTATAGGCAAAAGAAATTCGGTGTAAAACATAATTCTATATAACGACAGATGGATTAACAAACGTTGCTTTCACCACCATCACCCTCCCCCCTCCGTCTACCTACCTATCAGTCTACTAATTACAAAAAATGACGTGAGCACTCAGAAGTGTAAACATAATTAGAACGTGAAGAAATAAAGAAAACTGGGGTAGGTAGGTAGGTATACGCCTTGTTTGAGGACACACAATCCGCCTTATCCGCAAAGAGAGAAAAACCGAGAGATCAAGGGAGTTGGGTTTGGGGGTGGAAAAAAAATACACCCAAAAAAAAAGAAAAAAAAAAAAAAAAAACGATAATAAAGATAAAGACAAAGTGAGAGAGGTGGTGGATGGGAATCGTGTGTATGTATTTACATAGCAACGGATGCGTAGATATAGATAAATATATATAAATATACACGTATACATGTATAATATATAATATAATAAATATTATATATGTATATGTATATTATACGTATGTGGCTAGGTAGGTACACGTTGATGCTTATGATGTATAAAAGGAGAAAACACTCAGTGGTCATCGCTAATGGTCTCTGTAAAAACTGTTTGCCTTTATAACGGGGGGGGGGAGATGAAGGGTAAGGGGATGAGTCGCGCCCAAGTTAGTTGACCTTTATACCATCTAGGTAGCCGTTTGCTTGCCTCCTTTTTTTGTTCTCTCTTTCTTTCTTTCTTTTTCTTTCACTCTCTTTCTCTTTTACCACATTATATATATTATATATGTATGTACATACACACGACGGAGAAGATAAAATTGAAAGAAAAAGAAAAGAAAAGAAAAAAAAATATTAAAACATAAAACAACCCCCAAACAAATTAAGACGAATTTGACAAAATATTGAAGACGATATTCGAAAACTATTATATATATTAATTAATCAAGCAAACGGTGAGAGATTCCAGAAAAACGTTGTTTTTTTTTTCTTTTTTGGGGGAGAAAAATTTATTTCACTCTTCGTTTTGCAGATCACAGCTATGTGAGAAAATTGTTGGAAAATTTTCATTAATTGCTAATTTTTACATTTTGTACTATAGAATTCTTTTTCTACTTTTCAAATATTGTTATCAATTATATGTGTTGTATAATATATCTAATTATGTAAATATTTATACATTAGGTAGGTAGGTATACGATGAGATCTGGTGTATATAGGCTCTTATCGTAAACCTGTTATAAAAAATACCCAGTATACAATTATACATGCGGATAATTGATATGTACATACATAAGTATCTGTATTTTGATAAATACTAGACACCTGACTATACATATAATTATAAGTTTCGATACATAAGTTTCACATATACCACATGTACAAGTACGTACGTAGATCTAAATGAAATATTATCACCATTGTCGTCATTATTTTGATTATCATAATCATAATTATATGTATATATTACGATTTAAAAAAGCTGCTTTCTACGAATTTGTCATTATTCGTCGTTAATTTGTCATTAATCACCATTGTCGTCATTAGGTATTCTGAGTATTATAATCATCATTATGCATATGTATACATATTACGATTTAAACAAGCTGTTTTCTACGAATTTATCATTCCTTCTTGGTTTTGAATATCGGCTTTATCTATTTTTTTTTCTTCTTCTTTTTCGTTTTCTCTATATTTCTTTTTGTCGTGTATTCAGGTATCGTTTTCAGGGTTGGCAAAAATAATTCGGGAACGATAATTGTTTGCTATAATTAATAATTTTATTTTGTTTTATTTCTGAATACGGTATTGAATTTGAGAAAGAAAAAAGTCAGAGAGAAAGAAAAACAGAAAAAATTTAAGAAATGAAAAATAAAAAAAAAAAAACGTAATGAGAAAATGAGAAGATATAATTAATAGTGAAAGGAATCGATCGATTACCGATCAACTATCGATCCATAATTCAATTTATTGACCGATAAACGGTGATACCTGATCGCGAGAGCAAAGAAAAAAAAAGGGGAACATAGAGTACGTAAAAAAAGAAAAAATTAACATGCGCTTTTGAAAGTGGAGAAGAAGAAGAAGAACAGAAATTTGAAAAAAAAAATAGGAAAGCAACGCGAAACCGCGTAATTGGAAAAAAGAAAAAAAAGGGGAAAAAGTGGAAGAAAAATGAGAATAAAACGAAAATAATAATAATAACAAATTTCAACCCCGACCTACGCGAACGGGTTATATAAAACCCGTCGGAGTCGAGAACGGATACCCGTACACGGTTATGTATATGTAGTACCTATGTATATGTATATATATATATTATATACCTACGTGTATGTGTGTACAGTGGACGGTCAAGCGCGCGAGAAAGAAAGAAAAAGAGAAATTAGAAAAAAAAAACCAAGAAATAAAATTGAAAAACAAAAAAGACATGGACAGAAAAAAAGGAATGAAAAAGTAAAGAGAGAAAGAGGACGATTTGAAAACCGTTCGAAAAAATGTATATCTTCATCATATTTACGTTCATCTGGAACGAGTCTATTGATTAATTAATTAATTAATTGATTTTTCAATTCATTTGTATTATACATCGATTTTTTTTTCATTTTTCTTTTGTTCTTTGTTTGTTTTTTGGCATAGGTATCGATTAACAGCCCAATACCGTCCTGATAAAGAATAGACATTTAGGTTATGTAAGTACATAGATATATATATATATATTATGTATGTATATAGGCGTCGGTAAAATTTGTCCGGAAATATGAATGGGGTAGTATATTCGCCCGCTCTCTTTCTGTCTTGCCAGTAAAAGACCCCGTGAGGCGAGCGCGTGGCGACAAAAAACGTACTATCCGACCGAGCACGTGGACTTTCCATCCCTCTCTCAGGATATCTCTTTTTCTCGCTTTTTATTCATTGACGAGAGAAAGAGAGAGAAAAAAAGAGAGAGAGAGGGAGGTAAAAGGGCGCGTACTTTCGCGCAAGCTCTTTTTCTCTCTGGCTACTTTCTTGACCGTAAATCCTCTTTGCTACCACTTTTTGAAATAAGGGTGAAAAGGAAAAGAAATCGAATAATTTTTTTCTTTCTTTTTTTTTAAATTAAAAATTTTTTTTTTTTCATCCCCTAAGAGGGTGGGGGTGAAATTTCTTCCTCCTTTGGGGGTGGGCGTCGAGTCGAGTTACAGGGATGGTCTTAGCCCGGCTGTGCCCGGCTCGCCACCCCCTAGAGAGGGTTGAAAAGGGAATTGGAACGGGAAGGAGGCGAGGCGAGGCCAGTGAGCCAGGCGAGGCCAGGATAAAGGAGAGCCTTGGCAAGAGAGAAGAGAGAAGAGAGAGCAGCGAGAAGTGGCGAGGACGACGACGATCAATAAGGAACATCGCCATTGCCCACCCCAAACCCTGGCGGGGGTCTTACGGCTGCAGAAAGCTCGAGGCAACCCCCTTGCCGAGGGCGCTGGACCATCCCTTAGCCGTCAACCCTTGGCGCTTAGCTCAGAGGAGAGGAGAGGAGAGAGAAGTCGGAGGAATAATATAAGGGAAAGAAATGAGAAAAGGCCTGGATGCCCTGCCGTTACGAGAACCCTTGGGATCGTCGACCGAACGGTAGAAAGGGTGAATTGTTCTTGATGGGAATGGGGAATTTTACCTCTGGGATAATTCACACGCGTTTTTGGTAACCTGGACCGGAATCTTGTTCATTTTTTATACCGTTTAGATGATCGCTAATTCTTATTTACGTAAAGAATTCCGTCCGTCATTGATTCAGATATGATCAATCGAAGATTAAACTTATAGATGAAAAACCTGATCGCGCATTTGTAGACAATTCCAGTGGTAATCATTTAGCCTGTGGTGGTTTGGAATTGTTTGGAATCATTTGAAATGATTCAAAATGTTTGAAATGTTTTCGGAGAATCTTAGTAGTCGCGTGAAACCATTTGGAATCATTTGAAATCGGTTGGAATTATTTAAAATCATCCGAAATCATTAGCAACATTTTTGAATCATGTGAAATGGTTTGGAATATTCTTGGAAGTATCCGAAATCACGTGAAACGATTTCAAATCATCAGAAATCATTTGAAGTTGAATGATGTCGGTTGACATCATTCGAAATCATTCAAAATCATCAGAAAAATTGTAAAATCATGTAAAATTTTTAGGAATATTGTTGGAGAGTCTCAGTAATCACGTGAAACTATCTGAAATTATCTGAAATCATTTGAAATCCGTAGAAGTTATTTGAAATCATTCGGAATCCTTAGACAAAATTTTTAAATCGTTCAGAATATTCCTGGAAATCTCTGATCATCACCTGAAACTTGATCATCATTTCAAATCGTTTCAAGTCATCTGAGGTCGTTTGAAATCAACTTCCGAAATCATGGAAAACAATGTGAAATCATTGGCAGCGTTTCAAAATCGTACGAAACCGTTTCAATATTTTTTAAAATCTTTGAAATCGCGTGAAACGGTTCAAGATCATTTGAAAAGACATGAAATCATTCTCAATCCTTTCCTATAGCGTGAAATGACTCGAGTTATAGATAAAACCCGTGAAATCATGTGAAAAAAATTCTGGAATCCTATGGAATTGTTTTAAATTTTATCACACATTTTTTCAAATCTTCAAAATCACTCGAAATCATTCAAAAGTCATTAAGAATTGTTTATCATCCCGTAAAATATTCTCTAGCCATTTGAAATGTCTCAAATCTCCGAAATCTCTGACATTTTCAGATACCACGTGGCAAATCGCTCAAAGTTCTTAAAATCCCTGAAAGAATCAGGTGAAGTATAAGTAAGTAAGTAGTAAGATTACATTGTTGTTAGTCTTATTTAGTTGAGTAAGTGTCAAATTTTTGTAAAACTGCTGTATTACATCTGTCCTCTGTCTCACGGCTTAACAAGCTAAGGCATAATAAATGAATCTGAATCTGAATCTGAAGTCTTTGAAAATCATTTGGCAGTTCTCATCGGAATCATACGAAACCCTCGAAATCCCTAAAAATCATTTCGAATCATCAGAATTTCTCAGACAGCTATTAAAATCTTTGAGAATCTTTTGACATGTTTGAAAATCATTTCTGTACGTTGTTAAAAATAATTTGAACTCTTTTCCAGTTGCTAAAAATCAACTACAATTACATGGAATCTTTAAAAATCATCAAAAACCCGTCAAGATTTTCCAAAATTCGTCGAAACCGGTGGAAAGCCAGCCGAGAAATCTTTCAAATCGTACGAAATTTAGACCAATCTCCAAATCTTTCATCCCTTAAAAACCCCATGCGTTTGACGTTCGTTTTGTGAACGAAGAAAAAACTGAGGGTGGTTTCTCGACAGCTAAGGGTAGCGGATCGGGATCCGTCCAGGCAAGGAAAAGCGCCATTCAGTTGACGGGGGGTCCGATCATCCATGGTTCGGTGTTGTTGTCAGACATATTGGGGTTTGTTCCTTGAGTCGGAGGGCGGAGGGTGAGCAAGGGGTGAGACGGGGGTGGCCGTTGGCTCTATTGATCTGTAAGACTGCGAACGTAGAGACTGTTTGCTGGCTACCTACTACGTTCCTGACTACCTACCTACCTACCTTCCTGCCTACCTTCCTACCTACCTAACCAACTCCCTCAGGAACGAGCTAGCCGACTCACTCCCTCTTCCTTCCCTTTATATTCCCTACCTCGACTGGTGGGAGCTGGAGGACCACCATCTCCACCTCCATCAGATATACCCTTAACGCTCTGGCTTAGCAAGGACAGCCCCTCGTGCCTCTAGCTCATGGATCCCTGGACCCCGCAACCAGCTAACCAACACGAGTCGCTTAAATCCACGTTCTACCCTTAAGCGAGATGGGCTTCTGCGTACGAGGCGTTTGATTTTGGGTTTGTATTAGGGTGTGGAGAATCTGGAGGTACGGTAAGTTTTGCTGAAAGAAATTTGCCACGTTGTCTAAGCTCGAAGGGTTTTTCGAAGGAGTTTTTATCTTATCGGGATGAAGTTTGAGGACTTCAAAGTCTTTCGATGGTCGATGGATTACGATTCAATGTCAAAGTTGGTCGAGGAGAGTTTCAACCCCGATCATTTGAAATTAGAATTCTTCAAATTGCTATCAGCGATTTAAGGGTATCTTCGAAGAAACGCAATTCGTTTCACGATAGAATTTGCCGGTACAATAATCACCTGAAGAAATTTACGCTCGCGCTTTGCCGGACAGTCGATTCGTCGGAAGACCGGAAGAGAAAAATCGTTCGAGTCGCTCAGAATCCGCTCCGAAAGGAAGACACTTTTTCATACTGGTTTCATGGCTCATGGACCGGGAATCAAAACCCGGAAAGAATTTTGGAGAATCCGTTTTACGCTTGTGACGATGTTTCGAATGATTCATTGACGTCGTGTCTGAAGGACAATTTCAAAAAAAGAAATAGGGGCGAGGGGGCTAATCTTGCGATGATCAGATTTTGAAAACAAAGAAACCAATTATTCTGTACGATCTTTGATAACAAATCGATCATTTACTCTTATCGACGAATTATGTATAAGAATACGTATACATATTTATATATATTGCAAAGATAAAAATCTCAGATCTTTAAAAGATCGTCCGACAACGATATACGTTTTTATCTGTACTAAAGAATAATTTATTCTATATCGCATCGATAACCTTGAGTCAAAAGTACTACCTAAATATCTCGATATATCAGCTGATCAGAAATCAATGCGGAATGTAAATACATATACCTATATCTATAACATACATACACATATATGTAATATGCATATGGGTAAGAGAATATCGGACGTTTGCATAACGGCAGAAAAATTGAACCAATACGCGTGTATCCGGCTTCAAGTCTCACGTAGTTATATACATATAACATCCACACACACATAAGGGATGTATGTATGTATGTATATATGGGAAATTTATGGCGCATGAGCGAGAAGCAAGCAGTGTATATCCATAGAACGTTCTCTCGTCCATCCCTCTATTTCACCCCCTATAGGGATTCTCGGGGTTGTCTTTGTCCACCCCCCCACCCCCCCAATCTCTGGTACCGAAATTTTTCTTAGCTACCCTACGGTCGGTTCAGGATTCCCCCGACCCGCCTACACCGTCGTACGGAAAACCAGTAGGGGTTGCTCGCTCACGGCCTTATATGTGCTCAAGCCACCCTCGTTCGCCCTAGCTCACACACAAAGATATATGGGCTGCGAGGTACCAAGGGGTGGTTTGGGGGTGCACGGACGTGAGATTAAATTCTAACGCCATTTGCCCCACCGCCCCTCCTCCCCCTTTTCGTAGCTTCTGTCCCACCACCCAGAGATTTTTCTTACCTCGTAGGGGAAATACCGAGGGGTAGTTTTCCAGTGAACTATATAGAAACGGACTAGGGGAGGGGGGGAGGGTTGCTTTACGGATCTGCAAATTTCAACCCCCTATACGTATATGTATATGTATATAGCTTGGTTTCTCTTCTCTCGGCGAGAAAGGTCTCGAGGCCTTTCTATACCTACCACGAACGGAATTAATACCCGACCCAAAACCACCCCCATACTGCTTCGCACGCACACCGGCGTTATTCAACCCCTAAATTTCTCTCTCTCTCTCTCTCTCTCTTTTGGTTGCCGAAGGGGTTTCTAGCCGCCATTATTTAGCCTGCTTAGAACTCGCACCCCCAATTTTCACCCCCTCTCCCTTCTGGCTTCGTCTAGCCCAGCTTGGTCTGGCGTATCGTAGCCTCCCGCACCACCATCCCCCTTCGAAATTTCTACACCATGGCGATCACGCGTGTTGGATTATATGGGGCTGTACACGCGTGGATCGTGTAAGGAAATTCAAGAAAATCTCTATACGACGTAATTCTAGAAGCCGCGTTTCTCTCGCGATCAATACGATATTTCCTCCCCTATTTAGGGGATAGACGAAACAAGATAAATCGCCGCTCACATGGCTTAGAACTATTTTCCACCATTTTCTAAAAGTGTCTTAATTTTCCAGGGAAAAATTTATTACCTTGGAAAATTCCAATTTTCTCTGTCCCGTTTCGAATTCACGAGGTTTTCAAATTTATAATACGGTGTCCGATCACTTTTTGGAAGTCTTTATGCTTCCGTCATCGAAACGCAAATTTTCCACACGCTTTTTCGATTTCACTGTGGGAAATTCGAACTCTTTGCATTGTGTAGAAATTGTCTAGAATTTCCCATTTTCATGCGGTTGATTTTTTTTTTTTTTTGGTTTCCTCTACTCTAGGCTAAGCGACAATTTTTCGTTTAAAGTTTCACTCAATATTCGACGTATTGCCTGAAAACCGTGAAGGATTAAATCGATGCGGTTCACGTACTGCTGAGTTTTTAAAAAATGATGAATAAATGGACAGATATTATACTTTCAAGGGTGAGAAGAATTGGTAATACTTCATTTTGAGTTAAAAATCCATTCGGAAAAGTCCAAAATGTAAACCGAAAAGGCTTCAATTGTTTGAAAAAAAAATTCAAAACTACTATATGTATATTATTTCTACCATTTATTTTTATTTTTTTTTGTTCCTTCACTTTCTCAAATTTCTAACAGTTTTTTTAAATAATTTCGTCAAACCATGATCTCGTTGAATAATAGAAAAATTATATAAAAAATAATATCGAATCAGTTTTTCCAATTCGTTTATCGATTTTCCTTTCATTATCTATACTTATTAATTTCTCTGACTAAAACGAAAATCTTCATTATTATTATGATTATTAATATGATAGTAATTATATTTATTCATGAATATGTTTGAGAAAACAAAAACAAAACAAAAATCAGAACAAAAAAAAAACAACCACATTATAACGATGGATGGGATTTTGATCATGAATTTAATTAATTATCATTTGTTTATTTATCTGTTTATTATCCCCTTGTTTTTTCAAAGCGTCAATGTATGTACATACATACGCGTATACAGTATATAGTACACATGTATAATATCTATATACAGGGTGTAACTTGAACTTGAAAACTTGAAGATTATTTCTGAATGGTCGGATTCCTAGTTGAAAATAAAAAATACATTTTTTTTTTTACAAAAATTATCTCCGACGTCTAGTTTAGACGCTAGAGCCCGATAAGGACGGGCCAATCGGAGATCAGCTTTAGAAAATATATCTGAATGGCTATAGGCTATCGTCAGATTTTTACAAAACGGTATATGGCGAATTCTGCTATTAATTTCCAAAGCTCATCTCCGATTGGCCCGTCCTTATCGGGCTCTAGCGTCTAAACTAGACGTCGGAGATAATTTTTGTAAAAAAAAGCATTTTTTTTTCTTTCATTTTTAACTAGAAATCCAACCATTCAGAGATCGTTCGCAAATTTTATTACACCCTATGTTTATGTCCATATACCTGCAAAACGCGTCAAAGAGCACAAAAGCGCAATCTATATTGAAATACCTTTACATAGATATAGTATATACATACCTATGTATAATGTATATGTTCTGGGTATTCATATATGTATGTATGTACATAAAACGTCAAATAACAATACAAGATAATAACGGACTTGCAACAATAATAATAATAATAACAATAATAACAAGAACAGTAACAATCGGAACGAAGAATGAAAAACCAGAAAATAAAAACAAAAAAGGAAATCAAAAAAAAAATAAATAAAAAATAAAAGACAAAAAAAATGGAAGGAGGGAAATAAAATCAAATCAAATGAACATTAGATCGTAATACAATTGAAACGGTACGCCGCAGTATACGGGGCGATGGAACAATAATATCTGTACACACGTATATATACATTATATATAAATAAAATACATACTTGTACAAGTATATGAAGGTATAGATATATATGTACGTATAGTAGATGGTTACGTTTTGAAATCGTTGAAATCGCGTTGTGAGTCGTCGTGTCAAAATCATACATACGTCCCGATAAGTCCAGGCGCGTTTTATACGTAAATACATACCAATCGCCAATTTTATTAGATATACATCGATCAGATAAGTAAATACATGTACAATATCGGACGAAACGGTTCCCTATCTTTCTCACACTCTCTCTCTCTCTCTCTCTCTCTCTTTTTCACTCTCTGTAAAGCCACTTTTCACGTTATTCTTCCAATAATCTCCGCACCGAGAACCCGCGTGTCGTTTAAAAGTATATATACTGCAGATACCCAATACATAATATACATATGTACATTATCTATACATATAATATTTTATGTGTAAACAATTTTTCTTTTCTTTTTTCTCATGTTTCTCCGACTTTTTTTTTCCCCATAGGTACTCCAATTTCCTTCGATTCATTTCACTGATTCATCGACATTACGATTATAGTATTTTTTTTTTTTTTTTTTTTAGTTTCCTGATTCGATTCTTTCTGTTTTTCAGGCACAAAGTGAGAAATAAGGAGAACCAGAAGATAAAAAACTAGAAACAATAACAAAATAAAAAAACCTGAAAAACAAAAGCGTTGATAAAATCTGAAAAAAATCCAAGAAAAAAGAGAACAAAAACCCAGAAAAACTTAAAAAAATTAAACGATTCGTTTCATTTTTATATACCTATATGAGCGGGTCCATGTCATCTCACTCAAAAAAAAACACTCAAATCGCGGATTTTTGCGCCCTTCGAGGAATCTTTAGTACTATGGAAAAAAAAAATAGAAGTTCACGGATTTTGAAAAATTTTCGAAAATGGCGGAGTTACGGGTGTTTGAATTTTTTTGCACTGCTTAGTTTGAAAATTCATATCTCCGAAACCATCAATCGTAGCGCAATGGTCCTGGACTCATTTCACTGATAAAAGAAAGGGCTACCGTTAAAAAAATACATTGGAAACAAAAATTAATTTTTTCAAGTTTTTTTCGCCACTTTTTTCCAAAATTTGGCCGCCATTCCCAAAGGGTACGGTGAATTTCATGGAGACAATTTTTTTTAGATAGCTGCTTCTTTCCCCTTTAATTTCGTAAAAAAAAATTTATGGAGACCATACCAGGTCCGGAGAAAAAAATTAAAACGTCCGGCCGTGCGTCGCCGCGCGCGCCGTTCCACGGTAGCCGCGCTACTCCGGTAGGCTCGCTGTTTCACGTGCTGTTGAATTTCATTCAATGTTTCGCTATCCACCAGGGTTATCCTTTCTAGGAAAATAGTTATTCAACTACTTTAGACTCCCAGAATATTTTCACTGGTTATTTCCGCTCGGAATTATACCTGTTCCGAAAATTTCTCCGCGGTTATGGTTCCTTGAACACACCTGTGCTGCAATGCAATGAAAAGGGCCGATGTTTTGAGTGAAATTGCGCTCGATGGCGCTTAGTTGGACACGCCTGTTGAATATTAATTCTTAACTTTCACATGTTCAAAATTTTCTGATGCGGAAAATAATTTCGTTTTGATGAATTTATCAGAAATTGGAATGACTGCATGTAATTTCAGAGTACCGCGAACCGTCAAAGCTTCATCAAATCGATTTTGTAAAATAGCCTCTTCTGCTGTATGTTCTGCAGACGTGCAGTAGGCAAAAGATATGCTTTTGAAATAAGAGCATGCCCAATTATACAAATCCAGCGGTGTTTGAATGGGATCTGAATTACCAATCAATTGTAAACTCGCCCGTGAAGCTAATCTTTTAACAGTTCCACCTACCCCATCACATGGCCCTTTGCCATGTGATGTCGCAAAAAAATGCCACTCAGCTTGACATCCAAAGTCTTCGGAGTGATGTGTTATATTAATAAAATTCTTTTCATTTTTATACTGGGAAGCTGCTCCATCTGAGAAATAAATTATTTTGTTTATGGGAATCGAACCTTGAAACTTCTCTTTCATGAAGTCAATCAATTTTTTTTGGAATAAATGAACTGCGATTGTATTATGTTTCAGACACTCTGAAATTATTACAAAACTAAAATGGTTCAACTCTCCCTCGCTGTGACTTTTATAATAAACTACGATTGGATGGATAGTCGCCTGATTATTACTCCAGTGGAACCCTTGAGTGGAATCTTGTACAACGAACGCATAATTCTCAGCAAAATCGCACACGACTAGAAATTCACCAACTTTCACGGTTTCTTTCATTTCCTGCCAATAACTGCTTTGCTGCTTTGCAATGAAATCATGTGTCACTAATTTCGATAATTGATCACAAAAATTATCTATGAAATCGTCGGACGCTTTGGTGAGTGTCTCTAGAGCCGTTCGATCTACTGATACCCACTGTTTATAAGTCACGTCGTTGATGAAATCATTGGCGAAGGCTTCTTGCAACGATAGTTTGATGATATTTGCCCCGGGACAATACGGGCATGCTCCTAAGTAACACTGTGGCTGTGATGGATTGCAAACCATTTGAGCCAAACAATGCTGGTAGGTCGGAAAAGTCACAGCTCCTTTTTTAACTAAATCACTCATATTTGCACCCATCATCATCAGCTTCACATTCTGGTGATAGGTGCAAACACACACAGTATGAGTACCACTTGGTCCTGCTAGAATACATTCTTTCGGGCGCAGCTCAGCAAATTTAGAAAAACCGATCTTTTTATCTGGATAACGATCACGGAACAATCGGTACAATTCTCTCAAATTATTCAACATCAGATGCTTTTGAACTGATACTTTTTCACCATCTCTGTCAACGGTCACGCAACTCCTTTTACCCGAGGTTATGCGACTGACCTCTTCGTTCCGGTAAAAGTCTTCGACAAATGACACAACTTCTGATGATATCACCTTGCCAGGCTTCGGATTTGGTGAAGATATTATTCCTTTGTCTTGAGCCAACTTTTTTGCTGTGCGAGCCATATGATTCGTGACCTCAAACTCTTCCTCAATTTGACGCACGCTCCAACTCTTTGGAAGAGCAGTGAGAATGGTCAATTTGAATGCCTTATCATCTGTTTGGTTGAATCTCTCTTTTAACTGAGTTAACCACTCGTTGTAATCAGCACTCTTCTTGTCCATAGATATAGACTTCGAAAAATGTAGTTCAACTGCAGTTGAAATTTTTTGGAATGCCTGTACTTTTTCCGAAGATGTTCTCATTTTTTTTAAGGGTATTGGGGTTTCGCCGAAACTGGGTAATGCTGAATTGATACCAGAAAGAATATTTTCTCTATCAATCTCAGGAAAATTCACACACGAAGTTCCGGATGTACATTCACTTGATGACGATGTTGAACCAATTTCTGGAATAGTTTCTTTTGATGAACCTGGCACCGGAATGTTCTTCAAATTCAGACGGCACGTATCACAAATCACACAATCGTGTGTGATCGAAGTCACTTTATCGCACATCCACTGTGTTACGGGGCGCAAAGTTTGCGAATGCTTTTCCAGCTTGAATGGATTACAACAGTACGCCCTTGGCATTTTTATAGCGAGAGAGTTGTTGACTGTTCAATTGCAAGTTTGTCGTAAGACTGAGGTAATCACGGAATTACGGAGCCTTTTATTGAAAATCAGTGCATCAAATGCCCTACAGCAGGGGCGGGCAATTTCGTGGTATCATTGCACTCGACGTATACGACAGGTAAAGGGATTAACTTGATTTTCGCACGGGTCATGCATAAGGGACCAAATCGACCCAATCGACTTTTCCGGTTCGGTTGAGCTATGCAAAACAATAGATCCGCAGAACCCATTTAATCTTTCCTGCAATAGACAATTAGGTTTTATTAATTTCCCTTTTCCGACTGACCTCAGAATTTCAAGAACTATGTCCTGACCCAGGTGACGGGGATGAATTTATTCAGATTTCTAAGAACCAGAACCATTGCAGCACAGGTGTGTTCAAGGAACCATAACCGCGGAGAAATTTTCGGAACAGGTATAATTCCGAGCGGAAATAACCAGTGAAAATATTCTGGGAGTCTAAAGTAGTTGAATAACTATTTTCCTAGAAAGGATAACCCTGGTGGATAGCGAAACATTGAATGAAATTCAACAGCACGTGAAACAGCGAGCCTACCGGAGTAGCGCGGCTACCGTGGAACGGCGCGCGCGGCGACGCACGGCCGGACGTTTTAATTTTTTTCTCCGGACCTGGTATGGTCTCCATAAATTTTTTTTTACGAAATTAAAGGGGAAAGAAGCAGCTATCTAAAAAAAATTGTCTCCATGAAATTCACCGTACCCTTTGGGAATGGCGGCCAAATTTTGGAAAAAAGTGGCGAAAAAAACTTGAAAAAATTAATTTTTGTTTCCAATGTATTTTTTTAACGGTAGCCCTTTCTTTTATCAGTGAAATGAGTCCAGGACCATTGCGCTACGATTGATGGTTTCGGAGATATGAATTTTCAAACTAAGCAGTGCAAAAAAATTCAAACACCCGTAACTCCGCCATTTTCGAAAATTTTTCAAAATCCGTGAACTTCTATTTTTTTTTTCCATAGTACTAAAGATTCCTCGAAGGGCGCAAAAATCCGCGATTTGAGTGTTTTTTTTTGAGTGAGATGACATGGACCCGCTCATATCCCCCATACATACATATATACATTATAATAATAATAATAATTATTATAATAATCATAATGAGAATAATATAATAATATATATATGTGTAAAAATTTTCTCTCGGACTGTACGACCGGGACTGGACTTAGATTTAGGGGCTGCTCCGCTCGTTGCAGGGGGTAGTTCGCGGGGGTTGTGGCCCGCCGGGTTCAAAGAGGGTTAGAGAGGCGTACGAGGGGGGGGAGGGGGGGAGTTAGGTTCACATTTACATAGCGGACCTCTGGCAGGACTAGATGACTAGGCGGAAGGGTGAAGGGCGAACGACGAAGAGAGGGTTTGGGGTTTGAGTTCGGGGTTCGGAGGGTGTAGGGTGGAGGGTGGAGGGTGGAGGGTCGAGGGTGGTGTTAAGAGCGAGAGACGGAGGGGGTTAGAACAGCTAGTCGGGCAACATGGCCGCTACCACCCCAAGCCACGACGACTACGACGATTTTGTGTTTCTATACTATCCGTCTTGTTCTCTTTCTTTTTCTCTTTTTCTATTTATATATGATATTAACTGGAATCACCTTCTGAGGGATGGTTAAGGGTGGGATGTGTATGTATGTACGTGTGTGTCGTGCAATTAACTTTGAGATTATGATCGTTCATGGAATTATATTGACGTCGAGTTATATAATTCTAAACGTTAATTATAATAACAGAATTTTCAATCATCCCTTATTAGATTCAGAGAAATTTTTATACTGAGAAATTTGAATCCCCTTTACAATTGTCCAAGAAGATGGTATGGGTTAGTAATAAAAAGTACGAAGTCTAGAGCTTTTTTTAATCCTTTGGTTCCTCCGGAACCGGTCAAGCCCGCTTTCTTCAAACTAATGGGTGAAAAATTTCGAAACTTTACAGAATCGCAATCTGTACTTTGGGGATGAAAAATCGCCACATCCTTTTTAGATATCGGAAAGTCTGCAGAACGGAACGGGATTAAAAGTTCCGAATGGTCAAAATTCCGAATTCATTTGATACGTGATTCTGAATTTCTAGAAACGATCGGAGTTTTTCAAATTCGCTATGTAGACTTGAGGAAAAATGATCTTCCAAAAAACTGTATACGAGTCGGTAATATAAAAATCAAGAATTACCACCTTTCGCAGCTTTCAAAATTCACAATTCTAATCCCACCCCGTCGGAACGTCTGAATCAAAAAGAAGAAAAAAAGACAATTCAAGGTGGTGAAAAGTCCAAAGTGCATCTCAGTCGGCAAATTATTTCTGCTAGGGGTTGGCGCTGAATTTCTATTATATAATAAATTGTCCTACTATCGCAGAATGAACAGCTAGCTCAGAGATCTAAGTCGCTTATATCTATATTCAGGGAAAAAGAGAGAGAAAAAGTGAGAGAGAGAGAGAGAAGGAGGGAGGGTGGCCAAGAGGCTTAGTCCTAATTTAAGGGTGGAAATGAAAACCACCCCCGAACGACCTCATGCCTCCTACCGCCTATCCCGTTCGTTCGTGCTAATTTAAGGCCGACACTAGCCGCTCATTTGTTTTAACCGCTCTCTCGCATCGCATCGCGAAAACGGGGGTAGTCCTGGTACCGTCGGTGTTGGTGGTGGTAGCTTGGGGTAGTAACGCTCTGTACCGGTGCTACTGCCACCCCCGGTGATCGTGGTCAACCCCCGAGTCGCAAAACTCGCAACTATATATATATATATACGTTCATTATGCATACATTGACGATTTTTTCTTTCATTTTCTTTTCCATTATTTTTCCACAATTTTCCGGAATTTTCAAACACTTTTTCCTAGTTTTTAGGGAAAATACGTAGGAAGAGGAAGAGAGAATTTTATCACCGAATTATACGCAGGAGAAAATGTCATTTAATTCTTTTTTGATTATTTTGATCGAAGATTTGGGTTTGGAAAAACAAAATTGTGACTTTTCTCAACGAGATGTTTGATTCTCCTCATATTTCCACTGTCTTGTTCTGCCATTTCCTTCTAGTTTTCAACCCCCGAGCCGGAAAACTCGCAACTACATTAATTACTATACACACATTGACGATTTTTCTCTTATTTTCTTTTTCATCCTTTCCTTCGATTTTCCAGACTTTTCCAACACTTTTTCTTATTTTCCAGGGAAAATACGAAGACAGAGAGAGAAAGGGAGAGAATTTCAACTCAGAATTATACGTAGAAAAAAATGCAACTTACTTATTTTGGATTTTGTTTATCGAAGATTTGAGCTTGGAAATCGTAAATTTCGACTTTTCTCAACGAGATTTTCCATTTTCTTCGTTTCCTCCCGTCTTCTTATGCCACTTCTTCATCATTTTCACGGAAATTCGTTTGAATCGTAGAAAACACTCGAGGAAATAGATTTTGATCATGAAAATCTTCATTTTCTAAATTTTCCTCTTCTCTTTCTTCTCATTTTTCACTACAGAAGGTGAACATTGTTTAGAAAAGATACGCGAATCTACTTCTTCTTCTGCTTCATAATTTACACCAGAATAGGTAAAAATCTTCATTCTTGTATTCATCCGGTTCTCGATTTTCGGACAAAAATACGCAAGAATCGAAGGAAAGTGGAAAACTGAAGTTTTCCAATGAAAATCACAATTTCAATCTTCTAATCGTGAATTTCTCATAGCTACTTCCGTTCTATATCGCGGTCAGAGAGGAACTGTTACGAAATGACGCGTGCCTATATATACCTGAACATTCTAAACGAGTAAAAATCATTCCTGTATATATATATTTACGCATACTGATATACATACAGAAAAGTAAAAAATCGAATCTAAATATCAATGGATTCCAGCTCTTGGACAATGCCGATCTCATATACATATATCGCAACTGCTGGGGGTCCCAGCCTCATATACCTATAAATATATATATATATATATATAAATATATATATGTAGGTATGGGTAGATGCGTGATCTTCTTACCTTACCTATGTACCAGTTTCTCTATGTTAATTCTAAATACAGTGGACTCTGGACAGTTGTGTCCAGAGACCGAATCCAGGTGGGGTCCACACCGGTCTATCTGGTCCAGAAGGGGGTCCGTCCCATCTTCCCGCGAGATGATGCTGCAGTGCCTACAATATACGCCGTAACGTACAACGGAACAAGAAATAACTGGACTAGAAGAGAAAAAAATTAAAAAGAAAGAAAAAACAGAATCAAAAAGCAGGGAAAATTATGGGAAACCAGTTTTTCCAGTGTATTAGGTTTTAGGTTTTTGCCGCCTTTTTACCCCACTCTGCCATGTATAGTAACGAACAAGAATAAGAAATGATGAAAACCTTTAAACTATCGCGTTTTTGTTAGAATTTTAATTTTTAATTGCGATTCTGATGATCCTTGGGAAAAACTTTATTGATGATTCTTTTTCTTTCAAATCTTTTGACGATCGCAAGCGCAGCTGCCAAAGACAGAAAAGAGTTTAAAGACCGAAAGTTTCGGTGCTTAAGGGTGAGGGTTGGGGGTTGAAAAAGGTTTCGCGAGAAATGTGAAATAGAAAAAGAGGAGAGGAAAAGGCCATTTGTTTTGGAACACCCTTCCGCTATACCATGTGCCTACTGTATATGAGTATATACCTATGTACTACGTGCTTTTCGTACATACCTACCCCTCTTTCTCTGTACGGAGAGAACTACCCGCCATAGAATGCGGGCATCATTAACGCAGACTTTAACCACCCCCGCGATCCCAGACCCTCAAGCCTTCGAAATGTGTCTCGGGGTGGGGGGCGGAGGATCTGGGGGTGAAAATATTTCGTATTTTACCTACTTTTGGAGTTTTTTCAACTATTTCAAACGGCCGAAAAATGAAAAAATCGGTTTTCAACGGATTTGCACATTTCAAAGTACGGAAAATTATTTCCAGTATTTTTCACATGATCGAATTTCTTCTCCGCGGCGATATCTTAAGAACCAATCAACAAATATTCACAATTCTTGGCGAGATTGATCTGATTTTTCGCCATCTAGAGAACACCAGATTTCAGAATACATCCGTCAGGCTGTTTTTGACTTATTCCGGCCATAAAATTTGTGGGGAAATACTTTCTTCCCACAACATCGCAATAACAGATCGACGAATTTCAATCCTGGAATAGCGGTAGGATACTGACTCGAAAAATGATACACTTATTCATAGTCACTTTATTGTTCTCTCGTTTTTTATGAGTAAAATCGCAGAAGGTTTCCGAATCAAGAAACGGCACACATATTTGAAATCAGCAGGTCATTTCCATGGAGAATAACATTAGGATTATCCGATTCTGGACAAAAAATTTTTTCGCCCAAAAAAATGAGAAGGGGTACCCCTTTCCTTTTTTTCAAAAATCTGAAATTTTCCGAAATATTCGGAAGGCAGGAATGATACCTATTGTTCGAATCTGTAGACCCTACACTTTCAGAAACTGCAAACCGATTTGAAATAAAAAATTCCTACGATTTTTAATCGACGATTTACTTTTTATTTTTTTTCCACTTTTTTTTTCTCTCGTTTTTTATGATTATAATCGCAGGAAGCTCCCGAATCGAGAAACGGCAGTCATATTTGGAATCAGAGGGTCATTTCCATTAAGAATATCATTGAGATTATCCGATTCTCGACAAAAAATTTTTTCGCCCAAAAAAATGAGAAGGGGTACCCCTTTCCTTTTTTTCAAAAATCTGAAATTTTCCGAAATATTCGGAAGGCAGGAATGATACCTATTGTTCGAATCTGTAGAACCTACACTTCCAGAAACTGCAAGCCGATTTGAAATAAAAAATTCCTACGATTTTTAATCGACGATTTACTTTTTGTTTTTTTTCCACTTTTTTTTTCTCTCGTTTTTTATGAGTAAAATCGCAGGAGGCTCCCGAATCGAGAAACGGCAGTCATATTTGGAATCAGCAGGTCATTTCCATTAAGAATATCATTGAGATTATCCGATTCTCGACAAAAAATTTTTTCGCCCAAAAAAATGAGAAGGGGTACCCCTTTCCTTTTTTTCAAAAATCTGAAATTTTCCGAAATATTCGGAAGGCAGGAATGATACCTATTGTTCGAATCTGTAAAACCTACACTTTCAGAAACTGCAAACCGATTTGAAATAAAAAATTCCTACGATTTTGAATCGACGATTTACTTTTTATTTTTTTTCCACTTTTTTTTTCTCTCGTTTTTTATGAGTAAAATCGCAGGAGGCTCCCGAATCGAGAAACGGCGGTCATATTTGGAATCAGCAGGTCATTTCCATTACGAATATCATTGAGATTATCCGATTCTCGACAAAAAATTTTTTCGCCCAAAAAAATGAGAAGGGGTACCCCTTTCCTTTTTTTCAAAAATCTGGAATTTTCCGAAATATTCGGAAGGCAGGAATGATACCTATTGTTCGAATCTGTAGAACCTACACTTTCAGAAACTGCAAACCGATTTGAAATAAAAAATTCCTACGATTTTTAATCGACGATTTACTTATTATTTTTTTTCCACTTTTTTTTTCTCTCGTTTTTTATGAGTAAAATCGCAGGAGGCTCCCGAATCGAGAAACGGCAGTCATATTTGGAATCAGCAGGTCGTTTCCATTAAGAATATCATTGAGATTATCCGATTCTCGACAAAAAAATTTTTCGCCCAAAAAAATGAGAAGGGGTACCCCTTTCCTTTTTTTCAAAAATCTGAAATTTTCCGAAATATTCGGAAGGCAGGAATGATACCTATTGTTCGAATCTGTAGAACCTACACTTTCAGAAACTGCAAACCGATTTGAAATAAAAAATTCCTACGATTTTTAATCGACGATTTACTTTTTATTTTTTTTCCACTTTTTTTTTCTCTCGTTTTTTATGAGTAAAATCGCAGGAGGCTCCCGAATCGAGAAACGGCAGTCATATTTGGAATCAGCAGGTCATTTCCATTAAGAATATCATTGAGATTATCCGATTCTCGACAAAAAATTTTTTCGCCCAAAAAAATGAGAAGGGGTACCCCTTTCCTTTTTTTCAAAAATCTGAAATTTTCCGAAATATTCGGAAGGCAGGAATGATACCTATTGTTCGAATCTGTAGAACCTACACTTTCAGAAACTGCAAACCGATTTGAAATAAAAAATTCCTACGATTTTTAATCGACGATTTACTTTTTATTTTTTTTCCACTTTTTTTTTCTCTCGTTTTTTATGAGTAAAATCGCAGGAGGCTCCCGAATCGAGAAACGGCAGTCATATTTGGAATCAGCAGGTCATTTCCATTAAGAATATCATTGAGATTATCCGATTCTCGACAAAAAAATTTTTCGCCCAAAAAAATGAGAAGGGGTACCCCTTTCCTTTTTTTCAAAAATCTGAAATTTTCCGAAATATTCGGAAGGCAGGAATGATACCTATTGTTCGAATCTGTAGAACCTACACTTTCAGAAACTGCAAACCGATTTGAAATAAAAAATTCCTACGATTTTTAATCGACGATTTACTTTTTATTTTTTTTCCACTTTTTTTTTCTCTCGTTTTTTATGAGTAAAATCGCAGGAGGCTCCCGAATCGAGAAACGGCGGTCATATTTGGAATCAGCAGGTCATTTCCATTAAGAATATCATTGAGATTATCCGATTCTCGACAAAAAATTTTTTCGCCCAAAAAAATGAGAAGGGTACCCCTTTCCTTTTTTTCAAAAATCTGGAATTTTCCGAAATATTCGGAAGGCAGGAATGATACCTATTGTTCGAATCTGTAGAACCTACACTTTCAGAAACTGCAAACCGATTTGAAATAAAAAATTCCTACGATTTTTAATCGACGATTTACTTTTTATTTTTTTTCCACTTTTTTTTTCTCTCGTTTTTTATGAGTAAAATCGCAGGGGGCTCCCAAATCGAGAAACGGCAGTCATATTTGGAATCAGCAGGTCATTTCCATTAAGAATATCATTGAGATTATCCGATTCTCGACAAAAAATTTTTTCGCCCAAAAAAATGAGAAGGGGTACCCCTTTTCTTTTTTTCAAAAATCTGGAATTTTCCGAAATATTCGGAAGGCAGGAATGATACCTATTGTTCGAATCTGTAGAACCTACACTTTCAGAAACTGCAAACCGATTTGAAATAAAAAATTCCTACGATTTTTAATCGACGATTTACTTTTTATTTTTTTTCCACTTTTTTTTTCTCTCGTTTTTTATGAGTAAAATCGCAGGAGGCTCCCGAATCGAGAAACGGCAGTCATATTTGAAATCAGCAGGTCATTTCCATTAAGAATATCATTGAGATTATCCGATTCTCGACAAAAAATTTTTTCGCCCAAAAAAATGAGAAGGGGTACCCCTTTCCTTTTTTTCAAAAATCTGAAATTTTCCGAAATATTCGGAAGGCAGGAATGATACCTATTGTTCGAATCTGTAGAACCTACACTTTCAGAAACTGCAAACCGATTTGAAATAAAAAATTCCTACGATTTTTAATCGACGATTTACTTTTTATTTTTTTTCCACTTTTTTTTTCTCTCGTTTTTTATGAGTAAAATCGCAGGAGGCTCCCGAATCGAGAAACGGCGGTCGTATTTGGAATCAGCAGGTCATTTCCATTACGAATATCATTGAGATTATCCGATTCTCGACAAAAAATTTTTTCGCCCAAAAAAATGAGAAGGGGTACCCCTTTCCTTTTTTTCAAAAATCTGGAATTTTCCGAAATATTCGGAAGGCAGGAATGATACCTATTGTTCGAATCTGTAGAACCTACACTTTCAGAAACTGCAAACCGATTTGAAATAAAAAATTCCTACGATTTTTAATCGACGATTTACTTTTTATTTTTTTTCCACTTTTTTTTTCTCTCGTTTTTTATGAGTAAAATCGCAGGAGGCTCCCGAATCGAGAAACGGCAGTCATATTTGGAATCAGCAGGTCATTTCCATTAAGAATATCATTGAGATTATCCGATTCTCGACAAAAAATTTTTTCGCCCAAAAAAATGAGAAGGGGTACCCCTTTCCTTTTTTTCAAAAATCTGGAATTTTCCGAAATATTCGGAAGGCAGGAATGATACCTATTGTTCGAATCTGTAGAACCTACACTTTCAGAAACTGCAAACCGATTTGAAATAAAAAATTCCTACGATTTTTAATCGACGATTTACTTTTTATTTTTTTTCCACTTTTTTTTTCTCTCGTTTTTTATGAGTAAAATCGCAGGGGGCTCCCAAATCGAGAAACGGCAGTCATATTTGGAATCAGCAGGTCATTTCCATTAAGAATATCATTGAGATTATCCGATTCTCGACAAAAAAATTTTTCGCCCAAAAAAATGAGAAGGGGTACCCCTTTTCTTTTTTTCAAAAATCTGGAATTTTCCGAAATATTCGGAAGGCAGGAATGATACCTATTGTTCGAATCTGTAGAACCTACACTTTCAGAAACTGCAAACCGATTTGAAATAAAAAATTCCTACGATTTTTAATCGACGATTTACTTTTTATTTTTTTTCCACTTTTTTTTTCTCTCGTTTTTTATGAGTAAAATCGCAGGAGGCTCCCGAATCGAGAAACGGCAGTCATATTTGGAATCAGCAGGTCATTTCCATTAAGAATATCATTGAGATTATCCGATTCTCGACAAAAAATTTTTTCGCCCAAAAAAATGAGAAGGGGTACCGCTTTCCTTTTTTTCAAAAATCTGAAATTTTCCGAAATATTCGGAAGGCAGGAATGATACCTATTGTTCGAATCTGTAGAACCTACACTTTCAGAAACTGCAAACCGATTTGAAATGAAAAATTCCTACGATTTTTAATCGACGATTTACTTTTTATTTTTTTTCCACTTTTTTTTTCTCTCGTTTTTTATGAGTAAAATCGCAGGAGGCTCCCGAATCGAGAAACGGCGGTCATATTTGGAATCAGCAGGTCATTTCCATTACGAATATCATTGAGATTATCCGATTCTCGACAAAAAATTTTTTCGCCCAAAAAAATGAGAAGGGGTACCCCTTTCCTTTTTTTCAAAAATCTGGAATTTTCCGAAATATTCGGAAGGCAGGAATGATACCTATTGTTCGAATCTGTAGAACCTACACTTTCAGAAACTGCAAACCGATTTGAAATAAAAAATTCCTACGATTTTTAATCGACGATTTACTTATTATTTTTTTTCCACTTTTTTTTTCTCTCGTTTTTTATGAGTAAAATCGCAGGAGGCTCCCGAATCGAGAAACGGCAGTCATATTTGGAATCAGCAGGTCGTTTCCATTAAGAATATCATTGAGATTATCCGATTCTCGACAAAAAAATTTTTCGCCCAAAAAAATGAGAAGGGGTACCCCTTTCCTTTTTTTCAAAAATCTGAAATTTTCCGAAATATTCGGAAGGCAGGAATGATACCTATTGTTCGAATCTGTAGAACCTACACTTTCAGAAACTGCAAACCGATTTGAAATAAAAAATTCCTACGATTTTTAATCGACGATTTACTTTTTATTTTTTTTCCACTTTTTTTTTCTCTCGTTTTTTATGAGTAAAATCGCAGGAGGCTCCCGAATCGAGAAACGGCAGTCATATTTGGAATCAGCAGGTCATTTCCATTAAGAATATCATTGAGATTATCCGATTCTCGACAAAAAATTTTTTCGCCCAAAAAAATGAGAAGGGGTACCCCTTTCCTTTTTTTCAAAAATCTGGAATTTTCCGAAATATTCGGAAGGCAGGAATGATACCTATTGTTCGAATCTGTAGAACCTACACTTTCAGAAACTGCAAACCGATTTGAAATAAAAAATTCCTACGATTTTTAATCGACGATTTACTTTTTATTTTTTTTCCACTTTTTTTTTCTCTCGTTTTTTATGAGTAAAATCGCAGGAGGCTCCCGAATCGAGAAACGGCAGTCATATTTGGAATCAGCAGGTCATTTCCATTAAGAATATCATTGAGATTATCCGATTCTCGACAAAAAATTTTTTCGCCCAAAAAAATGAGAAGGGGTACCGCTTTCCTTTTTTTCAAAAATCTGAAATTTTCCGAAATATTCGGAAGGCAGGAATGATACCTATTGTTCGAATCTGTAGAACCTACACTTTCAGAAACTGCAAACCGATTTGAAATGAAAAATTCCTACGATTTTTAATCGACGATTTACTTTTTATTTTTTTTCCACTTTTTTTTTCTCTCGTTTTTTATGAGTAAAATCGCAGGAGGCTCCCGAATCGAGAAACGGCGGTCATATTTGGAATCAGCAGGTCATTTCCATTACGAATATCATTGAGATTATCCGATTCTCGACAAAAAATTTTTTCGCCCAAAAAAATGAGAAGGGGTACCCCTTTCCTTTTTTTCAAAAATCTGGAATTTTCCGAAATATTCGGAAGGCAGGAATGATACCTATTGTTCGAATCTGTAGAACCTACACTTTCAGAAACTGCAAACCGATTTGAAATAAAAAATTCCTACGATTTTTAATCGACGATTTACTTATTATTTTTTTTCCACTTTTTTTTTCTCTCGTTTTTTATGAGTAAAATCGCAGGAGGCTCCCGAATCGAGAAACGGCAGTCATATTTGGAATCAGCAGGTCGTTTCCATTAAGAATATCATTGAGATTATCCGATTCTCGACAAAAAAATTTTTCGCCCAAAAAAATGAGAAGGGGTACCCCTTTCCTTTTTTTCAAAAATCTGAAATTTTCCGAAATATTCGGAAGGCAGGAATGATACCTATTGTTCGAATCTGTAGAACCTACACTTTCAGAAACTGCAAACCGATTTGAAATAAAAAATTCCTACGATTTTTAATCGACGATTTACTTTTTATTTTTTTTCCACTTTTTTTTTCTCTCGTTTTTTATGAGTAAAATCGCAGGAGGCTCCCGAATCGAGAAACGGCAGTCATATTTGGAATCAGCAGGTCATTTCCATTAAGAATATCATTGAGATTATCCGATTCTCGACAAAAAATTTTTTCGCCCAAAAAAATGAGAAGGGGTACCGCTTTCCTTTTTTTCAAAAATCTGAAATTTTCCGAAATATTCGGAAGGCAGGAATGATACCTATTGTTCGAATCTGTAGAACCTACACTTTCAGAAACTGCAAACCGATTTGAAATGAAAAATTCCTACGATTTTTAATCGACGATTTACTTTTTATTTTTTTTCCACTTTTTTTTTCTCTCGTTTTTTATGAGTAAAATCGCAGGAGGCTCCCGAATCGAGAAACGGCAGTCATATTTGGAATCAGCAGGTCATTTCCATTAAGAATATCATTGAGATTATCCGATTCTCGACAAAAAAATTTTTCGCCCAAAAAAATGAGAAGGGGTACCCCTTTCCTTTTTTTCAAAAATCTGAAATTTTCCGAAATATTCGGAAGGCAGGAATGATACCTATTGTTCGAATCTGTAGAACCTACACTTTCAGAAACTGCAAACCGATTTGAAATAAAAAATTCCTACGATTTTTAATCGACGATTTACTTTTTATTTTTTTTCCACTTTTTTTTTCTCTCGTTTTTTATGAGTAAAATCGCAGGAGGCTCCCGAATCGAGAAACGGCGGTCATATTTGGAATCAGCAGGTCATTTCCATTACGAATATCATTGAGATTATCCGATTCTCGACAAAAAATTTTTTCGCCCAAAAAAATGAGAAGGGGTACCCCTTTCCTTTTTTTCAAAAATCTGGAATTTTCCGAAATATTCGGAAGGCAGGAATGATACCTATTGTTCGAATCTGTAGAACCTACACTTTCAGAAACTGCAAACCGATTTGAAATAAAAAATTCCTACGATTTTTAATCGACGATTTACTTATTATTTTTTTTCCACTTTTTTTTTCTCTCGTTTTTTATGAGTAAAATCGCAGGAGGCTCCCGAATCGAGAAACGGCAGTCATATTTGGAATCAGCAGGTCGTTTCCATTAAGAATATCATTGAGATTATCCGATTCTCGACAAAAAAATTTTTCGCCCAAAAAAATGAGAAGGGGTACCCCTTTCCTTTTTTTCAAAAATCTGAAATTTTCCGAAATATTCGGAAGGCAGGAATGATACCTATTGTTCGAATCTGTAGAACCTACACTTTCAGAAACTGCAAACCGATTTGAAATAAAAAATTCCTACGATTTTTAATCGACGATTTACTTTTTATTTTTTTTCCACTTTTTTTTTCTCTCGTTTTTTATGAGTAAAATCGCAGGAGGCTCCCGAATCGAGAAACGGCAGTCATATTTGGAATCAGCAGGTCATTTCCATTAAGAATATCATTGAGATTATCCGATTCTCGACAAAAAATTTTTTCGCCCAAAAAAATGAGAAGGGGTACCCCTTTCCTTTTTTTCAAAAATCTGGAATTTTCCGAAATATTCGGAAGGCAGGAATGATACCTATTGTTCGAATCTGTAGAACCTACACTTTCAGAAACTGCAAACCGATTTGAAATAAAAAATTCCTACGATTTTTAATCGACGATTTACTTTTTATTTTTTTTCCACTTTTTTTTTCTCTCGTTTTTTATGAGTAAAATCGCAGGAGGCTCCCGAATCGAGAAACGGCAGTCATATTTGGAATCAGCAGGTCATTTCCATTAAGAATATCATTGAGATTATCCGATTCTCGACAAAAAATTTTTTCGCCCAACAAAATGAGAAGGGGTACCGCTTTCCTTTTTTTCAAAAATCTGAAATTTTCCGAAATATTCGGAAGGCAGGAATGATACCTATTGTTCGAATCTGTAGAACCTACACTTTCAGAAACTGCAAACCGATTTGAAATGAAAAATTCCTACGATTTTTAATCGACGATTTACTTTTTATTTTTTTTCCACTTTTTTTTTCTCTCGTTTTTTATGAGTAAAATCGCAGGAGGCTCCCGAATCGAGAAACGGCGGTCATATTTGGAATCAGCAGGTCATTTCCATTACGAATATCATTGAGATTATCCGATTCTCGACAAAAAATTTTTTCGCCCAAAAAAATGAGAAGGGGTACCCCTTTCCTTTTTTTCAAAAATCTGGAATTTTCCGAAATATTCGGAAGGCAGGAATGATACCTATTGTTCGAATCTGTAGAACCTACACTTTCAGAAACTGCAAACCGATTTGAAATAAAAAATTCCTACGATTTTTAATCGACGATTTACTTATTATTTTTTTTCCACTTTTTTTTTCTCTCGTTTTTTATGAGTAAAATCGCAGGAGGCTCCCGAATCGAGAAACGGCAGTCATATTTGGAATCAGCAGGTCGTTTCCATTAAGAATATCATTGAGATTATCCGATTCTCGACAAAAAAATTTTTCGCCCAAAAAAATGAGAAGGGGTACCCCTTTCCTTTTTTTCAAAAATCTGAAATTTTCCGAAATATTCGGAAGGCAGGAATGATACCTATTGTTCGAATCTGTAGAACCTACACTTTCAGAAACTGCAAACCGATTTGAAATAAAAAATTCCTACGATTTTTAATCGACGATTTACTTTTTATTTTTTTTCCACTTTTTTTTTCTCTCGTTTTTTATGAGTAAAATCGCAGGGGGCTCCCAAATCGAGAAACGGCAGTCATATTTGGAATCAGCAGGTCATTTCCATTAAGAATATCATTGAGATTATCCGATTCTCGACAAAAAATTTTTTCGCCCAAAAAAATGAGAAGGGGTACCCCTTTTCTTTTTTTCAAAAATCTGGAATTTTCCGAAATATTCGGAAGGCAGGAATGATACCTATTGTTCGAATCTGTAGAACCTACACTTTCAGAAACTGCAAACCGATTTGAAATAAAAAATTCCTACGATTTTTAATCGACGATTTACTTTTTATTTTTTTTCCACTTTTTTTTTCTCTCGTTTTTTATGAGTAAAATCGCAGGAGGCTCCCGAATCGAGAAACGGCAGTCATATTTGGAATCAGCAGGTCATTTCCATTAAGAATATCATTGAGATTATCCGATTCTCGACAAAAAATTTTTTCGCCCAAAAAAATGAGAAGGGGTACCCCTTTCCTTTTTTTCAAAAATCTGAAATTTTCCGAAATATTCGGAAGGCAGGAATGATACCTATTGTTCGAATCTGTAGAACCTACACTTTCAGAAACTGCAAACCGATTTGAAATAAAAAATTCCTACGATTTTTAATCGACGATTTACTTTTTATTTTTTTTCCACTTTTTTTTTCTCTCGTTTTTTATGAGTAAAATCGCAGGAGGCTCCCGAATCGAGAAACGGCAGTCATATTTGGAATCAGCAGGTCATTTCCATTAAGAATATCATTGAGATTATCCGATTCTCGACAAAAAATTTTTTCGCCCAAAAAAATGAGAAGGGGTACCGCTTTCCTTTGTTTCAAAAATCTGAAATTTTCCGAAATATTCGGAAGGCAGGAATGATACCTATTGTTCGAATCTGTAGAACCTACACTTTCAGAAACTGCAAACCGATTTGAAATGAAAAATTCCTACGATTTTTAATCGACGATTTACTTTTTATTTTTTTTCCACTTTTTTTTTCTCTCGTTTTTTATGAGTAAAATCGCAGGAGGCTCCCGAATCGAGAAACGGCAGTCATATTTGGAATCAGCAGGTCATTTCCATTAAGAATATCATTGAGATTATCCGATTCTCGACAAAAAAATTTTTCGCCCAAAAAAATGAGAAGGGGTACCCCTTTCCTTTTTTTCAAAAATCTGAAATTTTCCGAAATATTCGGAAGGCAGGAATGATACCTATTGTTCGAATCTGTAGAACCTACACTTTCAGAAACTGCAAACCGATTTGAAATAAAAAATTCCTACGATTTTTAATCGACGATTTACTTTTTATTTTTTTTCCACTTTTTTTTTCTCTCGTTTTTTATGAGTAAAATCGCAGGAGGCTCCCGAATCGAGAAACGGCGGTCATATTTGGAATCAGCAGGTCATTTCCATTAAGAATATCATTGAGATTATCCGATTCTCGACAAAAAATTTTTTCGCCCAAAAAAATGAGAAGGGTACCCCTTTCCTTTTTTTCAAAAATCTGGAATTTTCCGAAATATTCGGAAGGCAGGAATGATACCTATTGTTCGAATCTGTAGAACCTACACTTTCAGAAACTGCAAACCGATTTGAAATAAAAAATTCCTACGATTTTTAATCGACGATTTACTTTTTATTTTTTTTCCACTTTTTTTTTCTCTCGTTTTTTATGAGTAAAATCGCAGGGGGCTCCCAAATCGAGAAACGGCAGTCATATTTGGAATCAGCAGGTCATTTCCATTAAGAATATCATTGAGATTATCCGATTCTCGACAAAAAATTTTTTCGCCCAAAAAAATGAGAAGGGGTACCCCTTTTCTTTTTTTCAAAAATCTGGAATTTTCCGAAATATTCGGAAGGCAGGAATGATACCTATTGTTCGAATCTGTAGAACCTACACTTTCAGAAACTGCAAACCGATTTGAAATAAAAAATTCCTACGATTTTTAATCGACGATTTACTTTTTATTTTTTTTCCACTTTTTTTTTCTCTCGTTTTTTATGAGTAAAATCGCAGGAGGCTCCCGAATCGAGAAACGGCAGTCATATTTGGAATCAGCAGGTCATTTCCATTAAGAATATCATTGAGATTATCCGATTCTCGACAAAAAATTTTTTCGCCCAAAAAAATGAGAAGGGGTACCCCTTTCCTTTTTTTCAAAAATCTGAAATTTTCCGAAATGTTCGGAAGGCAGGAATGATACCTATTGTTCGAATCTGTAGAACCTACACTTTCAGAAACTGCAAACCGATTTGAAATAAAAAATTCCTACGATTTTTAATCGACGATTTACTTTTTATTTTTTTTCCACTTTTTTTTTCTCTCGTTTTTTATGAGTAAAATCGCAGGAGGCTCCCGAATCGAGAAACGGCAGTCATATTTGGAATCAGCAGGTCATTTCCATTAAGAATATCATTGAGATTATCCGATTCTCGACAAAAAATTTTTTCGCCCAAAAAAATGAGAAGGGGTACCCCTTTCCTTTTTTTCAAAAATCTGAAATTTTCCGAAATATTCGGAAGGCAGGAATGATACCTATTGTTCGAATCTGTAGAACCTACACTTTCAGAAACTGCAAACCGATTTGAAATAAAAAATTCCTACGATTTTTAATCGACGATTTACTTTTTATTTTTTCTCCACTTTTTTTTTCTCTCGTTTTTTATTAGTAAAATCGCAGGAGGCGTCGGAATCGAGGAACGGCAGTCATATTTGGAATCAGCAGGTCATTTTCATTGAGAATATCATTGAGATTATCAGATTCTCGACAAAAAATTTTTTCGCCCAAAAAAATGAGAAGGGGTACCCCTTTCCTTTTTTTCAAAAATCTGGAATTTTCCGAAATATTCGGAAGGCAGGAATGATACCTATTGTTCGAATCTGTAGAACCTACACTTTCAGAAACTGCAAACCGATTTGAAATAAAAAATTCCTACGATTTTTAATCGACGATTTACTTTTTATTTTTTTTCCACTTTTTTTTTCTCTCGTTTTTTATGAGTAAAATCGCAGGAGGCTCCCGAATCGAGAAACGGCAGTCATATTTGGAATCAGCAGGTCGTTTCCATTAAGAATATCATTGAGATTATCCGATTCTCGACAAAAAAATTTTTCGCCCAAAAAAATGAGAAGGGGTACCCCTTTCCTTTTTTTCAAAAATCTGAAATTTTCCGAAATATTCGGAAGGCAGGAATGATACCTATTGTTCGAATCTGTAGAACCTACACTTTCAGAAACTGCAAACCGATTTGAAATAAAAAATTCCTACGATTTTTAATCGACGATTTACTTTTTATTTTTTTTCCACTTTTTTTTTCTCTCGTTTTTTATGAGTAAAATCGCAGGAGGCTCCCGAATCGAGAAACGGCAGTCATATTTGGAATCAGCAGGTCATTTCCATTAAGAATATCATTGAGATTATCTGATTCTCGACAAAAAATTTTTTCGCCCAAAAAAATGAGAAGGGGTACCCCTTTCCTTTTTTTCAAAAATCTGGAATTTTCCGAAATATTCGGAAGGCAGGAATGATACCTATTGTTCGAATCTGTAGAACCTACACTTTCAGAAACTGCAAACCGATTTGAAATAAAAAATTCCTACGATTTTTAATCGACGATTTACTTTTTATTTTTTTTCCACTTTTTTTTTCTCTCGTTTTTTATGAGTAAAATCGCAGGGGGCTCCCAAATCGAGAAACGGCAGTCATATTTGGAATCAGCAGGTCATTTCCATTAAGAATATCATTGAGATTATCCGATTCTCGACAAAAAATTTTTTCGCCCAAAAAAATGAGAAGGGGTACCCCTTTTCTTTTTTTCAAAAATCTGGAATTTTCCGAAATATTCGGAAGGCAGGAATGATACCTATTGTTCGAATCTGTAGAACCTACACTTTCAGAAACTGCAAACCGATTTGAAATAAAAAATTCCTACGATTTTTAATCGACGATTTACTTTTTATTTTTTTTCCACTTTTTTTTTCTCTCGTTTTTTATGAGTAAAATCGCAGGAGGCTCCCGAATCGAGAAACGGCAGTCATATTTGGAATCAGCAGGTCATTTCCATTAAGAATATCATTGAGATTATCCGATTCTCGACAAAAAATTTTTTCGCCCAAAAAAATGAGAAGGGGTACCCCTTTCCTTTTTTTCAAAAATCTGAAATTTTCCGAAATATTCGGAAGGCAGGAATGATACCTATTGTTCGAATCTGTAAAACCTACACTTTCAGGAACTGCAAACCGATTTGAAATAAGAAATTCCTACGATTTTTAATCGACGATTTACTTTTTATTTTTTTTCCACTTTTTTTTTCTCTCGTTTTTTATGAGTAAAATCGCAGGAGGCTCCCGAATCGAGAAACGGCTGTCATATTTGGAATCAGCAGGTCATTTTCATTAAGAATATCATTGAGATTATCCGATTCTCGACAAAAAATTTTTTCGCCCAAAAAAATGAGAAGGGGTACCCCTTTCCTTTTTTTCAAAAATCTGAAATTTTCCGAAATATTCGGAAGGCAGGAATGATACCTATTGTTCGAATCTGTAGAACCTACACTTTCAGAAACTGCAAACCGATTTGAAATAAAAAATTCCTACGATTTTTAATCGACGATTTACTTTTTATTTTTTTTCCACTTTTTTTTTCTCTCGTTTTTTATGAGTAAAATCGCAGGAGGCTCCCGAATCGAGAAACGGCGGTCATATTTGGAATCAGCAGGTCATTTCCATTAAGAATATCATTGAGATTATCCGATTCTCGACAAAAAATTTTTTCGCCCAAAAAAATGAGAAGGGGTACCCCTTTCCTTTTTTTCAAAAATCTGGAATTTTCCGAAATATTCGGAAGGCAGGAATGATACCTATTGTTCGAATCTGTAGAACCTACACTTTCAGAAACTGCAAACCGATTTGAAATAAAAAATTCCTACGATATTTAATCGACGATTTACTTTTTATTTTTTTTCCACTTTTTTTTTCTCTCGTTTTTTATGAGTAAAATCGCAGGAGGCTCCCGAATCGAGAAACGGCAGTCATATTTGGAATCAGCAGGTCATTTCCATTAAGAATATCATTGAGATTATCCGATTCTCGACAAAAAATTTTTTCGCCCAAAAAAATGAGAAGGGGTACCGCTTTCCTTTTTTTCAAAAATCTGAAATTTTCCGAAATATTCGGAAGGCAGGAATGATACCTATTGTTCGAATCTGTAGAACCTACACTTTCAGAAACTGCAAACCGATTTGAAATGAAAAATTCCTACGATTTTTAATCGACGATTTACTTTTTATTTTTTTTCCACTTTTTTTTTCTCTCGTTTTTTATGAGTAAAATCGCAGGAGGCTCCCGAATCGAGAAACGGCAGTCATATTTGGAATCAGCAGGTCATTTCCATTAAGAATATCATTGAGATTATCCGATTCTCGACAAAAAAATTTTTCGCCCAAAAAAATGAGAAGGGGTACCCCTTTCCTTTTTTTCAAAAATCTGAAATTTTCCGAAATATTCGGAAGGCAGGAATGATACCTATTGTTCGAATCTGTAGAACCTACACTTTCAGAAACTGCAAACCGATTTGAAATAAAAAATTCCTACGATTTTTAATCGACGATTTACTTTTTATTTTTTTTCCACTTTTTTTTTCTCTCGTTTTTTATGAGTAAAATCGCAGGAGGCTCCCGAATCGAGAAACGGCGGTCATATTTGGAATCAGCAGGTCATTTCCATTAAGAATATCATTGAGATTATCCGATTCTCGACAAAAAATTTTTTCGCCCAAAAAAATGAGAAGGGTACCCCTTTCCTTTTTTTCAAAAATCTGGAATTTTCCGAAATATTCGGAAGGCAGGAATGATACCTATTGTTCGAATCTGTAGAACCTACACTTTCAGAAACTGCAAACCGATTTGAAATAAAAAATTCCTACGATTTTTAATCGACGATTTACTTTTTATTTTTTTTCCACTTTTTTTTTCTCTCGTTTTTTATGAGTAAAATCGCAGGGGGCTCCCAAATCGAGAAACGGCAGTCATATTTGGAATCAGCAGGTCATTTCCATTAAGAATATCATTGAGATTATCCGATTCTCGACAAAAAATTTTTTCGCCCAAAAAAATGAGAAGGGGTACCCCTTTTCTTTTTTTCAAAAATCTGGAATTTTCCGAAATATTCGGAAGGCAGGAATGATACCTATTGTTCGAATCTGTAGAACCTACACTTTCAGAAACTGCAAACCGATTTGAAATAAAAAATTCCTACGATTTTTAATCGACGATTTACTTTTTATTTTTTTTCCACTTTTTTTTTCTCTCGTTTTTTATGAGTAAAATCGCAGGAGGCTCCCGAATCGAGAAACGGCAGTCATATTTGGAATCAGCAGGTCATTTCCATTAAGAATATCATTGAGATTATCCGATTCCCGACAAAAAATTTTTTCGCCCAAAAAAATGAGAAGGGGTACCCCTTTCCTTTTTTTCAAAAATCTGAAATTTTCCGAAATGTTCGGAAGGCAGGAATGATACCTATTGTTCGAATCTGTAGAACCTACACTTTCAGAAACTGCAAACCGATTTGAAATAAAAAATTCCTACGATTTTTAATCGACGATTTACTTTTTATTTTTTTTCCACTTTTTTTTTCTCTCGTTTTTTATGAGTAAAATCGCAGGAGGCTCCCGAATCGAGAAACGGCAGTCATATTTGGAATCAGCAGGTCATTTCCATTAAGAATATCATTGAGATTATCCGATTCTCGACAAAAAATTTTTTCGCCCAAAAAAATGAGAAGGGGTACCCCTTTCCTTTTTTTCAAAAATCTGAAATTTTCCGAAATATTCGGAAGGCAGGAATGATACCTATTGTTCGAATCTGTAGAACCTACACTTTCAGAAACTGCAAACCGATTTGAAATAAAAAATTCCTACGATTTTTAATCGACGATTTACTTTTTATTTTTTTTCCACTTTTTTTTTCTCTCGTTTTTTATGAGTAAAATCGCAGGAGGCTCCCGAATCGAGAAACGGCGGTCGTATTTGGAATCAGCAGGTCATTTCCATTACGAATATCATTGAGATTATCCGATTCTCGACAAAAAATTTTTTCGCCCAAAAAAATGAGAAGGGGTACCCCTTTCCTTTTTTTCAAAAATCTGGAATTTTCCGAAATATTCGGAAGGCAGGAATGATACCTATTGTTCGAATCTGTAGAACCTACACTTTCAGAAACTGCAAACCGATTTGAAATAAAAAATTCCTACGATTTTTAATCGACGATTTACTTTTTATTTTTTTTCCACTTTTTTTTTCTCTCGTTTTTTATGAGTAAAATCGCAGGAGGCTCCCGAATCGAGAAACGGCAGTCATATTTGGAATCAGCAGGTCGTTTCCATTAAGAATATCATTGAGATTATCCGATTCTCGACAAAAAAATTTTTCGCCCAAAAAAATGAGAAGGGGTACCCCTTTCCTTTTTTTCAAAAATCTGAAATTTTCCGAAATATTCGGAAGGCAGGAATGATACCTATTGTTCGAATCTGTAGAACCTACACTTTCAGAAACTGCAAACCGATTTGAAATAAAAAATTCCTACGATTTTTAATCGACGATTTACTTTTTATTTTTTTTCCACTTTTTTTTTCTCTCGTTTTTTATGAGTAAAATCGCAGGAGGCTCCCGAATCGAGAAACGGCAGTCATATTTGGAATCAGCAGGTCATTTCCATTAAGAATATCATTGAGATTATCTGATTCTCGACAAAAAATTTTTTCGCCCAAAAAAATGAGAAGGGGTACCCCTTTCCTTTTTTTCAAAAATCTGGAATTTTCCGAAATATTCGGAAGGCAGGAATGATACCTATTGTTCGAATCTGTAGAACCTACACTTTCAGAAACTGCAAACCGATTTGAAATAAAAAATTCCTACGATTTTTAATCGACGATTTACTTTTTATTTTTTTTCCACTTTTTTTTTCTCTCGTTTTTTATGAGTAAAATCGCAGGGGGCTCCCAAATCGAGAAACGGCAGTCATATTTGGAATCAGCAGGTCATTTCCATTAAGAATATCATTGAGATTATCCGATTCTCGACAAAAAATTTTTTCGCCCAAAAAAATGAGAAGGGGTACCCCTTTTCTTTTTTTCAAAAATCTGGAATTTTCCGAAATATTCGGAAGGCAGGAATGATACCTATTGTTCGAATCTGTAGAACCTACACTTTCAGAAACTGCAAACCGATTTGAAATAAAAAATTCCTACGATTTTTAATCGACGATTTACTTTTTATTTTTTTTCCACTTTTTTTTTCTCTCGTTTTTTATGAGTAAAATCGCAGGAGGCTCCCGAATCGAGAAACGGCAGTCATATTTGGAATCAGCAGGTCATTTCCATTAAGAATATCATTGAGATTATCCGATTCTCGACAAAAAATTTTTTCGCCCAAAAAAATGAGAAGGGGTACCCCTTTCCTTTTTTTCAAAAATCTGAAATTTTCCGAAATATTCGGAAGGCAGGAATGATACCTATTGTTCGAATCTGTAAAACCTACACTTTCAGGAACTGCAAACCGATTTGAAATAAGAAATTCCTACGATTTTTAATCGACGATTTACTTTTTATTTTTTTTCCACTTTTTTTTTCTCTCGTTTTTTATGAGTAAAATCGCAGGAGGCTCCCGAATCGAGAAACGGCTGTCATATTTGGAATCAGCAGGTCATTTTCATTAAGAATATCATTGAGATTATCCGATTCTCGACAAAAAATTTTTTCGCCCAAAAAAATGAGAAGGGGTACCCCTTTCCTTTTTTTCAAAAATCTGAAATTTTCCGAAATATTCGGAAGGCAGGAATGATACCTATTGTTCGAATCTGTAGAACCTACACTTTCAGAAACTGCAAACCGATTTGAAATAAAAAATTCCTACGATTTTTAATCGACGATTTACTTTTTATTTTTTTTCCACTTTTTTTTTCTCTCGTTTTTTATGAGTAAAATCGCAGGAGGCTCCCGAATCGAGAAACGGCGGTCATATTTGGAATCAGCAGGTCATTTCCATTAAGAATATCATTGAGATTATCCGATTCTCGACAAAAAATTTTTTCGCCCAAAAAAATGAGAAGGGGTACCCCTTTCCTTTTTTTCAAAAATCTGGAATTTTCCGAAATATTCGGAAGGCAGGAATGATACCTATTGTTCGAATCTGTAGAACCTACACTTTCAGAAACTGCAAACCGATTTGAAATAAAAAATTCCTACGATATTTAATCGACGATTTACTTTTTATTTTTTTTCCACTTTTTTTTTCTCTCGTTTTTTATGAGTAAAATCGCAGGAGGCTCCCGAATCGAGAAACGGCAGTCATATTTGGAATCAGCAGGTCATTTCCATTAAGAATATCATTGAGATTATCCGATTCTCGACAAAAAATTTTTTCGCCCAAAAAAATGAGAAGGGGTACCCCTTTCCTTTTTTTCAAAAATCTGAAATCTGAATTCGCCCAAAAAATCTGAAATTTTCCGAAATATTCGGAAGGCAGGAATGATACCTATTGTTCGAATCTGTAGAACCTACACTTTCAGAAACTGCAAACCGATTTGAAATAAAAAATTCCTACGATTTTTAATCGACGATTTACTTTTTATTTTTTTTCCACTTTTTTTTTCTCTCGTTTTTTATAAGTAAAATCGCAGGAGGCTCCCGAATCGAGAAACGGCAGTCATATTTGGAATCAGCAGGTCATTTCCATTAAGAATATCATTGAGATTATCCGATTCTCGACAAAAAATTTTTTCGCCCAAAAAAATGAGAAGGGGTACCCCTTTCCTTTTTTTCAAAAATCTGGAATTTTCCGAAATATTCGGAAGGCAGGAATGATACCTATTGTCCGAATCTGTAGAACCTACACTTTCAGAAACTGCAAACCGATTTGAAATAAAAAATTCCTACGATTTTTAATCGACGATTTACTTTTTATTTTTTTTCCACTTTTTTTTTCTCTCGTTTTTTATGAGTAAAATCGCAGGAGGCTCCCGAATCGAGAAACGGCAGTCATATTTGGAATCAGCAGGTCATTTCCATTAAGAATATCATTGAGATTATCCGATTCTCGACAAAAAATTTTTTCGCCCAAAAAAATGAGAAGGGGTACCCCTTTCCTTTTTTTCAAAAATCTGAAATTTTCCGAAATATTCGGAAGGCAGGAATGATACCTATTGTTCGAATCTGTAGAACCTTCACTTTCAGAAACTGCAAACCGATTTGAAATAAAAAATTCCTACGATTTTTAATCGACGATTTACTTTTTATTTTTTTTCCACTTTTTTTTTCTCTCGTTTTTTATGAGTAAAATCGCAGGAGGCTCCCGAATCGAGAAACGGCAGTCATATTTGGAATCAGCAGGTCATTTCCATTAAGAATATCATTGAGATTATCCGATTCTCGACAAAAAAAATTTTCGCCCAAAAAAATGAGAAGGGGTACCCCTTTCCTTTTTTTCAAAAATCTGAAATTTTCCGAAATATTCGGAAGGCAGGAATGATACCTATTGTTCGAATCTGTAGAACCTACACTTTCAGAAACTGCAAACCGATTTGAAATAAAAAATTCCTACGATTTTTAATCGACGGTTTACTTTTTATTTTTTTTCCACTTTTTTTTTCTCTCGTTTTTTATGAGTAAAATCGCAGGAGGCTCCCGAATCGAGAAACGGCGGTCATATTTGGAATCAGCAGGTCATTTCCATTAAGAATATCATTGAGATTATCCGAATCTCGACAAAAAATTTTTTCGCCCAAAAAAATGAGAAGGGGTACCCCTTTCCTTTTTTTCAAAAATCTGAAATTTTCCGAAATATTCGGAAGGCAGGAATGATACCTATTGTTCGAATCTGTAAAACCTACACTTTCAGAAACTGCAAACCGATTTGAAATAAAAAATTCCTACGATTTTTAATCGACGATTTACTTTTTATTTTTTTTCCACTTTTTTTTTCTCTCGTTTTTTATGAGTAAAATCGCAGGAGGCTCCCGAATCGAGAAACGGCAGTCATATTTGGAATCAGCAGGTCATTTCCATTAAGAATATCATTTAGATTATCCGATTCTCGACAAAAAATTTTTTCGCCCAAAAAAATGAGAAGGGGTACCCCTTTCCTTTTTTTCAAAAATCTGAAATTTTCCGAAATATTCGGAAGGCAGGAATGATACCTATTGTCCGAATCTGTAGAACCTACACTTTCAGAAACTGCAAACCGATTTGAAATAAAAAATTCCTACGATTTTTAATCGACGATTTACTTTTTATTTTTTTTCCACTTTTTTTTTCTCTCGTTTTTTATGAGTAAAATCGCAGGAGGCTCCCGAATCGAGAAACGGCAGTCATATTTGGAATCAGCAGGTCATTTCCATTAAGAATATCATTGAGATTATCCGATTCTCGACAAAAAATTTTTTCGCCCAAAAAAATGAGAAGGGGTACCCCTTTCCTTTTTTTCAAAAATCTGAAATTTTCCGAAATATTCGGAAGGCAGGAATGATACCTATTGTTCGAATCTGTAGAACCTACACTTTCAGAAACTGCAAACCGATTTGAAATAAAAAATTCCTACGATTTTTAATCGACGATTTACTTTTTATTTTTTTTCCACTTTTTTTTTCTCTCGTTTTTTATGAGTAAAATCGCAGGAGGCTTCCGAATCGAGAAACGGCGGTCATATTTGGAATCAGCAGGTCATTTCCATTAAGAATATCATTGAGATTATCCGATTCTCGACAAAAAAAATTTTCGCCCAAAAAAATGAGAAGGGGTACCCCTTTCCTTTTTTTCAAAAATCTGGAATTTTCCGAAATATTCGGAAGGCAGGAATGATACCTATTGTTCGAATCTGTAGAACCTACACTTTCAGAAACTGCAAACCGATTTGAAATAAAAAATTCCTACGATTTTTAATCGACGATTTACTTTTTATTTTTTTTCCACTTTTTTTTTCTCTCGTTTTTTATGAGTAAAATCGCAGGAGGCTCCCGAATCGAGAAACGGCAGTCATATTTGGAATCAGCAGGTCATTTCCATTAAGAATATCATTGAGATTATCCGATTCTCGACAAAAAAATTTTTCGCCCAAAAAAATGAGAAGGGGTACCCCTTTCCTTTTTTTCAAAAATCTGAAATTTTCCGAAATATTCGGGAGGCAGGAATGATACCTATTGTTCGAATCTGTAGAACCTACACTTTCAGAAACTGCAAACCGATTTGAAATAAAAAATTCCTACGATTTTTAATCGACGATTTACTTTTTATTTTTTTTCCACTTTTTTTTTCTCTCGTTTTTCATTAGTAAAATCGCAGGAGGCGTCGGAATCGAGGAACGGCAGTCATATTTGGAATCAGCAGGTCATTTCCATTGAGAATATCATTGAGATTATCCGATTCTCGACAAAAAATTTTTTCGCCCAAAAAAATGAGAAGGGGTACCCCTTTCCTTTTTTTCAAAAATCTGAAATTTTCCGAAATATTCGGAAGGCAGGAATGATACCTATTGTTCGAATCTGTAGAACCTACACTTTCAGAAACTGCAAACCGATTTGAAATAAAAAATTCCTACGATTTTTAATCGACGATTTACTTTTTATTTTTTTTCCACTTTTTTTTTCTCTCGTTTTTTATGAGTAAAATCGCAGGAGGCTCCCGAATCGAGAAACGGCAGTCATATTTGGAATCAGCAGGTCATTTCCATTAAGAATATCATTGAGATTATCCGATTCTCGACAAAAAATTTTTTCGCCCAAAAAAATGAGAAGGGGTACCCCTTTCCTTTTTTTCAAAAATCTGAAATTTTCCGAAATATTCGGAAGGCAGGAATGATACCTATTGTTCGAATCTGTAGAACCTACACTTTCAGAAACTGCAAACCGATTTGAAATAAAAAATTCCTACGATTTTTAATCGACGATTTACTTTTTATTTTTTTTCCACTTTTTTTTTCTCTCGTTTTTTATGAGTAAAATCGCAGGAGGCTCCCGAATCGAGAAACGGCAGTCATTTTTGGAATCAGCAGGTCATTTCCATTAAGAATATCATTGAGATTATCCGATTCTCGACAAAAAAAATTTTCGCCCAAAAAAATGAGAAGGGGTACCCCTTTCCTTTTTTTCAAAAATCTGAAATTTTCCGAAATATTCGGAAGGCAGGAATGATACCTATTGTTCGATTCTGTAGAACCTACACTTTCAGAAACTGCAAACCGATTTGAAATAAAAAATTCCTACGATTTTTAATCGACGGTTTACTTTTTATTTTTTTTCCACTTTTTTTTTCTCTCGTTTTTTATGAGTAAAATCGCAGGAGGCTCCCGAATCGAGAAACGGCGGTCATATTTGGAATCAGCAGGTCATTTCCATTAAGAATATCATTGAGATTATCCGAATCTCGACAAAAAATTTTTTCGCCCAAAAAAATGAGAAGGGGTACCCCTTTCCTTTTTTTCAAAAATCTGAAATTTTCCGAAATATTCGGAAGGCAGGAATGATACCTATTGTTCGAATCTGTAAAACCTACACTTTCAGAAACTGCAAACCGATTTGAAATAAAAAATTCCTACGATTTTTAATCGACGATTTACTTTTTATTTTTTTTCCACTTTTATTCTCTCGTTTTTTATGAGTAAAATCGCAGGAGGCTCCCGAATCGAGAAACGGCAGTCATATTTGGAATCAGCAGGTCATTTCCATTAAGAATATCATTTAGATTATCCGATTCTCGACAAAAAATTTTTTCGCCCAAAAAAATGAGAAGGGGTACCCCTTTCCTTTTTTTCAAAAATCTGAAATTTTCCGAAATATTCGGAAGGCAGGAATGATACCTATTGTCCGAATCTGTAGAACCTACACTTTCAGAAACTGCAAACCGATTTGAAATAAAAAATTCCTACGATTTTTAATCGACGATTTACTTTTTATTTTTTTTCCACTTTTTTTTTCTCTCGTTTTTTATGAGTAAAATCGCAGGAGGCTCCCGAATCGAGAAACGGCAGTCATATTTGGAATCAGCAGGTCATTTCCATTAAGAATATCATTGAGATTATCCGATTCTCGACAAAAAATTTTTTCGCCCAAAAAAATGAGAAGGGGTACCCCTTTCCTTTTTTTCAAAAATCTGAAATTTTCCGAAATATTCGGAAGGCAGGAATGATACCTATTGTTCGAATCTGTAGAACCTACACTTTCAGAAACTGCAAACCGATTTGAAATAAAAAATTCCTACGATTTTTAATCGACGATTTACTTTTTATTTTTTTTCCACTTTTTTTTTCTCTCGTTTTTTATGAGTAAAATCGCAGGAGGCTTCCGAATCGAGAAACGGCGGTCATATTTGGAATCAGCAGGTCATTTCCATTAAGAATATCATTGAGATTATCCGATTCTCGACAAAAAATTTTTTCGCCCAAAAAAATGAGAAGGGGTACCCCTTTCCTTTTTTTCAAAAATCTGGAATTTTCCGAAATATTCGGAAGGCAGGAATGATACCTATTGTTCGAATCTGTAGAACCTACACTTTCAGAAACTGCAAACCGATTTGAAATAAAAAATTCCTACGATTTTTAATCGACGATTTACTTTTTATTTTTTTTCCACTTTTTTTTTCTCTCGTTTTTTATGAGTAAAATCGCAGGAGGCTCCCGAATCGAGAAACGGCAGTCATATTTGGAATCAGCAGGTCATTTCCATTAAGAATATCATTGAGATTATCCGATTCTCGACAAAAAATTTTTTCGCCCAAAAAAATGAGAAGGGGTACCCCTTTCCTTTTTTTCAAAAATCTGAAATTTTCCGAAATATTCGGGAGGCAGGAATGATACCTATTGTTCGAATCTGTAGAACCTACACTTTCAGAAACTGCAAACCGATTTGAAATAAAAAATTCCTACGATTTTTAATCGACGATTTACTTTTTATTTTTTTTCCACTTTTTTTTTCTCTCGTTTTTCATTAGTAAAATCGCAGGAGGCGTCGGAATCGAGGAACGGCAGTCATATTTGGAATCAGCAGGTCATTTCCATTGAGAATATCATTGAGATTATCCGATTCTCGACAAAAAATTTTTTCGCCCAAAAAAATGAGAAGGGGTACCCCTTTCCTTTTTTTCAAAAATCTGAAATTTTCCGAAATATTCGGAAGGCAGGAATGATACCTATTGTTCGAATCTGTAGAACCTACACTTTCAGAAACTGCAAACCGATTTGAAATAAAAAATTCCTACGATTTTTAATCGACGATTTACTTTTTATTTTTTTTCCACTTTTTTTTTCTCTCGTTTTTTATGAGTAAAATCGCAGGAGGCTTCCGAATCGAGAAACGGCGGTCATATTTGGAATCAGCAGGTCATTTCCATTAAGAATATCATTGAGATTATCCGATTCTCGACAAAAAATTTTTTCGCCCAAAAAAATGAGAAGGGGTACCCCTTTCCTTTTTTTCAAAAATCTGGAATTTTCCGAAATATTCGCAAGGCAGGAATGATACCTATTGTTCGAATCTGTGGAACCTACACTTTCAGAAACTGCAAACCGATCTGAAATAAAAAATTCCTACGATTTTTAATCGACGATTTACTTTTTATTTTTTTTCCACTTTTTTTTTCTCTCGTTTTTTATTAGTAAAATCGCAGGAGGCGTCGGAATCGAGGAACGGCAGTCATATTTGGAATCAGCAGGTCATTTCCATTGAGAATATCATTGAGATTATCAGATTCTCGACAAAAAATTTTTTCGCCCAAAAAAATGAGAGGCGTACCCCTTTCCTTTTTTTCAAAAATCTGAAATTTTCCGAAATATTCGGAAGGCAGGAATGATACCTATTGTTCGAATCTGTGGAACCTACACTTTCAGAAACTGCAAACCGATTCGAAATAAAAAATTCCTACGATTTTTAATCGACGATTTACTTTTTATTTTTTCTCCACTTTTTTTTTCTCTCGTTTTTTATTAGTAAAATCGCAGGAGGCGTCGGAATCGAGGAACGGCAGTCATATTTGGAATCAGCAGGTCATTTCCATTGAGAATATCATTGAGATTATCAGATTCTCGACAAAAAATTTTTTCGCCCAAAAAAATGAGAAGGGGTACCCCTTTCCTTTTTTTCAAAAATCTGAAATTTTCCGAAATATTCGCAAGGCAGGAATGATACCTATTGTTCGAATCTGTGGAACCTACACTTTCAGAAACTGCAAACCGATCTGAAATAAAAAATTCCTACGATTTTTAATCGACGATTTACTTTTTATTTTTTTTCCACTTTTTTTTTCTCTCGTTTTTTATTAGTAAAATCGCAGGAGGCGTCGGAATCGAGGAACGGCAGTCATATTTGGAATCAGCAGGTCATTTCCATTGAAAATATCATTGAGATTATCAGATTCTCGACAAAAAATTTTTTCGGCCAAAAAATGAGAAAGGGTACCCCTTTCCTTTTTTTCAAAAATCTAAAATTTTCCGAAATATTCGGAAGGCAGGAATGATACCTATTGTTCGAATCTGTGGAACCTACACTTTCAGAAACTGCAAACCGATTTGAAATAAAAAATTCCTACGATTTTTAATCGACGATTTACTTTTTATTTTTTTTCCACTTTTTTTTTCTCTCGTTTTTCATTAGTAAAATCGCAGGAGGCGTCGGAATCGAGGAACGGCAGTCATATTTGGAATCAGCAGGTCATTTCCATTGAGAATATCATTGAGATTATCCGATTCTCGACAAAAAATTTTTTCGCCCAAAAAAATGAGAAGGGGTACCCCTTTCCTTTTTTTCAAAAATCTGAAATTTTCCGAAATATTCGGAAGGCAGGAATGATACCTATTGTTCGAATCTGTAGAACCTACACTTTCAGAAACTGCAAACCGATTTGAAATAAAAAATTCCTACGATTTTTAATCGACGATTTACTTTTTATTTTTTTTCCATTTTTTTTTCTCTCGTTTTTTATGAGTAAAATCGCAGGAGGCTCCCGAATCGAGAAACGGCGGTCATATTTGGAATCAGCAGGTCATTTCCATTAAGAATATCATTGAGATTATCCGATTCTCGACAAAAAATTTTTTCGCCCAAAAAAATGAGAAGGGGTACCCCTTTCCTTTTTTTCAAAAATCTGAAATTTTCCGAAATATCCGGAAGGCAGGAATGATACCTATTGTTCGAATCTGTAGAACCTACACTTTCAGAAACTGCAAACCGATTTGAAATAAAAAATTCCTACGATTTTTAATCGACGATTTACTTTTTATTTTTTTTCCACTTTTTTTTTTCTCGTTTTTTATGAGTAAAATCGCAGGAGGCTCCCGAATCGAGAAACGGCAGTCATATTTGGAATCAGCAGGTCATTTCCATTAAGAATATCATTGAGATTATCCGATTCTCGACAAAAAATTTTTTCGCCCAAAAAAATGAGAAGGGGTACCCCTTTCCTTTTTTTCAAAAATCTGAAATTTTCCGAAATATTCGGAAGGCAGGAATGATACCTATTGTTCGAATCTGTAGAACCTACACTTTCAGAAACTGCAAACCGATTTGAAATAAAAAATTCCTACGATTTTTAATCGACGATTTACTTTTTATTTTTTTTCCACTTTTTTTTTCTCTCGTTTTTTATGAGTAAAATCGCAGGAGGCTTCCGAATCGAGAAACGGCGGTCATATTTGGAATCAGCAGGTCATTTCCATTAAGAATATCATTGAGATTATCCGATTCTCGACAAAAAATTTTTTCGCCCAAAAAAATGAGAAGGGGTACCCCTTTCCTTTTTTTCAAAAATCTGGAATTTTCCGAAATATTCGGAAGGCAGGAATGATACCTATTGTTCGAATCTGTAGAACCTACACTTTCAGAAACTGCAAACCGATTTGAAATAAAAAATTCCTACGATTTTTAATCGACGATTTACTTTTTATTTTTTTTCCACTTTTTTTTTCTCTCGTTTTTTATTAGTAAAATCGCAGGAGGCGTCGGAATCGAGGAACGGCAGTCATATTTGGAATCAGCAGGTCATTTCCATTGAGAATATCATTTAGATTATCAGATTCTCGACAAAAAATTTTTTCGCCCAAAAAAATGAGAAGGGGTACCCCTTTCCTTTTTTTCAAAAATCTGAAATTTTCCGAAATATTCGCAAGGCAGGAATGATACCTATTGTTCGAATCTGTGGAACCTACACTTTCAGAAACTGCAAACCGATCTGAAATAAAAAATTCCTACGATTTTTAATCGACGATTTACTTTTTATTTTTTTTCCACTTTTTTTTTCTCTCGTTTTTTATTAGTAAAATCGCAGGAGGCGTCGGAATCGAGGAACGGCAGTCATATTTGGAATCAGCAGGTCATTTCCATTGAGAATATCATTGAGATTATCAGATTCTCGACAAAAAATTTTTTCGCCCAAAAAAATGAGAGGCGTACCCCTTTCCTTTTTTTCAAAAATCTGAAATTTTCCGAAATATTCGGAAGGCAGGAATGATACCTATTGTTCGAATCTGTGGAACCTACACTTTCAGAAACTGCAAACCGATTCGAAATAAAAAATTCCTACGATTTTTAATCGACGATTTACTTTTTATTTTTTCTCCACTTTTTTTTTCTCTCGTTTTTTATTAGTAAAATCGCAGGAGGCGTCGGAATCGAGGAACGGCAGTCATATTTGGAATCAGCAGGTCATTTTCATTGAGAATATCATTGAGATTATCAGATTCTCGACAAATAATTTTTTCGCCCAAAAAAATGAGAAGGGGTACCCCTTTCCTTTTTTTCAAAAATCTGGAATTTTCCGAAATATTCGGAAGGCAGGAATGATACCTATTGTTCGAATCTGTGGAACCTACACTTTCAGAAACTGCAAACCGATTTGAAATAAAAAATTCCTACGATTTTTAATCGACGATTTACTTTTTATTTTTTTTCCACTTTTTTTTTCTCTCGTTTTTTATTAGTAAAATCGCAGGAGGCGTCGGAATCGAGGAACGGCAGTCATATTTGGAATCAGCAGGTCATTTCCATTGAGAATATCATTGAGATTATCAGATTCTCGACAAAAAATTTTTTCGCCCAAAAAAATGAGAAGGGGTACCCCTTTCCTTTTTTTCAAAAATCTGAAATTTTCCGAAATATTCGCAAGGCAGGAATGATACCTATTGTTCGAATCTGTGGAACCTACACTTTCAGAAACTGCAAACCGATCTGAAATAAAAAATTCCTACGATTTTTAATCGACGATTTACTTTTTATTTTTTTTCCACTTTTTTTTTCTCTCGTTTTTTATTAGTAAAATCGCAGGAGGCGTCGGAATCGAGGAACGGCAGTCATATTTGGAATCAGCAGGTCATTTCCATTGAAAATATCATTGAGATTATCAGATTCTCGACAAAAAATTTTTTCGGCCAAAAAATGAGAAAGGGTACCCCTTTCCTTTTTTTCAAAAATCTAAAATTTTCCGAAATATTCGGAAGGCAGGAATGATACCTATTGTTCGAATCTGTGGAACCTACACTTTCAGAAACTGCAAACCGATTTGAAATAAAAAATTCCTACGATTTTTAATCGACGATTTACTTTTTATTTTTTTTCCACTTTTTTTTTCTCTCGTTTTTCATTAGTAAAATCGCAGGAGGCGTCGGAATCGAGGAACGGCAGTCATATTTGGAATCAGCAGGTCATTTCCATTGAGAATATCATTGAGATTATCCGATTCTCGACAAAAAATTTTTTCGCCCAAAAAAATGAGAAGGGGTACCCCTTTCCTTTTTTTCAAAAATCTGAAATTTTCCGAAATATTCGGAAGGCAGGAATGATACCTATTGTTCGAATCTGTAGAACCTACACTTTCAGAAACTGCAAACCGATTTGAAATAAAAAATTCCTACGATTTTTAATCGACGATTTACTTTTTATTTTTTTTCCATTTTTTTTTTTCTCGTTTTTTATGAGTAAAATCGCAGGAGGCTCCCGAATCGAGAAACGGCGGTCATATTTGGAATCAGCAGGTCATTTCCATTAAGAATATCATTGAGATTATCCGATTCTCGACAAAAAATTTTTTCGCCCAAAAAAATGAGAAGGGGTACCCCTTTCCTTTTTTTCAAAAATCTGAAATTTTCCGAAATATCCGGAAGGCAGGAATGATACCTATTGTTCGAATCTGTAGAACCTACACTTTCAGAAACTGCAAACCGATTTGAAATAAAAAATTCCTACGATTTTTAATCGACGATTTACTTTTTATTTTTTTTCCACTTTTTTTTTTCTCGTTTTTTATGAGTAAAATCGCAGGAGGCTCCCGAATCGAGAAACGGCAGTCATATTTGGAATCAGCAGGTCATTTCCATTAAGAATATCATTGAGATTATCCGATTCTCGACAAAAAATTTTTTCGCCCAAAAAAATGAGAAGGGGTACCCCTTTCCTTTTTTTCAAAAATCTGAAATTTTCCGAAATATTCGGAAGGCAGGAATGATACCTATTGTTCGAATCTGTAGAACCTACACTTTCAGAAACTGCAAACCGATTTGAAATAAAAAATTCCTACGATTTTTAATCGACGATTTACTTTTTATTTTTTTTCCACTTTTTTTTCCTCTCGTTTTTTATGAGTAAAATCGCAGGAGGCTCCCGAATCGAGAAACGGCGGTCATATTTGGAATCAGCAGGTCATTTCCATTAAGAATATCATTGAGATTATCCGATTCTCGACAAAAAATTTTTTCGCCCAAAAAAATGAGAAGGGGTACCCCTTTCCTTTTTTTCAAAAATCTGAAATTTTCCGAAATATTCGGAAGGCAGGAATGATACCTATTGTTCGAATCTGTAAAACCTACACTTTCAGAAACTGCAAACCGATTTGAAATAAAAAATTCCTACGATTTTTAATCGACGATTTACTTTTTATTTTTTTTCCACTTTTTTTTTCTCTCGTTTTTTATGAGTAAAATCGCAGGAGGCTCCCGAATCGAGAAACGGCAGTCATATTTGGAATCAGCAGGTCATTTCCATTAAGAATATCATTTAGATTATCCGATTCTCGACAAAAAATTTTTTCGCCCAAAAAAATGAGAAGGGGTACCCCTTTCCTTTTTTTCAAAAATCTGAAATTTTCCGAAATATTCGGAAGGCAGGAATGATACCTATTGTCCGAATCTGTAGAACCTACACTTTCAGAAACTGCAAACCGATTTGAAATAAAAAATTCCTACGATTTTTAATCGACGATTTACTTTTTATTTTTTTTCCACTTTTTTTTTCTCTCGTTTTTTATGAGTAAAATCGCAGGAGGCTCCCGAATCGAGAAACGGCAGTCATATTTGGAATCAGCAGGTCATTTCCATTAAGAATATCATTGAGATTATCCGATTCTCGACAAAAAATTTTTTCGCCCAAAAAAATGAGAAGGGGTACCCCTTTCCTTTTTTTCAAAAATCTGGAATTTTCCGAAATATTCGGAAGGCAGGAATGATACCTATTGTTCGAATCTGTAGAACCTACACTTTTAGAAACTGCAAACCGATTTGAAATAAAAAATTCCTACGATTTTTAATCGACGATTTACTTTTTATTTTTTTTCCACTTTTTTTTTCTCTCGTTTTTTATGAGTAAAATCGCAGGAGGCTCCCGAATCGAGAAACGGCAGTCATATTTGGAATCAGCAGGTCATTTCCATTAAGAATATCATTGAGATTATCCGATTCTCGACAAAAAATTTTTTCGCCCAAAAAAATGAGAAGGGGTACCCCTTTCCTTTTTTTCAAAAATCTGAAATTTTCCGAAATATTCGGAAGGCAGGAATGATACCTATTGTTCGAATCTGTAGAACCTACACTTTCAGAAACTGCAAACCGATTTGAAATAAAAAATTCCTACGATTTTTAATCGACGATTTACTTTTTATTTTTTTTCCACTTTTTTTTTCTCTCGTTTTTCATTAGTAAAATCGCAGGAGGCGTCGGAATCGAGGAACGGCAGTCATATTTGGAATCAGCAGGTCATTTCCATTGAGAATATCATTGAGATTATCCGATTCTCGACAAAAAATTTTTTCGCCCAAAAAAATGAGAAGGGGTACCCCTTTCCTTTTTTTCAAAAATCTGAAATTTTCCGAAATATTCGGGAGGCAGGAATGATACCTATTGTTCGAATCTGTAGAACCTACACTTTCAGAAACTGCAAACCGATTTGAAATAAAAAATTCCTACGATTTTTAATCGACGATTTACTTTTTATTTTTTTTCCACTTTTTTTTTCTCTCGTTTTTTATTAGTAAAATCGCAGGAGGCGTCGGAATCGAGGAACGGCAGTCATATTTGGAATCAGCAGGTCATTTCCATTGAGAATATCATTTAGATTATCAGATTCTCGACAAAAAATTTTTTCGCCCAAAAAAATGAGAAGGGGTACCCCTTTCCTTTTTTTCAAAAATCTGAAATTTTCCGAAATATTCGCAAGGCAGGAATGATACCTATTGTTCGAATCTGTGGAACCTACACTTTCAGAAACTGCAAACCGATCTGAAATAAAAAATTCCTACGATTTTTAATCGACGATTTACTTTTTATTTTTTTTCCACTTTTTTTTTCTCTCGTTTTTTATTAGTAAAATCGCAGGAGGCGTCGGAATCGAGGAACGGCAGTCATATTTGGAATCAGCAGGTCATTTCCATTGAGAATATCATTGAGATTATCAGATTCTCGACAAAAAATTTTTTCGCCCAAAAAAATGAGAAGGGGTACCCCTTTTCTTTTTTTCAAAAATCTGAAATTTTCCGAAATATTCGCAAGGCAGGAATGATACCTATTGTTCGAATCTGTGGAACCTACACTTTCAGAAACTGCAAACCGATCTGAAATAAAAAATTCCTACGATTTTTAATCGACGATTTACTTTTTATTTTTTTTCCACTTTTTTTTTCTCTCGTTTTTTATTAGTAAAATCGCAGGAGGCGTCGGAATCGAGGAACGGCAGTCATATTTGGAATCAGCAGGTCATTTCCATTGAGAATATCATTGAGATTATCAGATTCTCGACAAAAAATTTTTTCGGCCCAAAAATGAGAAGGGGTACCCCTTTCCTTTTTTTCAAAAATCTAAAATTTTCCGAAATATTCGGAAGGCAGGAATGATACCTATTGTTCGAATCTGTGGAACCTACACTTTCAGAAACTGCAAACCGATTTGAAATAAAAAATTCCTACGATTTTTAATCGACGATTTACTTTTTATTTTTTTTCCACTTTTTTTTTCTCTCGTTTTTTATTAGTAAAATCGCAGGCGGCGTCGGAATCGAGGAACGGCAGTCATATTTGGAATCAGCAGGTCATTTCCATTGAGAATATCATTGAGATTATCAGATTCTCGACAAAAAATTTTTTCGCCCAAAAAAATGAGAAGGGGTACCCCTTTCCTTTTTTTCAAAAATCTGAAATTTTCCGAAATATTCGGAAGGCAGGAATGATACCTATTGTTCGAATCTGTAGAACCTACACTTTCAGAAACTGCAAACCGATTTGAAATAAAAAATTCCTACGATTTTTAATCGACGATTTACTTTTTATTTTTTTTCCACTTTTTTTTTCTCTCGTTTTTTATGAGTAAAATCGCAGGAGGCTTCCGAATCGAGAAACGGCGGTCATATTTGGAATCAGCAGGTCATTTCCATTAAGAATATCATTGAGATTATCCGATTCTCGACAAAAAATTTTTTCGCCCAAAAAAATGAGAAGGGGTACCCCTTTCCTTTTTTTCAAAAATCTGGAATTTTCCGAAATATTCGGAAGGCAGGAATGATACCTATTGTTCGAATCTGTAGAACCTACACTTTCAGAAACTGCAAACCGATTTGAAATAAAAAATTCCTACGATTTTTAATCGACGATTTACTTTTTATTTTTTTTCCACTTTTTTTTTCTCTCGTTTTTATGATCAAAATCGCAGGAGGCTCCCGAATCGAGAAACGGCAGTCATATTTGGAATCAGCAGGTCATTTCCATTAAGAATATCATTGAGATTATCCGATTCTCGACAAAAAATTTTTTCGCCCAAAAAAATGAGAAGGGGTACCCCTTTCCTTTTTTTCAAAAATCTGAAATTTTCCGAAATATTCGGAAGGCAGGAATGATACCTATTGTTCGAATCTGTAGAACCTACACTTTCAGAAACTGCAAACCGATTTGAAATAAAAAATTCCTACGATTTTTAATCGACGATTTACTTTTTATTCTTTTTCCACTTTTTTTTTCTCTCGTTTTTTATGAGTAAAATCGCAGGAGGCTCCCGAATCGAGAAACGGCGGTCATATTTGGAATCAGCAGGTCATTTCCATTAAGAATATCATTGAGATTATCCGATTCTCGACAAAAAATTTTTTCGCCCAAAAAAATGAGAAGGGGTACCCCTTTCCTTTTTTTCAAAAATCTGGAATTTTCCGAAATATTCGGAAGGCAGGAATGATACCTATTGTTCGAATCTGTAGAACCTACACTTTCAGAAACTGCAAACCCATTTGAAATAAAAAATTCCTACGATTTTTAATCGACGATTTACTTTTTATTTTTTTTCCACTTTTTTTTTCTCTCGTTTTTTATGAGTAAAATCGCAGGAGGCTCCCGAATCGAGAAACGGCAGTCATATTTGGAATCAGCAGGTCATTTTCATTAAGAATATCATTGAGATTATCCGATTCTCGACAAAAAATTTTTTCGCCCAAAAAAATGAGAAGGGGTACCCCTTTCCTTTTTTTCAAAAATCTGAAATTTTCCGAAATATTCGGAAGGCAGGAATGATACCTGTTGTTCGAATCTGTAGAACCTACACTTTCAGAAACTGCAAACCGATTTGAAATAAAAAATTCCTACGATTTTTAATCGACGATTTACTTTTTATTTTTTTTCCACTTTTTTTTTCTCTCGTTTTTTATTAGTAAAATCGCAGGAGGCGTCGGAATCGAGGAACGGCAGTCATATTTGGAATCAGCAGGTCATTTCCATTAAGAATATCATTGAGATTATCCGATTCTCGACAAAAAATTTTTTCGCCCAAAAAAATGAGAAGGGGTACCCCTTTCCTTTTTTTCAAAAATCTGAAATTTTCCGAAATATTCGGAAGGCAGGAATGATACCTATTGTTCGAATCTGTAGAACCTACACTTTCAGAAACTGCAAACCGATTTGAAATAAAAAATTCCTACGATTTTTAATCGACGATTTACTTTTTATTTTTTTTCCACTTTTTTTTCTCTCGTTTTTTATTAGTAAAATCGCAGGAGGCGTCGGAATCGAGGAACGGCAGTCATATTTGGAATCAGCAGGTCATTTCCATTGAGAATATCATTGAGATTATCAGATTCTCGACAAAAAATTTTTTCGCCCAAAAAAATGAGAAGGTGTACCCCTTTCCTTTTTTTCAAAAATCTGAAATTTTCCGAAATATTCGGAAGGCAGGAATGATACCTATTGTTCGAATCTGTAGAACCTACACTTTCAGAAACTGCAAACCGATTTGAAATAAAAAATTCCTACGATTTTTAATTGACGATTTACTTTTTATTTTCTTTCCACTTTTTTTTTCTCTCGTTTTTTATGAGTAAAATCGCAGGAGGCTCCCGAATCGAGAAACGGCGGTCATATTTGGAATCAGCAGGTCATTTCCATTAAGAATATCATTGAGATTATCCGATTCTCGACAAAAAATTTTTTCGCCCAAAAAAATGAGAAGGGGTACCCCTTTCCTTTTTTTCAAAAATCTGAAATTTTCCGAAATATTCGGAAGGCAGGAATGATACCTATTGTTCGAATCTGTAGAACCTACACTTTCAGAAACTGCAAACCGATTTGAAATAAAAAATTCCTACGATTTTTAATCGACGATTTACTTTTTATTTTTTTTCCACTTTTTTTTCTCTCGTTTTTTATTAGTAAAATCGCAGGAGGCGTCGGAATCGAGGAACGGCAGTCATATTTGGAATCAGCAGGTCATTTCCATTGAGAATATCATTGAGATTATCAGATTCTCGACAAAAAATTTTTTCGCCCAAAAAAATGAGAAGGTGTACCCCTTTCCTTTTTTTCAAAAATCTGAAATTTTCCGAAATATTCGGAAGGCAGGAATGATACCTATTGTTCGAATCTGTAGAACCTACACTTTCAGAAACTGCAAACCGATTTGAAATAAAAAATTCCTACGATTTTTAATTGACGATTTACTTTTTATTTTCTTTCCACTTTTTTTTTCTCTCGTTTTTTATGAGTAAAATCGCAGGAGGCTCCCGAATCGAGAAACGGCGGTCATATTTGGAATCAGCAGGTCATTTCCATTAAGAATATCATTGAGATTATCCGATTCTCGACAAAAAATTTTTTCGCCCAAAAAAATGAGAAG